>JAJEOU010002598.1:1453986-2653986 GCA_021534815.1 Acrocephalus arundinaceus
ATTATATGTAAAACATAATCTAAATATTATTAAGAAATATATATCGAATAATACATGATAAGTATTTTACACTGAACAATATATGAATACATATATATTATATAGATATCTATATATACAAAAGTGTAAAGAGTATAAAAGTATAAAAAGTATTATGTGTCGAACTTCACGTTATACATATTAATATATTCTCTTAAATATGTTTTATAGATTTTAAAATATGTACCAAAATATATTTTGTTATTACCTTTCAGGGAGTCCATCTTCTGCATCCAGTACAACGTTCGTTCATTCATGAATGTCAAACACTGGCCATGGATGAAGCTGTTCTTCAAGATCAAGCCCTGCTGAAGAGTGCAGAGTCTGAGAAGGAGATGGCCAACATGAAGGAAGAGTTTGAGAAAACCAAGGAGAGCTTGCAAAGTCTGAGGCAAAGCGGAAGGAGCTGGAAGAGAAAATGGTGGCCTTGGTGCAGGAGAAAAATGACCTGCAGCTCCAAGTGCAGGCAGTGAGTATTGTTAAAGTTTTTGGCTTGTAACATCATATATAAAATCATCCCAAATGTCTCAGTAAAGATATATTATCCCAAAATAGCAATTATTTTAAAAGCATACATATATTTTATAAAATAGGAAGAAAAACCACATAGAATAGCTAAGAAACATTAATACATCTGCAATTAATTAGCGCAGATGGTTACTTGTACTTTTAAATCAGGAGATAAATAATCAATTTCCAGTCAGTAAATAGTGCAATTTACAGTATGTCATTTTAATCCTACACAGTAACTCACAGAAGCAATTAGGATCACAGAATAGTCAGATTTGGAAGAGACTCAGAAGGATCATGATGTCCAGCTCTTTAGTGAATGGCCCATATCAGGACTGAACCCACAACCCTGATGTTATTAGCACCATGGTCTGACTAACAGAGTTGATCTCAGAGTCACTATCACATCTTTATAGAACTTTGTATATTTTACAATTTTGGTATGTTATCAAGTGACCAATTAAGGTTGTCTTGAGATCCCATGAACACATTTTGTTTGGAGAATCAAAAGTGAATTCAGGTGGAGTAGGAGGGGCTGAGAGTGTTGGGTATTTCCCTGGCATTTATGGTCCCTGCCTCTTCAAGGAAAAAGGTGATGAAAGTTCACTGCTTCCCTTTTTACCTGGAAATAAGAATGTAGCAACAATAATGTCCTAAAAACTGTACTTACAAGCAAGCATTTGGATTGATCTCATGGAATTAAGATGCCTACAGCCTAAAAGTACATCTGAGCAAGTAGCCTCAGGTTGAAAATTGTTTTATTTAAATGAATCATGTAGGAAGCTGATGGTTTGGCTGATGCTGAGGAAAGGTGTGACCAGCTCATCAAAACCAAAATCCAGCTGGAAGCCAAAATTAAGGAGCTGACAGAGAGAGCAGAAGAAGAAGAAGAGATGAATGCTGAACTGACAGCCAAGAAGAGGAAATTGGAGGATGAATGTTCAGAGCTGAAGAAAGATATTGATGACCTTGAGCTAACACTGGCCAAGGTGGAGAAGGAAAAACATGCCACTGAAAACAAGGTATGAGGTAGAGCCTGTCACTCGCACTCTGTAAAAGACTTGCCTTGTTATAAGTTTTAAACATCATTTTCTGTCTATGTTTGCTCCTTTCTTCTCAAAGGTGAAAAACCTGACTGAGGAGATGGCAGCCCTGGACGAGACCATTGCCAAGCTGACAAAAGAGAAGAAAGCCCTCCAAGAGGCCCATCAGCAGACCCTGGATGACCTGCAGGCAGAGGAAGACAAAGTCAATACTCTGACCAAAGCCAAGACCAAGCTGGAACAGCAAGTGGACGATGTAAGCACACAGACACAGAGCAGGAACAGGACAGGTATGGGGGCTGGCCTGGCCAGTAGAGGCCTGATGATCTTGTTGTGTTTAGCTGGAAGGGTCCCTGGAGCAAGAGAAGAAACTGCGCATGGACCTGGAGAGAGCTAAGAGGAAACTGGAAGGAGACCTGAAGCTGGCCCAGGACAGCATCATGGATTTGGAGAATGATAAGCAGCAGCTGGATGAGAAACTGAAGAAGTGAGTGTGCCTCTGGGGCACCTGAGGGCTGGGCTGTAGCACTTGTCTTTTTCCTTGAGTTCTAACATGGTTCACTTGGCCCAAAGGAAAGACTTTGAAATCAGCCAGATCCAGAGCAAAACGGAGGATGAACAAGCCTTGGGCATGCAACTTCAGAAGAAAATCAAGGAGCTGCAGGCAAGTCTCTGTTCCTTGCCTTCCTTGCCCAGGCTCAGGCTCAGGCATGAGGAGGGCATGGGTGTGAAGGGTCCCTGCTGTTGTGCAGGCCCGCATTGAGGAGCTGGAGGAGGAAATTGAGGCCGAGCGAACCTCTCGCGCTAAAGCAGAGAAGCATCGCGCTGACCTGTCCAGGGAGCTGGAGGAGATCAGCGAGCGCCTGGAGGAAGCAGGAGGGGCCACAGCAGCTCAGGTGGAGATGAACAAGAAGCGTGAGGCAGAATTCCAGAAGATGCGCCGTGACCTGGAAGAGGCCACGCTGCAGCACGAAGCCACGGCTGCCGCCCTGCGCAAGAAGCACGCGGACAGCACAGCTGAGCTGGGGGAGCAGATCGACAACCTGCAGCGCGTGAAGCAGAAGCTGGAGAAGGAGAAGAGTGAGCTGAAGATGGAGATTGATGACTTGGCCAGCAACATGGAGTCTGTCTCTAAAGCCAAGGTACATAAATATTTCTTCTCATTAATTCAAACATAAGCAGGTACTTATATTTTAACATAGAAATATTAGTTGGTCATATTTTAGAATAAATTATTCCACTTCGCAACTTGAATGTGTGTTTAAACATTTCAGTATTATTTAAATTTTTTTGTATCCTTTTGGGTGAGAGATAAAAAAACTTCACCTGTAACACCTAACCTAAGGAACACCGAGGTCTCATTGTTTGGTTCACAATATTATAGAGTGCGACGCATTGACCATATTGCCTTTTAGTTTCTTCTAAAATAGAAATGACTCCTAGAATAGAAATTGCCCTTTCCTTTTTATTCCTTTTTTTTTCTTTCCATTAATAATTCAATAATATAATCTCTGAGAGACAAACAAAACTTAAAATTATTTCTTCATTTTACAGGGTCCCATCATTCTTTTTATCTATTAAAAATAGATAAGTGAATATTAATAAGTTATAGAATCGTAGAATGGTTTGGGCTTGAAGGAAGTTTAGAGATCATCTCATTTCATCTGCCCTGCAGTGGGCAGGGAATATACAGCTGTTGAAACTGGGGGCATAAACTTCATAGAAATATATATCAGCTAACTGAGAAATTTTGGCTTCTGAATCGTTCTTTCTTCTTTCCTAAGACTTCAGATTCTCACAAATTATGAGTTGAACCACTAAACATCTTTCCTTCCATTCCTTATGCAAACAGGCAAATCTGGAGAAGATGTGTCGTTCCCTAGAAGATCAACTCAGTGAGATTAAGACAAAGGAGGAGGAACAGCAGCGCATAATTAATGACATTAGTGCTCAAAGAGCTCGGCTACAAACAGAATCCGGTAAGACATGTGTGTTTTTAAGAGAATACTGTATATTACTTGGGTCCTTTTAAATAAAAGTAAAAACCACCTGGAGTCTTGGAGGGTAGGTATCAGTGATTAGGAATCCATGAAAGAAGTAAAATTTTGTTTGACTCAAAATATTTTTATATGGGAGATTATTATTATTAAGATTAATACTTTTACACAAGTCATAACAAGTTTTTTTTAACTCATCTGAACACTCTCAGGTGAATATTCACGCCAGGTAGATGAGAAAGATGCTCTGATTTCTCAGCTGTCAAGAGGCAAACAGGCTTTCACCCAACAGATTGAGGAACTCAAAAGGCATCTGGAGGAAGAGATAAAGGTAAGAAGGCTCTCCAAATTCTGAGTTGTCCGTTGGATTCCTTCTGTCCAGGAGGAGCTTTAGATATGTATGAAATTACAAGATGAAAGAGAGGAAAAAAACTTAGGTAATACAGTGCAAGCCTTCCCATCATAGTTTGTTTCCTTCTTCCCCACAGTCTGTATGTTAATCGTTTTGCAGATTCCCAGACCTTCCACTTTATTCAGTAGCTTGCCAATACTCATAGCAGAATCAGTGTCCATCAGCATTTCAGACAGATTTCCCAAGATATTCCCATTCATTGTCACACCGCTATTCTTCCCCAAGGCCAAGAACGCCCTGGCCCACGCCCTGCAGTCTGCTCGCCACGACTGTGACTTGCTCCGGGAACAATATGAGGAGGAGCAGGAGGCCAAGGGGGAGCTGCAGCGAGCCCTGTCCAAGGCCAACAGTGAAGTGGCCCAGTGGAGAACCAAATACGAGACGGACGCGATCCAGCGCACGGAGGAGCTCGAGGAGGCCAAGTATGTGGGGAGGCAGGATGGCAAATGATGGGAGAAGACTGAAACTGGTCAAGGGAAGTTGGAATCTCTGAGAATGGGTTAAGACAAGAATGGGATGAAGGCAAGGATATACTATCTTTGTAAAAAAAGGGGAGAGAGGGAGGGAGAGAAAAAGAGAGATTGGAAGAGAAAAATAGACCTTAGGCCTAAAAGGGTTAAGACAGGCCTAATCTTCCGTAAGTGAGAAGACACAGAAGTGATGGATCTTTTTGGCTGCATCGTGGGCAGTATAAAGTATTGTGGAAAGCAGTTTTTCACTCCAAAGTAACAAACTCATGACAGTAAAGAATTGACGCCCTTCCAAGTTCTAACATGGCACTGTACTTCTCTCCTCCCAGGAAGAAGCTGGCCCAGCGCCTGCAGGATGCAGAGGAACATGTGGAGGCTGTCAATGCCAAATGTGCCTCCCTGGAAAAGACAAAGCAGAGGCTGCAGAATGAAGTGGAGGACCTGATGATTGACGTGGAGAGATCCAATGCTGCCTGTGCTGCTCTGGATAAGAAGCAGAAGAACTTTGACAAGGTCCTTTGGCCTCCAGCACCAGCACTGCTGGCCAGAGCATGGCCCCATGATGGCCACAGCCCAACTCACACCCCGTTTCTCTTCAGATCCTGGCAGAATGGAAGCAGAAGTATGAGGAAACGCAGGCTGAGCTGGAGGCCTCGCAGAAGGAGTCGCGCTCTCTCAGCACGGAGCTGTTCAAGATGAAGAATGCCTATGAGGAGTCCTTGGACCATCTGGAAACCATGAAGCGGGAGAACAAGAACCTGCAGCGTAAGTCCCTGGCCCTCTGCTCCTCAGTGGCCTTGCTCACTATCAGCCATTATCCCCATTCTTCATGGCTCTGTGCCTGCAGGTCTGCAGAGATGCCTGTCACCTTGGTGGGACAGGAGCCTTCCCATTCTGCTCTGTGCCTGACCATGCCATTGGTCTTTGTTCCCACAGAGGAGATTTCTGACCTGACGGAGCAGATTGCTGAGGGAGGGAAGGCGATTCATGAGCTGGAGAAAGTTAAGAAGCAGATTGAGCAGGAGAAATCTGAAATCCAGGCTGCTCTGGAGGAAGCTGAGGTACACAGCATTATTTCTTGCTCTCTCACATGTCTTAGATCTCTATCTGTTTATCTCATTCCCAGACAAAAGAGGAGAGGAGGTCTTACAAAAGTAGAGATATTATCTAAGCATAACACACTTTTCCACTCAGAGCTTCAGGTTCAACATTTGTCACATGAAAAACATTCTTGTTTTTTCTTATCCAGGCCTCCCTGGAACATGAGGAGGGGAAGATCCTGCGCCTGCAGCTTGAGCTCAACCAAGTGAAGTCTGAGATCGACAGGAAGATAGCAGAGAAAGATGAGGAGATTGACCAGATGAAGAGAAACCACCAGCGAGTTGTAGACTCCATGCAGAGCACCCTGGATGCTGAGATCAGGAGCAGGAATGAAGCCCTGAGACTGAAGAAAAAGATGGAAGGAGACCTAAATGAAATAGAAATCCAGCTGAGCCATGCCAACCGCCAGGCTGCAGAGGCCAGAAGAACCTGAGAAATACACAGGGAGTACTCAAGGTCTGTTAAAAAGAAATTGCCTGCAGGGAAATACCTTGGTTAATCCTTTCAGTCCACAGGACCTCTTAATCTTCTTATAATTTCCTTCAATGGCTCTACAGGACACCCAGATCCACTTGGATGATGCTGTCAGAGCACAGGAGGACCTGAAGGAGCAGGTGGCCATGGTGGAGCGCAGGGCAAACCTGCTGCAGGCTGAAGTTGAGGAGCTCCGGGCAGCCCTGGAGCAGACAGAACGGTCGAGGAAAGTGGCTGAGCAGGAATTAATGGATGCCAGTGAGCGTGTGCAGCTCCTCCACAGCCAGGTGAGGTAATTTGGTGAGGAATGGTACTCTTGGTAACTGGGAAAACACCTTTCTGCTTTATTCCAGTCACCGTTGGATGCTCAGCTTGGAAGAAGACAGTCTTCTTTTCTGGAGTATTCATCATGTTACTAAAACAGATATTTGCTGAAAAAAAATGTGTGCACTGGTGGTTTTCCCAGGCTGCATACAATGACACCCATGCTTCCACCTCATTTGCATTCTCAGACACTTTATTCACAGGGATGTGCCAAGTTCTCTGAGCAGTCAGGGAATGGAACTCTGAGACCACAGCAACATTCATTCCTTGTTGGCTGAAATGTAGCACAGAGGAATCCTCACGTACTTTTTTGCTAGCAAGAAACTGGGGATGAACTCTTGGCTCTAATTTAATATTTATCAAGAAGAGTTTGAGATGAGCTATGTGTCATAACAGCCATCAAGCAGTCAAGTGCTGAAACCTATAGAAAGTGTCCTATTTCAAGTGATGAAATGATTCTGGAAGGGATTCATCCTATCTACATTCAAAATTTTCCTCTCTTCAGTTATTGAGAGTGGATTACTCTTCCCTAACACTGAAGAGGAGGCATTCCTTGCCTTTTCCCTAACTCTGTTTTTCTTACTTTCCTGTGCCAGCCTTGGTGCATGAGATGTGGCACAGATTATATTTCTGAGCAATTTTTCAAATTAATAAAATTAATTGTAGAAAAATACCGACAAAATGTTTTTTCCCCAGTGACAAGAAATGTTACTAGAAAAATCTCTGATATTGATTATTCCCATAATTAAGTCTTAAATTTTTGAAAATGCTGTCATGTTCTTGATTTCGAACAATGAACTTACAAAAACAAACCTCTGATGCTGCTCAACAGAACACCAGCCTGATCAACACCAAGAAGAAGCTGGAAACAGACATTTCCCAGATCCAGAGTGAAATGGAGGACACCATCCAGGAAGCCCGCAATGCTGAGGAGAAGGCCAAGAAGGCCATCACAGATGTGAGTTGGACACTCCTGCCATTGCTGATGGTGAATGTACTCACCCCAGAATATCTCCAGTCCTAAAATGGCTTTGACCCTTTGCCCTGATCAGGCAGCCATGATGGCAGAAGAACTGAAGAAGGAGCAGGACACCAGTGCCCACCTGGAGAGGATGAAGAAGAACCTGGACCAGACAGTGAAGGACCTGCAGCACCGTCTGGATGAAGCTGAGCAGCTGGCACTGAAGGGAGGGAAGAAGCAGATCCAGAAGCTGGAGGCCAGGGTGTGTAGGGCTGGGCTTGTGCTGAGTGTGGCTGTGTTGTGTCCTTGGAGAGACGTTGGCAGGGAAGCTGCAGGGCTGGGCTTGTCCTTGCAGGTGCGGGAGCTGGAAGGGGAGGTTGATGCTGAGCAGAAGCGCAGCGCTGAAGCCGTCAAGGGTGTGCGCAAGTACGAGCGGAGGGTGAAGGAACTGACCTACCAGGTAAGGCAGGACAATCTTCCTCATGTTGATACACTCTTATTCCTGGAACCCAAAATGTAGCCCTGAGGGATTTTTCTCTGTCCCAAGTCACACATACAAAAAGGAGAATAATGAAAGCACCAGAAGATTACCATCTTTCTAGTCATGTTAACCATATCCAGCTTATTACTTCTGTCTTACTGAGCAGCAATGTCAAATAAAAATGTTACTCTCTATTTCATGAAGAGGAGGGTAAAAGAGATGCTTCTCTGTCTTGTCATTCTCTTTAGTCTGAGGAAGACAGGAAAAATGTTCTCAGGCTGCAGGATCTAGTGGACAAACTGCAAACTAAAGTGAAAGCTTACAAGAGACAAGCTGAGGAGGCTGTAAGTATCACTGTTCAGTCAGTCTTTATCCAGGTGGAAGTGGGATTCTGTGTTGATGTCTTCCCCTGTGTAGCTCTGTTTGAACCCAGGTCAACATTGTGGTAGTGCGTCTGTTCTTCATTTGCCTTTCTTTATTTCATATTTTCACCTAGCATTGTTACAGGGGAATTGTTTTAAAATCTGTTTTATGTTTTGTCCTATCTACAGGAGGAGCTGTCCAATGTCAACCTGTCCAAGTTCCGCAAGATCCAGCACGAGCTGGAGGAAGCCGAGGAGCGGGCTGACATTGCAGAGTCACAGGTCAACAAGCTCCGAGCCAAGAGCCGGGAGATCGGCAAGAAGGCAGAAGGTGAAGAGTAAATGCCTCCAGTGCTGTAAAGTGAGAGAATTGCACAAAATGTGACATTCTATCACTTTTATTTTGTAGTCACTGCTTTGTCCTTCATTTATCTGTAGATGAGTAATGCCTACGTAATAAAAATTGTAGAGTTTATGACATGTAAATAATGAGAACTTGAGTGTTGCATTTTAATCATTATCCTGAATTCTTCTAAGGTCTACATTTTTCCTTGCTTAGTTTAAACTTATTTATTCCATTAAAAATCTTGCTTCAGGTATTTTTTAAGTGTTTCAGCCACTTTTAAAGTGATGTAATCAGACATCCTGCTTTGTTCTCACCAGGAAATTTCATCTAATACTTCCTTAGCTAAGAAAATATTTTTTCTCTGAAACAGAATGTAATTATCCCTTAGAACTGTTGCTTTAGCAATATAATAGATATTATCTCAAATGTTCTGTCCAAACAATAAGAATTTATTACACCTTCCTTCCTACTCCCACTTATCTTTGATTATTCTTTTAATTCTCCTGTCTTCTTTACAAGATCTTACTTCAAGTTAAATTTCTTCAATCTTTGGCCAATCCAAAGCCACTTTGGAACATAATTTAGAGGACATTTAAACCTAAAATGAGATCTACTTTCAACTTTTGTTCATGAAAGTGATGTGCAAACCAATATTCCCAGGGCAGCATAGCCAGCAACCTCGTACAGTCAGTTGGTCATTGGCTATATTCTGTTTCCAAAACTACCCTGAATTTTCTAAACTGGTCAGGCAGACACTTACCTCCTGTGAAGTCTCCAGTGTAATCCTGATAACTTTGCCTCACTCAAAATGTGGGTTTTCATTCTTTCTGGATATCAGCAAACATCAGAGAAATCCATGGTCACCTCTTAAAAACCAAATTGATCATTCATTGTTGTTTCATGCTAACGCACCCCAAGCACCTATTGACAAGTACCTGGGTTACTCTCATCTCCTAGGGTGGGTTGTACCATCAGGGACAGCTTCCACTACCCCAGGTTGCTCCAAGACTCATCCAACCTGGCCTTGAGCAGTTCCAGGGATGGGACAGCCACAGCTTTTCTGGGCACCCTGTGCCAGGGCCTCAACCCTCTCACAGGTGCTTCCGAATATCTAATCTAAACCTACTCCTTTCAGTGGGATGCCATTCCCTGTGTCCTGTCACTCCTGGCCCTTGTCCCAAGTCCCTCTCCAGCTCTCCTGGAGCCCCTTTAAGCCCTGGAAGGGGCTCTGAGCTCTCCCTGGAGCCTTCTCCAGGTGAACACTCCCAGCTCTCCCAACCCGGCTGCAGAGCAGAGGAGCTCCAGCCCTTGGAGCACCTCTGTGGCCTCCTCTGGGCTCTCTCCAGCAGCTCCAGGTCCTTCCTGTGCTGGGCCCCAAGGGCTGGGGCAGCTCTGCAGGTGGGGTCTCACCTGAGCACAGGGACAGAGGGGCAGAATCCCCCCCTTTCCAGCTGCCCATGCTGGGGGCTCAGCCCAGGGCACAGGGAGTTTCTGGGTTCCAGTACACACAGCCAGGAAATGTTGGGCTTCTGGTCAACCAGTACTCCCAAGTCCTTCTCCTCAGGGCTGCTGTTAATTCATTCCTCACCCAGCCTGTAGATGTGCCTGGGAAGGCAGTTTATGCATACACATAGATATACATGTGTATATATACATACACAAACATATATACATATTTATATATGCATACACAAACACACATGCATGTATCTATATATCTATATCTATATCTATATCTATCTATATCTATATCTCTATATAATTTACATCTATATCTATATCTATATATCTATATCATCTATATCTATATCTATATGCATACATACTTTCACTCATATCATTTCCAAAGTATTTTTTTCGAGCAGAGATCCAGTGACATGAAAATTTGTGTTATTCTTTCATCACTGATACCTAATCAAGGTCAAAAGTAGTCACTCTTTAGCATTCAATTTCGAGGCTTTGATAAATACTTTGCAGCTTTACAGGACAGCTTGCCCTGATTGGATTCCTAGCTGAGTGTCATGACATCTCCAAAAATGTTCCCAGAGTCACATGTCAGACACCTGAGAAAAGATGTCTGTGGGACTGATTGCCACCTGTGAAAAGGATTGCTAATGAGTTCCTTTTGGAGAAAGAAAAAGTTGACAAATCAGCATGCAAATTTTGTTCTAGTCCTGTAGTTTTAATAGTTTTAATGTATGCCTACTTGCTTGGACACCCTCTTGTCTGCCAAGGAACTGTTCAGGTTTTTGGGGTCCCACTTCCTACTTTTTATGATGTTTTTTTCCTGCCTCTGAGTCAGGCAGATAATCTCTCTTTCTGGGAGTGTGGACTTTTAACCAGAGCACAGCTGTGCAATTCCCCCACAGGATATGCAAACATTCTGTGTAAATGTCTGGCTGGGAACACATCTGCAGTCTTGGCTGGACCTGAGGGTGTGGAGCTGCAGCAGTCATGTCTCTCTCAGGTTAACTGATCCAGCATGCTATATTGTCCCCCCAAAATCCTGAGCTTGCTGAATTGCTGTTATAAAATTACCCAGGAGTTTCTTCAAAATACTTCAGTTGGGAAGGCAGGGAAGGTAGCTAAAAAGAGCAGGTGCAGAGTCTTGCCTGTTAAATGTAGAAGAAAAGGACAATATGGAGTTTCCTGCCTGTTTTGAGAACTAGAGAAGTACAGCACATTTCACAAACGCCACTCTTTCCTGTGCCCATCCTGCCAGATATTTTCATAGCCAGGAAAAAATTTTCATAGTCCTTGCAGCAGCTGGCTTTACTTGGCTCCAACAGAGCTGCCTTGGAGAGCAGCTCTGGGCTGGGTGACTCTTGAGGCAGTGGCAGAGCCCTGATAGAAGCCCAGGGACCCAGCTCTGCACCTGGATGCTGGCAGCCCTGCAGGTGAAAGGCGAGGCTGATGTGGGTGATCAGAAGGCAGCAGAGAAAGCAACCTTGCTGTGAGAGAATTTCACTCCTCCACGCTGCAGTTACTGCCTGCTTTGAAACAGCTCGAGCACAGCACAGAGATGATGTCCCAGATACAGAATATATTTTACAAAAAGCAGAGGAGTGCTCAGCAGCAGGCAAGGTCCTCCTGATGCCCTGGTAATCCCTTCTGAGTACACAAGCAGGGCTGTTTCATAACCTGCTAGCAGAAGGACAGCAAGGGTATAGGGGACGTTAGAGTAGGGCTGGGAGGTTCATCAAGGACAGAGAGGATCCCAGGAGGGCCCTAATGCAATATTTACATATAATAATATTTATATAAAAATAGAGCTGCTGGACTGAGCTTTGCCCCAAGCTGCTCCTGGGATTTGCTTCAGATCGAGCCTCTTTGGACACTCAGAGACCATCCCCAGGACATTTTGCATCTGCAGCAGGATTATCAGCCTGTCCTTGCCAGGATCACTTCTCAAACTATCTTAAATAACATCACAGACACACAGACTTAGCTTCTTTAAGAAAGGTGATATACCTTCTCACATGGCTTATATTCATTAAGACTGTGCCATCTGGTTCTCCCACCTATCCACATATCTTTGATTCTCCACTCGGTTTGTGGAATATTACTTCCTTTATAAATCTGTTTCGCTCAATATGTTTTTTTATCACTGTATCTTCAAATTCTAATCATTATTAGCTTTATTCTTTCCTAGTATTGGCACTAGGTCTACTGGGCCACCATTCCCTGAAACACTTTTCAAAAATCAGCATTTTACAAGACAACTTCCAGATCTCCAAAAGCAAGACAGCTTTAGTAAGAGCTCACACACTACAGCCAATAGCGCAGATGTTACATCTCCATGCTTTTAGGGAAACTTTGGGTAAGTACCCTCTGGTCTTGGCCACTTGTAACTGACTGTTTGTGTTGTCCATTTGGCAAATGGCAGGATGTACAATCTTTATTTTTTAATTAGCTGAAAAATTCTGGCGTGGAAGTCAAACCATTTTTATTTCAACACAGTTTTTTTTCTGCTGCTACTAGATAAAATCCCAAATACGCAGCATAATTTGCTCTTGTGTGAGGAGACAGTACATATATGAGATCAGCTGTAAGTGGGAGCAAACAATATTCATTATTTCAATTTTTTCTGCCTCTACTTCTGTCTTTCGTACCAGCATGACTTTGATTTTAAAAAAAAAAAAAAGTGTTTTGTTGGCTTCACAATGGCAAGGTACAAATAATAGCCTGGAAATGAATTGTTTTCAGTTTGGTTGCCTCCAAAAGGGCATAAGGAAGAAGAGGCTCTGTCATTTAAGGTGAAATAGTTGTGCATTTCACAGGGTAATAAATAGTTCTTGTCAGTAATTTGCACAGAATATGGATTGCTGCCAACTTTGCAACAACTGAAACAACCTGAAGATGTGATCATGCTACTGGTTTATGCTGGAGGAAGAAAAAAAGATAAATTTAGGATAGACATCCCATTTCCCTAAAATAGAAATATATCATTGACTATTTTGCAGTGTTTAGTAGTTGGCTGAAAGACATCTTAGTGCCCATGTTCCAGCATTATACCAGAAGCTTTTCTAGGCTGGGGGTAAGTGACAGCTGTGAAAAAAAAAGCTTGCAAATATATTTTTAGAAAGGAATCCCTCAAAGATTGTCATTAATTCTATTTGGCCTTGGTGCAGTGTCAAACTCATGTTCAGTGATGCAGAAATCAGCATGAGATATTGTACACTTCTGACAAGTTTAGTCTATCTTTCTGTTCCCTTTACCTAAATAAATCTTTGTACTTTCATTAGAAAAGAGTATAATTTAAAGGTAGGCTCAAAAGTTCAAAGTACATCTTTTCAGACCTCAATACATTTGTTTCTGTTAAATGCAGGAACATTTGCTGAGAACCAAAGTTTGTTTAAATGTATACACCTATGTTTATACATTTTTCTGACAACACTGATCATTTGAGCCTAAAAGTCATCCTGTCTTACCTTAGAAGAGCTACAGAGAAATTCTTGCTCTTTGTCCACGGAATAGGAGACTGAACACCACAAAGCTTCCAATAAAACAGGACACCAAATTAAACTGTGGGGTTACCAAGGCAATAAATCTCAGTGACTCATGTGACAGTCATGCACCTTGGGAATGGTGTCTCCTTCTCCTTTTCTCCAAAACCAGTTGCCTAGAACTGTCCCCTAGAACCAGCCCCCTAAAACATAATTTAAATCACAGAGAACAGGCTTTATCTCATGAATAAGCACTAACAATGCTTATCCTGGGGTATCTTTATGGTTTTCAGAGACCTGCATGAACAGTGCAGGATAAAATCCAGACTTACAGAATTGCTAATGCAGATTAACAATCTTAAAGGCCATGGGAATTTGCATCAGATGCAATGGAAGGCTCCTAAATCCACATAAAAATTACATTTTCAGAATATTTTTCAATTGATGGGGGACAACAAGAAGATCGTTGCCCCTTTCCCTGTTAGTCTTCCTGTTGTGCTGTAACAAAACAATACAATAACCTGCTAAGATGGAGTGATAAAAGGTGTGAAAGGTGCTGGTATCAGGAACAAATATATGCCTGAAGGCCAGGGAAAGGGGCTGGTATGAAATATGAGATGATCTATACTAGTTTAGACCAAAATGTCCATCTGTCCCCAAAGTGTCAGATAATTACAGACACAGCAGATTATTGTCCGTGGTTTGGGCACCTCGTATGGAAGCCTTGCTTCCCTGACCACTTGTACTGGGAAAATTATCTCTTCAAATTATCTTTTCCAGCACCCACTTTAAAAGCTGCTGGGTTTGATCCTACTGTCATAGGATCAAAGCTGTTTAGTGCTAGAACAGGTGTGATGTGTACCCTGAGTCTTGCCAGAAGCACAGCATAGAGAAAATAAATGCTCTGTCATCCACAAAGAGATAAGAATTCATTAAATAACCAAATAAACAAATCTGCCAGGTTGTGTTTGGCATGCTACCTAACCTTTCAGCTCCCAAGACAGGCTGACATTTCTGTATCATATAGTTTGACAAAGGCAGAATTACGAGAACTCCTGAAGACATTTGTGATTGACCAACACTACCAAATAGGAGAATTCACAGAATTCCAGGAATAACAATTTACAGAAACCATGCAGATGAATCTGCTGGTACAACACATGTTTAGAGACTGACACAATAAATGTGTGGTCCTTTCCTTGACAGATAAATTTCTGTAAAAAACTCCATGCTTGTGCTTTCGGTAAATTCGATAAATTTCGATAACTGTGAATTTATGTTGCTCATTATTATGTTACTCATAATACTTTGTGCATATATATATGCACAAAGTATTATGAGCAACAAAACAATAATCAAAATAGACAATAGACCAATCACATCAATATCTTACCTATATCTGCATATCCACTACCTCTAAAACTTACCTGGTACCTACCTGGTGTGTTTACCTGAATTGACATAAAATGTGCTTTCCACAAATCTTCCCTTTATGTAATGTTTTCTAAGTCTTTACATGCAACACATTTGGTTAATTGTTTTTTCAACTTAAATAAACTTCATAGGTTCAGTTTGTCTAACTAGAGGAGAAAAATTTTACTTGGCTTTACTTTATCTTTTATTTGCCCAAAGGAGTCGTTATTCCCTCATTCTTACAATGTGAGGTAGGGCAGAAACTGAGACCCCTGGGCTTTTTAGCTCCTCAGTGCATTACTGAGGTGCTCCCAAAAGAGGATGCTCAAGGCCGTACCAACATCCTTTCCCTGCCTTTGGACTTGTATTTACAAGATAAGAGCCAATTGGATAATTACCATGAGGGGATACTCTCCTTTGGGAGCAACACTGATGTCCACTATCCAGGAACTTGGGAACCATCTAAAAAGACAACTATATCCTCTAGAATCCAAAGAGAAAAAGCAAATAGGGATTTGTCTTATCTAGAAAAGTTCCTCCTCAGATTGCTCCTGAATTTGTCCATTGCTCCATAATATCCTGGGTAAGGAGGGTACCCCAAAGCACAATGTCCCTTCCCACATCCTCTCAGTGTCACCAGATTGGAGTTTCTGCAGGGTCTGAATGACTGTGACCCTGGGCCACAAGAGATGCTGAGAAATGCTGGAAAATTCTGCTAATGCTCTGCAAACCAGCCACATAGTCCCTCACAAGGACAATTTTCTGAACTGACAGATGTCAAAATGATTCTAAATATGCAGGGTCACCAGGGCTGGGTGTGCCATTGTAAAGGATTAATTCTTCACTACATACTGTTTTACTCATTTTTACCCAGGAGAAAATGTAAAATCACCTTAACTGCAAAAGAATTAGGTGAGCCAAATATGAAAAAAACACATAATCTAAAAGAGTAACCATGGTTCCAGTATAGTTATGCTTAAGCTAAAGATGCACATAATTAAAACATAAATATAGGTGCACATAGCAAATAATGAAGAACACAGTCTGTAATAGAGATGTGGGCCCCCCAAACCAGGTCTTGAGACTGTTAAAATGTAAAAATTGCCTGCGATTCTGCTGTTGCAACCAAATTTAGAAGCTAATTCAATTGTTTGATACACAACAATTGGCAGAAGTAAAACACAATAATAATATTATCTCCGTATCTGAGTGTTGTTATTGTCATTTCAGAGTGTCTGTGCTGACACTTCAGGTCAGACTGGAAAAGACTGTCAATGACTCTGATTTAAAAAAAAATTAATAAAAGCATTGAAAAACATTCTAGAAAGGACTAGGAAAAAAAAAACAAACAAGAGAAAAGGCCTAAATAGGATTCCTCTCAACACTGCAGGAACCCGTTTTCTTTTGCAGAATCCAATAGAGATGCCTTTGCTTCCTAGTGTAACTGAATCATGGGCACCCTGAGGATAATCCAAAACAAACAGCCAAGGAGAAATGTGTAAATGCACCAAGGATGTTCCTCAGACTGAGCCAACGTGAAGCAATGACAACAATGCATCTGAAAATCCATCTCTTCCCATAGAGGAAGCTGGGCCGTTCCACAAAAAGGTGGTTAGATTTTCACGGCCTCTGAAGTTTAAATAATTTTCTGACTGAAGTTTCTTCTGCCTTAAAATAAAGAAAAATGAAGTAATGATGACAAATCTACTTTGTCACCGCATCTCCTGTACAAAATTATCTTGTGGCAAGAGTATTTTCCAAAGATGTGAGAGACCCTCAAGATTGTTACTTTTTGGACTTTCAAATGCCTTCACCAAGCAGTGTGGCTGTCCAGGTTTGGTTCACATCACTTGTCAGGCAGGTTTGCATCCCAGTATGTTCTCAATTATTCTTCCCTTTCCTACTGTCCCTTGCAGTGTCAAAACCAGTCCTTAAACAGCTAATCTCAAAGGAACAAACACTTTCTTTCCACCTTCCTTTGCAGAGTAACTTACAGTGATCTGGTTTGACATCCAGCCTGCAGGATAGTGGAGTGGCACCAAAGTCAGGTACCTTTCTGCAGGCTGAGACCTTGCAAACCCACAGGGCAGGAATGCAAGTCTCTCTTGTGGTCCATTAGCTGGCAGCTGTATCACTCTGTCCCAAGCCTGAGGCTGGCTTTAGGCTTGCCAGGACCCCAAATAATGGTATAAAAGATTTTGCCTCAATAAATCTTATCTAGCAGCATGTGTAGATCATCATGGTGGATAGGAGGGCATCCATTAATGTTATATCCTTCAAGAGTAATTATGCACAATTAGAAAAGCCCTGTCCTGCTGACTGAGGCAAACCCTTGCAGTGCAGAGCCAAGTGTTGCCTTATTTGGCTTTATCAGAGCTGTCTTTGGGTTCCTCCATCCTCCATCCTGGCACAGATCAATGTGAAAAGGACAGGTCAGTGCAGCTGACTCCATACGGCCTTAAACCAATCCTGTCTCTGAGTAATTAGCAGAGAGATCAGAGCTACAACACGTTTACAACTAAAGAGTAAATTATTATTGACCAAAAATAGAGCCCTCGAGTGCTGTGTGGGCAGGAGGTAAGGTATAAAGAGCTGCAGCTGAAGGCAACTTTGTGATTTGTCACCTCAGCATCTCACGGTAAGTGCCACCCGCTTGCTTCGTGCTCTGACCATGGCGTCTCCACAGCTCCCCAAAAAGGTAGAATATGAAGGGATGTTTCTTCTCATCCTCCATCTCTAACATTCCAGGTCATGCTTTACATGCAAAGTCAAGGTTGTACCACCCAAACTACTCCAGGGTGGTGCACAAGCAGAAGCTGGAGAGCCATAGCATGCCATTCCTTGGAAGGGCCTTCTGACAACTTTACTATCCCCAAATCCTGTGAAAGGTTCAGCAAAACTAACTCTGAAGGCAGTTGAAATTGACTGGGATTATATATGTAAATATATATATATATGTATGTATGTATGTATGTATGTATTTCCTGGACATTAGATTTGTTTCAAGCAGCGACCAGGGATGTGGGAACACAAGACTCTCTGTGGAATTTTCCTCTAGGTCAGGGGTTTTAGGGCACTGTGTGCAGTTCAGCTATCTGCAGAGGCTACACAGGGTGTAGGGATGTTTGATATGCCATATGCTCAGGACAATGGGCTGCTTTTGATGTAACTCTCTCTGTCCTTTCTTTGACCATTCCACACAGGTTCTGAAAACAGATTTCCTCGTGGGCTCTCTGAAGGTAGGGGTTTCACAAATAACACGTGCCTTTGCTAATTGATCCTGAGCAGTAAGTACAGCTCACCCAGAAAATGGAAAGGGCAGGGGCAAAAGACAGTAGAACCAGAGTGACTGATGTCCAATGACAATCTCAGTGGTGTTGTGTATATGGCTTTGAGAAGAATCAATAGCAGCTCTGTGAATAGCAGGTGAAGACAGAGCAGGACCAGCTTTTGAAGACTTCTAGCTTGATATTCTCTCTGCCCTCACTTGGGCACATAGGCCTACTTAAGGGAGATGTCTTCAAAGACAATCTGTCTACAAAAGGAACCTTTTTTCTCAGCACTTCTTCAGTGGGTAATTAAAAATGAGGCAGAAGTGAAGTGCCTGATTAGTCCTCTTCTTCCTATATGTCATTGAGTGTGACCACAGTCTAGATAAATGTGAATTACAAATGCACAGACTTTCTGCAACTTTTCTGCATTCCTCCAGAGCAACTGCAGACATGAGTTCAGATGCGGAGATGGCAATCTTTGGAGAAGCTGCTCCCTATTTACGGAAGCCAGAGAAGGAGAGAATTGAAGCCCAGAATCGCCCATTTGATGCTAAGACAGCCTGCTTTGTAGTAGATGACAAACAAATGTATGTGAAAGGCACCATACAGAGCAAAGAAGGTGGCAAAGTCACCGTTAAAAAATACGATGACACAGTAAGTGATACCATGGTCACTCCTTTGTGATCATCCAGTTCAGGCAGTTCCTGTTTTAAATTTCTCCTGTTGCTCCCTTCTTTCTTTTTGCCAGACTGTGACCGTGAAGGACGATGAAGTCTTTCCTATGAACCCTCCCAAATTCGATAAAATCGAGGACATGGCCATGATGACCCACCTGCACGAACCCGCTGTGCTGTACAACCTCAAAGAGCGTTACGCAGCCTGGATGATCTACGTAAGTGGCAGCAGCAGCTTCCTTTGGGCAGCCTCAGCCAGTGCTGGGCCAGGCTCAGAGGAAGCCAACGTGCTGTGTCCCTTCCTCACAGACCTACTCGGGTCTCTTCTGCGTCACTGTCAACCCCTACAAGTGGCTGCCGGTGTACAACCCCGAGGTGGTGACGGGCTACCGCGGCAAGAAGCGCCAGGAGGCCCCTCCACACATCTTCTCCATCTCGGACAACGCCTATCAGTTCATGCTGACTGGTGAGTTACTTGGCAAGAGTGGAAAACTCTGATAAATGTAGGGCTGGCTATTTGGTCGAGGAATTTTAGGTTCTACTCAGTGGTGCCATAGTCCTGCAGCACAACGCCGAGATCAGGCTGTGAAAATCTTAATGAAGGAAAAGCAGTAGCTGGCTGTATGGCTTTGCTCCCTCTCTCCTTGTAAGGAATTTAAAGAAATGGTAAAGGAGAAGTACAGCAAATAATCTGATTATAATTAAACAGTATTTATACCAAGATATAAAAGAAATAATACATTAACACCATACATAAAAGAAAACAAATAGTAGTGGGAATCCTTGTAAAGAGTCACTGCTTGAAGGTAAATTTTGGCCTACTTCATCCCTGTCTGTACAAAAAAAAGTCCAGATGCACTGTAATGTGTATTAATGCTTAATTTATCTTATCTTGTAAGAAAGTGATAAATACTGATATAATACAGTTCTTTCCCTTGAAGTCAGTTAGTTGTGTCTGAGGAACTGATGTCCTCCACATGTCATTTGAACAGCTCTTTCTGTGATTTTGTTTGCAGATCGTCACAACCAGTCAATCCTTATCACGTGAGTATGTTTTGGTGTGAGTGACAAAGCTGACAGAAAAGTGATGATGTTGCCTGTTTCCTGTAATAATTGATATTTTTATTTCAACAGCGGAGAATCCGGGGCCGGGAAGACTGTGAACACCAAGCGTGTCATCCAGTACTTTGCAACAATTGCAGTCACTGGTGAGAAGAAGAAAGATCCACAGCCCGGCAAAATGCAGGTGGGACATCAGCTCATCCTTCTAGTATTTGTCCACACTGTCCCTGCTGAGGAGAAAGTAGCAATGTGTATTTTGGGTTTGCAGGACTATCTAAAGGCAGAAAGTGTTGTGCAGCTGAGAAGACAGTCAGGATGCACAACCCAAGCACACCTATGCTCATTTACTCCTGATGCCCAGCCTCAAATCTGCTGAACTCTTACTTATAAAACTATTTTGTCAGTGTAGGAAAGCCTCCACTTATACAGGGGAGACTTTACCAGGGAGGGGAAGATAATGTTATCAGCTTTCTCTGTGCTGTCTGTCCATTTCTGTACCTATTCATCAGTGTCCTCTGAGATCCACAGCGCCCGAGTGGCTGCAGTGAAAAGAGAGCAGTCAGTTCCCACTGGCACATGGTTGTGCCATTTCTGGTCCTTGGTCCATTCCTGTTGACAGAAAAAGTGCAGGAACTCTGGGCTCCAGAATGGCTGTGCTGAACTTAAGCATCATTTCAGTTGCATCAGGCAGTAATTTCCACTGGCTGGTTTTTCTCTCTGTGGTCAACAGAAGAGCCCAGAGGGACAGCATGAGAAAAGGGCTGGATTTGGGACAGCTGGGACCACTTGCCTGACAGTCAGAAAGTAACCTCAGAAAGGATTCTTGCAGAAAAGAAGGTGCATGCCTCGATGTCCCTTTGCTGAGCAGCACAGCTGTTGCAATCTGAGCCTCTGCTGCATTTGCAAGGCACAGGCTTCATTCCCCAGCACAGAGCAAGCAACAAACACCCCTGTGGCACAAGTGTGTGCCACCACAGCCTGTGAGATGCTCATCAAAGCCTGTGACATGTGTCAGCAAGTTATTTGAGCACCCAAGGGCACGATGGGGCTTAAGGAGATTCCAAGGCTGAATATTCTTTCACTCAGAGGCAGGTGTCTGTGACTGATGGGTTGTTATGGCCAAGGCAAGTTCATCACAGGCACTCTTTCCATCAGCACCATGTTAGAATCTCCTGGGCTCAGCTTTCATCAGCTGCTCACTATGCCAGGACTGATCCCAGAAAAGCTTCAAGACAGCTGAGACATGTACAGACCATGTGTGATAGAAGGAAAATCACCTGGCTCTCAGACTGACAGTAATCTGTTCTGCCCTCTTCGAGTATTCACAGAATACTCTAATTTTTTTTAGCATTCCAATCTCCATGACAATTGTATGTTCCTCTTTATAAGAACATTAAACAGTTTATGGTTCTGTGTAGCCCAGCATTCAACGGCAGATACAAGCTGAAATCAGATGCCAGGCAATGGTACAGGAATAAGGGAAGTGTGTAACAGCATTTCCACAAAATATGGTCTCAGCCTCCAGCACTTTGTCACCCAGCCTGCAGACAGGACTCCAGGATGAACTTGTGTGGAGAATTGTCATGTTCTTCCACACTGTTATCCATGCTCAGTGCTCCTGTTTTAGTTTCCTGGTTACAGCTGTGCAATCAAAAAAAGCTTGGTGTTGGTGTAGTCAGCTGCACTGACACACAAATCTCCTCTTCTCTTCTCTTCTCTTCTCTTCTCTTCTCTTCTCTTCTCTTCTCTTCTCTTCTCTTCTCTTCTCTTCTCTTCTCTTCTCTTCTCTTCTCTTCTCTTCTCTTCTCTTCTCTTCTCTTCTCTTCTCTTCCTCCCCCCTTCCCTTCCCTTCCCCCCTTCCCTTCCCCTTCCCTTCCCCCCTTCCCCCCTTCCCTTCCCTTCCCCTTCCCTTCCCTTCCCTTCCCTTCCCTTCCCTTCCCTTCCCTTCCCTTCCCTTCCCTTCCCTTCCCTTCCCTTCCCTTCCCTTCCCTTCCCTTCCCTTCCCTTCCCTTCCCTTCCCCCTTCCCTTCCCTTCCCTTCCCTTCCCTTCCCTTCCCTTCCCTTCCCTTCCCTTCCCTTCCCTTCCCTTCCCTTCCCTTCCCTTCCCTTCCCTTCCCTTCCCTTCCCTTCCTCACTTAGAAAATGGAAAGATATATGTGAGAGACTATTATTCTATAAAGGATTTAGGATATTTTATTTTAAAAAAGTTTTAGAACTTCCTATGCTACTGCATTGCTTTTATTTTAGCGATCCTTCTCGGTGGACTAACAAAAGATAATTTAAACCTGCTGTGCCACCTGCAGACAGCGCTGGGAACGACAGCACCTCTCCCCTGCAACGTGTTCAAGGCTGCGCTGAGCACTGCACGCACTGAAGTGCAGTAACCAAAACAGTGCCTTTCACCTTTCATCTGATACAAACCAATTTATCTTTTTTTTCCTTATTCTTGGTTTTCCATCTGTCTTGGAAATTATCCCTGGCAACATTTTCATGCCCTGATTATGTTGACTTTGCTAGAATCACACAAGTGATTCTGCTTCCTGGACTGCATTGCACTGAAAAGGAGAGACGTAAGGTCACAGAAGCCTTTTTTCCTTCCACACTTTTACACTTATCAAGAGAGATACAGCACAGTATCAAAATTTTGCATGTTGATCATTCCTTCTGCAGCAATGCAGCAGGAAAAAAAAAAAAAAAAGAAAGAAATCGAAGAGTCTCTGTTCTGTGCTTATCTGAGTTTGGTATTTGAGTGTCAGGCTTTGTCTATGTCCCAGTCTTCAAAGCATGTCAAGAGCTGTATTCCTGCATCCTGAAATGCTGCTCTTGTTTGAATGCAACTGCAAAATTTTATATTCTCCCTTGGTAGGTGTTTCCTACCAAAGTCTGTATTTGTCGTGGGCTTGAGCAACCTTCAAAAAAGTTCCAGAATTCTCACATTTTCTTTAGCTGTCAAGACTTTTGTGAATAGGAATGCAGAAACACCTCTTATACAAGTTTCAAATGCCCTGAACTCCAGTCCTACAGTGACTCTGCATGTGATATCCAACTTGTGGTATCAGATACAAGAAGCAAGCAAAACACAGATCTGTCTTTCAGCACTTTTCCCTTTGAAACCAATAGCAATATCCATGAGTGTTGGCTGATGAGAGATTAAGTCGTCTGTCAATTTTTAAGTTTAAATCATGTGTGATGTGTAAAAATTATTTGTAATATCCCTTTTGTAATATTTAACTCTGTTAAATATCCCTTTTGTGTTATTTAATAAGTATCAAAGTGATAAAGAAGCTTTTTCTTCTGTGACTAGGGGACTCTGGAGGATCAAATCATCCAGGCCAACCCATTGCTGGAGGCTTTTGGCAATGCCAAGACCGTGAGGAACGACAACTCCTCACGCTTTGTGAGTTCATTTCAGATTTATTGGAATGAAGATATTTAATGCAAGCTTCATTCACTGATTGTCATAACCAATGGTTTGATCTGCACTGCTTGATAGGGGAAATTCATCCGGATTCACTTTGGACCTACTGGCAAGCTGGCCTCTGCAGATATCGAAACCTGTGAGTTGGAGCAAGTCAGAGCAAGCAGAATTTATGTGTTTGCAACCTCAAATTCATCAGGAGGCTAACAGCACCTCTCTTTTGGCTAGATCTCCTGGAGAAATCCAGAGTCACTTTCCAGCTGTCTAGCGAAAGGAGCTATCACATTTTTTACCAGATAATGTCCAACAAGAAGCCGGAGCTCATTGGTGAGTGCCAGCAGCGCTGGGCTTGGCTCAGTGAGCACTTTCTCTTCCCACTGTGACCTGCCCCAGTGCCACTAAAGGTGACCCACACTCCTGCAGATCTCCTCCTTATCTCCACCAACCCCTATGACTTCCTCTACGTGAGCCAGGGAGAAGTCACAGTTGCCAGCATCGATGACAGCGAGGAGCTGCTGGCCACAGATGTGAGTAGAGCAGAGCAGGGCAGATCAGGGCAGAGCAGCCCTGCAGCCAGTCCAGCTGCAGCCAGGGGGATCTGGCCAGCCAGGCCCAGCACTGGGCTCTGCTGCCCAGTGCCAGGGAACCAGGATGGTGCTGGACACAGCACAGACAGGGACAGGAACCCCACCTGCCCCTTGTGCTTCACCCTTTGTGCTTTCACAACTTGCCTGTTGCCTCTGCAGAATGCCGTGGACATCCTGGGCTTCAGCCCTGATGAGAAGGTGGGCATCTACAAGCTGACAGGGGCTGTCATGCACTATGGGAACATGAAATTCAAGCAGAAGCAGCGGGAGGAGCAGGCAGAGCCCGATGGCACAGAAGGTAGGGCTGATTGCAGGGTTTGCTTGTGAACTGCACCAGCAGAGAGCTAGCAACCCCACCCCATAGACTGCCCAACTCCTGGCAACCATTTTACTTTCCAGAAATTAATTTTTATTGAAGATTATTTCAAATTTCACAAAGTCAGTGGTTTAATTTATGCTCTATAAGGAAACAGAAAGATGTAATACTTAGGCATTGCTGCAGCCTTCAGGCACGGACACAGGATTGTGTTGCAGTTGAGACATTGCCTTTGGAGAAAGGGGAATATTCTCCATGAGACTGGAGAGGAGCTTTTCTTGATAATAGACGCATTTAAGTTGCACCAAAAGTAGACTCCTTGTAACAGAAACATCCCAGAAGACCAGGACACTTTTCTTTGTCTGTACTGAGCTTGTTTGTTGTTTCTGATCCTAGTGGCTGACAAAGCCGGCTACCTGATGGGTCTGAATTCTGCTGATTTGCTCAAGGCTTTGTGCTATCCCAGGGTGAAAGTCGGGAATGAATATGTAACTAAAGGACAAAATGTCCAACAGGTACATAAACAGCTCATCATCGTTTCAATTTCTTCAGAGTGTTCTTTCCACATTAAAGCTAAGTCAACATTTGTTACTGCCATGGCTGTGCTCCTTACAGGTGTACAATTCAGTGGGTGCACTGGCTAAATCAGTCTATGAGAAGATGTTCCTGTGGATGGTTGTTCGCATCAACCAACAGCTGGACACAAACAGCCCAGACAGCATTTCATTGGTGTGCTGGACATTGCTGGCTTTGAGATCTTTGATGTGAGTTACTGTAGGTCTGCCTGCCCACTGAGGGCTGCTTGAAACTAACAGGCAATTTTTTGGTATTTTGAATTTGTAGTTCAACAGCCTGGAGCAGCTGTGCATCAACTTCACCAATGAGAAACTGCAACAGTTCTTCAACCACCACATGTTCGTGCTGGAGCAGGAGGAGTACAAGAAGGAGGGCATTGAATGGGAGTTCATTGACTTTGGCATGGACCTGGCTGCCTGCATTGAGCTCATTGAGAAGGTGGAAAAAATTTTTCATTGTATGAGAGTACATTTCTTTTATGATCATTTATTTTAGTTCCGTCGTTCTTGATAAAGTGACACATTACTGTTGAATTATCTTCTCACATCAAAATAGGCAGCTTATAAAACCAAAGCTTTTGGAACAACAGGCTGTCTCTGCACAAACATTGGATTCCTGAATGACATGGCTGGGGTGGAAGGGACAATGACCACACAATGTTAAACTGATGACTTTAACAACTGCCTTTAAACAGTGAGGGGAACAGTGAGGAGCAGTAATGGATCCCCTCTCGACCACTTTATTTATGTATTCATATTTCTCCCAGCCCATGGGCATCTTCTCCATCCTGGAAGAGGAGTGCATGTTCCCCAAGGCAACTGACACCTCTTTCAAGAACAAGCTCTATGACCAGCACCTGGGCAAGTGCAGCAGCTTCCAGAAGCCCAAGCCTGGCAAAGGCAAGGCTGAGGCCCACTTCTCCCTGGTGCACTATGCTGGCACAGTGGACTACAACATCTCTGGCTGGCTTGACAAGAACAAGGATCCCCTGAATGAAACTGTTGTGGGTTGTACCAGAAATCATCCTTGAAGCTGCTGTCCTTCCTTTTCTCTAACTACTCTGGTGCAGAAACAGGTAAGTGCTTTTTCAGTGATGGCCAATAAGGCAAAAATCAACCAAAGCCTAATTCTCCTTCTCCTCTCAGTGCTATACTCAAGGCTACCAGCCCCTAAGGTGACCTTGTTCTTGTGTGCATCCAGATATGCCAAAATTGAGACACTAACATGCAGAACTGTTGGAAACACCACATTTATGTGCTGCAGAGAAGTAAAGCACAGCAAGTCCAAGCCCAAGTGACAGGAGGTGTATGTTTCCTGACTGTCTTGTGAATCACCTGCATGCTTACTCAGCCATCAGACAGGGGCCAAATAAATGTGCAAAGTGCAAGTATTTTAGTCTTCGTAGACAGTTTTGTTTCTTGAGGAGAACTAGAAGAACTAAAAGGAGACCATGGAACGATGTCATATCCAGCTGAGCAGTCCTGGTGTTGTGACAGAAAAAGAGAGAGACAGAGAATAAATTTAGAAGTCCTCTATAAGTCTTGATTTAATTGGCTTCATGGTATAGGAACTATGGAAAGGCACTGAGCTGCTTGGACTTGTATTCCTGAGATTAAAATTTGCTTCCTGTCATAACTCAGAATAGAGCTATTCTTCACCTGGAATATTGGATTAGGGGATTTCTCTATAGAAGACTTCCCTGCATTGATAAATGGATGCTTGGTGATGAGTCACATTTTTGAGGTCTTTCACCTAATTAAAAAAAAAAAAAATAAATGGAGGTTTGTGTAATAGTGAAAGCAATGTGTGACCAGGAGCACAGGGTACACTGTTAGGAAACTTAGGTCAGGCCAACCTGTTCCATACCAGCAACCTAAATCTCACATTTGAGATCAAATATCCCCCACACTGATCAACAACGACCTACCAGCAGTTCATTAAACTCTCAGGGAGCAGTGTGTCAGTATTTAAAATGAAGTATTTTATTGGTCCATGGCCAAAGGAGGATGAGGCCTGCAAAATGTACTGCATACTCTAACTGTTCACCTCCCACCTGCTTCTTCCAAGGTGACAGTGCTGGTGGTGGTGGCAAGAAGGGTGCTAAGAAGAAGGGAGGCTCTTTCCAGACAGTGTCTGCTGTGTTCAGGGTATGTGGATTTCTTTTTACATCAGCCAGGCTTCCACGAAATGGTCTGAGGGCTGGAACACCTATCCTATAAAAACAGCTGAGAGTTGGGGTTGCTGAGCTCAGGGAAGAGGAGATTCCAGGCATTCCTTATTCTGTTTTTTCAGTAGATAATAGGGGGCTTATCAGAAAGACAGAAAAATACTTTTTACCAGGCCTGTAGTGACAGGACAAAAGGCAATGATTTTAAACTGGAAGAAGGTAGATTTAAATTGGATATAAGGAAAAAAAAATCACTCTGAGGTGGGGAGGCCCTGGCATGCATTGCCCAGAGATGCTGTGGCTGCCCTATCCCTGGTAGTGTCCAAGGGCAGGTTGGACAGGGCTTGGAGCAGCCTGGGATAGTGGAAGTGGGACAGGGATGCTGGGCTTGATGACATCCCAAGGCCATTTCAAACCAAACCATTCTGTAATTCTATAACTCCCTGAATTTAAATAAGAATGCAAAAGCTTTGTAGCTTGAAGCTGAAACCTTTGTTTCATCCCATTGCAGGAAAACCTGAACAAGTTGATGACTAACCTGAGAAGTACCCATCCTCACTTTGTGCGTTGCCTGATTCCTAACGAGACCAAGACACCTGGTAAGTCCACCCTTATATTTTGAAGACCACACCAATTTCCCAAAAAGCTCCCTCTGCACATAAAATCCTTTTGGGGGTTGGTCTGCAAGACAGTAACAAGGGAAACTTTTTTGTCTTTACTGTGACTGAAACAGTCTGAGCATTACTTGGTCCATCCTTGCTTATGTGTATACAGAACTGATAAAGATGGGTTTGATTACAGCTGATAAAATTGTCTGTTGTGGGTAACAGCATTAGAAAATCCCTTGTCTGGATGGTACTACACACACTGTGCCACCTTTGCCTACATCCAGTGAGGAGGCTGATGCTGTTGAAGATTTTTGGCTGGTCTCCTAAAGCACCATCCTGCCATTTTTTAAGAGGTGTGGCCTGATGCCTTTTCACAAACACTGCTAACCCTTGCATTCTTAGTAAAGCTCGCTGATGCAGCTCTCCACAACTTACATGAATTGAAGGCATGTTCTGTCTGCACTTCCTGCACTTTTAACCAAGAGGTACTTGAATTAAAAAAAAAAAAAAAAGAAAAAGGTAATTCTGAAATGCTAATACATATGAAGATCCTTGGGATAAAAACTGAATCATGATGGATGTATTTTGTTTAAGGTGCAATGGACCATTACCTGGTGATGCACCAGCTGAGGTGCAATGGGGTTCTAGAAGGCATCCGGATTTGCAGGAAGGGTTTTCCAAGCAGAATCCTTTACGCAGATTTTAAGCAACGGTAGGTCCTCAGTTACACTCACTGTCTGTTAGGACAAGGAGTAGATGTGCCCCCTTTTCATCATGTTTTGTTCATTGCTGTCCAGATTTCAGATGACATATTCAGCTGCTTTCAGACAGCTCAGTGTTCCTGTATTTCATGATACACAATGGATCCTATTTTCCTCACCACAGGTACAAGATCCTTAATGCCTCAGCCATTCCAGAAGGCCAATTCATTGACAGCAAAAAGGCTTCAGAGAAGCTTCTTTCCTCCATTGATGTTGACCACAACCAATATAAATTTGGCCACACCAAGGTAAAGTCCTTGTGGAAGAGTGGGTATAATTAAGCAAAATATTTTGTTTGTTGAAAGTATTTCTTGCACATGAAATCAGCCTTCATGGTGATTATAAACAGAGTACACCTCTAGCAAGAGGGAATACAGACAATTTGTGTGGTTCTTGTGTGAGGGACAGCACTGCCAGCCCTGGGAACACCGTACTACCTGAATAACCCAGCATAGCTACAACTGGATTTTCTGCTGCTTCTTTCTCATGGCCAGTTGAAAATATTTATATTAGTGCAGGTTAGACAAGTTTGGATAGTCCTACTATTCAGGAGACAAAGTCTCTTCCATATCCAAAGCAGTGTTAGGTGAGACACTGTTCTTTGTTCAGCACAACCCAGTCGACGCAAACCATTGCCTGCATTACTGAACAGACAGAATCATAAAATCACAGAATGGTTTGGGTTGGAAGGGA
Source organism: Acrocephalus arundinaceus (assembly GCA_021534815.1). NCBI lineage: Eukaryota > Metazoa > Chordata > Aves > Passeriformes > Sylviidae > Acrocephalus > Acrocephalus arundinaceus. The sequence continues at coordinate 1,483,000 of JAJEOU010002598.1, forward strand.
CTTTAAAATAATCTGGTTCCAACCACTCTGCCCTGGGCAGGGACACCTTCCACTATGCCAGGCTGCTCCAAGCCCTTCCAACTGGCCTTGGACACTTCCAGAGATGAGCTCAATTTTCCATAAACCACACTGGAGCAGACATCAAATAACACTATAGAAATATTATTAGATCATACACGGAGTGATTTTTCATGAGTCCTAGGAGCACTGAGGATTTAAAGGCTGATAGAAAATTTCTCTATATCTTAAACCTCTCCCCTACAGGCATTTTTCTTAAACTACCTTGTACTACCCCACACCAGCTGTCAATGTCCATGTATCTGCCTAAGCCTCAGATGTTTGACCCTTTTTTATGTTCTAGGTGTTCTTCAAGGCAGGTCTCCTGGGTCTCCTAGAAGAGATGAGGGATGAGAAGCTCGTGAGCCTCATCACCCGTACACAAGCTATGTGCAGGGGGTACCTCATGAGAACTGAGTTTAAAAAGATGAATGAAAGAAGGTAATGTAAGAAAAGACCAGCAATTTTTGTCACACCAAAGGTCCATCATGTTGTCTCAGGCAAAAAGCTGTCCTTGGGAAAAACCTTAGAAATTATTGGGGAACAGAGCAAGTACAAACAATCAGCTTCCTCCTGACAGTCTCACCAATTCTGGCAGCAGCTGTTTCCCAATGGGACCATGCAGGTGAACCATAACACTTTGTATTTAACAAGGAATCTTTTCTCCAGGATGCACTTACTATTTTCAGCCTTTAATGAATCCTGTGACAGAGACAGCCAACTGAATAAGGGCTAAGCTTTGTTTGTTTTCAACATGTTGTCTCATCATTTAATTGGATCACACTGATTTTGTAAGGAATGATGTAAATCACTCTCTGCTCTCTCTTTCTTTCATTTCCTTTCCTGGCTCCATCATCTAAGGTGAACAATCCTAGCTTGCACAGAGAAATACTCCATACTTTCAGCTATTCCACATCCCCTTCAGCTTTTCATTCATCCCCTTTGAGATGAGATGAATCATGCAAAATTTAGAGTTCAGGAGTGACAGCACTGGATAAGACAATCAAACTTTTTTGAATTTTGTTGACAAGTGAAAGTTTTAGGGGGAGCAAGGCTTTCATAAATGTACAGGACACTCAGCCAAACAATTGCTTTTATTTGTAATACTCTGCAGCATATATTTAGCTCAGGTGTTTCCTGAGCCAGGCATAGTTTCTAAGAATTCAATAACTTCCCTGGATTTCTCTGCAAGGAATTGTGTAATGTCCCTTTGAACTATGGGCATTAACAATATCCTTTTGCATTCAATTCCATAAAAATGTTTCCTTCTTCCTTTCAGTTTCTGTCTTATATGGTATTTGCCATTTTGAGTGACCCAGAAAGCACCAAGCTGCTGTTTCCATAATTGACAGTAACTGCCAGATTTTTAGTCTTAGTACTTCAACAATATCAGTTTTCACTCTGCTATTTACCTGAGCACTTGTATTTTCCTTGAGACTGAGGAAAGAGTCAGAGATTCCCAGTCAATACCAGAGAAGTCTGTCTGTTTTGTAGTATTTCTTCCTCATATTTTCAGGCAATAGATATTATTCAAGCTACTGAATCAGCCGTTCTGTAGTAAGGGCCTCAAAATGAGTCATTAATAAAAGCAAGGGAGATGAGGGAAAAAAGTCTCGTGCAAAAGTTCTTGTGGTAAATGCTGATGCTGTGTGGTAAATAATCAGGGTATGTTTCCAGCTCTCACCACCCTCACAAACTGGTTGCATGTGTTTTCAGAGAATCTATTTATATCATCCAGTACAACATTCGTGCATTCATGAATGTCAAACACTGGCCATGGATGAAGTTGTACTTCAAGATCAAGCCCTTGCTGAGGAGTGCAGAGTCTGAAAAGGAAATGGCCAACATGAAGGAAGAGTTTGAGAAAACCAAGGAGGAGCTTGCAAAGTCTGAGGCAAAGCGGAAGGAGCTGGAGGAGAAAATGGTGACCCTGTTGCAAGAGAAAAATGACCTGCAGCTCCAGGTTCAGTCTGTGAGTGACCTCCATTTTCAGATTCACCCCACTTCCTCTTACTCTGCTGCTCTTTTTCTCCTCTTTTCCATTGTCCTCCTATAAACAGGCATCTAATGGGGACAAAGCCTCCACTGCTTTGTGCCTGGTATTGTCCCTTACACATAATCAAGGTGCAAAGCACACACTAAATATTAACACCAGTAAGAATACAGGAAGTTCCAAGGCTATCACCAGCGGAAGGATCAGACATTCCACAGTGTATTTAATATTAATCAAATATTTAATAATATTTGATTATCACAGTGGTGTCTGATTCTGGATGAAATATAGGCTGTTTCCTCACCTGCTACCACTACAATACAGAGCTGGGAGCAGGGGTGCTTTTCTGTCAGAGGCAGAACTGAAACTGTGGAAACCACTTTTCTCTGGAATATTGCTGAACAGGGAAAGAAATTGCACCTTCTAAAAGGTAATAAAATATTACATGGCCAAGAGCAGTCTGGTGCAAATGGACTTGTCACTTGTTGCCATGTGCTTTCAAATCAGTTTAGTTTCAAAAAACCTGTGTTGTTTCACTCACCAAGGTCTTTTATTGTAGAACACGAAATAAAGATGATTGACTCCAGTAATTCTTCAAAAGGCAAAAGAGAAATAGAAGGCTTTTTTTTACAATTCATCAAGCTGTTTTTATAACATGCTGCACTAAAAGGCACATTAGTGGTGCATGGTGTTGACACCTCTCAAATTCTATTGGTTAAATTACAGAAATAGCAAACAACACCTGGAGAGAGGTTGTTATGAGAAAATGAATATTTTTACTTCAATGTTATGAGAAAAGTTAGTTATTTATGGAAAGATGTTTTGGGAAAAGGGAAACTGTTGAAAAGTTTCCCTTGGGAAAAGCTACACTTGTTAGCAAGCTAAAAACTCTCTCAGGTTCAGAAAATCATGTCCACAGGTCTTAACTGTCTTTTGTCATTTTTATGATAAATATAATGCGCCTTCACTGTGTTCTGATAGGAGAGTGAAAATCTAGCTGATGCTGAAGAGAGATGTGAAGGACTCATTAAAAGTAAAATCCAGCTAGAGGCTAAAATTAAAGAACTAAATGAAAGACTGGAGGATGAAGAGGAGACAAATGCTGAACTGACAGCCAAGAAGAGGAAACTTGAAGATGAGTGCTCAGAGCTGAAGAAAGATATTGATGATCTTGAAATGACTCTGGCCAAAGTGGAAAAGGAGAAGCATGCAACAGAGAATAAGGTGACAGAGGAATCAGGGAATTATTCTTCTCCAGGCAGTGCTCCTATACAGCTTGTCAGTTCTGTAGAAAAATGTAGCCACTTATAAGTTCTATGAATAGAAGTGAAATGTGTTCAGTGTACAGGAGAGAGGTATTTTCACTTAATCATTCAGCTGACAGATTTTTTTTCTGTTAAGGTTCTTTGTCATGTTATCGTGGTTTGTTTCACTTTTAGGGAAAACTTAATGTATTTTTGGCTATGCTTAACACTTGATCATCTCTTTTTAAAGAGCCTGACTTGCTGAGAAATTACAGCTGTTTTCATAGCAAATATATGCAAAAAAGACATTCTTTGAACAAGAGCAACTCAGAGGGTTTTTGTAAATCCCAATGGGAAAAATTTTCAGAGGCAAGTGAAGATCTAGCACATTTCACTATGAAATTTAGAGATAGGGGTGGGGATCAAAAACAACTAAAGCAAGAATTCCTACCATTGCAGGGCCAGAGAGATGAGACTCTCAGGCAGTCAAAATGCTGCTGCCCTCATTGCAATCAATATAAACACTGCAGAGAGCATTTTAACTGCATCCGTGCAAGGTTTTGCAAGGATGCAGCCACTGTGTTCTCAGCCTCCCATTTCTCATGGGATGGATGCTGGCTTCTGACAGGTAAAGAATCTCACCGAAGAGATGGCAGCTCTGGATGAAAATATTTCTAAGCTCACCAAGGAGAAAAAGGCCCTCCAGGAAGCCCACCAGCAGACTCTGGATGACTTGCAAGTTGAGGAAGACAAAGTCAGCACCCTCACGAAAGCCAAGTCCAAACTGGAGCAGCAAGTGGATGATGTAAGTAGAAGTTTTTGGGAAGAAGTATATATATAATATATACACTGTGACAGATTGCAGTAGACTAGAAATCTGTAGTTTGGAGTGTAAGTAACACCTAAAGCAGACAAGCCAGCTCTAATAATTTCAGCCAATAACTTGCTGCTAATTGACAGGAAATTGTGAAATCCAGAACATCTTTCATGTTCATCACGGGGTATTTCAGCACTGTAGACTTTTGTGATCTGATTTAACCCATCAGCTGAAGCAGGAGACCTGTGATTATTTGAAGGTTGCTGCAGAGTTATTTGTGTGTCCATATACTCCAGGAAGTTATAAATACTGGGAATTTGTGTATATTTAGCAGTCTATATTCTAGGAATTGCAGCTACTGGAAAAATTTAATTTTTTTTTTTTTTCAAAAATTGGTATTTCAACTGCACAGGCAAGCTGTGCACAGCTCAATGGATGAAACTAAATGAATGAAATGAAATGAAACTAAATCATCACGCAGCTCTGGTCTCAAAGTGAGAATGCAACACACATGGAGATGCCCTGATTATTTTCTCTATTCATCAATTTCCAACTTAGTTAGATTTTTAGATCAAGAATAGTTACTTCCAAAGTATAATTTATGTATTTCAAAGTGTGTTTTATGTGTTTTAGCTTGAAGCATCTCTGGAACAAGAGAAGAAGCTGCGAATGGACCTTGAGAGAGCAAAGAGAAAACTGGAGGGTGATCTGAAAATGTCTCAGGATTCCATCATGGATCTGGAAAATGATAAGCAACAAATGGATGAAAGGCTAAAAAAGTATTACACTGACTTCTTATGATCTGAATTCTGAAATTCATGTTTTATATTAACCATATTGAATCTGCCTTCTTGTTCTTTAACAGAAAGGATTTTGAAGTTAGCCAGTTGCAAACTAAAATTGAAGATGAGCAGGCTCAAAGTTCTCAGCTTCAAAAGAAAATAAGGAGATTCAGGTAAAGTCTGTGAGTTATTAATAATTTTAGTGGGAAGCACAAATTTCTTAGAATTAATTGGTATTGATTCTTAGACCATTCTACAAAAATATTTTCCCTCACATGAATAAAACCATTAATATTGGACTCTAGGTCCTGTTCCCTCCTCAGGACACTTCTATAGAAACTCTGGCCTCTAATCTTACATGACTATGTAGGAAATTTCTTACATGAACATTGTGGCAGGCTTTGAAATGCCACAGATGTGCAGCCACTGAGAATCACTTTTCTAAGAAAACAATAGAAGGTGACCTAATATGTCATGATCAGGACAAAGATCACCTTCTAAATGCAGAAGCAGGAAGGCAGCTCCCTTCATTGCTATTATCCCATGACTGTTCATCTCAAAGTTTCTTCAAAGGACACTGCTTTGTTCTGGCCTGACTTCTAGGAAATTTCTAAGAAATTCACATTCCTTTACATTTTCCAGTGACACCCCCTTTATTTCTTATAGAAATATAATTATTATTATTATTATTATTAATTTATTATATAATAATAATTAAAATATTATATTTTTAAAAATAAATAAAACACTTACTAATTAATAAAACATATTTAAATAATAAATGCAATAAAATTTTAATTTTATTAAAATAATAATAAATATGTTAATAAAATTTAATAAATAATAATAAATAACCCCCAAATAATAAATCCATTTATTAATCAATCCAATTTATTTAAAATAAATCAAATCCAGACTTTACAATGTTTCACTATTGTTCCAAAACTGAGTATTAGCTGTCCTAGGACACAATACAGTGAAATTTCTAGTGGTGCTTCTCTTTTATGCTTGTATTAATGAATGTGAACGTTTACTCTTTATTCCTTAGTGATAATTTTAAATCTCTCCATTCTCTTTTAACCAATCAACTCTCATAGGCTCGGATAGAGGAGCTGGAGGAGGAAATCGAGGCCGAACGCGCTATCCGTGCCAAATCCGAAAAGCAGAGAGTCGACCTGTCCAGGGAGCTGGAGGAGATCAGCGAGCGCCTGGAGGAAGCAGGAGGGGCCACAGCAGCTCAGATGAGATGAACAAGAAGCGTGAGGCGGAATTCCAGAAGATGCGCCGTGACCTGGAAGAGGCCACGCTGCAGCACGAAGCCACGGCTGCCGCCCTGCGCAAGAAGCACGCGGACAGCACAGCTGAGCTGGGGGAGCAGATCGACAACCTGCAGCGTGTGAAGCAGAAGCTGGAGAAGGAAAAGAGTGAGATGAAGATGGAGATTGATGACTTGGCCAGCAACATGGAGTCTGTCTCCAAGCCAAGGTTGCTGCACGGGAAGAAGTGTTTCTCATTGTCAGCATTGTTCTTCTGAACAACGAGGTGAGCTGAGGGTTTTCTGTCTCTCCACAGAGCAATCTGGAAAAAATGTGCCGAGCTCTTGAAGACCAGTTCAGTGAAGTCAGAGCTAAAGATGATGAACATGTGCGGCTAATTAATGATCTGAACACACAGAAAACACGCCTACAGACTGAGAATGGTACGTCCCTTGATGAAATGTAATACTCCAGGGTCAGGAACTTAAATACGCTGCCTTTTTGTACATATTTGTAACATATTCATCACTTAGTGATTTGAACAAAACTCAGAATGTAGAATCTCCTCCTGGTGGCAGTCATAGAAAGCTACCCAAAGAAACACAAAACCAAACCAGGAGGAGTCCTGTCAGTCAAAATGAACACGTGAGTTTGTGGTCAGTTCATCTTCTTTTCTTTGATGCCAGCACAGCATTTCTCTTCACAGCTTTTCCTATCAGTGGGAATGCAATTACTACTCTCCATTCAATTTACCACTTTATATCTTGTAATCACTTTCCACATGGCTAGCTGCTCTTATTCATTTGTTTTATGTCTCGTATCTCTGTCTAAAAATAACCAACTTTTTCTCATTAGGTGAACTCACTCGGCAACTGGAGGAGAAGGAATCCTTGATTTCTCAGTTAACTCGAGGCAAACATACTTTCACTCAGCAGACTGAAGAGCTGAAGAGACAACTGGAGGAAGAAAATAAGGTGGCTTTCTTTCATTTGGAACAACAAATTTTAAAATCAATCAATATGCCCAAAAAAAAAAAAGAGATTTGTCCTCAGGGAAGAGACATCAGAATAGTGAAAATTTTGCACTTTGCCTTGGAATACAACACAGAGAGGAGAGGTTAAAAATTAAATAAGCAAGACAGTTTAAGCCCTTTTCATCATGCGTTCTGAAGATCAAAAACATGAGAGAAGTGAAGGAAAGCAGCTCTGTGCCCATAGGCAAAGCAAACAGCAGCAGCCAAAAAAGGAAATGGAGCAGGAGTGCTTTCACCTTGTCTGTTGGTGGCTTTATTTTGCCTCTGCCTGAAACACCTGGTGCAGATGGGTTTGGGAGATGTTATCCCAGACAAGATGGGCAAGCATCTGACCCTGTTTAACAACATCAAGCCTGAAACACAGAATCCCTAATGTTACTCATTTTGCTCCTTCTGTTTCTCTAGCAACTGCAGCACATGGATGGGGAGAGATGAATATTTTATCGGGCCTCAGGGAAAATATCCAGTCACAAATTACTCGTGTTCTGACAACTTATTTACCTTTAACTCCTAAGGCCAAGAACGCCCTGGCCCACGCCCTGCAGTCTGCTCGCCACGACTGTGACTTGCTCCGGGAACAATATGAGGAGGAGCAGGAGGCCAAGGGGAGCTGCAGCGAGCCCTGTCCAAGGCCAACAGTGAAGTGGCCCAGTGGAGAACCAAATACGAGACGGACGCGATCCAGCGCACGGAGGAGCTTGAGGAGGCCAAGTACGTGGGGAGAGTAAGGAAGGCTAGCAGAGATTAGGACCAGAAATTCTTGGAGACCACTGTGACATTGTCAGGAAGAAGTCAGTGTTCTGCTTGGGTTGGGGCAAAAGGAGAATAGGAAATAAATTCTGCAATGCATGTGGTGGGGGGAAAACGTCACAGGGAAAAATGTAGAAGACAGGGACTGGCAGAGAGATGCAATAAAATATGTAGAAAAACGGTACAGGAGTGTGGACCACAGACTGAGAAATGGCTAAACATGCTCTTGAGAAAAGCATCACAGAATTGAATTGCATGCTGATGGTGAGCTGCACTTAGCAATGAACTTGTGAGACATCGTGTTTGAAAAACCCATCAATCACAGGCTGCAAATGGAGGGATGGCTTGGAGCAAGTAGAAGGCTATTTAAGCATACTGAGTGAAGAACTGAAGGAAACCAGAATATGTTTGTAGTTGTAATATGCAGAGCAGTGTATGCTTTTTATATGTATTAGGAGTGAAAAGGGGAGTGGGTAGATATTTGAAGAAGTAGAGGTGGAGGCTTAGGGGTGTCTACATAAAGGAGAATTCAAGTGCATAGAGTTAATCATAGAAGTTGAAAGAGCACATTCTTTACACTGTCAGTATTGAAAGCATATTTTTGGTCCCTCTCCACATTGGTACAGTTCTATTATATATAGAATATATATGTACATATTCTCCCAGTCTATGCCCCACTCCAGAGTGCTGTGCCACCCCAGGCTCCTGGCACCACAGCATTATATTAATATTATATTAATATTAATATTAATATTAATCTCCCTGCCCATCTTCCCCATCCCAAGCTCCTTTCATGTCTGTTTTCTGAGAAGGCCAGAATTTTGTTTTTCTCAGTGTTGAATGCCCCATCCTGCAGGAAGAAGCTGGCCCAGCGCCTGCAGGAATCAGAGGAGCAGATTGAGGCTGTCAATGCAAAGTGTGCTTCACTGGAGAAGACAAAGCAGAAGCTGCAGGGGGAAGTGGATGACCTCATGGTTGACATGGAGAGGTCACATGCAGTCTGTGCAGCATTCGATAAAAAGCAGAGGAATTTTGACAAGGTTTGTTCAAAAGACCATGCCAGATCTAAACATCATTAGATATTTGATAGGACAAGACAAATTATGAAATTATCGAAGTTCTACACTCACAGTAAAACAAAGTTATGGTAAGGACCCCACAGTGGGATATATGGCAAAGATAAAGTCACTGTGTAAGTGACCACAGCAAATAATAAAGCAGCCTTCTGATAAATTTAAAAAGCATGGAGTCTTCACAAGGGAGACTGGTCGAACAGACTGAGTACTCACATGCAAGCTAACAAGCCCTGGTGTTAGTCTGCCAGCTTAACCCTGGGGTTAGGCAGTTCCTCACACTCATGTAAAGTTCCAGCCTTCACTGCCCTTACTAAGATTTAAAAGAATCTGCACTGTTGGACCAAGTGATGCTGCAGCCCTGTGTCTTGGCCTACCCTTGTGTGAGTGAATGATTGTGCTAAAAAGGATCTTTCAGGTCTGTGGTATCAAAATGAGGAGAGAATTAGTAGAGAATGACCTTTCTTGGTGGGCTTAGTCCAGGATCACTGGCTCCTGCAACACCATCAAGACTCACACATCCTTATTCAGATCAACCCCATTATGTTTGGGCTGGTGTCAAACCAAACTCCTTCCTGACAGCTTGGGGCATGCACTAGTGTTGGTTGAAGGGCAAATTTCAGTAGATCCCACCTAAACAACCACAGATGCATCAGAAGGGAGTTGATTGTCACAGGCAGAGAAAAGTCCAAAGCAAAATACTGTTAAGATAAGCCAGGCCTCTTGGGTTCTTGTCACAAAAAGATGCAGAGATGGAGAGGTTCAGAATGGGTCATTCTCCTCCTGTCACTCCAGATCCTGGCTGAATGGAAGCAGAAGTACCAGGAGAGCCAGACTGAGCTGGAGGCTGCCCAGAAGGAGTCTCGCTCTCTCAGCACCGAGATCTTCCGGATGAAGAACGCCTATGAGGAAATGCTGGACCAGGCTGAGACTGTCAGGAGGGAGAACAAGAACCTCCAGCGTAAGTTCACGTGTCTGTCACCTTAGATTCCCTGTGAGCCCTCAGATGCTTCCACATTGCTGGACTACCAGAGCTCTGCCTCTTCCCGGAGTTTTGTTCTTTATGATTTTCCCACAAAGGTGGTGAATTTCTTTGCTGTTCAGCTGATTATAAAGTCACCTGCAAGCACACAGGTAGGACATGAAATAAGGACCCAAAACTCCAATCTTCTCAGAAGGCAAAGAGAATAGAAGGCTATATTTATAATAATAGTTTATTACAACTATTATTATAAAGGCATTACTTTAAATTAATCATACTCTTTTATAACATGCTGTGATACAAAAGGCACATGATTGGTGCATAGGATTGAGACCTCTCAAATTCTATGGTTTAAACCACAGAAATAGAAAACAGCGCTCAGAGAAAGGTTGTTATGAGAAAGGAATATTGTTTACTTAGAATGTTATGAGAAAAGGTAGTTATTTACACAAAGTTGTTTTGAGAAAAAAAACATTGAAAGGTTTCCCTTGAGAAAGAGCAAGCAATAGTTAGCAAGCTAAAAAATTCTCTCAGGCTCAGAAATATCAAGCCCCCACACACTTTTGTCTCTACAGCATCCTGCTCCTCAGGATGTTCCCCCTTCTTCACACCATCATCATCCTATGCATGGATAAGGACCAAGTTTACTGAATAGACAGAAATTATGATGATACTCAGGTTTTTTTGGATCGCTTCAGTCACTGCCACTAGAAAAATCTGGAGGGCTGTTGTCTCCTGATTATTGGAGGATCATGCAGCTGTGGCACAATGGATTGGCATTTAATGAGCAAACTAATTATAGAAAAGAAATACAACTCAGATCCTTTTTGTCAACTGAATGATCACTGGGGATTATCTAAGCATAAATAAATCAATCAAACTGTCTCTGGAGATGTAATTTCACTACCCAGCGGAAGTTGATATCATTTTCTGAGTTCACTCCAGTTGGTCCTCTCATTTTCAAACTGCACAGTGAACTGGGATGTGCAGGTTATCAGAAACAAAGACTGCACACAAGACAAGATGTATTATTTCCTCTCACTGTTACACCCCATTACACCAGAGCCTCTTTTGTCACTCCCATTACCAAAGAGCAATTGCAGGTGCCACTGATCACACTGTCTGAGAGGAGCTGAGTATGTGTTTTTCTGGTTGCAGAGGAAATTTCTGATCTGACTGAACAGATTGCTGAGTCTGGAAAAGCAAATCATGGGCTGGAGAAAGCAAAGAAGCAAATTGAGCAAGAAAAGTGTGACCTACAAGCAGCCTTAGAAGAAGCAGAGGCAAGTGTCCTCAATCAGGGGCTTGCTTTTAGAGAAATCAAGAATGGAAAATTTGGGTATATATTTTATATTCCTGTGTACCCTGAAACTGTCCCAAAAGTGCAGTAAGACAGCACAGACAGACCAAAAAGCACAGGGACTGCTCTCCTGCCATACCAGTGTGGCATTCCTTGCTGTGCTATCATGCACAAAACCCCCTCAGTCCCAGTCTAAAATTGAGGTAATTTTGTACCATCTGTTTGAATTTGCTCCCATGGAAGGCTGAAGAAAAGTCAGTAGCATTTCAAAACTCTGACAGTTCTGTTTTCTAGTCAAACTAAGCAGGGATGTTTCCAGAGAAGGTCAAATTCATTCTTAGAAGTTCTCTCAGTGTGCCCTCCTGCTCAAAGCAAGCTGCATGCTGAAGAGAATTGAGGCAGGATTTCCTCAGTTCCACCACTCTGAATGAACAGGAGTCAGTAACACGTTCAAAGAGGAGCCAGTTCACAGGACACAGGTTCTGATGAACATGAAGAGGTTGCTGGGGATCTGCTGAGTCTCAGACTACCCTGGTACACTGTCATGCACTGCTGGCACAGGCTGCATACTGGGCCTCACAATTCCATGATTTCTGTCTTCCTTGCTCTCTTTGGCTACCCCTCAGCTCTCCATTACTTTAAATATTACTCTTTTTTTGCCATGCCAGACTGTAGCTCCTTCAGTTCCCTCTTTTCTGGGTTTTTCCTTCTGTTCTGTACCTTCCCTGACTGCTTCTTGCAAAAGGTTTTATTACTTCTGTATAACCACATCTGATTCTCCAGAAAATATCTTTGTGAGCACTTCATGAGCTGCCCATGATGTACCTAGAGCATACCTCAAACACAGAAACACAGAATTAACTTAGTTTGTACAGGATCCCTAGAAGTCTTCCATTAACTTCCTGGTCAAAGAAGGGCCAATTTTGAACTTACATTAAGTTGCTCAAAGCCTTGTCTAATTGGTTTTTATAATCTTCAAGGATGGAGATTTCAGAGTATTGCTAGACAACCTTTTCCAGTGCAACATAATTCTCAGAGTAAAACATTTTTATCCCTATATGCAGTCAGGATTTCCCTTGTATTGATTTTGACCTTTTGTGTTTTTGTTGTCCACCACCAAGAAGAGCCTCACTTTATTTTCTCTTTAACTCCTCTTAGGTAGAAAAAGAAATACAAAAAACCTGGCACATCTCTAGACCTCACTAAAGCAGGAGCAAGCAGTAGGAGCAAGAGTTATTGTGGTCATGCAATCCATCTACTCTAATTCATGCATCTAAATGTCCTCAGTCTAATCCTGGATTAGTCACCATAGGCTCATTCTAGAACCCAAAAGGAGAATCAGTGATGTCTGGAAAATACGATCTTAAAAGGGATGAACTGGTTAATGTTCTGGCTGTGCTTATTTCTGTCCACTGGGTGTGAAGACCCAGCTTCAGGCTTTTCACTGCTACTACAACTGAAACTGGATGACAGCAGAGGGAACAAAATGAGCAGCAGAGGGAAAGGTTGTGTTAAGGGGAAATTGCCCATGCAGTCACTGGGGTGGGACAAAGCAGAAATCAGCATGGAGATGCAAGAGAAGGCAAGCTGCTTCTGAACAGGAGGCTTGGCTGTCCTGCTTTATATTTCCACATGATCTGTTTCTCTCCAGTGTCACAAAAGCCTTCAGTGCCCAGACCTTGTGGTATCTGAGGCATTTTCCTAAGGAAAGTTATTCCTAAATTTCCATTTAATATCCAGCTGGGGTACAGTGAGCATGGAATAGCAGGCAGCTTTTCAGTGCTTGGTGTTTTCCAAAAATACAGCAAAACACACCTGCCCTTCCAGCTGCAAAGGGTTGCATTTCTGTATGGGCATTGCCCAGCAATGGACACTGCAGAGACAAATCATAACATTTCAACCCTGACAGGGCTCTTTAGAGCACGAAGAGGGGAAAATCTTACGTGTTCAGCTGGAGCTGAACCAGGTGAAGTCAGATGTTGACAGAAGGACTGCAGAGAAAGATGAGGAAATTCAGCAGCTGAAGAGGAACCACCAGAGGGTATTAGAGTCCATGCAAACCATGCTGGATGCCGAGGTCAGGAGCAGAAATGATGCTTTGAGGCTGAAGAAGAAGATGGAAGGAGACCTGAATGACATGGAAATACAGCTGAGCCATGCCAACTGCCAGGTGGCAGAGACACAGAAGCACCTCAAAGCTGTGCAGGGGCAGCTCAAGGTAAGGACCACAAGGCTACTGCCCCGTAGGTCTTTGCCATTCCCTCTGCTTGCTCCTGGCTCTCACAAAAACTGCTTTCACCCTTTTAAGGATTCCCAGCTCCATTTAGATGATGCCCTGAGAGAAAATGATGACCTGAAAGAGCAGCTTGCTATAGTAGAGCGTAGGAACAGCCTGATGACAACAGAAATGGAGGAGATGAGGGCTGCCATGGAGCAGACCGAGCGAGCCCGCAGGGTTTCTGAGCAGGAGCTGACGGATGCCAGCGAGAGAGTGCAGCTGCTCCACTCACAGGTATTTGGCATCTCCTGGCACAGGGGGTGACTACAGGCACTTGGCAGTGGCACAAACGGGCTGGGAGCGGCACAAACGGGCTGAGAGTGGCACAAAACGGGCTGGGAGTGGCACAAACAGGATGGGAGTGGCACAAACGGGCTGGGAGTGGCACAAAACGGGCTGGAAGTGGCACAAAACGGGCTGGGAATGACACAAATGGGATGGGAGTGGCACAAACGGGATGGGAGTGGCACAAAACGGGATGGGAGTGGCACAAAACGGGTGGGAGTGGCACAAAACGGGATGGGAGTGGCACAAAATGGGATGGGAGTGGCACAAATGTGGTGGGAGTGGCACAAAACGGGATGGGAGTGGCACAAAACGGGTGGGAGTGGCACAAAACGGGATGGGAGTGGCACAAAACGGGTGGGAATGACACAAAACGGGGTGCGAGTGGCACAAAACGGGATAAGAGTGGCAGAAACGGGATAGAAGTGGCACAAACGGTTGGGAGTGGCACAAAACAGGATGGGAGTGGCACAAAATGGGGTGGGAGTGACACAAAACGGATGGGAGTGGCACAAACGGGCTGGGAGTGGCACAAATGGGGTGGGAGTGGCACAAAACAGGGTGGGAGTGGCACAAAACAGGGTGGGAGTGGCACAAAACGGGATGGGAGTCGCACAAATGGGGTGGGAGTGGCACAAATGGGATGAGAATAGCACAAAACAAGATGGGAGTGGCACAAAATGGGATGGGAGTGGCACAAATGGGATGGGAGTGGCACAAACGGGATGGGAGTGGCACAAAACAAGATGGGAATGGCACAAAACAGGTTGGAAGTGGGACAAAACGGGATGGGAGTGGCACAAACAGTGTGGGAGTGGCACAAACAGAGTGGGAGTGGCACAAAATGGGATGGGAGTGGCACAAACGGGATGGGAGTGGCACAAATGGGATGGGAGTGGCACAAACGGGGTGGGAGCGGCACAAACGGGATGGGAGTGGCACAAACGGGATGGGAGTGGCACAAATGGGATGGGAGTGGCACAAACGGGGTGGGAGCGGCACAAACGGGATGGAGCGGCACAGAGTGGGTGTGACCTCTCTGCTGGCTGCCCCAACAGAACACAAGCCTCATCAACACCAAGAAGAGACTGGAAGTGGACATAACTCATCTACAGACCGAAGTTGAGGACAGCATTCAGGAGGCCAGGAACGCAGAGGAGAAAGCAAAGAAAGCCATCACAGATGTGAGTCCTCCTGCTCGCCTCCCTCCCGTTTTGTACTTCCACAGTCACTTTTACCCTTTAGAGAAGGGAGGAGAAGCAGTTCTTCAACAGAAAATATCTGTGGCACACAATCCCTCCCCCATGGGCCTCATGCAGCATTGCCCTACTGCTTGTCACAGAAGATTCCTTCAGAAAGGGCCCTCATGTCCTGCTAGCTGTCTTTATTGAAGAGATATTCTCTCTCCCCTTCTCCATACCCATTCACTTTTTCTCCCAGAGTAAATGTAATAGGCAGGACAGAACAGATGGTGGCAAAACTGTAACAGAAAAAGAGTAGTTTGAAACAAAGGCCTGTCTGGACACAGCATGGAAAAGCAGAAATTAAAACTAAAATCATACACAATTCTATACAAATGCTAGACATCAAGAAAAAAAAAGAGAGAATATAAATATTTCATTTAAATTAGGCAACAAGTCCCACATTATCAGAAGTAACAATATCTGAGACCATCTAGGAAAGGTATAGGAAAATGAAACAGAAAATAGTGACACTATTGAATCAAGTCCTGGTGCACCAGTGTTTGGTCCTGCTGCAGGACCCCTGACCTCCCTGCTCTGCCACAGCTGCCTCTCCCAGCTTCTGAGGACCTCAGCAGGCATGAACTTTTCAGTGCAGTTTGAGGTTCTCAGGGTCATCTCACTGGCAAAAACTGCTTAAAAGTCTGACTCTTTGGCAAATTTCAGCACCAAATAGCCAGATACTCAAAGTCATGAGGAAGCCCAGGGATGCAGAGTGCAAGCTGGTAATACTTCAAGATACTTCAGTTTTGACTGACTTAAAAACCAGAATTTTGGTACCGACCCATTTTCACACCTCAATTTTTTTTTTCTTTATATCAACCCTGTCCTCTGAGGTGAAGCAGTTTTAGAAAGTGTGATCCTGTTTACATGACAGAGCCTTAGCATGACCATGGGCACTGAGAATGTGCAGAGTCACTCCCCAGTGTGAAGCTGGGTGTTGCTCCCAGGCCCCCAGAACTGCTGGGATGGGGATATTTGTAACATAACAAATATTTGTAATGTAACAACCAGGCAGCCATGATGGCAGAAGAGCTGAAGAAGGAGCAGGACACCAGTGCCCACCTGGAGAGGATGAAGAAGAACCTGGAACAGACAGTGAAGGACCTGCAGCTTCGTTTGGATGAGGCCGAGCAGCTGGCACTGAAGGGAGGGAAGAACAACTCCAGAAGCTGGAGGCCAGGGTATGGTGAAAACTCGGTAGATTGAGGTGAAGTTTCTGACTGGGCCCTTGGTTGCTGGAATCTCTTGGGAGGGTGAAAACAGAGAGAGCCCCAGGTATTCCCAGCAGGTTTGATGAGAGCTGTGCTGAGTAGCCAAACATTGCACTGTGGATGATAAACTTGAGAGTGACCTCAAAAAAACTGAGTGGGCAAAAATGGGAGCAGATGGACAGCAGGGAGCCATAGATGGTAATTTTGTCTGGGGAAAAATAATTTAAGTCATATTTACTTGGGGATGAAATTGGAACTGGTAATGGACAGATTTCAGAAGCTGTTGAATGTGTAATAGAAGCAAAAACCTAAAACAGAAAAAAATTGGGCTTCGTTAGGAAGGCACTGAGAACAAGACAGAGTTGTATGGCAACACATTCTTGCCACTATATTAAGTATACCACGTGCAGTTCTGGTCTCTGCAACTCAAGAAGGATCTGCGAGATAAAGCTTTATGAGTATTGACAAACAAGATTAGGACTCTGCATTTAGAGAGACCAGCCCGTCTCCACCTTTTAAATAATTAAAAAGAAATACTTCAGAGAGTGGGCAATGAAATTCTGGAATCCTGCTGCCATGGAAGGCTGTATAGGCAGCTGGTAAAAGGTTCAAAAAGAGAGCAGAAATCAGCAGGTTTACAGAGGGGCACAGGCATAGATATGCCACCTCACACCTCTAATTCAATGCCTGTGGAAGCTGGACAAGTGGGAAGGGAAGAGACAGCAGCCAGGTTTCCATGCTGTCTCTAAACAGATCTGCCACTGCCAAAGAAAAAAATGAAAATAAAAAAATGATTCAGATTTTTCCCAATTACCAGGTGAACATTCATAGAACCCTCCCTTCCTGTTTCAATTTCCTCTTCCCTGACAGATTTAAGCCTAATTTTGACTACAAATGCTTTAGGTATGCACAGCTAAGCTCCTTTCATAAACAGCTACGGGCTCACACACAATGGCATCACCACCATAACATGGTGAGCATGTTTTAGCTGGTCTAGACCCAAGAAGCAGCTGCAGGACACTGCCCTGCTCTGCCACGTTCTCTGCAGCCTTAGTCCTGCAGCAGGACCAGCAGCCATTCTTGCCTTCTTCACTGTGATTCTGTGTTTCAGATCCATGAGCTGGAAAATGAGCTTCACTCTGAGCAGAAACGAGGGGTGGAATCCCTGAAAGGAGCTCGCAAGTACGAACGGAGGCTGAAGGAGCTCACGTACCAGGTACTGCAAATCCTCTGCCCTCCTACGTGCATCACCTCAGTTCATCAGCCAAGGCTGACTCGATTTTCACTTCCTACAGTCTGAAGAAGATAAGAAAAATATTCTTCGGCTCCAGGACCTGGTGGACAAGCTGCAGTTAAAAGTGAAAGCGTACAAGAAACAGGCTGAGGAAGCTGTGAGTGGAGGACTCATTTCAGTGGGGCCTGGGTGGAGATTTCTCAAAGGTGGGCTCCCTAGATCATTAAAATAATTAAATACTGAGCTTGACAGGGCAGCTAAGGCCACTCCCTTTGAACATTCTTTATTATGGCTCACAACAGAGTGGGTGTAGCTGCAGTTATCCTGGAACTGGTGCACTTTTGGAGCCACACAAGCCAATTTTCCCACCTGGAATTGAGTGGGGTAATTGTTCTGCCTGAGTGGTCACGCTGTGGATGGCACTAGATACAATCCATGGCAGTATTGGCAATGCAGGGCTGTACCTGTGAGGCCAGCACAGGTGATGTCACTGCGGCACAGCCACAGGTGTCAGTGGTGACGGGGCAGTGCCATTTGTGCCAATTTGTGCCATTTGTGCCAATGCTGTCTGACTTTCAGGAGGAGCAGGCAAACATCAATCTCTCGCGATGCCGCAAGGCCCAGCACGAGCTGGAAGAGGCGAAGGAACGAGCTGACATTGCTGAGGGCAGGTGAACAAGCTGAGAGCCAAAAGCCGTGACATGGAAGGCCAGGTGAGTTGGGGGCTGCAGAGAGGACCCTTCCTGTGCAGGTGGTGTCACAAAGGTCACTGCCCAAAGAGCCACAGCTGCATTCCTCCCACTCTTTCACTGCAGTGTCCTCATAAAGAAAGGCCAGGAATTGTCACACACTCAAAACCAGTGCATTTTGCAAGTCCTTTTGGTGCCTCACAGGAGTCAGAGCAAATACAATCAATTCTAAGAATCCAGGTCTTTCAGCACAATTGGGAGATATTCCCTCTTCATTACAAAATGGCAGAACAATTGCAATGGCCACAGATCTGAAACAAGACCACAAATAACTCAGTTGCTCCAATACCCTCTACATTATCTTCCCTTTTCTGTATTTAGAAATCAGAGAAATGAGGTTCCTGACCCGAGCTGCAGCAGGCTCCCTCCTGATAAAGACTTCTGTGTATCCAGCAGATATCCATTACCTTCTTCAAGTAACCCGGTGTGCGTGTGTGTAACTGATACATTTAGGCAACCTTAAGGTGAAGCTGTGAGAAATTTTATTTATATATATATATTTATTTATTTATATATATATATAAAATAAACCTGTGTGATGCTTTAGTGACTATATGGACTGTTGATTCACTATAAGATTGACAAGTGTCTGTCTGTGTGTCTGTGTGTGTCTGTGTGTGTCTGTGTGTGTCTGTGTGTGTCTGTGTGTGTCTGTGTGTGTCTGTGTGTGTCTGTGTGTCTGTGTGTGTCTGTCTGTGTCTGTCTGTGTCTGTCTGTGTCTGTCTGTGTCTGTGTCTGTCTGTGTCTGTCTGTCTGTGTCTGTCTGCATCTCTGCATCCGTGCCTGTATCTCAGTCTGTCTGTTCCTGTCTGTGTCCATGCCTGTCTCTCAGTCTCTATCTGTCCGTGTCAGTTTGTCTGCATCTGTCTGTCTGTGCCTGTCTCTGTCCGTGTCCGTGTGTCCGTGCCTGACTCTCAGTCCGTCTGTCCATGTCCGTGTCATCTTTCAGTCTGTCTGCCCAAGTCTGTCTCTCAGTCTTTCGGTCCGTGTCCGTTTGTCTGTGTCAGTTCCGTCTCAGTCTCTCTCTCTGTTCGTGTCTCTGTTTGTGTCCATGTGTCCGTCTGTTCGTGTGTCCATGTGTCCCGTGTGTCCCGTGTGTCCGTGTCTGTGTGTGCGTGCGTCCATATGTCTGTGTCTGTGTCCATGTGTCCGTCTGTTCGTGTGTCCCTCTGTCCGTGTGTCCGTGTCCCTCTGTCCGTGTGTCTGTCTGTCCCTCTGTCCATGTCCATGTGTGCATGTGTCCATGTCTGTGTCTGTGTCCATGTGTCCCTCTGTCCGTGTGTCCCTGTATCTGTGTCTGTGTGCCCGTGTGTCCGTGTGCCCCTCTGTCCGTTTGTCCGTGTGTTCGTGCGTCCCTCTGCCCGTGTCCCTCTGTCCGTGTGTCCCTGTCCCTCTGTCCGTGTGTCCGTGTCCCTCTGTCCGTGTGTCCCTGTCCCTCTGTCCCTCTGTCCGTGTGTCCGTGTCCCTCTGTCCATGTCCGTGTGTCCCTGTCTCTCTGTCCGTGTCCCTGTCCGCTGTCCGTGTGTCCCTGTCCCTCTGTCCATGTCCGGTGTCCGTGTGCCGCTGTCGCTCCGTGCCCGCGGGCTGGCGGGACGCGGCGGGAGCGCTGCCAGGCGCACCTGGGCCGGTGCGGCGCCAGGGGGCGCTGTGGAACAGCCGGCCCGCGGGGGATGCGGGGTCCGGGGGGGTGCGGAGTGCGGAGGATGCGGGGGGTACAGGGGGGTACAGGGGGGTACAGGGGATACAGGCTGAGCGGAGTGCGGGGATGCAGAGTGCGGAGTGCGAGGGTGAAGGGGGTACAGGGGGGTACAGGGTGTCCGTAGTGCGGGGGGCAGAGTGCGGGGGTGCAGTGGTGCGGAGTGCGGGGGATACGGAGGGCAAGAAGTGCGGGGTGCGGAGTGCGGACAGGGCGGGGGGTGCGGAGTGCAGCGGGTACAAGGTGAGCGGGGTGCAGCGGATCGGGGTGTGCGGACTGCGGGGGTTGGTGTGCAAGAGGAGCGGTGTGCAGGGTGCCGGTGTGTGCAGGTGCGGGTGTGTGCGGGGTGTGGGGGACGCGAAGTGTGGTTTGTGCGGGGTGTGGGATGTGCGGGGTGTGAGATGTAGGATGTGTGGGGTGTGGTTTGTGCGGAGTGTGGGATGTGCGGAGTGTGGTTTGTGCGGAGTGTGAGATGTGCGAGGTGTGGTTTGTGAGGTGTGTAGGATGTGGGGGTGGTTGTGCGGAGTGTGGGATGTGCGGAGTGTGGTTTGTGCGGAGTGTGAGATGTGCGAGGTGTGGTTTGTGAGGTGTGTAGGATGTGCGGGTGTGGTTTGTGAGGTGTGTAGGATGTGCGGGGTGTGGTTTGTGAGGTGTGTACGATGTGCGGGGTTTGGTTTGTGCGGGGTGTGAGATATAGGCTGTGCGGGGTGTAGTTTGTGCGGTGTGTGGGATGTGCGGGGTGTGGGATGTGCGGGATGTGTGGGATGTGCGGGGTGCGGTGTGCCCCAGATACGCCGTTGCTGAGCTGCTCCTCGATGTGCCGCGTTGGGAGCACGCTGTCAGCCCCAGGGGCTCCCTGCGGTGTCTCTGGAAACGCTCCTGCGCTGGGACAGGTGATCCCGCCCTGGATCCTCCTCCCCGCTGCCAAGGCAAGGCACAGGCAGTGCTGCCTCCTGGCCGTGCTCACGCTGGGCTGTGCTGCGTGGCTGTGCTCAGCCGGGTGGCCCAGGTGACAGCCAGTGGCTCTGGCTGCTCTCCTCACCCCCAGTTTTGTCTCCAGTCACCAGTGCCATCACCCACACCTGCTGGTCACCCCAGCCAAGGCTCCTGACTCCTCCCATGCACATCCAGCACCCTGTCTCTTCCTCCCATGTCATTCCTTTCTCCTGTGTATTTCTCTGCTGAAATTGCTCCCATACGTTTTCGTCCAGGTTTCTCTCATCTTCATCCTGTGTTTTACACCCTGTCATCACAGCTGGCTCCCATGCCTCCTGACTGGCCATTCATCCTCCTGTTCACATTTGGGGTCCTTTGTGCCAGTCAAAACTCCCTGCCACGTTATCTGCTGAACAACAGGCAGTGTTGGACAGTGCTCTGCCATCAATCAACGGTCTGTCAGTCAAGCTGACCAAAACCACCTCATTGTTCCATTCCCCAGCTCCGTGGCTACCTGCCACCCCTGGCTCTGGCTGGGCTGTCCTGCAGCGTGGCACGGGCTGCTGTCAAGCTGGATGGGGACACAAACAGAGCAGGCTGTGACTGCAGCAGTGGCTGTGTCCATCCCCCAAAGTGGCAGCTCCTGCCCACGCTCTCACATGACACCGTGCAGCTCTCACTGCACAGCTGTGCACATTAGGGCCAACAAACAGTGCTGTGATAAGCACAGGGCTAGCTGACAAATCAGTAGATTAGCAGGGTTTATCCTTTTGTTAAACACAAACCTATTTGTTCATAAAGGAAGAAAAAACTGAAAGAGTGACAAACAGCTCTTGCATGGGAGTTTAGTTCTGCAGGAGTGTTCTTGGGGCTATTTTTTGCTCTGTTATGATGATGGCTGAAAACATATTTATAAAGCTGAAATAAAAGCCTTTGCCTGAATAATGCTTTGCATTCCCAGAAACTTCCTGATGTGCTTTGTAGCTGTCATGAGATCTACAGAGCCCTCTGAGTCCTTTGCTTGTCCCTCAAAAGTGTGGAAAGCTGGAAGTTGAAATGAGGTAACGGCCAGGTTTATAAAAATGAACTTTATTTATTTCTTGAAAAACAAGTAATGTACTATTTTTCATTTAGTCAAACCAGAAGTAAAATGAAATATAAATATCTCCTCTACTAGGAAATAAAAAAAAGGACAAGACTTTATTTTAGAACAGTAACAAAGTAGCTGATTAAGAGAGATGGAGCTGTGTCCTATCTCAGTGTATCTGAGGATAATTCTTGCTAGTTTGCCTATCTGCAAAGGAGGATTTTTAATCAAAAGGAGGATTAAAATGCTGATTTAAAACCACACCATGCACACACAGAGCTCATCCCCTCTAGGCATGGTGCCTGCTCCTCCTTTGAGGTCCCGGGGGAATGGATAGAAGTGGGATTCATTCCAGTGGCCTACAGGATTCCCTTCCAAGCCTGTAGGAAAAGGGTTATTTGTGCTGAGAGTTAACAGCCTCTTCGCTTAAGTTCTGACTGACATCAGAACTTCCTGCAGAAACTCAGATTTCTCAGGCTGAAAAGCTGTTCCCACGTGCCACTGTTGATCCATACTTGTATTAACATCACACTCAGCACAAGAGGACTCAGGGTTTGACCCTTTTCAATCACAGGATAAATTTGGTCTAATTCACCTCATACATTTGTTCTGTGAAAAATTCAACCTCTTCATTTTTTCCATCTGGGACAAAACAACTCCACGTATGAGGGCAGACTGGGGACTGACTGCAGAGTGCAGCCCTGCAGTAAAAGCCTTGGGATCCTCGTGGAAAACTAGCTGGACCTGTGTCAGCAGTGCCCCCCTGCAGCAGCAACACCCACCAGTCATGGGATTGCATTAGCAAGTGGTCAGCAAGTGCAGGGATGGGGTCATTCCCTTCAGCCTGGCCCTGGTGAGGCTGCATCTGCAACCCTCTGTGCAGTTTTTAAACACACACACCCCATTGTATGGGAGATGCTGACACGCTGGAGAGGCTCCAACACAGCCCCAGGATCAGCAGGAGCGTGTGCTGTGTGAGGAGATGGGAATTGGGTTGGTTTGGCCTGCAGAAGGGAAGGATGGGGGATCTCATTGCAGAGGTGATGCTGCAAGGAGGGGGGATAAGAATTCCAATGCAGCCAAGCTTGTCCTGCAAGAGCACAGTGAAAGGACAAGAGGCAATGGTCTCATGTTGTCAACCAGCAAAATCCTTCCTCAACAAAGGGAGCAGCTCATTTACCATGAGTCCTGCAGCCTTGGGACAGGCTGCCCAAGAAGCTGTAGAAATTCCATCCTTGGGATTTCCACGATACATGTGGACAAGATCCTAGAGTGACTTTATCCAGATTTGTAGTTACCCTTGCTTGGAGTAGGAGATGGGATTTCAATTTTTTGACTGACTTCAATTTCACTGACAGTGAAAATTTCACATTTTTCACTGACTCAGCTGAACTCACTCATCCAGCAGGGAGGAAGTTGCATTCTGTGGTTTGAGGACTAATAAATTCACTGGAAAGGTTGTGAAGCATGGATCTGGTACCTAGAGAAATTTCAAAATCTGAGAATAAAATTTCTAATTCAATTCTAGTCCAATTGAAAAATGGTGTTTATTTGGTGTATTTTTTGTATGTATGGTTTACATCTCTGGAATTTTCCTATGATTACATTATGAGGCTATGTCACCATTTGTTTTAAACTTCTTGATCATCTTAATCTTTGTTCCTCAGACAGTTTCCTTTCTGGGCCACTGGAATATAAGAACCCTGCAATCTTTTCTTTCTACAGTGTTGGACAAGGTGCCACAAACTTGAGAGAAGCTCACTTGATCTTCAGAAACTCTTCCTTCTGCATTCATTCTGGCTACAGGAGACTGTCTGATAAAATCCTCTGGAAATTTCCTTCCTTTCAGCTCTTTCCTGAGTACCCAAACCTTGTTAGATATTTGAAGTGAAGATTGTTGTGATTTTTGATACCAATAGAGATCCCTGCCCCAGACAGTCCCTACAGCCTTCACAGAGTTTTGGGCAGCTCCAGGTCCAGGTGAAGCTTGCAGGGGGTCAGGAATAGTGAGTCTACTTTGTCCCACTCATCCACTGCTGTTGGCAGAGGAGTAGAGTAGAAATACAAGAAAAAGTCTGGAGAAATAATCTGTGGGGCTCAGAAGAAGATAGGAGATGGAAGAGTCACCAGTAAAATCCTCGTTGGAAAACAAAGTGAGGAAAAGTTGGTCACAGTGAGCAGGGATGTCAGAGGCAAGCGGTGGATGTGTGATGCCCACTGACAGAGTTTGCTGCCAACCTGCTGTTTGTAAATATCAGCAACAGCAGATTTTAAAGATTGAACTGTCGAGGGAAAAAAAAACCTAGTGCTGAGTTTCCCCAAGAATTTATGGGATTGGATCCTCATCTTCAATACTCCTCAGGATGAACATAGTTGTTGCCTAATTCTTTGAGACTTTCCTGTATGAGTCATTGTTCATGGCAGAATAGCAGCTTTATACACAGATGGTTACAGAACAGAGGCACCATTGAGAGGCAAACACTGAGACATCTATGTCCTGCAGATACAGGCACACACACAGATCAACAGCTTCATCCACAGAACGCAGCCAGTCCTGCCCAGTGTGCTCAGGCAGAATCTCCACTCTTTCACGACACAAGAAATCCCTGGTGGAATTCAAGCAATGAGCAATTCATGCTGAAGAGGAAAGCTTAGTGTCAGGGAAATATCAATGTCCAAGCTAGCACACCCCAAGGGTTTGGGCAGAGGGCTGCCCAGCTGGATTGTTCTCCTCAGCTGGCCAGAAGCCCAGCTCTCCATGGGCTCAGAAGAGAAGATCAGACACTCTGGGATCCAGCAAGCTGTTGTAGATTATCTGGCAAGCCCAATCATACCACTAAGATTGATGCTAAGCCAGAGAGAAGGACGTTTGAAGGAAAGTTTGGGTGCTTTCATCAGAGCCTTCTTGGGATGTTTTCCTGTTTTTCCAGTGCCTCTCCAAGTAATCTTGGACAAGTCCCTTATGATCACTGAAGTAGGTTCATGTCCACATCTCCATATGCAGGGAAATTTCAGAGTAATGGTTCAGGTTTGGACTCCAGTGCAGCTCTAGAGGATAAAGATCACTGTGGGTGGGTTGAGCCTATGATTGTGGGCCAGCACAATCCTCAGATGAAACAGGCAAGGACAGGTTCCAAAATACCATTCCTGCACTGGAAACCCTTGCTACAGAATGTTATGTATGTCAAGAGTTTGCATGGGCTCAAAAAAAAAATAACCAGCCTCAATAATGGAAATGAATGTGGAATGATGTGATACCACCTCTAACTGGGGGAGACATGAGCTATCATTTGTTGGAAACGAAGAGGGTGTTCTCAGAAATGTCTCTACATGTCCTTTTCCCTGCACTTCTGCTGTAAGACATTGCTGGAGACAAAAAATAAGCCAGACAATCCCAATGGAGAAAAAATAATCCAGACAATCAGATCCAGAGCTATTTGTCTTACGTTGTTAACACTTAGAAGCTGAGATCCATGTAGTCACAGTTTCTTGTTATTAATACTGTAATTATACGATTTATAGACAATGCCTTTCTTCCTTTCAATGACATTTCCATTTAGCTTGAAATAGTTAAACATTCAATAAACTCAAAAACATTAAACATTTAATAACCTTGTGTTAATAGAACTGGAAGAAGAGAGGATAAGGCTACAAGAGTGCCTGCTTCAACAAATATAAACACTTAGGATCACTGAGGTGGTGTAAAATGAGGCCTGTCCTCTCTTTGTGAGCACACTGACCACCATGAAGTTTAGTTTGCAGCAAGACAAATTGCTGCAAGACAAAGAGAGGGAAACTCATTTGAAATTCTGCAGCCATTTAATAGGAGCACATGGCTGAGACTGAGGCTTTTCAGAGCCCCAAGAAGTGAGAGGTGGACACTGAACTGCTGGAGAGAAGGCTTGGCATCACTCTCTCAAACAAGAGTTTGTGACAACTGGCTGCTGCTGACACCTAACTCTGAGACAAAGTGGCAGAGTTATTAGTCACAATTCTAGGACCAATTAATGCCTGTGATGGAACAGGGTGGGGCTGCCCTGCCTCTCAGTAGGAAATAATGTTGACTGGAAATAGGCTGATGTTATCGGAACAGTTTGTTATTCTCAGGCTGCTTCCAAGAAAGGAAGTGAATGGAGCAGTCATCTCTCCAGGTGAATTATCCTGGCAGAAGAATCCAGTTTATTCTCATGTGAATCACCACAAGCTGTTTGTTCATGTAATTTCACTGTCCATTTATAGACAGAGAATACGTTTGTTTATGTCTGACTCTAAAATAGTAGATACAGCTCTGGGCACTGCTGAGACAAGGATGACTAAACCTGCCCTGGAACATCACAAAGTTTTACTACAACCACAGCCAGGCAGAGCACTGCACATCTGACTTAATTTACAGGCTTGATCTTGTGCAAGGGGACATCCAAGGTCAGCAGCGCCATCTGAAACACTTCTAAAAGCAGAAATCAAAGGTAAAGCCAAGCTGTATCCTTTGGTGCTTTTTTTAAAATTCATGTTTGAATCACATATTTGATCAGATGAACATGACTCATAAATCTGAGTCCTTTGCTTGGAATGTTTGAAGTCCTGGATGCCTAAATTTCCAAGCATGATGCTCAAGAATATCTGGTCTAGGAAATTCATTCTCTGTGAGTTGCTGACCAAAAAGTGACTGCAGACCAGATGAAGCTTTGTTCTGAGCTCCTGGATCTGTTCTGGTATTTTGGCTGTTTAAAGCACTGAGAACGATCCACCAAAAACTTTTAAGCATTTTAACAACTGAAATTATCTTCTGTGTACACACTCAGAACATTTATTGTCCAAACCAGGATTAATTTCTGCTAGTCACTTAGATATCAAAGGTCATTTAAAGATCCAGTGC
Organism: Acrocephalus arundinaceus; assembly: GCA_021534815.1. NCBI lineage: Eukaryota > Metazoa > Chordata > Aves > Passeriformes > Sylviidae > Acrocephalus > Acrocephalus arundinaceus. The sequence goes on from JAJEOU010002598.1 coordinate 1,509,883, forward strand.
TACACGTGGTTTCTTTTTAGTCTCTTTCTTTGCTGGTTGCTGGCCTCAGGAGAGGTGGTGGTGTCTCTTAAAAGCAGATATGGCTGATCAATTATTCACGTGAATCTCCACTCCATCACAGTTATAAAGTTCTCCCACACACCTGTGCTAACCCATTCTCATTGTGAACTCTGCAGGATCTGTTCAAAGACAGCTGGAGTCATTTAGATCTTTCTCACGGGCTAGACAGATTGTCAAATGCTGCTTTGAACAAAAAAATTATTGACCATGCTGCTCCTACAGCTGTCAGGTGCAAACCTTCTTCTGGTACTCCCAAGATGTTCTTAGGTCCCTCTTCAGGAAATCTGCCCATCTGTACAGGACTTGTTGTAGTGGTGTCATTTTAAGGCCCAAGAACAAGCTGTGAAATCATGGAATGAGCTCTCTCTGTGACTGGATGAGCACAGTGGAGACTTTCTGCAGCGTTATGTGAAGTTGGTTCTTTCTCATTCACAGACAGCATTTCTTGATGCTAAGATTTGTTAAAAAGTTATTTGGCCAGGCTTTAGGTCTTCACCCTAGGCTCTCTGGTGGCAGACAGGGAGAAAAAGGTCTTTTCAAGATCCCACACTGACACAGAATATGTGCATGTGATACTGATTTAGAATTGTTTTCTCCTTGCTAAGTGGAATACCCTGCTAGAACAGATGGCAGAGTGAGCATGACAGTTGTGATGGCTCAGGAAATAAACTCAGGCAGATCTTACAGCCAAAGGGACAGCTTTGAACATTCAGTCAGACCTGCTGTGTACTGCCCAGGAACACCTGCATGCAGCTGAGATGCTTCAGCTGAGCTGGAACAGATGGTGGAACAAAGGCTGAGACTGAAAGCTGACCAGTTCATCCCAGTGCCTGGTACCCCTGAAGTGGCAAATCTGCATGTTTCTGGGATGGCTTCTGCACCTCATCATAACTCTGGCTCTCATATGCTAGATAAAAAGATGCCTATGCTCAGAAATCATTTTCCTCACACACCAAGCTTGTGCCTCTTTGACATCCTTCACAATGCAGAGGTTACATGATGCAGAAGCAAGCACAGGTCCAACCAAGCCTTTGGCAAGAGCTGCTCTCTGCTCAGGAAGCAAAACCATCCTGCCAGCTGAAGAGAAAGACCAGACATAGCTCAAGAAAAACCAACCTGGTCATTATCTGCAAAATGAAATGAGGATAATTTATGGAACTGTCCAAGAGTATTTACCTCCAGTGACTAAAAGGCATCCTCTGACAGGAACAGAGCCCTGCTGCTTACAGACTGGACATCTGTACACAAGCCAAAAACAAGTCATAGTAACAGGTTTAGGAAGGAAATTTAAAATAAAAATTAGGCAAGTGTTTACGTTTGGGCTTGCCTGGTAAAAAGCTGAAGTTTGTAATTGCTTTGGGGAGGAGACAACCCTAGGACTGAAACCCTGCTAGAGGCTTTCCTATCAAGAGAGTTCATGCAAAGAAAAACAGGAGACTGCAAAAATATTAGAAAGGGAGATAGTGAGAAAAAACAAGTTCAAAGCAGAGGAAAAAAAATCAGAGAATAAATCAAAGAAAATATTGAAGCATTCTCTCAACATCAAACATAAGAAAAGCAACAGTTAAACCAAAATTAATTATTTTATATGAATGCTCTAAACTGTGTGGATCCGAGTTGCAACATAGCAAAGCTGGGTTTGTTTATGATGAAGAAAAAATAGGATTTTGTTTTGATTTCAGTTCTTGCCATCTATAAATGGCATTGTTAGAGAACACTGGTGATAGATGTACCTGGATGTGTGCCATAATATCAGGTCTGTGGGGTTTTGCCAAGCAAGGCACAGCTGGTGTGATAATACCACATAATGGATCATAGATCAGTAGTTATCAGCTTAAATACATATCAAAAGGGGGTGATTTAAAGCAATTTATCACAATTCAGAGAATCAAAAATAGAGCTGTGAAAAAAGGCTGAAAATTGTTGAAAGAATCCTAATAAAAAATCTTGAAGAGCTCCAATTGGTGCTGTCTAAATGAAGGACAGCTATATTGAAAGTCACCTTCTGTAAAGTCTAGGAGAAAGGCTACAAACCAGAGTGTCACACACGAGCTACAGTCAGACACTCATGAAGAAAGGTGTGCACTCAGACAAGTGCTGCAGAGACACACACACTTGAGGAGGTGTCACACACACACTTCACACGTGCTTAGTGTGTCGCATAAAGATTTTCAGGCAAAATGGATCTCACACCCTTGGTTGTGTGTAACAAATGCACACACACAGTGAGTGTCCCAGACATCAGAGATGCCTCACAGTCAGGCAGACATGATTCTCTCTAAACACGCACAGGGTCATACATGTAGGGTGTGAGACATGCATGGTGCTTCACCTACCACCTCACAGACACACAGGTGCCAAACACACAGTGTCACACACGCTTCAGGCACACTAAGTGTGTGTTGTGTGCCTTTCACCTCACCTGGTGCCTTTCACCAACACACGAGTATCCTGTTGTCACAAACACAGTAACTCTTGTACACACAGCTGCCTCTCACAGAGCTGCACATGGGCATCACTAACACACCCACGGGGTGACACAGCGCCTGTCCCTCACACACAGACAGAGAGACAGAGGGGTGTGAGGCACACAGAGACCCTCGGAACAGTGCCTGTCACACATAGAGGGGTGTGGGGCACACAGAGACCCTCAGAACAGTGCCTGTCACACACGGACACACAGGGATGTGGGGCACACAGAGACCCTCAGAACAGTGCCTGTCACACACGGACACACAGAGGGGTGTGGAGCACACACAGTCCCTTGGAATACTCTCTGTCACACATAGGGGTGTGGAGCACACAGAGACCCTTGGAACAATGCCTGTCACACACAGATACATAGAGGGGTGTGGAGCACACAGAGCACAGAGAGTCCTTCAGAACGGTGCCTGTCACACACAGAGGGGTGTAGAGGAAACAGAGCGTCCCTCGGAACAGTGTCTGTCACACACAGACACACAGAAGGATGTGGAGCACACAGGCAGCACAGAGTCCTTCGGAACAGGGTCACACACAGACACACAGAGGGGTGTGCTGCACACAGGGACCATCGGGATAGTGCTATCACACACAGACACACAGGGGAGGGTGGAGCACAGAGTCCCTCAGAATAACGTCTGTCACACACAGCCACACAGAGGGGTGTGGAACACACAGACCCACAGAGCGGTGCCTGTCACACACAGCCACACTGAGGGCTGTGAAGCGCACAAGCAGCACAGAGAGTCCCTCGGAACAGTGTCTGTCACACATAGAGGGGTGTGGACCACACGGAGTCCGTCGGAACACTGCCTGTCACACACACAGACACACACAGGGGTGTGGAGCACACAGAGTCCCTCGGAACAGTGTCTGTCACACACAGATACACAGAGGGGTGTGGAGCACACAAGCAGCACACAGAGTCCCTCGGAATGGTGTCTGTCACACACAGAGAGCTGTGGAGCACACAGCGAGTCCCTCGGAACAGGGTCTGTCACGCTCAGAGGGATGTGAAGCACACAGGCAGCACACAGAGTCCCTCGGAACGGTGCCTGTCACATAGACAGAGGGGTGTGGAGCAGACAGAGAGTACCTCGGAACGGTGTCTGTCACACCGACAGAGGGGTGTGGAGCACACAGAGTCCCTCGGAACGGTGTCTGTCACACACAGCCACACGCGTGGTGCTCCCCGTGCACTCTCCCACACGCTGTCCCCCCGCCTCGCCCCGCAGGGTCACTCACACACGGGTCCCTCTCGCTGTCCCGCCGGCACCAGCGCCACGCGCACCGCCCGCCCCGCGCACCCGCACGGCCTCGCCTCTCCTCTCCTCCCGCCGCTTCCTCCCCCTCCCTCGCTCTCCCCCTCCTCCCAGCACTCCTCCTCCCTCCCTCCCTCGCCCTCCTCCCCTCCTGCCCGTCCCGCCTCTCCGCCCCACCCCGAGCCGGCGGTGCCCGTGGGCGCCGGGCGCCGGGGCTGCTCGGCTGCCGCTGCCCGCGCTGCCCGCGCCTGGCGCCCGCCGGGCCGGAGCGGGGCCCCCTCAGCCGAGCGGGGAGCGGCGGCGGCGGCTGCGGACGAGTCCGGGAGGGATGTCGGGGACCCGCTGCCAGGCGCTGTACCCCTTCTCCGGGGAGCGGCACCGGCAGGGGCTGCGCTTCGCGGCGGGTGAGCTGATCACGGTGCTGCAGGTGCCAGACGGCGGCTGGTGGGAAGGGCAGAAGGAAGACGGGCTGCGCGGCTGGTTCCCGGCCAGCTACGTCCAGCTGCTGGAGGTAGGACCGGGGCCGGGTGAGGGGCGGGAGGGGCCGGCCCGGGGATGTCCCGCGGGGGCACCGGCGGTCCCAGGGGCACACGGGGCCATCGCGGTGCTGCTGTTGGATCCCCCCTCGGCATCGCTGTGCCCCTGCCCCGGGCAGGTGTCCCGGCACCCCGGGCTGAGGCTGCCGAGTGCTGTAAGAATCTGCTTGGTCCGCCTCGCTCCAGCAGCCAGAGCGTTTTGTGCTTGTTGCTGTAGCCATGGAGAGGCAGAGCTCAGGTGCGTGACGAGCTGCGGGCTGCTGCGGACGCTTGGGTTTTCACGGTCGCTGAACAGCAGCAGAAGTCAGTGGGTGCGGTGATGCAGCCCACGAGGGTCAGATGCGGGGCAAGTTCCGCTCAGTCCTCTCTCCCTTACCCGCTCCCACTCTTGCTCATTTCCTTTCCACGGAACATGTCGTGGCGTTATGTTGTGGAAGAGGTAATTCGGTATAGAATCATGGAATCACAGAATGGGTTGGGTTGGAAGGGACCTTAAAGGTCATCCCATTACACCCACCCTGCCATGAGCAGGGACATCTTCCACTGGACCAGGTTGCTCCAAGTCCCGTCAAACCTGGGCTTGGATACTTCCAGGGTTGGAGAAGCCACAAGTTTCCTGGGCATCGTATGCCAGTGCCTCACCATCCTCACAAAGGAGAATTTCTTCGTAATGTCTAATCTAAACCTGCTCTTCTTCAGCTTGAAGCCATTCACCCTTCACTTCATGCCCTTGTCCAAAGTCCCTCCCCAGTACCTGTAGGTACTGGTAAGTTCTCCCTGGAGCTGTCTCTTCTCTCCCTCTGTTGCAGCAGTTCCCCAGGCACCTCGCTGCCATACCTGTGGCATGCTCAGGGAGCCCCAGCAGGGTTAAGGCTGGTTGGGCAGAAAGGCTGTAGACTTTCTGTCAGGATACTGAAAAGTTCTGTCAGCTTCAGTCATTTTCAGAGCCCTGACAGCTGGGGTGACAGTTGGATTCCCACCTCGGAACTGCTTGTGCCTGAATGTGTTTATGGCTTTCAATCCATGCAAACAAGACAGCGTGTGAGGTAAAAAATACGCCCATGAAGAGTGCCTTCACAATCTCTGCTTGTGAATTCTGAAACATCTTGTGCACTAAAGCAAGAACCTGCCGTGACCCTGTCAGTCCTCACCTCGCTGGCCATGCCCTGTTGTCATTTGGAACTTACACCGAGGCTGTGGGCATGGCAGTGGTGTCTGGGAGCATCTCCCTGCAGTGGCTGGGCTGAAGCCATTCACAGCACAGTCCTCAGGTCAGCCTCTGTTTGTCCTCAAAGTTCCCAAGGGGAATTGGCCAGCCTGCTTTGCTTATTTGCAAGGCAATGCCCATCCCAGGTTTCCATGCACACCTCTCAGGGAATCCAGAGAGGCAGGAAGCAGAGTCCTGAGCAAAACCTGCCCAGCAGCTGCATGTAGAGCAGTGTTCTGTGAGCAAAAGATTTTGTGCAAAAGGACATTTTGGCCATAGATCTGGTGCTGCCCGTTCATTTCTGTTGTCCAAATAAATTTTAAAAAATCTATGATGTTTCCATTGACTTCCTGTTTCTTATTATTTTTCCTGGAAAGACAGGAAAGTAGAAGCAAGAGTTGCCCACACAGTACTACAAGGGTGAGGCCACGCACTTCCCCGTGCAACTGATGCACTTGGGATTTCTTTCGTTAGTTTCACAATGTGGGAGTCCTGTTGTTTGTCAGTTTTGCCACCTACAAGATCCTTTACTGAGATACGTGAATGTTTGTGGTTTCACAAATTGCTAAGTGTTTACACATCTAGGAATTTGGGAATTGTTTGAGGAAAAATGTATCATGAGATGTGAAAGATTCTGCTCAGCAAAGGCAGTGGGGAATTGTTTCACAACTTTGCTTTTCTGTCATCTCTTTCTCAGGAACTCTTCTTTCCTGGCATAAGTCTGAGCAAGTTGCACCGTGCTCAGCTCAGTGCCCACAGCCCCACAGATGTGCTTTTTTGACCCTTGGTTCATGTACCATGGACAGCTTTGATGGAGACCACTTGTTCACACAGCCTGGCCCCCTTTCTCTTGGGCAAACCTTCAGAAAGAAGGCAAAAAAAAAAAAAAAAATGGCAAGGGCTGAGGGTGTTTGCTCTGGCATGTTTACCTTTTCTCCAGAGATGGTACCTAATAAGGACTATGAGCTGGAGTTAAAAAATACATTAAATGAGAGCTAATTAACCAAATCTGTGGGATCATTTGGCACACATCAGGGTAGATGTGTGAGAAGGAAGCTCTGTGTGTGTCTGTCTCTCGTGGCTCTGTGCAGGTAGCCTTTCCCTTCTCTATAGCTGGCTTATCCCTTGTGTTCAGGTAAGCAGCTTGCTCAGGGACCTGATCTGACTGAAAGACACCACAACAGAAATACTCTGAAGCCATTCTTCTCTGTCCTCTGATCTGAGTCCGTGCCCACATTGACATCAGAGCTGACATCAGGGAGGTGGGCACAGTGCCTGTCCAGATGGGGCTGTGGACATGAGTCTCCTTTCTGTACCAGCCCCTCCATGGGCTTTGGGTGGCCCTGGCCCTGCAGCTCTCAGTGAGGTTCAGTGCTCTGTCCTCAGCTGAACCTGACCACGCATTGTTGTTTAAAGAGGAAGATGTTACTGTCTCCCTCTGTTCTGCCCTCATTTCCCCGTGCCCAGTTTACCCCAACAACTACCTGTGCTCTCTCTGGAGCCTGAAGGAGAGCTGGCTGCATTTTCTGCTGAATGTGGCATTGCCTGCCTCCACAGCACGCACCCTTTCTTCTCTCAGCAAGGTCCTTCGGTGGCTAGGAGCTACCAGAGGAGGTGGCCTTCTTCTGAAGCCTTTGTGACTTGAAGCCTGCACTGTTTAGACAGGGAGGCTGCATTTTCCCACTCACAGGGCTTCACATTAACCAACCCTGGGATCTCCTCTGACAGCACCGGTTCGAAGGTCTGTGCTGAGTTTTGGTCCTGAGCTGGAAGACGGAAGTGAGAAAGGTGTGAAGGACAGCAGAGAGGAGAAGCTCTCCCACCCTTGAGCAGTGGTTGAGCAGCCAGTCTGTGGCGTGCTGGTTCCTGAGGGATGAAGGAGGAGGAGAAGTGAGTGTTCCTGATGCTGTTGTTGACTTGGGAAGAACCCGCTGCACCAACACCTCACAGGCAGCCAGGCTGTGGAGCTGCCAGCACTGGTCATCCAGATGGCTCCAGCTGGCTTCTCCAGGAGCTGAGGACAGGGCAGGCTCTCCTGCTTTGTGTGCCCTCACACTGGGTGGTAGCTCCTGGCTCTAGCAAACAAAACTAGGTATGCGTGGCTGGTGGGTGACCTGAACAGGCTGTCATGGCAAATGTAGAGTTGGGCAGCTCTGAGAAAACCATGAAGTGTCTTCCAGGAAACAAAGCCCAGTGCCAGAGATGGGTACTCAGGAGGGATTGTTGCCTTAGCTACCTTCTGTGTTCTTCTGCTAGCAAAAATGTGTCTTCAGTTCATTCATCACAGAAGATCAAGGAAAGGACCAAAAATGTGGTAAATGTGGGGCAAGAGAGACACAGAGAGGAAAAGAGATAAAGACATTTAGCATCCTTTTGTTTACTGTTCCTGTGGCTGCTGCAAGCCTGGAGTGGAGGGTTAGATGAAAATGGTGATGGCTGGAGGTTCCTGCTCAGGGCAGTGATGGAAGAAGTGGGAGCTGGAGGAGGACTGGAGGAGCTCATGGTAGGGACAAGCCAGAAATGGCATTTCTCTGTGAGCTCTGGAGAGGATTCTGCTGTTAGAGAGCAAAAGTGGTAGCATAAATCAAAAAACAATCAAAAGCAGAGAGCAAAGGGAGAACGGGAGGGTATCGGCTTCGTGGTGGGGTTCCAGATGGATTCCCTGAGGCTGAGCTGGTTGGGAGCAGTTGAGGAGGCTGCTGTGGTTTTAATCACAGAATCACTGGGTTGGAAAGGACCTTTGGAGATCAGCTAGTCTGGCTTGCCTGGTTATGTCTGCCAGGTTTCAGTGTGTGCAAAGGTGGGCACAGCAACTGTTCTGGACAATGTATTGCAGTGTTTAACCACCCTCACAGTTTTTTTGTTGTGTCCTTTAAAGGGATTTGTGTCCCCTTAAAGAGATTTTCCATGTTTTAGTTTGTGCCCATTGCACCTCATCCTTTTGCTGGGTATCACTGAGAACAGTCTGTATGGTTTTTTTACTGTCTCCCCCGTAGATTTTTTTTCACATTGATAACATCCCTCTCAAACCTTCTTGTTTTGATGCTAAACAGTCCCAATTCTTTCAGCCTTTTTTTGTATGTCAAAAGCTCCAGTCTCTTAATCACCCTCATGGCCCATTGCTGGACTCTCTCCAGTGTGTCCTCATCTTCCTATGTTGGAAAACCAAGTGCAGTTTCTTACACTGCTGTAGATAGGATGTTAATGGAGAAATGGTCACTAAGCAGCATTTCCTGAGCGTGAGAATCCATGGACACTAGAGGAATCCTGAAGACTGCTGTCAGATTCCTTTGGTTTTGCTTTGGCTGAGCGTGGTGTGTGAGCAAGCAGCAGCCTTCTGCAAGCTGAAGGGCTTGGGGAAGGAGGATGTTGTTGCTTGGCATCCATATCCTATTGAGTAGATACCATCAGCTTCACCCCTCCTTTGGTGATTAATAGCTATGGCAGCTGTGAGACCTGAAAGTCTGGGATTTTCCGACCCTTTCCTGCCTCCTGTGTGCTTTATATTTTTGCCTGACCTTTTGACCATTGAGCAGAGCCCTCCAGGGCCCCTCAGTACCAGACTGTCGCAGCCCCAGGTTAAGCAATTGGCTTTCCCAGCCTGGAGCAAGAGGGAAGCTGTGCAGATGCAGGTGAGGAGGTGGTGTACACAGTTACAGAGCCAATGTGGTGTGTGCTACACCGAGGGATTTCTCAACAGCTCATGTTTCTTATCCCAAGGCTGGCTGCCTCCTCACCCCAGCTGCATCAGGATGCTTGGGATGATGATGTGTGTAGAAATACCTCTACAGCTCCAGACGTAAGAGCAACCTGGCACAAGGCTCAGGTGCTCCAGTTTGTGACAACCTTTGTGGTGCAGGGCAGCACAGATGTTGAGGAAGTGGGGTGGTGTGTATTCCAGGAGGTGCTTTGCATGGGACCCTCTGGAGAAACCTGTGTTGCGTCTGCTTTTTCTAGACAAGTGATTTTTGGAGTGCTGGAGAGATGGATCATTCAGTCACACAAGTGGTTTCTTTGAAAACCTATTTTTGGGCCTTGATTTTTGTATTTGTAGTTAACTAGAAATCACTTATATAAGCAGCAGCAGCAACATATGCAAATTCGCTGGAAATTGTCAGCACTTTTTATAGCTTCAGTCATCCCACAGATGTAAGTCTCTGTATGAAGCACAGCGTGTGCTTCCAGAATGGATGGAGGTGGCTCTGGAATCCGACTGAGCGGGCTGGACTGAGGAGAACTGAGCTGCCACTGATCTTATCTGCACTCCACAGCTTGATTTACCAGAACTGTGAGGCACTTAGCAAGGAAGGAATGTGCTTCTCCCTGGTGCAGGCTTCACCTGCAACTGTCAGACAGATGGTTCATTACTTCCACTGCTGTGTGATATTTCGTTCCCTAAAGAATTTCGCTTCACCTAAACCAACCTCAGGCAGGTGGAGATGTGCAAACAGCTCAGCCTGGAGGTTGCTGCACATCCAGCTGCAGGAGGCAGGGCATGGCATGGTACAGACTGCTTCCTTCGTGGTGCCTAGGGAGTCGTAGAGAAAAAAAGGATGAAAGAAATACACAGAAATTAAAATGCCCTTTATTTATTTTGTAATAACAGAGGATGTGTAGAGGATTTCTGTTCCAAACTGCTCTCTGCCATCACAGGGGCTGTATGATGTGTGTGATGTATATTAAAGGGGAGGATGTTTTGGTATCTGTTGCAACAGAGCTTTTCCTGATGCACAGAGGAGAATAAAGCTGTGTGTGCACCTGGGGCTGTGAGCCCTGAGCTATTTGTACATGGTGTCCTTATCTCCTGCATGCAGCAATGGTGCTTTGCTTTCTCAGAAGGTTTTTCCACATCCCTGGAGTTTATTGTCTCACTCTCTCGTTCCTCCCCACTCAAAAATCAGCTTAACATAAAATTCATGAAGAGCCACAAGGACTGAGGGGATGTGTGATGATGTCAGAAACAGATGTGACTGCTGCCACTGCTTTTTTCTAAGTGGAGCAAGTAATGCTCCAATCTGTGGTCTTGGGTGCTGGGGAAGGAATCTGGTCTTTAATCTGATAAGGCTGTGGGTGCTGAACCCAAAGAGTGAATGGCATCACTGCCAGGCTGGGACTCATTCCCATCTCCTGCCCAGGGGTGCTTGTGACACCATCCTGAGTGTTCTGGCCATTCTGCTGCCCCTGGGAGGTGGTGCTGGGGCAGCAACCACAGCTGAAGTGGAGATGGCATTTCCCTGGTGTAGAAGGTTCTTTGCATTCTCTTGGTGCAGGAATGAGTCCCTAATGAAGGCAGAGGCTGTAGATGGAATCTTCTGTGGGTGTTGCCTCAGGGAAAAAAGTTTCCAAAGTTCAGTGCTCACGGTGCTGAGGCTGGTCTGCTCTGCATGATTCAACAGCAAACTCTTGTCCAAAGTGAGGTGTTCGTGAGAGGAGTGAGAATGAAAATCCTGTGGTATTGCCTTGTGCTTTAGTTTCACACTGTCTTTTCCTCTCTCTGACTTTCTGTAACTGTTTTTTAGAGTTGAAACTTGTGATCATCTGACCACTGATATTTCTGGCAAATGTGAATGAAATCAGATATAAAAGAGTGAGGAAATTATGTTTTGCTGCCAGAAAATCACTCTTTAATCAAGGTTCTGAGGGAATTTGAAGCCCCAGGAGGATGTGAAGGGGATGTGATGCTGCAGTTCACAATCCCTGTTATCCATCTAGCGATAATTGTCTCGCACTGTTGAAGTTACAGATAAAATGTAAAAACTGAATAGTACCATAAATAGCCAAAAATTGTGAAGGGAAGGGTCTTACAGGCAGCTGTGGCATTTTTTGTGAACTCTTCTGTCCTCTGCACAGGTTGGGGTGTTGCAGAAGCTGAGCTCATGGCTGCTGCTTCTGTAGCAGGTGAGAACAGTCACACTGTTGGCCTTCCAAAGATTGCACAGGGCAGAATTTTTAAAGCTATTTTTCCTTTATCCTTAGCTAAAAGATGAAAAAGTGCCATGGAAGGCTTAAACTGGAGTATCTCTTATGGCCTGTGGATTACAAAGAGAGTCTAAAACCAGTCTCCCTGCAGAGACTGCCTTCTAGATGTGCAAGATTAAATGAGTTGCTGTGCACCTGCAATTTAAGGGTGGATGTAGAGCGACCATGAAAACGTGGATCATTTAAAGGCTCACTTGAAGATTGCTTCGTTCCCTAAAGAATTTCCGTCTCATTCTGTGCTCTGAATGGGGCACGTGTCCTGTAGGAAAATACAAGAGTGATTTCTGCAGCAGTGAACATGGGGAACTCAAGTCTCACTTTCCAGCTTGGGTGCAAAATGCACCTTCAATGCCTTGAGTGTTGTGCCACAAACACGGGTGCTGAATGTACCTCACAGCACTTTATAATGAACATAGTTGAAAAAGACACAGTAGCAATAATGAGAAGATGCCAGATACTTATTTTCAAAAAACAAAGCTTTGCCTTGGTGTCCAAAATGGAAAATTTGGCTCTGTAATCAAGACCAGACAATTCTGGCAGCTTCGATGGAATTTGTTTTTTTCTGCTTACTTCACTTTTACTTGTGGGATAATAAATGCCCAGGTAGAATTAGCTAACCAGATTAAACCTGTGTTTTATGCTCCATGATTCCTTATCTTCCATGGTTGCTTATGGCCGTAAAGCACATTATTATCAGTAATGTGCCCAATGCTCATTATCAGAATCTGAAGTGTCTGAGTGTGTTCTCAGGACTTGCCTTTGTTATTTTGCTGACTGCTGACACCAAGTGCCATCCCAAAGATAGGACATTGTCTGTTTTGGAGAAGCTCCACAATAACAGCAGCAGGTAATATCTGTGTTTGGAAATGCTTGGGTCTGTTGCAGTTGTTTTCATTGTGGCCACGCTACAACTCAGGGCAGCAGGAGTTTCTCACTCTGCATGTGCTCATCCTGTTCCCCCCATTGAGAGCAAAGCGAGCCAGCCACTACTAACTTATGTCTTGGAGTGTTTATATAAGCAGTGATATTTCTATCTCTGATTTCTGACACTCCCAGGGAGCACTCACTCTGGGCAGCTTTCTCAGCATCCAGCACATCTGGACTGTGCCTTGCTCCCTGTGCCAGGCAGGTTTGCTGAAGCCCAAAAGCTGTGGCTGGGGTGCAGTGGCTGCTCCCTGTGTGCTCGTTTCCAGGAACCTTCACCAGCTCTGCCTTTGCAGACAGGGACAGAGGACCTGGGCAAACCTGAAAGCAGCATAATGGAATTGGTGATCCCCACGCTGTGCTTTGCACGCTGCCATCAGTTCATGTCATTTCAAAGTGTCATTTGCCATATTTAATTACCTGTCACACTCCTTTTATTGCTATCAGCCCTTGGGTATGCAGAACAGTGTGAAACCAGGGCCAACAGTTTGCTCAGCCACTGTTTTCCAAGTCTGTGCTTCCACTAGTGTTTGTCTTGAAAAATTTAAGTATGCTTTAACGTATTTGGAATTTTTTATGTCACGCCACTGTGTAAACCATTACCTGTTGAGAGGAGCTGCTGCGCAGGATTGGTATGGGGCAGGGCTGTTGATGGGTTTGCCCTGTACCTGCAGAGCAGGTGAGCAGGCTGAGGCTCTGTAGGCATGGGAGAGCCCCTGGCATACCTGCCATAGCTGCAGAAGTGCACTTGTGATTGAGAGGGAGAGCAGGCTGCATGTTTTCCTGGGATACAGATGCCCTGCCAGCACCCTCCCTGCCGTGGGGCCTTTCTGTACCTGCTGTGGTGACTGCCCTGGGGAGCAATCCTTTTACAGGCATACGGAATAGCAGAGAAAGCTTTTTGCTTGTACTAGTAATCCAGTTTTCCACATCACGCTATCAAAATAGCTTTTGTACTAGCCTAGTACATCAGTGGTTTGCTTTTTTGCTGGCACATTCCAGAAAGGGGTGCCATGGGTTACTCAGGAGCTGCCACTCTGCATTTTGTAGAGTATATCTGGCAGCAGAACGGGCCAGTGTCTTTTAACATCCACTTTTGTCAGCATTTGTGAGCAGTCCCCTCAGTACTCAGTCATCAGCATGAGGCACTTTGGAGTTAATTTAGGCTGACTGACAGATGACTTTGGTCACTAATCTCTGAGCTCCTCAACAGGTGCAAATGCAAAGGTTGAAAACCTTTCTTTGACATTGTTTGAGACCTGTCTGGCATTTTTCCTACATTCGTGGTTGGTAAGAGTAGACTGTGCAGACTGTTCTTGAGCCACAGATATTCCCACTGTGATGCTGGCAGCAAAAGCACCGTGGTCTTCCAGTGTTTGTTTGAGCACTGAGTTTGTTTACTGCACAAGATCTCTCAGGGCTTTCCCAGCTCTGTGGCACTTAGAATGGCCTCTGCTACTACAGTCTCCAGGAAAAAAAATCTATCCAACTTTAACTCCTTTGCTGGCTATCACTTAATGTGCCCATATCCATCAGTTCTTTGCTTCCCTTTGCACTGTGGAAAAACCCCTCAATAAGAGGTAATTGGAAGTAATAAGTCTTGGGAAGACTTGAGGTTTTGTATTGTAAAATAGATGAGACCAAGGTCCACGAGGAGGGTGTGTGATGTTCTACAGAGTGCTCTGATGAGGTATTCTGTATTTTCAGCGAAGAAGGGACACAGCAGATGTGAAAGCTTCAGAGGATCTGCCCTGCCCAGCGTTGCCAAAGCAGGGGCAAGCTGCGAGGCTCTAACCCATCACAGAGAGAGAAATCAGGAGCTCCTCCGGGCTGGAAATGAAGTCTGGAATAATCAGGCTGTCCCATAAGTACTGAATTTTCGTCTTTGAAATGCCCTCTCACTCTCAGCAAGTCCAGCAGTGCATGAAAGGGAGAAAGGTGTGACAGTGGGGAAGGATCAGAGGCACAAAATTAAAAGTCTTAAGCCATTCATTTGATCTTCCTGAACTTGCCCTTATGTTTTACTTGGAATCACGATAAAAACTTCCTTGAAACCTGCTAGCTCAGGGTTAAATGTCACTTTCTGCTGCACCTGCAGTTTCCTTTCTGGCAGTTCAGCACTGCTTTTGGCTTGTGTTCACCCCCTCATAGCCCTTCTGCCAGGGACAGACCAAGAATAATGCAGCAGTGGAATGGGAGCATGGAAGGGGTTAAGGTGAAGCAGCTCCCTGGGCTGCTAAAAGACCAGCTTTTGTGGAAGTCTGAGGGAAGGAACAAAGATCTTTGAGCTTGACATTGTTTGGGACATGAAAAGTCCAACAGGATTTCAGTTATTACCTCCATATGTAATACTTTGCATTTATTCCTAGTGTGTTTTGTTTCCTGTGTTGTTGCCTGTTCTTTGAAGACTTACCAGAGCTCATGTCAACAATCATGTATGACCTGAACATATTTACAACACAATTCTCACTTTCCTGGATTGTCTGAGTGTCATTATCACTCCTCAGACACATAACCAGACCTTTGTGGCTGACCTTTGATTTGAGGAAGACTCTTTTTGCTTCTGCACTTTGCCTTCTGGATTATTTCTTATTTTGTATAGTAGCTTTTTCACCCTTTGTGTGCTTCTTTTCTCCTGAAAGTCTCCACAGAAAGGAGTTTATGCCTTCACAAGCATACCTGTGATAGTTGGTCTAACAGCAGTTATCTGCAAGAGTACCACACACAGATGCTTGTGCCACCATGGCTACAACATTGTTATTGAATTTATTCTGTCATTCTGCTTAGTTTTATTGTGGTCTTCTATAAGCACTTTCAGAACATTTCTTTTAAATTGGCTGCCTGGATCTGCTTTGTCTTCCTGATCCTTTCTAATTCACTTATTCAGCCTTTTGTTCATGTTTCCAAAATGAAACCCTGCAGTTGCCGTGTGCTGAAATGTTCCTCCTTGAGCCATTGCCACAAAACCACAAAGCCAGACATAGAGTGACAAGCCAGTGCAGTACAGGAGCAGTTCCAGTTGCTACAGAAGTGAAATTTGTTCATGGAATAGGCAGAGCTGGCAAGCTTTTCGTAGTGGGGTAGACGGAATAATTGGTACAGAGGAGTTTGGAGGAGAAAAATGGAGATGAGGAGTGACAGAGTTTGCAAGAGTGACAGAGAATGAAGAATTAACAGAGTTTGGATTTGATACAGATATGGCAAAGTGCCATGTAGAAATTGCACAGAAGAGGAATTGTATTTCCAAGGGCTGAGCAAATGCTTAACTGAGAAAGGAACAGACAGAAACTGGTTTGATAGATGGAGTTTGTTTTGTAGTCCTGGAGAACTGTGTGCAGAATTCAGTTTAAAAATGCTGCTGAGGGTTGTGTGCAGCACACAGCTGAGCAGTTCCAGCCCTGCCCATGTAATGAGCTGCCTGAGCAGCAGATTAGCTTCTACTGTGCCAGCTGCTGTATAATAGGACTAATTCATTACCCAAGGCCAAGTAATCACTCTCAATAGCAAGATTTAGAAGAGAGCCTATGACTTGTCTCATTGCACTGCAGACTGCTGATGATCACAGTGATAACTGACACCAAATGAAGGCTGGGAATAACTTCAGTCTGTTAGGGAATGAAGGATAGAATTTCAGGTATTTCCAAAAAGAAATCAAGTTTAAATCATCTTTTGGAAAATAATTTTGTGATGAACCTGAGGCAGTGAACCCCTGTGCACAGTTCCTCTGGGTCTGGGGACTCCCTCACTCCAGCTCCCTCCTCTGCTCTTGACCTGCACCATTTACTGAGGTTGAATATGAATCTTCACTGAGGGACAAAGCTTTCCCTCAGTGCTTGCCAGAAACATAATCATGAGCCAGGAACATAATTCATCTTTGGGATGGGACTGTGGCAAATTCTGCAACTTGCTGGCAGTGCTGGGGAGGAGATTTTGCTGGTGCAAATCATTTGTTCCCAGCACGTTGTGATCCCTGTGGCCAGTGCTTGGTGTGCCCCAAGCAGGATGCTGCTCATGGAACAGGACATCTTCCAGCGTGTCTCTGATACCCTCTTTGGGAATTTTGACAGTTTGGAGGTGGGACTGCCACATCTCAGAGGTGGAGTAGAAGAGAAGATCTGCTGGCCACACTGGAGCCCCACATTGAAGACAGGGAACCCACAGATGGAGACCACCAACCACAAGCAGCACGTGAAAGGGGAAAGGAGCTGAGAACTGCTGAATGCTTCAGCTCTGCTGCATTTTTTACTCGGTTAGGTCAGAGAGCTTGATCACAGGGCTCCACCCAGTGATGCTCAGCAAAGTCTTTTTATCACAGTCTTACAGGCTTGCACACAGTGATTTTGGTGACACATGGAATGAAGCTGGCTGCACTGAACAAAGCAGCTTTTTGCTGGGCAAGATGTGAATCTCTGGAAATGCCTCTTTTGTGACTCTAGAATCAGAAATACACAAGCAGGGATGGCTGTAGTCCCTGTGTTAGCACTGCTAGTGCTCTGTGTATGTGTCTGATGTGTGCAATGGTGTTAGAGCTGCAGGGCTGAACCCCTCCTCCCTTCTGCTGCCTCCTGCAGCAGCAGCTCCAGTGCCCTGCCTGGGGTCAGAGCTGTGCCCTGGCAGCCTGTGAAGAGCCACTCAAAAGCTACAGCCTGTTCCAGGCCCTGGAACGAACAAATCCCAACATTCATTTCTGTGGTAGGGAATTTGTTTTTGCTTTCAGTGCTGGAGATCCAATGTTTGCCTGTGATTAGAGGAAAGCGAGCTTGAAAACCTTTTACTCCTCCTTCCCCATGGCAGGAAAGTGTTCTGAGGAGGTTGGTGTGGTGCTGGGATGGGATTTTTGCTCCTCACCATCAAGAGAAACCTCATTCAGTTGTCTGCTCTTTTCTTAGCTCTGAGGAGTCACACTTTAACCACCGTGCACCTTCACCCTCTCAGGCACACCCCACCTGTGGAAAAGTCAAAATCAACCTGAGCCATCAGTCCTTTACTTGAAAGCAGCAATGATTGTGGCTGCTGAGCTTTGCTCTGTGTGAGGGGGGACTTGGGGCTGCTCCTTTCAGCATCTCTGGGTGGTACCTGCTCGGGCTGCACGGCTGTAACCCCCACAGAAATGCAGCATTAGCAGCATTAGCAGCATTAGCTGCCACGAGGGGTTGTGCCTGCCAGGGATGGCACCACTGTGCTTTTAGGTCATGGTTGTCATTGTCTCTCTGTTTGGGTGGCACAAAGCTCAAAGAGCAGACGTCCCCCAGCTTCTTATGGTTGAAATGCAGTACAGCTAAAACCCTTCAAAATAGTTTTTCCTTGTATTTACTGATTTTAATAAATAAGTTTACAGCTTGGCTTTTGATAGCCTGTGCACTTAGGATGTCTCGTTCTGTTCTGTGGAAAGCAACAATTGTCCCTCTTTATCACATAATGTTTAACTACCTCAGTTGCCTTATCAGAATATTCCTAAAGAGTACAATTGAATTACTGTTCCTCACAATACAGAACACAATTTTTTCCTCTCTTGAAAGATTTTTCTTTTATTTATGGTGTTGCCTTCCTTAACAACTTCCATGTTTTCTTCTCAAGGTGTGAAATTTATTTATAGCTAAATAAAATATATGCATTTATAAATTTATGACTTCTTCACTGTTTTCATTTTCCCCTCTCTCTGCTTGGCTGCAGCTCCAGCAGTAGTAAGGCAATATCTTCAGCTGAAGGAGTTAAATGTACCACCCCAGAAAAGAGCAGGCCAGATCTGAAAGCTATTCCTGTAACAATAATTTTGATCTCAGCCCTGTTTCCTGTCTATAAAGATTTTTCTCTTTCAGTGGAGATAATGAAATGTTACATTTGCTACATTTGTTCAGAGCGTGCTGAGAAAATATCTTTCAGCTCCAGAGGTTCCCTCTCTCAGGAGCCCAGCCTGAGGAACAACAACCACAAGTTACAGCGTAGTTTCAGTTCTCTATATTGTTAAACAATATTATTCTGAAGAAAATAATACACTGAAATCTGCTGCCATTATGTAGCAGTGTGATTAGTTAGGCACTAGATACAATATGTTTAAGCATGCAAGACAACTAGAGTGGGGCCCAAACCAAGATAACCTCTCAGATTCCCCTTGAATAAAACAGGTTTTATTTTTCTTCATAGGGTGAGATCATGCAGCTGTGCAAAATTCACCCAAAAAAATTCCTTCTGTAATCCCATCAACTTTTTCCCCTTAATCCAGTCAATTACAGGAATGATCAGCACAGAGCAGCACTGCACTGCTGACCCCTCTGAAGTGCCAGTGAGGATGGGGGAGGCACACACTGCTCTGGGGGCTGCACAGGAGGGCAGTGTGTGTGTACAGGTGCCACAGGCACAGCCATCCTGCACATCCCAGGCTGCTGGGAAGCTTTGACTGTTCCAATTCAGCAGCAGGCACAGAAATATTGAGAGTTGTGTCAAGGATGTTTGAGCCGCGGCAGGTGAAGACTGGCAACGCTGCAGACTGAGCTGCTCTGGGCTCCCCTTAAACCTTCTCGTCCCTCTTTAACCCCATCAGCAGCAGCCCTGAGGAGGCTCTCTTGAACCTCCCTCCCTGCACAGGTGCAGCTCTCAGCACTATTTTCCTGGGGTGGCTTTTGTGTGGTGTGAGCTGAGGCCACTGAGCCCCAGAGCCTGTTCAGAGTGGATGCTGAGGGTGGGCAGACCCTGCTGCTGTCAGGCACCTCAGTGCCTGCCCTGCTCCCCTGTGCTGCAGCAGCCTCGTCTCCAGGAATGCTGAATGTGTCCCGTGCTTCTCTGGATGGGGCTGGAACAGTTTGAGCACACGGGGAAAGGTGTTAGAGATGGCAGCAGAGCCAGACCTCAGCCTGGTCACTGGCATGTGGGTGTTGCTCTAGCAGGTTATCCACACCTTCTTACTGTCCAGTCTTCTTACAGGTGATGCCACAGATGCTGATTTCTCCAGAGGGCTTAAGTGTTGGTTTATACCTGGCAGGAGCTGCCCAGAGCTCAGCAGTGAAAACTCCTGGGGCAGGGTGTGTGGGCTCGATATTTCTGAGCCTGAGAGAATTTTAGCTTGCTAACTATTTCTAGCTCTTTTCCTAAGGGAAAACTTTCAACAGTTTCTTTTCCTAAAATATCTTTTTCTTTTCCTTAAAACATTTCTAAGTGAGCAGTAGTTTTTTCTCATAACAATCTTCCCCAGCTCTTGTTTCTTATTACTTAACCAACAGAAAGAAGTGTCAGTCCTATTAACCAATGAATACCTTTTTTAGCAAAGCATGCTATATAAGAAGCAAAAAGATTGTAAATAAAACCTTCTGATGTTCTCTTTGTCAAAACTATTGATTTTGTGTCCCACCGTGACAGGGGTGAGTGAGGGCTCCTCCTGGCAGCCTCTGTGCCTGATGGGGGCTGTGTGTGTTTAGTGTCCACTGGTTCATTTACAGTCTCCAGGAGAGGAGGATTTACCAACCTCCTGTGCCAGATGAGCAGCTCAGGGGCAGAAACTGATAGATGTGGCTGCATTTTCTTCTTGTCTGCATGGAGTCAAGCACCACATTATCCTCAGGGAGCTGCTGTGCTGTGCTGTGACCATCCTGCTGCCCCAGGGAGCCATCAGAAATGCCAGCACACGGTGTCCAGGGGGATGACAGGTTTCTCATAAGCTTCCAGGATTGTTTGTGCTGTAGTGTTCCAGCATGGACAGGTGAGAAGCCTTGGGGCAGGAACTTCTCAGTCCTGCAAACAGTGAAGAACAAGTTCATCCTCATTTCAAAAAGACAAAACATTCCAATTCCTTTACAGCTGAGGAGGAGAAACTCCTGAGGTCAGTCTCTCCCAGTGCTTTTTCAGATGTCCAGGCTGAAGGAGCTGGGTTTTTCTCCCTGGTGATCAGCGAGCTCAGCTGAGGTCTGCAGTGCTGAGTGGAGGCAGGAGGATGGAGCAGCTCTGCCTGTGGATGTGCTCAAACAGCCTGCATGGCAATCCCCACAAGGAACTGCACTGAGATGTAGTTTTCGTGTCTTGCCAAGCTGTTCTTCTCTTGCTAAGTCAGAGAGCAGGAGCCTGAGGGTGTTGTTATCAATCTGGAGTTTGAATTCAGCATCTGTTCTGCATCGTCCTGCTTCTTTCCCGGGCATGAGGCCAACGTTTGGTGTCCAGGAGGTGGGACCTGCCTGCAAATGCAGGGCTGTGCTGAGCCTCCCCATTCCCTCCTCCACAAACAAAGCTGCTGCAGCAGAGCAGGGAGGTGCAAATATGATTTTTACAGCCCAGAAAGCGGCTCTCGGGTTTGAATTAAATTTTCCCAGATTTTTTTTTTTTTTTCCCCACTTTGCATCTCTCTGAGCCCAGCACAAATGTTCAGGCAGCTGAGTGCAGCACCACAGGTGTCACAGAGAGGTTCCCCAGGACTTCACTGGAAGTCTCAGAAGGGAAGTAGAACAAACAGGGAGGTGCCCTGAGCAGGACAAGCTCCTGACAGGAGGGACCCTGTAGGAGCTTGGTGCTCTGGGTAATATCAAGAGTGTTTCCATGACTCCTGGATTAGCTGTACCAAAAGCTGGGCTGCAATACTTGTTTTTTCCTGCTCTTTGCAGGGTAGCAGCTTGTGAGCTGAAAATCTATGACCATTTATTTTTATGTAAAGTCTAGATTAAAAATGGAATTCTACATTTTCATGAAAGAATATGACTTTAAAACCCCATGGACTTAAAAATCCCATCTAAAGTAGTGCAATAGAATTAGCAGACTCAACAGGACTTTCTTGTTTTCCCTAGGTTTAATTTTTGTTTTGTAGTCCCAGGCTTCAAAATACCTCAGCTGCAAATACTACCATAATTCACATGCAAAAGCTTGTTTATGTGGAGAGGGTTTTTAGGCTTGGAATGATTTCTTTATCCCTCTTTGAAGTGATGATGCCCAGGTAGTGCAGGGTGGTCAGACAGCACCTTCAATGTAATAGTATTATTAAAGGTTTCATTGTGAATGCCATCAGAAAGATTGTATCATCCCCACCCCAATTCCTAACTTTCAGCTCCAAGTGTTGAGCTTTCCCAAGCAGCATTTTCTTATCAGATTATGAGATTATTTCTATTAGATTTAATTTTCTTTCTAATACATGATGTCATACTTTAAATAATATTTCTATTTTCGTAGCAAATGTGTCCATTCCAATCCATCTCCCAGTGGAATGTCAGCGTGGTGTAATCTTTGGAAACAGCTGCCAAGGATACGTATGTGTACCTCATACTCCAGCCACTCCTCACTCCTTTTCTTCAGAAAGGCTGAATAATACCCACATCATTTCTTATAAATAGTTCTTTGGTATTTTCTGGAAAAAGTTCAACCTTTACCGTGGCTTTGATACCACCTCCAGCCTGAACCTTCCCTTCCGCAAATTAAATTAATTTTTCTCTCTCCTGTGAGGGATGGGAAAATAAACCACCCTTTTTCTTTTTAACAGACCGATGGCATGTCTGAGACACTCCCCTTTCATTCATTATTCCTGCCCTGTATTAAATTACTTTTTTCTCTTTCTGTTCATTTTTTTCTAGATCTCTGGTTTTTACTTTCTTTTGGACTAGATTTTCCATGGATTCTCAGAGAAGATGAGCAAATGTTCTGAGAATTATGAGCCAGTTCTTCAGAAGTTTATCAATCTCAGGGTTCTCCAACTTATTCTTTCCCTATTGCAGTTTGAAATCTCTGTTGTTGGTATTAACTGTGACAGCCACTTGATGATGGAGGAGTTCATTGATAAATGACATTTTATTGAATATCCTGAACATGGTCCTTCATGTGTAGTTCTCCTCTGCTGAGCTTCAGCTGGTTGTTTTACTTGATCTTCCTCTTAATACACATTTTTAAAGTATTTCCTGTTACTGTTAATGCTTTTCTGCTGATTTTATCTACTTTTGCGCCTACACTTCTGTACTTGTCATAGGAATAACTGGCAGCTTTTTTTAATTTAAGAGCTGTCTAAAAAGTTCATTCTCTTACATGCTTAGTACCAAGCACAAAGTGCTTCCCAGTCCCAAACTTCTGCTGTTTCCATATTACAATTATTCAAATTCACAGATGCAGTAACAGGTAATTAATTATATGCTGTAATGCACATGGGAGGAAGACACATATAAAAATGCCAATTCCATAAATTCCAATAAACAAGATTAACTTGCTAGATGCAGCTCAATCAAACCAACATATTTTCTTTATCTGCTTTGAGAGTGTGGTCTGATGAATCTGGACAATCTGAATTTGGATGGAGCTGGAGTATGCAGCAGCTCACAGTTTCTGGACCATGTTGGAAATGCATTTTCTTAGCAGGATAGTCCCAGGGATTGAGGTGCCAGGCAGTTTTAAAGTGGCCAGTTTATTCATCACCTTCTTTAAACCAGCATTAGTGGGATAGGAGACTGACTGGGAAAGGAGAGGGGGTGGAGGTGACCCAGTGACATTCATTGTGTTCTTCTGAGGATGCTCAGTTACTGCACAGGGCAAATTAAAATTCATCAATAAGAATTTCCAGGGATTCCCCTCCTGCTGGCTTTTTTTTCAGCTGTTTTCTCCTACTTGCACTTTTCCCAAGCTAAATATTGAATTGATATTTCTTGGGTGTTTCTGCCTGCTCCATTTTTTTTCTGCAGGCGTCTGACCCATCTGTGTTTGGTCATCTCTCACCAGCAGATCTCCTGCTCAGCTGCCACTGCTGTCTCCCAGAACCTTCTTGAGGTCTGTCTTTGCCATCCCTCACCTCTGCAGTTCCCCACCCTGGCAATGTGCTGCCTTAAATGTTATTCTTCCATATGGACTGGACTGAATGAATTTCCCTGCACAAATGCAGTGGCCTGAATATTCTTCTTCTCAGATGAAATTTTTGTATGGTGGAGTTTCATTAAAAAGAGCTAAACCTGGCAAATGAGATCTGGATTTTATCATGTAGAGGGTCAGGAGCAGCAGCTGGGAGGACAAGAAACAGGTTTTTTACCTCAGAGGTAGGCCAATAATTAGAAGGTAAATGTGAACAAACCCTTTAATTTCAGCCAGAGGTAAGAGGCATTCGCTTCACCAAGGACTGCCCGGTCTGGTGCAATGGCTGCTCACATTCCAGTCCTGGGATGGTTGCATGTGGGAGAGAAACACACTCTGCTTGTGTCCTCCAAATCAGAAAGGCCAGAAGAAGGAGCAGAGGCACTGTGCAGGAATGCTGGAGAGGGGACAGCAGCTGCAGAGAGCCACTGGTGCTGCTGGATTTATCAGAACCAGCTCAGTTCTTTGCAGGAGCATTTCCTGCAGAGCACAGGAGATCCTCAGCTGCTCTGCCCACCAAAGGCTTCTTCAGGGTGCTGCATTACCTGCATGTCACACACTGGCTGGCCTTGATCTCAGCCCAGCCAAGAGCTCTGATGTGGCTGTCCAAACCTTGCTGTGGGAGAGGATTGAGGCAGCCAGGCAGAGATTTGTGTGGTCATGCCTGAGCAACCTCCAGAGTCGCTGAGCCTGGTGGAGAAGGAGGATTTTCCTGAGTGACATCTCAGTCTTGTGCCAGGGTCCAAAGGCAGCCCCACACTTAGAGAAGGGGAGAAATGCTGCAGATGCAGTAATTGGGGCTCTCCCTGCTTGCTGAGCCTGGCATGAGTCTGTCCCCCAGCTGTGAGGGGCACCGAGCATTCTGTACTGCCCCCAGAGTCCCCTGTCCTTCCTGTGCCACCCTGTCCTGCCAGCAGGCAGGGGCACACGGCCCTGCTCTCAGAGCAGCACTGGCTGTCTGTCCATCCGCCTGTTTGTCTGCCTGGCTGCCTGTCTGTCTGGCCACAGCAGCAGGCAGGGTGAGCTGTGGCTCTGTGCTGGGGCTCCTGCAGCCTCCTTCAGGCGTGCCAAATGCTCAGAGTGGCCTCCCTCCCATGCTTTATTTTGTTGTTTGTTTGCTCGTTTATTAAGACTTGTAACAGCAGCAAAAATAAAAATTAAAAATAGAGGTGGTGTGTGTTAGTGCATTGTGCTGCGGGGTTACAGGCACAACAGTCACATTCCCCACGCCTGAGAGAGATTACAAGGGAGGGCGCAGGAATGTGCATCTGGCAGCACTTTGTAGCTTGGCCATTTCACTGCTTTCTCTGCATCTGAGGTTCCCAAAGTTTTGGTCGTGGAGGGCCATTTAATCCAGGGAACAGATTTCCTCTGCGGGGAAACACCATTCAAGAAAAATCAAGGGTGTTTGTAAATAAAAGGTTGCTGCTTGAAAAAGTAGTAGGGAGTGTTATGTGGGGATCTGGCCAGCCACAGCAACAGGAGGAAGCATTAGAGGATAAATTAGAGGAAAGTGCCAAAAGATTGCTTAAGGCCTGGGGCCAGGAACAGAATCTGAGCTAACTGTTGAAATTTTGTTTTAATTTTATGGGTTTTGAGATAGTACTTATAATCATCAGAAATGCAGATCATTAAACATAGGGTTCTCAGGCACCTTGTCCAACATTCTTCCTAAAAGAGAGAAGATTAGTTAAGTATTTTTAAAATTAGTTAAAGATTAAAAATAATGCCCTATCCCTAGAAGTGTCCAAGGCCAGGTTGGACAGGCTTGGAGCAGTCTGGTCTGGTGGAAGGTGTCCCTGCCCATGGCAGTGAGTTGGAATGGGATGAGCTTTAACGTCCCTTCTGTGATTCTATGATAAATACAGACAACTAATTGGGATTATTCATTGGACACTTTCAGAATATCCTTATAACTTCTCATGAGAAGAAGAACATGCTAGTTACTGAGATTTGACGATATCTCTAAAATCTTATCTGTGACTTAAAACTTTTTCTTGCTTTTCTAACTTATAGATACGTTACTTGCTCCAAAACATTTCTGTAAATACATGTTTTTGGTAGATGACTGCAGCAAAGTTTGAGCTTGCTGTGCCTTAGCTCTGCTGTGCATGCCTGTGTGTGCATGTGGGAGGGAGTCTCTATATTTTAAGGGAGAATCCCTTCCTTCCTGAAAGGACACTAATTATTAGTTGTTATCAAGTGATTTTATTGTTTCTGGGAAACTGCAGAACCCAGGAATAGAATGGGGCTTGTTAAAACCCTAGTGATGTGTGAGAAATGAAGCACATGAAGGCATGCCCTGGCACAGATGGGAGAGAGGATGCTGGAACTGCATTGTTTGGAATTGCATCCAACTGCTGGAATTGCAAAGGATGCTGCAGGAATTTAGCAGCACAGGTAGAGAGAACACTCAGCCAGGCTGAGCTTCCTGCAATGCACAGGCTGGAGGCCCCACATTAAAACATTTGGCATTATTCCCAGATGTTCCATTCCTCCAAACCCAGCTGCACTCACAGGCACGAGAATTCCAGAAGGCAGCCGTGCTGCCCAGCGCTTTGTTTGCCCTCAAGCCTGCTGAGGGTGACTTTTCTACCCCCCCTTTTTCATGCCACAGCCCAGGGAGAGGGATCAGACAGCAAATTTAAGTCTGTGGGAAGTTTCTTTTTTTAACTGCTTCCAGTCACCCTTCCAGGGCAGAGCACCTGGAGCAGGCAGCATGCCCCCAGCTCCCTGGCTGCCTCTCTGACCATCTCACTGGTGTGCCACGCTCTGCAGGCACTCAGGGAGGGGTTGGTCCCCACAGCAGGTCATTTCAAACCGGAGACAAGCAGCTGGCTTGCTCTGGACTTGTGACTCTCTGTGCTTCTGGGGGTGACTCTGACAGTGCAAGGTTTGCTCAACAATGGCCCTGTTGTCCCCGGATGCCCAGAACAACGCAGCCCTTCAGAGTACTTGGCCCTGGTGCTCTGCCTCCTACCAGATGCTGGTGTCAGAGACGGAGTGGCACATCCCTCCTGAGAAGGGTGAGGCTTGTAAAAAAACTTCTCTGCTCCAGCCTTCTCACAGCAGAGTCTCAGGCATCCAATTTTGGGAAGAGAATAACTTAATAATTGAGTGGTACAGTGCCAGAGGCAGCCCTGGGGAGAGACCTCGAGCAAAGGAATCCCTGGTCTTTTACAGCTTTACAATCCACTCACCCATTGCAGTGGTTATTTTGGTTCCAGGGTCTCTTGATATTTTCTGGCTCCTACAGAGTCCCAGAGTGACCACACACCCCCTGCTCAGCCCTGCAGGGCCCTGGTCAGGTGAAGGGTCAGTGTCCATTCCCAGCTGCTTGCCAGGGGCTCCGGCCATTCCCCCACTCCTGGCACAACCTGCAGGTCCCACCTCAGCTCCCCCTGGAGCACTGGGGGTTCCACATTGAAGCGGGGAGAGCTCCTGCCTGCTGCTGTGTCCACAGGACACATCCAGCCCAGGCTCCTTGCAGGGCTGGCAGTTGCCTCATCCCCAGTCTTTCACCTTCTTCTGCCCATTCCTACCCTACCAAGCCATGGTGTGATAGCTCCTGCTTGGGGAAGCCTTAAATCCAAGAGAACCAGCTCATGACAGCCTGTGGTGAGCTCTGGTCTCCATTCCCACTGAGGGGATGGGGCTGTGACTCAAGTAGTTCATGGCAAACTCTGTCATGTCAGAGTTGGCTGATTTTACACAGCAGCATAGAAAAATGAAACTGTGCTCATGGCAGCTCTGGATCTCTTGAGAAATCAGCTTTGTCCCAGCTGGCCACATCCTGTTATTTTGGGACATTGTGGTGGGGACACAGCATGGCTTCATTTTCTGGTGACAGAGATAGGAGAGCAGGGCACGCACTGTGCTGGCTGTGTCCTGGCAGATGAACCATGCCTGGACCTCCAGAGCCTATTTGCTAGGTTAGCTCTATTTGCTAACCCACTCTGCTGGTTAGCAAATGACATTCCAAATGTTAACTCGCTGAACAGCAAGAACCATTGGTGCTGAAAGGAAAACAGAGGAATGGGAGAGTGCTAACTTCTGTATTTCTTTTGGGGAAGAAGAAAAAAGACTAAAACTAATTCAGAAAAACTCCTGGACTCCTACAGGGAAGCTGGCTGCTGGGAGGGTTTGCTCATGTTTCAGGGAGGCAGTTGTCACAGATATGCTTGGGAATGGGTAAAAATGTATCAGCCCAGTCCTTCCTGGCTTTCTTTCCCTGGACTTTAACTTCTGGATGGTTCATGTGCTGATTTCCCACAGAGGTGTCCAAGGCCACATTTTGATGCCAAGATCTGCCCCTTTTCTCTTCAGTACCTGTTCCTTAGACAGGACAGACAGCAGTCATCAGTCAGGGCATGGACAGACAAATGTCATCACCAGCTGCCTATTTAACTGATTCCTTGAATCCTCTTACCCTTCACTGGTTTCATCCCTTCCCTCATCTTTGTTTCTTCCTCTAACCATCTACCCCTAATCATCCCTTGTTTTGTATAATACCTCTTTCCCTGCATCCCTCTATCACTCCATGGTTAGAGAACCTTTCCCTGACTCAGTGTGATGGTTTTCACCCCAAACCAAGGGCCTGATGGCTCTCACCACAAGGGTGACTGCACAGAGTGCTGTTTGTGGGATTAGGTTATCTCAGCCCCCATCATTGTCACTCTGTGTTCTGTTCCTGTTCTTTTCTGCTCCGTTGTGTGTGGAATTGGGCCCTTCACAGAATCACAGATTCCCTAAGGATGGAAAATCCCTCTGAGATCATCAAGTCCAGCCATTAACCCAGCACTGCCAAGTCCAGCACTGAACCGTGTCCCTAAAGACCCCATGTGCACATTTTCTGAGCACTTCCAGGGATTGTGATTCTACAGCTTGCCTTGACAACCTCTCTTAATGCCTGACCACCCTTCTGGTGAAGAAATTTTTCCTAATATCACAGCGGTCTGACTACATGACCCCTCACCTTCCAAGGCCGTGCTGTAGAAGCTGCATCCAGCAGTGCCAACTCCTTATGGCTGCCCAATGTGGCCACGCACAGCTTTTCTCCTGTCCAGTATCAGTGTGGCCATCACCTGTCCATGCATGGCTCAGCTGGATACAGGAGAGGGGCTGCTCAAAGGGATTTGGACAGATTTGTCCATTAAGTGACGTTTCTGTTAGCATAGAAAGGAAAAACAGCTGTGTGTTTTCCTGGGGGTGATCCCTGAGCTGCCTGTGGGTGCATGATGTTCTAGATGGGCGTTCTCAGAACAGACCCTACTCCTCCCATCTGGCTGTCCGTGGTCCTTGGCACCTGGTGAGAGGGTGGTACCTCATATCCCCCTTCTTGGTTGCTTTTTCAGTGCCAGATCTCTGCACCCTTGTCATGAAGTGCTGGATGCTGTCACCCCCTGAGAGCACATAGAGAAAGGAGCAGAGGAAAGGGAGCAGAGCTCAGCCAAAGCAAGAGGCAAGAAGGCTGACAGCTGGGCTGTCCTGTGCAGGTTGCTCTCACCCTCCTGCTCGCTTGTCACTCCCCAAATCCCTGCTCTCAAAGGCTTTTTTATTGTCTTTTTGCTAACCACCCTCTTCAAATCAGGCCCCACTCCCAGTGCTCTTTCTCCACACTGAATCTCAACCCTGCCATCTTTCTTATCTTGCTTCCTACTCCCTAACACCTGCCTAGCTTCCCTCCTCAGCCAAAACCTCTGGTTGCTATTGCCAAGCCCTCCCTGAGCCGTTGCTTTTCCAGGGAGTGAGCATCGTCTGTGGTAGGATCTGGACCAGACCTGGTGCCAGGAGTCCCACGTCACCACCACAGGGGCCAGGCTCAGCTGCAGCTCCGTGCTGTGGCTTCTCCCAGTCTGGCACATGGCTCTGTGCACCAGGCACACGTTGGGAAGGAAGGGAGAGGGCTGAGCTGAGCTGGAGTTACTCACATTCTTCACTTCTGGTTTGACAGCTCCTATTTTGAAGGGTCAGGATGGGATTCACAGGTCAAAGCATTTCTCTTCCCACACATTAAGGTCTCTCACACAGCACTGAGGCAGAAAATATCACCCAGTCTGTCTCCCTGGGTCATGTATCCTTCAGAAAACAGCTTGTTTTTCCCTCATTTATGGTACTGAAGGAGAAAAATGTACTAGTCCCAGAAGGCTCATTCTCTGCTAACACAGTGCTTTTCATGTATATTACATTAAAGCAAAATGGGCACATGCCTGTGGCACAGCCAGGGACCTGGGTGGGTGAGAAGGGAGGATTTTGGCAGCTGTGGACCTGGCTGGAGACCAGGCAGAGCTGGGTGGGAAGCATGCACACCGTGTTCCAGAGCCAAACGAGACAGAGAGGAGTGCAGAGATAAGGGAGAGCTGGCTGCCCATTCCTGCTGGTCACAGCCACCATCAGCTGGTGGGAAGGTGGCAGAGATGGCATCCAAGGAAACAGCAGCTGCATGGAGATGCAGGAGTTATTTAGGAAGAAGAAGGACTGAAGCAGTGGCATGGCACAGAGAAAACTTATTAGCACAGGTAGATTTTTAAAACAGGTAGATTTTTAAAACAGAGAGGAGTGCAGAGATAAGGGAGAGCTGGCTTCCATTCCTGCTGGTCACAGCCACCATCAGCTGGTGGGAAGGTGGCAGAGATGGCATCCAAGGAAACAGCAGCTGCATGGAGATGCAGGAGTTATTTAGGAAGGAGTGAAGCAGTGGCATGGCACAGAGAAAACTTATTACACAGGTAATTTTTAAAACGGGGAAAAATGAGAGCTGCCCAGCTAAACTGGAATGTGGTATGTGCTGGGCATAGCTCAGCCCACAGCTTCAACCTCAGCACTCTGAGATGCTCTAACTCAGCACAGGCAGGGGACTGTCCTCTGTGGGGACAAGGGCTGGTGGCACAGGAGGCTGGAGCCACAGCCAGAGCAGAGGAATGGCACAGCAGGGCAGTGGCACGGGCAGGGCCACCCAGGGAGGGTGACTTGTCCCCAGCAGAATGTGCCATCCTATTCAGCCCGAGGGGAGCTGTGCTGGTTGCTGTGACAACCAGGACAGATCATATGACCCGTTCCACTTTCTATATATAAATCTGTTTCACACAGTGTATGTGACTCCATGGAAACCAAATGTTGAGCAAGAAAGATTGCATAAAAATGAACAAAATGCAGAATGACTCAAAGTACGAGGCAGAGAGAGGCTGTGGGTAGGGCCGAGAGGTTTCTGGGTGCCCCAGACCTTCTCTGAGCCAGGGCACAGGCTGGTGCAGGCATCAGCTGAAGCCAAACACAGACCTCACTTCTTTAATTGCACCATACAGAACCTTCCTGTACCTAAAGGGGCTCCAGGACAGCTAGAGAGGGACTTTGGACAAGAGCCTGGAGTGACAGAGAGAAGGTTTTGATAAGCTTTTAGGAAGAAATTCTTCACTCTCAGGGTGGTGAGGCCCTGGCACAGGGTCCCAGAGAGCTGTGGCTGTCCCTGGATCCCCGGCAGTGTCCAAGGCCACGTTGGACGGGGCTTGGAGCACCCTGGGATAGTGGAAGGTGTCCCTGCCATGGCAAGGGGTGGAATGAGTTGAGCTTTGAGGTTCTTTCCAGCCCAAACCATTCTGTGATTCTGTGGTTCTGCCTTTCCTGCACCATGCCCTATGACACACACCTTTTCCAAGCTCAGTGGTCACACAAACTGCAGTTACACAGAAAGATAAGCTCAGTGTTGTCAGTGCAGAACAAACCATTCCCCACAGGCCAGAGGCTGTTCTGGGGCAGATTCCTGCTCTGTCCTTGTAGGGAATTTCCCCTCCATAGTTTGCACATCTTTCTGTCACCAGTGATCCCCCAGCACTGCAGGGCAGCTGCTTGTTTGGGCACTGTGGCCTTTCCTTGTGCTGCTGGCTCTGCAAGTGTGACTGCACAGGTGGCAGCAGCAGGTCTGTCCCCCCCATCCCTTTCCCACAGCCAGAGGCTCCTCTTCATTTGCTCCAAGGGTGCATGCTCTGCTGAAATAGGATCATAAAATCACAGAAGGATTTAAATTGGAAGGGACTTTTGAAGGTCTCTGGTCCAACCCCTTGTTCAGAGTTAGATCAGGTTGCTCGAGGCCTGAACTTTGGGTTTGGGATTGTTTTGCTTTCCTTTCCCTGGGGGTTTGTGTTGGGAATTGCCCCTGGTCTGAGCTCTGCTGGAGCACTGTGCAAGCCCACACATCTTCAGGGAGCTCAGGCTTGTCAACACACAGATGTTTCCTCCCCAGGATCCCTCTTTGAAGGAGAATGGGGATTTCCTGTAGTTTGAAAATGGGAAGTCATTTTCCTCTATTGAGCAAGGCAGAACTTGCTTCAGAGTCAAGTCATCATGGATTGAACTGATGTGTGTTACTCCCCGTTGCCTCATTTTGCTGCATAGAACCCTCTTTGGCTTTTATTCCACCACTGGGACAGAATCACAATGCCAAGGGCTTTTCCAAAGGAACAGAATGAAAGAAAGAAGGAAAAGAAAAAGAAAACAGTCAGAAAGTCAGAGGAGGTGGAGTGAGAGAGGCACCCACCTGCCTCTCCCGGTTCTGAGCTGGCCCAGCCAGATGAAAATGTCAGGGCTTCAACAGGCAGGCCCTGGCTGCTGCTTTTCTTCATGTGAAGCATCCATGGTGTCTGACCCAGCTGTCCTTCTCTTCAGACATTTTTAGACCATCAGTGTATAGCAGCACACAGATGAAACAGCATTTCCTGCTCAGGGTTGTGGTGTGTGGGGTGGCTCTCTGGCCCACAAGGTTGTCCTCTTCTTGACATCCCTGGCCCAGTGCCCATGGATGCAGGGGAACAAGCACAGAGAATGGTGAGGTTTGTGTGCTCTGACCTAAACAGCAAATCCCTCTTCCCCTTGGCAGTGCAGGATTAGGTGAGTTAACCCCACAGATCTGTTCTTATTCCACATGCTTGCCTTTGCCATCTCTCTATCACATGGTTTGGTGTTTAAGAGCTCCAGTGCCCTTTGTGCATTTGCTGCTCATTTCTGTTTCCTCTCTGCCGTGCATTTATCAGGAGAATCCCACTCTGTGTTTCTGCAGACAAAAACCATCACTTGTCACGTAGAACAAGACCTGTTGGGTGGCTGGCTCTTGTATGTTCCCCTGCTCCATGGAATTCTGATCCTGGGAAATCTCATGAGAGAGAAGTGCTTGTGCTGCTGGATTTCAATGTTTTGTGAGACACTTTGATCCCTTTCCAGGCATCAAATACAGATGGAGGAGGATTTCACTGGGGTCACACGTTCACTCCTCACATTGTTCAGGTTTCCTGTTTCCTCCACCATGTGTTGCAGACATCCTTTCCGGGTCCAGCTTTGCCTGTCCACCACCATGGTGACAGCAGCTGGTGACACTTCCAGCAGTGACAGTGAGGGGAGTGGCCTGAACATTTCTGGGCTCAAAGGCGCTGTGGGAGTTGGAAGGTTCAAAAAGCAGAAGGGACTGGACGCCCACCCAGCCTGAGCTGGGGCAGGGGTGTCAGGGTCCTGGATTTTTCTCTTTACTGGAATAGAGCAGAACTTCTGGAAAGTGGCACTTAATCTTGATGGAGGAACCACAAGAAGTGTACAGCTCTGTGGTAAGCCTTGATACTTATCCTCGTGATTGGCAGATTCATTTCAAGCTGAGCTTTTCTTCAGCTTCCACTCCCTGCCTGCTGCTCTCTCTTTGCTGGTTTGCAATGCTCTCTGCTCATAGGGAACCTCCTCTCCATGCAGACGTCCTCTGTTGTGATTTACTGTTCTCAGAAACCATCCTGGCAATAATTCTCCTGAAATAGGAACAAGAAATCCAAGTAATAGTCTGCAAATAATAGTCCAGTCTTGGTGATCTGTCTAAGGAAAGGGTGCATCTCCACATGGGTACCTCTAAGCACTTTCCTTGTTCCATGTGGCAGGGAACAGGGGTGCCCTGGTGGCAGCTGGGTTTGGGAGAGCTCTGAAACCTGTCTGTGCGTGCTGTGCCAGATGTGGAGCTGTGCCAGATGTGGAGCTGTGCCAGATGTGGAGCTGACCTCTTGGAGCACTGTCTGCTCCCTGTGCAGTGCCATGGCCCTGTCCTGGCTGTGTCCCAGCAGCAGCATTGCTGTCATCAACATGCCACAGTAACCAAAACTCCTCCCACACAGGTGTGCAAACATGTCCTGGTTTAACTGTGCTGATGCAAGAAGGGACTGCAGATGGCCTGGCTAGGACAGGGTTGGGTCTGCTGAGGAAAACAGAGCAAGAAAATCTCTCCTTTTCCCATCTCCTGTTTTGGCGGAAAAGGGATGATGTGCACCCATGATGGCCTCTCTGGCACTCTCATTTCTGAAAGGATGGCTTGCTGAGTGTGCCTGAACCATGAGGTATTTAATCTGTGGTGCATTATAATGGCCAGGCTCATGTGCATCTATCCCAGATCTCATCATCCCACACTGCCTATGCCAGAGTGTCCTGGGCTCCTTCATAATGTGATATATGGCAAGGGAGAATGGCTTCAAACTGGGAGAGAGTAGGTGGAGATTAAGACATTAAGAAGAAATTCTTCCCTGTGAGGGTGGCACAGAGTGCCCAGAGAAGTTGTGGCTGCCCCTGGATCCCTGTAAGGGTCCCAGGCCAGGCTGGATGGGGCTGGGAGCACCCTGGGACAGTGGAAGGTGTCCCTGCCCATGGAGCAGGGATGAATGAGATGAGCTTTAATGTCCCTTTCCATTCAAACCAATTGGTGATTCTGTGAGGGCGGGGTGGTGAGGAAACCTGTACAAAGTCAAGTTCTGTTTCTTCTTCTGTTCCTCCCTTATGCTGTTTTCAGTTCCTCTTTCCCCTAAAGCTGCTGTAGGAGTTGAAGTCCAAGTGTTTTTGGGAGGGAATTGCACTGGGACCATTTAGGGATTCTAACACAGAAGTGGTCCCAGCATTCAGTGGATCTTCCTCTGCAGTCCCCAGTGGGGGATAAGAGTGAGCTGAGTCACATTCCTGTCTAAAACAAAGGGAAGAGACCCACACATGCTCCATGCTGTCTTGGTTTCAGCTGAGGTACAGTTAGTTTTCTTCCTAGTAGCTGCACAGTGCCAAATTTGGATTCCAGATGAGATATGTCGATAACACCCTGATGGTTTAGCTGGTGCTCAGCAGTGCTCACTCTGCATGGAGGAATCATCAGTGTCCTGTGCTGTGCCAGCAGGGAGCCCAGGAGGAGCCAGGAGGGGGCAAGGCAGGAGAACTGACCCACACTGTCCAAAGGATATTCCACACCACAGAACGTCCCAGTGAACTCCCCCAGGGTATAAATTGGGAGAGTTGGCAAGGAGGGGCTGAATGCTGCTCAGGGAAGGGCTGGGTATGGGTGTTCAGTTGTAGTGTGCATCACTTGTCTTTCTTGGGTTTTATTCCTCTCTTTTTGTTTCCTCCTATTTCTTTGTTATTATCACCATTTTCTTTATTATTATCATTATCTTTTATTTCATTGTCTTTATCATTATCTTTATTACTATCATTATTTGTTATTTCAATGATCAAACTGTTCTTCTCTCATGAATTTGACTTTTTATTCTGATTCTCCTCCCTATCCCAGGGTGGGAGGCAGGGAGTGGGTGGCTGTGTGGTGCTGAGTTGCTGGCTGGAGTTAAACCATAATACATGCATATAAAAGCAAACTGTTTCCCTGTTGTTTCCAAGAACTTCAGCATTTGGCAGTGCTGAGATTTCCTCCTGACTGTCATTGATAGAGAAGTGATAGAGAGTGCTGTGCTCATAGCACATCTAGATTGGCAAAATCAGAAGCAAAGGCAGAAATATTAGGAACCAAAAAATAGAATTAGCAACTGCAAAACATAACGCTTATATGCTTTTTGAAGTGATGCATATTTTGGCAGGGACTACAGCTGAAACACTGGGTTAAATTTGCTTTTTATTCTATTTCCATCCAACATTTGCTGATGTTTAGTGTATACCATCCACATCTGTCTCTTGGCATAGCCTTTCTTTAATAATGCAGCCGTGGCACTCACCTGTGAGAGACCTCTGCTTTTCGTGCAGTCCAGCAGAAGACATGAAGCAACACTGAAAATGTGACTGAAAGGATGTTGGGGTGATTCAGAGCTTCCCTTAAGCAACTGTGATGTCTGTCCTTGCAGGGCACTGCTGCTGACTCTGCAGGGTGGAGAATACCATGGGCCCCAAAGTGATTGAGCTTACTGGTGACCTGCTTGGCACATGGAATCACTGTAGGGTCATACTAAGTAGGGTAGTGGGAATGGAGGGACTTCAGTTCCAGAAGGGAAGAAGGTGTTAGGTACAGAAACGGTGAGGCTGCAGCAAAAATGTGTGAAATCTGGATCTTCTGAAACAGAACCCAGGGCTGGATTACCCCAGATTCCTCTTTATGAGGTTTTCATGCACAGCAGAAATAGTCTGGTGTATCTTTGTTATTTTCAAGGCCAGATATCCATGAAGGAAACATGAGGGAACCAACCTGCTGCGTGTTCTTGTGGAGCTGGTACACTCCCACATGGCAGAGTTTACTTTTCTTCAGCGTGCTTTTGCAAACAATAACAAGGAGACATTAATCCCATAATGGAGGGCTGTCCCAGGATTTGTTCCAGTACCCTGTGCTATCCATGGAGCTTACTGAGAGAATCTGGTTTTGTGGTTCAGATGATGGTGCCCCTGTAAAATAAATGGTGACAGTGCCTTGACCCACTGCTGTATCCATGGGAAGGTAAAGGAGGGCCAGCTGCCTGCCTCTCTTTCTCAGACACTTGATCATTTCATGCTTTGAATTTTACTGCTCAACCAGAATAATTCTCTTGGACAGCTCCACGTGCTCTTGGGACATTAAATATGGAGGGGTTCATTTCTGTCCCAAAGGGTGATTCCTTCAAGGCAATGTTGCTCCATGTTCTGGTTGAAGCTAGCACAGATGAAGGGAGAAATGGACTGAAATTCTTTGGGTGTATTAGAATCTCTAGAATGCCAAACTACATCATTTCTTTTCAGCTCTGTGTCTGGTTAGACTTTACATTATCTAGATATTGACTTAATAAGTGTCACTGTTGGACACAAAATAAAGACGAAGAACTCTAAGATTTTCAGAAGCCAAAGAATAGAAGGCTTTATTTTCCAATTCTTCCTACTATTTATAAGGTGTTACAATACAAAATGAACATGATTGGTGCATAGGAACCACACCTCTCTAATTCCATTGGTTAAACTACAGAAACAGAAAACACCACCTGGCAAAAGAATGTTTTGAGGAAAAAATGTTGTCTTTACAAGATTGTTTTGGGAAAGAAACTTGTTGAGAAGATTTTCCTTGGGAAAGAGTTAACAGTTCCTAGCAGGCTAAAAAATTCTCTCAGGCTAGAAATATCAGGCCCACAAATAAGTTGGGTTGTTTTTTTTTCTTTTCTCAGCAGAAACCCCGAAAGTCAACTCCTCAGCCAGGAGAAGACACCTTGAACGGCCACCTTCCCCCCGGCTGGCAGAGCTACATGTCTCCCCAGGGTCGCAGGTACTACGTGAACACCTTCACAAATGGTAAGTGGGCCTGGCTTTCCAGTAATGTTTCACCACACCAGCACAGATCTGTTTCAGGAAATCACCTTGCTAGTTGATTTTGATAACAAAGTAGCTGCAGAGCCGAAGTAATTAATATCCTGACACCAGATGATAGAAAATAACAATAAGATTATGATCCTCTGACCATCAGAAGACGCTGAAATGTTGACAAAAGACAGAGAATGTAAAGTAGAAATGTCCCTGTCATAGATATTTTAGCATCTGAAACACTGTTAAAGGTAAAATTTTTACCACATTCCCTATTGCCTTTACCTGGATATATTTATGTCTATATATACACATACACATAAAGTAGTTTGATAGAACATCAGATATCACTAAAACATCATTGGGGAAATAGAAACAGTGAACTGGTCAGACTCAGCTTGCCCATGGAGACAAAGAAAGAAAAAACACATGTAATGGGACAACACAGACAAAGCTTCCAGTCTGCATTTGTGTGTTCCATCCACTGTCATGTTGAGAAGCAGACTTAACTCACGATCTTATCACCTGCTCAAGACCTGCCAAACTTGTACCACCTCCTGTTTACCTGTCTGTGTCAGCTGCTCTTCTCATTGTGAGCTCACAGCAGCATTGCAAAACAGGCTCTTGTGACCAGCAAATCCACATTTCTTTAGCAAAAAGAATGCCAGGACATGAAGGAGAGGACAGCAGGAGCTATTTTTGTTCCCAGGGAAGTTGCAGCCATCAGGAGTGACCTCTGGCATTCCTTCATCTCACTCACAAAGGAGAGCCATGGATACCTCATGGTCTGTTCAGGGGTTGATGGGTTTTATTTCAGAACTTTGGCCCAGAACTTTGCCAAGTCATTGTTTACTGGAGTTTGATGCACTCACATCCTATAGGACTCTCCCTCCAGAAGGTGCATTTCCATTTAACCCTGCCTCCATTTTCAAGCACAGTTTGTTCTGGCTGATGGGCAGCATCCCCTGCACAGCTGGGGAGATCAGCAGGAATTGGATGCCCCATCCCCACTGCAGTTCAATGTAGGGGAGGAGGTGATTGTGCTCAGTTCTGAGCCATCCCTGAGATGGACCCATATTCACTGGATTGAGGCCAGGTGAAAGCAGTAAGAGGCAGAGCCTGTTTCTTTTGTGATAAGAGCTCTTGTCACAGGGACCCTGCCTCAGAAAGTGAGGGACTGGGGCTAAAATTCTCCATAATTTCAGACAGTTTTGTAGTTCCCTCACAAAAGTTACAAGTAATATAACAAGGGCCAATTGCCATATCCTGCTTGGGAGCTCAGGCCAGAAATCAGGAGATTTCTGATTCCTCTAGGAAGGGAGGATAACTTTGGCACAGGCTGACCAGGGAGGCGGGGGATTCTCCATCCTGGGAAAATCTCAGAAACTGGCTGGACAGAGCTGTGGCTGATCTGCTCTTAGCAGTGATCCTGCTCAGAATAGCTGGGCTGCAGACTTCCAGAGGTCACTTCCAACCAGTCTTTCTCAAGAGAATGCCCAAACCACCTGTGGTTTTGCTCTCAACTCCTAGTGTTGTGTGGGTCTCAGAATAACAGCATGTAAGAGAGGGCAGAATTGGGGTTTCTGTGTTCTGAGCTTTGCTTTAGGGATCATTTATTCAAGTTCTGTTTAGATGAGAATCTCTTCACCAGACTAATCCTAAGTCCAGTTGGCTTTGAACTTAGGCTTGCTCTTTTTCCCATGCTGGACTGAAGAACCCTGAATTTCTGAGCCTCCCATTGTTCCATGAGGGCTGGAGCATTTTGTGGGACAACAGGAATCTCCTGCAGCATGTGCAGGGGCACTCTCACTACCCTCCAGCTTAGCTGGTGTTCCTGGCAAGCTCAGCTTATCTAACCTGCTCAGTTACAACATGCTGCTGCCTCAAAGTCTTCTAGCTGCATAGAGACTGCGGCTGGGTGATGCTGAGAGTGTTTTTGCTCTGGTTGGGCTATATTGCATGATCAGACTCAGATCTCAAATGCCTGGGCTTCCTCCAAGTGGAGTATGTGCCACAAAAGTGTCACCTGTGGTGTCATCTGGGCTTCAGACAACGCAGAATTGCAACCTCCAGACCTTTTGGCTGAAGTGTGTGGTGAAGCCTTACCCAGCCCTGGCATGAGCAGCTGTCTGGACACTGTTTTGATTTAATCTGACTAATTAGCTTTGACCTCTGATCCCACAAAACCTGTAGTTCAGGACTATCCATAGGCTCATGTTGGTCAAATTTCATGTTGCTACACTTTCTTCCTTGACTGTGCTGCAGAGCTGGGCCTGCTGAGCCCTGCAGTCACCAAAAAGTCACATTTGGCATGTGAGACTTGCTCCTGACACTTAAAATGTATTCTCTGGGTTTGAGCCATAGGATTAGCCAAAGAAAATATGCTGTAAGCCTTAAACCTGCAGTCCCCATCTCTCCTGTGGCAGAGCAGCATTGGCATGGGTGATGTTTATTGCCAGTCTCACAGACTGCACAGCTCACTGCTGACTTGTCTGAACTGCTTATTTGTCCTGTCACTGCTGCAGCTGCTGCTGGGAGGACCAAGATAAACACTGGCAATGTTTGTCAGGAGGACACGGGGCTGTCACAGGGCTTCATTGGCCTCTGTCCTTCTTGGCCTCCTCAGCACCATTGTTTCAGCAGCAGGAGCCAGGTCTCCTCTCCATCAAGGTGTAGATGTACTCCTAGGCTGCTCTCAATTTACTATTTACCAGATGATGAAAATACTTGAGAGAGGTGTCACTGTTTCATGCACGCACATGGGAACTCAGAGGAGAGTGGAAGACAGCTGGCTGGCCTTCAGTGCCCTTCACAGATCTCTCCAGCCTTCAGTGAACTATGTAATTAAATTAATTATGTCCCCTCATCATCGTTACCCACCAATAGCAGTTGGTGCAAAACTCTTGGTGTGTAATGTCACAGCCACTTCTCAGATCTCCCTGGGACCAGGAATGGGAGGGGAGGAGGGAAAAGGAGGGAAAAGGAAGGAGGGAGGGAGGGAGGGAAGGAAGGAAGGAAGGAAGGAGGGAGGGAGGGAAGGAAGGAAGGAAGGAAGGAAGGAAGGAAGGAAGGAAGGAAGGAAGGAAGGAAGGAAGGAAGGAAGGAAGGAAGGAAGGAAGGAAGGAAGGAAGGAAGGAAGGAAAGGACTCCTCTCCATGGCATCCCTGGATCCCTAAGCAGGATCCTTGGCTCTCCTCAGCTGGAGCCCTCCCAGCAGTTCCTTGGAGCTCTCCCTTGCCCATGTGCACCCAGGGGATCCTGTCCAGCTGCTCCCATCCACGGGTGCTCCATCCATGGATGCAGCTGCCGAGTCCCTGATGACAGCATCCCGGTGCAGGGCTCCTCTGATCCCACTTTTCCAGAGTCCAGAGGGATACAGTGTTGACCTGCCACTAAATGCAGTTAATTGCTGGAGTGCTCCACTCTGGCTTTTCCTTCAGGGCCGGTGTTAGGCAGCAAATGTAGCACTGCATTTTAGGTTGAGCAGCTTTCTGGGAGCTCTCCTGGAGCCTGGGGCACACAGACCCGTGCTCCTTTCTTTTTGCACATGTCCCTGAGGCATTGTTATCCTGCAGCCTCCCTTTGGTTGCCCCTTCCATCACGGATCTCTCATGCATGAGGTGGAAGAGACCCCCACAGCAGCATGGTGAGCATACTGTGGGAGCTGCAGGCACTGTGTTCACTGTCTGCTCGTGTAAATGTTGTGTTTGGACATCCTCAGAGTGGCATGTCCTTCACTGCAGCACTCCAGCTGTCCTGGGTGCCCACCAGCTGCCTTGCCAGTCAGTGGGAGATATCCCAGGGGAAAAAGAGGGGGGACTCATCCAGCTTGAGGCTGTGGCTGAGGAACCTTCTGCCCCACTCTGGGACCTTGCTGGCACCCACTGAGGGGGAATGCTGTCAAGGGCAGGCTTTCTTGTCAAGTCTGTGGCAGTTTTAGCACTTCCATCATTAAAAAACTCTGGTGAGAGGAGGTATGAGCCTTCTCGTGGGGTGGGACTGTGGCTAAACATTTACCCAGCATCCATGCAGGGTCTGTGGGTAGGGAACCTGTGTGAAGGAAGGCAGTTCATTGATGGGAAAGCAGGTCTGAAAAGCAACAAAAGTAGTTTGAAAGCTGACTAAAGGGAAAACAAAGCAGAGACCATAATTAAATCACAATAAGCTGCTGCAAAACTCTTTGCCAGCTCATCCTCAGAGCGTGGCCATCAATGGTCCCGTGTCCAAGGGGAGTTTGTACTGAAGGGAATCCTGCAGTGATCTGCACAAAAATCCATTCTAGGCAGTTATTTCCAGGGATGAATGGCATGTTGACATTGAGAGCACTTATTCAAACAATAACTTTTAACTGGAGCTGGGAGAGAACACGGTGTTCTCTCCTGCCCAGAACAGGCTCAGAATTCACAGTCACCCTGGAATAGGAGGATGCTGTTCAGTAAAGATGCATTTAGGATCAGAGATTTCATCAGAAATAATTAAGTGGCAAACACAGGCAATGGAACAGTTTACAGATGAAGACATTGGGGCTCTGGAGGATCTGAAGTTGAGTGAGAGCCAGCAGTGTTGTGCTAGTACAAACCAGCCAGCATTTTCCATTGTATAAATAGGAGTGTTGTCTGTGAGGCATGAAGTAAGCCTCCAACTTTACAAGGAAATTATAAAGCCTCAGCTGGAATATTTTATCTTGTTTGGACTCTTCACTTCAGGAAATATGTGAGTCAGTTGGATAAAGCCCAGGAGAGAGTAGCAAAATTGATGGAAGATGTGGAAAACACAGCCTGTGGGTAAATGCTGAGAGATTGGGGGTGCCTGCCCTTAGAAAGCAAAGATATGGACAGGCTCATGAAAGAAGGCTTGAAGTGCAGAAAACACCATTAAGGAAAAGACTGCTTGCAATGCCTGTCATCACTGGATTTCAATTTCAGTTTTCATCACTAGAACACATTTCAATTGCAACCAGCACAACTAACCCTTCCAAGCTCTCTTGGAAGTGCAGTGTGGGAGTACAGAGTTGCCTGGGAGTCTGTGTCACCAGAGCAGGTTATGCAAAACCATGAAAATTCACATTGGCCTTGCTCTGGGCTAGAGCAGGGACAGTATGACTTCCTGAAATCCCTGTCAGGCCTGTTTTTTCAGTCTGTAAAAGCTTAAACTACATGAAAAATATTTATTATTGTAGAAACTGACAAATGCCTTGAACTCAATGGAAATCATTCTTTGTTTAGTGCCCTTGTATTTCCCCAATTTTTACAATTATCACATCTAACCAGGCTCTTGTCACTCATCTGGTTTGCTTTTTCTGGTTGTCTGAGTCGAAGGATCTTAATATGAGTTCAGAGGAACATTTCATTTGTGCTTTTCATTTGCAGCTGTGCTGAATCTTCCCACTGTGGTTTTGGGGCAGGTCCTGCTCCTCCGTGGACTGTCCCTCCCTGGAGCTCTCCAGGGAAAGGCAGGATCAGCCAGGAATGTCACCAGGCACAGCAGAGGGTTGGCTCCAGGCCACAGGATCTGCTGGGATGGGGGCATGGCTGGGAGCAGGGGGTGGATACAGCGTCTGGAGAAGCTCAGCAAGCCAAAGCTGTACAAGATTTGGTGTGGTGGAGCTCTGTGCTGCTCCTCAGATGAACTCTGTGCAGTTTGTGCCCTCCTCCTCAAGACAAGAGGTGTTCTGTGTGTTCTGCAGCTTGTCTCTCTGACCATGCCTCGTGGTGCATCTTCTCTGTCTCAGAGCAGAAGCCTTTTTTGGGGTTAAATTCTTTTATTGCTCTTAGTGCTTGAGCTGTTCAGAAGCGGTAACACAAGTATCCACTCACATTCCTGGGGAGGAGGAATGGGAGTTTAGAGGCAAGGAACATCTTGATTGTTCTCAGCCTTCACAATAGAGCAGAGGCCTCCCTCCTTGTGAGGCATTACTGTTATTGTCACCATTGTTCCCGTGGTTAATGTCCTTCCACACTGGGATTATCTGCCTTTGTTATACATCTTGACCCTGAGATGAGCTCGGAGCAGGGTGCTAATAATGCCAGGATTGTGGGTTTGATCCCCATATGGGCCATTCACCTAAGAGTTTGACTCCATAATCCTTCTGGGTCCCTTCCAACTCAGACTATTTTGTGATTTTGTGATCTTATCTGACTGTAACAGTATTTCCACCACGTGTTGTTGTGTGGTCTAATTTTCATTGTCTTTCCAGGAAAAAAAACCACAAGTAGTTCTAATTTTCATTGTCTTTCCAGGAAAAAAACATAAGGAGTTGGTTCTGAACTTGAAAGAAATAGAATATATGAGACAGTGCTCTTATGTGGAAGAAAAATGTTAGGAAATCAGTAATGAAGGAATTGGGGTGACCCTGGAATAAACAGATGTGCAGAGGTGACAAACAGCACATTCCTGTCTGTCTCCAGATATCCCACCAGATAAATGCTCCACATTTGTCATCCTTTGAAGCAGGTTCAATCCTGAAAGCACTGTAAGGGCCTCTGAGCGGGATGCAATCTGCACAATGACAATTTCAGTGTGCCCAAGGTTCTCTGAGCATGGCCTTGCTACAGGAAGGTTGAGTCTGCACCAGTGACATTTCAGCTGGGTGCCTGGCACCTGCCTTGTGCAACATCTCGAGACATCCCTGCTTGCCATGTCCAAACACAAGACAGAGTGCCCAGAATGCACGGCCACTACGTGGTTAACGAGTTACTCAGTGTCTGTAGGAGGGGTTTACAATTGTGTGTGGGTGGTAGATTCAGCAGGAAAATATTTCATTATGCTGAAGAAATTCTCTGATGGGCTGCAGCTGCAATACCTCTTGTGTTAGTCAAACAATAGCACTGCAGCTACCTTGCCCATCACATTAAAGATGACTTATGTACTTGTGACACCAGTGAATGTGTGGCTTACTGCCACCTTGCTTCACAGCTGAGGCCAACCTTACGGGGTGTGTTCTTAATTCCAGCCTTTTCTTGTCTTTTATGTAAGGTCCTTCCCATTTACTAAACAGCATTTTATCTCCTGGAAAGCAAGACTTCTGCTTTTGTGCTATCTGGATCCTAATTAAGGTTCATCTATTCTTATCATCACAAACATCATTAGTAAAATGCCACCTGCAGCAGTAAGTTCTGGGGCAGTCCTGAAATG
Source organism: Acrocephalus arundinaceus (assembly GCA_021534815.1). Lineage (NCBI taxonomy): Eukaryota > Metazoa > Chordata > Aves > Passeriformes > Sylviidae > Acrocephalus > Acrocephalus arundinaceus. The sequence goes on from JAJEOU010002598.1 coordinate 1,553,802, forward strand.
TGTGGCTGGAAGTGGTAATTTCCCAGAAAGGTCTCTGAGTTGAGGGGTTTTATTCATGCCTCACCAGCTACAGTCAACTCCTACTCCAACTAAACTTATGAACTCAAAGTAAGTCATCTGTGGAGACCCCAAAGAGATGTCAAGCATTTTTATGACATGTTTTTTTCTCATACAGTTAGAACGCTTCAGTGACAATTTCTCTCTGACACAGGATGCTCCAGCTAAAGGGAGGGTATAGGAACTGCCTTGGTAAAGTGGCCTAAAACCTGGAAAAACAAAGCATGTCTCAGAAAGTGCTGGAAACAGCATTATTATCCCTGCTAAGCCTGCAGTGAAGGGCTCACTTTTGTCACATGGTGTTTGCAAAAGGAGGGGCATGGGAGAGATCCAGCCATCATTTTGAAAGATCCAGTGAGAGCTCCTGTCAGCAGCTTTTCCAGCACTGTGAGGTGGCGACAAGCACCTCTCCATTCAACACGTGGGCAGAGCAATTCAGGAACTCCTGGATGGTGCCTGTCCCCATGGTGTGTCTTTCAAGACTGAGGTCAAAAGCTGTTTGGCAGCTCTCTCTTTTATTAAACTCTTTTATTAAACTGCCTGTGGGATGGAAGTGGGTTTCAGTTCTGACACCGCAACTCCTGCTGAACAAGTTCGTGTTCTGCCTGGTATTCTGCTTTTCAGCACTTGTGTGTTTGCCTCTCATGCTTGATGCAGGTGCAGAGAGATTTGCACTGGTCAGTTCTGCCTGATTTATTTGTCTCTTTTTATTTAGGTATAAGGAGGGAGGTAAAGGCCACAGTCCTGGGAGGCCCACGGAGGAGTTGAAGGTCACTGTGTTGCAGTTCAGAGTGTGAAAAATGAGGTTCACTTTTTTTGGAAAAATTTAGAAGTTTAATAAAAAAATTAAGAAAATAGACAATTAGGAGAGATAAAAGCAAAATACATTTTCTCGGCTGAGGGTGCTTGACACAGAACCAGCCAGCAGCACCTCTTTTAACAAAAGTTTTCTTTTTAAAAACATCTGCCTGATGCATATTAAAAAAAATTCACATGCATGATTCAAACATTCTATTGGAGTGAGAATCTCTTTGTTTTAGTCCCTACTCCCCTTCTCCACTTCATCTAGCAGACTGGTCTCTATTCTATCTGATAACACAGGTCCATAAATTCTTCTCCTGGGATTCTGGTCAGTTTCATTCAGACAAGATACTGATAACAGAAGCAATCTTTAAACAATAGACCCCAATGTTCTCACAATGAGATACCATCACATTTCTAAATTCTATTAACAAAGAAAATACAGTACAATCTTCCTACATTTTACATACAATATTCATTTTAATATTTGCGAAAAGCCAACTATATACTATGCATTTATAACAAGAGGCTCATGCATGGGCCAATGGTTTGGGCATTTTGAGCTGATACTGGTACAGGTGATTCAGGCAGGATTCAGTACTGCAGGGCTCAGCAGACCAAAATGTGGCAGCACAAAGATGAAGAGGCTGCTGTGTTGAATCAGGAGATTCCACAGCCTTTGGTCTGCGGGAAGTCAGGGCTGGTCTGAGTCAGTTCTGTGAACTGATGCAGAAGTGAGACCTCCTCGTTCCAATGAAACAGAGTCTTGTGCTACACGTCCTCTGCAGAACAGAAGGGAAAATATTTTCATTGCACTCTCATTCACCCACTCCTTCCACTTCAAAAGTTCTGAATGGTTCACACCAGTCTCAGGGCATTGTGAGTGATGTTCCCTCCTTACATGCCCAAACCCCCACACTCTCTTGGCTGTTCCTTTGGGCTTTTTTCTACCACACACAGTATCCAGAAATGAAGTGCTGTGAGAACTTGGCCAGTTCATCACAAATGGGGGAAGATCTTGGCCAGAAAGGGGACATGAGGTGTGACACCCCTGACAGTTCTCTGCTCCTGGCTGGTGAGGCGAGGTTCAGAGTGTGGTGGCTCCGGACAGATGGGAGGTTTGAGCTGGGAGTGCTGTGCTGTTCAAGAAAACCTGTTTGCAAAGCAGGGCTGATTGCTCTCCCTCTGAGTCACAGGGCCAGCCAATCTTCACCCTTTGGGGAGCCATGGACAGGCCACAAACCTTGCTGAGAGCCTATGGAGAGGCAGTGGAGAAACACAGAAAGGTTCTGGAGGGTTTGCAAACTGTCTGCAAGGTGTTTCCTGCCTGCCATGGGCAAGAGTAAAATCCAAAAAGGAGGAGTTAAAACTGTGAGGGCCTGTTCTACCCTTCTGCAGATGTGACTTCTAGTTTTGTGTGTTTTCAGGACCAGTTTATGAGATGTTTTCAGGATTTCTTCCTGTGGCATGTTCTGTTGCTGCTCTTCATCCCTGCCTGTGCACCTTCATCCTTGGCCTGTGCCACCTGCACAGCTTCAGGTTATCCAGGGCAGAAACTGGGTTTGGAGCTGCTCAGCATCACACATTATTGCTGTTAAAGCCAAAATAAACTCCAAACCTATTTATAAAGATGTGAGTTAGCACCAGTAGCTGGGTGACAAAGGGCAGGTGCTACAGCTCCTTAAGACCAGGAGAGGTTTCTGCACAGTAAACAGACCCAGAGGTCCATGGCTTGATCTGCCCCATTCTTGTAGTTTAGACAATGAAATTATGGAGCATTTAGCTTCAAAAATAGAACTACACATGAACTACATACATGAAATAGAACTACATACATGCTGAGGTACTAAATCCACTCCTGAAAGGAGCAGAAGCACATTTGTGAGGGGTTGTGGTGGTAGGTAAAGCCCTGACATTTAGCTGACATATGTTCAAACTGGAGAGCAGCTCCTTCACCTCAGAGTGCTGCTGAATTCATGGAAGAGGGACCAACAATTCATTCTTCAGCTGCCACAGTGTGATCACAGAAATCATGTGCCTCAGGATATTCTCAGAAGTTGTATTTCTTGACTAACACAACATCTCAGAGTGTGTGGCTCTCTGACACATCAGGTCATCTCTCACTCTGCCAAACAGAAGTGAACTTGCTTCCCTCAAACACCACAGGTTTCCACTCTTCCTCTGGTAGGAAATGTTTCACCACTTCTGTGAAAACCCTCTCTGGTTCCGTTGGCCTGTACAGCTTGGATCTTGTAACTGTTTTTCCTTTTACTACGTCATTTCAGTTTTAACAAGTGGTTTTCTCCTGCCTCGCAGTTCACTAAGTGAATTCCACAGAACCACGGGATGGTTTGGATTGGAAGGGCCCTTGTGCCAGCTCCCTGCAGGGACACGTTCCACTAGAGCAGATGGCTCCTAGCCCTGGCCTTGGGTATCTCCAAGAATTTCTTTTTGTTCACAGTCCTTCACAGTCAGGAATTGTCTGCAATTGTCTGCTGGGTTGTCTCTCTCAAAAAAACTACTGGTTATTCCTTCCCACACTGCCTAAATGGTCTAATTAACACGTGGCTGATAAGGGAGGACAGGACTTGTTGCTGTTGGTCTGCCAGTGCTAAATTGCACCCAGAGTACAAGGCTTTAGCTTGACTGGAACATCCTCTGGGGAAAACTGTGTGGGATATAAAATCTAGGCCAATATATTCCAAAGCCACGATCACTGTTTTACCACAGGGTTACAAGCAGCCTTCTGATTTTCCAAGGATTGAAGGCTCCATGTGGCACTCCCAGGCAAGACTCTGCCTTTGCTGGATCAGACAGTGCATGATCTCTCAAACAAATCTTCTCTGTGTCTCTGTAAAAAAAAATCCTCCCCCCACTCACTTCTAATCCCCACTCTCACTTCTAATCATGACTAAGCTGCAGAGAAATTTGTAATGTCACAGTTCTACCTTGGCAAACCTTCCAGTAGATGGCATTCCAGCAGTGCAGTCCTGCTCCAGATTAGTTCCTATCCCTGCTTGAGCTGCCAGAATAATCTCTGCACAGAAGTGGATTTTTTTTCTCCTAATGCTCAAGATAAATGGAGTTAAAACACTCTTGTTCATTTCCTACCCAATTAAAGATGTTTTTTCTATTTAATGCATTTTATGGCATTGGGGTTTTTCTTTTATTTTTCAATGTGCTTAACTCGAAAGTCATTTTATTTCGGAAAATTTGTCGAGACACTGAATGTTTTGGATTGGATTCACAAATCTCCTAACCACTGGGCACTGCTCTTTCATGTGTGAATTTTCTGCCCTCGAGTTATGTGTCTGGGTCCTCTGTGTGGCGGAGGGGAAGAATGAGGCACTGCACAGCAGCTCCACAACAGCCAGCAGGCAAAGCAGAGAGCAGTTACCAAAAGCAGCTGGTGATTTTCACAGAATCAGAACATTCTCAGTTGGAAGGGGCCCACAATGATCATTGAGTCCAACTCTTGAATGAATGGCCCATACAGGGATCAAACCCACAACCTTCATTTATTACCACCATGCTCTGGCTAACTGAGCTATGTCTCTTTAATCAGTTAATTATATTTAATATATATTTGGTAGGTTTTTAGGTACATTCCTCTGTAGGGTCTCAAAAATGCTGGAGACAGATATGATTGTGTAAAACCCCCATGCCAAATATGAAGTTAACTTGATTTACTGCTAACATCAAAGCCAGTGCTGGCAAAAAATCATTTCTTCACTGACTGCACTGGGGCTCAGCATCAGTGGGCATCACATTCCCTTCCCACAGATCTCAACTCACATTATTAATTATTCAACAGTTTAAAAATAAAAAAAGGAAATCTACAAGACACGTGGGTACTGTATTGTTTACCTTTGCCTTACAGTAAATGTAAATTAGAATTTGTCTTTATTTAACCATGCACTTGTGGATTGTAAGCCGAGAGAAGCTGACTCATAAAAGACAACTCTCTGCATTTGATTTTGCTTCTGTTTAGTTAAGACACTTCTCAGTGCTTCTTTATTGACCTAGCGTGGAATTTATTTACTTACCACCCAGTTCACAGAAACAGGCTAAAATTTAAATATTCCCCGTGACTCAGCAAAGCCTTTAGTTCATCAGGTGTTGCACTTGTAAGGGAAGAAAAAGCTCAAAGTGTTTTTCTTTGCAAGCAAAATACTGTGGCTTGGGGAGGGGGTGAGAGGGGAAGGATGGGGTGGGGCAGGGGCATTAAAGATGTGTGGGGTCACACCTGCTTCCATTTGGGATCTGTAATCCTGAGTTCTTCCCTGAAATAAGGAACCTGACACAACCCTTGGGACATCTCTGTGCATATATATACACATAGACATCCATATGCATAGAGATACATATATGTATATACAATGCACGAATCTATATATAAAAATAAGCTTTTTATGGTTCTTGGAGCATGTTAACATCCTGCTTGATGCCCAAACAAGCACTGACCCAGGACAGGAGGCTTTTTGTGCTCTGAGGGAGGTGCTCACTGCCAACCCTAAACTGTCAATCCTCAAGGGCTCTCCTCCATCACCACTTGACCATGGTCATCCAGAACACTGACACAGATGCAGGATTTCAGGCTTTGGCAGAATTCGATGGTTGTTGATTGGGATTTGGGAAACAGCAGTTGTAAATGAGGCAGACAAAGTAGTCCTGAGGCTTGATTACAGTCTTGCTTGTTTTCTTATTTGATACCATCTGGCAATCAGTGTTGTTTAGTTGATTTGGAACTGACATGTGCATTCAGAAGCTTTTCCTTGAGCTTTCTAGCTGGACTTTTGTGGAAGTTGCTGCTCTCACTCCACTGTCTTCTGTTCACAACTTCTAAAAAGTTTTGCACCTAAATCTTCTGTCTTCAGCACGTGGTCAAAAACAATTTTCCATTCTGCTGAGAAAATGAGCAGAATGGTTAAACTGCAAAGGCAGCTGAGGGGAGAAAGCAGCAGCAGGCTTTGGAGTGTCACAACTATGTGACAGACATTTCCATATTCCAGCTGCTAAGTGACCTGAGTGCAAAAAAGGAAATTTTCCAGGGAAATATTTTTTTGGGGAAAAAAGGTGCTATGGCTTGTGTTGTATGTGACTGAAGCCACATCTGTGAGTCGCTCACAACTGCCTTTCATGGAGAGAGCAGGGGCAGAGGCACTGCAAAGGCAGTCACTGTTGGCCAGGTGAGTGTTCCCAGGCAGTGATCTGGAAGAACCAGTGATGCAGCTTCCAGTCTGCTCTGTCTCCACCCATCCCAGCTGGCAGCTGCAGCAGGAAGAGATGAGGACAGAGAGGAAGTGCCGGGAGGTGCAGGCATCTTCCTCACAGGGTGAGAACCTGGTTCAGAGGACACTGAGGGTCAGAGCCGGTGGTTTATGTGCAACAGTCATAACTCTGGTATGTGTGCTGAAGCCTCCATCGCCCTCACCCTGGTGTTTCCCTTCAACAGAAACGACGTGGGAGCGGCCGAGCAGCGTGCCTGGCACTCCAAAGAGTCCTGTGTCACAGAAGAGTTCTGCAGGTACTGTTTGATTCTGTCACTCCATCCCTTGCCCAAAATCTCTCTCCAGCTTTTTGTAGGCTGACTACAGGAAATTCAGTGGAAATTCAGTGACTGCTGCCCTGGGCGAATCTGCTTCTCTACCATTCAGCAAAGCAGAGGAGAGTGCTGTGATATAGTGGGATAGAGACTTGATGGACATACAGAATCATAGAATGGTTCAGGCTGGAGGGGACATTAAAGATCATCTCATTCTACCTGCTTGCCATGGGCAGGAACACCTGCTACTATCCCAGGTTATGGAATATGCTCCAAGCCCTGTCCAGCCTGGCTTTGGACACTTCCAGGGATCCAGGGGCAGCCACAGCTTCTCTGGGCACCCTGTGCCAGGCCCTCACCACCCTCACAGATTTTCTCTTAATCTCTGACCTCAGTCTACCCTCCCACATCTTAAAGCCGTGGTCCCTTCTCCTGTCACTCCAGACTCTTGCCTGCTGTCCCTTTCTGTCTCTTCTGTATCCCTGTTAGACACTGGAAGGGGCTCTAAGGTCTCCCCAGACCCTTCTGTTCTCCAGGTTACACAATCCTGAGAGTGTAGCAGAGCAAACATGGGGGGGCTTTCCCTCCTGACACATCTTTATTGTTAAAATTCAGGACAGTTCAAATAACAACACATAGAACTCTGATTTTTACAGAGGACATTATAGGAAAAGTTTATTGAAAGACAGATTCTTTCATACAGTGTTTTGGTACAAGCAATATGATTGGTTGTTAGAGCCTACACCTCTTTCTAAACATCTTTTCCAGTAAACAAGTTAGAAAACACCAGGTGTCAGGAAAAAGGGATATCTACAAAGATTGTTTGGGTTCCTCCCTGTGATTTCCCAGGCCAGAGTTGAAAGAGTTACGTACTTAGCTTTCCCACAGGCCTCAAGCTGGTGCCTAAAGCCTAAAAATCTATTTTCTGACCACTGTCAGTTCCCACACATCTTCTGGGCTTCCCTGCCAGTCCATTTTCTGTCTGGGTGTCTGAAGTGTCCACTCAGGAGCTGAGGTGGCTCCTTTTGGGATCACAGAGGCAAAGAGGGGCCCAACAAGCACTTCCTCAGCTCTGATTTCTGACAGGCCAGGGAAATTGAAGAGCTGCAGATGCACATGGGCTGGCTGATGCTCTTCCATGCACAGCATATGCACAGTAAAAAGTTTTAGCATGGGATGGCTACAGGGGTGACCATATAAATCATCTCTGTCTTGACTTGAGGTTGCAGGGAAGCAAATAACAGAGTAATGTACTGAAAAGCTCTTGGGTACTGCAGAATGACAAAGCAAAGCAAAAATTACTCTAGAATAAAAAGGTGTTAAATGTGAAGGCCATTGCTGCCAGCTGACTGTAAATAAAGCAGGTTGGAGGATGTTTTCCTTAGGGAATTTTGAACTGATGTCCCTCTTTATTGGCAGAACTGGGTGGGTAGTCTGTGTGAGGATTGTGCATTTCATTGTGACCAAAGGATTTATAATGTAGTTGAGTATCTTGTTTTAACACTACTTTGAGCATTATTCCTTGCTCAGTATATTAAAAAAAAGGGAATTTATAGTTCCATGCAGGAACCATAAACATCCTGCAAGGCATGCTTGCCTTCTTGACATGAACCCTCAACTCCCTTGGACGAGAACTTTTAATGGATGCCAGGTGTCCAGCAAGCCACTCTGTCACTCTCCTCCTCAGGTGAATGGGGGTGAAAACTGCAACAAAAGGCTCGTGGGTTGGGATAAGGGCAGGGAGAGATCACTCATGGTCATGGGCAAAACAGACTCCACTCAGAAAAATGGTGAATCTATTACCAATCAAGTAATAAAATCCCAAAAAATACCAAATAAAATACCAATAAAATCAAATCACAGTAGGGTAATCAGAAATACAACTAAATCTTAAATCACTGTGGTCTATATCTGCATATTCAGTTGTGGGATTAGGTTTTATGCAGTTTTTCATTTGCTACCAGCAGCAAGCCTGCTAACTCTCCATCTCTTCTTACAGTGAATGGCTACTACATCTCTGGGTCCCCAGTACACCAGCTCGACCCAGGGCACATGAGCCTCCGAAAAACCAGTGCAGACCCCCAGGTAAGTTTTTGGGAAAAAGCCAAACAGCAGGATCCAAGAATAAAGGGTTTCTACTGAAATAGTTTAGGAATTCACCCAGAGCAGGAAGTCAAGAGGTCATTTTCTTTTATAACTCTCAGATCAGACAGATTTGTTGCATGTAGCATAGTTAGTCTTTGTGTCCAGCTGGTAAAACAGTAAAAAATGCCAAAATCCTTTGGGTTTTTTTTGTCCTATCACTCCTTTCTGAAAAATCCACCAGGCCACTTCAGTCACTATTAACAACCCCATGAATTTTCCTGTCACTCCAGCCTGAACCCTGGGCCTGTGTCCAGCACAGTCCTCTCTTTACGTTTGCACATCCGCCCATGTCTGTATCTCATTGTATTTTCCTGCAGCTCCAGCTTTCCCTCCCAAAGACAGTATTCACAAAGAATTCATCCAGAGCTTTTTTCTCAATGACTTCATCCACTCTGGCCTGTCCTTTCACAGCCCCTCCTCAGTGCCTCACCCAGCACATCACCCCAAGTTAACCTACAGAATGCTGACCTGGACACTTGGCCTCCCCAGCCTTTGTCCAAATTTCCAATAAATATCTCTGCACTTTTGCTTGCAGCATGTCACATCCCTGGGAAAGTCTTCCCCACAGGTCTGCAGATGCAGCACAGGGCCCTCTTCCAGCTCCTCCCAAGAAACTCTTTGCTCCCTGCCAAAACATCACCATATGACCGTGGGACTGCCACAGCTGGTGGATCACACTGCAGTTGGGCTGTGCTTCCCCACCCACCCCCAGTGGTCCCAGACCTGAGTTTTCTGTTTCATTTCTGTATGAAAGTGGTGAGTGGTGCTTTTGCAGTGCTGAATACCCCTGGGGAAATGCGTGTTTGATTGGTGTGCTGCTGCCACGTGGACCTGGCCTGTCTGGTGCTCTCAGTGTCTCTCTGACATTCTCTGTTTTTTGGTCTAAGTTTTGTGTGTTTCTGACAACTGTCCTGCTTTTCCTTGACCCTCTTTCTCACATGTTGCCTCTTAAGTAGTTCTCTTCAGCCTTTCCTGGTTTAGATTCATGCCATTTCTCATGATACAGTCTGGCTCTTTAGATTCCCTGTTTCTTCCACATCAAACATCTTGTACTAACTCCCTGTGCTGCTGTTTCTCTGAGCAATTTGCCTGGGCTGAAGACAGTGAGCATCTAAACTAGGTCAAAAGCAATTTAGAATCTTATGTAGTGCATTACCAGGCACCCCTGTCCACACATTTAATCTGATTCCCTCAGAGAACCCAAATAAACTTGTAGGCTGTGATTTCCTTCAAAAAGTCCCCTGTGAATCCTTGTGCCAAAAAAAAAAATTAATTCCCCAAGGTATCTGACTCCCATGTTTTTGTAGTTGGCTTGAAACACAGATTAACTAATTTCTGCAGGACTTCCTTAGTAGCAACATTTGCCACCTTTTGTATTTACAGTGCTGTGTCTTACTCAAATTCAGAGACACTTTTTTACTCAAATTCACATCTGAGATACTTAAGGAGTCATAGAGTCACAGAATGGTTTGGGTTGGGAGGGACCTTAAAGCCCATCTTGTTCCAACCTCCTGCCATGGGCAGGAACACCTTCCACTATCCCAGGTTATGGAATATGCTCCAAGCCCCATCCAGCCTGGCCTTGGACACTTCCAGGGATCCAGGGGCAGCCACAGCTTCTCTGGGCACCCTGTGCCAGGGCCTCACCACCCTCACAGGGAATAATTCCTTCTTAGTGTCAGTGGGAAGCCATTCCCCCTTTTTCTATCACTCCATCGCTTGTCCAAAATCTCTCCCCAGCTTTTTGTAGGCCGACTTCAGGTACTGAAAGTTCCCACTAAGGTCTTCCTGTAGCCTTCTCTTCTCCAGGCTCTCTCAGCCTTTCAGTGCTATGCACTGCCTTGCTCAGCTGACTCAGCCATCAGCCTGTCAGAAATCCCTTCCATGACTTTTCTCATTGCCTTCATCGCCTCCATGATACTTTCTTTCCGCTGCTGCCTTACTGCAGGTTTTTCCAAACTGAACTCCTGCTTCCTCCCTGCTTTGAACCTGCTTTGAATTAGTTCTGAATCTCTAACTGCCTGCTGGTGGCATTAATTCTCAGAACAGCTTGTGTCTACGCCCGCTTGGGAAGCTGCTTTTCCTGGGAGCTGTGGCAGCTTTTGCAGAAGAGTCCTTAGTAAGGAAAGCTTCTGACCATAAACTCGTGGTTGCAAGAAGCTGTTCTGAGTACCCTCAAAATCTTTTTGGCCTGTCTATCTCTCTCCTTGTGTGTCTTGGGCCATCCTGAGCTGCTCTGCTCTGACTGCCTCCTTGTCTGGCCCTGGCACGGGCTGTCTCCCTCTGTGGAGCAGCTCCTCGGCTGTGGCCAGGATGCTTTCTTAGACCTGGGCAGCAGCCACCACGCAAACAAATGCTGGCAGGATCCCTCCAAGCAAGCTCAGCCACATTTCTTGGAAACAGGTCAGGGGGTGGGGGGAAAAGCCACAACTGAGAACAACACGGAGCTATGCTGTGCTGGGCGCAGGGCCAGACCTTGTTTATGGCTTCCTAGAGAGCAGCTAAATGCTGCCCGCTCAAGTTGTCACAACTGCCACCAAGCGGACAGCAGAACAGCCGTGGGGCTGCACGTGTGTGGTGCCGGGCACTCCGCTGCTGCTGGGTGTCCAGCCCCAGGACGAGCAGGCTGCCCTGCTGGGGTTTGGGCTGGGAGTCCCTGGCACAGCCCAGGGATGATGGCAGGAGCGATTCACGTGCTGCACATCAGCTGTCACAGCATCTGAGCCCCTGCCACAGGGACAGGGGACACTGCCCGCCTGGAGGGACTGTGGGGCACATTTGTGTCCCTGTCCCTAGGGGGATATGATGCCACCATTCCACAGACAGGTAGGAACTGCCTGACGGCAGGGACGCTGCCCCATCGCTGTCCCCAGCAGCGGATGTCACCGTCCCCGTTCTAGTGCCCAGCAGAGCGAAGTGCCACCCCGTGGGACACTCCTGTCCTCAGGGGGGTGTGAGCCACCATCCCACGGCGTGGCACACTCTGCCCACCCCCGCCAGCCGCTGCCACCGTCCCACGGCGCAGCCAAGCCCCGGCCCCGCGCTCGGCGCGGCGGAGGCGAGAGAGGCGGAGCAGCGAGCCGGGGCCTCCCGCAGCTCCCCCTCCCTCCATCCCTGCCTCCCGAGCCGAGCCGAGCCGAGCCGTGCCATGGGACCCGCCTCTCCCCGCCCCGCGCAGCCATGCTGGGCTCCGAGAGCGGCCGCGATGATGCGCTCCGCTTCCCTCCGCAGAGCCCGGGGTCCCCGGCGGCGCCGCGGCGACAGAGCAAGGAGAGCAGCCTGACGGTGAGTGCGGGGCAGCGGGGCTGGGGAACGGGGGGGGTCCGTGCTGGGCACCGGGCACTGGGGAACCGCGGGGATTCCGTGCTGGGCACGGGGAGTGGAGCTGCGGGGACTCCGTGCTGGGCACCGGGGCTGGATAACCGCAGGGATTCCGTGCTGGGCACCGGGCACTGAGCTGGGGAACCGCGGGGATTCCGTGCTGGGCACCGGGCACTGAGCTGGGGAACCGCGGGGATTCCGTGCTGGGCACCGATTAATGGGGCTGGATAAGCGCGGGGATTCCGTGCTGAGCTCCGGGCAATGGGGCTGAGGAGCTGCGGGGATTCCGTGCTGGGCAGTGAGCACCGGGCAGTAGGGTTGGAGAGCTGCGGGGATTCCGTGCAGGGCACCGGACAGTGTGCTGAGGATCCATGAGGATTCCGTGCTGGGCACCGGGGCTGGATAACCGCGGGGATTCCGTGCTGAGCTCCGGGCAGTGGGGCTGGGGAACCGCGGGGATACCGTGCCGAGCAATGAGCAGTGGGGCTGGGGAACGGCGGGGATCCCATGCTGAGCACTGGGCAATGGGGAACCGCGGGGATTCCGTGCTGAGCAATGGATATTGGGGCTGGGGAACGGCGGGGATTCCGTTCTGGGCTATGGGCACCGGGCATTGGGGCTGGGGAACGGCGCGGATTCCGTGCTGAGCACCGGGGCTCTCTGGAGAACCGCGGGGATTCCGTGCCGGGCACCCCGTGCCGCAGCATCCCGCCCGCGCGGCGTTTTGGTGTTCAAACGCCGGGAAAGCCACGGAGGGTTTGGGATCTCTGCCCTGCCCTGGATTTCCGTGGGATATTGGTGGTTCCAGGATGAGCAGGAGGGAACGCGGTGCCTTAAGAGGTGGCCCGGAGTGTGAACCAGGTGTCCTGAAAAAACTTCCTCGTCTGATCATTTCCCCTCCACAACAGCCTCTGTACTGGGAGAAGTACTGAAGAGTTAGACAGTGCAGGATCTTTTTTTCCCCAATCTATATTTGAGGTGTCAAGAAAGTTTCTTGTGCCTGAGTGTCCAAGTAAGATTTCTGGTAGAAAGTACAGGCAAAGGATTTATATTTCAGTGTGAAGTTAATCTACATTTACTTCTAGTCTTTATAATAAGTTTTACTGACTCAATGAAGGGACTTTTTACAAGAACATGTAGTGACAGGACAGGGAGCAATGGTTTTAAATTGAAAGAAAGGAGATTTAGATTAGATAGTTGGAAGAAATTGTTGCCTGTGAGGGTGGAGAGGCCCTGGCACAGGTTGCCCTGAGAAGTTGTGCCTTCTTCTGGATCTGTGGAAGCATCCAAGGCCAGTTTGGACAGGGCTTGGAGCAACCTCTGATAGTGGAAGGTGTCCTGTAATGGCAGGGGGGTGGAATGAGATGAGCTTTAATGTTCCTTCCAACCTAAGCCATTCTGTGATTCTGTGTTATGAATGGAAATGTTCTCAGTTGTATGATGTATCTCAGTTTACAGACATTAATATCTTCTGTGTGCCTGGTGACCTCATCTGGAACACAATTAGCACTTATGGGCTCTTCAGTGCAGGACAGATGATTAAAAACAGAAAGGAAATCAAAACAGATGAATGAAAGTGGCTAATAATAGAAGTTTTATTTAAATGGAAATCAGAAGAAACAAACAGATAAATTAATTTTCAGCAATAAAGGAGAGGCAATAACCATGCTTGCAGCTGCAAGAATTGGCAAGGTACCAATCCCTGAGAACAAAAGGAATAATTTAATATTATACATTCTTAATGTTACTATGAGGAGGAGATTGTTGTCTGCATTGTCACGTGCAGCCTGCAGATTTATTCATTAGTGGGCTGAGTTGCTGGTGACAGAGACCAGGGTTCAAAGGAAGCACATGGAGGTGTCTGACTGAGATGTGGGTCAGCCACTGCCATGCAGGTACAGTGCTCTGGGGCAGGAGGGGGAAGTCTTAAACAGTTTTGGAAAAAAAACCAAATACTTCAGTCAGTGATTTTAGTTATTAGAATCAATTGTTACCAATGTTAGTACTGTTAATTGGTATATTGAGAGTGCGGTGTGCTTTGAAGCAAGTATAAATCTGTATGTTCAGACATTTTTGCAGATGTCTGGGAGAATCAGCTGTTCCAGAGCTGTGGTGTCTGGGGCAGGAGAATGTCCCAGCCCTCGAATGCAGCCCCTGCCTGCTCAGATTGGGGAGTTGAGGTGAATCATGGGCTGAACATCATGTCCAGAGGGACTAGACAGGGTGGCTTGCACTGGGCTGCATGAGCACGAGAGCAGGAGTTCTTGTTTTTCTGCAATCCCTGCTGCTTGCAGGGCTGAGGACTCAGGCTCTTGGCTGAGGGTGGTTTTCCATATTTGCTGGCCCATGTGCCATCAGGTAACATCTGCAAAGCCAGAATCTGTGTGTTATGTCAGGGTCACTGGGTGTGCATTTCTCCAGCAGAAGCCCAAAGCTTTCAAGTCAGATGTAGACAAAAATAAGCTAATTTTAACAGCTGTTTGCTCCAAGCCATTGCCTCCATCAAGGCAGCATTGTGAAAAATAAATCTCATATGGAGTGTAAACTGTAAAACAATGTGGTTTTGCTGTCTCCTCGGAGGTTCTGCTTGCTCAGTGCCACTCAAACTGACGTGGGGATGTTCTGGTTAGCAGAGCTGCAGGGCATGTCCTTAGCTTGCTGTCAGATGCTTTTCCTTGGTCTGTAGCTGTGCTCAGGCAGAACCTTTTCATGCAGAGGGGAGTTCTGTGATTTCCTTCAAGGCTTTTGGTGCAGGAAACCTCCCTTCAAACCAAAATACTGTGGCACACAAGCTGCAGACATCAGGTGATGTCCAGCCACGCTGTTGCTGCGTCATCGCCTTCAGCAGAGGAGTGGGAGCATCTTCCTCAGGATGCATCTGCCTCCTCTGCATCCAAGTAGCATTAAGTAGCACAGCTTCTAGAAACCCTGAAGGCAGGTAGAGCTGAAGTATTTCCCATCTGTGTGCAACCAACAAAAATAATCTGGTGTTTTCTCTTTGGTCAGTGAATGTTATTGACATGGTTTTCCATCTTCTTTGGAAGAGAGACTCTAGCTGGGTGTAGCAGAGGCTGTTATGAAACTGCAGGTGTGTGGTGTGTGCTGGTTTTACAGTGAGTTTCAAGGTGCACTCACTGTTTTAAGGCTGGATGGTTTGCTGGCTGATTCCTGAAGCCTCTGGCCACGAGTTGTCCGTGGAAGCTGGAGATCATCAATAGGTGAGGGAGAGTTAAATGGAGAATGTACAGGGAGATATCACCGAGGAACAGAGCTGTGTCTGACTTGGAAGAGCAGGAAAGCTGCCTGATTATGATGCATTTCTTAGTTTCTTTCTTAAAAATTCCCTTGTGCCTTGTTAGGATAGTGCAGGACTTGGAAAACGCTGGTTTTAGGATTGCATGTGCTGGCCACGTCAGTGAACACGTGCTGCAGATGGGAAGATGGGCAGCCTGTGCACAGGAACTTGGGATTTCCTGCTGCTGTGCTCTGTGTCTGACCCAGTGTGACACACACAGGGCTGTGATGAGCACAGCATGAGGCTGCATGTTCAGCACAGTTCCCCCTCTGCCCTGGGGCTGGCTGCGTGGTAGATGCTGTGAGAAAAGCCCTGGTTTGGCAGGGGCCTGAATAATCTCTGAACCTTTCCACAGATGGACCAAGTAAAGAGGGCTCCTCCACACTTTGGGCAGAATCTTCCCTTTGAAATGGGAAGGAATCAATGGATTTGTTAACAGAGTTGTCTGTTCTTCCCTTTGTGGTACCACAGCTGCAGCATCGCCCTACCAGAGCTAAAACCCAGGGCAAATTCATGGAATTTAAGCTACCCAGACATATCCTAGGCATTTCTGGGCTTCCCTTTCTGGGGAGAGTTCAGGCTGCCCAAGTTTTTCTGAGATCTTCTCCAACCTTTGCATTTGCTTTTTTTATCCAAATAGTTCCATTTGCCACATGAACTCACTTATTGGATGTTGTACTTTTTGGGTCTCAGCGGAAATTGTAAAGCAGATACTCAAGTGAGGCAATCTGGCACATCTCTCCTGTGTTTAAGGTGCTGTGAATGTGTAGAAATCAGAAAAATAATGTGCATTTTTAAGTTGAAGAAATAAGCAAAAATGTTGCCCTGCTTTAGTGGCTTTAGCATGGCACAGTGAGTTTGCCTGCTCTCTGCTCATTTATTTATGTTGTGTCTGATGTAATAAACATGTAGTTGATTATCTAAGCTTTGATCAAATTATTCTCGTTTTATTCATGTTGCTTGGCAATGTCTCAATAACTGGTGAGTGGTGGCAGTGACTTCAAAGCCTGTAGAGACTCTGAAATCCAGGAGATTAATGTGCACATCCAAACCAACAAAGTTTGTTGCTCCTGTGTAAATCCTATGCATTCACCTGGCCCCTGGCTCTGCTCCTCTTCTGTCACCCTTTTGTGTCTCAGATGTAATTAAGAGCCACCTACAACATAAACAGCTCATTTTGCCATAACTGCCAATGTACTCATGGGAAATAGGAGCTGGAATATTCAGCTGTTAAAGAGTAAAATTGCATTTGCTCATGATCAGTACACAGGCAAAAGTATTTTAATCCATTGAGTTTGTCACACAGCTTATCAAGTGGAAAGCATCAATTTGTGCTGCTTCTCTGATCCCCTCTGTGTGTGTCCTGCACCAAGCTTTGTTTGTCACTATGTTTTTGTCCCCTGTGATCCAGTGGCTCTCAGACAGGTTTTCTGGTGCCACTCAGGCCAGTGGCAGCTGGAAGGACAAGCTGCTGTCCTCTGGCAGGTTTGCTCAGCTCTTCCTTGGGGTTTTGCCCTGCTGGTGGCTTGTTATTAATTTTGCTTTGTTGCAAGCTGACAACAGCCATTATTTTGATGAAGAGGCTGCATAAGAACTTAATATCATGGTGAGGCTGATAATCACCTCAGCTGTCCCAGTGGAGCTTGTGGGAATGCAATGCAGGTCATCACACCTTGTTTTCCCTTTATGTTCCATGATTCCATCATTATCTGAGAGACGTGTTTTAATTTGTTTTGTTTCTTACTGGCAATTACAGCTGTAATAATCACCTTCTGCAAGCTTTTGTTAGGCTTTGTTGGCAAGTTTAGATATCCACACTGCCACAGGTTTGGATTTGAAGCTTAGGCAGCTCTCAGGGATGTCAGCAAAGTGTGATCTCTCAAAATTAGTGAGGGCAGCGTGTTTGTGTCATTGTCCACGGGGCTGATGGAGCTGTTTAATGCTGTCAAACATGGGGACATCAGCACCAGATGCTTTAGCTGTCCTTAGCATCACTCAGCTCATCAGTGGGACCAAGCTGGTGAAGCAGAGTGCTTTTTTTTCAGCTCTCTTTGCTTTTAGAAGCAAGAAAAGGAGCATTTCACAGGGAGGTTGGGAGGGGGGAATGTCTCGCCGTCACGCTGCTGCTGCTGCTCAGTGCCAGCCTGGTGTTCCCCTCCTGCTGGGAAATCCTGAGAGGGTTTAGAAATACCAGGAAATACCAATCCAAGAGCTCTTGTTTAAGTATAAGAAATCTGGGGTGATGAAAGGAAAGAAAGATCACAGGATTACCTATGTAGTCATATGTAATTTTTAGTAATGTTTCTAGAGTTTTGAAAATTTTCAGGTCCCCTTTGTGGGACTTAGTGTAAAAAGCTGTAAAGTTCTGTTTATCAAAATCCTTTTTTTTTTTAAGATTGTAAAAGCTTGTGCATTTTTCTTTTTTTAATTCTGGCACCAACTCCCTTTCTAAAGTGTTACTAGACCCAAATGGCCTCATGACTCTTTGCAGACAATTCAGCATCATTTCCAGACAATTCAGTCTTTGGAGAAGTGAAAATATTTTGATTTATTCCTAAAACTTTGAGAAACACGTGAATTAACCCTATTTTATCACCTGCTGATGTGCATATTCACTGTCCATTTCCTGCTGCATTCCTGGAGTTCTGTCCACTGCAGTGGGACACTGTCAGCAGTCCAACCTTGGCATTTCCAGTGACTCTGTGGGTATTGCTTCAGGACATTGAGACTCACTGTCACATCTCTAATTAGCAGCTTCCAGCTGACACAGATGGAGTTTTTGTGAATCAGGCACTGCCTTTAGCAGGGAATGGGAATTTCCCACGCTGTTTCACTTCGCAGATTTTTAAGGATACAACTCCTGTGCCCCCCACTGCAGATCACCTCCCTGTCCTGGTGTGCAATCCCATGATGCTGTGATGCAACTCAAGATATTTTGTGATTCTGTGATGCCCAGACTTCTGTTAAAGACTGCAGAATACACTCAGGAGGTGCAGCTGGTGAGAGCATGGCCACCCTGCTCTGAGCTGAGCTGATGTTCTGTAACTCCTGGTGCCTGACTCTTCTGATGGGGAACACAAGGGAACGGGGAAGGTGGTTGGGACCCTGTGGCCGGTGGAGGCTGGCACTGGTTGGAGGTGCCAGCTCTGGTTGGAGGTGCTGACTGGACATTCTGCCTCTGGCTGGAGGCTGGCACTGGCTGGAGATGCTGGCTGTGGTTGGAGGTGCTTGCTCTGACTGGTCATTCTTCCTCTGGGGCTGGAGATGCTGCTCTGGTTGGAGGTGCTTGCTCTGACTGGTCATTCTTCCTCTGGGGCTGGAGATGCTGGCTGTGGTTGGAGGTGTTTGCTTTGACTGGTCATTCTTCCTCTGGGGCTGGAGATGCTGGCTGTGGTTGGAGGTGCTCCTCTGACTGGTCATTCTTGCTCTGGCTGGAGATGCTGGCTCCTGGCTGGAGGTGCAGGGTCACCAGTGCATGGCCACTGCCTGCAAAGCCCAGATCTCTGAGCTGCAGGTCAGTTTGAAGGGAGCTGGAAAGCAAGACGTGGTTTAGTGTCGCTGTTGGACGCAAAAGAAAGATGAAGGACTCCAAAAAATACTTCAGAAGGCAAAGCATAGAAAGCTTTATTGTCTAATTCTCACTGCCTTTTATAAGCTGTTACGATACAGAATTAACATGATGGGTGAATGGGAATAACACCTCTCTAATCCCATTGGTTAAACTGGAGAAACAGCAAAACACCACCTGGAAAAAGATTGTTTTGAGAAATAATTGTTTTCTAAGGTTCTTTTGAGAAGAAAACCTTGTTGAGAAGTTTTCCCTTAGGAAGGAGTTAACAGCTGCTAGTAGGCTAAAAATTCTCTCAAACTCAGAAATGTCAGGCCCACAGTTTAGGATCTAGCTGAGGTGACAGCCAAAGACATCACAGGTCCTCATCCTGCTTTGGGATGGACTTGGCAAGCTCTGGGCAGAGGGATTTATGTGGAACAAGCTCTTGCACTATTACAGTACAGCACTGAACCTCCGGCATGGGCAGAGGCAGCAGAACCAGTGTGGGTTTGTAGGAGCAGCCTTGTGTCAGCTAAAGGTTTTGTCTGCTCTGCTCTGGTGGCTTTGGCTGTGTCAGCACCCACATCCTTTCTGATCCTCTCTGAATAGCCCAAAGGCAGATTCACTGTGTGTAAGCCCTGCCTTTGGGTCTGCCCCTGCAGCTGTGCTGACCCTACCCACAGATTTGTGTGTGGATTTCCTGTGAGCGTTAACTGATCCAAAACAAACCCCACTCCCATACAGTCACACCTGTGAGTCTCTCATCCCCAATATCTCTTCATCCCTTGATTAATACTCAAGTTCTCTTAGTGTTGCCATGACCCTGTTATAAATGACATTTCCCCAATATTTTTGGTTAAGAAATTTATTGGAAAAATGACAAAGTGAGAAATTGAGCAGAGCCACAATTAAAGGACAGTTCTGACCCCGGGTATCAGACCTGGGTGAACCTGGGACACAACCTCTCCTGACTAATTCCCCCCCCCCGGTTTACATTTCCCAAAGCCAGGTTTTATACAGATTTTGTGCCCTGAGGCTTGTCCATTGTTCAGTCCAGCCTTTTGAATATGTAGGTGGATATTCTTTTCTTCAGGTTTGTATGGTGAACAGGATTCCAGGAAAGCAAACATGTCATGATTGCTTTTTCTCCAGGTGGTGGACAGAGTTCCAGGAAGGCAGAAAATGCCTTGATTGCATTTTCCTTTGGCTGGGTAGGGGATGAATGACTTTGATGAGCAGCTGCAATGCTTATCTAATGTGATGATCCTGGTCGTTGGCATTATTTGATTCTTCCAAGTGTCCTTACACCCTGTATTGGATTTGTGGAATCTCTTTATTGTTCCTGCTTGGAGGGAGGAAGACAAAGCTCCTGCCTACTCATCCATGAACTGATTTTGTACAGGGGGATATCTTGGAAATGCAGTTTGTCTTATACAGATACAGGGTTGCTTTAATAAAACACAAATTAACCATACATTTATAACAACCCTGAGAGGGACTGATTTTAGGGTATCCCCAGCAGGGATTTGGGGTGAGCATTACAAACTGGCACTGAGCTCTGACTCTTGGCTGGTGCTTCCTCTGGCTGTGTCCAGGGTTGTTCTGCAGTATTTTGGTGCTCACTGCCTTCACTGTGCTGTTATCAGGCTGCATTGTTCCTCTGGGATAACTTAATGAGCGCTTGGACTTTTTTCTGCTGTTGTTTAATGACCGTGTGATGAGTCCTGTCTGACAGATCGCCGTGGCTTCTGCACACTGAAGGTTCACTGGCTCCAGAGAGCCCCTGCTCCTTTTTACACAGAGCATCACTTCCATCTGAAAAGGTCTCAGAGATAGATTAGAGGGCTGTGCACTGAAAAAATAATTCCTTTTTTTTGGTCATGTCAGGAGACTGGCATAGCCAAGAGTGTTTTGCACCAACAGTGCTTGCAGGCTGCTCATTGTATTTCTGTGCTCAGGGTGTTTCACAGAGAATCACTTCCATCTGAAAAGGTCTTAGAGATGGATTAGAGGGCTGTGCACTATAAAAATAATTCCCTTTTTTTTTTTGTCATGCCAGGAGACTGGCAGAGCCAATGGTGTTTTGCACCAACAGTGCTTGCAGTGCTCGCAGTGCTCTCTGGTGCTCACTGTGTTTCTGTGCTCAGGGTGTTTCACAGAGCATCACTTCCATCTGAAAAGATGTCAGAGATAGATTGAAGAGCTGTGCACTGAAACAATAATTCTTTTTTTTTTTTTTGGTCATGCCAAGGAGACTGGCATAGCCAAGGGTGTTTTGCACTGACAGTGCCTGCAATGCTCTCTGCTGCTCGTATTTCTGTGCTCAGAGTGTTTCACAGAGCATCACTTCTGTCTGAAAAGGTCTCAGATTGAAGGGCTGTGCACTGAAAAAATAATTCCTTTTTTATTGTCATGCCAGGAGACTGGCAGAGCCAATGGTGTTTTGCACCAACAGTGCTTGCAATGCTCTCTGGTGCTCACTGTATTTCTGTGCTCAGGGTGTTTCACATCAGGTTTTTTTACCACAGTTTTCAGGAGAACTCCCTGCGTGGAGCTTTCCAAATCCAGTAGGTTTTCCTCGTGTGAAATGGGCAGTTTATTTCCCTCTGAGCCAACACTCCTGCTTGCAGAGAGTGCCATTCTGGGAATACTTAGCTGCTGTTTCCATGCAACAACCAATTTTTCTTCACTGGCATGCGTTCACTGCGGATTTTCTGATGGGAAGCACATGGATAGAACTTTTTATTTACATATTTCTCATTAACAGCTACATTTCATTACTGTCTAACTCTCTATTATTTTTTTGCCTTTTTTTTTTTAAACAGATCAACTGTGTGACTTTCCCCCACCCTGACGTAATGCCAGAGCAGCAGTTGCTGAAACCTTCAGAGTGGAGCTACTGTGATTATTTCTGGGTAAGTAGGCAGCCAGCCACATGCCACATGCAGCTCCAGAGCTTCCAAGAAAGTGGAATAAACAGCTTGATTTGTGGTCCAAGGTAAAGGAGAATTTGGGCTGAGATACAATGTGTTCAGGGATGCCAGTGAGGATCTCCTGGAAACATCTGACCAGGCTGAGATGTGGCTGATCATCAGAGGAGGGTCCAGAAAGGCAAGGACAATTCTCAGGAGATGGATTTGCTCAGGAAATAGGGAGGATGTAGGACAAGCCACAGATCTCAAAATACCACAGGCAAAAGGGCAGTGCAGCGGGAAGGGGACAGAATCCCAGAATCCCGGACTGGTTTGGGTTGGAAGGAAAATCAAAGCCCCACCCTGTCCCACCCCCTGCCATGGGCAGGGACACCTTCCACTGTCTCAGGGTGCTCCAAACCCCATCCAGCCTGGCCTTGGGCACTGCCAGGGATCCAGGGGCAGCCACAGCTGCTCTGGGAATTCCATCCCAGCCCCTCCCCACCCTCTCAGGGAACAATTCCTGCCCAATCTCCCATCCATCCCTGCCCTCTGGCAGTGAGAAGCCATTCCCTGTGTCCTGTCCCTTGTCCCAAGTCCCTCTCCAGCTCTCCTGGAGCCCCTTTAGGTGCTCTGAGGTCTCTCCAGAGCCTTTTCTTCTCCAGGCCAAACAGCCCCAACTTTTTAGCCTGTCTCCAGAGCAGATGTGTTCCAGCTTAGTGGCCTCACTCCAGCAGATCCCCAGGTCCATGGGATAGCGAGCTGGCTGGCAGGGAATGTAATTTCAGCATTTCCCAAAGCATGAGAGCCAGGGATACACAAGGAGGCAGGGAAGGTTTCCTTCTCAAACGAGCAGGTAGTTAAAAACTCTTTGTTAAATGTACAGCTCCCTCCACAGGATATTCCAGAGGTCAGGTAATAAATGCATTCTTTGTAGGGTGAGGTTTGGGAAGGACAGGCCCATTTGCAGCTTAAATTGAGTAGTTTTAATGCAGCCTGGAGCATCCAAAGTCTTTGGTGGCTGGTTCTGTGTCTGCCCCCTTGTGCTCAGGGCTGTTTTCAGGTTCCTGAGTCACATTAAAGTGATGCAGTAGTCCTTGGAGTGTGGAGCTGATAGAAAATGATCTTTCAGTGGAAAACTTTCTTCCACCAGGAGATTTTTCTGGGCAGTGAGAGGAAAACCACAATGGAATCAACAAATACTACAAAAGGAGTCAACAATGAAGCTTTTAGGAATCTCATGTGTGTTTGCAGTTAGCAGTTATTGAAGTATTTTCCTTTTGAAAAAGAAGTGTCAGTGTTGGAGGCCCAGCAGCAGATCCCCTTGCTAAAATACACTGACATATTTGAAAATGGTCACGTTACCACAAAATTTCTTCAATTTCTTCCAGTTTTATGATCCCAGTGGGCCCTAAACCATTAATGGTGTACAGACTGAGTTTTTTGCACGTGCCTTAGAAAAGTTTCTGCCCTGTTTGGTCCTCCCTATTCAAGCTCAGCCAGTGCTTGCTTCCATGGGTTGGTCACACCTTGATTTTAGTGAAACTCTACTTAAAGCTCTTTACTTCTTGCAGAATAAAGGAGCTTTAAGTAGAGTCTCTCTCTCTTCTTCCATCGTCTCCCCTTCTCCCACTATCTGAGCCTGCTGGTGCCCGGCAGGGCGTCCTGCCAGTCTCCTGCTTTGATTAATCTGGCATTTTCCTCTGGCAGCAGCACGTGGGGGATCAGAGCAAAATCTGCAGAGCTGGGGGAAATGTTCTCTGAGAATTCTTTTGTTGGAGGAGGGTAAGAAATGAAAAAGGGGAGCAGAGAGAAAAGAGGCAGCAGAGAGAAAACTCTTGGTTCTTGTAGCAGAAATGAAGCCAGAGGAGCAAAGAGCTCTGTAAGAAACAGACAATGAGGAATGGGGTGTGTGGTGGTGATCTGTGGGACAAGTTGCTGCTTTTACAGTGCACACTGGCTCTGTTTTCTTCAGCACAAATCACAGGTGGACTTGGCAGTCTGTTAAAGGTCTTGTAGGGCTGTGTTCACCCTGGAAGGAGCAGCACTGTCCTCCCCTCAGCCTGGGAGAATTCCTTGTGCTGGCTCCAGGATTTCTGCCCAGCTGTGAGGGTCATGGGCAGAAATGACACCAGAGCTGCTGCTTTGGCCCCCACATCATCCTTTGCTGGCTAAAGATAATTATAAAGCTTCCCTTTTAAATAAAAAAAAAAAAAAAAATAAAGGGAGCAGGAGAGTGTTGGGCTGTTTCTTTGAGAGGTGCTGTAGCCACTGCTGCTGTCAGGGGAGGATCCTCAGGCACCACTGCTGAGAGCCACATCTCTGTGGGTTTGGCCTCCAAAGGTTTTTGTTGAAGGCTTTTTAAATTTAAAAAAAAATAAATATAAAAATAAAAAGAGTAAGAGGAGCTGGAGAGTGTTGGGCTATTTCTTTGAGAGGTGCTGTAACCACTGCTGCTCTCAGGGAAGGTTCCTCAGACACTGCTCTGGGAGCCACATCTCTGTGGGTTTGGCCTCCAAAGCTTTTTGTTGAAGGCTTTTTAAATTAAAAAAAAAAAAAATTTAAAGAGAGTAAGAGGAGCAGGAGAGTGTTGGGCTATTTCTTTGAGAGGTGCTGTAGCCACTGCTGCTCTCAGGGAAGGTTCCTCAGACACTGCTCTGGGAGCCACATCTCTGTGGGTTTGGCCTCCAAAGTTTTTGCTGAACTTCCTTTCATTTCTTTCAGGCAGACAAGAAGGACTCACAAGGGAACAATACAGTGTCGGGATTTGAAATTCTTCTTCAGAAGCAACTGAAAGGGAAACAAATGCAGAAAGAAATGGCAGAGTTTGTTCGAGAAAGGTAATTAGAACTTGGTTATCAAATTAAATATTTATTGCAATTGTTTATTGCCCCAGTTTAGATATTCCTTAAATATGTTAAGGCTTAAACTGCATGAAAGGTGTGCTACAAATTCTTCATGAACTTTAATATTTCTTTAATGTTCATCCACACTTTCCAGGCTTCTCCAGCTCTCACTGTCCCTCATGCTCTGAGTTTGTATTTGAATTGCATTTGTATTGCACGAAGGTTGTATCTTTAGAGGGAACCAAGAAGGTTTTAAGCTGCAGATTCAAGGAAAAAGCATAAACAGGAGAGAAGCAGAGTGGACGTGGGATTTAGAGGGGAAATATTTTGTCTGAATAGTACAGAGGCAGTTTGTTCACATGGAGCATAGGCACAGTTTCCAAGAGGAAGATGTCAAAAGACTTTGAACTTGAGCTTGGTTGTAGAACCACAGAATGGTTTGGGGTGGAAGGGGCATTAAAGATCATCTCATTCCAGTCCCTTGCCATCTATTTGTCCAGGGACACCTTCCACTATCCCAGGTTACTCCAAACTTCATCCAGCCTGGCCTTGGACACTTCAGGGATCCAGGGGCAGCCACAGCTGCTCTGGGAACCCTTTGCCACCCTCACAGGGAAGAATTTCTTCTCATTATCCCATCAAACTCTGGCAGTGGGAAGCCATTCCTATGTCCTGTCCCTCCATCCCTTGTCCCAAATCCCTCTGCAGCTCTCCTGGAGCCCCTTCAGGCACTGGATGGAGCTCTGAGGTCTCCCCAGAGCCTTCTCCTCTCAGGGTGCAGTTCAGTTGGGCACAACATTCAGATTTTTGCTTCATTTATAGCTTGATTTGTTTCTCTCTCTTGCCTTTTTTTTTTTTTGATGCTAGGGATGTGGCAGCAGTGGGAAAATAGAAAATGTCACAGGCAAGAACGGTGAGAGATACAGGGCCCAACATTCACCTGAGCTTTCTGTAGCCTGTGACATAGGACAGTCCAGCACACAGTCACAGTGTGACCAGAGGTAGAAGAAAGGACCACCAGGCACATTAAAAATATAATTGAGAAATAGGCTTGCTGAGGGAGAGGATGGGAAGGCAGGCAGAATTGTGGTAGCAAGGGAAAAGAGGGGGAAGCTGCATCAAAGGAAGTAATACATAATGAAATTTGACAGAAATAAAAGCAGGATGCATTCAAGAGGAAGGGAAAGTTGGTGTGAAATTAGAGAGAGCAAGGAGGGGAGGCGTGTCTGGCCTCAGCAGAGGAAGAACAGCATGCTGGAAAGGAAAGAAAAGATCCACTGTGTGCTAGAAACTAAAAAAGGTTGGGAATTGAGTGTGAAGAGGGTCTGGATGGGAGTTACAGAAAGATTAATACATTTATCACCTGTTGCAACAAAAGATCAGGATTGTTCTGTGTGGGAAAGGAGGAGGATGGTGTTGAGCTGGAGGGATTGTTCATGGAAACAGAGCTCAGGCCATCAGGGGAACCTCTGTGCTCCCAGCTAAGAGGCCTGAAATAATGATAATGTTTTCATGATGACCATCAGGTGTCTTGGGGAGCACAAGACCACATTTAACTGGGGATTTTCATGTCCAGAAAAATTATCTTGATACAATCAGCCTGCTGCAGGTGAGATTCAGGCAGCTCTTAAAAACAGCCCTTCAATAGGAAGCTGGTGTAAGACATGATAACCAGATTTCTTCTTCAAATATCCAACAAGAGGGAAGCTAACTGAAATTTAATTTATCAGTAGATGATTTTAGAGGAGCTTCTGGTATATTGTGATCTCAGACTGAGCAATTCCATGGTCATTCAGTTCTTGTTGACAGTTATAAAAATCAAACAGTCACACACTTTGACTTTTAAGAAGACAGACCTCAAGAGAGGGAGGAAAGTAATTAATAAATGCACTGAACTGAGAAATCCAGGGTGGTGAAAGAACATATTACTTTCAATCAAAAGTGAAAATAAGGTCCAGCATTTGCATTCAGGGAAGGACTCCAAAACAGCCAAAAAAATCAGCAGGCTGCCCTGAGAAACACCAGGTATAGGAAGTTGTGTTTCCATTAGCAAAGGAACAGTGTCTTACTCACTTTTTAATTAAGCAGTGCTATATTTAGAAATGTAAGTTAAATAGCAGATTATTTATCTTCTGCCACGTGCAGCACATCCATGTGGGCACCTTTCCCTGTTTGTGGAAGACTTCTGCAGTCTCTGCATACAGAAAAGTAATTATGTCCCGGTAGGACACGAAATAAAGATAGTTGACTCCAGTTTTGACAAAGAGAACATCAGAAAGACTTTATTTACAATTTTTTGCTTCTTTTTTAGCATGCTTCACTAAAAAGAGATTCATTGGTTAATAGGACTGACACCTCTTTCCATTGGTTAAGTAATAGGAAACAACAGCTGGGGAAGATTATTATGAGAAAAAAACACTGTTTACCTAGAGATGTTTTGAGAAAGTGGTTATTTTACAAAAGGATGTTTTGGGAAGAGAAAACTCTTGACAGCTTTCCGTTGGGAAAGGAGCTAGCAATGGTTAGCAAGCTGAAAATTCTCTCAGAAATATCGGGCCCACATAATTATGCTTCTGTTTTCTGATAATTTAATTGTTCCCTCCCAATCTGGAGGAACAGTGTAAAAAGACTCACAGTCTTCCCACAGTGGCAGTTGTGGAGCTGTCTGTCAGATATCCTCTGCCACCTTTTCTCCCTGCTCCCCCTGTTGTCTTTATCTATTTCGTTTCTCCTTGCATGGCAGTCACATCAGATCATCTTTGCCTCCCTTTGCAGCTTCTGGTTTTTCTTCATCCACTCTAATATGTCATGACTGAAATTATTTGAGTGTGGGCACACAAAGTACTTTTTCTTTCAGAAAAAAAAAAAAAAGAAATAAAAAGAGAACAAGAAAATAAACATCCAAAGATCAGCTAGAACTAGTAAAGTCAGAACAGCATGGGTCAAAATGCACTTCAAATCTGTAATGCTTCTGACTATATAGGGAGTGAAATCCTGAAAGTTTTCAAACAAATGAGTGGAAACAAAAACTTGAAGCTTTTTTTGTTAGGAAGGTGGAATTACTGCCAAGCAGCCACGTGGGTGTCTGAAAATGGACTCAGGAGTCCTGGCATGTTTTGTTTCACAGTCACCACAATCCAGAGTTTGCAGTGTGTTTATATCAGGCAGGGTCAAGAGGCAAATTTTTTTCCCCTCTTTGAGGTTTATCTTGGGTTTTAGCCCCTTTTGGTTATGGATGGTGACAGGAAGCCAGGCTGGGGTAGAATAATTTATTTCTTATATTTGGGGTTCTTTCACTACAGACATTTCACCATTTTATTTTTATCTTTTATTAACGTTCCTCCTTGCCAGGCAGTCTGCCCTTTTAGTAGTGCCATCCATTTGCAGTACAAGTAACGCTTCAAATGCCTGAAAAAATCTTGGAGCCTAGGCCAGAGCTGGAAGAATGAGGAGCTCTTCCATCAAAGCTGGAAGCAGTGAGGAGCTCTTCCATCAAAGGCAGTGGCTTTGCTTGCCTGGTGCTGCATTTAGGACAGGCACTGATGGCACAGGGTGTCTTGTGTGTGCTTGTGAAATCATGAGAATCACAGAATGCTTTGGGTTGGAAAGGACATGAAAGCTCATCCAGTTTCACCCTTCCCTGTGCCATGGGCAGAGGGCACCTTCCACTATCTCAAGTTGTTCCAAACCCTGTCCAACCTGGCCTTGGACACTTCCAGGGATCCAGGGGCAGCCACAGCTTCTCTGGGAATCTGTGCCACGGCCTCCCCACCCTCATAGGAAAGAATTCCTTCCTAATATCTACTCTAAACTTACTCCCTTCCCTTCTGAGCACATGAGGCTTGCTTCTGTCCTACTACATTCAGTAATTCCCTAGGTTCAGCAGCAGCAGGGAAGAACTTGACAGGATTTTAAATTCGGTATTTTCACAGCTGACCTTTCTGATGGAAGATGGCCGGCTGCTCCTCTGTTCATGAGACAAAGGACTGAGCTGCATGGGCAGCTCAGGACAGTCAGCAGACTGTTACACCTTTGAACATCCAGCACCCACAGAAAGAACTCAAAGGGATCCTAAAGACGGAAATCAGCAGGAATGGAGTTCACAATGAGGGCTGCAGACTAGAACTGTGGCTGGGAGCTGAGCCCAAAGCAGTGAGCCTTAGCTCTGGGGAGAGACACTTCACCTTTATTACTTTTGCCCTGTTCTCTCTTTCCAGTCCACAGAAATTGTCACTTCTGAGACCAGACCAGTCTCACCTTGAAGTAGGTCTTTAAAGCACATTAGGTGAAATGTGCCTGGATAAACCCTTTTCATAGGGAGGTCCTAATTCAGTTTAGCCTTTGATGCCTGTGTTTGTTGGTCATGCTGGAGCAGGAGTGGGGAGCTGGCTGGTTTTGTCCTCCTGGGAGGGGGAAGAAGAGAACCTCAGCTCCTGGGTTAACATCTGTAGTTCTGTGTCACACCTTGGGCCTCAGCCATCTGCATCCCAATCAATGGCTGGGACACCCCAATCAATGGCTGGGACACCCCAGTCAATGGCTGGGACATCCCAATCAATGGCTGGGACATCCCAATCAATGGCTGGGACACCCCAATCAATGGCTGGCTGGGACACCCCAATCAGTGGCTGGAAGGGACACCCCAATCAGTGGCTGGGACACCCCAATCAGTGGCTGGGACACCCCAGTCAATGGCTGGGACACCCCAATCAATGTCTGGGACACCCCAATCAGTGGCTGGGACATCCCAATCGATGGCTGGGACACCCCAATCAATGGCTGGCTGGGACACCCCAATCAATGGCTGGGACACCCCAGTCAATGGCTGGGACACCCCAATCAATGGCTGGGACACCCCAATCAATGGCTGGAAGGGACACCCCAATCAATGGCTGGGACATCCCAATCAATGGCTGGGACACCCCAATCAATGGCTGGGACACCCCAATCAATGGCTGGAAGAGACACCCCAATCAATGGCTGGGACATCCCAATCAATGGCTGGGACACCCCAATCAATGGCTGGGACACCCCAATCAATGGCTGGGACACTCCAGTCAATGGCTGGGACACCCCAATCAATGGCTGGGACACCCCAATCAATGGCTGGAAGGGACACCCCAATCAATGGCTGGGACACCCCAATCAGTGGCTGGCTGGGACACCCCAATCAATGGCTGGGACACCCCAGTCAATGGCTGGGACACCCCAATCAATGGCTGGGACATCCCAATCAATGGCTGGGACACCCCAATCAATGGCTGGGACACCCCAATCAATGGCTGGAAGGGACACCCCAATCAATGGCTGGAAGGGACACCCCAATCAATGGCTGGGACACCCCAATCAATGGCTGGCTGGGACACCCCAATCAATGGCTGGGACACCCCAGTCAATGGCTGGGACACCCCAATCAATGGCTGGGACACCCCAGTCAATGGCTGGGACACCCCAATCAATGGCTGGGACACCCCAGTCAATGGCTGGGACACCCCAATCAATGGCTGGGACACCCCAATCAATGGCTGGAAGGGACACCCCAATCAATGGCTGGGACATCCCAATCAATGTCTGGGACACCCCAATCAATGGCTGGAAGGGACACCCCAATCAATGGCTGGAAGGGACATCCCAATCAATGGCTGGGACACCCCAGTCAATGGCTGGGACACCCCAAACAATGGCTGGGACATCCCAATCAATGGCTGGGACACCCCAGTCAATGGCTGGGACACCCCAAACAATGGCTGGGACATCCCAATCAATGGCTGGGACACCCCAGTCAATGGCTGGGACACCCCAATCAATGGCTGGGACACCCCAGTCAGTGGCTGGGACACCCCAATCAATGGCTGGGACACCCCAGTCAGTGGCTGGGACGCCCCAATCAATGGCTGGAAGGGACACCCCAATGAATGGCTGGGACACCCCAATCAATGGCTGGAAGGGACACCCCAATCAATGGCTGGAAGGGACACCCCAATCAATGGCTGGAAGGGACACCCCAATCAATGGCTGTGCTGTGGAGCTGTCAGCTGTGGCACCAGACCTGCTCCCTCCTCTGAACTGCTGTGAGCATAAGGACAGCGTGGCACCTCCCCTCCCACAGCACCCACCAGGATATTTTCTGCAGCCCAGAGCATCAGATCCCTCTCAGCTGTCTCAGGGACCCCTTTGAGCTCAAATGTGCCCCGCAAAAGTGCACTTGCTCAACTAGCTCCTGCAGAAACACCCCAGCTCTAAGTCTTTGTGGAAGGACACTTCAGAGAAGTTTTTGCCCCTGCTCGTGCATATTTGGCACAGAATCAGGAGTTTTTCTATCTGGGGCCACACCACTCTGTCAGAAATGTTCTGTCAAGCAAGCTGGGTTCAAAACCAGAACAGAGCTGTTTGCTGTGCCTGGGAGCATGTGCACCTTGCAATTGTTTCACTGGCATCAGAACTCAGGGAAGATGGTTTCAGACACAATGCCCATCACCTCTGCACCAGCAGCTGCTCGTTCCTCCCTGCTGGGCTGTCAGCACCTCCCCTTGTCCCCTCACTCCACAGCTTCACTCCTTCTCCTCCCTGCTGTCATTCCCACAGCAGCTGTGTGCCAGCACCTTCCCTCCTCTGCTCTCTGGCCCCTGGCAAGCTCAGCTCTTGTTCCTGGTGCCTCTGAGTGAGTGGAGACAAGGACAGGGCAATGAGAGGAAGGGATGCTCTGGCCACGTGCTGGTGACAGCAGCTCCTGCCACATCTCTGCTGTGCTTTGTCACCCAGAACAGAGAAGTATTACTGCTTCTTTATTGTCTGTCAGCGATTTTATTAACTTTTAAACCCTTGTTTTACTAAAAACCATTGGTGAAAATATTAAATAAGGCTGTTGAGGAACCTCTTCCTGAACAAATAAACTTGTGGTCCCCTTTCATCATTATCAGCTGTATCTTTCCCTTCGAGCAATTCCTTTGTTTGTTTTACAAATCTCCACTTTCCCCAGCTTTCCTAGTAATGTGGCAATGTAGCAAAGTCTTTATTGATGTCTAGGAAGATTAAATTTGGTGTCCCTAATAAAGTTCACTTCAGCCCCCCAAATCTCCTCCGGATTTTTCCTGGCTCGACGCATTCCTTCACTTTTGCCTCAAGGATGTGCAGCCTCACATTTCACAGCAGACTTAACCACGTGCTTCTGGTTTTGCAGACAGCCTGTGTTGCACAGCAGAAACACTCTGTCCTTGTTTTTTGCTCTCCAGAACTGTGGCTTCTCCAGCTAATTTTGTCGCACATGCCGTCCTGCATGCAGCCCTGCTCTTGCCTCTGCATTTTTAGCATATGGGGGGAGAAGACGGCTCATCAAACTGGTGCTGCCAAGCCCTGGAGACTGAAAGGAAAATTCCTGTGGCAAAATCTGTTAAAATGCAGAGAATTTCTTCAAATTATGTGTGTGGGTTTCTGCCTTAAAGCTTACTTACTGCTGTCTTTTTATTTTCTCTCTGTGTGTATGTGAGTGTAGGATAAAGATTGAGGAGGAATATGCTAAGAACCTGTCCAAACTGTCTCAGAATTCCTTGGCTGCTCAGGAAGAGGGTAAGTGTGTCTCTGTGACTCTCACAGAAGACGAATTTTAATATAAAAGGCATTTCTCCCACGCAGGTACATGTAATTTTCCCCAGCTCTCTCCCGTTGAGTAGAGGTTTATTTAGATTAGCACCCTGGGCATGTTGGGGGAGATGGAATTGCTGCAGAGTTGTTTGTTTGGGGTTTTTTTTTTAGGTTGTTAATGAGAAGTTTTTTAGGAATATGTGTATAAAATGTTGCATTTCCAATCAGGTTTTGTGCTGTCCTTGTAGTCAGGACTAGCTCCTTCCAGGATTAGCATGGATGTGTATTAAACTACTTTGAAAATGGAAGATATATAGAAAATATATATATATATATACACTACTGAGAGTAGATGTGTAAGATCAATGCTGGTACAATCAGAGCAGCACAGACAAGAGGAGGATAAAGAAATCTTCTCATCAGGGTCCTGGCCCTTCAAGCAGAGCAGCAGACTGCTTCTTATTCCCAACATTTTACACTTGGGAAGTTATTAAGAAGACATCAGGCAGTGCAATTCAGACTGAGTTGCAGTTCTTCATAATCATGCAAAGGCACCACTCCTGAAGGATCAGAACTTGGTGGCTCTGTCTGTTCCACCACAATCCCTCAAAGCACTGCAAGGCCAAACTGGAAATGACTGTCCTCACCACAGCTTTGACACAGTTTCTGCCAGCACTGAATGTGCATGAGGTGTTCTGCTCAGCTTCCAGGAGGCAGAAATGGCAAGAGGATAACTGGGCTGTTCCTGCCCTGAGCACCTACAGTGACAGTGATTTTTGTCCTCCTTTCTTCTTAGGGGTGGGTGCTCACCTGATCCTAGCAAAGCTAAACCCACTTTCTTCCACATCTTCCTTCCACTTTCTCCTACCCCCAATGGGAGATGGAGGGAATGGCTGAAAAAATGAAGGGGAAGGAAACTAGGGCAGAGTAGGTGAGAAGAGAGGGAATGAGCACTCAAGCCTAAGAAATGAAGTAGGGAAGTGGAAAGGACATGGTGCAGAGTGCATGGAGATAAAAGCATTGTCCAGTGCTGCTCTTCCTGCATCAGATAACAGGGTAATGTCAGTGAGAGCTGGGCAGTGGGAGAGGGCCTCAGGGATGGAGAAATATTGGGAGCACTTCTGTAGGTGTATCTGAGTGGCTCAGCTGATGAACAGCATATTTGAGGACTCAAATCCTTGCAGCAGCATCAGAGGTGACAGATGATTAGTCTGAGATTGCAGATGACAGGTGATTTTTTCAGGCTATCAGGAACAGTCAATCTCATTATCCTTGAAAAGGGGATAGGGAAGAGATAGAAGAGCCAGGAACTGTAGATCACTCAGCTTTATTTAACCTTTGCAAAGTGGTAGAATAAAACATCAAACTTTCACTTAGGGGAAGACTAAGGTGATGAGCAATTGTATGTGCACAGAGAACAATGCCAAACCAACCTAAATTCCTTCAGTGATGGAGTAAGAGAGTAGGTCAGGCATCACAGCTCTTAATTTAGTATTGCTTTTTGTGATGGGAGATTCTCGTAGGCAGACAAGAGAAATGGTGGCCTAAATAAAGCCTAATGTGCAAAAAAACTGGGTAGGAAAAACCCACTGCTTACAAAAACTAAACTGCAGAAAGGAGCTGTGGAATGAGATCCCAAAGGGTTTGTCCTGAGTCCAGTGGGTTTTAAAATGATTTTTGTAATGAACAACCTATGATAGAAGAAATGATGGATTTACTGTAAGCAGAGATGTGACAGAGCTAGGAGGGTTGGTATGTGTAATTTGAAGGAAAGGTTGCAATTCAGAATTTTAGTGTTAAAATGGAGAAATCAACTGAAAAAAAAATGAAGATGTATTTTAATGAGGACAAAGCAGCGGGTTTTATACTTTCACAGGATGTGAAAGATACAGTTACATAACAGTTTGTGGGAGAAGGATCTGGCTGTAGTGAATCACAAGCTTATTCATCAACAACTTCATGCTGTTGTCTAAAAAGGCAATCATATTGAAATAAGTAGAAGAAAGAGTGTCTGATAAAAAAAAATCTGTTACCAGTTTAGCCACTGGAGTTGCCCTGTACTGAGGACAGTGTAGTTTTGGTTATGATGCTTTAAGTGGAAATCTGGGCTGTTGTAGAGGGTCTGGAGGAGTGGCCTCAGCTGCCAGCTGTCTTGAAAATTAACTGAAAGAAAAAGACAACGGAGAAATTTTCAAGTGCTGCAAATCTTCTCTGAGACTTTCCACCTGAAGTGAAAATCTGTTAAAGAAAAAGACATCAGAGACATTTTCAAGTGCTGAAAAGCTTCTCCAGGATTTCCACCTGAAATGAAAATCTGTTAAAGAAGAAGACAACGGAGAAATTTTCAAGTGCTGAAAAGCTTCTATATTTTCACCTGAAGTGAAAGTCTCTTCTCTGAAGTAGGGTGTAAAGTGGAAGAGGCAGTGGAAGAGCTGCACTGGTGGAAACTTTGTTATGGTAAGGGTTAAGATACTGAAGGATTTTGCTTATGGAGTCTCTGGCATCTCTGTAAGTGGAGATTGTCACCAACCGTGTTTTCAAAGGTCTGCTGCAAATAATGCCAACTCAATTCTGCCTTGGTCACAAAGGTTGTGGTTGTTTTCTCACATTTCTGTTGCCCTTTTCCATTATTTTGTTGGTCAGGATATGGTAGGAAGTGGTGCCAGATTTGTCTGACAGATCCCACAAAGAAGGGTGAGGAGGAGACTGATCATTGTCCCTCTCTTCCCTCAGCACACTGGGAGAAGCTTGGGCTCAGCTCAAGAAGAGTTTAGCTGATGAAGCAGAGGTTCATCTCAAATTTTCTTCTAAGGTAAATGGTTCTTTATTTTCAAAAGAATTTTGCCCTGAATTGGTGGGCCTCTCCCTTCAGTGCATGTTAGTGGGGAAAATACTCATGCATGTGGTACAAATTTAGAAGAATTAATAAGTTGGTGAACAAACCTACTGAAATTCTGTTCAATCTTCCCCCCAAAATCAGTTTATTTGGTGAACAAACTTATTGAAACTCTGTTCAATCTTCCTCCCAAAATCAGTTTATTTAGTCTACCTGATGAGTAAATCAAAACACATCTAGCCTTAATTTTCATGAAAAATAAGTAAAACTGATTCACGTTGTTCACCTGGCTCTGTGTTCCAGCCAGTAAATTTAATTAGTGCTTGTACACTTTACTTCTGCAAAGAAAGAAATGAAAAGTAATATTTGGCTTCTCACAAGAATCTCCTCCACCTGTCTGGAAGGAAGAGAACCAGAACTCTTTTTTTGTATCATTAGCTTTTCTCAAAAGTGTAGTGGGAACATCACATGTTATTTTTGGGTTTTATCTCAAGTGATGCCCAAGGAGATTTCTTTTACAAATTATGGTATTTATCGGGGTTTTTTCCACCACATGTGACATGCTTTTGAATCCTTTTACATTCTGGTAACCTCTGTGGGTGTTCAAGTTCAATACAGTGGCAGATAGCACAGCAGCCATGTTCTGGAGGAAAATTACAGCTCTGCACCATTTGTA
This sequence comes from Acrocephalus arundinaceus, assembly GCA_021534815.1. Lineage (NCBI taxonomy): Eukaryota > Metazoa > Chordata > Aves > Passeriformes > Sylviidae > Acrocephalus > Acrocephalus arundinaceus. The sequence continues at coordinate 1,589,367 of JAJEOU010002598.1, forward strand.
AGCAATTCAGCAGAGGTTACTCAGGCAACCAGCTGCTGCCTTGGTAACCCACTGCTCTGCCTTAAACTTCGACATCAGGGCTGTAATTAGTGAAATACTTTTTGCTCCCCATTGTCCTCCTGTATTGTTTCCCAAAAGGAAAAAAAAATGCACCCTGGAGTGATGTGTGTGTGTGTGGGCAGGCCAGGTAGAGAGGGGCTTTTCCATTATTTTATTTCTCCTTAAACTCTGCACAGAAACTCCTGTAGCATCCTCTGAATTCTTCTCATTGTTTGTGTGCAAAAAATGTGGATGTGACACTTTAGGGGCAGGGTTTGGGGCTGGACCTGGGATAATGATGGGACTTTGTGGGCCTGATACTTCTGAGCCTGAGAGAATTTTTTAGCCTGCTAGCAACTGTTAACTCTCACCCAAGGGAAACTTTTCAACAGTTTTCTTTTCTCAAAACAACCTTGTGTAAATAACTACCTTTTGTCATAACAACCTTGCCTAGCTGGTGTTTATTATTTCTGTGATTTAACCAATGAAATTTGAGAGGTGTCATTCCTATGCACCAATCCTATTTCTTTTGTATCAGAGCACCTTATAAAAGACCAAGAAGAATTTTAAATCCTTCTATTTTCTTTGCCTTCTGAGAATTTACAAGAGTCAATCATCTTTATTTCGTGTCTTACAACAACAGGACTTGATGATCCTGGAGGGTTTTTTCCAGCGATTCTGTGGTTCTGTGAAGAGCCAGGAATTACTGCCTGCCTCATTACTGCCATTTCTTTGTTCTCTTCAAAGCTTCAGAGTGAGGTAGAGAAACCCCTGCTCAACTTCAGAGAAAACTTCAAGAAGGACATGAAGAAGTGTGACCACCACATCGCGGACTTGCGGAAGCACCTGGCCAGCCGCTACACAGCCGTGGAAAAGGTGGGAGCAGGGAACAGCCTGGAGGCTTTCAACAGGCCTAGACTCTGCTGGTTTGGGCAGAGAGCAGCTGCCCCATGAGGAGTTTCTGTTCTGTCACAAAGGACCACAGCTGTTCCTGCTGAGGGTTTTCACTGTTAGCTGTGCTTTGCCCGGCCCCAGGCATAGTTTGGTGTTTTCCCATATGAAGGCTAAACTGAGGGAGCTGAGGTTGTTCAGCCTGGAGAAAAGGAGACTCAGGGGTGACCTCATCACTCTCCACAGCTCCCTGAAAGGTGCCTGTGCTCAGCTGGGCTTGGGCTCTTTCTCCAGGCAGCACTGACAGAACCAGGGGACACAGCCTCGAGCTGCACCAAGGGAAATACAGGCTGGATATTGGGAAAAGTTTTTTACAGAAAGGGTAATAAAGGACTGGAATGGCTGCCCGGGGAGATGATGGAGTCACCATCCCTGGATGTGTTTAAAAAAGCCTGGATGTGGCACTGGGTGCTGTGGATTAGTTGAGGTGTTGGGGCTGGGTTGGACTCGATGATCTTGGAGGTCTCTTCCAACCTAGAAATTCTGTGATTCTGTGAGATCTGGGGAGTGAGGGGCAAGCATCTTACTGCTGCAGTGGCTTTTTGGTTCATCCTCCCCTTCCCAACTTGGGGCAATAAATTTCTGATACATTTGATGCAAATACCTCTTACTCGTGTGTCCTCAAAATATAGAACACCTTGCCTTAGGATGGCAGCAGGGTCAGGCCAAAGGCTCACCTGGCTCAGTGGCTGAGGAGGGAAGCTGGACCCTGCTCTGGCAAATCACAAACCCTTCACAAGAAACATCCTCACTGCAAAAATCCATTCAGCAGCAGCCCTCAGCAATGGGCTGATGTAACACGAACCAGGAGGTAGCTGAGGTCGTGGTGCAGGGAGTTAAACCCACAAAATATCATCTCCCAGCAGCAGCTGGCAGAAATGGGGATGCTTGTGCCTCAGCTGCCAAATTGTGTCCTCATGGGGTTTGCTGCTGGGTGTAAATTGGAAAGGAAAACAGCATTCCCAGTCATCCCCCAAGCTGTTTGTGCTTTCAGTAAAGCTCAGCAGGAGTTCCCCCAGGGAACTGCAGAGCTGCTGCAGGATACACAAGGTCCTTAGGCTGAGGAATGCATTTTTCTGCAAAAACACCAAGTTCTTCACACTCCTGTCTGCAAAGCAACTCAGTAGCAATATTGGGAAGAGTGAACTAGGAATAACCTTGGGAAGGAGGAAGGAGAGCAGGGAAGAGCTGGGACTGCAGTGCCTGTGGAGCACTCAGCCCCTCAGGGATTGCTCTCCTGCATCTCTCTCTCCAGACCTGCAGGACCCAGAAATGCACATAGAAAAAAATTCCAGGAATGCTTCACCAGTAACGTTTAGGCTGGTGTGACTGCAGAAAACTGCAAGGTGCAAAGAAAATACAATAATGCCAATTTAGTTTGAAGCACTAGTACAGTATAAAGAACAAATGTGACGTGTTTTATAATAAATCCATGCAAAATGAGAGACATGGTGGCCTAAATAAAGCCTAATGTGCAAAAAACTAGGTAGGAAAAACTCACTGCTTACAAAAACTAAACTGCAGAAAATAGCTGGAATAAGATCCTAAAGGGTTTGTCCTGAGTCCAGGAGGCTTTAAAATATTTTTGTAATGATTTTAATGTATTTCTCAGCCTGCATGTAACAATGTTTTTTGGTAAGGTACTTTACTATTTTACCTGTATAATATATATTTGTACTGATAAATCAGGTTTTAACAGCTAATGAACTTCTCAGTAAAGTAGTTCAAGTCATCAGTTGTAACCAGACCTCAGGTTCTGGATTTCTACTCTTGGCATGAACCTGAATAGGTTTTTCTGAATTAAGTTCCTGTTGTTAGTTTGTGATAAGTGTACCTTGAATCCAGAATGTACTTAAAGACAAATTTTGTGAAATGCTTGAAATTATTTCAACTATTCAGATGCTAAGAAAAGTGAATGGAGGAGGTATCTTGGTAGTGATGCTGGATAAGACATTTTGAAAGAGGCTCCAGCTCTCTTTTCTTCCAGAAATAATGGGAAAGCTGTTTAGAAACAGGAGAGCCTGATGGTGCCATCAACCCTTTGCCTTTCTAAGAATCTGTGAAGAGTTCAGATGCATTTTGATTTGTTGGTGGTGACTCCTCTGTGGTTGTAGGACACTTTTGTGAACTCCACATGGTGTTGTAAGAACCTGAATCCCTGTTAGGGCCCAGTTTCATGCAAAGTTGCTGACTGCTTGCTGAGAAACACTTGTGTGATGGAGTCCTGGATGGCTGAAAGCAGCTGCCAGTTCATTTCCTCTGGAACTACTTGTGGAACCCTGGAGGCTGAAAATTTCAGGCTCCCTGAGCTGAGGGGTGCTGACCCTCAGAAAAGCACAGCATTTGACTTGAGGCCTTAGAACCTGAGGGCTTCTGAGATTGTGTGATAGCACAGGGGTGTGGATGTGTAATTTGGCTAGTGTTGTGTGATCTCACAGGGTGAAAACCTAGATTTAAAGTTTTAGTATATATAATGTATTTGAGCCAAGATAGAAGATTCAGAGCGTTGTCTGAGTTCATCTTCTTCACCTTCTTCTTCCTTCTTCTTCACAGATTTGGGTGGTTTTTTCTCATTGGGTGAAAAGGGTCTGCATTGCAGACCTTGGGTGGTCATTATTGAGTTAAAAGTATAAATAATATAGGTATCACTTTGGTATTGGGGAATTATCTCTTAAATAACCTTGGTAAGAGTTAAGAACTCACCATTTTACCTCATTTCTCTAACTTGTAAGTAAGGGCTCATGCCTTGTGAGACTGTAAATACTGTAAATAGATAAAATAAATAACCAGGACCAAACTCAAACTTAGCATTTCCCGAGTTATTTATCCTGACCTTGGCAGAGCAGAAAAGAAACCTGAACCTTTACAACTCCTGACTCCTCTTTCATTACTCCAAGGCCCGGAAAGCCTTGACAGAGAGGCAGAAGGATCTGGAAATGAAAACGCAGCAGCTAGAGGTGAAACTGAGCAACAAGACAGAAGAGGAAATCAAGAAGGCCAGAAGGAAGTCCACCCAGGCAGGTGAGTGCCCATCAGCACACAGAGAGCAAGGTGGGAGGCACCTGCCCATCCATCCATGTGGTTTTTGGGTTTTCATATTGTAGCTACAAAGTGAGCCATGCTACAAATCTGATGTTAAATCTGCAGAAGAAACAAACTGAGTTTTTCCAGCTCAGATGTCATAAATTATTGGTAACTGAGGTGAGAACAACAAAAGCAGGGTGAATCATCTTTCTGTTTCATGAAAGTGTCCTTAGATTACTGGCTGTTTGTGGAACTTCCAAAGTCAGACTCAGAGAAGCTCAGCTGAGGGTGTTTCTTCCATAAATCATAGTTCCTCCTTGGTTCTTTCCTAAATCACACTCACCCACAACTTTGTGGGTGCCTATTACACTTACTATTACTGTCTTTTTCCTTGAAAGTGATTTTTTTCATTTTTCCACTGCTACTCAGTGACTAAAATGATTTCTCTTCGAGGATTACTGAGGGTATAGTAGTGTGTGCTGTACTGTACTGAGGATACAGCCACTTGCTGTGACCTGTGCATGTTTTACAGAGGCTCAAACCACATCTGCAGGATCCATCAGGGACTTTTTTGGGATCTGCAATGCTGATACGTGCAGCTCAGTTAGTACCTTTGCTGAAAATAAGTTTTAGCTGGGCTTCCATGTTTCATCCCTTCAAAAAGGGCTGTTCCTTGGCAGAGTGGTTCTTCAGAGTTCTGAGGTTTTAAAAACTTCAGGATGGGTGTCAGGGTTTTAAGGAGACTGGGAAGAGCCACTGGCAGTGTTGCCATGTTTACAGGCAATCATTTGAGGAGAAATAAAAGTTGTAATTTAACAACAGGAGGCTCCATGAGAGATGTTCTTTATTCACCTGAAAATTCACAGTCTCTCTTTGTTCCTTGGGTCCTTAGGAGTTGTTTATAATCGATTTTTATTGAACAAGCAAGGAAGAGCTGAAGATCAGAGAGGGAGAGAGAAGCTGAGCCTCATTTAAAGAACAAAGAGAATTTCCTGGCTGGAAAGCAGCAATTTCTGAGAATTGTTTTCCAGATTTGCCACCTGCCTTTCCCCTCTGTCAGTGCAGAGTCCTGCAGCAAAGGCAAAACTGGAAAGAACTGCAGCTTCTGTAACTGCCCTGATCACAGAAGGAGCTGGAGCTCAGCTGGAATCAGGCATCTCCAGAGGCTGGAGAATGCATGAGGCTGCAGATCAGCATCCCTGCATCCTGCAGCTGGGCCTGATGCATCGCTGCCCATTGAGACAGAGACCTCTTAGATTGCAGTCTCACCTACCCTGCACTTCCAGAACTCACCAGTGTTGATTCCCCATTTTAAATACTTTATTTTTCAAATATAACTTTCCATCTGTGGCTTTTTTTTTACTGAAGTAACTTGCCTTTTTATATTTTTTTATTTTAATATATTTTTAATATTTTAAGCATTTTGTAAAATACTACTCTTAATGCTTATATTTTTCCTTCAAATTCTTGTCTTTTCCCCCTTTCCATTCTCACCCCAATCACTTCCTTTTTTTTTTGCCATACATCAAATGAATGTATTTAGTTGAAATGTTGGTCCATATAACAATACCATGTAGCAGAACTCCTCTGAGCTCCACCAGGGTTCATCTTCAAATCCCTGGGCTCTGCAAAACCTGACCTGCATTTTCCTTCTGAGCTCTGGCTAGAAGAGACTGATGTGTTGCTGTCCTGACTCTTTCAGGGGATGACCTGATGCGCTGTGTGGATCTTTACAACCAAGCCCAGTCCAAGTGGTTTGAGGAGATGGTGACCACCACTCTGGTATGCAACATCTAAAACTATCCTTGGAAAATTGTAATAGGCAACAGGATTCATCATTCACAGCTAGCTCAGTGCAAAGCACTGGGGAGAATGGGTGGTAAATCTCACACTGTGTTTCCCATTCTCAGTCCTAAGGAAAACTTAGGGGAAAGAAGAAATAATTGTTTCTTTGCAGAAGGCATTAAACCAGTTCAGGGCTGCTTAGGGGCCAGAACACTCGAATTGTCCTTTGGAAGGATGAAGTAATGCACAAGAAAAACACAGACAAACACACAATAAATCACCAAATCCATTTCTACATTAATGACTTTTTCTATTCCACGATTTCACAATTTCCTTTGAAGTCTCCCCAGAGCCATCTCTTCTGCAGACTTAGCCAGCCCCAAGTTCTCTCAGCCTGGCTTGCTGCAAGCTGCCTTGGAGCAGCTCCCTGGCCTCCTCTGGACTTAATCCAGAAGCTGCACATCCTCCTTGTGCTGCCAGCCCAGAGCTGGCTGCAGTGCTCCAGGTGGGATCTCACCAGAGCCTCCTCTAAAGCTTCCCCTCCAGACCCTTTACTATCTTTGGACACTCTTAACAGCTTAATGTCTTTTTTTTTTTATATTGTGGTGCCCAAAACTGCACACAGTGCTCAGTGTATTCATTCCAGAGGACTAAATGCAGATTTTGGGGTATAATATCAAAATCTAGAAGAAGAGGCATAAAATAGCAGGAGGGAAGACAGAAATCATCTGCTTTTCCAACTAAAGTGTTGCTGGGTTCTGCTTTCTGCCAGCTGAGCAAGGTGCAAGCTTGTGCTAGCTCCTCCTGGGTGAGCTGTGCTCTGACAGGATCTGGTTGGAATGGGGGGTGATCTGAGCCATCCACCCCAATGTGCTTTCTGCTGCCCCAGGGAACCACTGCAATTTCTGCTGGCAATAAAGCACAATTTCTTGCAGGAAACAGATTCCCTCTTGCCTGCAGCATCTCTGAAGGCAGTGACTCCACCTTCTGCCTTGGTTGTCTCAGTTTTGGAGCCTTTTGGAAAGGTTTGACCCTCTTTTTCTGTTGCTAGGCTCAGGCTGAGGTGACTGCTGTTGCTTGCTGTTTCTTATTCTTTGCAGAGCAGAGGAATGTGCAAGCACAGAGCCCAGCTCCAAAGCAGGACCCTGGGGCACTGTCACACCTACAGCAGCCTTTGGTGTCTTCTCAGCCTTTCTCTGGGCCTCCAAGCTCAGGTTCCAGTAAAAATATGGACTTGTTTTTCTTCATGTCCAGGAGCTTGAGAGACTAGAAGTTGAAAGGGTGGAGATGATTCGGCAGCATCTGTGCCAGTACACACAGCTGAGGCACGAGACAGACATGTTCAACCAAAGTGTAAGTGTGCTTTTTGTTTGTGGTCTTCACTGCCCTCCAGCTGAGCAGAACGGTCCCTCCTGACCTGGTGTGACTGGTTTGTGTCAGAGGCTGTGGGAGAAGTGTCTGCAGCAGTGCTGTGGTGCCTCCCTGCAGTCCTGCCCCTCCAGGACTCTCTGATCACATTTCACACTGCTGGATCACATTTCTGGAGGAGACACAACCAGCTGAAGCACATTTGGCCAGCATGAGCCATTATTAGCTCTGCCAGCATGATGCACACTACTCCTTGAGGTCTTCTGTTTGTGCAAGGAGGATGCTGAATTGTTGGAAAAGGGAATATATATATATTTTTTTTTTTCCTTATTAAAAACCGGCCATTTATCAAATACTAAAACACAGGGGATGCATGCTGACCAAGTACAGTTGTAAACTGACCATTTATCAAATATTAAAATACAGGGTATCCATGCTGACCAAGTACAGTTGTAAACTGGCCATTCATCAAATATTAAAATACAAGGATGCATGCTGACCGAGTACAGTTGTAAACTGGCCATTTATCAAATATTAAAATACAGGGATGCATGCTGACTGAGTACAGTTGTAAACTGACCATTTATCAAATATTAAAATACAGGGATGCATGCTGACCGAGTACAGTTGTAAACTGGCCATTTATCAAATATTAAAATACAAGGATGCATGCTGACCGAGTACAGTTGTAAACTGACCATTTATCAAATATTAAAATACAGGGGGTGCATGGTGACTGAGTACAGTTGTAAACTGACCATTTATCAAATATTAAAATACAGGGTATCCATGCTGACCAAGTACAGTTGTAAACTGGCCATTTATCAAATATTAAAATACAGGGATGCATGCTGACTGAGTACAGTTGTAAACTGACCATTTATCAAATATTAAAATATAAGGGATGCATGCTGACTGAGTACAGTTGTAAACTGGCCATTTATCAAATATTAAAATACAGGGATGCATGCTGACTGAGTACAGTTGTAAACTGACCATTTATCAAATATTAAAATATAAGAGATGCATGCTGACCAAGTACAGTTGTAAACTGACCATTTATCAAATATTAAAATACAGGGATGCATGCTGACTGAGTACAGTTGTAAACTGACCATTTATCAAATATTAAAATACAGGGATGCATGCTGACCAAGTACAGTTGTAAACTGACCATTTATCAAATATTAAAATATGGGAGATGCATGCTGACCAAGTACAGTTGTAAACTGACCATTTATCAAATATTAAAATACAGGGATGCATGCTGACTGAGTACAGTTGTAAACTGACCATTTATCAAATATTAAAATATAAGAGATGCATGCTGACCAAGTACAGTTGTAAACTGACCATTTATCAAATATTAAAATACAGGGATGCATGCTGACTGAGTACAGTTGTAAACTGGCCATTTATCAAATATTAAAATACAGGGATGCATGCTGACCAAGTACAGTTGTAAACTGACCATTTATCAAATATTAAAATATAAGAGATGCATGCTGACCAAGTACAGTTGTAAACTGACCATTTATCAAATATTAAAATACAGGGATGCATGCTGACTGAGTACAGTTGTGAACTGACCATTTATCAAATATTAAAATACAGGGATGCATGCTGACTGAGTACAGTTGTAAACTGGCCATTTATCAAATATTAAAATATAAGGGATGCATGTTGACCAAGTACAGTTGTAAACTGACCATTTATCAAATATTAAAATACAGGGATGCATGCTGACCAAGTACAGTTGTAAACTGACCATTTATCAAATATTAAAATACAGGGATGCATGCTGACCAAGTACAGTTGTAAACTGACCATTTATCAAATATTAAAATACAGGGATGCATGCTGACTGAGTACAGTTGTAAACTGACCATTTATCAAATATTAAAATACAGGGGATGCATGCTGACTGAGTACAGTTGTAAACTGACCATTTATCAAATATTAAAATACAGGGGATGCATGCTGACTGAGTACAGTTGTAAACTGACCATTTATCAAATATTAAAATACAGGGATGCATGCTGACCGAGTACAGTTGTAAACTGACCATTTATCAAATATTAAAATACAGAGGATGCATCCTGACTCAGTACGATTGTGTTTGGTGTAAGGTGCAGATTGCAGGACAGGAGTCAGAGGCTGCCTGGCTGCTGCCTGGCACAGGAAACCTGTCTCTGCTTCTTCATCTTAAACCTCATCCCTGCTTACCACAAGGCTGCACATTCAGAGCTGTCTTGTCCATCTCACATATGTGCAGCTCTCACTTGTGTGCAGATGCAGTGTAGGCACGCCCACAGCAATGACTCTCTGCTTGAAGTGTGCCCTTGACATTTGGATTCCTGTTTTCTTCCTTTCAGACAGTAGAACTTGTGGATCAGTTGCTTCGGAAAGTGGATCCTGCCAAAGACAGGGAACTGTGGGTAAAAGAACACAAAACTGGAGATATCCGACCTGTGGACATGGAAATATAGACTGATCTATAGTTGGATGTGATGAGTCCACTGAATTAAGCAGGCTAACGTTTGTTTTTAAGGGTCAAAAGAGCATAGGGAAAAGGTTATTTCACTACCAGACAGACACCTTGTAATTTATGCCTGTATGGGCTATCTCTGTTCCATTTAGTCATTACAATGGTCCTCGTTGTGCTAAGCCTTAAGCACCAGACATTCCAGGGTGAAAAAAACAGATGTGTGCTTCCCACCAGAGGTTCCCAATTGCACGCAGCTTCCAGGAGAAATCTGCTTCCTGGCACAGAAAGTGCTCTGTTCTTCAGTGACTTTGTGCTCCACCCCTTGCATGACTTTTCTCTATCCAGTATGTCAGAACAAGCACGCAGAGAGCCTCTGGCCAGCAAGGAGATAACTGAATATGATGCAGGAGGCAAGGAAGTCCTGATCATGAATCCCAGGTCTATCACTGACTGCTCTCATGGCCATAGGCAAGTCAATTAACTTTCCTGGCTCCCCTGTTTATAAAATCTGTGGATCCTGCAGCAGTGTTGTGTGAACATATTGCTCTCATATCACACTTCCACCACGGCAGTGAAGTGATGGCCCTTCTCCCAAAATCTATGGAGAAGATTCCTGTTCTTCCTGTTTTATACTCCCTCTCAGGGATACATAAACCCATTTTCATGATTTCTGTTGTCGGCCAGTCGATAAGTTTGAAAGTGTCACCATCACAATTTTTTATCAGGAAAGACTTGGTTGTACTATACCTACCTCAATGGCTGTCAGAGTGCCCTCAATGACAGAAGGAGGTCATATTCCAAGGAATAAATGAGATGTTTAAAATCTTTCCTGCTCATGCAAGGTGTTTTTCCGCAGAATCTCCTTAAAGACAGTCCTCTAATAGTTTCCTTGGGATTCAGGTTTAAATTTCCTTTGTTGGTTTTCTTCAGGTGAATATCACAGACCTTAGGTATTTGTAATTACCGGGTTTGTCCCGCTAAATTTTGCTTTTATCTTTTTGGAGCCTGATTTTCAAAGGTGCCATGAATGTGTGATGCTAGATTGCATTCAGTGTAGATGTAGGTGCCCAGCACTTCTGTACCATCAGAGTCTCAACCTGAGGGTTTTTCTTTGTTACCCTTACTGCAAACCACCAAAAACTCAACATTGCTCTCAGCAAAATAGTGTTATGTAGTTTGGAGACTGGTTTTGAAAAGGTATTTATTTCCTTCTGCTGTTATTTCTGATCGAGTATTCAGTGTTGCTGTTAATATATTTGTTCAGCATTTCATAGAATGCAAAGATTCTTCAGATTCTTGCTTTAGATCCAGGAGAAATCTTGATTCTCACCACTGTGGCCTTTACTCAGTGTTTACTGTGGTCTTAGCTACAATATCCCAAAATATTTCATTTGATCTTCAGTTTTGCTCTATTTTATCCCACTGTTATGTTACTGTGTTTTTCTCCCCAGCCCCAGAACTGCATCCTTCTTTTGTTCGACTGCTATTCCAGGTTTTTGTTCACCATCCTCCAATTGCTGTGAATGGATGATTGGGAGTCAATATTCCTCTTGACAAATACAAACTGAGACACAGAAAAGTCTTACCTGAGGCATGTTTAGAACATTGCTGCAGTGGTTATTTTTCTGGTTTATTCTTTCAAGCTGAAATCTGTTGCATTTTTCTATTGCTCCCCTTTTTTTCAGCCATCTCTTCACTAGTACAGCTTCATTCCTGTCTTGCAGATGCCTTCACAACCCACTCCTCTGCTGCTTCATTAACCTTTATAAACCTTTAGCATCCTTTGTGTGTTGGCAGTTGCAGTGCCATGACTGCTGCGTGCTCAGGATCACTCCTGGTGGGCATTTCCTGTGCTGCACTTCCCCTGGGAATTTGGATTACAGTTTTATTCTTGGTGTTGGAAGGCTCACTGTGATGTCAGCCTCACCTAAGTGACCACTGCAACACCAGCTGAAGTGTTTGGTTTGCCTGAGTGTCCTTGAGCTTAGTGAGAGCCTCCATGGATTCCTTTTCTCCTTCCCTTTTTCCCTCAAGCAGGGCAGTTGATGATCTCTCCCTTTCAGTCTTTCCACTGATTCACTCTGTCTTAATAATTTTTGGCCAGATCAGTGTATATTTCTCCTAATTCCTCCCTTGCACTTCAGAGGACAGGCACTTTGTTTTTTTTTAAGCCACAAGTGCAGGTTGAGCTTTCAAAACTTCAGTGGCCAAAATAATGTGAAAACGTGAAAGTTGAGTTTCAGGTTTCCCCCTGCTCTAGGCTGTATTGTAAATTGAAATGAGCAATCTTGACAAAGCCTCAGCACATTCTTGTTTGGATTGCAAAACAAAGCTTGTTGTGCACTTTATTCAGTATTCTCCTTAAGAAATACCTGAAATACTCTGTTAGCAATTACATTTTTCCTCTTTCTTTAAAGAAGTTTGTTACTTTATCTATTGTGGACTGGAAATACTGTCCTTTAGCACAGGTTTCTCTGGACACTAAAGTGTTTTGGTTCCTCTGCTAAGGTGTATTTATGCTGCTCTAAATGCTTAGTTGGGGTTTTTTGTTGTTTTTGTGGGGGTTTGGGGGTTTTTTTTGGGGGGGAGGTTGTTTGGGGTTTTTTTGTTGTTGGAGTTTTAGGGTGTTTTTACTTTTGGTTTTATTTCCAGACAGTTTTCCTGCTTCTAGTTCTTGGTCCATTTGAAATGTTTCAGGGATGTGAGCTGCCCAGAACAGTAATTCTCTTGGTGGAGTCTGTATCTCTTTTTCACTTCAATAACCAGAGGAGAGCACAGGTACCTGGTTATTGATCATTCCCAGCCCAGGACACTCTGAGTTCTGCTCCACCACAGGTGAGATGCTTCATCCACAACAATTCCACCTATATTCAGTGCAAGTTTTGCTGTTGCTTGTACACAGTTTGCAGCTCATTTCTTTCAAAAGGTGATATTCCTTCTTGGTGTGACACTGCAGATCAGTGTTCCCTGGCTCATTCCCTTCTCCGACTGATGGATTTTGGATTGTGTGATGCCTTACACTGGAATTCCCTTGCTTCTAACAGGCAGCATCTTCACAGAGGGCAGTGGCACATTTAAAGGAGAGCACGGGTTCCTGCCCTCACAGGTAACTTTGGGAGTTTCAGCATTGCTCTGTTTGTCTTCCACTGAGTTCCAAAAATGCAGTGGAACCCAGTCAGTCTTCATGCTCATCCTAAACAGCTGCTTCTCCAGGCAAGCTCAACTTTGTGTTTTATTAAAATACTGTTAAATGTATGGATGCTGCCTGATGCTGCTGCAGTGTAACTAATGGGATACCAAAGGAGGTCTCTTACCTCCAGTACTGAGCTTAGGCATCATCTCATTTCACCTGGTGTGAGTTTGTGCTGGTTTAGTCACTGTGGGGATGAGATTGGCAGGGTTATCTCCCATCTCTGTGTTCTCTGAGCTCACAGAGCAGGTCAGATCTCAACACTCTTTGCTTTTACTGGCAGAGGTAGAACAAGGGGAATTTTCCTCTCATCCTTAGCAGGGAGCTCTGCTTGCCCAGATCTGTTAAGCCACCCATGTTCTGGGAGTGCTGCCACACCTGTGAGCTCCCTCTTGGTCTGAGTGATGCTGTCACACACTGTCCTGTGCTGGAGGGCTCTGTGGCAATCTCCATTTCAGCCAAAGTCCTTTGGCCCTTCCCTTAGCAAAATTTAGGGCTTCCTGAATTCCATGGCTTCAGGTCTGTTGTGTGTCCTGACATCTGGCAGTGCCAGAGCTGCTGAGGTGCTTACCATACAGAATGAGAACTTTTTATTCATCATCCACACCTTCCTGCCTGTGTCCTCAAAGCACAGTTGAAAATCTTTCTCTCTAAGGTGTTCTTTCAGCTTTTTTCCTACCAGAGCTCATTCTGCATCCAGTGCTGTTGGTTGATTCCATGAGCTGGAAGCAGTGAGTCCTTTACCACATGAGCCAGATGAACTCCTCTGCCATGAGCAGCAAGATTCAGTTTCTTCTTGGAGCAATATCCCAAAAAGGTCTAATTCTGTTTGCCAACCTGCTCCAGATTCAGTCATCTCTGTAACTCACACCTGTTCATCACTTCTATGGGTTGGATATCTTTTGAAAGACTTTGGTTGCTCCCTTATAGGGACATTAATTCATTATTGGACACTGGAATTATAGAAGAAAGCTTTAATTTTATTTTTTTAAAAATTTTATAATACTGTAACAGCAATGAAAATCATGCAGAAATCTCTGTTATGTTTCTAGACTCCCTTTCCCCCTGTGCAGCCCCTTCTGAGCTGCTGGGGGGCAGCTGTGCTCCCCCTTACTGCACAGGTAAACACTGAAATCTCATTTCCTTGAGTGCCTGACAGGCAGCATGCAAACTTGTGCACTTCTTCTTTCCCCCTTTATGCAGCGTTTTTTTTTCTTTGCTTGAGTTGAGTTTTTTTCCCCTAACAGGAATTTTCTGTGAAGCATTCACAGGAAACTTCTATATGTTTGTAGCAGTCATATTTTCTCAGGTTTTGTTAGAATTATCCCTGGTTTTAATGTCATTATTTAAATATTGGCTGCGAGTTAGGCATGTTAGATAGAAATGATCATTCTTCACCTGTTCTTTGGAAGTGCTCAGCACTCAGAGATTTCTTGGAATCCAACAGGGAGCTAAGAGACAAGACTCTTTGAAAATCAGGCTAACAAACAGAAATGCACAAACCTCTTTTTCCCTTGCTTGTACCAAGTACATGGGTAAAGCAAATATTAATAAATGAGAATTAATTATGTGTAGCTGCTCTCTGTGCTGCTCCCAGCAGCTCCAGGAGTGTTCTTGTGTGGGGCTGCAGTCAGAACACACCTGGAGTGTGGAGCCACAGGTGATGCAGTTGTAAAAACTCAAATCCGTGATGCTCTGCCCATCCATTTCTTCAGTCACACACGGGGAGAGAAAGGGCACTGCTTACCCAGGTGGGTCCTTCACTACCAAGCACCTTAAGAAATCCACACAAGCACTTTGAAGGTCCCCCTGGAATGAGTAGATGTGACTTCTTGATGTGATTATTGGATGTTTCCTTCTGAGCTGAAAGCAGATTTATTGTTTCACAGTATCTCGTGTGCTCTTGCCCACTTGCAGCCTGCTGTGTCTGTTCCCAGAGATGGCAGCAGACCCCGGTGTGCTGAGGGCAGCCCTGGTCACCCTGAAATTCCTCTCATTTGGCAATTACATCTTCAAAAGACAGAGTCAAAAAGGCATTTTTCAAAACAATGAGCTTTTCAGTTCACAGACCACTCTGGAAAGCCTGCAGGCTTTTTGCTGCCCAGTGTGAGTTGGAATAGGAGAGTGGCGTGGCTGAAGATTGGCTCTGAGCAGCTCCTGTTGTGTGGACAGCATCCCATCCTCTCACAGGGATGAGGAACAGCCCAGAGGCATCCTGTGTGCACCAGATGACTCTGAGCAGCTCCTGCTGTGTGGACAGCATCCCATCCTCTCACAGGGATGAGGAACACCCACGGGCATCCTGTGTGCACCAGAGGAGCCTCCTGGCCACATCATCTTAACCAGGTGGGCAAGAGCCACAGATCAATTCAGATCAATGGGCAGGAGGATGTTACCTCAGTGCATCTCAGACCCTGGTGGGTATTGAGTAATGCTCAGTAAGGCGCCCATCACTCTGCCAGTCCTGCTCAGCACCTGAAAATCACTGCTGGAAGGTGCCTGTTGCTGATGCAGAGCTCTCCAGCTCACTCCTGGCTGCAGCCATGGCAGACCAGCAGGTGCCAGTGCTGCCCTGGGGACTGGAGAAGGGGCTCTGGCTCTGGGTTTGGCTGCCCAGATGTTCCCCAGCTTTAGGAGCCTGCAGCACACAGCCCTGCTGTGGCACAGTAGGAATGAAATCTCTCCTGGCAGCACATCCTGGTCTTTCCCTGAGCAGCATTGTTGTAAGAGTAACACCAATTTACTTTGTTTACAGCAGATTTTATTCATATGAGCGTGCATCTTTCAGCTCTTTATTTTTCCCTCTCTGTTGTTACTGTAGCCAGCCTTTCATCAGTGAAATGCAACACTTTTCAGGACCTTTAATTTTGGAATTTCATAGAACATATCTGTTATTTCAATGTGCTGACCAAATTTCATGCTTTTGGGTGTTTTCTGAGAGTTTTAAGAATTTTTTTGGAGAGGTTACTTTGGGTTTTATTTTGGATTTTTTTAATCAGCCACCAGGTTTGGAAGTGTAATAACTTCTTTTTGTGCTAGCCACAGTTTCATTTTCCTTCCTGGATGTTTTTTCTGAAGGGACCAACACATAGCACAATTCAATTTAAATTTCTAATCCCATGCATTCCTCAAGGCAGAAACCTTTTGTGCCTAATGATGCATCTGAGTGTAAGAAATGTATGTGGATAAAATATTTCATAGACCAATTAATTAAAAATAAGTCTTAAATTAACCACATAATAATCACAGGGGAAAAAAAAAAACGTATAGATTTGAGACATTCAAATTTAATTCCCTCAACTTACATTAAGTTGAACTATTTCAGGTGTGTCGTAAGAGAAAAAACTCAGTGGATATTCAGGACAAAAACTTTCCAGCTGCTCTATCCAGGTTCAGTGAGTGGACAGGACAAAATTTTGAATATATCAGGACTAGAATTAAATATATGCAGTCTTTCAGGGCTACTGATTTAACAGTTAACTGAGTAATGGCTTGTATCACAACCCTAATAAAATTCTGCTAGTAGATCCCCTTGAAGTGCCTCTTTAAATCTGCTACAAGCATGTGAAAATCACACAGATTTCACCCTACAAATTGCCAAATCTCAGGAGCAGCCGCTGTGCACAGATCTGTGCAGGATTCTCAGCCCCTTCCTTGCTCTGAGCTGTGCCCCATTTTAGGACACCCCCATCTCCAGGAGATCTGCCTTTGGCTCTGCTGATTTGCTGTCCAGCTCAGGCATCCTGAGTTCTCAATGCTGAAAATTTAATAGGGAAAAAAAAAATTAAACTTAAAAGCAACTGCATTGAAGCGAAATCTTTGGACCTATCCTTGGTCTCAGTAGAATAAGCAGGGAATTCTGCATAAAAAATATGCAGTGATAATTTTGCATAAAAGAGTTGTTACACTTTATTATGTAAAATTAATTATTAATAATAATAATGATAATAATAATAAAAGCCCACAATTTTTTTTTACAGCAGTTGCAGAGAAAAAATGTTCTGTTCCTGGAACTCAAAAAGCTGAATGTGATTTCAGGGATCTCACATCTGCTAACATAATAATCAAAATCATGTTAATCCCAGAATTTGGGAATGGTTGACCTGAAATCCCTTGTTCCTTTGGAGTTTTTTGATGAAATGGCTGAGATGATCAGAATAGCCTAAGGAATTTGGATGTCCATACTCTTTAAGTCAAAAAAACCTTTTGGGCACAGCAGCCTCTATCCATTATGAAAACAGCAGGTACTAGTGTTGGACAAAAACACTTTTTTCTCTCTGGATGATTTCCTTGTTTTCTGCAACACAAGGCTGTGAGAATTCCCCTGGGCAGCTCTGCAGGGATTCACAGGCAGGCCAGATCACCAGTCACACTAAACCAGAATTTTCTACCAAAATCAAGTTGTTTATTTGGTCCTTTTTTGTGTAGGTTTTCCTAAATACTTCTAAATTTCTAGGAAAGTTGTCTTTTGCCAGTACTAATGACTTGTTTTTAAAGATGCTTAACCAAAATTTTATAACTTCCCATAAATTTTGGCTGACTAGACCCCTTTTAAATAGTTTATTGACCATACAGCCTCTGTCTGGGTTACTAGTAAATCTTGGATCATTGTGGAAATTATAGGATGGCTTTTGTTCCCTAAGGACAGATGAAGGAATATTTACTGAACTTAAGGTGAATGAAGAAAAGATTTAAGGGGCAGATCTTCAGCTCGGGTAAACTGGCAGGGTTCAGTGGAAGCTACTTGATGTCAGCTGTGGATCTTGTCCTTCAGTGTTGAAGGCATTTCCTATATGTAATTTTTTCTGTCTTACTGTAAAACAATTTCATATGGTTAAACTGTATTTTCCTATATTGTTCTGCAAGTTTATATACACCATAGTGCTCATCTCATCTCCTGTAAAATAAACTGTACAGAGACACATTGAGCATGGAATTGTCTTTACCCAGTTGCTTTTTCTTCTCCCACAGCCCCACACTTTGTGAGTGCAGTTTGATCCAAGATATCCTGTGGGGTGCCACATGCACGTGGACTTTGTTGATGTTAGCTTAATGCAGCTTGAATTTGCAGCCACATCACTGGGGTGCAATCTTGTGCTTGCCCTTTTCAGATCTTCACATGATAATCAGACATGTATGGTCCCTAAAAATTTTATTTTCAATTTATTTTTATTTTTTTTCCCTGGAAATCAGTTTAACATGTGTGGCTAAGTGGTTCTTGAGCAATCAAGCTGACCATGAGCAGCCTGAGAGCAGCTGCCATGGAATGGGGGTGTTTTCATGTTTTAAGTGATCTGGAGCTCTTCCCCACCCAGTCTGTCCTTTACTTTCAAGCTTCACGTGCAGCTTGAAGTTGGAAGCACTGCTTAAAACCTTGTTAATGAATTTTCTCCTTTTGATATTTGAGTTAACATGCGTGCTGACAGGTTTTCTGACAAAGTCAAAATCCTGCCTGCCAAAATCCTGCCTCACCCAACACCTGCCTCTGGAAGGGGGCTCAGAGCACCTGTGATGCCTTGGGAAGGCTGAGCTGGAACAGAGACTGGACAGAGCCAGACGATAAAGTAGGATTTATTGAAAGGCCTTTAGGGTAGGACAAGAACCTGGCCAGGGCTACACCCAAGGTGAACCCAAAATGGTCACAAAATGGACGAAGGGTCACAAGGTCTCACACTTTATAAATTTTGGTCCTTTTGGACATTGGGGTTTAATTGTCCAATGCCAGCTTCAGGTTATGCAGTCTCATCCTTTTTGTTCCTCCCTCCAGCCACCCTTGTTTGTGCTGTTGGGCTGAAAGTTGTCCTTGGTGTGCAGCAGGACAAGGATTTGTTTTGTGTCCCTGCTGTGTGCAGAGAGCTGAGTGACACTGACTGTGAGCTCAGAGCTGCACCCCTGGGCAGCACAGAGCCTGAAATACATGAAAGATAAAACTTAAGGCTTAAAACTCATAACCTGGGAGTCACAGTTCCGCAGAACACAAGTTCCCCTTCCACAGGGTGTGACTCTTGGAGGCAGCACATCCATACAGCTCATAAATCTCTGTGGAATTTTCTAAGAATTTTTCTGGTTTTGAACTCGTGTAAGAATTGGTTTCTGCAACCCCCTGCACTCTGTGCTTGTGCACGGAGGTGGGAAGTGGTGGCAGAGCTGTGCACAGTCTTCTAGAAAGAGAAGACCCTGAAGGAAAAACACTTAAAAAGTTCCAGGTGAAAGCTTCATTTTCACAGCAGTGTCTTTGCACCTTGTCCAAAATTGCCTAAATCTATTAAAACAATCTCAGAACGCTGGTTCAGATTGTGCTGCGTGGTGTAGAGCAGCTGGTGAAAACCCTCCACATGCTGGGGTACATTCAGCTGCAGCCTGATAGCAAAAAGCTCCTCTGTTGCAGAGCACTTTGACATGACCTTGGAACCCAAGCTGGGGAGATCCTGAACAAAACATTTGCTGTGCTGGTGTGGTGCCAGTGCCCAGAAAAACATCCCAGTGAGAGCACCAGAGCAGGCAGTGGCAGGGTGGCAGCCTTGCAATATTTAAATGCAGAGCTCACGAGGTTTAACACCATTCTGTGCTAGACTCCTGCAGCCATAATAATTAAAAAATCAGCTTGGACTCCAAAATGTAATTAAGCCTTTGACTTCTGAGGTCCATCCAAGAGGAAAAGGAGGAGATAACTGCACCTACAACGTACTTTAGACAGCCACAAGTGTCTCAGGCCTGAACCTAAAGCAGTGCTCCTGGACCCATGGGCCAGCCTAAGGCAGGTAAGTCCTGTTGGTGATCTGTTGGATCTGTCTTCATCTGTGTTGGCCACTGGACTCACGAAGAGACAACTCTGCCTTGCAGGCTTGGGATGGACAGACAGCCTGCAGAAGGTCACAGATGTTTGTGATGATTTGCAGTGTTCATGGAAGGATGCACATAAGGCATTGAAATAGGAGCAGACATGGCTGCTGCTGTGAGTCAATTAAATAAGTTAAACTTACTGCACAAGGTGGATGGGCTGAAAGTGTTTTTAAATCTTTAGAAGTCAATGTGACCTGTGTTCTGCATGAGGCCCTTAGAAGTAAAGCTGTGTGTAAAGTAAAAGTAAAGCTGTGTGTAAAGTAAAAGTAAAGCTGTGTGCAAAGTTAAAGCAGTTGGTTTAACTCAGTTCTTGTAATCTTTCCTGGTTTGCTTCACTACCACCATTTCTGTCATGTGGTTTCAGTGAACACAATGGCAATTTCTGAACTGATGGTCAGATGGCCCAGGGAATTCTGTTTGCACAGCTTGCTTTGAACTAACCTCACACACAAGGGAAGTTTCAGCAGTCATGATCCTCTAGCACAGAAACACTCATGTCCTGTTTCTTCCTTGGGGAAGAAACTGTCTCAGTCCTTATACAAATGAAAACAAATTACAAACAAGCGCTGGTGAAGTATTTATTGCAGGGACAAACAATCCAAGCTCAGTGGTTGTGCTGCAGGCTGTTTGCACTGTTGTTTTCACAAGTCCCTGAAAGCAGAGGATGAAAACCTTCAGCTCAGATTTGATCCTGACTTCCTGTTTTATCAAGTAGCAAACCAAACACTCAAGTCTCCCAGAGCTACAGCAGAAGTTAGTTTTTTATTTACAGAGCTATGATTTTTTTATTTTATTTTTTTTTTTAATAGCAATGTTTTAAGACTGTTTCATTTATCTCTGGTTCTTTGCTCAAAGAGACTGGGACTGGTTTTTTGTATCAGCTGCTGGGATGTCTTTAAGGTGAGTTCTACAGCCAGCTCTGCTCTCAGGCTTCAGGAGCTCTTCTCACTGCCCCTTCCACTTTCTGCAAGTCTGTGTAAAAGGGAGGAGGACTGGATGGCACCGTGGTGGAATGGGGAAATGTGGGGGTTAAGTCCAGACACCCTCCTAGGACTGCTCACAGTTTCAGGGATTTTTTCATGTTGGCTCCCACTCTCAATGAGAATGCCTGCAAATTGTGTGCAGCTGTGTGCTCAAGTGCACAGTTAGCAGCCTGGTCGCTGTGGTGCTTGCAGACACCACAGGCAGATGTGTGCTCAGTGCCTTTTTGACCTGTGTTGCTTTGTGCTTTTCCTCTGCTGCTGAAACCAATTCATTTCTTCCCTCCCAGGTCTGTGAAAAGGAAAACTCTGGATAAAGCCAAAGGTCCATATAGCCAATGTCCTGGTGTGACAGTGACAAGTAAGCACCAGGTTCATAGGGAAGGGTGGGAGAGGAAAGCTTTGCCATGAATTTCATGGAATACTTTGTGATTCAACCTAGATTACACTTTGTTCCTCTGCTCAGGGGCCCTTCCCCAGCAGTGTCAGTGTTGGAGTTAAACAGTTGACACATTTTTTTGCCTCCCTACAGACAGATAGATGGACAGTTTAGTCAGTGATTGATAATTGATCTGTGATACTTTCTCAAATAAAGTCCAATAAATCCCTTTCCTTCCCTGACAGGCAGAGGAGAAAGGAAAAAGCTGAAAAACTCTTCCTAGTGTCTTTTTGTTGGTTTTGTTCCTTTCCTCAGTTCTTCTAGGTGGTGTTTTGCACCCTCTTTGCTCAGCCAATGTCATGAACGTGATGCACAAGGAAAAAGCTTTTGAGCCTTTCAGGGCTGGGAATGTGACAGTTGAATTTTAATTTCCTGGAGCTAATTGCAATGATGAAGCTCACAAGCAGCTGCTTCTCATTGTAGCTGTGTGTGGCTCCAGGAATGACTGCAGAGATATCTAAACACGAGATGACATTTAGCACAGCAGAGAGTTTGTGAGATTTGAAATGGCAGGTGGAAAAAAAAATAGTTAAAAGTCCACAAGGGTGGTTGCTATGGAAGTCGGGAAAGATGATGTCAGCAAAATAACATCATGAAGAATTTTACAGATCACAGGATTTTCCTTAATGGGAGCTCAGACTGATGGGAAAGGGGAAGAAAATGCCAGAATCAAATGAAAAGAAATCCAAGGAAGGATCAGTATTATCAATTCCAAGGCCTGACTGACAGAGAATGGAATGTTTGTGCTTTACTGTTTGAGCCTTTGAGGCACAGACCCTGGCATGTGGAAGCAATATATTTAACAAAGAATGTAAGTACACATGAATAATTAGCATACAGTTGACATCTCTGGCTGTAGGAGGAGCCACTGTGTCTGGAAGGTTGTGCTCTAGGTGTAGTAAAATATAAAAGATTAATAGCCTGTCTCACAACAGATTGCTGAGATGGAATAAACCTTATTTGTACATATCAGATCAGTTATCACACCACATCTCATGGCAAAGCTCTTCTGAACCCCACAGGCTATTCTGGGCTTGGAATGCAATTTTTTTTTTTTTTTCCTCATGAAAGTTTTGACAGAAAGCAAAATCCTTGGCAAAAACAACTCCAAAGCTGTGGAAGTCAGGTTTGGGCGTGGGTTGTTGCTGATGTCCTGAGGGTTAATAGATCACCTTGTCTTACTGAATGGATTGACTCAGCAGAGTCCAGACCCCAGCACTGTGGGAAGCCTTTATCTCCCACCAGGATTTCTCATAAGGCAGTGGAAATCTGGGCAGTAAAGGTGAGAAACCAATTGATAAAGAGAAAAGACCTTTTTCCTCTTGTCACCAGCTCTGCACAAGCAGAAACCCCTGGGGGAATGTTCAACTTTCTGTTGCCTGATAATTAGTCAGTGTGCAAATTAGATACATAATCACATAAAATACGACTTGCAAACAAACACCAGTTTAGGTCAGGCTGTCTCCTCCACTCCTGTTCCTTGTCCTTCCCACTGCTTCTGTGTGTCCAGTCTGTGCACTTTGTCTTGGGTTTGGTAGCCAAGAGATTTTTATTCTATTTTATCTGTTGTAAAAGCAGAGATTTCTTTATCTCTTATAACTCCAGGGGGGTGGATGCCTTCTGATAATGGCCCAGCTGTTAAAGCAGCTGGGGCAGGGTTTGTTATCTCTGTCACCACCCGTCCATCCTCCAGGGGACATCTGCTGATAATGGGCCATGCAGGCTCACCAATGACATCACACATGACATCATCGGGGATATCTGCTGATAATGGGCCATGAAGGCTCACCAATGACATCACACATGACATCATCAGGGATATCTGCTGATAATGGGCCATGAAGGCTCACCAATGACATCACACATGACATCATCAGGGATATCTGCTGATAATGGGCCATGGAGGCTCACCAATGACATCACACATGACATCATCAGGGATATCTGCTGATAATGGGCCATGCAGGCTCATCAATGACATCACACATGACATCATCCCATTGGGAGAAGCTCCACCCAGTGTGGGCGGAGCCAACCGTTCCTACCTGGATAAAAACTGAGACTCAGGAACAGCAGGGATCTGGTTTTTCCACCAGAGGAAGACCAGACCCATCTCGCCACCACTGGACTTTTCCTACTCCATTTTCTGTACCCCACAGAACCTCATCCAGGATTTATTTGGGCTGCTCCCAACACCCTGACCAACAGGGGTCAGGTCTGACTCTGTCAGGGTTTTCCAGGACTTTAATTTTGCTTCTTTGCTTGTTTTTGTACTACTGCATTTGTATTTTGTTTTCTTTTTTATTCCTATTAAAAAACTGTTACTCCTATTCCCATATCCTTGCCTGAAAGCCCTAATTGCAAAGTTATAATAATTTGGAGGGGCGGCGCTGACATTCTCCATTCCAAGGGAAGCTCTGGCTTTCCCTGGCAGAGAACTGTCTTTCAAAACCATGACACACTTGTAGCATCCCTGGCTGCTGCAGGTGGTTTTATCAGGTTTCAGTGTCCCTCCAGGGGCTGCACAGAGGGTGGAAAAAAAAATCCCAGGAGTATTCCTGACCTTCAAATTCCCAGGAGGACAATCAGCTATTCCTGCCTCTGACTAACCTGTGTGAATTGTGAAGTTCGCTGCCGTCTTCTAGAAATATTTGGAATTTAGGAGCTTGTAATAATTCTGTAAAATAAATAATGCTGTATTCCTGCTGTTATCTACTTAGAAAGGCTCTTTCTGAAGGAATCCGTGTGATGGTTGTTTTTGTCTGGATCAGACCTCAGGCCAACAGGGCCTGCTTATATAACCAGAGTTGATTTTTATAAACTGAGAGAGGCAAAAAGCCCAAACACATAATAGAGAGAAGAAAATGCAGCTAGAGAGACTGCTGTTCAAAACACAGGAAACTGGTTTCTTGACCATATGAAAATCTTTAAAATGCAATTAAAAAGTAAACTGAGATGCCATAAAATCTTACAATTTCTATGTTTTTAACACCTAAGTAAAACACATTCTAAATCACTTCAATATCTTTAATGTCTTAATAATGGCTCTAGAAGAAATCAGTCTCTTTGAAATTGAGGAAGACACAATGTGTGCATGTGCGATGTCTGGTGTTTCCACTGGCTGCTGAAGAAATCCATTGCAGAAAATTCTATATAAGCAGAATTCACATTCTAGTAAAAAAAACCCTTTAAAAACTGCAGATATATTATTTTAAAATGTATCAAACATTTACAGTTTATTTATATATTACTGAAATATACAACTTTACATTGATTAAATAGGTTAACACAGATAGAACTGTAAAAGAAATACACTTTTAAAGTGCCAGAAATACGTTCTTGAACTAATGTTAGTCAATGAATTGATCTGTTCTTTGCCATAAAACAGAATAAATGCCACAGGTTGCATGGCTAAACCTTTGTAGCCTGATAAATATTCATGAAAAGCATTGGTCAGTTATATAAGCTGGGTCATAGAATATTAACAAACTTGGTTGCATTTCATAGGTCTCTGGATGAGTTTGGGTGTGAGAAATGAAACTTTACCATGGCTCTTGTTAAATGGAAGAAAAAGGATTTCACAATACTTTTGGTGCTGTCACAGTCCCATGTCTTTATCCATTTCGGGTCCCCTGGGAGGAAGATGGAGGCAGCACTTCCCACTGAGCTGCTTTGTCATTAAGGACACGTGTAGGGCAAACCAGAAGTCACAGTGGCTTGTGTCAAATAAAATAAAATAATTTTTAAAAAAAGTAACAAAAATTGTATCAGAACATTTCATCTGGGCACATTCCGTGGAAGTATTTTGGGTTTTCATCTCATAATGACATTTCCAGCACTAAACTTGAAGTGAAGATGCTCAAAAAGGCAAGCAAAAGCTTGGTTCTTCCCAAGTTTGTTTTTTGGGTTTCATATATATACATATATATATATTTGGTCAGGTTTGTTCTAAAATTGGGGTGGTTTTCTTGAGATAGGGTATGATTTCAGCTGTGAAGGAAGGAGTCTTCCATGCACATCTATTTGTGAGCCACTCCTATGAAAAAGAAACCTAAGAACTTCTCATGACGTGACTCAAAGCCAGTCACATGTGGATGAAGACGACAAAATGTGTCTCCAGAGCCTACTCATGTCCAGAGTTCATCCTGCTTCCTTGTGTACCTCACAAAAGCAGAAAGCTCCATCCAGAAGACCTCTTGACCCTTCCACACCAGTCAGCAACATCCAGCTCAATAACGGGACCAATATCTCAGACCAAGAAATCTGGAACACCTGAGCCACCAAGTGCTCCATCCCTGCACATCCCCGAGCTCTGAGCAGCCTGGAGGTCAGAGATCTGTCCCAACCGTGGCTGCTGGCAGGTGCTGCCCCATGGGACAGCTCCCTAAATCTCACTTTCCTCAAAGACCTCCTCGGTGGTCTCTCCAGTGGTGACCTCTCCCTCGCTGCTGTCGGACATGCTCATCTGAGGAGGGCCTGCCTGGGCTGTGTCCTGTGCCTGCCCAGCACCTGCTGCAGCTGCACCTCCCAGGGCTTGCTGAGCTCCAGGCACAGGCGGTGCTTGCTGCTCAGGTGATGTTTCTTCCTTTTCTGCGAGCATTTCCTCAGGTATTTGATGTTCTCCCCAGAAAGCAGAGCTTGCAGCCCAAGGGGTCTGCCAGCAGGAAACGCGACCATTGCTTCTGCAGCTCTGCTTTCACCTGAGGGGAGGAGAAAAGAGTCACTGGTCATGATGGCTGAAGTTTGAGCTTTTCATGTTTTTCAGATTCTGTGCTGCCCAGGGGTGCAGCTCTGAGCTCACAGTCAGTGTCACTCAGCTCTCTGCACACAGCAGGGACACAAAACAAATCCTTGTCCTGCTGCACACCAAGGACAACTTTCAGCCCAACAGCACAAACAAGGGTGGCTGGAGGGAGGAACAAGAAGGATGGGAGCTCACAGCCTGGAGCTGTAACTGGACAATTAAACCCCAATGTGCAAATGGACCAAAACTGATAAAAGTGTGAGACCTCATGACTGATTGTCCATTTTGTGTCCATTTTGTGACCATTTTGGGTCCACCTTGGGTGCAGCCCTGCCCAGGCCCTGTCCTGCCCAAGGTGTACCCTAAAGGCCTTTCAATAAATCCCTACTTTATTCTCTGGCTCTGCCCAGTCTCTGTTCCAGCTCAGCCTTCCCAAAGCACCAGTAATGGCAGGTGACCACCCTGTAGTTCCCTGACACAAATATTAGTTGTAAAATGAGAGGAACTGCCAAGTGCTGAGCTTCCTGCCCCTTTGGGGTTTTCCTTGCACCTGCTGCTTGTAGGGTAGGAACAGATTTGTTTGCTAAATCAATCTGAAGAGTCCAACCTCTTCACCCCGACTTAGGAAAGTTTTTCCTCTGCAAATCTGGAGTGTGTGTGTTAATTTATATCTCTAGGACTAAATCCTGGCAATTAACAGTGAAAGCTCTTCAATTGAATTGATTGAAGAAATAGATAGTAGAAAAATATGAAAATACGAGAGAAATAAGAGAGCTCAAGTGACTCCCCTGTTCACAGCCTGCTGCAAGGAGGAGGAGAAATCCCAGGGGCTGTGGAAACGAGGACCACTCAGCTTTACACAAGTGTTGTGCTGGTTTAGCTGGTTTGTTTTGTTAAAACATTTACCTGGCAGCCTGATGACAATCCTCAGCACTGAATGTCCCTAGGAGTGCACCCCAGGAGCCAGCAGGGCAGAGGAGAGCAGCCTCCAGCTCCATGTGGAGGAGCTGGGGCTTCCCCTCTGTGCTGGGGCCTTCCAAATTTTCCCTAAACCAGGACACCCCAGCTCTAACAGCATCACTTTGGCCTGAGAGCTCAGCTGGAGCAGCTGAAGAAGAAGTGGTGGTGGAAGAAGGTTTCTTCTGGTGGAAGAAAGTCAAAAGAGCAACTTCCACCAACTGATGAGAGCTGCTGGCAATTCTGTGCCCTTGGCCAGGGTCACACAAACACTTGTCCAGTGCAGACAAGTGCCAGCTCTCCTGATGCTTTAGGATTTTAGCTTTTATATTTTCATGTCTTTTTAATTTCATATATTTGCCATTTGTAATCAAATATATTTGCAAATTCTTTAGTGTATAACTCTAAACTCCAGTGCTAGCTACTATTTTTACATTTAGTCAAACAAAAAAATTCCTCTCTAGGCCTGAAACTCAAGGACATCTGTCTCAGGCCCTGAGAGATGTAAATAAACTGAAAACTTCTCTCCCAGCATTGTCTTACCTCTCCATTAGCAAAGCAATAGAGAACTGCTACCAGAAACCCTGTAAGAGAAAGGGAGTGAGAGAAAAAAAAAATCAGTGTGCAGGAAATACCCAAAGCTATAATTTAAAGGTGACATTAAAGCCATAAATATAAACCATGCTCCTTAATGTTCAAAAAGGAAACCAGTTGCCTGCATTTATTTATTAATTAAGTACCCAGCCACTTGTTTTTGTGCAGTTCCTTGGCAAGTGCAGGGCACATTTTGTGCATATGGTGAAGAACAGATTATAAACCCCAGTTTTATCTTCATTTTGCTACCACATCATGATTTTTTCCCAAATTATTGCTTTTACACTGTGACTGCTGCTGTTTCCAAACGTGGTAAAATTAAAAAAAAAAAAACCACCAAAATGCAGCTTGGTTTCTCATATTATCTGGGACTAATTATTTATATTATATCTAGGACTAATTATTTATATTATATCTAGGACTAATTATAATTTCTCATATTATCTAGGCTTGTTTGGGTTTGAGAATGATTCTACTGAGCTCTTGTTTGGGTTTTTACAAATTATTTCTATATTAAGTGATTAGTGTCAGTTCAAAGTTCAGCTATACTGAGTGTTATGGCCATTTGGAATTGCTGTTTTTCCTTTGAAACTGATTTAGATAAACACCTTAAAAATCCTATAGAAACAACTTGTTTTAAACCAATCCCAAAATTATTATTTCCATTTGCCTCTCTCTCTGTCTGTGTTTGATCTCAGGCTAAAGCAGCTTACAGGCTGCATCTCAGCCTCACAGACATGCAGATTTATTCCACTGCTTCAGGAAATGCCCTTTTTTGGTGTGTCTAAAGGCATCTGTGACACAAGTTCTGATTAAGTGAATAAATACTCTGAGTCCCAAGGCAATATTTGTATCACAGCTACAAAGGTGAAATTCAGTTGACAGCATTCAATGGTTCCCACACTCCTATTTTTCCAGAAGTGTTTCTGCTTTGCCCAGACAAAAGTTTAAAAAGAAATTCACCTACACAATTTCAACAATTTTAATTATATCTAGAATTAACCAATGACGTTCTGAGCTTGCTGTTAATTTTCTAGCAGTCCTCAATTATTCAGAGTCATTAATTCTTTAAGCATATGTGCAGTTTATCTGCCACACCAGTGGGAATGGGGACAGGAGAAACAGCAAACAGAATTTTATTTCTCTCATTTTTCATGCTTCACCTGGGTGATGGTAGGAAGATACAGTTAATTAGAGTTAATAATAGGTGATATCAAGTACAAATTGTAACATAATTAAATCACGTAAATATATAATGTAGTCTCATCTAATATTTTAAATATTTAAACATATTAAAATATATTAAATACAAATTTACCAGCTTAAAAAGCAACTTTTAATGCAGAACTTCTGCTCCTGGAGGCAGCTCTCATTTTTGGGGGGTGGAAAATTTATGACTCTGCTGGGTGGGTTGTGGGGGGTTTTGTTATGGGTGTGAACTTTAAATTTGGCCTCACAGGCAGCACAAGCAGAAACTGAATTTAAACAACACTGCTGAGCCTGCTGAGCCACTGTGGGAAAGGCAGAGACTGCCCAGATCAGGAGCTGCCTCTGTGAACCTCCCCGGGCTGATTTCAGTTTCTAAACACCTCTGGGAATCTCATTTGCTGCTGCTGTGACAAGCAGGGTAAAATCACACCAGAAGGTGGAAGACTTTGCTGATTATTTATATTTGATGCTCACTTTATATCCTGGTTTCTTTAATGCTTGCTCGTTTTTCTCCCAGTAAATTGTTTTTCACACTTAGAAACCTTCCCAGTGTGTGGTGACTTCTCAAACACACGTTTTCAGAATTATCCCAGTGTGAGTGGAAAGGGAGTATCAGAAATTCAGAAGGAATGTTCAATAGCAGAAACATCCATAGGAGAGGACAGACAGGTGTGAGGTTGATATTTCTGAGCCTGAGAGGATTTTTTAACTTGCTAAAAATTGCTAGCTCTTTCCCTTTGAGAAGGGAAACTTCTCACCAAGGTCTTCTTTCTCAAAACAATTTTGTAAAAACAACATTTCTTTCTCACAACATTCTCTTGCCCGCTGGTGTTTTCTATTTCCATAGTTTAACCAATGGAATTAGAGAGGTGTTGTTCCTATGCACCAATCATGTTCATTTTGTATTGGAATACCTTATAAAATAGGGGGAAAATAAAGCTTTTTTTTTTTTTTTTTTTTTTTTTCCTTCTGAAAATCTTAGAGTTTCTTCATTTTTATTTCATGTCCAACAGCAACACACAGCTAATCCTCAAAGTTGTTCTTCACTTCTAATGACAATCGCAATGTGATAAATTACTCATCAGATAACTGGGTTCTCTCCACCAGAAATCAGTGGTTTTTTCCTGAGGGTAACAATTTCCATGCACAATTTCCATGCCAAGATGTTTAGATTGCTCCATTTCCTAAAGCAAAGCAGCTTCATACCTACAACAGAACTCCCATTTAGAATTTAATTTCGTGCTCCTTGAAAATGTTTGAGTTAAACCTTCAGCTGAGATCCCAGGGATAATTGTTTTTCTTTAACAAAACAGTTTAACTGCCTTTTAAAACTACTGAGAAGATTTACAGACTAAACAAATGTAATTGTGTACAGTTTATGTGCTTTTTGGCTAATCCCTTCATAAATAACGCCGCAGCTAAAATAGAGAATCTGCAATAAACATTGGCTGAGATCTCTGGGTATTTTTTTAATGGAGCTTTGCTTCTAAAGCATGACATGCTGCCAAGCACATGCATGTTTCTCTAAAAGGAATGGAGTTTGTGTTCTTTAGCAAGGATGAGTAAGCTGGTTTATATATCAGATTTCTTTGTGCAAGCCAGTAAATAAAATCTTCACTTAAAATGATTCTGTGCTTTTAAAATAACATCCAGGCACTGCAGCCTCTCCAAGTAAGGATATGTCTGACCAAGGAACTTATACTCCAACATTAAGGGCCCTTCCAACCCAAATAATTCTGTGATTTTGTGAACACCATGTTAAAAAACTCCTTGAGCTTGTGGCTCTCCAGGAATTCTCTGTGTCACTCGGGACACTTTTCCCTGCAAGCTGGGGTGGAAATTTTAAAGTATAGCCTGAAAAACAGGGGCAAAACACTGCTGCATACATACAGCAGAGCACAGGTGAATATATGCAAAGGTGAAACCTCAGGATCATCATAAATTGTGGGGAAAGTGCAGCAGTGCTCAGATGGCTTCAGGGGAGGGCAGCAGTGTCAGAGTGAATTACTGAGGAGCAGCCCCTTGGAGCCAGAGAGATTATCCAAAAAAAAAAAGGGGCTTTACTGCCAATAAAGATCTGGAAATTGCTGTCCTGGTGCCCAGGAAGATCAAGGCAGGAAGATGTGGGTGAAGGACAGCTTTGCTGAGCACATTAGCACAATCTCAACAATTCATTACTGAGCAGGGGTGCAGAACTCAGGACAGAGGCAGGCAGGAATGCTCTGTGCCACTGTGCAGTTCTCTGGCTTGGCAAAGTGGAGAGCAAATTCTTCCAGGGAGGCACAGCCTGTGCACGAGTGGCCATCTGAGAATCACCACTGAGCTCCAGGAACAGCTCACTCTGCAATCTGGATTACTCAGAACTGGCTGTTTTATTGGAGTGTAAAACACTCCAGAGCCTTGCAGCTGACATCTGAGGCAGAGCTGCCACAGTCACCCTCCCTCCCCACATCAGGGTTTTGCCTGCTCACACCAGACTAAGGCAGGGGGACTGAAGAGGAGCCAAGTGCCTGAAGATCTGTAAAACACTCCTGATCCTACGGGTGAGAAACTTCTTTTCCACCTGTAGGTGCTGGTCAATTTTTCTGTTCCATCCATGTGATGGCTCTGACAATTTTTCTCCTAAAACTAACTAAAAATGGATGCACTTTTGTGAGACTACACCTAGGAGTCCACAGTGTCACTCTGCAGACAAGGTGAACAAACATCCTTTAGGAAAATGGAGCCCAAACCTTGGATGAGGCAGATATTCTCATGGTTATGATTTTGGCTGGGAGTGTTTTAAATGGACCATTTTAATCCTGTTTTCAGGGTCTGTGGTGAACTGTTACCTATTACCAAAGGACACTTTTCTTTTTATCAGACTCCTTTTCTTGGTGTTTGGGACTATCATATTTGAGTGTTCAGTTTGTGTGTTTTATTGTTACTGCAACAGCGTATTTAGAGACATTGTATGTTGGATATTATATTAAATCAAATATTAAATTAAATATTTAATATTAATATTAAATCAGAATTAACTCTAACTGTGGTGAGCAGCAAATGCACATGGCTCTATGAACCCTAAAAACAATATTTGCCAAAACAGCACTTACATGAAATGAGCTCATTGTCAGCTGAATGAAAAGCCTTATATGTCTTGAAAGTCCTTCCACCTGTTCATCAGTGATGAAGGTAAACACAAATTCGTGGATCCCCAACAACGGAATCAGCACAAGTGTAGATCTTGCCAATCTTAAAAGAAAAATTTTGATTATTGTGTTTTTTAAACATCCTTGGTGCAAATAATCAAAAACTCAGAGACAAAGAAATCATTCAAAACCATGCCCTCAATATTCTGACTTTGGAATGGTAGCAGCAGTTTTGTGGTTTTGAGAATAATGTATGCATAAATCTGTGAAAGTCTAGTTAAAAGGCATGTGCAAATGAAATGTTTTCATGGCACATCCTGGCCAGAATAAAGTAATGCCTGATTCTCTATCAGGCTACAAACACAGTGCTAGAGGGTTTTTCTTTTTCTTCCCAAATTTTAGTGACAAAGGGAAAAATGTGTCCAGCAGCAGAGGCCACAGGTGTGAGAGGAGATACTTGAGAGCTGAGATCTCACTGCACTGAAAAGCCTCTGTGAAAATACCCCAAAAACTCAGCAGCTGAACTGCCTTTGCCTCTCACATAGAAATATCTGTGGAGCCTCTTTCCCTATCAGAATATCTATTCAGAATATTCAGAATATCTATTCAGAATATATCTATTTCCCGTATTCCGAATATCTGTTACACCTGGTGGTGGTAGGTACATCTTTAGGGGAAACGAACAAGTTTTTGTGACAAAATTTAAATTTTGTGACAAAATTTTTAAAAAAGGGGCCAGGATTTCTGTGTCATCTGTCACATACCTGTATTTGTAGTCATGAAAGGTCATTTGCTGAGCTTTTAGCTTGGAAATCAGCATTCTGAGAATTTTTAAGAAGATGCCAAAGTTAACCTCGGAGGAAAATACATATGGTTTACTTACAGCAAACGTTATGCCACTAAGCAGTTAACTACTAAATAAATGTATAATTGACATTAAACACTTGCAAAACAAACCACCAAATACCTGGAATGCAGCTGGGATGAGGCTGAAATACAATCAGGTTATTGTCACACACTAATCATGCAAAGTTGAGTAATTTAGCATTGCCTCCTTCACCTGGCATATAATTTGATACATGATCTTCCAGCACAAAATTACATTTCAATTTTTTAATGCAGAACTCTGCTTCCTCATTTTTTGAACAAATGTTTATCCCTTCTGTCACTTTATGTCTCCCTTGATATTTCTGTGGCAGGAAACTGTATCTTATTTGTTCCAAAATTTTGAAGGACAAAAATGGCACTAATTACAAAGTCCAAGGAGGGGAAAAAAAAATACAGGTTATATAATTCTTACTGCAATGGAAAACAACATTGGTCCTCGGATGATCCACCAGATCCCCATGTGTTCATTTGTTCCCCAGCACCTGGAGAATAATTTAAAGTGTAATTGTTTTCATAGGAAAACAAAAAATTAGAATGCTCACATACCTTGTCTATGTATTTCAAAAGGAACTTGGTGAAGTTCAAATTTTTTAGGTGGTCCCAAAAGAAGTGGAATAAAAATAGGAGGAGTTTCACCAACAACTCTGAAGATCTTTCCACATAAATATTGGTAAATGTTTTCCTAGACCATAAACTTCAGAATTATCTGGCAAACTCTGTCTTTGAATCCACAAAACATTTCACCAAACCCTCATCATGGAATTAATCCTACTTAAATTATCTATCTGAACTGGAGACCGGAAATAAATAAACTGGGAATTGTGACCACGCTTCTTTATCTGCTAAAAAATATTCATTCTGTTTCCTTGAAGCTCTTTTTTCTCCTGCTTTAACCTTCTGATTTGTCCTATTTCTTTTTGCTAATTAGCCAGAGGTTCTGTAGGATCTTGGCTTGTCATTTACAATTTATATGACATCTGACTCTGTAAGACTGTAATTATGGTTTGGATGTTGCTTGTTATCCATGTTGGCATGGCAAATAAAACTCTCTAGAAACCACAAGAAATAAAGAGGGGAACAAAATATTCCATACATAAACCACAAAGTTTATGGGATGTCCCCAACAACTGAAGACCAGAAACTGGTGCTTGCTCATCCCTGTTACTGTCACTGATGCCCTCACCAAATATCAGCTCTCAGTGCCAGCAGGTTTTGTCATGAGCTTCCATTAAAATTTACTTTTTTTCTTTAAAAAATGGCATTGAATACGAATTAAGCTCAAAGTGTCTCCAAGGAAAGCACTTGTCTCCTTACTGACAGGATGCTCTCCATGAAGATGTTGGTGCACACAATTTGCTTCATGTAAATGGATGAACATTTACAGGAATAGTGAAAGTTCATTCTACTCCTTGCTAAATGTGTAAATAAATCCTAAAAATAGAAATTCCAAGCAGTTTTTAAATGCAAAAGTACTAAAGGGAACCTTGAAAATGTAACAAGTACCAATAGGTGCTGCATAATCTGATAATTTGGTCAGTTCATGTGTCAAGTACTGCCAAGGGCTCTCAGCCAAGCAAACTGAAAGTCAGGATTCCAAAGAATATTTTATTTAACAACCTACCCGGTGTTCTCCAGTTTGGATCTGCTTATTCCCCAAGGGCCCACAAACAGGATTGGAACAACTGAAAAGAAAAGAAGAGTCTATTCCAGCCAAGCTTGTACAAGTGTGTGGTGCAAGATTTGTGTTTTTCAGTTTTCTATTTAGAATGGTACAAAAATCAACTTCATCCTGGCTTTCACCATTTGTCCAAATACAAAATGACTTTTTGTGGTGAAGCTGAATCTTTCATCTTCAGAGTGAGGAATAAATTCACACATAAACACTCTGCTGATCTGCGGAAATCTTCTAAATTTCTGACCCTGAGAATTCAAAGTATTTGGCACACGAGGCCTCACAGACTAACTTAGGCACAGATGTTAAACTTTAAAGGAGTTTTCAGTGAAGGTGTGGAATTCTGCCTGGTTAATTGAAACAACTGACAAAGGATTGTTGTCCTGGACCCCTTCAAGAGAATCCCAATCCCCTTATTGTTGCCCCCAACCCTTCCTGGAGATCATAGACTGCAGGCTGAAAAAAACCCACCAAAAACCCTAAAGTAAAGGATTACTGCTCTATTCCAATGGACTACAAGTGTGAAAGCACAAATCTCAAATCACGAGCTACCACAAGATGTGTTCCACTGAATTCTCAGCCTAATAACACACAGGGGATTTTCTACTGGATGTGGCAGAAATTAAAGGAGGTTTGGATGCCCTGGGACCAGAACAGGGACTATTCAGGATTTTGGGACACTGACTGAGGTCATGGAGAAAGCTGGAGTGTGGCAGCACAGAGAAAGGGCCAGAAACAAAATACTCTCCAAGAGAATTTGGATTAGGTAAGTCGAATTCTGAGTAGGTAAAAGGGGAAAAGAGATAAAAGGGGGAAAGAGATAAAAGGGGGAAAGAGATAAAAGGGGTCTCCCTTGGGTGGGAGAGGGTGTTGGTGCAAAAAGAGGATCTGCAGGAACAATTGGGAACAGAACTGGAGAGCCCAGATTCTGGGATATGAGGTGGTCTCATGAGGGAAGGGGACAGCCAGGATGATGAGGTGATGTTATCCAAGGCAGCTCCTGTGCAGCAGCTGAGGAAAGGCAGTGTGAGCCCTGGGTCAGCCCTGCAGCCTCGCAGCAGTGGGACTACAATTTTCTGTAAGACGTGCCCCATCTTAGCAGTGATTGTAATAAATATAAATAAAAAATAAAGTTAATTTGTGGAGAAAGCCTTTAGAAAATTGGGGAATATGATGTGACCAATGGACAAGGACCAACAGACAAATAATCATTATTGTTATTATTAATAATAATACTTTTCTGGTAGGGAGGAAATTTCCTAACAGATTTATCCACTGCAGTTTGAACAAGGAATGAAATGACTGACCCCTGTCCCAACAAGCTGGTGATGAAAGCAACGAAGGGATTTAGAGATGATGAAAGAATGAAACAACACTAAAAAACCATGAAAGGCAGAGGTCTTGGTGCATCAGCAACCTGTGTGCTCATACAGCCAAAGATCCTTTAAAGAGGAACGTGAGAGGGAACAGAGAAATCCAGGCATGGATGGTGAGAAGGACCCCCAAAGTGATTACCTTTAAATTGTCTTTATTTAATGGATAATGGCTGAAATGTAAGACCTGACTCATGCAGTGTTTCAGATTATCCTGTAACTTAAAGCCTTAGAACTTTCAGGTGAGCTGGGAAGGGGAGCATTTAAATGGAAATTGCTCATGATTTGGAATTTTTGCTATAGAGGTGCTCTATTAAAAAGGGAGGATATGAACTTGTTGGTAGCACTGTCATATTCAGTGATGACAACATATAGATCAATATAAAGAATTTTTTTCTTATTCTTCCCACCAGGCATCTGTTTTCTTATGGAACAATTCCCTGATTTCCTGCTCAGCTCAAGCTGAGCTGCAGCCAATGTACCACTGCTGACATATCTCCATTTACAATTGCTGGCTTCAAAACTAATGAATAAAACAAAATTCAGATTTTTTTTTTTTTCCTTCCTGACAAAATATCCTCCACTGACTCAGGAAAGCACCACATAATCAGTGCTTGGAAACAATTCTGGACTTACCCCACCCTATCACAATGTATGTCTGTAGCAGTCTTCTTTCTGAGAGCACCACAGTTATCAATAATGTGTGCAGATAAATTCCTTCCACTAATAGCCAGAAGTAATTCGCCCCGACAAAGTAATGCATGAAAAACTGGGCAGTCCTGCAGATGATTACAATCTGTAGAAATGAGAGACCAGGGAACATTGTAAATATAGATATCATGATCTCCATGTGAGAATTTTTACTGGTGAGCTGTTAAATAATAATCATTAACACCTTGCAGATATTTTCCTTGTTGACATAGGCAAGCTCTATTTCTACAACAATATACAAAAATAATTTATTTGCAGTGGTCACAAATGAGATGATGTAAATAAGAGCCAAATAAAAGCAGAGATTTCTCTCTAAAGGCTACAAGGTGTGAGTTGTTTTGCTTAAGTGGCTGTTTCTAAATATTACAATCAATTAATATGTTCTTTCTATTCATTTAAAATAATTATCTTACAATCAGGATTTCATCTTGATTACCCCAGCTTTTCTCAACAAAATTTCAGCATCCAAAACTCAACTTACAAACGCCTCAATACTTGATGCTGTAGGGCAAACTTCCAAAACTGTAACTGTTATGACCACTAGAAGCACTCATTTACTATTAGCCATGAGCTAACACATTACCTCTGGACTGAGGTATAATATCCACCCAGTTTCATCATTTGGTCTTTTGGAGTAAATATTGTAGTACACGGAGTCCTTTATAAGAACTGCTGCAGCACGCAAGATAAAGGATGCAAATAAATTCATATGGATGTAGTTTCTTGTGCAGTGAAGTCTTCTGTGGGAGAAAAAAATAATGCATGAAATCCTCTGGAATATATCTAATTCACAGAAATGGAATTTTTAAAACCCAACAAAGACCCAGCAAAACAACTGTTGTGTTCAGATTGTTGCCATCAATGGATTCTGCTTGGAAATTGCATTTGTATCGCTCCTTAGAAAAATACAAGTTATTTACATGGAATCAACAGAATTGTTTGGGTTGGAAAGGATCTTAAGGCCCATCGCATTCCATCCCCCCTGCCATGGGCAAGGGCACCTTCCCTAGATCAGGTTGCTCCAAGGCCCATCCAACCTCGCCATAAAATCTTCCAGGAATGGGACAATTCTCTTCATGACCCATGCCAGGGCCTCCCAGTAAAGAATTTCTGCTTAATGTCTAATTTAAATCTACCATCTTCAGCTTTAAGCCATTCCTCCTTGTCCTATCACTCCATGCCCTTGTCCAAAGCTCATCCCCAGCTTTTTTGCAGCCCCTTTAGGAACTGGAAAGTACTGGAACACTGGAAACTAAAAATAACTTCAATTTAATAAACAGAAGAATATGAATGCAGGGCTCTGTATGTTTAAAATGCATGTAAATTTATACTAACCTGAGTAAAGAAAGTATAAGCAGAGCTAATACCAGTGAGATGAGAGAAAGGTAATATCCTATAGTGTATAACAGCTGTAATGTGGTGAGTAGTTTATGTTCTTCTTCCTGGGAACAAAGAAGAAAAATACATTATGTGGGCAGGGAGACAGAGCAGAAACACAACTCAGAAACTTTGGGGATCACCTTCTTTGAGTTTCCAGAAGCCAGGGCAGGATTCTGATCCCTGCCCTCCGCATTGCCTTCTGAAATCCATGTATGACAAACACGCTTGCACTCAGAGTTTCTTTTAAAATACAAAGGCACTGCCAGACCACCCCCAGATTCCTCCTTGTCTTGGATTATGTAACCAAAAATTGTGTATTCTATTTCATCTGTTGAAAGCAGTTGAGATGTTTTTATTTTATCTCTTATAACTCCAAGGGGAGGGGGGCAGATCCCTTCTGACAATGGCCCAGCCGTTAAAGCAGCTGGGGCAGGGTTTGTTATCTCTGTCACCACCCGTCCATCCTCCAGGGGATATCTGCTGATAATGGGCCATGCAGGCTCACCAATGACATCACACATGACATCATCAGGGATATCTGCTGATAATGGGCCATGCAGGCTCACCAATGACATCACACATGACATCATCAGGGATATCTGCTGATAATGGGCCATGAAGGCTCACCAATGACATCACACATGACATCATCAGGGATATCTGCTGATAATGGGCCATGCAGGCTCACCAATGACATCACACATGACATCATCCCATTGGGAGATGCTCCACCCACTGTGGGCAGAGCCAACCATTCCTACATAGATAAAACCTGAGACTCAGGAACACCAGCCATCCAAGGATCTGGCTTTCCACTGGGATACAGGAGAAGACTGGCTCCATCTCGCCACCACTGGATTTCTCCACGGATCATCTTTACTCCACAGAACCACATCTGTTACTCCAGGAGGATTTATTTGGGCTGCTTCCAACACCCTGACCAACAGGGTGTCAGGTCATATCCCTGACCCTGTCAGGGTTTTACCAGGACTTTTGTTTGCTTTCTTGCTTGGGTTTTTTGTACTACTACATTTGTTTTTTTTTTTTTTTTTTCATATTCCTGGTAAAGAACTGTTACTCCTATCCCCATATCTTTGTCTGAAAGCCCCTAATTGCAAAATTACAATAATTTGGCAGGGAGGGGGTTTACATTCCCCACTCCAAGAGAAGCTCTGGCTTTTCCCTGGTGGACAACTTTCTTTCAAAACAGAGACACTCCTGCACAAACACCATTCCTAGCCCAAATCACAGCTGACCCTTGCTGTGATTCCATGCACCACGTGGATCTTGGGGGTTTAACAGCTGCGGAGATCACTCACTGAACCTGCACACACCAGTGTGTGTGTGG
Source organism: Acrocephalus arundinaceus (assembly GCA_021534815.1). Taxonomy (NCBI): domain Eukaryota; kingdom Metazoa; phylum Chordata; class Aves; order Passeriformes; family Sylviidae; genus Acrocephalus; species Acrocephalus arundinaceus. The sequence continues at coordinate 1,628,481 of JAJEOU010002598.1, forward strand.
CCTGCAGACACAGTTATTAACCAGCTGTGTCTGCACAGTCCGGAGAGCCAGCTCTGTCCAGGGCTATTGAAACAGATTGATCTCTGTCTTGAGCTCAAAGGAAAAAAAAAAATTATTGAATTAGAGCTGTCTTGAATGTCTTTGAAGGACAAATAAGACCTCAGAGGAGGAAGGGAATTACTCACACTTTCATAGATTATCATAGAACATCCTGAGTTGAAAGGTACCCACAAGGATTGCTGAAGTCAAATTGTTGAGTCCACTCCTGGCCCTGCACAAATTTCCTTTCAATTTGCCTAATTTGACATTTCTTTTTCCTATTTTTTTCTATTTTACCTGTTTATGTCTACCTCTCAACTATTCCACCTTCTAGCCCAAGGAAAGCATCTCTGAAGAGGGAATGAGATCCAGGAAATGTGGCTTTCATAATCCATATTTGTCCTACAGAGGTTTTCTTGGAACCTGTCTCTTTTCCTCAATGGGTTTAATGTTTTTCTTGTTCTGCTACTCAGCACCAGGGACTTTAGCAGTGTCTTCCTGCCAGCAGAGTTCTCTAATAATTTCATGCTAGTGAGCCATGCCTCTCTTGAAGGGGGTGAAAGTGCCCAGGGAAAGCAGTGAGGGTGCAGGAGATCCCCAGCTCTTGGTCACTCTGCTCCATGGAAACATTCCAGCAGGTAAAAACCTTGTAAAAATCTCAAGTTATCATCTTGGCTTTTTCAATTTTGCAACACCAAAGCACAAAAACCAAGCTGATTCCTCTGATGTGTGAAGATGCTGGCTCTGAGTTATTTCCAACATCTTGGGGGGTTTCAATTAAATAAACAAACAGGTACAAGCCCACATTTAGTGTTGGTAGGGAACCTGGTTAAAGCTTTCAAAGAAATTGTCTGCTGTCACACAAGATGAAATAACATGTCTTGCAGAAACAAATATGCTGTTCAAAATGGTCAACAAACCTTGGAAAACACTCAGAACTTATGAATATTTATTAAATTTTCATAAATAAACTGCAAGCTTGGAAATTCTTCTACTTACTATATAAAGAGCTTAGTAAAAATGTAGTAATACACAGAGATACTGAACGAAAAATATTTCATAACTAACCAGTAAAGCAATGTTACTTGATAAATTAAGAAACAGCACTCGGTCAGAATGAAAAAGTAAAAAATAGTGGTAATTGTGCTTACCTAAGAGACCTAATTCTGACATCTGCTAAGCTGAAATCCATGGCAAAAGAAGTTTGGCTGACAAAATCCAGCCCCTGGCCTGATGCAATATGAGAAATAGAGGAAGGATGGGATTAGATTAGGGTGGCTCCTCCAGTCTGTGAGCAGCTAACTTTGAAATAACCAATTAATAGCTCATTAATTGCTGAAAGGCTCAGAAGGGAACAGATCTGACTTTGACAGACTAAAGTGATTTGAGGAGATGCTGGGATGCTTAGTTGCTTGACAAGTTGCAGCTTTTTTCTATTTTATTAAGACAAAATCAGATGTGAACACCGGACTTTGAACAGAAAATAACTTGTGGCATCTAAAGCAGGAATCCCCTTCTTTAATATTTTCTCTTCTGCTTCTTATAAATAAAATAACAGCTTTCCATTTGGTAATTTAAATGAAATCTGAAGATCCTTTGCAGGTATTAAATGGAAATGTTTTGCCAGTTACTCAAGAAAGGATTAAGAAGATTAAAGTTTTCAACCATAATATAAAACATACTTACATTTTTTTGGAAATGATTTTTCTCAGAACATTCTGAGCTATCTCGCCAAATGTCTGTGGAATTTTCCTTTGTTTGCCAAATCCCTTCATCCAAGCAGACTCTGTATACATGTCCTACACTTCCTGAAAGTAAACACAGTTTCATTTGAAAGGTCAAAATAGAGATTTCATTTTTCATACACGTTCAAAAGATTTCTGCCTTACACCTCCACAACAGACTCCACACCACCCATACTCAAAGAAAGAATAAACCCCACTTTTCTTTTGTCTTTTCAATATATTTTTTATATTTACATAGGACAAAGTAGGAATGCAATCCAGCATAAATAAATTCCCAGAAGGTACCTGGTTTTTACAAGAAAACCCACACTGTACATCCAAAAGAGAAGCCTGCATCTCTCTTCATTAATTTTTCCTCATTAAGCTCATGGATGGTTAATTCATTAACCAGGTTGTGCAGAAATGCACAAGGATTTGATTGGGGAATGATCTTTCTCTGTAACACCTGATGCTGGAGTTTCATTTCTGTGCTCTGGGGCCCCTTCAGCATTGGGGTGAATTGATGAAATTCTCTTGGTTTCCACTGCATTGTCCCAATTTATACTAATTAGGATTCCCCGTAGTATCAAAGGAATGGTGTGGGGTCCTGGTTGATGTTTGATGTTGTCCTTAGCTGCCATCCATTTATTTCTAATCAGACCTGAGCTTTTCCAATCATTTTTGAGTTGAAAGTGTTTAAGGGTGGTAGCAACAACAAAATATCTTGTTTTGCTCAGCTCAGAGCTGAGAGAATTGCGCTGGGAGCACAGTTTGTTGTGATGGAGCAGGAGCTCTGTATGAATACTAGACACTGGAAAAAACATTAAACCATCCATGAAATGTGATCAGAAATCTTGCTTTTGTACAAATCCAGACCAAAATAAAAAAAAAAGTCTCAATTTCATGGAGGCAAAACGCTTTTGTTTATTATAAAGAGCTGGGTTTGTTCTAAATGGTTGGCAGAAGCAGTTGGGGAGATTAGATAGAAACTTGGTGTCTCACTGCTTATTAGCATAAAAAAGGATAAATTATATTAAAGAACAAACCCGGTGTGGTTTGGGCTGGAGAAAGCTGGGATAAGCAGCTGGTAGCAGCCTCCCATAAATTAAAGGACTCGGGCAGAACTGGTCCCATCAAGTGGAATTAGAAGAGCAGCTCAGAAAGGCAGTTTAGCAGGATTCAGAAACGTTTTTTAGCAGAATTCAAAAATGTTTTTAGCAGGATTCAGACAGGTTTTTAGCAGGATTCAGACATGTTTTTTAGCAGGATTCAGACATGGTTTTTAGCAGGATTCAGACATGTTTTTTAGCAGGATTCAGACATGTTTTTTAGCAGGATTCAGACATGTTTTTTAGCAGGATGCAGAAATGCTGCTCTGTGCTGATAGCAATGCCCTTCCATTCCTTTATGGGAATCTTGTTTGGGCTTCGACACTTTTGCTCCTGAAGGTTTTTTCCCTCCCTTCCTGAGAGCTGCATTCCCTGCAGGAAAAGCTGCTTGGAAGGCTGCTTTGTTCACCACGGTGAGGCTGTTCCCCACTGGAGGGCTGGCTGCTGGGAACACCACTGAGCTTGGCTCTTCCAGTTTCCTGGAATTGTGTCTGGGATCTGTGGGGACCCCAGAAGCTGAGGAGCTGAACCCTGAATTTATTACTACAAATAAAGCCTGGCAGTGTGGTTACATGACCTTGCAAACGTTGCTTTACAGCAGATAATACAGAGCTGTGGCACGCACAGATGGAGAAAAAGAGGGAGTAAACATGAAAATTATTTTGTGCCGCAGTTCAGAAGTGTAGAAAGAGGTGAGACTCTTTTTCCCTCATTCACTTCAGAGGGGCAAGATAGACAAGCACCACGAGTCCTTCAGCTGAATTCCTGCACAATCCAAGACAAGTTCCCACTTCCACGTTACCATTTTCCAGCCATGGCAGGTATGAAGGACAAGGAACAGAGACATTTCCTGGGCGTGAGTAAGGCCAGCAAACAAACTGATCAAATGTCCCATTGCAATGCACTCCTGGGGAGAGAAGCAAATAAAAGTTTTACAAAAACTTGTCCAGACAATGGACAATCATGGAAACCATTTTGTACTGCTCCAGGTAACCTGCAAGCTACTCCAGAGTAACAACATATTGCAGATAAATGAGGTTTTATCTCTGGTAATCTCTCAGAGTAACTCTGTTTTAATCTTCACAGTTACCACATCACTCACGGACTGAAAGTTAAGATAAAACATTTGATAATGCAGAATTGAAATGGTGCAGGCAGGCGACAGCGACATAAAATAAAATTCATTAAGGCTGCCCTAGTGTCTAGGTTAGTTTATGTCTTTATTTTAGGATAACATCAAAGTTCTCCTCTCTTAACTTTAATGCTTTTGCTCACCCTGAACAAGACGAGAATATCCCACTTTATTTTCCATAGTGCTTAGTAATGCTTTGAGAAACTTGTGTGGGAAGAACACAGGAGCAAGAGAGATATCTCTGAGCTATCTCAGCAGCATCTTTTTGGGGTGTTTCTACTCAAACACAGAGCACAGGATGTGCATTCTTATTTATTCTGTTGTACCTTTGGGGCTAAGCATCTGTGTTATGATCCGTGTAGCTGTTACACTTACAGCTGCATTTTTATTGTTCTTTCCCCAATTTCTGTTTGTTCAAGTGTGGACTGGGGAGGCTGCCAGGAGGAAAATACCTTTTTTTTTTTCAGTTTGATGAAAGCTGAAGTTCTGAGTCCCTGTAGTTCTCCTGCTCACCCACTACAAATTACTGCCCTCTAATATTTTGCTGGGTCACCTGGCTCAGTTCTAATTGCCCCCAAAGCCATCATTCTCTGCTTTCCTGGCAAAATAACAATCTTCTTTTGCATCATGCTAATGTTTTCTGCACACCAGGTGTTCACCACAGGCTATTGACTTCTAGCTGCTCTCTGTTCCTTTCTTTCCTGTCAGCATTAGCTGTAAGCCATCCTGCAGGTGCCCTGGCTGAGCTGGTGTACACTTTGCTTTCCCTGCATTCCTAAAATCTTTTGGCCCCTCTGCAGTGCTCAGCATTGTCTTTTTGCCTCCTTGACTGCAGTCACAGTCAATAATTTGTGGAAGCTTCTTTTCTCTGGATTTCTGTGTTTTCCCCTCCCCTATTTTCCATGAATGGCTCTGACTTCTGACCCTCCAAGTTTGGAGTCACCAAATTGGGTGAGGATGCTTTCAACACCTGCCTGCAGCCAGTGAGTCCAAAACAGAGAGCACAGATGTCAAAAAACCCTTTTCCTGGTCCAGAAACTGGGCTCTGAGAGGGGTTTTAAAGACTTTTATTCCATTTTCAGTCTCATGAGAAAGGTGAGATGGTGCAGATGTTACAATTCATGCCATCAAAATCAGAAGCCAAACTATTTCCTAATTACATTATATATAATGTTATATATAATATAATATTTATCTATTATATTATATTATATATATTATATATAATATAATGTATATTATATATATTATAATAATATTTATATATATATATATTATATATATATAATACCCTATAAGCGTTTTTTGGCCTATCAGCTTTTGCCACACAATGCTGCTAATGCTTCTAAGCCAATTATCTATTAAAATACCCAGCATGGGTTCTATTAAAATACATCTTTCATAGTTCTATTTTTCAAAAATATTTGGTTTATTTGCAAAGCCATCGTTTGAAACTTGTTTCCAGCTCCATTTCTCTCTCAGCAATGTCTGTCCTATCCCATGGCCTTTCTAAGTCAGCATTTTTTATCTCAGAATTTGCACACAGATGTACCAGACTATGTGAATTTTCAGTCAGGCTTTCAGAATCCTCTAAAATAATTTCCCACACACAGATTCACTTTTCATCTTTCCTCAGTGAACAGCAGCCACACCTTGGACTCCTCCAACTCCTCAAACCAAACCCATGCCATCCTTTCCAGGAGACAGACACCAAGCTGAGCAGAGTTTATACATTTGGGATTAAATAATGACGGATTGTGAAGTCCCTTTTTGGCAAACAGCAGAAAACTTTGAGCACCCAATCGAAGGAGGGAGGCAGGAATTCAGGAGGAGACACTGTAGGTGTGCTGCTCTTCATCTAAGCATCCAAAAGCCACAGAGAGAGGAGAATAAACAAGGGACTTTAGGCTAATAATTGTGTCAGGTGAATTGTTTTACATTTAGAACTTAGGAACAGACACACAGCAAGCCAATATTTCCATATTTGTCAGTGTTACTCAATAAATTTCCTCATAGTTTAATTCCTTACCACTGTCTACAGATGATTCCTGCAGCATTTTCAAGCATTCCTGTTTATATTTGTTCCATCCAGTGGTGGTTTTTTCCAGCAGAGAACCTTTGGCCAGGGAATGGAAATACTGTACACGAGAAAAATCAGTTAGAACCTTTTTTGTCCTCAATGACGAGTTTCTTTCCATTATAAGAAATTCTGGTCTGAGTGCAGAAATGAGGAGAGGAGAATGGAGGAATGGTAGGTAAAAAAGAATTAAAGGGATTTTTGGTTTTAGAATATTTTTAAAGATAATCAAGCACACCTGGTTGAGCAGTACAGGAAAAAAAAAAAAAAAATTGAATAAACCAGTAAGGAATAAGCAATGCTATTTAGCTCCTAACACCTTTCCTCTGGTGCATTCTGTACCCCTGCCCAGAATTTCACAGACCACTTATTTTACCAGCAGCTGCAACTGTGCCACAGACATATTTCTATTCCTCTTTTTATTTTTTTTTAATGAAACACCTTTGTCAAATTTAATTTTCCTTGCTCATTTACACCGTGTTGCCCTTTGTGCCTCAACAGGGAACTGTCTGACTTTCTTCCTGTCCATAGGTGAGAAGAGTCTTTGTCCTCTAGATTTCCCACATAATAAAATGACAGACTCATCCTTATCATACAACACTATGACTGCAGAGGCTTTAAGAGGGCCACAGCTGATATTTAGGAAAAAAATGGCTGAAACCAGAAGAATTAAATGCAAAAACGCTTGGAGATTTGGGTGAAAAAATGCCTTATTAGAGCAAAGCAGTTCGGAAAGATAGTGGGAGATGCTGCTTATGTCTCATGATGGTTTGATCATTATTTATCCATAGAACAGAACACCATCCTAGGCACTGTGTGTGCAATAAACCCCTTATTCTCCTGAAACCAGGGCTTTGAGAGGTCAAACAGTCAAAGATTACTCGTGCTAGAAGTCACCAAAAATGACAAATTCATTACTGCTTGAAAATGTTACCGATTCTAACAAGCAAATTTTGGAGAGCAAACAAAATATAAGTTTTCTAAACAATCTTTTAGTAAAAGATGCTTTCAATTCTCCAGGAAAAGTCAATTTCTTTTTTCTGGACCACACCCTTTCTTTGAAACTGCCTTTAACACACGTGTGTGGTTGTCCTGCTGTTGTCTGAACATGGTGATGTTCCAAGGGCTGAGCCGTATAACCAGAAAAATACATGGCTGTGAACCTCACCTTTGTTCCTTTAAACGTAGGACTTGATTTTATTTTAATGAAGAAAATCATATTTATTTACTTCAAAACCAGGAACAGTATTCTGCTGAGCTAGCTCTTATGCAGGATCACTATTTCATGCATGTTTTTACTGTGTAAAATATTGCCTGCTCCATACCCTGCTTTTAAGCTAATTCCCAGCCACCCCACTTTAAGCTTGAAGGAGTAGGAAAGACCATAATCATTCTTCATTCTCCCGTGGATGGGCTCGCAAGATAAGGGGAGAATATTTACAGCAGCCATGAGAAAGGAATGCATGTCTCCAAAATAAATTAAAAAAAAAATCATCTTGACATTTCCCTCATGCAGGCCTCAGAACTCTGGGAGCCAGGGGAGATTCTTCAGGCACTCGGGGGTCAGTGAACCTCGTTTGAAGAGGCAGAGACATGGAGATGACGCATTTGCAGGCAGGACTGCTCGGTTCAGGGAAGAACACTCCAATCTTTGATAAACAAATGCGTTAAACGGCCGAGGAAATTGAAAGGAAAGCTTGCAGTGGATACCTGGAAGCTCGTTTGCTCCGTTCCTGGGTTTGAGGTTGAGGCACCGTCATGGAGAATTCACTCAACAAGAGTGAGGAGCAGGCTGGGCCTAAATGACAATTCCACATCACTTCCTGGTGGAATTGTCCATTTCCTCAGACCTGCAGGCACGGTCACTGCTGGGAAAACCCAGCTCTACAGAGACAGGGCAGCTGAGGGAGTTTTAAATATTTTATTCCATTATCAGTTTCATAGAAGGGTGAGACACAAGAGATGTAAAACACAACGCCATTCTATCGGAAGCCAAACTATTTCTTTGTTATAATACCTTGTAAATGTTTTTCAGCCTATCAGCTTTTGCCACACAATGCTGCTGATACTCCCAACCCCAATCCCCCATTATTTTACCCCATGTGGTCTCACTACAATGCATCTTTCAAATATTCTCCAAAATATCTGGTCTGTTTGCAAGGCCATTGTTTGTAACTCGTTTCCAGCTCAATTTCTCTCTCTCAATGTCTGTCCTATCCCCTGGCCTTTTTCAGTCAGCACACCTGATCTCAGAGTTTGCACACAGGTGTACCAGACTCTGTGAGCTTTCAGCCAGGCTTTGAGAATCCTCTACAAATCAAATTTCTCACATAGCCAATACCTGGTCACTATTGATGTAAATGCTTGTGAGATAAATTTGTTTTCTACCATAAAACTTTCTGATGAAGAAAAATCAAGCCTGCACAAAATCAAAGCCACAGCTGACAAAAACACCATCTGGGTGAAAAACTTTTTCCTGATATCCAACCTAAACCTCCCCTGACCTGGGTTCATGCCATTCCCCTTGGGTCACAAGAATGAGGATTTTGCATGACACCTCTAAGCTACCACTAGAAGTAGGCTGGGAATAAGGCAGCAGCCTTTAGAGGGAAGGGGAAATGAAGGAAAGGAGACACCTTGATGCTCTTGTGTCTAAGTGAAAAGGAGTCAAAAAAGTCAGAGGCAGGCTTGTCTCTGTGTCCTGACATCCGTGTCCCCGTGGTTCTTGAGAGAGGGGCACAGGGTCTCTCAGGAAGAGGGGGTGTTGGAATTCTGGAAACTTAGAATTTGGTGTTTTAGTGTCTAGTAATACATCTGAGTTAAGATGGAAGATTCTGGGTGTTTTCTAAGTCCTTCTTCATCATCTTCTTCCTTCATGGATTTGAGCAGTTTTCTGCAATTGGGTGAAAATGAATTTATAGGCCTTGGGTGGTCGTTATTGGGTCAAAACCATAAATAATATTGGTGTCACCTCTTTATTGGGTAATTATCACTTAAATAACCTTGGAAAGAGTTAGAAGCTCTCCATTTTACCTCATTTTCTAGCTTGCTAGTTAAAGCTCACTGCTCGTGAGTCTGTAAATAGATAAGAAATAATAAATATCCAATTCCGAACTTGAGCCTGCGTTTCCCATGTGTCTCTATCCCAGAGAGAAAAAGAAGCCAAAACCCTCACAACGGGGGTCTCCAGTCTGGGTCCATATGAGCAGCACAGAAATCACTGCTGCAGTTGTGGGGGATTTTCTTTGTCGTGTTGGAGGAGGCCAAGTCACAGAACAAGAGAATTACACAATGGGTTGGGTTGGGAGGGACCTTAAAGAGAAGGAAGAGCTCATTCCAACCTCTTGCCATGGGCAGGGACAACTTCCACTGTCCCAGGGTGCTCCAAGCCCTGTCCAACCTGGCCTGGGACACTGCCAGGGATGGGGTGTGAGCCCTGGGGCTGCATCCTGAGAAATCCCAACAAATTCCCCTCTGCAGCTGGCACAGGCTGGGATTACAAACCCCAGGAAAGCTCTGTAATGATCAAAGTTTTGGGCAGAAATACAAACTCTCAAGGAAACTTCCCATGATCTCAGCCAGTGGAGACATGCAGCTTTTTGTGCATTTCAGTTTCCATTCAGCCACTGCTTTTAAACAGGATTTCTGACTCGGGGAAATTAAACTCCAGTGTCCAAGATAGAACCTCAGAAAGTTCATGATCTTTTGCCCTACACTGGACATCATTTCAGGTTGTTTGAAGTTTCTTTAGTAACAAAAAGGAACTGCCTCAGCCCACCAGCCTGGCCCCTCCTTGGGCTGAAGTTCACCCATGAGGAAATTTAATCAAAATTCCCTGGAAGTGTCTGGACATTTATTTAGATCACACCAAGAAGACATCCTAGAAATTTGTTGGATGCAGAAGAAAATGTTGCCTGAAGTTTCATTTAGGAAATGGATTATATTTGGTTGCAGATAGGTTTAAATTTAAGTTTTTTTCTAAGTGACCACAGTACAGTCAGAATTTCACCATTTAATTCTTTATACTAAGCTAGCAGTGAAATGAAATGTTGCTGTTTATTCAGACTATGCTCTTATGGACAGAAAAAAGCCCCTTCAATTTAGGCACAAACTAAAAATAAAAGCTGAAAAATATTTATTCATTCCTTCAGCCATGATCTGGGTTTAGTTGATGGATATTTTTTCCTATCTATAGATGTTTTTTGCTAGAAAATACAGATATAGTGATTTATGGCTGTTATTCCTTTAATTTTTTTTTCTTATAAAGTAAAATATAAAGAAATACAGCTCATATTTCTTTAAGCAAGTTGCAAGAACACTATGACAAATTAATTCCCTGTGATTAGCTTAGCAAAGTTTTGATCTCACAGAAGTATTTGGGAGATTTTCTGTTAGCATTGATGGATTTAATGCTTTGGCCGAGGTGTCTCAAAATCTGAGAATTGTTTCAGTTCTACAAACAGAAGCTCTAAGCAGAGAAGCTCTAGATCTGAATTATACAAAAATATTAGGAATATTTTCTTAAAAGTATATATGTATTTGTCTGCTGGTAATTTTTTCTTTATAAAAAGGGTAGAAACACTTTTTTCTTGTTAAAAATGTTTGATATTGGCCCTACAGCACACACAATTGCAAATCCACTTTCTTAGAAACCCAAGAAAATGGAGATTAAGTGGATAGAAACATCTTTTTACTTTCAGTTTTGTCCTGATGCCCATACACTCTGGAGAAATCTACCCATAATATAAGTGTGAAATTTATTCAGTTAAATTGAAATGTGCAAAATATCAGTAGTTGTTTTAAAAATTTATTCAAATCAAGTCTGATATTAATAAGTAAGTAAGAATTACTAGAAACCTACATGAAAAATTCCTTGAAGTGAATTACACTGAGACATTTTCTCATTAAATACCTAATCTGTTTCCAAATTATAAGGTAAGTAAGAAGTAAGTGTTTAGAATTTCGTGAAGATTTAGACCAAAAATTAAAAATAAAATGGTTTAGTGGATATGTACAGGAAATAAAGGCAGAAATCTCATACAGATTTCTTTGCTTTCTGTATGATGGTGAGGTGCAGAATGAAACCTGACAGATTTCAAAATTGGAGTTTCAATGCTCACAAGTCAGAGGCTAAAAAGTTGTGCCAGAAACAAATCAAAGCTGGGTTTAGAACAGAGGAAAAACAAATAGAAAATAAATGTGATTCATACCAGTAGGAAATAAATGTGATTCATATTTTTGTCTGGTAGGAAAATGAAAACAAACGTAATTCAATACCGATCAATACTGGTGTGAAAATTGATTGTGTAAATGGTTGTAAACATCATTTATTCACTGTCTGAATGAGGATTAATAGAATAAAACAATAATAAGTGACCTAGTCAGAGAGAGTTCTAAAATAAAACTCTACATCTTTGCAGCCGTTATTTCTCATGAGTAATTAGTAATCAAAATCAATTGTTATGTCGGAAGGATTGTTGGTAAAAACATTCAGTTTAATGTTAAAATTAAAGTTAAATTAAAATGCTATGTGCTCAGAATTCCTTTTTATGCTGTCCATTATTAATTATTGAATTAACTTACCTGTTTCACCAGGAACAATATCATGATAGAGCTGGCAGATGTTGGAGGTATCCTGGACCAGAGTCCCATGCTGGAATAGAGAGACAAAAGTGTCACCATGCCCACTGGAATAAATTTGTCCCCAATACGCTGCTATTTCACTCTGTAGATCAATTAGATAGTAAAAAAAAAAAAAGAAAAAGAAAGAAAAAAAAGAATAGAAATAAAAAAGTCTCTTTTATGACAACCACTATTCCATGAGTCTTCTTTCCAAATAAGTGAGGAAATCTCCTGAAGTGTTTGGCTTTGCTGGACTCCAACTCCGTTTTGATTTTTCTGATTAGAGGCAGAGAGAGCCCAGTCTAAACTTCACAGCAACTCTGCTTACTGCAGCTGGCCCATTAGCCAATAAGAATCAGAAAACTCTTAAAACATTAAAGGGCTGATCCTGTTCCTTGAAGCTCCGCAGGAATTTTGCCAGAGATTTTTCCAGAATGCAATCCAGCTCCATGAAAACACATTTATATGTATTTATCCACGCCTCATGAAACCAATAAACGACACCTTAGAACACAGGGAAATTTTGTGTAGGAAGGTTGCTGACTTTGGTTATCTGTCAGAAAGCAGCTGAGCAAAAGTTTACGCTTTTTGATTTTTGGTTTTATGCTTTTTGATCGTGTTTTGTTAAATGTGCACAACCAGTGTAGGGTCAGGGAGAATCTAAATGTGAAAAAAACCAAAAAAAGGTTAGCAGCAGTTAAGTTTTACTACAATTCCTGTGATGTTCAGAGTTTTCTTCAAAGCTTCAGTTGCCAGGTGGATCGTGGCTGTTACCTGCACATATTTGGTTTAAACACACCTCAACTTCATCCCAGCAAAAATCACTGCATAAAACACTTTGCTTAAGGAAGGTCCAGCAAATCAATTTTCTCCTCTTTTATTTTCTTCCTTTTTTCATGGTTTAGACAGAACTAACTGATAAATATTGATGCAATCCATTTCAGCTATTAAGCAGGGCATTCACACACGAAAAATTGGTTTGAAATTTATGCAAAAAGCTGTCTCTGTGAAACATCTCAGACTCAGACTGGACCTCAGACTGGATGAAGTTGTCACCCAGAAGGCATCAGTGGTTTCACAGGCCTCAAAATACATTTAATTACAGCCATTAGTGACAGGAATAGAAGCACAGATAAGTGTTTAATCCTTGGAAGGATTCCCCTCCCTCCCTCCCTCCCTCCTGCTCTCACACTTGCTCCCAGTCCTCTTCTCCTGTGAAAATGCAGTGAGACAAAGATGTAGGAAAAAAGAACTCCTGGCTCGAGCTCCAGCTGGTTTTTGTGCTCTGAGATCTGCTTTGTAGACCAGACCTGCTTGGTCTGGCACTCTGTTGCTGGCCAGCTCTGCAAGCTGAGCTTTTCACAACAGCCCAAACCAGGAATTTATCCTGTTATCCTTGAGTTTCATGCTGGGACTCATCTGCTTCTCCAGCTCTGGCATTTATGGGTAGACAGTTGCCTTGAAAATCCAAATTATTAATCCAAATTAATCCATTAGAAGATACATATGTGACTTCAGTGTCTGTCCTGTGGAACCATTCTCCCCCACATGTTTTTTTTGACTTTACAGTTGTAAAATAAAGCAGTGAATTACCAACACCCCAGCTTCTTTTAGTTCTTTGCATAACTTATTTCCATCACCAAACAGGCAGAAAAAACAATATATATTTATATATAACATGTCAAGGTGGGAAATGTTTCCTAGGTGAAGGAAAAAGAAATGTTATTTCACAGAGTGAGGGGATGCACGTGTAAAATAAGGATAATTCAGCTTTTTTTCTAATGTTTTACCTCATTTGGGCAAAACTTGTGTTATGTGTTCATGAAGGCAGACTGGACAGTGTCCGGGAAACCATCAAGAGCAAAATCAGGTAATTGATGACTTTTATTTGTCACTGGTGGAACTCTGAACACAGGCAGTCACCTTTCTGGAAAAATGGGAAATGCTGTAGCTGACCAGCCAGTTTTAGCTCCTTATGAGTTTTTTTATAGTAAGAGTCACAACTGTATTTAATTTACAGTGTTCAGTGTTACAGGAGCATTTGGAACTGCGAGATTTTGTTTATTCCTTAGCTCAGAAATGAGAGACTCCATCAGCCTGACCCCATCTCTGATCAAGGCAAACAGACATATTTTGTTTGTATAAATAAAACTCCAGTGATTGCACACTGGGGTACTCCAGTGCTTCTGTGCTCTGTGTGTGATTCATGGGGCAAATTATCATTTATTGTCACCCTTCCTCCTGTTTCTTTCACAATGCATTGCTGCCAAGCAACACTGTCCTTTATTCTTAATCTCCCCTGCCACATGATTTCTGGTCATGCCCAGATCTCGCTCTCTGTCTTAAAACTCCTAAGCCAGCACAATTTTCTGAGAGGGATGAGGAGTGGGATGGTGAAAGCAGGCAGGTGCTCCATCAGGCAGATGAGTGAATTTGCAAAAAGGGAGTTCCTAAAATAATTGCTGGCGCTCTTCTGGGAGATGCCAGCCTCAATCCTGGAGGAGACAAGAGGCACAGAGCCTCAGCAGCATTTTTCCTGAGTTTCCTCTCTTTAATCTTCTCCATCACAGCCTTCAGCAGCAGCTACTGGTGCGAGGGCACGAGGAAAGTGGCCAAACCTTTCTGCAAAGGGGACAGCAAAGGGGATCTCTGCATCCGCTTCAACAGCCCCGAAGGCAACAACAGCCAGGCCGTGCAGTACATCTGGGAGACAGGGGATGACAAGTTTGTGGAGAAGAAGTTTCACGCTGGCATCTGGTACTCCTGTGAAGAAATGATCAATGAGGAAGGTGAGTGAACCCACGGAAATTTAATGAGGTAATCACAGTTCTTCCTGCTTGTTTGGTGTTCCTTTCCCCTCTGCTTTGCTGTTATGGGGTTTGTGTCCTTAAAAAGTTGCTCTTCCCTGGCAAAGAGGGACTGGAGGGTACTGTCCAGTCAATTCCTAAAAAGTTCCTAATAAATTCTAATAACCCTAAAAAAGCCCTAATAAAAACCCTAATAAATTCTACAAAGAATGTTAGTGTGACAAGTTGGGGTTTTGATTTATCTGACAGGTTATGGTACAGATGAATATTATTTGTTTTTTTATTCTACTCACCATAACAGCAAGTTAAATGACTTTACCAGGAAAACGTTTCATTTTCCCAGTGTTTTTATTCTGTTGGTCAAAAACGAACATACTTGCTTTAAATGATTGCTTCTGATCCCCTATGGCAACATAAGAACACAAACTGATTTTATGTATTTATATTTTTTTAAATCATTTGCACTAATACATCTGTGGGATCTAAATTAGTTCCTGGATTTCCTCTTGAGCACAAGTATTTCTGCTTTCTTCCTGTGCTCTCACCTTGCATAAATCAAAGCAGAAGAGGATTATTTTCATCCTGCTAGAACATGATATGGAGACTTACTAGCCTTAAGTGGTGGCATTTAATTGAGTCTCACCTTGCATATGTAAATATTATCAGAATGAAATTATCTTGCCATTACAGAAACTTTCTAACTAATTTTGGATTTTGCATGAGGGAATTGCTGCTTCAAGAATTCAAGCATTTATTGTAAAACCAGATCAAGTTTTTCCCTTTATTGTCCTGATCAGTTTGCAAGCAACAGCTAGAACAGAACTTCAGGGAAATCAAAGCAGATGTCACCTATGCTAGAAAATGCAAATATTTTTGCAATCACCTGTCCTGAAGGTCCAGTTCTACCAGAAGTTTTTGTAGTTGATGCAGTTTTAAGGGGTAAATGTCAAAGATCAGAGCAATCTATGTGCCTAAAAGACAAATTTTATCCTTGCTATGGGTACCAGAGTTGTGTAATTTGAGCATCTGCTATGGAAGCTCGTGTTTGGAAGCTCGTGTTTTCTGACTTGGTGCAGTTAGGAGCTGGAAAAAAACACCCAGGATGTTCAGATCAGAGCAGAATTAATTCCGAGAGCTTTGTTCACAGCATCTGTGTGGGGGTCAGGAGGGTCACATGGGTTTGAAAATCAAAGCTTACAGGAAGAAATTGGAATGAAGCTTAGAGGGAATTTGTGTGAGCAGCAGCCTGGCTGCTGTAAGGAGAGCAGCCCTGCCCTAACAGCAGGATTGCATCCAGGCTGCCAGCTCTGCAAAGGAATTTTCCTGTCCTGGATCTCAAAGCTAGCACCTCATGGTTCACAGCCTTTCTCTAAATCCTCCAGGCTCTGGTTCTGCCTTGAAATAGTCTGTGAGGACTCTCTAGCTAAGCACCAGGAGAAGGTTGATGTACCAGGGTCTCTGTGTACACTAAAAACATCTCCTGATCATCTGAGTTCTGGGAGCCTCAGTTTAGGATGGACACTGAGTGCTGTGTCCAGCTCTGGCCCTCAGTTCAGGATGGACACTGAGTGCTGTGTCCAGCTGTGTCCCCTCAGTTTAGGATGGACACTGAGTGCTGTGTCCAGCTCTGTCCCCTCAGTTTAGGATGGACACTCAGTGCTGTGTCCAGCTGTGTCCCCTCAGTTTAGGATGGACACTGAGTGCTGTGTCCAGCTCTGTCCCTCAGTTTAGGATGGACACTGAGTGCTGTGTCCAGCTCTGTCCCTCAGTTCAGGATGGACACTGAGTGCTGTGTCCAGCTCTGTCCCTCAGTTTAGGATGGACACTGAGTGCTGTGTCCAGCTCTGCCCCTCAGTTTAGGATGGACACTCAGTGCTGTGTCCAGCTCTGTCCCTCAGTTTAGGATGGACACTCAGTGCTGTGTCCAGCTCTGTCCCTCAGTTCAGGATGGACGTTGAGACGCTCGAGCGCGTCCAGAGGAGGCAGCGAGGCTGGTGAGGGGCTGGGAACACAAACCCTGTGAGGAACGGCTGAGGGAGCTGGGCTTGTTCAGCCTGGAGAAAAGGAGACTCAGGGGTGCCCTCATCACTCTCCACAGCTCCCTGAAAGGTGCCTGTGCTCAGCTGGGCTTGGGCTCTTTCTCCAGGCAGCACTGACAGAACCAGAGGACACAGCCTCAAGCTGCACCAAGGGAAATACAGGCTGGATATCAGGGAAAAGTTTTTTACAGAAAGGGTGATAAAGTACTGGAATGGTCTGCCTGGGGAGGTGGTGGAGTCACCATCCCTGGATGTGTTTAAAAAAGCCTGGATGTGGCACTGGGTGCTGTGGTTCAGTTGAGGTGTTGGGGTGGGTTGGACTCGATGATCTTGAAGGTCTCTTCCAGCCTGGTGATTCTGAGATTCTGTGATTCTCTGATTTCACTTTCTGCTTACCTGATAGATTTTGCATTTTCTTCTTTCTAATAATCTAATTTTTTTGGATCATTACAGAATACAACATCGTCCTTAATTTGATTTAATATTTTTTTTATTTTTTAGGTGAGAAATGTAGAAGCTTTATCAGTCTGACTCCAGCTTCTGATCGAGGTAGATGTGCATATTTTTTGTCTGTAGTCGAAACTTTCCTCATCACACTTACCAATATAAGTATCCTGCACTAAATTAAAATAATTAATTTCAAAAATGCTTGCTATAATCCCAAAGAGTTTTTTGTCCTTTATTTAGTTTTCCAACTTCAAAATGAAGGTCATATGCTTAAAATATTAATATATGTCCTTCTGAAGACACTCCACTTGAATATGAATGGATTTTAAATTTGAATGTGGGTACTGGAAGCCAAAAGTTGTATATTTTTGCCCTCTCTCCTCATACCTCCATATCTGCAGCCAGGGATTCTGTGGCAGGGTGTGAATATCCACCCAGGAAGTTTGGACACTGAGGGCATTGAGGGAGATGTGCTGGGCACCAAACCAGCCCTGGTGGAACCTGAATCCCCTCCCTGTGCCTTGCTCAGAGCTGTGAGGAGGCATTTCCATTCCCTTCTTTCCAAGGACTCGTGTTCTTGTGAACCATTCCTGCAGATGCTGCTCTGTGCCTTCCCCTTGCCTGATCCCCTAGATGGAATTACTAAAAATCTACATGAAAATTGCCTTGAAGTGAATGACACTGAGATATTTTCTCATTAAATACCTAAACCCCTTCCAAGTTATAGGTAAGTGAGAAGTAAGAGTTCAGAATTTTGTAAAGATTTAGAGAAAAAAATAAGAATAAAATGATCCCCATCTGACTGATGAAAACATCAGTCCATCACTGACTTGATCAGATCAATCATTTTACAAGTGGCTGATCCAGAAAAAAACCTAAAACTTCTTCTTTCCAGCATGCTGGGACTGGAGTATTTTCCTGGATATTTCGTTTCAGACCCTTGGAGAAGGAGAAATACTCAGTCTCTGAAGGCCAATCTTCCTTCTGCCTGCTGCAGCTTGTCACAGTGCCTCAACAGCACAACAGAATTCTGTAGCATGAGAAAAAAGTCTAAATGAGATGTGGGTGTGGTCACACAGAAATGAGGGGAATTTTCTAGAGAGTTCTTCACAAGGAAAGCTGCTGGTGGACACAGAGCTGGAAATAACTCTGGACAGCAGGAGAAATAAATCTAAATGAGATGTGGGTGTGGTCACACAGAAATGAGGGGAATTTTCTAGAGAGTTCTTCACAAGGAAAGCTGCTGGTGGACACAGAACTGGAAATAACTTGAACAGCAGGAGAAATAAATCTAAATGAGATGTGGGTGTGGTCACACAGAAATGAGGGGAGTTTTCTAGAGAGTTCCTCACAAGGAAAGCTGCTGGTGCACACAGAGCTGGAACTAACTCTGGACAGCATGAGAAATAAATCTAAACGAGATGTGGGGGTGGTCCTACTGAAATGAGGGGAGTTTTCTAGAGAGTTCTTCACAGGGAAAGCTGCTGGTGCACACAGAGCTGGAACTAACTCTGAGCAGCATCGACAAATGTCACAGGCACTGGCAGGCTGGATGGAGACAGCCAAGAAGCATCTGGGTACCTAAACTCCAGAAATGTCTGCCTGGGTAGTGAAATCCTGAGTGCAAACAGGCTCCTGCCCTGCACAGGACAGGTTTGTGTTCCAAACCCAGGCTCAGCCTTCCCAAATTTCTCACACTCAGGTGTGATCACCCTTGTTCAGTGCATTTCTTACAATGGCTCACTGAGCAGAAATGTTAAGATGCAAACTCCCACAGCTGGAGCAGCCAGGACTGTTGGGCAATGCAACATCTGGAGCTCCTGATGAAAATCACAATTTTTTCACTGAGACAGATTTTCTGGAGAAACAAACCGTGTCCAGGAACACCCACACATGGCCTGGCCCAAGAATTTAATGTCTCCATGGCCCATGAATCAGATGAGTCCCACAGACATTGTCAGAGCCAGAATTTGGGGTTATGCACCACACAAATGTCATCTCCTGCCCTAGGTGGTGTCTGGTAATCAAGGAATTGTCTCAGCAGCATTTCAATTTTCAAGTTATGATTGTTTGTGCATGTCTTCAGGTGAAATCACTGCTTCAATCTGTAACCAGGTGTCTCAGCACACATTAAAAAGTTTGAGGAAGATCATTTGCCACATCTTGCTGCAGCAAATTTGGACACCAGAAGGCCTCCAGCTCCTGGCCGTGGGACATCAGCATGCTAAAGGTCAAACAGCAGGCTGAGAGACTTCCATGGGAGGATTAACTTCTTGCATAAGATGTAATTACCAGATCTACAAAAAGAGAGGAATTAGCAGATAACTAGAGAAATGAACCTCAGGGAAACCTGGAGGCTGTCTGGGCTTCTCTGTCCAAAAAAATCAAGATCCTCTTTGGCTGAAAGTTAAGCCTGTGGGGAAGATTTTATTGAATGACTTATTGGTGATTTTATTGAATGACTTATTGATGATTTTACTGAATGAATTTTATGGTTTTATTGACGACCTCCAGGCAGTGTTGGTGTGTGGGGGCCTCCAGGCTGTCAGCTGGGTCTGCTGCTCCTCTCTGCACTCACAACCATGACATCGATTTTATTAACTTTGGTTATTTTTATATTAACTTTGGTTATTTTATATTAACTTTGGTTCTTTTTATATTAACTTTGGTTTGTCACAGTAGGACACAAAATAGATTGACTTCACTCAGTTATCAGAAGACAAATGTAGGATTTATTTACAATTTCTGTAGTTTCTTTTATAGCATGCTGCACTGAAAAGGGAACCCCATTGGTCCATAGAATTGACACCTCTCTCCATTGGTTCAGTAACAGAAATAGGAAACAAAAGTCCTGGGAGAGGTTTTGTTATGGGAAAAGTACAGAGTTTACCTAAATGTTTTGAGAGAAGAGCAGCTATTTACAAAAGCTGTTCTGGGAAGAGAGAAAACTGCTGAAAGGTTTCCCTTGAGAAAACCAGCACAGCTCTCAGGCTCAGAAATACCAAGCCCACATCGGTTCATGGTGATTTTAGGGAATTTATTGAGTATAAAACCACATTGTCCCACCTTGCACTGTAAGCTTCTAAGTGTGTAGCAAAAGAAGATGCAACTGCTTATCCAATAATTATAATTTTGGGTGCCCATTTACATTGAAATCTTCCACAGATGTTCTCATTATCAGAGCATCCCCACAGCCCTGGTGCTCCTGTTGGTGTGAATGATACAAATGAAGCAGGAAATGGTGAAAATATGAAATTATTGCTGAGAACATCAGTGCTGTTGGTTTGGATTCCAGGGGTTTTGTGGCTGTCTATTGTAGCAGAGCTTCTCTACGTGGTTCTGCTCCTGATTGGGAACATCCTGATGTCAGTAGAAATCTGCTACTACAGCTCTGTCATCGATGGGCTGAAGATCAACGCCTTCTCTGCAGTGGTCACCGTGTTGGCAGGTACAGTTCAGCACCTCCAGTAATTACACCCAGAGCACTCCTCCATCTGAAAATTAACAGCACTGTCCAAGTTTCAAAACTGTTACAATACCTACCAAGGTGCTAACAATACAAAGTGAAGCAAAATCTTATGGGAAAATATTATTTTTAATTCATTATTTCTTAATGTGGTCTATATTGAATTTTATATTTGTGGCTTTTGCTGTCTTTAACTTAATTGTTTTAATTTGATCATTTTTCATTTAATTGGCAGGCTGGTTGCCAAAGACTAAAAAGTAACATCTTCTTTGAGTAATTTTATTTTTTATTTTTTATTTATTAGCAAATATATTATTAAAATGGCACCTTTAAGAGGGACTAGAATGTACTTACGTAATTGCTAATAGAGAATTGTCATTAAAATTTTCTTCCATTTTCTGCTCACTGTTTCATAATCCAGTGCTGTTTAATCTTAGAATTTTAGGCAAATTCAGTTTGGAAGACTTTTCCTTAGTCCAGGCTGAGGAATCTGATCTGAATTATCTGTTCATAGTCTGTGGGGCAGGAGGAGGTTGGACCAGAAATTTCTGAAGGCACCTGAAAGATTCAATCTCTCTTACAGAATTCTTACTGAGGGATGTTGCAGTAAAGCAATTAACAGTTAATTTATTTACTAGAATTTCTTGTGGAGCACATACCACTCTGCTTCATGTGCTCAGGATAGTTCAAAGTGATTTATATTTGGTGATAGCATATCTCTTATGACATTTAACTGCAAGTCAGACAGCTGGCAGATGGCAAAAAATTAATCTCAACGTTGCATTGCTCCATCAAATTTTTCTGCTTTTATCCTGGTTCTAATGTTTCTGGATTTATGTTCATGCATTTGTGCTTCTTCTTATGAATTAAAGATATTTTCTTGTAATTTTTCATCTTAAACATAATCACAGATTTAGTTCATTCACCAATCTCTTTTTGAGGTAAATAAATGAAGTTCATGAAACATCTGATCACGATAATGGGGAAGAAATAGAGCAGGAATAATTTCTTTCTCTTTGCAGTTAACTTTTACACATGTGAAAATGGCTCCTGAGTTCAGTCCCCAACCTTTTCTGCTTGTGATTGGATTATCTCTTTTTTCTTAATGACTTCACCAAAATACAGTCAAGCAGTTAAAAATCTACTATCACCAGGTCCATTAATTGTTAAAAAAGGACCCAATTTCTCCTGTGTCTGACCAATCCTCATGATCCACTGTCATGTCTGTTCTGAAAGAAAGGGATGTGAGTTTATTGACCTCCTCAGGCAGCTTTGCCAACTATTAGCAGCTTTCCCCTCTCCCAATAATCATGAATATTCACCTTTATTAACATTATTTTTTTGGTTTGGGCCTGTACTGTATTAAGCAGACCTAGACAGGAAGCAGCAAGTTTATCCTGGACATTCTGTTTACTTCCACGAGCAAAATTTCTTGAAATACTAAAAAAAGAGAAAAACATTTGTCCTGGCTGTTAAATTTATGTATGAATCATTTGTAGGTATAAACCAAATCTTGTTGCCCTAATCTGTAATGAAAATGCAATTTCTTGTTCCAGCACACTCTTGATTCTGAGCAATGCAAATTAATTATTCAATATCAGCCTCTTCCATAACCTGGATTTTCAGGATTTCTAGTAAGTGTTTGTCCACTTTTTCATTCACCCTCACAACTGATAAATCTGGCTGCATTTACAGCAGTGGGAGAGGGCATAAACCTGCAGAGCTTTGAAAATCTTTCCACTCAGTGACAGGAAACTGGGAAATGTGTCCTGTGCAATGCATTTTCCTGTAATAAATCAGGATTACACTACTAAGAATTTTCAGAAGATGAGAACCAAGTGTACAAGTGGCAAACACACAACACATTAAATACAACGAAATTATAATGTCCAACATTTTTGAGCACTTTGTAGAATTCAGATACTTCATAAAATATTCTTCAGGAGTTCAAGGCACAACAATGAAGAAGAATTTTACATTTTCTAATGTTATTATAATGTTTTCAATTTATGTTTTCTAATGTTATGATAACATTGTGTTTTTTAGGACTTCTGGGCATGGTTGCTCACATGATGTACACAACTGTATTTCAGATGACTGTAAACCTTGGTCCTGAAGACTGGAGACCTCACACTTGGGATTATGGCTGGTCCTATGGGTACTGACTGGTTTATGTTTGGTTCTTCCATTACATTTCAGTCACTTCATCCTATGCTCAAGGAATTATACCTAATTTAGAAGCAATGGCTTATAAATCAGGTATAATTATTACCTTATTTCACTTCTGAGGAGGCAGTTCAGTAACCAGGTGTTGTTCTTGTAAATCAGTTGTCCTAAATCATTGCCCAGAATGTGCAACTTTGCAAGGTTTGTATTTGCCATCCCTCAGACAGTACAGAGAGGTCCAACTGCCCTGCGTGAGGCAGAGATTCTTCTCCATACAATCAAACCCAGGTTTGCATTCTTATCTCCCAGGACAATTGTCTTGCCTAAGTTGTTTAAAACTCTTCCAGCTTCATTTAGGTTGACATTTTTCTCTCATGTGTGCTTCAGATTGTTTATCTGGAATGTTTCACAGAATCACAGAATTAACCAGGCTGGTAAAGACATCTGAGATCATCCAGTCCAACCTGTGACCCAACACCACCTTGTCAACTAAACCATGGCACTGAGTGCCTCATCCAGGCTTTCCTTAAACACCTCCAGGGACGGTGACTCCACCACCTCCTTGGGCAGCCCATTCTTATACCCAAGAACTCTTTCAGTGAAGAGATTCCTGATGTCCAACCTAAACCTCCCTTGGCACAGTTTAAAGCTGTGTCCTCCTGTCCTGCCCTGTCCCCTGGCAGAAGAGCTCAACCCCACCTGGCTGCACCCTCCTGTAAGGGAGTTGTAGGGAGTGATGAGGGATGAGGTCTCCCCTGAGCTTCTTCTTCTCCAGGATGAACAACCCCAGCTCCCTCAGCTGCTCCTCACAGGATTTGTGTTCCACACCAGCCTTGTTGCCCTTCTCTGGGCACGCTGCAGCATCTCCACATCTTTCCTAAACTGAGGGGCCAGAGCTGGACACAGCACTGAGTGTCCATCCTAAACTGAGGGCCAGAGCTGGACACAGCACTCAGTGTCCATCCTAAACTGAGGGGCAGAGCTGGACACAGCACTCAGTGTCCATCCCAAACCGAGGGGCCAGAGCTGGACACAGCACTGAGTGTCCATCCTGAACTGAGGGACAGAGCTGGACACAGCACTGAGTGTCCATCCTGAACTGAGGGACAGAGCTGGACACAGCACTGAGTGTCCATCCTAAACTGAGGGACAGAGCTGGACACAGCACTCAGTGTCCATCCTGAACTGAGGGGCAGAGCTGGACACAGCACTGAGTGTCCATCCTAAACTGAGGGACAGAGCTGGACACAGCACTGAGTGTCCATCCTGAACTGAGGGACAGAGCTGGACACAGCACTGAGTGTCCATCCTAAACTGAGGGGCATGAATAATGAATATAAAATAATGATTTTTAAATTTTTTAAATAATATTTATTCAAAAAGAGTAATCTAAAATTAAAGCAAGCCATACCCACAGGGTCCTCACACCTTCCACCCAGCAGTCTTCCTTTGTCTCTTTCTTTTTGTCCTTTTTCATGCAATATCTCCTCTGATCTCCCACACCCGCACCTCCCTTCCTGCTGTACCAACCCTCACCTGCAGCCTCCCTTAGCTGCTCTCCACTGACTGCACATGGAAACCTCCCCTGATGGGAGGAGAGGAGGGGCTGCTGGTGCTGTTTGTCTTTCACAAGAGTTCTCCTACAGCTCCCCCCATCTGAGACTCCCTGAGGGTGGAGTTTGAATGAAGTGAGGAGCCAAGACTGCTTAAACTCCTCCCTTCTTGTTTCTGGGAGCTTTTCACATCTCCATGTCACAGTCCACCATCCTCACATGCTGTCAGCACATCTGATTTCTGATCACTCCAGAGATCAATCCTGGCCACAAATACTGGGAGAGAGAATGGGGGAAAGGTGGGTGGCAGAGGGGAAGGATTTATTTAAAAATGGAAATGAGTTTGTTGAATCACATCAAGGATGTGGTTACAAACAGCTCTGAGGGAGAGGTGAGATAAGGAACCTCTTAAACTGATTTCTCCACCAAGGCACATTTCATCTGATAACTGTAAATTTGCCATGTTTAGAAAGCTACTGATGAGCAAGTTCCTGCAGTGTGAACTCCAGTTCATGCTCATGTGGCCATATTTTTACCTGCTGCTTTTAATTTCACCCATTTTTAACAAACTATATTTCAATATAATTCTTTTAGTTCTGTCTCCTTAGGGGTTTACTTTTAATATTTCAGAGTTGAGGTCCTTTTCTCTCTACTCATGCCATACATTTTC
Organism: Acrocephalus arundinaceus; assembly: GCA_021534815.1. Lineage (NCBI taxonomy): Eukaryota > Metazoa > Chordata > Aves > Passeriformes > Sylviidae > Acrocephalus > Acrocephalus arundinaceus. Next base: position 1,653,332 of record JAJEOU010002598.1, read on the forward strand.
TCAGGAATGCATTTCCATGCTCTGAACCTGCTTTACCCAGATATTTAATAGTGCTCTTTTTAACACTTTTGGTAACTCACATTTTTCTCAGTGTCCCTGTGAGATTTATACTCTTAATAACTGCAGCTTTTAATTTTTTGTGCATTCCTCTTTTTTTTTTATAAAACCCTTTCTGATATTAAGCTCTAAGTTTAATAGAGAAGCAAAGCTTAAATAGAGAAACTGGAGGTATTTAAATAAGTATGTTAAATGTAGATATTACAATAATATGTAGAGGTCAACTCCACAAGTCAGGTTTGTAAATGGTCATTAACTAAAGGAGCTTTTTCCTCACCTAGCCTGTTCATCTTTCCCTTATACACACCAACACAATCACACATAAGCAGTGTTTTCAAAAATAAAATTGAAGGACTTGAATATGAAAATGTCCTGCTAATTTCTGACAATTCTTTTTTTTTGTTTGCAGCCTTGCATGGACTTCCTTCGCTTGCTGTATGGCCGCAGCCGTCACCACTATTAACAAATACACAAAAACTATTTTGGAATTCAAGCACAGAAGAAAAAAGCTGGAGAGGAGCTTTAGGATTCAGTACAGGTTTCCTGAGCACACAGCTCCAGAGAAAGTTTGTAACGTGTATGTGAACTCCTTCCAAAACGCCGCCGACGACCCCGCGCACGCCTTGAGAAGTTTGCGTCACCTGGCCACTATTTCAGTCCTGTAAAGCTGACCCAGATCTCAAAGCATTCTTTATAATATTAAATTAAATTATAATACTAGATCCGAACGAAACAGTGCTCATGAATAAAATGTATCCATGTGTAGTATTATTTATTTTTCTTAATAAAGAAATTATATTTCTGTGGATGCCTCGAGGAAGTGTTGGTATTGGAAAAGAAGATTCAGGTGTCTCAGTGACACAGGTTCCCCTCAGTTCTAGTTTTTAAGCAGTGTCTAATGGTGATAGAGAGTATGTGGTTTTTAGAATTTTGGAGCATCACTCTACCCTAATTCTTTACTAAAAAGACTAAAAAAGCCCATCCTGAAACCAAAACCCATGAAAAGCAGGGCAGCAAATAAGGCACGTGGTGCATGGCTTGAACATTTTTTTTTTTTGTTATGAAATGTCCAATCTCTCCAAGAAAATCTGTGGATCTCAGCTTATAATTCAAGAGCTTCACCATCCTCACAGTGGATCTGCTGTGAAAGGAAGGCTGACAGAGGGAACAGGATATTTACACATACTTAAAATGAGAAGGCAAACTGAAATGTGGAAGTTTCTTGAGAAGGCAAACTGAAATCTGGAAGATTCACAAGAAGACAAACTGAAATCTGGAAGATCCATGAGAAGCAAACCGAAATCTGGAAGATCCACGAGAAGACAAACTGAAATCTGGAAGATCCATGAGAAGGCAAACCGAAATCTGGAAGATCCACGAGAAGGCAAACTGAAATCTGGAAGTTTCATGAGAAGGCAAACTGAAATCTGAAAAATGTGTGGTTGTGGACAGCACACAACTCACCTATGGAACTCTCCAGGAATCGTTCTGGCAACAGAACCAGAAAGAATCAAAAATTGATTTATACATTTATACATGAAGAATCTATAATCACATTAAAGATGGAGAGGTGGAAATGATTGCAGTCATCACAGCTGAGGAACATGGAGCTGTTCCACTCTGAAGATCCACATGGAGCTTCCTCATGGAGCTGAGCCATGTTCCTGCTTTGTTGGGCACCAGTTTTTCTCCATTGTTGGGTGAATATTCCTATTTTTGAGCCTTTTGAGAAACATAATTGTGAACTTTGGGTGGCAGGGGTCTTACACAGCCTGCTGAGCATGAAAAAATCTCTATGTATCTTTTTTCAGGCAACAAATATGTTTGAACCTGTTATGCCAGCAGGATCCATAACAGGTCAGGTTATGGCCAGTGATAAGGTAGAGCTGATAACAGAGAAACATCATTAGGTCAGAAGAAAACCACCAGTGGTAAGAGAGGAGAGTTTTTGGTGTATGCAGTGAATATATTCAAGAAGTGAGATTTCCTGATCCCGTTGGCAACCAGTCCCAATGCTTCACTGCTGCAATTGTAGAAAAATATTTCCTAATATCAAATCAGAGTTTCATGTGTTCCAGTTCGTGTCCATTCCCTTTTTATCACCTACTGTGCATATTTGAGAAGAATCTGGCTCCATATTCCCTACACCATCCTACTAGGTGGCTGCAGGTAGCAATAAGATTTCCTCTTAATTTTAGAAAAATCTGTCTTTTCCCTTCACAGTGCTCTGAAAGTGCCACCTTCAGTTCAGCAGAACAAGTGGCTGGAGAGTTTGGTGCCCACTGTTAGAAGAAGTTTCAATCCCTTGACCAAACACAAGATCTTGATTCCTTCCCATTGTTTTACTCATTTCTTTGTGATGGATTTGTTTCTAACACCTTCAGTGATAGAGGAATTGTTCCTGATTCCATCTAACTTTCTGCTTTTTGACAACCCTTGCTCTTTTCACAATAAATTTTTACCCATCTCATGTTGTTCCTGTGTGGCACGGAAGGATTTCCAGCTCATCCAGGAACATGCTTGGTTGATGCCTACAAGTCCTTGGAGAAATCCACTTTAAGCAAGTGTTTCATTTCTTTTTTTTCCTTAGCCTGCAGTTTGCTAACACAGCCTGACAGTCTGGGCCATGTGCTGGTTCCTCAGAATTGTTTCTCACACTGGTTTGCAGCTATAAATGCTGTAGGTGGGCAAGGGCTTTTTAAATAATTGTGCAGGAAGAATCCATCCAGATCCAGTCTTAAATCTCAAACTGTCTGTTTTTCTCATGCTTTTTCTCTTTTTTTTTTTTTTTTTCTCCTTCAAGACCTTTATGTCTCCTGCTGGATATCTGGTAAACAAATTCATCTGATGAAATGCAATAATTCTTATCCCTGTTTGTGAGCCACAATTTCATATTCTGGCCTTATTTTAACTTGTGGCACACAGTAAGTCCTGGAACCACATTATTGAAAGCAGAGGAAAAAACACCAGCAGCATTTTTATTCTGGTTCATTAGAGCAAATCAATTTTGATGAATATGGCATTTCAGGAAATTTCAGACACCTGTGGCACAAGTACACAGATTTACAGCAGTCCTGGTTACCACTGGAAGTTAATGAGAGAAATAAGAACCTCTGGGATGCAATTCCTGCTGTCCTGAACTCATCTTAACATTTCTTTTTCCTATCATAATATTTTTATGTGCAACATATCCACAGGTGAGACAGCGAAACAGAGATGAACAAATGCAACAGAAAACTTCAGATTAAATAATGGATTTCCCCAGAGGGAAAAAAAAAAGTGTCTGAAATACCAGTGGAGAAACCTCATCTTCAAGATGAGAAAAAACCACAGAATTAGAAAAAAGTATGACCCATTTAAAAGGTCATCTAATCCTTCCTTTTTTCTAGGCAGGATAAACTAAAGCTACATTGCTTTTTTACAGATGTTTCATTAATCTCTTCTTTAAAGCTCCCGAAGACAGGCATTTGAAAATTTCTGTGGCAATTTATCCTTTGTGCTTAACTATTCTTAGCAGGAAGTGCTGTCCCTGGAAATCTCCTTTGCAATAATTTTAGCACATTGTCTGCTCTGGCAGAAATGGAGAACACTTCAGTCCTCTCTGCAGTATGTTTTAAGAATCTGAAAATCATTAAGATGCAAAATTTTTCTACTTTCCAGATAAAAATACACCTGATTTTTTAAACTGTCTTGATAGGATACAGGTGTTATTTTACCTCTTTCACTGCCTCCTGCCACGACTCCTTGAATTTCTCACTGTTTTGAAGTGAAATTGTGTGAAAATTTCTGCTGAGCTCTGGAAGGTGCGAAATGGAGCGGAAGGATTATTCAGCTTATTTTAACATGTAATCCACTTGTTTTTACAACAAAAAAGGACAATAATAGAAATCATAAAAATCACAGAATGGTTTGGGTTGGAAGGGACCTTAAAGAGAAGAAAGATTTCATTCCAACCCCCTGCCACGGCAGGGACAACTTCCACTGTCCCAGGCTGCTCCAAGCCCCGTCCAACCTGGTCTTGGACACTGCCAGGGATGGGACAGCCACAAAAATGTTGATTCACGTTTAGCTGGGATGTCCTGTGGTGCCTGATCCTTTCCTGATGAAATTTTGCTTATTCTGCATCTTCTCTTAGGAAATGTGGAGGGCTTGGCTGTTGCTGAGGTACAGAAACAAAGAGAACTGAGATCGCAGCAAATGCTGTGATTTTTGTGAAGGAGGAGAGTTCTGCTGAGGTTTGAATGAGCAGAGTTCTGCTGGGGATTGAGAAAATTTTGATAAATGATTGTTTGACCTCCCAATTAAGGCAAATCACTCACTACAACAAAACCCCAGTGCTACAACAGAAAATAATGGAACTCCAGCAGGTCCTGCAGGAACTGACCAGTGGTGAACACCCCCTGACTCAGGATTCTTGAAGCCAGAGCAACCCAGAGAGATACAGCAAAAAGTTCATGTCCCTGCAGGTTGAAATAAATTCCTTTAACCTCAAAATTCCTTTCATGTTTGGTGATTCCATGATGAATGAAGTGTATGAGTGAGCTGGTGCAGGAAGTTAAATGAGCAATGGGAATGTTTGGTTCCAATTGTCATAACCCCTAAAACCAGAAGAGGAGAAGCTTTAAAGATGAATGTGTGTGTCAATGATAGTGGCATTATTATATATGGATTATTATAGATAGATATATTTATAGATAGATAATATTTTATATAATATATATATTTATATAATGTATATATAAATATATATTTTATATATATAATATTATAATATTATATATATATATAAAGTAGGACAAGTCACTGACATTCAAAACACAGATCTTTTTTTTTCCAGATCAAAAGCAAGGAAAATAACAGAACAAAATCAGGAATAAGGAAATAGGAAAAAGGAAAATAACAGAACAAAATCAGTTTTCCTCTTCTGTCTTCACTTTTCCCTAATCCCCGAGGCAACAATGGCAAAAAACAGCTCGGGGAAGAAGGTTCTGATGTACACTGCTGCTCTGGGGATGGGGTTGGCCATGAGCACCTCCTGCTTCTTCCTGCTCACCGTGGCAAGGACTTCCTCTGCCACCTCCACGGGGTGCACACCGTAGGACACCTTCCTGAAAAAGACTGTAAAGGAGAGAGGAGTGAGAGCTGCAGACAGACAGACAGACAGACAGACAGATACTCTCAGGGAATGGTGTTGAGAAGATACACACCTAGTGAATCAGTCAAATCAGTTTAATTTCTGTGCACTTTTAATCCCTTCCATACTCCATTCTCCTCATCAGTATGTGGCCAAGATCTTTTTATAATTGAGGTAAGATCCTTACAGTCCCCTGAGTGCAGTGGAATTGTCCCTTTTGAGTTTTTGTGCTCTGCTCCTCCTCCATTCCTCATGCCCTGATGTATTTATTCCCTCACATAACGTTGTCTCATTCCATGTTCCTTCTCTTATCACCAGGCTAATATTACCTCTCCATCATCTCTTTTCTTTTGCTCCTCATGCCTGTTCATCCTTTCTGTCATTTCCATTATTTTTCTTTTTTTTTCACCATGGAAAAGCCTTCCTCCTTGTCCTAGGTTACAATGTAAAATTGTGCCCAAAGTCTGTATTCAATCCCCATGAGCCGTTGGAGCCAAGGTGGGGCAGTGTTTTCCTTATCTTCTGTTAACGAGCCAGCAATGCCTTGCCACATGACTCATAGATAACTTCCTCGGGAGTTATCTCTGGTTAATGGGCCAGCAAGGAGCCACTGCAGGGCTCAGAGAATGAGATGATCCCCATTGTGAGATGCTCCGCCCAAGGGGAGGAGCCAAGCATTCCCACCTGGATAAATCCAGGGTTTGGGACAGCACAGGCAGCTTTTATCCACTGGACTCCCAGAGGAGACAAGAGCTGCCAGAAGTTTCTACAGGAATCACTGCTTGACAAGACATTCATCTGGACTGCCACTACCACCCTAACAGGGTGTCAGGTTGTGTTCTGACTCTGTCAGTGGTTTTTTGTACTATTACTTTGATTTTACTTTTTTTTATTTCTTTTCTTTTCCTCTATTAAATTGTGTTTCTGACTTAGAGTCTTTCACTGGTTTTGCTTTCAAACCAGCACACTCCTGCTTTATGAGCCTCATCTTCATCCACCCAAACTTACATTTCCAAATGGATGCCTCCCAGTTTCCTGGTGCTGGCTGGCGATGGTATGAGCAGATGAAGGTTGGACTCACAGTGCTGACAGAAATATCAAATTCTTCCATTTCAGCTCTGAGACAATCAAAAAAGCCTACAGCAGCATGCTTGGAAGCAGCATCTAAAAGTAAAAGCAAAAAGTAAAAGTGAAAATCACACAAATGCATGTTTAGGTATATGATTGCATGGAAGCAGGTGTATAATAAACCAGTGTTTGGGAAAATGAGCATGGAATGATAACTGAAAAAATTAAAAATAATTATTTCACCCAGTGAAATGATCATATGACATATTTAAAAGAAGAAATAAGAAATTATCTATGCAGGACAATTGTGCATGCAGTCTCTTGGATGTCAAACAGCACATCCTGGGTTAGGAAATAACAATTCTGTGTTCTCTACAGTTCAAAAATGTCTTTGGTGGATGGAGTTGTCCCTGAGATGAGCCCTCACACCTTCTATTTCTGCAGTTTGTAACACATCCATAAAATTCAGTGCAAAACACGTCCACTGCTGGCATGCAGTGCTCCTCATGCTTTGTACCCTGATAAAAACTTCACCCTGCAGCAGAAATCTGAGCTACTTTAATGAAAAAGTGAATTTTAAAGTAACTGAATGTCAAGACTTTTTTATCTGTCTTTAGAGCCTTTTTGTTGAGAACATTTTGAATAAGATGATAGCCTGTGAAACTCCACCAGCAAACAGAACTGTGTGTTCAGAGCAGCAGGGCTGCCAAGTGCTCAGACACCTTTATGTGACTCAAATCAAATAAAATCAAAATCAACCCTGCCTGTCCAGGCAATGGCAGGTGGGCTCTGGGAACAGAGAGATGTTTCTCTACACATTCATTTTCACATCCTTTCTCCTGGCATCTTTATTTCATAAATATTGGAAGGGACATTGTGAAAACTCTCTGTTGGCTCCTCTGCTTCTTATGGTTTCACACACAGCAATGGATTTTGACACAATTGTCTGTATCCTAGATGGGAAGTATTCCAGAGGTCACATCCATGTGCTGCTTCCTTTTTGAGCCTTTTTTTGTGGTTCTTACACTTCTTTTGAGATTTTTAGATCAGAGCAGCATGTTGGAGATGTGGGCTCTGCGTAGATTTATTCATAAATTTACAAAGATATAAAGACAGGTTTTTATTTATTTTTTTCTTGTGCCTTACTTACAGCTTAGATCACTGTAGTTTGCTCTCATGGAACTATAAATCACAATCTGAGGTCTCACAGACTTTCTAATTCAGAGCCCATCGCTCACTCTGACTTTCTGCCAAGCTAAAAATGTCTGTTTATGTCTGTCCCAAGCTTAAAATTTCGATTTAAATCTCTCCTATATTTTCTGTCCACTAATTTTGTATTTTATTCATGCAAAGACCTTCCATCACATTCAGAACAGCCTCAATTTTTTGGAGTTTTGGATGAAAGACCTCAAAAATTTTCTGGGAAGCCAAGCAGAAAGCAATTCCTACATCTCCTTTTAAACTCCCAAAAGTTTAAATACATTATTACATTATTAAATACATTATTGCCTCACAAAGCAGTAGCTCTTATCTGCTCATATTTTATATTTACACACTATTCTTTATGAAGGTTTCTATCAATATGCACAAGTATAGATTAGATAGAATTTTAACTATATAATATATATATTTTATATATATATTTAAAATTTGCTGTCACTTTTTTTTATTATCCTATTCTCAAGTCCCTAGGCAGAAGCATTTTAACTGTTTTTAACTGAGTTCCAATTTGAAAAAAAAAAATCAGTCAAATACTGAAATAACACCAAATTTGGGTACAAATTAGCACTTTTAATAATCTATGATGAGTGTCACGGACTCCTCACAGCTTTTGCATTAGAATGTATGTTTTTGCAATGGATAACTTACAAGCTGCACGAAATGGAATTCCTATTTTCCCTTGGATGCTATTGATGAGAACAATTTGGCCAGTTCTTCTTGAGATCATGTTAGGAAGAATGGCTGCAAAAAGAGAAATACAAGAAAGAGCCACATAAGTAACAGAGCTGAGTGTATTTGGTGAAAAACAGAGACAGCTGAAGTGTAAATAGCACAAATTCAGTGAAGGTTGTCTCAATACTGCAAGGAAATTATCACAAAATCCAATAGCTGGAAATAGACTTCACCCAAATTCTACATGCAGAGTTGGTTGCAATATTAACCCATTTAATTGTGCTTTGAGTAGTAACAGCAAATAAAAAAGAAAAAAAAAATTAAAATACCTTTGGTTAATGTTATAGGCCCAAAATAGTTGGCATCCATTATTTTTTTATCAAGTTCCAGTGAAATGCTCTGCACTGCTCCTTTCACCTTCATGCTTGCATTGTTGATCAGGATATCCACACAGCCATAGCAGTTCAGGATTTCCTTGGCCACATCTCGAATGCAGCTTATGTCTGTGATATCCAGGAGTATCAGCTTGGGTGCATAGGTCTGAGGGACAAGAGAGAGACTTGAAATGAGGAATCCTTTAGAATCCCAAACAAACTACAAAGCCATTAAATTTTTACTTGCAGTAGATCATGAGGAATCCTTTAGAATCCCAAAGTACAAAGCCATTAAATTTTTACTTGCAGTGGATCATGAGGAATCCTTTAGAATCCCAAAGTACAAAGCCATTAAATTTTTAGTTGCAGTGGATCATGAGGAATCCTTAAGAATCCCAAACAAAGTGCAAAGCCATAAAATTTTTACTTGCAGTGGATCATGAAGAATCCTTTAGAATCCCAAAGTACAAAGCCATTAAATTTTTACTTGCAGTGGATCATGAGGAATCCTTTAGAATCCCAAAGTACAAAGCCATTAAATTTTTAGTTGCAGTGGATCATGAGGAATCCTTTAGAATCCCAAAGTACAAAGCCATTAAATTTTTACTTGCAGTAGATCATGAGGAATCCTTTAGAATCCCAAACAAAGTACAAAACCACTGGATTTTTAGTTGTAGTGGATCATGAAGAATCCTTTAGAATCCCAAAGTACAAAGCCATTAAATTTTTAGTTGCAGTGGATCATGAGGAATCCTTAAGAATCCCAAACAAAGTACAAAGCCATTAAATTTTTAGTTGCAGTGGATCATGAGGAATCCTTTAGAATCCCAAAGTACAAAGCCATTAAATTTTTAGTTGTAGTGGATCATGAAGAATCCTTTAGAATCCCAAAGTACAAAGCCATTAAATTTTTAGTTGCAGTGGATCATGAGGAATCCTTTAGAATCCCAAAGTACAAAGCCATTAAATTTTTACTTGCAGTGGATCATGAGGAATCCTTAAGAATCCCAAACAAACTACAAAGCCATTAAATTTTTACTTGCAGTGGATCATGAGGAATCCTTTAGAACCCCAAAGTACAAAGCCATTAAATTTTTAGTTGCAGTGGATCATGAGGAATCCTTTAGAATCCCAAAGTACAAAGCCATTAAATTTTTAGTTGTAGTGGATCATGAGGAATCCTTTAGAATCCCAAAGAAAGTACAAAGCCATTGGATTTTCTGTTGCAATTGGTCACAAAGAAGAAAACAGCCCGTCTTCCTATTCTTAGGGAAGGATGTAGAAGAGAATTTTTGAAAGAATCAAAAGAGATTCAAATTTGCAAAGAGCTGAATGCAAACAAAATAATTCAGTGCCTTATATTTGGTTGATTGGAGAAAAAAATTGAGAAAAAAACCAAAAAAGGCAATGCTACTTGAACTTTAAACTAGGGTTTAGTAAATTTACTAAACCCTAGTTTAGTAAATCTTACTAAAGTTAATCTTACTAAATTTGCATTTCTAGCTGATGTCTGTGTGCATTTATGTATTTTAGTTTTTCTGAAGGTTCTAATTCAATGCTCACACTTTTGGGCACTCCTGGGCCTGTGTGGATTTATGTATTTTAGTTTTTCTGAAGATTCAATGCTCACACTTTTAGGCACTCCTGGGCCTGTGTGGATTTATGTATTTTAGTTTTTCTGAAGGTTTTAATTCAATGCTCACACTTTTGGGCATTCCTGGGCCTGTGTGGATTTATGTGTTTTAGTTTTTCTGAAGGTTTTAATTCAATGCTCACACTTCTTGTGGATTTGGCCCAGGGAATTCACCCTCCAACACCTGAGCAAGGTTTATCCCAGGCTGTGGATACCTACCATGCTGGGGTCTGTCACACTGATTAAGGCATCATACAAAGCTTCCAACTTTTCCCATGTCCTGCCACACAACACGAGCCTTGCTCCTCCTGCATGAAACACACGAGAACATTCTAGGAGAGAAAAAAAATCAAAAAATAATAATTACAATAGTGGCAGTTTGATTTTGTTTATTTTGCTCGAAATGGGATGCTGATTTGGCAAAGGGTGTTGAATCCGTGCTTTAAAATTCATTAATTTTGAAATGATATGAGAAAAAAAGAAAGCATTGACTTGTGAGAGCACATGGGTGAGAAATAAATTAAATTTAATGTATTGGGGTAATGCATAGTTAATGGTACAGCACAATGCCACTGTTTAGTAATGGGATTTAATAATATATATTAATAATTAATATCAATAATCACCATTAATTTAATTAATAATGATTAATAATTATTATATAATAATATATATAATAATTATATAATGATATGATAATTAATATTAATTTAATAAAGAAAGTAAATAAGACTAATTAATAATAACTATGTCAGTTAATGGATGATGAGATTGAGTTAGAAATTTTTTCTGTATATCCTTCCCAGACACTATAAACAAAACTACATATAAAAATACAACCTGCATCTTTTGCAAACCTTCCTGTCTGCTGCCCTATGAAAAACCAGCCAACCCCAGTTAAATCACACCAGCCAGCTCTGTGTGCCACCTGCACGAAACTCTTGGCAGCACAGAACTCATCCACAGCTTTGAAAAAATATAACACAGGTAAAATTATTTAAACTGACCCACTGGTGAAACACCCATGAGAGAATCCTTTCTCCCAAAGCCCTCCCCTCCAGGTGTAATCCATGCCAAGATCTTTATTTCCTGAGTATTAAACCTTTCCAGTGAGCAGAGGCATCAGGGACCAGCCTGTTCAGCCACATTCCCTGAAGCCTTTCCTGAGAAAAGCACCAAAAAGTTTCTGGGAATGCAGGGCTGGAACTGCATTTTCTTCACTCAGACATACTCTCAGCTAGGGGTTAAGGCAGCTCTCAGAGAATTCTTTTCCCTTTTTTATATGAGTGATCTACGATGGTGAATTTCTGAAAGTGGGGACTCAAATAACAACAGAACTGCAGTCAGTGCTGCCTCTCATCCCTGCTCACACTGGCTACAAGTCTGCAACCAACTCGTATTCAAGGGTATTCAAGCTAAATTCTGAAATACAAGAATTGAATGAAATACAAGGCTGCAGCACCCTGACAATTTGTGTCTGGTCTGTTTTCTTCTCTAGGTGGTGTTGAGGGAGAATTTCTTCCTCACCATCCTGTCTGTTTGACCAGAGAAATGTATTTAAAAACAAGAAGCATAAACACCCCATGGGCATCACTGAGGAATTCACTGTTAGCTGGATCCCTCTGGCTGCTGCAGGTGCCTGCTCTAGCTCAGCTGAACTGAAACAGAGTGATTTTACACATCAAAACATTCGTGTAAATGCCATAACAGTCTTCAAAACCAACCATAAAGAATGAAACAGGGATGTTCAGTCCAGGAATCCATCAAGGCTGTCCTCCTAACCAGGAAAAGTTCACAATTGTGTGCCTTTTCTTTTCTCAGAATGGATAAATCCTTGCAGGTAGGTCTGAGGATGCAGCTGATGATGTGCCCAAAAGCAGAGGTCTGCTCTGGGTGCAGCCAGAGAGGTAATGGGCAGTGGGTTGGGTTTGTGTGCTCGTATGAATCACAGAATCACAGAATCAATCACAGAATCACAGAAATCACAGAAATCACAGAATCACAGAATTTCCAGGCTGGAAGAGACCTCCAAGATCATCGAGTCCAACCCAGCCCCAACACCTCAACTAAACCACAGCACCCAGGGCAACATCCAGGCTTTTCTTAAACACATCCAGGGATGGTGACTCCACCACCTCCCTGGGCAGACCATTCCAGTACTTTATCACCCTTTCTGTAAAAAACCTTTCCCTGATATCCAGCCTGGATTTCCCTTGGTGCAGCTTGAGGCTGTGTCCTCTGGTTCTGTCAGTGCTGCCTGGAGAAAGAGCCCAAGCCCAGCTGAGCACAGGCACCTTTCAGGAGGGTGAAATGACTGAAAATCAAGAGTTATTTTTCCTGATTGGGTCATTCTTCAAAAAAAAACTCTCAGCCTTGGAGCTCTCCTGTTTGGTCCCTAATCAAATCTCCGTGATAGCCACGAGCATCATCAGCATGGGGAGAAAAGGAACACGATCTTACAACGCCTTGGAGCCTGTTTGGTTTGTCATAGCTCCCTGGGCTTGCTGTCCTCCCAGAAACATTTCAATACCCACAGGAAATCCAGTTACAGGCTAATCTACCCATTTTAGATTTCTTGAATTATCATGTTAGACTCTTAATATCTCTATGCAAGTATTTATGGATCCACCCTTGTAGATTTGCAAACCTGTGCAGCTGGAAGCTTTTATTTAAGCAATCTTTTCCATTATTTACAACAGTAATTTTATGAGAGCCTTCTATTTTCTATTCCTTTTTTCCTAGCATAGAAGGATTTTTAATTTAATGCCCAAGAGAGTATTTGCCAGAACAATTATAGCAGTATTTTCCCTATAAACAACAGTTGAGGCAATCTTGTGAAAAAAAATGAGAAAAAGACTTCTATGTGAACAGCAATAAAGGTGAAAATGGGAAATCAGTGATGTTCTCCTCTAGAACTTCCCTGCACTTTTCTGAGTTACAGCACTCAGAAGAAACAGGAACTAGGCTTCAATAACAACCACAAACCATTGAAAACATCTTCAATCATCACAGATTTGTTTCTCTTTTTTAACTTTGATGAATGCTGTCTTTAGTCCAGAAATTCTGGCACGTAGGGAAAGAATTTGGCTGTTTCCTCAGAGCCCACATCCACAGCAGCTGGCCACACAGCTGGTATTTTAAAGCTTTGAATTTTGCATATATGCCTGAGTGGAAAGTGAATTTTGCATTATTTGGAACCATTCAAGCCTGCAAAAAACATCCAGTGTCAACCTATGGGACACTGGTCGTAGGTATATTTAGGATAATAACATAAAAGAGTTTTGAGTTACCTCATTTTTTTATCTACATGAAAAGGAGTGTGGGGGCACCACACACACAGAATTCCCTTTCTAGCCTCAAGAGACAGGTAACAGCTATCCACAGGGGGAAAAAAAGAAGAAAAAAAAAAAAATAAAAAAGATGAAGAAATGTTAATAAGGAAGCTGAAGTTAGGAAAATATCCCCCAGGGGTCATGCAGTGCTGGAGAAAGGCAGCTGGAGAAATGTTCAATAAATTTTCTCTCTGCTTTGGAGGATTCCAAGATTTGGCTTGATGCCACAGCCAAACAAATTCAGCACCGGTGATATTTCTGCTCCAAGTGAGATTTTTTTAGCCAGCAACCCAAACATCCCATAATTCTACAATACATCCAATCCCAGTGGAAGCACTCTAAACCACACCTCTCTAAAAGAAATTTGAAATAGAACTGGCCTGGTTCTGGCCAGAGCAGGGTGAACTTTGCAGCAGCCAGAGGGGCACAGACAGAACCCTGGGGTTGTTCTACCCCACCTCACCCTGGGGTTGAGGAGTCAGAGCAGGGTCACAGATTCCCAGGACATCCTGGGATGGAAAGGATCACAAGGATCATCGAGTCCAACCCCCAGCCCTGCTCAGCACCAATCCCAGAGTCACACCCAAGGGGATTGAGTGTCCAAATTCTTCTTGAGCTCCTGCAGCCTTTGGTCTGTGGCCATTCCCAGGGGAGCCTGTGCAGTGTCCCATCACCCAGTGCCACCCCTGCCACGGCAGGGACACCTCCCACTGTCCCACTGCTCCAAGCCCTGTCCAGCCTGGCCTTGAGCAATTCCAGGGATCCAGGGGCAGCCACAGCTGCTCTGGGCACCCTGTGCCAGGGCCTGCCCACCCTCACAGGGAAGGATTTCCCCCAATATCCCATCTAACTCTGCCCTCTGGCACTGGGAACCCATTCCCTGTGTCCTGTCACACCAGGCCCCTGTCCAAAGTTCCTTTTTGGCTCTCTTGGAGCCCCTTTAGGCCCTGAAGTGGCTCTAAGGTCAGAGCCCTCCCTTCTCTGGGATGAACAACCCCACTCTGCCAGCCTGTCTCCATGGCACAGCCCTCTGCTCATCTTTGTCACCTCCTCTGGACTAGAGATGCTCAGTGGCCACCCAGGCCATCAGATGTTTAAATAGATAAATATTGCATACCCTTCACGCCTTCAGCTTTTAGCTTTTATAGTTTTCAGATCCTATACATTAAGATTAGTTATACATTAGTTATACATTAGTTATACATTAGCTCTGCATTAGTGCATAACTCTGAACTTGATAGAGGTGTTAGTTAATTCTCTTCACATTTTGGCCAGATAAAGCAATCCTTCCATCACCATCCCTGGATGTGTTTAAAAAAGCCTGGATGTGGCACTGGGTGCCGGGTTTAGTTGAGGTGTCGGGGCTGGGTTGGACTCGATCTTGAAGGTCTCTTCCAACCTAGAAATTCTGTGATTCTGTGATTCCAGGCCTGAAACTCAAGGACCCTACAGCCTCAGGCCCTGAAAAGTATAAATAAAAGTGAATTGGGGAGAGCAAACTGGGGAAATGTGACTTCATTACTTGAAGCTGTAATTGGACAATTAACCCCTGATATGTAAATTGAACAAACTTTTATCTGTCTGAAAAACTCGTGACCATTTTGGGTGTAGCCTCTGCAAGGCTTTTGCACTGCCCAAGGTGCATCTATTGAAGGCTTTTAATAAATTCCCACTTTATTCTCTTAACTCTGCCCAGCCTCTGTTCTAGGTGGCCACTCCAAGGCATCACCCTTCCTTGTCTTTGATTGCACAGAGCTGTTAATTTAATGCCCAAAAGAGTATTTGCCAGAAAAATTATAGCAGTATTTTCCCTATAAACAACAGTTGAGACAATCTTGTGAAATAAAAATTAAAAAGAGATAAATTTGAAATATAACTGGCCTGGAAGTCCTGCAGGATGCCAAGGGAAGAGGAGGAATTAGGGTGACAGAGAGGGAAGAGATGCAAAGAGGGGTGAGCATTGCTGTTCACAACAAGCAGGAGCTGTTGAAGTCTCTAAGGGCTGAAGAGGAACATGTAAAAAGTAAGGTGACACTTGTTTGTGCAGCCACCCTGCAGTGACAGCCTGTGCAATGAGATCTTACAGTAGCAACACGCTAAAAATAGCACTCAGAGTTCTTGTAAAACCTCTCCTTCTATTGAATTAAATAAATACAAAGCTCTGCACGCAGCTCCTGCTGGTTTACCAATAGTTCCCACGGCTGAGGCTAAAAATAGGCACTTAAAAATCACAGGATTTGCTTATAAATATATTTATTAACTTCTGCTTCATCCAGCCAGTTCTGAGCACATCCAAGGCAATGTGTGCAGGTTTATCACCCTGAGGGTCTCACTCTCTGGCTGCTCCTGCTCTCTGACACTGAGAAGGAATGAGACAACTCACCCTTGCCTAGTCCAGAGATGGCATCCGTGATCACCACCACCTTGTTCTGCACCGCTGACTTGGACAGCAGCCACCTGACAGTCTGGTAAATATAAATAACTCCACTGATCCCCAGGAGAAGCAATGGCAGAGCAAGTATGGAAAGGATACCCATGGCTGTGAGAAACAAAACAACACATGAGAGTACAGCAATCACAATACACATTCATGATTTTTCAGTAATTCCTACAGCAATCACAATACACATTCATGATTTTCCAATTTTTCCTAGAGTAATCACAACACACATTCATGATTTTCCAATTTTTCCTAGAGTAATCACAACACACATTCATGATTTTCCAATTTTTCCTACAGTAATCACAATACGCATTAATGATATTTCAATTATTCCTACAGTAATCACAATACACATTCATGATTTTTCAGTTATTCCTACAGCAATCACAATACACATTCATGATTTTTCAGTTATTCCTACAGTAAACACAACACACATTCATGATTTTTCAGTAATGTTTTTTATCTAGAAAATCCAGTGGTCAGCATGCCAAAGCAGCAACTTAAAGTAGCAGGAAGGTTCTTTTCCAATCAGTGGTGTAATATTGGTTTTTAATAAACAGGGTAATACTGTTTCTTTGTCTGTTTTATATATAAATATAAATATATAAATATAAATAATTATGAACCCTAAGAGAAGCAGTGGTAGAGCAAGTACAGAAAAGATACCTATGGCTGTGGGAAACAAAACAACACATGACAGTACAGTAATCACAACACACATTCATGATTTTTTCAGTTATTCCTGTCTAAAACTCAGTGTTTTCTTATCTAGAAAATCCAGTGGTCAGCAAGCCAAAGCAGCAACCTGAAGTAGCAGGAAGTTCTTTTCCAATCAATGGTGCAATATTGTTTTTAATAAACAAGGTAATATTGTTTCTTTGTCTGTTTTATATATAAATATAAATAATTCCACTGATCCCTAAGAGAAGCAATGGCAGAGCAAATACAGAGAAGACACCCATGGCTTTGGGAAACAAAAGACCACATAAGAGTACAATAGTCACAATACACATTCATGATTTTTTCAATTATTCCTACAGTAATCACAACACACATTCATGATTTTTTCAATTATTCCTACAGTAAACACAACACACATTCATGATTTTTTCAATTATTCCTACGGTAATCACAACACACATTCATGATATTTTCAATTATTCCTATCTAAAACTCAATGTTTTCTTATCTAGAAAATCCAGTGGTCAGCAAGCCAAAGCAGCAACTTAAAGTGGCAGGAAGGTTCTTTTCCAATCAATGGTTCAATATTGGTTTTTAATAAACAGGTTAGTATTGTTTCTTTGTCTGTTTTTCTTCATTTTTGTATGGTCTAGGCAAAAATGGATTCCTTTTAGGCAAAATTACTGTATGTTGGCAAGACAATAATAATAATAATAATAATTATATATATATATATATATATATAAATGTATGTATATTCTACTATGCCTTGAGGCAAAACATAAAATAAACACTGAAATTTTAATTACATTGGCATTATTAGAAAAGAGAGAAAAAGCTTTTAATCCAAATTTCAGCTAAAACATATAATAGAATTGTAAAAAAAAAACCCATAGAATTTTTCTGTTCCAAAAGAGAGAGAAAATACAATCACTTACCATGGCTATGAGGACTCCAGATATAGACAGAGCATTCTATTGTATTTTTTTAAACCTTAAAGGTTTATTTAAGATCCTTTAGCACTTTCCCAGAGCATTTCTGGAGGCTGCCTGCCCTGAATGAGAGTGGCCATGTATGGCCTGGTGGATACTGCCAGAGTAAATATAGCCTGCCCAGTGTGATCTGCATGCCTGCCCCATCCACCCCAGGCACAGAAAAGCTCTGAGTGCAGGATCAATTCACCTGTACAAAAAAACCACCTCTCCTTCTGCCCTGTGTTCCCTCGCAGCTGTTTATGATGTCTCAATTTCTTGTGATTTCCCTCCGAGTGATTTTACACATCGAAACTTTTGTGTAAACTCCAAAACAGCCTTCAAACCAAGCATAAAGAATTTGCCACTTGAAATAATCCCAGTTCAGCAAAAGGAGTGATGTGTGAATGGGAAAGGTCTCTGAGCAGGCTGGCTGGGGAGTTGTTAC
The DNA here is from genome assembly GCA_021534815.1 of Acrocephalus arundinaceus. Lineage (NCBI taxonomy): Eukaryota > Metazoa > Chordata > Aves > Passeriformes > Sylviidae > Acrocephalus > Acrocephalus arundinaceus. The sequence continues at coordinate 1,671,369 of JAJEOU010002598.1, forward strand.
TTTTTTATCTTCTTTTTGCCAGAGCTGGAATTAAATGAGCATGATGGTATTTCTTGTTCGGACTCAGATGTTTATTAATTCTCATCTATATTACAGACTCACAAGCTGTGAGTTCTAGAGCACTTCTAGCTAATAAACTAAAAATGGAGCCTATCTCTCTCTACAAGGTCTTTTAAGGATAAAGTGTCCAATTATGAAATGACACCTAAATTATTTTTACTTCTAACCCAATAACCAACCACCCATGATCTGCAATGTGGACTTTTCTGTTCAATTACGAAATACCACCCAGACCCATGAAGAAGAAGGAGGAAGAAGAAGAAAGAAAAAGAAGGAAAAAAATAAGGAAAAAAAGAAGGAAGAAAAAGAAGGAAGAAAAAGGAGGACTCGGCCTCTGCCCTAAATCCTCCATCTTGCTTTATATCTATTACTTATTCTAAAACCTTAAACTCTAAGTTTTCCACCCTGTGATATCACACACTTCTATCCAATTACACACCCACAATCCCAGTGCTGTCACTGAATTTTGGAAGCCTTTTCCAAGGCCTCAGGTCAATGCAGTGTTTGCTTGAGGGTCAGTGCCTGTCAGCACAGAAAGTCTGAAATTCTCAGTCCCACGGTTCCCACAGGGAGTCAGTGCAGCACACAGAGCTGCTGCAGGAGCTCAGGGCTGAGCAACACACCAGGCTGGCATCCTGTGCTCCCAGGGGCTGCAGGCTGCTCCCCACTCCTGGGGTCTGCAAGACAGATCTGCCTCCTTCCCAGCAATTTCAAGACCATTCCAACTTAAGGCAGGTGATCTGCATTTTACATTTTTACATTTACATCTGTTTTACAGCTCCTGTAGTCACAGTATCACAGAATGGTTTGGGTTGGAAAGAACCTTAAGTCCCATCTTGTTACACAGTGGGACACCTCCCACTTGACCAGGCTGGTCCAAGCCCCATCCAATCCCCACCATCCCCACCCAGGTTCAGGGCTCCAAGCCTTGAACACTTTGAGGGATGGAGCAGCCTCAGTGCAACCTGTGACCCCAACTTCTTGAGTAAAGGATAAATTCCTAACATCTTATCTAAATCTATCCTCTTACTTTAATGCTGCCCCTCTTTGTCCTGTCACTATTTATCCATATAAAAATCTTCTCTGTTTTTTAATAATACCTCTTCAAGATGTAAATATAATAAATGAAGAGCAGCAATAGTTTTGTAATACATTATGAAATTTTGATCATTTGATGTATAGAAGGCTCTTCAATGACACTGTGAGGTCTCCCCAGAGCTTTCTCTTCTCCAGGCTGAACACCCCCGGCTGTCCCAGCCCAGAGCAGAGGGACTCCAGCCCTCAGAACATCCCAGGTGAGTCTCACAAGGGCAGAGAAGCTGTGATTGCTAACCTCACAACCACACTTATTGATTGACCTTTGGAATTCAAGGAAAAAGAATGGTTTACCATGAATCATCCCTGTTTTGCTCCTTTAAAAAAAAAAAAAAAAGTTATTACTGTCTTAAAACTTCAAGTTCTGACAACCAGATTTGAAGTTCTGTTTGTGCTGTGGTCACCTGAACTGTAATTTTCATTTCCAGTGTGAGAATGCAATCCTACAAATGACAGTCATTGATGTTGGAGATTTCCAACAAATAATGACTTCATGGTTAGTTCTGCAGGTGCCAGGGCAGTGGTGACTTGGGATGAGTGGGATGGTAGAAGATTATTTAAGTGGGTCAAGTTCTGACAACCAGATTCATAGTTCTGTTTGTGCTGTGGTCACCTGAACTCTGATTTTCATTTCCAGTGTGAGAATGCAATCCTACAAATGACAGTCATTGATGTTGGAGATTTCCAACAAAGAATGAGGACCTCATGGTTAATTCAGCACGTGCCAGGGCAGTGGTGACTTGGGATGAGTGGGATGGTAGATTATTATTTAAGTGGGTCAAGTTCTGATAACCAGATTTGTAGTTCTGTTTGTGCTGTGGTCACCTGAACTCTGATTTTCATTGCCAGTGTGAGAATGCAATCCTACAAATGACAGTCATTGATGTTGGAGATTTCCAACAAACAAGGACTGCATGGTTAATTCAGCAGGCACCAGGACAGTGGTGACTTTGGATGAGTGGGATGGTAGAAGATTATTTGAGTCAAGTTCTGACAACCAGATTCATAGTTCTGTTTGTGCTGTGTAACTGGTGACCTCAACCCTAATCTTCATTTCCAGTGTGAGAATGCAATCCTACAAATGACAGTCATTGATGTTGGTGATTTCCAACAAAAAACGAGGAGTTCATGGTTAATTCAGCAGGTACCAGGACAGTGGTGACTTTGGATGAGTGGAATGGTAGATTGTTATTTAAGTGGGTGTAGGAGGGGGCGTTTAGTTTGTAAACCTAACTTGCTCCAGAAGCTACTGACTTCAGGAATCAAGTTGTGTCCTCCTGCTTCTGAAAGTTGAAGTTGCCTGCCAAAGAACCCATGGTTTACGATTTCCAAACCACAGAATTCTATAATGTGTGTGAAACACTGCGTGCACTTCTAGCTAAAACAGACATGAATGACAGAAAGGAATAAATACCTGGTTTTCAATGCAAAATGGTCACAGTGTCCTGTAATGTAAATCACTTTCTGCAAGTGAATATAAAAACATTGAGTCATACCAGGCCACCTGCAGCAACAGAGAGGAAATCCAATTTTCCATCATTCCTAAAGCCCCAGCTATCTTCTCTTACTTTTAAAGCATCAGCTTTTAATAAACAAATGAGCAGTTCCCCATCAGCAACCGAGCCAGTTTGTTCCTTTTATGGAACATGATGTGTTGTTTGTTTAATTCATTCAGGGTTCTGGAAACATTTTTCCTGGAAAGTTGAAACATTAAAAAAAAAAAAGCACACACTAGAGCTGGAGGACTTTTATGAGTTCCAAGTGATTTGTTTCCAAATGAAGCAGAATAAAGGTACAAGAAACATAAAGAGCAAGACTAGGAAAAAGTCAATTGAAAGAACTAGATAGCCCACAGTGTGCAAGACTGTAAAGATAAAATCATATCATGTCCATTATAATGAAAAATTGGAAAGGAAAACTGCCAGAGTCATCTGGGAAAATACAGATATACAGTGAGAAAACACCCAAACCTTCTGAAGCACAGAAATCTCAGGCTGGTGAAATCCCAGAGAAATGTATTGTGCACTGCCACCTTCAGAGCACTGCTGGGAACACCAGAGGATATTTAGAAATTGTTCTAGAGGGCAGTTCCCATAAAAAGGGTAAATATCTACAGAGAAACCTGAACAGAAGGGAGGCTTCCTCCCTCCCTCAGCTGCCTCTGAAAGTCTCCAGGAGCTGCCCCAGATGATGCCAGAGCTGAACAGTTTGTGTCCAAATTTGAAATTGATGGAGATCTCGGGCTGATTTCCTTGTTCTCAACCCAGGTTGCACTTGCAAAAAAAAATCTGCATTACTGACATTTCACATTGTTCAGAATTGCTGTCCATAGCATGGGATGGATGTTCTTTGATGTGTTCTTTGTGGGGCAGGGCTAAGGGTGCTGGGCTGAGGGGATGCAGGGTGGTGTTCATTAGGGTCAGAGTGCTGCAGTGGGATTTGGGGTGCATGGTGTGAAAAACAAAGTTTACTTTTTAGAATTTTTAAAAATTTAGTAAGGGGATAAAAAGGGACAATGCCCAGCACTGGGGTGTTTCTGGCTATTGGCTAAAACCCCACACTGTTAGTTTTAAAACAACATTCTCTAGATACTGTTACATTACTGGGGTACATACATATTCATGAGTTTATACATAATTCATTCTTCTTTTTGATGTTACAGGAACTTTTTTGTTTGGTTTTAACCCCTGACTTGTCTGCAAGGCATCCTGCAGATTAGGTTAATATGTTGTATTTCTTCTTGTATTTTCCACACTCCCTGATAACTAGGAGTCAATAAATTCTTCTCTAATTTTTTTAGGTGTTCTGGTTCTTGTCACTTATTACTTGGAGAGGTTAGTCCATAGATGTGAGAAACAACAGGATGGAACTAATTGGTTTTGCACCATTCCTTGAGTTGAAGGCATTTTTAAATTCCATATTTTGCTAAGGCCTACGAGATATATTCATCACAACACTATTTATATAAGTATTTAATTTATATACTTAACTAATAGATTATTTTATACCAACCAGCAGTTAAAAGGAGTTATAAATTGCACCGTATCAAAATGCTTGTGATTAATAACAGCACGCCAAAGCTGATGAATAAATGTGAAATTATATTGCCATTTATTATACTGGGAGCCCAGGGCTGGGTGCCAGAGAGGTGCCCCTGGGTGCAGGTGCCACCCCAGCTTCTCCTGCACATCAACACCTGCCTGCACCAGGCTGAGCTGGTGCACAACCCCCAGGAGTGGCACATCACCAGTGCCAGGCCCTTCCAGCACAGAAAATCTCTCCATGTGGGCCTGGTCCATTCTTGGTCTGGATGTAGTGCCCCTCCTGGCTCTGGTCCTGGTCTTGTTCCCAGTCCCAGTCCTGGCTCTGGATGTGTTCACCACGTTGGTCCTGATTGTGGTGCCCCCGTGGTTCTGTCCCAGTCCCAGTTGTTATCCTGTCCTGGTTCTGGTCCCAAATGTTGTCCCAATCCCAGTCCTGGTGCTGCACACGTTCACCACCATGGTCCTGCTCCTAGTCCTAAACGTGGTTCTGGTCTGGATCCTGGCTCCAATCCTGGTTCTGATCCTTATATGATGTAAGAGGCCTTATAGATCTCCAAGCCCCAGATCCCCACAGATCTCTGCAGCCTCAGTGCCCTGGAGGCATCACAGCCCCTTCCCCAGTCCCTGTGCATTCCTGGAGGCCCTGCCCTGGCTCCCAGTTTGGAGATGAGGATGCCGTGTGGGACCATGCCAAAGGAGTTACAGCAGTCCTGGCGGGTGGCACTGGTCAGTGTTCCCTGTCACAGAAGGCCACCAGACTGGTGACACAGTGCTTGTCCTCAGTGAAGCTGTGCTGGGAGGCTCGGGTCACCAGGGTCACCTCCTCAGTCCCATGAGTCCTGTGCCAGGGTCACCTCCTCAGTGCCATGGGTCCCGTGCCAGGGTCACCTCCTCACTGCCATCAGTCCCGTGCCAGGGTCACCTCCTCACTGCCATGGGTCCCGTGCCAGGGTCACCTCCTCACTGCCATCAGTCCTGTGCCAGGGTCACCTCCTCAGTGCCATCAGTCCTGTGCCAGGGTCACCTCCTCAGTGCCATGGGTCCTGTGCCAGGGTCACCTCCTCAGTGCCATCAGTCCCGTGCCAGGGTCACCTCCTCAGTGCCATGGGTCCTGTGCCAGGGTCACCTCCTCAGTGCCATGGGTCCTGTGCCAGGGTCACCTCCTCAGTGCCATCAGCCCTGTGCCAGGGTCACCTCCTCAGTGCCATCAGTCCTGTGCCAGGGTCACCTCCTCACTGCCATCAGTCCTGTGCCAGGGTCACCTCCTCAGTGCCATCAGTCCTGTGCCAGGGTCACCTCCTCACTGCCATGGGTCCTGTGCCAGGGTCACCTCCTCACTGCCGTGAGTCCCGTGCCATCGCATCTCGGTTCTCCAGATCCCAGCCCTGTGCTCTCCTCAGCCTACATCAATCCCTGCTGCCCTGCTGGATTCCTTACACAGGAGGATGGATGGCGAGCTTGTGCACTGAAGTGGCCTCTAACAGCTGTCAGCTCCGCTCGGCTCCTGAGTGTTTAGGGACACTTTCCCGGCTGAGCTCACCCACGAGTTCTTCATCAAACCCGCAACACCTCCCGGCCCGCCATGCTCAGTGCCGGCACTTCCGGGTGCGGTCACGTGGGCAGCGCGTCATGTGACCCGCGGCGCCGGCGGGCAGGAGGTGCGAGCGGGATCGGGGGGGGGACCCCGGGACGGGGATCGGGGGGACCCCGGGGCGGGATCGGGGGGACCCCGGGGGGGGATCGGGGGACCCCGGGGGGGGACCCCGGGGGGACCCGGGGCGGGATCGGGGGAACCCCGGGGCGGGATCGGGGAGACCCCGGGGTGGGGATCGGGGGTCACTCCCGGGGCCGTGGGGCTGTGGGAACTTCTGGGATCTGTGCCGGGGCGTGGGAACCCTGGGATCGAGGGGACCCCAGTGTGGGGATCGGGGGTCACTGCCGGGCCCCCCGGGATCATTGAGGGTTAGAGGGGTCTGAGCACAGGGCGATGGGAGGCATTCCGCAGGGATAATCCCGGACGCCCCCGCCCCTGGGTGCTGCCCTCCTGACGCGCCCCGTGTCCCCCTCCAGGTCATGGCCGCCCCCCGTCCCCCCCGGGTGGTGCCGGGCGAAGCCTCCGAGAGCGACTCGGAGCCTGAGCTGATGGTGGGAACAACAGGGGAGGCCCCCGGAGCCGGGCTGAAGGTGCCGGGCGAAGCCTCCGAGACCGAAGAGGAGGAGGAGGAGGAGCAGCAGAGGCCGAAGACGCCGCCGGTGGTGGCGGAGGAGCCGGCGGCCGTTTGGGGGGGCGGCCCCTCGCTGCTGCAGCAGCGGCTGCGGGAGGGGACGGGGCGGCTGCGGGGCGCGGTGGGCAGCGCCCTTCGGCAGAGCTACGGCAGCGCCGCCCGGAGCCTGGGCGGGCTCGGGGGAGCCCTGGGCCGGGCGCAGGTGACCGCGGCCGCAGCCGCCCACTGCCTGCGCCTGGCCCGCCGCGATCTGCGCGCCGTGGCCGACACCATCGACATCGTCACAGCCTGTCACCTCCTGCCCGATATCCGCGGGCAGCTCTGACCGGCACCGCCGTGTGACACCGCGTTCACCACTCCCGCTGCGGCAGCACCGACCCCTGCGGGCAGCTGCCAGCATCGCTGCTGCCCTCGGCATGGCCAGTACCGCATCTGCCACCGCAGGGTTATCACTGTCAGGATTATCAGTGCAGCAGCCTGCCGAGGAGTTGTGGTGGCATCGAGTCGTGTTTGCAGCACCCCACACTGCCCTGAAGACTGCCTCGCCATGGTGGCGTCATCACCAGTGCAGCCACAGTGACACCAAACAGTGGCTTTGGCACAGAGACCCCAGGACCTGCATGCTCTGGTGACATCATTGCTGCTGGTCCCTGGCCAGCTGCCACCACCCCTGAACTGCAGCCTGGTGCTGGCTCGTCACCATTGGCCCCAAATGCCACTGTTTTATGTGACATGGAACTGAATAAAGCCGTGGTGGTGTCAGAGCCATAGCGGGGAGCTTGGCCAGTGCTGTAGGACAGTAGTGTTGCAGGAGGGGGGACAGGGACAGAGTATGGTGACGTGGGTGCTGCTGTCACATTGCAGAGGCCTTTGAGTTCATTGGGAGCCCAGGGGACAAGATTGGTGGCCCGGGCTGTATCTCACATGTCCCAAGGACTGGTACTGTCACCCTCTTGTGAAGTCCCTGGTGCCCCCAGCCCCAGCATTGTGTCCCTCCCAGGGGACACTGCCCCATCCCAAGAAGGACACACTCTGGGGCCACAAAGGGTTTATTTGGGGGACACTGGTACCACACACCAACATTGTCACCCCCTGAGGACAGAGGGGGAGGGTGTGTGTCCCTGCAGGGGTCACAGGCGGGTGTTGAGGCTGTCCATGTACTCCTGCAGAGCCTGCAGCCGGGCATCGATCTCAGCCAGTTCAGCTGAGGGCTCCCTGGAGCGGTTCTCTGGGGAGGCCAGAGCAGGAAAAAAGGGTTAACAAAGGCCTGGATTGGGGTGTCCCTCAAATATCTAGGGGCTCAGATGGGGCCTCACCTTTACCAGGGCGCTTGCCACCAGACCTGCACACTGGCAGCTTGTGGCTGGCAGCTGGGCGAGGCACCTGGGGGGGAGGTTGGGGGTCAGCAGTGAGCTCCTGGTCACTCTGCTTTGGGTTAAAAAGGGGTGGGGGAACCCCAAAGGGGCAGCCACTCACCATACAGGGGCTATTGCAGGATGAGGTGCTCAGGGGTCTCCGTGTACGGGTCACTCTCCTGTCCCTGCCCAAGGTGAGGGGGTTAAAGGGTGCTGTAGAAGGGATGCCCAAGTGTCCTGCCCAACCCCAGCATTACCTGCAGGGCTCGGGGCGCTCACTGGCTTTGCTGCCAGAGCTCCCTCCCAAGCGCCAGCTCCGGGTGCTTTCAGCTGCAGGGAGAAATGGGGATGGGGGGAAAATTAAGGAAGGAGCCTCAGCACGCTGTGGGTGCACCCCCAGAGCTCCTCACGTTCCCCACTCACCAGATGAGCTGCGCCTGTGGCTCCTTGCCGGGCTGGTGCTGCCAGAAGCCACTCCACGCCGCTGGCTGCACCCAAGGGAGAAGGTGGTAAGGGGGAACACGGGGCTGAACGGGGGAGGAGACCCCCCAAGTACCAGGGAGGGATGGTGACAGGGGACACCTCAGTCACCACCGCTTACTTTCTGAGCTCAGCTTCCTTCTGCCGGTGCTGCCGGGCCCTGACAAAGGCAGTGGGGTCGAAGCGTGCTTGGCGGGAGCCTGGCAGGGGGAGGTAGAGGAGGGGTCAGGGTGAGGAGGGGCTGAGCCGTGTCCTGTCTCCACCCCTGGGTGTGTGTCCCCAAGCGTCCCATACCTGCAGGCGACAGGGACTTGGGCGAGGGGCGGCCCCGGCTGCTCCTGTGGCTCTCCAGGGATGCTGAGCGTTGCTGCTGGGGGCGTGGGGCCGGGCTGGCAGATTTCTGGCGGCTGCCAAGAGGATCAGTACCATCAACAAGGGGACCGTGGGACACCCCATGGTCATGAGGGTCCTCCTGCAGGGTTCACCCCGGCCTCACCCCCTCCTGTAGGAGGCCAGTTCAGCAGTCAGGTTCTTCACCCGCAGATGCAGCTTCTGCTCCGACGACTTTGCCTGGGTCAGCTGAGAGGGGAGAGAAAAGGTTCAGTGTGGATCTGGCAGCCCCTGTCCCTACCAAGAGCAGCTCCCACCCCTCCCAGCCCACCTCTGCAGCCAGCTGCCGGTACTCGCGCTGGTGCCGGGCCTCTGCTGCCCGCTTCTCCTCCAGTGCCTTCCACAGCCTGGGGGGAATTGGCAGGGCGTGGTCTGGGGATTCCTTCCTCACCCTGTGAGACAGGAACCCCCAACCCCTTCCGGATGTCACCGGCCCCACTCACGCGTCCCGCAAGTGTTGGGTCTCCTCCAGGCGCCGCGCCCGGAGCTGCGCCAGCTGCTCCTGCAGCTCCCGCACCAGTGCCACAAGGTCCGGCCGCCCCGCGTAGGGCAGGGGCAGTGGGTAATGGATCCTGGAGGGGAGCACGTGGAGGAGGTGAGGCTGGAGTCACTCCCCCGTGACCCCTGCCTGGTGTCCCCTGTCACCTATCGAACTCCACAGAGTAGACGAGGATGAGGTAGCGCTTGGTGTTGAGGGGGGAAGAGGTGGAAGGGGGAGGCCGGGTGACTGCCCCCACTTTCCGGCTATGCAGGGTCTCCAAGTCGGTGTAGGTGAGGAGCTCCAGGCTGACGGAGTCGCTGCTCTGCAGAAAGTTTGAAAAGCAGGAGGGCTCGGTGGGACACAGCCCCCACCCCAGGTACCCCCAAAACTCCGTGTTGGGGAGCAGCACGGCCACACCTTTGTCAGCGCCGACTCCAGCATGCTGCAGAAAATGCCAAATTGCTTGAAATTCCCCGTTTTGCGAGTCAGGTCCTCGATGACTGCGAGGAGGGGGAGGTATTTCGGTCAGTGACAGCGATGGGAGATCCCCTCAGCAACCCCAAAGGCTCCCTCCGACACTCACAGGCGGCATCGAACTCGCCCCTCCACAGGTCGGCGGTGCCGTGAGCCTCCACCTCCACCCGCAAGGTGGTGCGGGTCAGGGTCACCCGCACCGTGTGTGCCCCGGGCCGGAAAGCGAACTCGGCCTGCAGATAGCGCGGCTCCCCCATGGTGCGAGGGGCTCTGCGGGCAGACAGGGACACCCGTGACAAACAGGGACACCCGTGGCAGACAGGGACACCCGTGACAAACAGGGACACCCGTGGTAGAGAGGGGCACCCGTGACAAACAGGGACACCCGTGACAAACAGGGACACCCGTGACAGACAGGGACACCCGTGGCAAACAGGGACACCCGTGACAAACAGGGACACCCGTGGCAAACAGGGACACCCGTGACAAACAGGGACACCCGTGGCAGACAGGGACACCCGTGGCAGACAGGGACACCCGTGGCAAACAGGGGCACCCGTGGTAGAGAGGGGCACCCGTGACAAACACGGACACCCGTGACAAACAGGGACACCCGTGGCAAACAGGGACACCCGTGGTAGAGAGGGGCACCCGTGACAAACACGGACACCCGTGACAAACAGGGGCACCCGTGACAAACAGGGACACCCGTGACAGACAGGGACACCCGTGGCAAACAGGGACACCCATGACAAACAGGGACATCCGTGGCAGACAGGGACACCCGTGACAAACAGGGACACCCGTGGCAGAGAGGGACACCCGTGACAAACAGGGACACCTGTGGCAGACAGGGACACCCGTGACAAACAGGGGCACCCGTGACAAACAGGGACACCTGTGGCAGACAGGGACACCCGTGACAAACAGGGACACCCGTGGCAGACAGGGACACCCGTGACAAACAGGGGCACCCGTGACAAACAGGGACACCCGTGGCAGACAGGGACACCCGTGGCAGACAGGGATACCCGTGGCAGACAGGGATACCCGTGGCAGAGAGAGGCACCCGTGACAAACAGGGGCACCCGTGGCAGACAGGCACACCTGTGACAAACACGGATACCCGTGGCAGAGAGGGGCACCCGTGGCAAACAGGGACACCCTTGGCAGACAGGGCACCCGTGACAAACAGGGGCACCCGTGACAAACAGGGACACCTGTGGCAGACAGGGACACCCGTGACAAACAGGGACACCCGTGGCAAACAGGGACACCCGTGACAAACAGGGGCACCCGTGACAAACAGGGGCACCCGTGACAAACAGGGACACCCGTGACAAACAGGGGCACCCGTGGCAAACAGGGACACCCGTGGCAAACAGGGACACCCATGACAAACAGGGACATCCGTGGCAGACAGGGACACCCGTGACAAACAGGGACACCTGTGGCAGAGAGGGACACCCGTGACAAACAGGGGCACCCGTGACAAACAGGGACACCCGTGGCAGACAGGGACACCCGTGACAAACAGGGGCACCCGTGACAAACAGGGACACCTGTGGCAGACAGGGACACCCGTGACAAACAGGGACACCCGTGGCAGACAGGGACACCCGTGACAAACAGGGGCACCCGTGACAAACAGGGACACCCGTGGCAGACAGGGACACCCGTGGCAGACAGGGATACCCGTGGCAGACAGGGATACCCGTGGCAGAGAGAGGCACCCGTGACAAACAGGGGCACCCGTGGCAGACAGGCACACCTGTGACAAACACGGATACCCGTGGCAGAGAGGGGCACCCGTGGCAAACAGGGACACCCGTGGCAAACAGGGACACCCGTGGCAAACAGGGGCACCCGTGGCTGACTGGGGCACCCGTGACAAACACGGACACCCGTGGCAGACAGGGGCACCCGTGACAAACACGGACACCCGTGGCAGACAGGGACACCCCAGGAGTACAGAGGGCACCTCCCTTCTCAGAAGGCGGAAAGAGCAGCTGGAGGGCTCGGGGCAGGTGAGCAGAGGTGGATTCTGCGCCCGTGAGTGCAGAGCGGGAGCAGAATTGATGGGCGCGCACTGACAGGGTAAGAAGGAGGGCCCACAACAAAATGAGTGGGGCGCAGAGAGGATCTTAAAGCTTTTGTTGACTTGGGCTCTGCTGGGGGCGGGCGCAGTTTAAAGGGGTGGAGAGAATACAGAGGAACAAGGGGAGAGCCACGGGCTTGGGCCTGCTGCCTGGGGAGCAGCGGGGATCCCAGGGCTTCGGGTGCCCGTTCTGGGGGTACCGAGGGAAGGGAACTGGGGGTGGCCCGGACCCGCGGTTATGCTCAGGCGACAGATACCGGGAGCGATCCTGCCGCATCGGGGAAGGCTCACCGCCCGCCGCGATCCTCCGCGCCTCAGCCGCGCCCCGCCCCGCCGCAGCCCGCCCCACCTCATTGGCTAGCCGGGCCGCACCCGCCTCATCTCATTGGCTGGTCGCACCGCCCTCCGCTGGTCATTGGCTGTCGGCGCCGTCCGTCATCGCAATGCCGTTAGCAGCTCGGCGCCGCCCTCCAGGCTCCCACTGCCATTGGTTGTCAAGCAAAGCCGGCCTCCCACTCCCGCAGCGCCATTGGTTATTGTAGCTGTCATTCATTTTCGTGAAGGAGGTGGAGCCACACCCCCTGTGCAGGCCCCGCCTCATTCCTTCCCCCCTTGAGGGGCCAGATTGATCATGGCCGCGTTCCGCTCCGATGGGTTACGGATGGGGACGGGTTATTGTGCCTTACTGTGCCTGGGGCAGAAGATCTGGGCTGGATATGGGAGGAAGACAGAACCGGAGGCAGTGGAGGAGGGCATCGACAAGTTGCGGAGCAACTGAACCTCGAACCTGTTTTTATTAACCAGTGAGAGACTGGGGGAAGTCTGGGGGACACCCCTAGAGGCCCCAGGACTCCACTAGAGGACCCCAATATTTGGAAGGATTTCCCCAAATTACAAAGTTTCCCCCTGAAATGGATGGAAGGGGCAGCCCCAAGGCTCCAGATCCTTCCCTAGAGCATTGCAGGAGGTTGGCCCCATAAAATATGGGGGAAGAGAGCAAATACAGCACCCTGAGCACACCCCTGGGACTTCCAGCAGCCCTTCTCAGGCAGGACTGTGTCCATGGGTCTGTCTGTGCAGGGGTTGACACTGATGGCATTGTGAGTACCCCAGATCAAACTTGGGGCCTTCAAAATGACACTCTGGGCCCTCTAAATCAGCCCTTGAACTTTAAAAAACATAAACTTTGGAATGTATAAATGTGGTTTTGTAGAATGAAAAAGTCAGCTTGGACCTTAAATTGACTATTTGGTCTTTCAAGTGTAGGTTTTGGTGATTTAAAAGTGATGCTGTTTTCCTTACTTTTGGGGATTGAATTGTATAAATAAAGGTTTGCACTTGAAAAACTTGGGGCTGGATCTGAAGAGCAGTGCTTTGGACCTTAGGATGAGGGGGCACAAATCCAGACCCAGAGTGACTCGGGAGGAGATTTTTTTACTGAAGGGGTGACTGAGCTCCTTGGGTGAGTTCTGGGGTCTCTACCTGGGGAGGACCAAAAGTTCTGGGGTCTTTACCTGAACGCAGCTCTGCTGGTCTCCCTGGGGCTTGCCTTGGACCCCAGCACACCCTGAGGGACCCTGCTTCACCCAAGGGTCTCCCAAGCCCCTCTGTGACCCTGTGCTGGTGTTACGAAAAAATAATCCACAAACGCCAGAGGTTTGTGTCCCAAAAAGGAGACAGAGGAGTCCTTTTACTTTATTGGAATAAAGAGAGAGGCCATGGGGCATTTCCCCTGGGATCTCTCAAATTTTTGGAGGATGCAGCCTCCTATTTATCCTGATTTCCCTGCCGCATTTCCCTCTTTCTTTCCCCACTGGCTGAGGTACTAGAGAGGTGCAGACTTCTTGGAATGCCTAAGATTCCCCTTTAATGTATAACCCCCCTCTTAATTTTTAATTCTTATGGAATTAATGGGTTTTCCCCGTTGTTTCTTTCATCTTTCAATATCCAATTTCATTTATCAGCAAACTACGGCTTGTTTGTAAAGGCAAAAATCTTCTTTTCCATTCATCAATCAGTAGAATCCTCCCTGTTGCTTCTTTTATCTCTCAGTGCTGGTTTTATCTACCAGCAGACCCAGCGCGTGTTTGTAAAGACAAATTTGTCATTGCTCTCAATGGTCTCTGCTGTGCCCCCAGGAGCTCTCCGTGGAGAGGGACAGCAGGTGACAGCGGGGACAGAGGGGCACTCATCGTGCCCCCCAGGCCAGGGCGTGGAGCCGGCGGGCAGCATCGAGCAGCCTCCCGCGGTGCTCCAGGCGGCAGTGCAGCCCCGCGGGGATGGAGGCCAGCCCGGCCCGCAGCCCCCAGCAGCCGGCAGCGATGGTGCCCGTGGAGTCGCTGTCCCCGCCGTGCAGCACTGCCCTGGCACACAGCTCGTCCCAGCTCCCGCCTGCTGCCAGCAGCGCCTCCAAGGCCACCATGGGTGCGTCGTGGCCGCTACGCCCCGGCCACCCCTCCAATGCCCAGCTCAGGTACTCCGTGTCCCGCTCAGCTGGGGACGGGAGGGATGGCACCCGCGGCGGGCCGCGACCTTCCAGGAGCCCGCGGGAGTCCAGGTACCTACAGGGACATGGGGACATTGAGGTCATTGGTGTCACCAGACAATGGGGTAACCAGTGGCACTGGGAGTCACTGGGTTGTGGCTCTCCAGCAGACAGCTGTGGGGACACTGGGGACAATCAGGAAACTTGGGGGTAGCAAGGCACTGGATGCAATGGGGACCCCAGTAAAACCAAGACCCCAGGAACCCCAGGGACACAGAGGCCACTGTCCCTGAGGATGACATCTCTGGCAGGGACACTGGGTGCAGCAGAGACAGACTGGGCATCAGGGTCAGCGGTGACACCAGTGACACCACTGCGATGCACTGGCAGGAGTGGCAGAAAGCCTGGCTGGCACCTGTGGCACTAATGGACCCCTGATCCCTTCTCAGTATCCTTCCCAGCCCCGCCTTGTGCTCCCAGTGTCCCCCCAGAACCCTCACAGTGCCCCCTCACCGGTGCCACGCCTCCCCAAAGAACGGCCAGGCAGCAGCGTTGTCCTCCACGGCCACCCCGGTGCCCTTCACGTAGTCCCATGCCAGGGGCAGGACCCGCAGCAGCTCAGCCCCCCAGCGCTCTGGGGGTTCACCCCGAGCCCCCAGTGCCCCAAAGAGGGCCACTGCCAGTGCTCCGAGGTACCCTGTGGGGACAGGGGCTTCAGGGGGGTTCTGCTGTCCCCTCCTGCCCTCCCGTGCCGGTGTGGCACTCACCAGTGGGGTGGTGGTGGGTCATGCGCCCGCTCTCGATGCTCACCCGGATCAGAGTCGGCAGCTCTGAGGCGTGTGGGTACCTGCACTGGCATCAGACCAGTCCCCACTCCCCTGCTCCTGTGCTTCCAGCCTTGTCCCCATTCCCATATCACCACCCTTGTCCCTGGTGTCCTTGTCCCTGCTGTGCCCATTCTCCTACCCCATCACTTCCATGTCCCGCTCTCAGCAGCTCTGTGACCTGTGTCCCTCTTCCCTATTGCTGTCCCCGTGTTCTCTGTCCCCAGCCTCCCAGCTCCAGCACCAAATGTCCCCAAGCCCTGGACCTTCTCCTCTTCAGCTCCACCAACCCCATGTCCCCACCCCACTCTGTGTCCCCATTCCTCTCCCACTAACATCCTCATGTCCCTCTTACCCTACTCCCATCCCTTCAATGTCCCACTCCCCCAGCTCTGACACCCCCATTTCCCCAGCCCAAACATCCTCATGTCCCCACTCCCCAACTCTGACACCCCCATTTCCCCATCCCATGTTCCCCCCTGTCCCTCCTTGTGTCCCTGTGTGGCGTCCCTGTCTCCCCATTCCACTCATTCTAACACCCCCACATCGCTGTCCACATCCCCCCAGCTCTGATACCTACATCCCCGTCCCCAGGTGTCCCAGTTATCCCCAGGTATCCCCAGGTGTCCCAGGTGTCCCCAGGTGTCCCCAGGTGTCCCCAGGTGTCCCAGGTGTCCCCAGGTGTCCCAGGCGTCCCCAGGTGTCCCCAGGTGTCCCCAGGTGTCCAAGGTATCCCCAGGTGTCCCCAGGTGTCCCCAGGTGTGCGAGGTGTCCCAGGTATCCCCAGGTATCCCCAGGTGTCCCAGGTATCCCCAGGTGTCCCCAGGTATCCCCAGGTATCCCCAGGTATCCCCAGGTATCCCCAGGTGTCCCAGGTGTCCCCAGGTGTCCCAGGTGTCTCCAGGTGTCCCCAGGCGTCCCCAGGTGTCCCAGGTATCCCCAGGTGTCCCCAGGTATCCACAGGTGTCCCAGCTGTCCCCAGGTATCCCCAGTTATCCCCAGGTGTCCCCAGGCGTCTCCAGGTGTCCCAGTTATCCCCAGGTATCCCCAGGTGTCCCCAGGTATCCCCAGGTGTCCCCAGATGTCCCCAGGTATCTCCAGGCGTCCCCAGGTATCCCCAGGTGTCCCCAGGTGTCCCAGTTATCCCCAGGTATCCCCAGGTGTCCCCAGGTGTCCCCAGGTGTCCCAGGTATCCCCAGGTGTCCCCAGGTGTCCCCAGGTGTCCCCGGGTGTCCCGGAGTGTCCCCGTGCCCACCTGAGGCCGATGGCCAGGCTGCGCATGGCGGCCCCACAGCCGGTGCCGCGGGGGTTGAAGGGGATGCGATAACCCTCGGGCTCCCCTGGCCGCAGCTGGGAGGTGCCTGGCAGGACACGGGGGTGTGAGGCTCCCTGAACCCCCCTGTTCTCCCCGGATCTTTGTGCCCTGCTCACCTAGGATGCTGCTGGGGCCGGGCTTGCGTCCCTCCATGTCCCCCATGGCGGCCACGTAGCGGCGAGCCAGCTCCTGCAGGAGGGGTTCCCCCTCCAGGCCTGTGCAGGGGGGTGAAAACCCACCTAGGTTACCCAGGCTGGCAGGGAGAGGCCCCATGCACCCCCCAAAACTGAATGGGGAGAAGAAGACTCCTGTTGTACCACCCCCAAAAATGTGGGGAAAGGGAGCATTGCCCCACAGACCCACCAAAACTGGAGGGGAAGCAGGACAAGAAATGGGGAATCCTCCTGAGGACTCCAAACTGAGTGAGAAAGGGATACCCTGCCACGTTCCCAAAGTGGGAGGGGGAAATTTCCCCATCTCCAGCACCCAATATGGGAGGGAAGGGCACATAAATGAGGAAAAACACACAGACAGACTCACAGTCCCCACGCCACCCCCACCCAGAGGAAATGAGGACACACATCCCCCCAGGCCTCCCTGGAAACCCCTAAAAGGAGGGGAGAAGTGCCCCAAACCCCCTCCAGAGCTGGACAAGCCCCCCTCAAAGTTCCTCCCAGCAATCATTCAGTTTGAGTCAGGGATGTAATGAGGATCCCAGGGCTGTAGGGGATACCCAGACGAAACCACACAGCCCAAGGAGCAGGACAGAGACCCCCCACCCCCTTGGGGACACCTCCCTCCAGTGCCAGCCTGGGTACAATGAGCACCCCAACCCCAGGGACCCCTCCCATTTATCAGTGGGGTGTCACAGAGTCCCCAACCTGTGGCCAGCCCCTCGGCAGTGGCGAGGTGCAGCACGGTGTCATCGCTGACAGGCCACTCGGGGGGCTCCAGGCTGATGGCTGCCAGCCCCCCGAGCTGGGCCAGCTCGGCGTGGATTTGGGGCCCCGAGGTGCAGTACTCCCAGCGGCCAGCCCGGTACCCCAGCGCGTCCCCCACCCCGCTCAGCACCATGGCAGCCTCGTAGGTTTCCACCGAGGGCACCCTGGGGGGACAGAGGGCTCAGGGGGTGCCAGAGGCTGCGGGGAGCCCCGGGGATCCTGGTGCACTCACGTCTCCTCCATGCTGGAGCAGCTGGGGATGCCTGTCAGGCTCAGGGCATGGGGCCAGTGCTGGCCAAGGGCCCTTAAGGGGACCACAACATCTCAGGGCTGCTGCCCCCACAGTGAGAGGAGAAAGCAGGAGGGACTCCAGGGGCATCCAGGTGGGGCAGGCAGAGGGACAGAAAGGCTCCAGGGACCCCAGAGCATCTCTTTTTAGGGGCAAAGCTTTAAACTTTAAACTTTTTAAACCCTAAAAACCCATCCTTTGAGGGCACAAAACCTAATTTCACGGTTCAAACTCTCTGTTTTTAAAGTTCTATTTTTAGGGCCCCAAACCCTCTTTTTAAGACCCAAATCTTTTGGAGGGCCCAAAGCCCTCTTTTACCACTCAAATTTTCACTGGAGTGCTTAAAGCCCTCTAGTCAGCAGCAAAGCTTCACTTCTTGGGGTCAGAGACGTTCACCTTCATTCCAGAGTCCACAAGGTCATTTGTAGTATCTCACCTAATAATTTTTTTGTGCCTAAAGCCTCCACTTTGGGGCCAAAATCCTAATTTTTGGGGTCCCAACCTCTCATATATTAGCTGTTGTTTTTTTTAGGGCACAGAGTTTCATCTTTCACATCCCAACCCTAATTTATTTGACACAAATCCTGCCTGGGCTACAAATCTACATTGGGATGGTCCTAAACCTCCTTTTCTCCTTCCCAAGGTCTTAGCTCTGGCTTCCTTATCAGCTCCTTTTAGGCTACAAAGTCTCATTTTTAGTGTCCAAAGAATGTTTCAGTTCACAACTTCTCTTTTGTGAGCTCCAGGCAGGGTTTTTCCTCTCCAAAGCTTTCTTTTGAGTCAATTTGGCTCTTTTCCCAGTTAAAACAAAACAAAACAAAACAACCAGACCCCTGTTCTTTCTTGCTTGGTCACACTCTACAGAAATTAAAGTGCCACTTCAGACAGGATTTGGTTCTGAAGGCAAATTACTGTTTGAATCATAACCTCCAGGGTGATGATCATGAAATAACAGATTTTTTAATAATTGGTGAAACCAGGAGGGGCACCAGCAAAACTTCCACACTGAGGTTATGGAGGGCAGATTTCAGCCTTCTCAAGGAACTGATTTAAAAAGTTCCTTGGGAAACAGCCCTTAAAAACAAAGGGTCCAGGCAGGATGGATGTACTTAGAGGCAGCACTCGGAGGAGAGTCAGGTTTGCTTTTTGTCCCTGCTAGGGACACTTCTGGTATTTCTGCACTCCTTCCTCTCTGGCATTGCAGAAGTCAGATCTGTCATAGGCAGGTGGAAGAATTATAAAAGAAAGGCCTCATAAAATCAGGCCTGTTTATTAAATTAATAGAGCCTGTCATCTCTTTTAAGTGTAGTTAAGCAATTTGCAAGTTCCTGTGTGACAACAGTGTTGGTATGAGAACTCGTTAGTACAACAACCTATTCTTGGGTTGGAAAACAAATGCAGCTGCAATAACAAGGGCTTGTCCCGTGAGAATCAGTAAAGAAAATCTGTAAATAATCCAAGAACAGAGAGATTTGATGGACAAGCAGAATACCTTTTATTAACCAATAGAGTAATTGGCAGGAAAGCTATTAACTAATTAAAGTTGCACTCGAGGTCTGTAAAAACTGTGTAAAACCAGTTGTGTAAATAAAGAACAGGGCTTTTCCTGCATGAAAAAATGGAATCTTGGCTGACTTATTAAAACAAATCATCTGCTCGTTTCCCCCCTCATCAGGTGACAATCTGCCTTTGTCACCGCTGTAGTGGCACAAATCCCCTGACCCAAGCTCCTCCTGATGTCCTCTGCCAGCTTGCTGAGCCTTCTCTCTGCCCCAGCATCCAGTTAAGAAAGAAATTAAGCAGGATCAGCCCCTGGCCCTCTCCATACTGTGCACACACCCTCAAGCCAGCAAGGTTGGATGGAATTGTCAAGGTTCATTTGATGAGAAATATCACACACCTTCTTAGTTACTTCACTCACTAAAGAAACATTGGCTGGAACCCCCCCATGCCAGCTGGTCAGAGCCCTAAGAAAACTCTTGTGTTTCCAAAGGTATTTTTAAAATGCGTTAAGCACAAAAAAAAGAAAAAAAAAAAAAAAAAAGTATTTTCATGCTTATCAATTCATCTGACCAGAAAAGCAATGCCAGGGGGAGGGATCGATGCAGCAGTGGGGCAGGAGTGAGCTGAGAGCACTGGCTGTTGGGGAAGATGAAACAGGAAAACCTTATAAATATGACTGCTTATTTGTAGAGAACATGAAACATATTAGTGAAATAGAGTTGAAGGCAAGTTTCGATGTCTAAGATGCCGACTTTAGTTACTGAACAACTGGAAAACAATGGTATGGTCAGCTGAAAGTAAATCCCCCTTGATGAAACAATGCCCTTCTCCTTACTGAGAGTCCAAGGGTCAGAGCAGACCCTGCTAGCTCGGCAGGAGGGGTCCAAAGAGTCGTTTTTAGGGTTTAAAATATAACACAGTATGGTAATGTGATTCTTATAGGCTGTGTGTAAATGCTGTGGGATTTGTATCTCGTACTAGATTGGTTGGTGTAAATTAGAATATTCAGTATAGAAGAAGATTTAATGGATTGTAACGGGAACATCGCTCTCTTGCTCCTTTTCTTCTTCACTCTCTTTTTGCTCTCTCAGACCTGCTCTGAGCTGTGGCTGGCAGCTCGTACAGGGCCCTTTCACCCACGCCCTGTGCAATAAACCACACGCTCCAAACCAAGCCTTGACTCCAGAGATCTCTCATCTCCATTCGTCCCATCACCGTCCCGACCGACCTTCATTCCCACAACTGGCCTTTGGAAACTCCAGCTGACAGAAGAGATGCTGTTTGTTCCTGGCTCCATACTGCAGCACCCTCAGGGCTTGGCCCTCCAGCCCTTTTCAGTCACTGTTGGCACATCCAGCCCACGTCCCTTTGAGTGACTTGAGCTCCGTATTTAAAATCAACACACTGGTAGATGGGCACATGCAAGCACACAGCTTTCAAAATCCCATCACACAAACATCACACAGTGGGGATTTCCACCAGCTGCCTCAAAACTTATGAACAAGGAAACACCCTGTAAATTACTCCAGCTGCCTCAAAACTTATGAAAAAGAGAACACCCTGTAAATTCCTCCTACAAGACCATTTCACAACCCACCAGTCGGAGGCATCACGCTCACTTAAATTGTCATCAGGCTCTACAAAGAAACTGGATGATTTGTCAGGGAATTCTTTATGTTTTATTGTTGCCACAACACAACCAGCCAAATATTTAGGCTCAAAAAATGTTGATTAACAAACCCTTAAATTCTACATTAGGCTTCCAGGAGTGGTGGCTGAGAAGCCCTTAATTTTGAATTATACACTTCAATAATTTCTCAGCTCTCACCACAAGCTCCTCAAAGCCACAAGACACTTCCACAAGCTCCCCACTCCCACAACAAACTTCAGTATGGAGCACGGGGTGGAATATCACAGCCATGCTTTGCCCAGACAAAGCAAGGGGGAGATAATAAGAGAGAAAAGGGAGAGAGAACAAAGCTGTCCATGAATCCATGTTGGTTCTAGTGTGGATGGTCTGGAGCTGGGATTGCAAGACAGAAAAAAACAGAGAGAAAGAGGAAAAAGAGCATGAGGCTTCCTTTTATAGTTAACTTGGTGCCTACCTCTGACACAGACTAAATTTTTTGAGCTGTTTTCTTCATGCATGTACAGCCAGCTCTTTTGGCCCTCCTGTGGGAAGTGAGCATGAGTGCCAGAGCAGAGCAGGAATTTGGCTCAGCACAGTGCTGCCCCACCTCTGCAGGGCTGTCTCCTTTAATTACCCTTCCTATTGTAATACTCAGAATGGTTGAGACAGAACATACTTAGATCTGATCCTCCACAGGCCAACAAGGAGTTTTAATTCTGGCTTTGGCTTTTCCACCTGTTGGTTCCAAACAGCTGGGGTTCTGTTGGTTTCAGATGCTGCGCTGCTGTACCATCCAGGCTGTGTTTGTCTGACATGCATCTCTGGGATGCTCAGACCTCCTCACTGACTGGTAAGAGTTTGTGATCTCTACAATCTGGCTCCAGAGACCATAGTCCTGCCACGAGGATCTGCCCAGCTCTCTCTGTACTGGCAAGCTTTGCACCCAAGCAAGGCTTGGTGCAGGTGCCTGCTGGCAGATCCTGTTGGAGTGCCCCGGAGCTGTGGCATTCCTGGGAGCACAGTCAAGGCCTAAAGGGCTGGTACTCCTCCTCCTCCTTCTTGTTAAATGGCCATAGTTGGTGCTGTTCACGATCCAGCTGCAGAGATCATTGCCCCACTGTGGGGATCTGCTCCGGGCCCTCTCCCTGGTGCAGTTCCTCTGGCTGTGCATCACTTTGATCCTGCCAGGCAGACTTTGTGGAGCTGGAGAACCTGCCTGATGGTGGCTGGCCCCTCCCTGGCCGAGGGTGGAATGGGCATATGGTGGTGCTGGTGGGGAAGCCGTTGTTTCTCTCATTTTCAGATCTGAGCACCTGAAGGAAAAAGAGTTATCTCTGCTTCAGACATTCCTTGTAGACTCTTCTGGGATTCAGTCATTTTCTTGGAGCAACAGAGTTCACCAAGGTCACCAGTGGAAAGTTTAACTAGGGTCTTCCCACAGGTCTGCCACTGTCAGAGTGAGTCCTCATCTTTTTACCCCCTATGGCCTCCACAGAATCCTGGAATCTGAATGAAATAAATCTCATTCCAACCCCCATGCCATGGGCACAGGCACCCTCCACTGTCCCAGGCTGCTCCAAGCCCCATCCAGCCTGGCCTTGGGCACTTCCAGGGATCCAGGGGCAGCCACAGCTTCTCTGGGCACCCTGTGCCAGGGCCTCACCAGCCTCACAGGGAAGAATTTCTGCCTAATATCTAATCTAAATCTTCCCTCTTTCACTTTAAAATCATTTCCCCTTGCCCCATCACTCCTTGTCACTCCCTGACAAGGAGTCCCTCCCCATCTTTACTAGGGGCTCCCTTTAAATCCTCTGCTCTACACGAGCCAGCTTCAGAGAGCAGACAAGGGGCAGTTTACACAGGGCAGC
Organism: Acrocephalus arundinaceus; assembly: GCA_021534815.1. Taxonomy (NCBI): domain Eukaryota; kingdom Metazoa; phylum Chordata; class Aves; order Passeriformes; family Sylviidae; genus Acrocephalus; species Acrocephalus arundinaceus. Next base: position 1,693,926 of record JAJEOU010002598.1, read on the forward strand.
ACCCTAAAGCCCAGCAGGGAAAGAGGAGGACTGGACTGGGGTAGTTCAGAAGTGACAGCACTGAAGGATGCAGGAAGGAATTGTCTCCTGTGGCAGAAACACTCATGAGGATGAGAAGACAAACAGCTAAGACAGGATAAGGAAATGTTTTCTGACCATTGTTTTCTGACCAAATGTTTTCTGCCACGTGATCCTGGTTATTACCTGGCATAAAACAGCAGGTAGGCTTGCTGCCCTAGGACTGTGTGGATGTCACAATTATCCACAGACTCATCGTCCATCTTGTACCACAGCCCATTGCTGGCCTGCAAGAAAGGCGTCCAGTTCTGGAGAGGAACTGCAGGGTTTCTCCACAGCACCAAAGGCAGAGAACTGCCAAACCAGGAGTTCACAAAAACAAATCCAATCGAGCCCCAAAAGAGACCTCCCCCAAAACCTTGGCTGCCAGTAACTCTGCTGGGGAAGTTTGTCTTTCCCAACACACATTTATTTCTCCCTGTCAGGAGGGAAGCTGCTCCTTACCTTTGTGTAGCACAAAAAGTGTCCTTCAAGACAGGTGTCCCCACTGTGAACCACGATGGCGTATAAGGAGCAGAGGAGGGGCTCTCCAGCTGTGTCAGACATGTATGGCCGGAGGTCCAAGTACTCAGGATACTCCACAAACTACAGAGAGACCAAGAGGGCTCAGAAATGATCCTCAGCCACAATATTAAATAGCTCTTCAGCATGGCTTGGGTGGCAGGAAACTGTTGGGTGGCAGGAAACTGTTTTCAGCCAAAGCAGCTCTGTCAGAGCAGAGTCCAGGCTCATGTTTTCACAGGAATTCTCCTCTCCCCAGAAAGGAACAAAAAAATCCCAATGTAAGCATCTTGTGACAGAGCTTTGGGGAATCTCCTGCTTTAGAAAGTCGCACTCCACCTGCATACACACCTTGCTGATCTTTGTGCCAGTCCATTGGTCAGCCCTTTCCAGACACAGCGTGAGGACTCTGGGTACGTGATGCACTGTGACCTTCTTGGAGGCAGCAGCTTTCTTCTTACACCTTGAACCAAGCACACAGCCCAGTGCTGGAATGCACCTGATCTTCCCCCAAAAAGGCCAGACAACTTTTCCCCTGCCTCACACATCCGTAGGCTATTTTAAGGTTACTCAGAGGCATATTTAAAAAGTTTTGTCTTGTTATTGTGCATTAAACCTCCTTGAGAAGATGACTTGTGATCAGTGCCATGCAGCCCCTCAGGCAGGATCTGGTTTAATTATGTCATGTGGGATCATCTTACTTGCTACATCTGAAGCACTCTTTCTGATCCAGCTGCTTGGGTGTCACACAGTCCTCCAGAACTGTGATGAGGGATGAGGCTGCCTGGAGGGGTGAGAAAGGAGCTGCAGGAAATGCTCTCACCTAAACACTTCCCAGGAGATGACAAGAGGACCCAGGCAGCCGAGGCTGAGCAGACCCAGCACTACCCCAGAAGGCAGAAGGAGGGTGGGATGCTGAACATTTCCCTCATGTCCCAGGGGCTCCCAGAGTCATCAAGAGCTCCCTCTGTGTTGCCACCACTCAGTTCAGCTACCAAAGGCATGCAGGGGCATCAGAGTGGAAAGTGATGCTACCTATGAGCCTGGGAGCCAGATGGGTGTGAGCCTGACATTTCTGGGTCTGAGAGATTTTAGCCTGCAGCAGCTGCTAACTTTTCCCAAGGGAAAACTTCTCAAGAAAGCTTCTTCCCAAAACAGTCTTGGGAAACAACTCTCCTCTCTCAAAACAATCTTTCTCCAGTTGGTGTTTTGCTGTTTCTCTACTTTAACCAGTGGGATTACAGAGATGTTGTTCCTATTCACCAATCATGTTAAGTCTGTACTGGAACAACTTATAAAAAGTTGTAAGAATTAAGACAATGAAGTTTTTTCTATGCTCTTTGCCTTCTGAAATATTTGGAGTCTTTCATCTTTCTTTCGTGTCCTACAACAACAGATGGGAATTGAGGGAAGGAGAACATATCAAGGGTGCAGAGGGGTTATGATTGCTGGTCCAGCCCAAAGGCAGCACCACAGGGAGACCAGTGCCATGACTCTGCAGGAGGACACTGAGGACACTGTGCTTTCCCCTTCCCACTCACCACCAAGCTCCCTTGTGCTCGCTGTATGGGTTTTTAAGACAAGTGCTTTGGTTCTGGAAAGCTACAGGGCCCTTGGGATGTCTTGAAGCTCAGTTGCAAACCTCTTACTCTGATATCCAAAGAGACATCCAGGAAGGCCTTGTAGGAATCAGCAACTGCTTGGCAGCTCAAGCACGTGACTGGAAAGAGGAAAATCAAAATGCTGAGTGAAGTCACCTGGCTGTGCTGGTTTATGCTCGTGAGTTCTCCTACAGGGCCAGCTGCTTGTCCCAGGCAGACAGAAGGGCACAGACAAGCCAAGTAAAGCAGCAGTCATGGAAACACACCTCTAGATTTCATGAGGCCCCGAAATATTTGATGGATGATGGTAGTTTCTTGTGAAGAGACGTCCAAGCTGGAAACAAATGGCAAGGCAGAGAGTTACCTCCTCTGAGGGTTTAGCACTGAAAGGTTTGGACATCAGCTTTCCTTGATGGGAGCACATCAAGGAGTCCAGTGGGTTGGGGCAGATTGGAGCTCACAGTTTGCTTGTGCTTACTCGCAGCGTGTGCTCTGACAAGCTCTGTGCATGGCACTGAGGGTGCAGCGTAGGAACTCGTAGGCATTCTCCTGCCTGCCATATTCAAACTCCTTTCCTATGACTGAGAAAGAATTGAGTAGCTCTCCCCTAGAAGAAGGGAAGGCAAAGGAGGAGATGTGTTGGAGCACCTGGAAAACTTACATTTGAGGTCCCTGAGGACAGCTCCGGGCAGGACAGCACTGGCTGAGGAGCACAGGACCTTCCTGACGTGTGCTTCCATGGTGCACATCATGCAGAAGCCTTGCTGCTGGCCTGGAGAGGGGAGGAGGGAGGGAGCAAGGAAGGGAGGGACAGAAGCTTCTCAGGGTAACAAAACATCTCATTGTTTTGGGAAGTCTAATGGAGATCTTGAAGTTCTAAGAACACTCTCCACTTCTTTTCTCCCAAACTGCCAATGCCCCAACAAGCCCAGGACATTTTAGTGCACAGAAATCATATTTCAGAGGGAGGCTAAACTGGCAGAAGTGTGTTGTGCAATAAACCAAGAGAGTTCAACTTGCAGGGCTGGAAACTTGGGGTAGAAACAGCTCTTCTGCTGAAGGTGGGTGTACCTTGATGGGACAAGCATCTTTTAGCTGATGCTCAAAGAATCTAAGCTCATAGGGCTGACAAAGAAAGGCTGCTGCTCTCCTAAACCTGAATCCAGATTCTGGGAATCCTTGGGATGTGCCCAAGAGATTTATGAGATGTTCCTACAAGTACTCACACGACTGGCTGTGCTGGTGGGAGAGCAGGTAGTTGGCCAGAGGGGGTGTGTGTGTCAGGCACTGCAGGATAACGTTGATGTAGCAGTATTGCCCAGGTTGAAGAGTCCTGCTCCAGGTCTCTGTCTTTGCTGCCAGTCCATGCAAATCTTCTCGGGGGGGAAAATCCTTTGTGGCAGAGCCATTCCCTCGGCAATGTCTGCAGGGAAATGTTTGAAAGGAAACGAGACAATGTTGTTACTTAAAGCCATAATTAAATGTGGGGTCTACAGAAGCACCAAGGACAACAGCTCTAGTCAGCAACTCAGAACATCGAGGAAAGCCTAACACCCTGCTGACATCTGCTGGTAGGAAGCAGTTTTGGAAAGCTGTCTGTTCCAAAGTACTCTGCCAAAATCCAACAAACCAGCTCTGATTTCTGGGCCTCAGGCCACCTTCCTTTCCCTCTAGAGTCTCGTATTTCCAGGACTCACAGGAGCTGTTCCACCTTGCAGCCATTGCTTCTCTTGGGAACAAGGGGGAATCTTTGGATGTCAAAACTCCAGAAATATCTCCTCCAAAAAGATCAGGTCAGCACCAATCCCATCACTTGAAGGGAAAGGAAATAATTGTAGCTCAACTAAGTTATTTAGAAACCCCAAACATGTCTCACAAAGCACCTTCAGCTATCAAAAAAAGTTTTGGTGGTGCTTGTAGCTGTTGTCAAGGATGAAGAATTCTTGGGAAAAGGCAGGCCCACAATGGAAGGAGCCTAGATATCCTACAGGCCAGCTCAGCCCAGCTCGCCTTCAGTGCCTCACTCAGGATGCCAAACCTGGGGTGGATGAGATCACAATTGCTGCACCAGCGCCATATCTCTGCCCCTTTGTGACATGAGGCCACGTGGGCCATGTCCCTTTGAGGCCACAGAACCCCACGGCTGTCACAGCCCGGGCACCTCTCCCAGCTGAAAGTCACTGGACCAGGTACTGTGGACAAAGGGCTGTTTGTCTGTCAGCAGAGCTGCTCTCTCTTCCAGAAACTCCAGCAGAGAGAAGTTGAAGGCTGCTGAGGGCTGTAAATGAACCTGGTCATAATTTTGGCTGGCATTGGAGTGCTGGAGGTTTCTGTTGATTCTTCCCAGTTTCTTCCAGGCTTTTAAGCCCCTAAAGTTCCCTTTTTAGGAGGAAAAGCCTTTGGTTGTGGCAGTGAAGCATCCTTTGGGGACATAAAACCTAACTCCAAGGCCCTCGTTTTCATTTCCAAAAGCTAATTTTTAGCTCTCACAGACCCAATTTGAAGGCCCAAAGTCCCTTTTAGAGCATCCAAAGACCTCTTTTACAGCTCAAAGCTTCCTCTAGAATGCCTAAAGCCCTCCAGTCAGCAGCAAAGTGTCATTTTTTGAGTCCAGAGAGGAAGCAGTGGCTTCACCTCAAAATTTAAACGGGCTCTGCGGGAGTGAAAAAATTTCTTAGCACAAATTAATTCACATTGCCCTTTGGGTGTGGTGCAAATAAGAGTTTGTACTTAGAAGGGGAAGGTCTGTGAAAACTTTCAGTCCTGTCATGGCTGATTTGAGAGCAGGGGCGTTTCCAGCTTGGCTCTGTGCTTGGGGTAATTTCAAGCTGGGCTCGGAGTGTTTCCCTATTTTGCAAGGTGGCAGCACTATCGTGGGGTTGTTTTGATGAGCTCTGACAGTGCCCAGGAAACAGCCTGGCACAGCTTCTCTGTGCCAGCCCCACTGGTGTGGGAGCAGTCCGTGTGAGAGTTCTGCTGTGGACCCTGGCCATTGGAAGATTATGATCCTGCACAGGGCTGGGAAGGAAGAGGAATCACCTCATTGTTGGTTCTGCAGTTTACAGGCTGCAAAAGAAAAATGAATTCCAGCACCGCCTCTTTCTTCTAGAATATTTCATGTGGGACCAGCTGTTGAACGTTCTTAGTTTTGTGACTGGACTCTGTGAGACTGAAAATGCATGAAAACTTTCAGTCCTGACACAGCCATTTGAGAGCAGGGATGTTTTCAGCTTGGCTCTGTGCTGGGGGTAATTTTGAGCTGGGCTCAGAGCATTTCCCTGTTTTGCAAGGTGGCAGTGCTGGGGTTGTGGGGTTGTTTTGATGAGCTCTGACAGTGCCCAGGAAACAGCCTGGCACAGCTTCTCTGGGCCAGCCCCACTGGTGTGGCAGCAGTCCATGTGAGAGCTCTGCTGTGCAGCTCTCTTGGAAGATTGTGATCCTGCACAGGGCTGGGAAGGAAGAGGAATTGCCTCGGTTTTGGTTCTGCAGTTTACAGGCCGCAAAAGAAAAGTGAATTCCAGCACAGCCTCTTTCTTCTAGAACACTTTGTGTGGGACCAGCTGTTGAATGTTCTTAGCTTTGTGACTGGACCCTGTGAGACTGAAAACTCACAAAAACTTTCAGTCCTGACACAGCCATTTGAGAGCAGGGATGTTTGCAGTTTGGCTCTGCTCTTGGGGTAATTTCAGCTGGGCTCAGAGCATTTCCCTGTTTTGTACGGTGGCAGCACTAGACTGAACTGTGGGACTGAAAATCATGAAGGTGTATAGAACTGTAATAAATGGAAATGATTCGTGCTAACTAAATTGTAACTGTATCAATATTTTAGAAAATAATTGTTGTAAAGTAAAAAAGGAGAAGTATAAGTAATTAGTGTTACAGAGCAGATGAACCCCCCTTTTTTGCAGCTGTTTCATGAGAAATAGGATGCAGGATGTAGTTTTGATATAAGCCAAATCCCAAACCAGAATGGCCTTGGGATAATTGGAGGATCGGCCTTGAGATGGACAAGTTGGGATGATTCCAGAAATGGAATCTAAGTTGTGCTTTTATCTATAAAATAATAAAGCTTATTTCTGGAATATAATGCTGGCTTATATGGCATAAGGCTTGGGGCACATGTGCAACCTGTGGGGTTGTTTAAAGGACAGTGACGATGATGAGGAGCCTTCATCGAAATGACCACTGAAAAGCCAGAGAAGACCCCTTAGCAACAAGTGGAGCATGCACTGTGCAGTATAGTGATGTGGATTTCAAGAATGAAAATAGGAGAGATTTATGGAAAGTATTAATTAATATGTTCAGCATCCCATATATAAGTTTAGTTTGGATTGTTTTGTACGTGAGGAGGGAGATAATCCCTCTCCCTACCCTGGTCGGTTTTGCTTAGGCCTTATCAGAACCTTAATCAGACTTAATTAATCCCTGCCTTTTTTTTTTTTTTTTGTATATGCTTACTTGATTGTATTAATTTTATATAAAATTGCTGCTCGATTAAAATTTCTGCTAAATTTTAACTTTGTTGTTGATTAAATTAGACATATAGGACTTCACTTACTTGATTGTATTAATTTTATATAAAATTGCTGCTCAATTAAAATTTCTGCTAATTTTAACTTTGTTGTTGATTAAATTAGATATATAGCACTTCATTCATAACAGAACTGTGCCGGGATAGAGAAGTGCTTGGCTTTTTCCTGGGCACTGTCGGAGCTCATGAAACAACCACACGATAGCGCTGCCGACTCGCGAAAGGAGGAACCGCACCGACCCGGCTCCAAAGCCCCCGGAGCGCCCAGCCAAGCTGGGAGCGTCCCTGCTCTCAAATAACCCTCGTCAGGACACAAAGTTTTCGCTGACCTTCCCCTTCTAAGAACAAACTGTTTATTTGCAACACACCCAAAGGGTGTGACACAGCGTGGATTCCTTAGCGCCAAGAAATCTTTTCACTCTCGCAGTGTCTACAAACTTGAAAACATCCGGGAAAAATAAAAATGCCAGCTGAGAAAGTTCGTGCTGCCTACAACTCCAGCTGCACCCATCAAACCACCCTGGTGTCTTCACTTTCCTTCCCAGCACTGTGTCCTGTCATAATCCTTATCCATAATCCATAATCCAGTCTCACCGAGTCAGGATTCAGCCTGAACAGCTCCAGGCACTGCTCACGCACTAAAGGCATCAGCACTAAAAGCTCAGCAGCCTGGAGTTGCATTCCCACCATAACAGTTCAACAGGTCCAGCCCACAGAGCTGCCTACTAGGAATTAAACTCACCAAGGACCACCCAATGTGTGGAATTAAAATTGGTTTTCTTTGCCCAAGAGAGGAACTAGAAGCCCATCTCAAAGAAATGGGATTCCCTCCTCCAAAACAGAAAAGAAGTGGGGATTGATCCCAAAAGAAGGTGCCAGAACATTGTTCTGGTAGGGCAGGCAGGGACAGGAAGGGGTAGGCAAGGAAAGGACGGGGAAAAAAGGGCCAGGAAAGGCAAGGCAGGGAATGGCTACACAAGGCCAGGCAAGGCAAGGGACGGGCAGGCAAGGCAAGGACACAGAGGGGTCAGAAAGGTGAGGCAAGGCAAAGAAGAGGAAGGCAAGGCAAAGAAGAGGAAGGCAAGGCAAAGAAGAGGAAGGCAAGGCAAAGAGGAGGAAGGCAAGGCAAGGCAAAGAAGAGGAAGACATGGCAAGGCAAGGGAGGGAAGGAGCAGGCAGGTGGAGGCAGGGGATGTGTTTGAAAGGCAGCACAAAGGAGGGGAAGGGGAAGGCAGGGCAGGGGAGACAAGGGGTGGCTGTGCAGGGCAAGGCAAGTGAGAGGCAAGGAAATGAGAGGCAGGAGGAGCAGGCAGGGCAAGGCAAGATGAGAGGAAAGAAGTAGGCAGTAACATTTTAGTGTTAGGTTTAGGGTGATTTTGGGGTTAGGGTTCATTTTGGGGTTATGGGTTTTGGGCTAGGATTGGGTTTTGGGCTAGGATTATGTGTAGTTGTAGTTAGGTTTAGGGCAAGTTTAGACTTGGGCTTTGGGTTAGCATGAGTGTTATGATTATGGTTAGAGTTAGATTAATGTTTAGGATAAAGTTTAGTGTTAGGTTTGGTGTTAGGGTTAGTTTTATGCTCCCGTTGTGGAGAGCTGAGCTATTATGGCTGGAAAACAAAAAGCAAACTCAAAATTGTAGCGATCACCTTGGGTGGGTAGAATAGGGAGAGCTGGCTCATTAATTAACCGGTTCCCTCATTAGCTTCAGGGGGCTCTGGGACTGCCATTTGCAATGTGCACACAGAAATAAAGAACCTCGTGGAGCAAATGCCCGTGGCACACTGGTGCCTGGAGCTGGTGCTGGTGCCACACAGGAGCAGCTGCTCCAGCAGCAGCTGGTGAGTGGGGTGTCAGCTAAAACCCAGGCAGGGTAGCAGCCTTTGCAGGGCTGACCTCCCACACAGACCTCCCCATGGCTTCCAGCCCAGGGGGGTTAGGTTTAGTGGGTTAGGGTTACATTTGTGCAAGGATTGGGGTTATGGTTAGGGTTAAATGAGGGTTAGGATTAAATTTATAGAAGGGTTTGTGTTGTGTTTAGGGATAGGGTTAGGTTTGGGTTAAGGTTAGGGTTAGGTTTATACAAGGGTTAGGGCTAGGCTTGGTTTGGGGTTTTAATCCAATATTGATGGTATCGTGATTAGCTTTATGGATAATTAATTTTTGTATTATGTAAGGCTTGGTATTATGATTAGTGTTGGGATTAATGTTTTTTTGCATTCCAAGTGAGGGTTATGGTTAGCCTCTTCCACCCTTGGGGGTAGCATTTGAGTCAGAGTTCCCAAATTTTGGTGAAAATATGAGGTGGACATACACCCATGCTGGCCAGGGCTGCTTCCCCATTTCAGAACTCCAACCAGCCTCTGCAGCTCTTTTGGATTTTTCACATAGCTTAAAGCATTGGATAACGTGGGGCTGATGGAGTTCAGCATCTCACCAGCAAGTGCTGAACGGCAGCAGAACATCCTGGGGCAGGGAGTGAGGAGGGCTCAGGCTGCAGCGTGAGGAGCAGGCGCTGTGCAGCCTCCTGCCTTCCCCTCAGCAAATATTTATGCTTCAAGCTTTCTCCCTTAAAGGCCTAATTGGAGTCTAGGTGAGCTGGCACACTAGAAGAGAGCCTAATAGAGACATTGCAGTGCTATTAGCACAGATGGTTGTCATATGTATGCAAATGAGGAGCAAATTGAATTTGGTGTCCCCTCTCACCAGCTGTCCTATCAGCGCTGGCTCCTGCAGCAGCGAACGGCGCTGCCACTGCTCTGCTAATCTGTCATCGCAGATTAATTACAACTAACACATTAATCTTCATTTGTTTCCCCATACAAAGGAGGTATCCTGTTCTTTCAAGTACACTCTGATGGGATGGGGTGCTCCAACCTGGGAAAAGAAAAAAGAAAGGGAAGGAGGGCCAGGCAGCTTCATTAGTGCAGCCCCGGGGGCTGCGGCTGCTGCAGCCTTAGCGGGGATTTCGTGCTCCTTCTGGCAAGGCAGACCCCGCTGGGGGCGCTGGGAGCCTCAGCCACCTGCCGGGAGCTCCTGGGACCTACACTTTGCTCCGTGAGCCTTCCCGGGACACGTTGCTGTGCTTTGTCCTGAAGTGACAGTGTCACTCCTTCCCCAAGCTGGCGCTTCCAAGGGGGCGGTCGGTGTTAGCACAGGCGTTCGCAGCTTCCCAGTAAAGGGGCTGTAATGGGTGTGCTGGGCCAGGGAGGCCCTCCAGGGATGCTGCAGCCCTTCAGGCAGTGGCACTTTTACTGCTGCCTTGGGTGGGAAGGGAGCGACTTGCTTCAGTCTCACCACTAATTTTGACGTTTTGATGAAAAGCAAAATAATTCTTTCTGGGTTTTTTTTAATTTTTTTTTTCTCCGAGTGAAAATATTGCAGCTGAGACATTTTACAGGCTTCTGGAGTTAGCAGCCACTTTGTTTTTGGGTAGAAGTCTAGTCTCTAACTTTTCTCCCCCAATTTTCTGCTGTTTATTGGAGTAACCCATAATTCAGTTCTCCCTTAGCTCGGTGTTTGGGCTGCTGTGTGCTCCACGTGTGGTCTCTGATGCTGTGATCTCAAGTGTGCTGATGACAAATGTTAACGATGTCTATTTAATCAGTTTAGAAGCCCAAATGCCACATATCCCATGGGCTGGAGAGATGCTAAAGGAGCCGAGGTGAACAACTTCCAGCCTGCTTGAGACAGCAGGAGCTCTCACAGGCAGCAGCAACAGACAAACAAGAACTTTCAGCTGTCCTGGAGGTGTTTTCACCTGTCCTTTTGATCCTCAATCCTATTCCCCTTGCTGGGCTGCTCTACCCAACACTGTCCAGGATTCACCATTCCCTTTGAGTGCATCTGCCAATGACCCACACTGGGTGGGTTACTGAAATTAAATTAAATTAAAGCCTTGTGATGGCATCACTTCATTTCTTAAGCTGGCCCTGCATTAGCAGAGACACTGGGCTGTTACTGTGACCCAGCCCTGCGTGTGAGAGCCACCCAGGGTCCCCATTCCCTTCTCTGTGGCCCTGACACATTGGAAAAAGATCAGGACAGACACAGAGCACACTTCAGTGTCTTCAGAGGCACCCTGTGCACGCAGCTGCAGCAGTTTTTTGGAGCTGAAGTTTGCGGTTCTCTGCCATTAAACTTAACTGGCATTTGCATTTCTGTAGAGATGAGGTTTAACTCCAAATTTTTCCTGCTTCTCAGAGAAGCTCTTGCATTCTCAGAGGGATGGATGGCTTCTGTTGTTGAAACCTGAGGTCAGTGCAAAGACAACTGCAGAGCTGTGCCTCAGGACCTCTGCCACCAGTAGCCATGCCCTGAGTCTTTGATCAGGTTTGATCAGTGAGACAAGAGCCCTCAGACCTGTCAGGCAGATTTAAACTCCTGCTCCTGACGTGCCTGTCTGCCTCCTGACAGCTCCAGTGCCCAGGCTCAGACTGGTGACTCAGTTTCTTGCAGATGACTCATAATGGGATTATCCTCCTGCACCCACAGCAGGACAACTGGAACCACGTCCTTCATCAAAGAAGTGTTTGTCCTGCTTGGCGTGTTTGCTCCTGCCAGGTTGAGCTCTTTATCTCTGCAGAGTCCTCCAGCTGACAGAGTTTTGCCACCTCGTGTGGCCCCCACGCAAGCAGAAATCAAAGGGGCAGCGGGGATGTCCTTGAACAGCCAAAAATGGATGTTTCCAGCAAATTCCTTGCACAAGAAGTTGCACTTCGGGCTGATGTGACTGCTGCAAGCTGTCACATTTTCCTGCTCCCTGAGAAGCGCTTCCCTCTGACACACAGAGCATTTTCTCTGGTTATAAACTCAGATATTCCTTCTGTCCAGCAGGGTTTGAAGCTGTCTGAAGTTGGGAGTGTTTCTATTAACTGCAGCCTTCATACCCAGCCCTTAATTCCTGCTGGGCTGGCAGGATGCGTGGGGGGAGTGCCTGGCATGGGGGCAGGACTTGGGGTGTCCCTGAAATTTGTGTATTTTGGCTGGAGCTTGCTTGTGGGCAGAAAGGCTTTGGGGGCTTAAAAGGGTCTTTGAGTGGTTGTGCTCAACACTCTGTAAGGGTTGTGTTTAAAGTGTCCCTTTTTTTTGTCAAATATGTGTCTAGACAGCAAATTCGTAGTCGTGGCCGAAATGTTTCCCTCCTGGCCTCATAAAAACATACCATCACCTTTAAAACATCGTGCTCCTGTAAGAAAAAAAAAATGCTGCTCTGGAGTTACAAGGAGCACTTGAGCATCCCTGCGAGTGGAAAAACAGAGGGAAAAAATAATGTCTGGTTTTCCAGGGAGGTTTTGGGCAGCACGTGGGGCATCATCACACTTACCAGAGGCACATCTTGGTTGTTCTTTACAATTGTTCATGTTTTATGTGAGTGCAGAGAAGAGGGCAGCTACCCAAGTACTGCCCACCTTCTAAAAGGGGATTTAGTCCTGGCATCTTTTGTAGGATCAGGGATCTTGGTTTGTTCCTAAACAAACCAAGCTTTCAGCAGCAATTCTAGGACTGAAGTGACCATTAAGGACTACACCTAAATATTATCGATATTCTAATCCAACATCCTCCTGCATCCAGAGCTCCAGAAAAACCAGATTTGTCCCCTTCTCCCTGCTTCAGGGCATCATCATGGCAGGAAGAGCTGGTTCACCCTCATCACCTCATTTGGTTTGCATAGGCAAAGAAATGCAAAGCACATCCCAGGAAGGCGACAACGCCTCGGTGCCACCCCTGGCACAGGTGACATCGCAGCCCCGGCAGCTCCCCCGCCTTGTCCCCGAGGATCGGCGTCGCTTTGCATTCCAGCCGCGATGCCGGGGCGGTCTGGGCCGCTTGGAATTTATTGTGATGCCTCAGCTTTTATATTTTCAGATTCTGTGCTACCTAGGGATGAAGCCTCGTATAAGAACTGTACTGAACTCCCTCTACGGAGCAGGTAGACAAAACAAATCCATTTCTGCTGGAAGACCAAGGACAACTTTCAGCCCAAGAACACAAACAAGGATGGACTGAGGGGTGGAACAAGAAGGATGGGATCTCATGGCCTGGGGCTGTAATTGGACAATTCAACCCCAATGTGCAAATAGAACTAAACTTATAAAATGGCAAAATCTCGTGACTGTGGGGCCATCTTTGCTCCCACTTGCAGCCCACCCTGGGTGCAGCCTTGTGTAGGCTTCTGTAATGCCCAGGGTGGATTCTGGGGACCTTTTAATAAATCCTGATTTTATTCTCTAGTTTTGCCAAGCCTCTGTTTCAGGTCAGCCTTCCCAAGGCAACAATTGGGATGCAAAGGCAGCGTGCAGGTTGTGCCACGAGTGGATAAACAAAAACTCTGATTTGGGATCCAGCTCCACCTGTGCCCACCGCGTGCGTCGGGAAATGAATGGAACGGGGGACAGCTGGAAATTCAAGGCTTTGCAGTGACCCCCAGCAGGGTCTGGATGCTGCCCAAATCTCTGCTAATTGGCCCCGGGGACCCCCATTTGCTGCACCCTCATCAGTTTTCTGAGCTTGAGGGGGGGAAAAAAATCCGTGGATGGAGTGCGTGGGGGCAGCACTTTTTATTCACATTGAAATATCACAGGTTTGGGTACCTGCAAACACCTCCAGAGCCCACCTGATGCTGACACCTCCCAGTTTGCTCCAGCACGGACAAAAAGATGGGACTTGTCCCCAGGGCTGAGTTTTCCAGGCAGAACTGGAAATGGGGAGCAGGTGGGAGGAATTGTGGTATTTTTGACAGTGAGTAATACAGAATTGCAGCTTGAAAGAGCGAGGTTTGGGACAATGAACTGCCAGCCCCAGGGTGGGTGAGGTGGCCTGGAAGTCTGGGCTGGCAGGAAGTGAAATCCATCACTCCTGAGCAACCTGAGCCCATCCCTGGTGTGCCACAGGCTCTGCCAGCATCCCTGAGACAACAGGGAAAGGTTTTCCCCTGGATTCAGCTCCCACTCCAGACTCTGGAGCCACCCGCAGCCAGAACAGCAGTTTTGAGCTTGTTAGGAAAATTAATCCACAAATGCAGAGGTTTGTGTCCAAAAAGGAGACAGAGGAATCCTTTTACTTTATTGGAATAAAGGGAGAGGCCATGGGGCATTTCCCCTGGGGTCTCTCCAATTTTTGAAGGATGCAGCCTCCTTTTTATCCTGATTTCCTGACTGCATTTCCCTCTCTATTTCCCCATTGGCTGAGGTACTAGAGAGGTGCAGACTTCCCAGAATGCCTAAGACCCTAGATTCCCCTTTTAATATATTACCCCCCAAAATTTTTAATTTTAATGGGATTTATGGTTTTCCCCCATTATTTCTTTCATCTTTCAATATCCAATTTAATTTATCAGCAAACCTATGGTTTGTTTGTAAAGGCAAAAATCTTCTTTCCCATTCATCAATCAGTGGAATCCTTCCGTAGTTTCTTTTCTCTCAGTGCTGATTTTATCTACCAGCAGACCCACGGCTTGTTTGCAAAGACAAATCTGTCATTCCTCTCAAGCTGATGAATGTTGGCTCTGAAAAGTTTCTCCTCCTCCTGTGAAGGATTTGATTTGGGCCCCTGTGGCACTGCCCTGGCACCAGCTCTCCTTCCTCTCTGGTGCCTGATGAGGTTGTGGTTGACTCCTCCTGTGGGGTTTGTGTCAGCGGGGTCCAGCTCTGCCTCATTTGTTTATTTTCTACCAATTTGTAGCTTGTCAAAACCTCACCAGCAAAAGCAAATCCCTTATAGCAAATATTGGAGACAGTGCAAACTGCTGAGTTTTTATTTCATGGGCTACCCTCTTCCCAGGATAAGATTCATCCTGAGTTTATCTTAATTCACTTCTTGCAAGAAAACTTATATATATATATTTTTAAGGGCTTGGTTGTTTGGTGGTTTTTTTGTTGTTGGTTTGGGGTTTTTTGTTTGTTTTTTGGGGGGGGGAGTGGGTCACGAAAATATTTTGTTTGTCTCAGCATGCTGTATTTGATTCTCTCTGTTTCCTCCTTTTTAATTTTTAAACATGAGTATCTTTTGAAACAGAGCTTGGTTTCCAAATGAAACGTCAGAAAGTTTTCCTTGAAGATACCAAGGAAAATGTGTTTTGGTATTTTCCATTTTGGCGTATTCCAGAGGAATACACCAAGATTTCCATTTGGTATGTCCCATTTTTCTTCCTGATTTTGTTGCCAAATAACCCAATTAATTTAATTTGAGTTTGCTATTGGTTTCAGTCAATTGTAATTCAATTTTTTTTTTAAAAAAAGAAATGCTTTCCCTTGAAAACAGAGGAAGGGGGAGGAAATCATGCTTGTGGCAGAGCAGGATTTTGAGTATTGCCTTCTGACAGCACAGAACAGTTTATGGAAGGTGGAGACTGGAGTTGTAAATATGAAAAAAAAAAACTTTTCATCTCTAACCAGGCGAGAGTTTCTCTCAGGCAAATCACAGAGATCTTACCAAGACCCCAGGAAGTAGCTGGAAATGTTCCCACACCATAAATACACTTGACATCTGCCATTGAACAGTCTGTTGTGTGAAATGGAGCCAAATTGGATGAATTGTGTATCTGTTTTCTACTTTGCAATGCTCTGTGTTCACTTGCTACATTCTTGCAGGTTTTTAATACTATTTTTATTTTTATTTTTATTGTTTTATCTTTTCTCCAGCTGGTGCTCCAGTGACCTTGTCTCCAAGGACAGGTGCTGCTGTGGTGGGGAGTTTTGGATGCTGCCAAACTTTGTGGTTTCTGCTGCCCCCCAGAAGGAAAAACAACTTCTCCAAAACCTTGTGGCACCTTCTGGGTGGGAAGTTTGGGATGTGACTCCTTCCTTCTCCAGGCAGATGCAAAAGGATGTCACAGAACCTCAAACCCGAGGTTTAATGGCCTTTCAAGTATCCATTGTTTTCTGGTTTGTTCCCTTTGTGCTCAGCACCTGGCACGTAGAAAATGCGCTTGGAAGGACAAATAAATCATTCTGATCATCCTGATGGTCACCATAAATCACCCAGGCCACGGGAATTGCTCCCAAAGACGCTGTGGGAGTGGGTGTCAGGTTGTGTTTAGGGCAGACCCTCAGTTCATGGCAGGTTTTGGTGCTTTACACCCAGAGCTGATCCCTCTGGTGTAAATTCATCTCACTTCTTTCTTTTGGCTCAGGCTGGGATGGAGGCAGAAGCTCAGGGTGGGCCCATCAGCTTTGGCCTTGTGTGCTGGTTTGAAAGCAAAACCAGTGAAGACTCCAAGTCAGAAACACAATTTAATAAGAGGAAAGAAAAGAAATAAAAGAAAGTAAAATAAAATAAAAGTCATAGTACAAAAAAACCCCACTGACAGAGTCAGAACACAACCTGACCCCTGTCAGTCAGGGTGGTGGCAGCAGTGCAGATGAAATGCTCTTGTCCAAGCAGTGATCCTGTAGAAAGCTCTGGCAGCTCTTGTCCTCTGGGAGTCCAGTGGGTCAGGGCTCCTGTGCTGTCCCAAATCCCAGATTCTATCCAGGTGGGAATGCTTGGCTCCTCCCCCTGGGCGGAGCATCTCCCCATGGGCTGATCTCATTCTCTGAGCCCTGCAGTGGCTCCTTGCTGGCCCATGAACCAGAGACAGCTCCCGCAGGGAGTTCCCCATGAGCCATGGGCACGGCATTGCTGGGCCATGGACAGGAGAGAAGGGAAACACTGCCCCAGCTGGTTCCAGCAGCTCCTGGGGATGGAATACAGACTGTGGGCACAATTTACATTTTAACCTAGGACACCTTGCTGCCCCAGCAGCTCCCAGCAGCTGTGGTGTGGGTGGTGGGGACATGAAACCAGCCAGCTTGGGTTTTTCTACTTTTAATGAGGGCAGAAAGTAAATAAATGGACTTAATAACAGAGCAGAGTTGCCTATGCAGGTGACTGAGAACTGTGAAGCAGAGGGAGAAAAAAATAAATTTAAAGCTCATGCTATTTTTGGGAAACTGATAACACAAGATTTCCATTTGGCTCTTGTCTTTTGAGCCTGTTCTGCTTGGGATTTTTTGTTCAACCTGACCAAAAACCTATTATTTTGTTTAAATGAAAGATGATCCTGATACCTGGCTGAGGAAGCCATTGCAAAACAAACTTGCAAAAGAAAATTGCAACACTGGCAAAGAGCAGCTGAAGTTTAAAAATCCTCCTCATCTAATAATAGCCCCAAGCTGTTATTAAGCACCCACAGGTAAGAGGGAAAGCCCTCCACAGCTCTCCCTTCTAAAGTGACTCATGAATAGGAATGTTTTTGGCATTAAAAGTTTATTTCAGCACTGCCTTCTCAATGAGAAGCCTCATTGAGCCATGGTCAGCTGCCTGTCCTGCTGGACTTGTTTGCTGTAGGCCTCTGCCTTGCTGGGACAATTTTGGGAAGATTTGGCTAACAGCATTGTCTTGGTTTGGAAAGTCAGGTGTCTGCCAGGGAAAAGCCAGAGCTTCCCTTGGAACAGAGAATGTAAATCCCCTTCCCTCCAAATTATTATAATTGTATTCCTTTTTCTTTATATTCCTAGTAAAGAACTGTTATTCCTATTTCCATATCTTTGCCTGAAAGCTCCTAATTGAAAAATTACAATAATTTGGAGGGAAGGGGGTTTACATTCTCTGTTCCAAGGGAAGCTCCGGCTTTCCCTGGCAGACACCTGACTTTCCAAACCAGGACACAGGGACACCTTGCACTTGACCAGGTGGCTCAGGCTGGTCTGCACGAGTTTGGATCAGGTCAAACCCTGGCTCTGGGATGCAGAATGACCCTTTGGCTGCACGAGTTTGGATCGGGTCAAACCCTGGCTCTGGGATACAGAATGACCCTTTGGCTGCACGAGTTTGGATCGGGTCAAACCCTGGCTCTGGGATGCAGAATGACCCTTTGGCTGCACTGTCTGAGCTGCAGACCCTTGGACAAAGCCAGCACTGGGCTGAGCATCAGCTGGTGGCTGCAAGTGGGGACATTCAGTGGCTCCCTGGCTGAGATGATTGGCAAAAAGATGGGTTTGAAAAGCAAAAGCACGAGGCAATACAAGCTTTAATGCCTTATTAAGGAGGGTGCTGCCCATCCTGTACTGAAATTGATGCCTAATTTGTTTTTTTTTCTTTATATGTTCTCTGTATCCTTTGCACATATTTTTGGAGCTCTGCGGACTATTTCTGCATTTGTAGCTAGTTTTCCCAGTACTTTTCCCTGCCCTGATAGGCAGAAAGACAAAACACATTCCAAAGCCACTATCCTATCTTGGTTCTCCCTGGGAACCAAGGCCAAAACCAACTCTTTGAGACGCATTTCACCAACACAGTAAAGTCCCATCTGAGGGGGGGAGGATTTAGAAAGGGCTTGAACTGGAGGGGAATTGCAACATGAATTGTGCTCGTAATTGGTGCTTTTTGTCAATTATGCTAATTTACTAAACTTAAAAAACTGTATTCACCCCTGTGAGTGGTGGACAATTTGGTGGACATTTTGTGGACATTTTTGTGGACATTTTTGTGGACATTTTGTGGACATTTTTGTGGACTTTTTTTGGCCTTTTTTTGGCCTTTTTTTGGCCATTTTTGTGGACATGTTGTGGACATTTTGTGGACTTTTTTTTTGGCCTTTTTTTGGACATTTTTTGGACATTTTTGTGGACATTTTGTGGACATTTTTGTGGAGAATTTTGTGGACATTTTGTGGACATTTTTGTGGACATTTTGTGGACATTTTTTGGACATTTTTGTGGACATTTTCTATATCTGCCCCTGGAGATCTCCAATAAAAACCAGGCTTTATATCACATATTATACAAATATTATCTCCCAAGCATGCATTATTTCATTTTTGGGTTCTTTAGGGCATCAGGCGAACCCCTGAGCAGTGCACCTCATCAAGAGGAGCCAGGGGGATGTGGAACAACACCAAACAAAGGGATTTGAGCCTTCAGTCCTGAGGCCATTTCAGTGCTGTGCACTGAAGGGTTAAACTGCCCGTGTCACCCAGGTTTGTGCTGCTTCCTGGAGGATTGATGTGTTTGGCACATGCACACCTCCCTGCAGATAGGGCACAGGCACACTGAGCTGCTTTGTGTGCCTGGACGTGTGCGCCGTGGGCTGAGGTCACCTTTGTGCTGAGGGTGAACATATGGTTTATGTATTCCAGAGCAGGGAACAGGAGATGGGAGCTTGGGGTGTGCTGCACAGGGCTGAGACCATTTCAGAGCTCAGGGGTTGGTGCTTCTCCAGACCCTGAAAGAAATGGGGAGATTTGTTAAAGTGGGTATTATCATGTGGCATCGCTGTTGTTCACCTTCAGAGTTTTTCTTCATGGCATGAAGCTCAGGGTATGGCATGGTCAGAATCTGGCAGAATTGCAGAATCTGGTCAGAATCTGGTCAGAATTTGGCAGAATTTCAGAATCTGGTCAGAATCTGACAGAATCTGGTCAGAATATGGCAGAATTGCAGAATCTGGTCAGAATCTGGAAGAATCAGGCAGAATTGCAGAATCTGGTCAGAATCTGGAAGAATCTGGTTAGAATCTGGTCAGAATCTGACAGAATTGCAGAATCTGGCAGAATTGCAGAATCTGGGCAGAATCTGGTCAGAATCTGGCAGAATCTGGCAGGGAAAGGGTCAAACCCCTTGCTCGGGGTCTCCTTTGAGTCATGCTCATGTTAAACCCTAAAAACTCAAACACAAGCACAGTGATCATTGCTGAGCAAGTGGCTCCTCACCCCTTCCAATGGGATTCCCTTCAGAGAAGCTGAGGGGACAGGAGTCCTGCAGGGAAAGGCATGGGATGAGAAGATATTTGGGGTTTGGTTTTGGCTCAGTTCCTGCTGTTCTAAACACCAAGTGCAGAACTAAAGTTAGGATTCCAATTGTGATGAATGGACTTTACACCTGATTTTGATTTAACTCAAACCAATTCTCAGGACAGGGGGTAATACGGACTTCATATAACATGCAGGATATTTTCACTAGTTTGATGGTTAGCGTGCCAAATCACTGATTTGGGTCTTTGAAAATCACATCTAGATATTTCAGAACACCCAGACCTAGAAAGAGATTTTTTTTTTGCTTCCTCTTGGCCCATTCTTCCTATTTTGCAGAAATCATGGAGGAGATGCAGGTGGAAAAGTCTGGCAGTCTACAGGAACAATATTTTTGCTGTCCCAGACTCTCTGAGGATTGCAGTAGCTCTTCAGGGTAGTACCAGACACTGCTTTTGCCTTTGTGTTTTTCATTAGCTCTCTGATGGCCTTTCAGAGGGAAGAAACACGCTGAATATGGGCTGTACAAACACGCTCTTTTCCATCTGGAGAGAGGAAGTGATATTTTTTAATGCCTGTGATTAGTCTGCAGCAATTTGTTTGTTTGCCTGCTCGCTTTTTATTTGCCCCTCCCCAAAATGAAAAATTTCTGGTTTTGCTGCAGCCTGAGATGCAACCTTTTGTTTCCATGCCTTAGTAATTGAAGGTTTGCGTTATTGCTGCTCCAGCCTTTTTCCTGACATTAAATCAGTAATTAATGCTCTGTTGCTGGAATGTTTGAGCTCTGCTCTGTAGGAGAGTTTCTCCATCAACATATGAGAGAGACCTTTTGGTCCTTCCTTCTGTGATGTCTCTTGCACGGGCTATTTCAGAACCCACTCAGCTAGAAAGTGAGCATAAGGCAGATTCTCCAGCCTGGTGCTCAGGGTGTGCTTTTGGGAACCAGAATCGCTCAGTTCCAGTCCCTGCTCCAATGAACCTGACATTGAAATGCTGACAATGAAAGCAGCTTTATTAATGCTGCCAGCTCAAAGCGTTCAGAAATCATGTGCCAATCTTCTAAATGTTGAGATAGGGGGAAAGGCAGCTGAATCTTTGGCTGGTTTTTATTTCCCTTTTGGTTTGTAGCTTGTGAGGGACAAGTTTTTGAGCTTATGACCATGACCAGGGCTAGGAAAAGCATAAATCCTTCCCCTCCCTTCACAGCAACCCCCTTGGAGGAGTTTTTCCTCCTTGTTTTATTTTATCAGCTCCTTTGTACCCCTCAGCAGAGGTAACAACCTTTTAGTGAAGGCATTTCAAACTCCAGGTCAAAAGAACCATCCCCTCCCCAAAATCCTTGCCTCCAAGGGGGATATTCATGCCCTTCTTTTCACTGGTGCTGACTTCAACTCACCAATTTTAAAAGGAATAACCTTGAGGTGTCTTTTAGCACTATTCCAGATTGAAATGATTGCTCACCTTTAGTTTGCAGCAGAGCCTGACCAGGTTTTCTCCCAGCGACCTCCTTGGAGCATCATTGCCAGGTTATTTTTCCTGCTTCTCTCTGTATATCAATATTGAATCAACAACTTGCCATTAAACAAGCAGGTCCCTGTTGATCTAGAATTTAAATTTCAGCCTTAACCCATTGCTTGGAAAGACTCAGTGACACTTCTCAATAAAAAAAATCTTTAGTGATGACGATGAAAAGGTATCAGAACCTGGAAGGTTACAGGGAAGCCCAAGGAGATGATTTGGGGAAAATGCCTCACTCCTCATTTCTGCCATTAATGTTAGAGAAGTGGGGTGTCAGAAGCAGTTAAGTGAGCATTTTTTAAATTTATAAACAAAATAATCAGCCTTTCCAAAAGCAACAGGGGATCTCCATTTATTTAGAAAGAAAGCGTGAAATGCAAGGAGCCTCCCCTTTGCAATGTGTGGTGCCAAAAAAATGAGGTGAACTGGGTTTGAAGAGGGAAGTGGTTAATGGTAATCTTGTTTTTAAATTCACCAAATTCGAAGAAGTCCTTGAAGAATTCCTACAGATCCCCTAGTGATGATTTCAAGCTATCTGCAGCTCAAAGCACAACCTGCTCTGACATGGTCCCAAGAGGGGCCGACATCATTTGTTCTTATTTTGAGTTACTCTGCAGAACAGGGTCATGTTCCAGAAGTAAGAGGCATGACTGCAATTT
Source organism: Acrocephalus arundinaceus (assembly GCA_021534815.1). NCBI lineage: Eukaryota > Metazoa > Chordata > Aves > Passeriformes > Sylviidae > Acrocephalus > Acrocephalus arundinaceus. The sequence goes on from JAJEOU010002598.1 coordinate 1,715,542, forward strand.
CAGAAAAATAATTCCCTTTTCCTACACTGAATATTTCAGTCTTTGCAGGCTCAAAAGAGGTGGAGAAAATGAAACAGTTTTAAGCAGCAGCCCCACGCTCACCTCTGGCTTCCTGCATCCCCAGTTGTAGCCCTGACAATGTTCGACTGTTATTCCTCACATGGATATTTTAAAGATTGGTCATGCCCATTAATACCTTTGTTCCAGCCCATGTCGTGCTGAATGGTGTGATATGATACAAACCATGATTCATAAAAGTTTCTTGGAAGTGGCTCAAGGGAGATTTGGTGTTTTCAAGCAGCTTTTTGAAATGTTAATGGCTGTTTCAGAGCAGCGGTGAGCAATTTCAGCTGGGGATGGTTCAGTTGAGGAGGTTCTTGAAGCAAGTTTGTAGGAGTCAGGGAGGCTCAGAGAAAATAGGAAAACTGGTATTTTGCTTAAACAGTTCAGAGTGGGAATTGCTGCTTCTTTAGAAGGAAAATATTCCAATACATTAAAAAACCACTTTAAAAATCAGGACTTTTTGAGACCAGGAACTTTCCAAATTTAAGTGTTGGTACACAGGCAGGATGGGTGCAGTGGCTGGGGGTGCTCCAGCTTTACCCCTTTGATAGAGGGAAGGATTCCATGGTGGTCGTGCTGCCTTCAGAAGCCCCATCTTGGGCTCCTGATAGAAAAGAGGGTTTGTGTTTGTGTTTTTTTACCCTGCTTGTGCTGATCCTGGGTTGCAGTGGAGCCCAGATCCCTGCACGGGCACCAGCTGGAAAGGCTGAACTCTGCTGCTGGGGAGGATTCTCACTCAAGACCTTGGGCAAGTCACTCCATCTGTGCAATGGGGATAATCATGTTTCTGTCAGGGAATTTCACAGTTAGGCTCACTAAGACCATAAAACTGAGTAGAGAAATCTATAAAACCACACCTACATAGAACAGTGACATGTATGGAATAACAGATCTGTAGGAATAACATTCCTGACCCTGGTTAGCTTTGTGTATTCTCAAGTGCTTTGCCTTAACCAGCAGCTTGACTCAAGCCAGCTCACAAACACACCTCCATGTCTAATCCAGAGAAAGGGTTCTGAGTGGGAAAGCCAGATTCCTTAAATTCAGCCTGAAAAGGATTGGCTGGTTCAGGAAAACCAACAGGAACTGGCTGTATAGTTGTAAATGACGTTTCAAATGGTGATGTGGCATTGGCTTTCCCTTCCTCACTACCAGTAAAATGGAGCTGGAAAGAAAGGAACTTTAACCATCTTTCTTGAGATAAATTTGCAGTTTATTGAGGTTGGACTTGCAGCTCTAGTCCTGAGAACAAGCTGGGAATAAGAGGAGACTCTGGTGTGTCAGAGTGATGCCATCTTGATTTCTGCCCTTTTTCTTTGCTATATTCTCTGTATTCTTTACACATGTATTTGTAGCTTTGTAGTCTATATTATAGCTCAGCTTCAGTATTTTCCAGGCAGAAAGACAAAACAAATTCCAGACCCTTTCCTATCTTGGTTCCCCTTAGGAACTTAGAGACCAGCTCTTCCAGACATGTTTTTTTATAAACAGAGCTTAGTCCTCATCTGAGGAAGGAGGATTTAGAATGTGCTAGAGATGGGGGGGGATTACTTCATCAAGCATGCTTCTAATTGGGGATTATTGTCAGATGTGATCATTTGCAGAATCTATAAAAATTGCATATACGTTATGTGGGATGTGCATCTTCAGCATTTCCCACTTGACAAATTATGCACCTAAGGGATCCTCATATAAAGATTTTTAACACCCTAACTATGGATACTGAAAGCGAGAGATCAGGCAGCAACACAGAACTGTGTCTGTGTGAAATCAAGTCATAACTTTGTCACACTGGCCTGAGAAATTGTGAGGAGGAATCAAAAACAATCCTTGGAAGGTGAAAAACCGTTAAGGTGGAAAACCGTCACGGTGGAAACCCGTCAGCAGGTGATGTGTTTTCTAACTTGTTGTTTACTTGGAAAAAACAAGGGATGTTCAACAGTTCTGAGTGTCCAATGGTTGTTTTTTTTTCTCAGAACTGTCTATAAAAGGATAGTGAAAAATAAAGATTGCTCTCTCATTTTGGCTTAGAGATCACAAGTCTGAGTGCTACTACGCCGTTCCTAATCAATAACAACACCTAACTGTGTCTGCCTCATATTTCTAGGACTTGAGAAAAAGGCATAAAGAGCAGGAGGGTTGTGTGGAGGAGCTGCTGAAGGAGCTCACAGCCCTCAGCATTCCCCGTGGGGAGGTGGCTGTGCACGCCTGGCACACGGTTTACTGCCCATGGAACAAACCTTCCCAGAAGGAAATGCTGCAGCAAGATCCTTGTGAGTGGCCAAAACACAGCTGTAAAGTTTTCCAAGGCCACCGGTGCATAAATAACGCCTTGCAAAAGCTCGATTTAAAGCCTGGAGAGTCGTGGATGTTCCTCAAGGCCAGAAAGCAAAGAGAGGCGAGGCTGGGGCACAGTTTGTGTCACAGAACTGGGAAGTCTGGGCTGTATTTACCCAGCTGGAAGCAGGCTTCACATCTATTTATGCCCACGTTTTGCCTCAGGTGCATACTCTCCCATTAGGTTTAAGTGGTTGGAAAAGGCCAAATATGTCTGAGGTCACTCTTGGCTAATTAATATGGCAACAAGTGCTGATTAATTAGTTTGGGCCTGAAATAAGCTGGGATAATTTTTTTGCAATGGCGTATGCCATAGATTTATGAATGCTTCTTCTCCAAGACAAACAATACTCTGAAAATGCTGAGTTTGGGGTGCATTCACCCTGAAAATTACAACCTGGATTTCTCAGAACTTCAACAGTTGCTATTTTATTTCATTTAAATGCATGTTTTAATTTCTTTTTTACCTGATGGAAAATCTTACCACACGCAGCATCCAGTGACAATCACTTGCCTTATCATGATCCACTCTGCTTGGTGTGTATGTCAGAGCAAGCTAAAAATCCTTTGGAACTGAGGTCCAGATTTTCAGATCAGCTGGACATCATTGCATGCAAAAGGTGCTGAGGCCTCAAAGAAAAACATGGTGTCCTCTGGTCATCAACATGCTTTACACCCAGACTTGCTGACTTTAACAACTTGGTCAGTGAACTCCCAATTTTGGTGGTGATTTATTACTGTGCTGATGTGGGCTGTGGTGTGTCTGACTTGTGGATATCCAGAAGTCCAGGACATCAAAAATGATGGGGGAAATTCCCCTGACACCTACACAGAGAAACTCTGCTCTTTGTAGTGGATGTGCTGTAGGTGTGGATTGCAAACACGTTGTCAGACTAATAATTATGATGTGGGCATGGTAGTGATGCTTAAGAAATATTGGATTATTATTCACAAATTACCGTAGCAGAAGGGCCCAGCTGTGTCTGGCTCAGGGATTCCCTGTGCAAGAGATTTAAATTGAGTTTGGCTTCCATTGTCCATCCAATTCAACCACTTTGGAGATACAAACTTGTAAATGGGAGTGGCTGCCTGTGCCCCACTGAGGGCTCAGCCCTGCTGCTGTGGCAGCAGCTCAAGCAGGAATTCCTTTGCATGGAACTCTTGTAGCTTTAATTTTGCTTTCAGTCCAAATCAGGATGAAACCATGAGTGTTCATATTTCTTGTGCACTGGAGGTTGTCACTGTGCACAAGGAAGAAAATGTCTGCTATTAAAAGAAAAATCCGTGGAACAGCTGCAAATGGCTGCCAGTTCTCAAATCCAGAGCTAACTCTGAGACAACAGCAGTACCCAGAGTGAAAGATCACTCAGGTGGGAACCCAGCAAACCACATCAAACCCAAAGGTGCTTTAAATATTCAGGTGTAGATGTCAGGTCATTTGGCCATTGCATAGGGAGTTCTTTGTAACTCTGCTCCATCCATCCATCATCCATCCATCCATCATCCATCCACCCATCCATCCATCCATCATCCATCCATCATCCATCCATCATCCATCATCCATCCATCATCCATCCATCCATCCATCCATCCATCCATCATCCATCCATCCATCATCCATCCATCCATCCATCATCCATCCATCATCCATCCATCATCCATCCATCCATCCATCCATCATCCATCCATCATCCATCATCCATCCATCCATCCATCATCCATCCATCCATCCATCCATCATCCATCATCCATCCATCCATCCATCCATCCATCATCCATCCATCCATCCATCATCCATCATCCATCATCCATCCACCCATCCATCCATCCATCCACCCATCCATCTTTCCATCCATCATCCATCCATCCATCCCTCCATCCATCCATCCATCCATCCATCCATCCATCCATCCCTCCATCCATCCATCCCTCCATCCATCCATCCATCCATCCATCCATCCATCCATCCATCCATCATCCATCCATCCATCCATCCATCCATCCCTCCATCCATCCCAGGTGACTCTCCCCCTCTCCAGAGGAGTGATTATCAAATTTTAGCAGAGGGACCCAATAATATTTCATCTGAATCACATTTTTTGCCACTAAAGCCTCTTTAGTTGCAAGTTTTTCCTCCTCCTCCTCTTCTTTTCCTTTAAGCTGGTAGGTCTGGCTGTTGCCCAGAGCCAGTAACCATTCAAACCAGTCTGGCAGGAGGCTTCTCTTCCTTGATGGACTCTTGTCACATGAAAATTTATGGGAATTTGCAGGCCTTCATTAGGTGAGTCACATGGTTAGGTGTGGACAGAGGGTCTGTTTATCCCAGAGGTGACAGAGGCCAGAATCCCATCGCTGCCATGCAGGAATGATCCTACAGGAGATCATGGAGATGTGGAAACCTCAGAGAAGACTCTGCAACCCAAAGTCCTTCAAGGTTTTATTTGCCAAAGATTAAGTCACTAGTGTCGATGCAGCCTTTCATTCCATTTAATTTCATTTCTGGGCACTGGCTGCAAATCCCTGACCTTGTGTGGTCCCAGCAGAGCCTGTGCAGGGCAGCAGTTACGAGCCCACGTTTTCCATCTCGTTATAGCTGAGCATGGAATTGACTTTGCAGCCTGCTCATGTCCTTCCTGCACCACTCTCCTGTGCTGCTAAGTGTCACACCCCAGGGGCAATGAGTGACACGGATCTTCAGATCCTTGTCTGAAGTGTTTTGTTGGCAGCTAACACAGACAGAGTCTTCTGCTTGGATTTCCCTTGCTGCAATCTCCAGGTTATGCTTTATAATCCTGTTATCCCAGAGCTGCTTCAGAACATCGTGTCCCACAAGTCTCTTTCCAACTCTTGTTTTTTGCAGCTTGACAAGTTTTTCTTTGCCACTTTCCCCAACAACACCTTTTTGTGATTTCTGAGCTTTTTGAGCTGCTTTTACATGAAACCACAAGCAAATCCTTTCTGAGGCTTCATCGTCCATTCTGCTGCTTCTGCTCCATTTCCTGGGAAGTTTGAGCTGGTTTTCTCATTGTCCAAGTATTTAACAGCACCTATTTCTCAGCTGCATACTTCAAGGAAACCCTTAAATTTCAGTGTCTCTCCTCACTGTCCTGTTGCACGCCAAGATAATCTGAAAAAAATGGTTGTATGAAATGGACTCTTTGCATTATTGGAACCCAAACTGGCCTGTGCAGCTTAGCAGAGGCATTTAATGGACTCAATCGGTCATTTATTTTCCTTCATTCAGTTGTGAAAAGGGTTTTCCAGAGAGCAATTAACTCCAAATGCTTCAGGTCTGGATGAAAGAAACACTTTTTGAAAAGTGCTTATTTCTCTTCAGCTTCTGCTGTTTCCAGCCTGCTGGGACTTAAAAATTCAGCGTAATGTTCAAACATTGGCACCTCTATTTGGCATATTCCTGGACATCATGAGCTGCACTTTGAACAGTGGTGCTAATAGTGATAACATCTTGCCAACTCTTAATTAAGACTAGACAAGACAGCAATGCTGCATTTAGGCTGATCACAGGCTGATCTGATCAGATCATACAAATTTAGTCTGATCAGATCACAGGCTCAGGCTTTTCACAGGGACTGGAATGTCCCTGGTAGGCATTTCTTCCCTGTTATGCCATGCAAACTTCACTGTCAAACCATCAGCACATCTGTCTTCATTTGGCATTTGCAGCTGCCCAGGCAAACAGTTTTTAAACCCTTGCTGGCTCTTTAAACCCTGCTGCTCTCGATAGGCATTTTTCAGTGGAAAGTCCTTCAGTGGCCTCTGAGCTCCACACCTTGTGAGACGTAGCAGAAATAACAGATTGCTGCATGTTTTGCTTGGTTTGTGGTTAATACACAGTGGAACTGGGAAATTAAGGAGACCTATAAATAGCAGGTCTTATATATACACCTGAGCCTGCTGAGCCCCAGACCACCTGCAAGGAAAGCAGAGCTGGAGCTGAACACCTCCAGCCCCTTTCTGGCTGTGAGCAGGGCAAGGCAACCAGCCCTGCCTCCCTCGCTGTGAAGAGAAAGAGCTGAGTGTGCCCTACATGGGCAGGCAGGAGCTGGGTACGGCCTGTGGGGCTGCAGCTGCTGCAGCATCTCCCAGCCAGGAGGAGAAATCACAGAATCACAGAATGACCAGGTTGGAAGAGACCTCCAAGATCATCGAGTCCAACCCAGCCCCAACACCTCAACTAAACCACAGCACCCAGTGCCACATCCAGGCTTTTTTAAACACATCCAGGGATGGTGACTCCACCACCTCCCCGGGCAGACCATTCCAGTAGTTTATCACCCTTTCTGTAAAAAACTTTTCCCTGATATCCAGCCTGTATTTCCCTTGGCACAGCTCGAGGCTGTGTCCTCTGGTTCTGTCAGTGCTGCCTGGAGAAAGAGCCCAAGCCCAGCTGAGCACAGGCACCTTTCAGGGAGCTGTGGAGAGTGATGAGGTCACCCCTGAGTCTCCTTTTCTCCAGGCTGAACAAGCCCAGCTCCCTCAGCCGTTCCTCACAGGGTTTGTGTTCCCAGCCCCTCACCAGCCTCGCTGCCTCCTCTGGACGCGCTCGAGCGTCTCAATGTCCACCCTGAACTGAGGGGCAGAGCTGGACACAGCACTCAGTGTCCATCCTGAACTGAGGGGCCAGAGCTGGACACAGCACTGAGTGTCCATCCTAAACTGAGGGGCAGAGCTGGACACAGCACTCAGTGTCCATCCTAAACTGAGGGACAGAGCTGGACACAGCACTGAGTGTCCATCCTAAACTGAGGGACCAGAACTGGACACAGCACTCAGTGTCCATCCTAAACTGAGGGACAGAACTGGACACAGCACTCAGTGTCCATCCTAAACTGAGGGACAGAGCTGGACACAGCACTCAGTGTCCATCCTAGACTGAGGGACAGAGCTGGACACAGCACTGAGTGTCCATCCTAATCTGAGGAGGGTGCACACGTGGATGTGCAGAGGTTTAAAAGGGGCTCAGTGACAGCCCCGGTGGTGCTGATCCCACTGAGATGCTCTGGGATAGGTCTGGGCTGCCCTAATTTCCCATCTTGCTGCCAGACCCTCAGGGGGAAGCAGAAGTGACCCTCCTGCAGGGCAGGGAGCTCTCCTGTGTCAGCCCTTGTGGATTTCTTCTTTTTTGTTGTTAGAGCTGGGATTAAATGCTCAAGAGAAGCAGTTCATGTTCGGACTCAGATGTTTATTAATTCTTATCTATAGTACAGTCTCACAAGTTGTGAGTTCTAGCTAACAAGGTGAAAAATGGCCCTGTCTCTAAATCCTTCCAAATTTTTTTAAGCACAAACTGTCCAATTATGAAATGACATCTAAATTATTTTTACTTTTAACCCCATAACCAAACACTTGTGGTCCACAATGCAGACTTTTCTATCTAATTACAAAACACCACCCAAACCCATGAAGAAGAAGGTGAAAAAGAAGGACTGGCCTCTGCTCTAAAACCTCCATCTTGCTTTATATCTATTACTGTATTCTAAAACCTTAAACTCTAAGTTTTCCACCCTGTGATATCACACACTTCTATTTAATTACACACCCACAATCCTAGTGCTTTCACTCAATTTTGGAAGCCTTTTCCACAGCCTCAGGTCAATGCAGTGTTTGCTTGGGGGTCAGTGCCTGTCAGCACAGAAAGTCTGAAATTCTCAGTGCCCAGGGTTCCAGCAGCCTTTTCCCTGTGCTGCTCCCAAACTGAGGGCAGGAACCAAAGGCTGTCTGAAATCAGCATTTCCTGGGTGGAAGGCAGAGGGTGCCTTTTTTTTTTTAATGAAACTCCAGCAGGATCCATCCCAGGGTGTGTTCTGCTGGCCCCACCAGCCCAGGGTTCACTTTCTTCTGCTTCCATCTGGAAAGAAAAATCACTGAATGCAGTTTGGGTGGTGATGGGATGAGAGAGGCAAGTGACAGATCCTCAGAGCATCGTGCACAGAGGTTTGGGTTCACAAGGAGGTGCAGGCTCCAGGTGAAACTTTCTCTGGATCACCTCTTCCATGGCAGCTCCCTTTGCATGTTTCCCCCTCCAACTCAGCCACGTGGTTTTGCAGCACTGGTGGGAGCTGCAGACCTGTGGCAGCAATGGCCTGGCCCAGTTTGGGACAGATAATGGCCCAGAAGTGGGGAGGAGACATCCACACCCAGGAAAGCTCATGAGCTTCATCCTCTAAAGAATCCAGGATGAAGAGAGAGGGATGGAGGAAAAGTTTAAAGCTTTGTCAAGCAGAGCTCAGCGTGGCTGTGGTAATGCTGCTTCAGCGGAGTGAGCACATCATATTGCATATTTACATGTTCAAATCACAACCTCAGTGCCTTCCCCACGTGTAGATCCCATCAATAGCAGCTTTATGCAGGCAGGAACAGAACCTGGGGACTGGAGCACCGACACGGTGTCAGGGGAAGTTAGTACAAATTGCTCCACCGGCTGGACATGAAAGCAAGGAGTGATATCACTCTTAAAATAAGAAACCTAATGTAATGTGCTTTAATAGCTGAATAATTGCTGTGAGCAAAGAAAGAGGCTTTTGTGAGGGAGGATCAGCGAGAGCCAGCAGTGAGTGCTCATGACATCAGGGCAGTGCACAAGAGGAACTTTATTCTCACAGCTCCACGAGCGGCTCGTCGAGCTGCCAGTCCCAGATAACTCGGTGGGAGACTTTAGAGAAGAGTTAATAAAATGATTGATTTACAGCTGGAAAAAATTAGAGCCCGAGAACTGGCAGGCTGACATTGTTTGAAAGATGTACTAGAAACCTCCCCTCCACTTTTTTTTTTTAATTTTATTTTGAGAAGAAGGGGGTTTGCACCTAAATTTGGAGCTTGCAGCGCTTGAACTGGTATTTGGGGGATTTTCTGTCAGTTACCCTTCATGGGAAAAGGTTGTCAAAGTATTATCATCCTAATTTAGCTACGTAAAAATAGATCTTAAAAGTCTGTACCTTCTTATGGGAAGGAGTGGGTTTAAAATATTTTATTTTAATTTACCAGCTGTGGATCAGACCCAAAGCCTTCATGCAACTCACGCGTTTCTCATTGCTGGGTTTGAGTGCAGTGTGTTTTCTTTACTTGTTAGGAAAAACTGTCAACTTTGTCTCAACTCTGTATATATTTTTACGGTGGTTTACAAGCACAAGGCAAACTAAGGGTCCTTTCACAACTTTTGGAGCTGGTCCATCATTTTTTTTTCTTTCTTATTTAAGAATTTGCTTTGTAAAAAATACTTCTTAAGGTTGAAGCACGTGATTTACTGTTGATAGAAACAAAATCCTGGGGACACTGCATTGTGTCTTTGCAAGGAAATAGTCTATTTTTTTTTTTTCTTTTTAAATGACATTTCTCAGGCATGGTGGTAGAGGCAGCTCCAGGAACCATTTGTACCCCAGTGGACTGCAGCAAAAGCCAAAGGCATCCATAAAAAGTAGATGTTGAGAGGCAGCACTTTCATGCTTTCCATCTTCAACCACTCATTTAAAAACAGATTTTTATTTTTTGGTGTCAATGTGTTTGAGCCATCAGGTATACAATTAATAAGGCACAAGTCTGGCTTTCAGAAATCTTTCATGGGCTTCCAAAGACGTAACAAAACTTGCTTCAGACTGGATTAGAGTCAGACTAGACGTGGAAAAAACCACCTTCACAAATGCCTGGGAGAGTTGAGGGTAATCATGTAAGATGCAACGAACAGAAATTAGAAGGTTGTGGTGTTTATTGCAGAGGACGAGAAGAAAGGAAAGGAAAGGAAAGGAAAGGAAAGGAAAGGAAAGGAAAGGAAAGGAAAGGAAAGGAAAGGAAAGGAAAGGAAAGGAAAGGAAAGGAAAGGAAAGGAAAGGAAAGGAAAGGAAAGGAAAGGAAAGGAAAGGAAAGGAAAGGAAGGAAGGAAGGAAAGGAAGGAAGGGAAGGAAAGGAAGGAAGGAAGGGAAAGGAAAGGAAGGGAAGGAAGGAAAGGAAGGAAGGAAAGGAAAGGAAGGAAAGGAAGGGAAGGAAAGGAAGGAAGGAAGGAAGGAAGGAAAGGAAGGAAAGGAAAGGAAGGGAAGGGAAAGGAAGGAAGGGAAGGAAGGAAAGGAAGGAAGGAAAGGAAGGAAGGAAAGGAAGGAAGGAAGGAAAGGAAAGGAAGGAAGGAAAGGGAAGGAAAGGAAAGGAAAGGAAAGGAAAGGAAAGGAAAGGAAAGAAAGGAAAGAAAGGAAAGGAAAGGAAAGGAAAGGAAAAGAAAAGAAAGAAAAGGAAAAGAAAGAAAAGAAAGGAAAGGAAAAGAAAAGAAAGAAAAGAAAAGGAAAGGAAAAGAAAAGAAAGAAAGAGCCAAACGTCAGCATGTACACTTGGAGGCAACCACAAACACAGTGACATTATGTCCAAAGCTCATCTCTGTTATTGAAGCCACTTAAGACAGAGAGTGTCTGAAAAAGAGCAACAGGATTGGTGAACTTAGTCTCCCTCAGGAAAAAATGCAGACTCTGTGTTGGCTTTTGCATGAGATAATTATCAAGCTGTTTGTGTTTTCAGAGAAGATAGAAAGGACCAAGGTAAACTATAGAGGGAGAGCAGCTGAAGAGGTTTAAAATTTTCTGGTGTTTGAGTCTAATGGACTCTGAAGCCAGATGAGTTTTACCAAGACCTAATATCTCTATTTAAAATATTTAGATCTTATCTTCATCAGACAAAATCATTGGTATATCAACAGTCTGTTATCACAACTTCTGGAGCTTTGTCAAGTAAATCTACTTAAGGAGTTGTGCTCTGTGCTAAAAACCTCCTAAACTACTCAACAACTCTCCCACGCTAAAAATAGCCCTCAGTTTTACCTAAATGTATGCTGACATGTCAAATTAATTTCATTTCCTCCTCAGGGATGAGAGCCAAGTGATGGCTTTTGAATCAGGAGGCTTTTGGCAGTGTTTGGATTGATGCTCGCCTCACTTAGGGCAGCGCTGTCTGGAGGAAAACACCAAGTGAAAAGCAGTTTCAATGTACACTTGGTTGAAAATTCCTCCTGAGAACAAAAATGATCTTAACAAGCCATGGAGCTGATTAGGAGCCCAGCAATGTAACATTCAATGAGAAACGTAAAACGGGACATTTTGGAGGAACACAAATGCACAAGCACCACATCAAAACTAATTGCCTGCAAAATGGTCTGGCGTAAAAATGGATCACAAGTTAAACACGGGCCAAAATCGCAATATAATGCAAATTCTCACTCAAATCTTGTGGGCCTGACATTTCTGAGTCTGAGAGAATTTTTAACCTGCTAGCAGCTGCTGACTTCTTTCCCAAGGGAAAACTCAGCAAGGTTTTCTTCTCAAAACAACCTTGGAAAACAATTATTCTTTCTAAAAACAATTTTCCCAGGTGGTGTTTTGCTGTTTCTCCAGTTTAACCAATGGTGTTAGAGAGGTGTTGCTCCTATTCACCAACCATGTTAAGTCTGTATCAATATACCTTATAAAAAGGTAGTAAAAATTAGACAATAAAATTTCTATGCTTCACCTTCTGAAGTATTTTAGAGTCCTTTGTCTTTCTTTCTTTCCTACAGTGACACAAATCTCATTCAGGGATGCTGGAGAAAACTTCTTTGCTTCCTTAGTGTGTTTGGGGTCTCATCCCAAACACCACATCCCACTTTGAATCCAGTGCAGTTGAAAGAGAGGAGTTGCAGGCTGAGGGTCAGGAGAGGGAAGTGCAGGAGGGAGCAGCTGAGGAAGGTGCAGGTGTTTGGTTCAGAGGAGAGGGGCAGGAGTGACTCTGAGATGCTGTGGGAGGTCAGGGACTGACTGGGGCCTTCACGCTGCAGGAGGGAGAACCCATCAGCCTTGCTGGGGGTTCTGCAGCCTGCTGGAGGAGCTCAGTGGCTGAATCTCTTCCCTTTCTCTGGAAAACTCCTTGGAAAATGATGATGAAGAACTCTTGGAAAAGCTCACAATGAAGTTTGCCACCAGTGCCATTTCAGGGTGGGCAGCAGGGAGGAGGTGTGGGGATGCTGGTCCTGCCTCTGGCCACCACTTAATCATTTACAAATCTCAATCTAAATCACCACTTAAAGATTTTGTGATTCTGGATTTCATCTGGAGCATTTTCATGATACCAATTCATTTTTAGTGCAGATGTTTGTATCTTTGTCATAATGTTATTTCTTACTGAATATTTTCCAACCACAATGGAAGTTTTTCTTTCCTTTTGTGCTGCTGGGCTTTCAGTGTTTCCCATTTCTGGGGAGGTGAGGTACAGTGATTAGCAGAGCAGGCACTCAGGCAATCCTTTAAAATGCCAGACTGATCTTTTTTCTTTAAGTTAAACCCCCAACTAAAACAGAAATGCAGTTCAGGGGTGGAAGCCACAGGAAGATTATTGTTAAGAAGAGAAGAACAGGAGGATAAAATGTGTAGCTTTTGAAAAGTGCTTTTTGTAATGACACAATTCTCTCTGTTTGCAGACGACAGAATAAATTAAAAATATTTCTGCCAGTCTAAAGATACTGATTGGGGAAGCCAAGGTTGCCTAATGGACTGGAATATCATCTCCATGTTTTCAATTTCCTCCATTTTACCCAAATCATTCACTTCAATAATTAAAGCATAATGAACTGAACATTTTCCCCTTTATACCCAACTCTCTCTGGACAGAATTTGAAATAATAATTTAAAGTAAAAAGGAATCCTGTCTGCAGAACATGTCTGCAGATAATGGGAATATCTTCACTTTCCCCTCCTGGGGTTTTTTTGTCAGCTGCCATTCCTTGGGATGCTGTTGGGGGCCATCCTCCTCCAGGATCCACATCCAGACCCACATTCCTCACACAGATACAGATTTCTCCTGCCCAGAAAACGGGTTTGTGTCCCTCCATACAGACAACCTCATTGATTAGGTAAGAAAGAAAAATGGGCTAATTTTAATTACAGCACTCCTTAAACTTTTCTTGACCTCTCCATGACACCATCCACTCCCTTGCCCAAGGATCAGGGAAAGGCAGGGCTGCCCTTGGCCAAGAAATTGTGCAGAAAATGGGATTTTCCATGAAATCTGCACGTCTTGGATTTTTCAAAACCCGGTGCGAAAGCAGTGTAAACACTGACCAGTTCATTCAGGAAAACACTCCTAAATCTTTGGAATCACACCACCTAGGTGTGATATTTCCCTGGACAACCCCAGGCCATGAGTGTGACCTTCACCCCCTGTCCCAGCAGGGACGTGCAGGTGTCCCCAGCAGGGAGCTCAGTGGTTTCCCAGTAGGTTTTTCCAGCAGCTCTCCTGGCCCATGCCCAGCACTCAGCTCTCTCCTCCAAGCAGACTGAGCCCCTTCAAACATCTCAGAGACAAGGCTTGGGCTTTCCCAGGATCAGGTTTTTAAAAGTGGTTTGTGTAACTGAAGTGCCAATCGAGATAGGTCAATATTTGATATTTTTAAGGGAGCAAAATTCTTCTTGTTTTTTTCCCTAAAATCCACGCGTTACCCATTGCCTTCCCTTGTCACAGTCTGCTGCCTCTGACTACCAGGGGCATAAATAAATTAGTTATGGGATTTTCCAAGCAGTAAACTTTCTTCTTTGAAAAAAAAAAAAAAGAAAGAAAAAAGAAACAGCAATATCTAAGAGCTTTCCATGCTGGAGTCTGGGAGCTTTTCAGATCTGTGAAGTATTTATTTTAGGTTTGTTTGGCTTTTTTTTTTTTTCCCCCCATTAGGTTCTAATTCTCAATATTTTATAAGAAGTTAAATTATCAGGAGAACTGAGTTTTCATTTTGGGGGAAAATAAAAATCCCAAAAGACATTTGCCTAATTAGAAAATGACCATCAAGCACAGAGTGCAAAGAGCATTTTGGATGGAGAGAACTGAGCACAGAAGGAGCCGAGCACAGACTTTAAAAAATCAGAACTGTTTGTTTTTCCTTCAAAGAGGATCAGTTTTAAGAACTCAGCCGACTGCAGTTAATTTAGACTCCTTTATATTTCACCCCAAAAGCAAAGCAATGTTTTTTATTCTTTCCTTTCAGTACACTTCCTTCTCTGAGCCCTATTTGCTGGACCAAGCCCCTCCTGGCTCCCCATGTGCCTTCATCTCACCACAGCATTTCTCTGCCCTGTGCCTGTTCAGCCCAGGGCAAGTAAGAATTTGAGGGCCCAAATTTATTCCCTACAATCCCAGGACTGTCTATTCAGACCTTACAGCCCCCAAAATATTCTTTTTATGTAATTTCTGTCAACACCAGAGCACCAAGTCCTCTGGGGAGCTCCAGTCTCCTGGTTCAAGCAGAAGGGAGGGGGAGAGAATGGGGATGTGTTTTATCAGAGTGAAGTCACCATAAAACAGGTAAAACACCAGTTCTGGGGCTGCTCATGTGACAAATCAGTTTGGCTGGAGCACGTTGTGCTCTGCCTTGGCACAAGTAAAATTCATGGGCAAACAACAAAATTTCCATGCCAGGAAAAGGGGAGGAGTGATGGCCCAGATGTGGCATACAGGGTGATGCCTTGGGAGGACTGATCTGGAACAGAGACTGGACAGAGCTGGAGAATAAAGTAGGGATTTATTGAAAGGCCTCCAAGGTTCACCTTGGGCAGGACAGGGCCTGGCCAGGGCTACACCCAAGGCGGACCCAAAATGGTCACAAAATGGTCACAAAATGGACAAACAGTCACAAGGTCTCACATTTTTGTAAGTTTTGGTCTGTTTGCATATTGGGGTTTAATTGTCCAATTACAGCTTCAGATTGTGAGGTCTCATCCTTTTTGGTTTCTCCCTTCAGCCACCCTTGTTTGTGCTTTTGGGCCTGAAAACTTGTAACCTTTGTCCTTGGTGTGCAGCAGGACAAGGATTTGTGTCCCTGCTGTGTGCAGAGAGCTGAGTGACACTGACTGTGAGCTCAGAGCTGCACCCCTGGGCAGCACAGAATCTGAAAAACATGGAAGATAAAACTTCAAGCATCCAGGGGACACCAGTGAGTGGGAGCAGGTGGCCCTTGGGCTCCCATCTGAACAATCCTTGGTGGGAACACACAGATTTCTACAGTTCACTCTAGACTGAATACTATCAAGGGAAACCTTATTTCAGAGCTTGTCTAAGCACAAAAAAATTTCTCCTGTGACCCACTTCTGTATCAGAGCTGGCTGGCCTCTCTGCTGACATAGCCAAGGCATCGCAGTGTCACGAGATGTCACAATTGTCCTCAGAGCTGTGTGCCTGCCCCTGCAGAGGCTGAGAGCTGCAGCCCTCACATGGTATGGGGCCCATGAATGCTGTGACAGTGCAGCATGGGGGGAGCTGGAATTTGCCGTAACTTTTCTCATTAATTACATTCAAAGTTTATTAATTATGAACTCACTTGTCGACATTCAGCTGTTTTACTGTCCAGGAGGCAAAGCTGGGTTGGACACAAAGAGCTGGAGGTTTGTGATTCCCTCTGATGAAGCAGCCACCTTCTCTCAACACTATCTCCATCTCACCCCCTCTTTGTCCCCCAAATCAGGAAAGAATTTGCATTATTCCTCTGAAAGCGTTAATTGAGAGGAGAACAAATGGAGTTCCAGGCAATTTGAAGAAGCCTCATTACTGCCCGAGGGCTTGTTTTGAATCAATGTCCATCAAAACAACAATTGCACTGCCCTGGCCCAACACCAAAACTGTACTGGGAGGGCTGGGACGGGGAGAGACGGGGTTTTGTTCTCCAGGAGACAGTTGTGCACCTCTAATGATGACCATTGCAGCCAGCTCCTGGCTGATTGCTGCACAGTCCAGTGCATCCTTTCCAGCATTAAACCCTTATTATCCAGCAGCAGGATGAAGCCCAGGGCCCGGGACACGCCGGCCTCCACCCCGTGTGGTGGCTCCCAGACAATGTCACACTTCTCTGCCCGGAGACCACCCGCAGCAGGAGGTGCCACTTGCAATTAGGATGGGTTTTTTTCTGCTTTGCCTGACTTTTTCCCAGCTGGAGGAGAGCTCCAGCCTGGGCCAGGGTGAGCTGTGAAGGCTTTGCAGAGAGCCCAAGGGGCTGAAGTACCTTCTGTTTCTCTGCACAGGAAGGGGGCACAGGTTTTCAGCTGGGCTCTGCAACAGCTCCTGGAGCTTTTGCTTTTTTTTCTTTCCTCTTGCTTCTCTCCTTTCCCTTTGGCCCAAATTCCCACCTTCAGTCACTTTGGCCCAAATTCCCATATTCAGTCACTTTGGCCCAAATTCCCATTTTCAGTCACTTTGGCCCAAATTCCCATCTTCAGTCACTTTTCAGTTCATTGGGTGGGATGAGCTCCTCTGTCTCCAAGCATGTTTGGTGTCTAAGAAAGGTACCAAACTCAAAGTGGAAATGTGGGAGTCTAAAAGAGGATTTAGGGTGTTTCTGCCT
Source organism: Acrocephalus arundinaceus (assembly GCA_021534815.1). NCBI lineage: Eukaryota > Metazoa > Chordata > Aves > Passeriformes > Sylviidae > Acrocephalus > Acrocephalus arundinaceus. The sequence continues at coordinate 1,732,289 of JAJEOU010002598.1, forward strand.
TTCTCCATTACCCTTATGGACATCAACCCATCGACTTCCTTTCTCCACAATTCACTGCCTTAAGGTTCTGCATAATCTTTAGTTGTCTGGTAATTCTTGAGTGGGTCAGAAGGATGTAAGGCATGGAAAGAGATTTTTCCAGCAGCGTCCAAGGCTGCTTGGACCCAGAGGTTTTGTTTTCAGCCCATCTGTGCTTCCTGGGTGAGCAGTGTCAGGGCTATAGGCAGTGTAATAGCTGCCCCCTGGGCAAGCAGACTTCTCCCCTGATGCTGGACAGGCTCTGTGGATGATCACTGAAATCAGACAGAGCTTAGGGACATCCTGATAGGGGTAAGGGCAGTCATTTTAACATCTGGCTTTGTGTTTGCTCGTTGTAACTGGTGCTGCAATACCAGTGTGACAGAAAAGGAGCTGGGCTGAGCCTGCTTTGGATAAATCCTTTGGTAGCTTGAGCTGTACATGTGCAGCTCATCACCACCACGGTCCTCCTGAAGTGCCCAGCTGATTCAAAGTGGTCCTCAAACAACCCAATAGTAACTGTTTTCTCTAAACATTTACAACCAACAAAATGTGCCTGTGTACACCCAGCAGAGAGCCAAGGAGAAAAACGGCAGCTGCTCCCCGCATTCCTGCTGGAGCTTGTATATATTCCAGTGCTTTTTAAAGCATCTATTTACATTTTCAATTTTGGATACCTCTTCACTTCCTGAGAGGACTGGGCCAGCTCCAGTGCTGGTGCAAAGAGGGTGCATTGCCCTGGCAGGGGCACAGCCACACTCCTCCCTGCCAGGCAGAGGGGTGACCTGGGGGCTTTGTCCGTGACACACACGTGGACCTCCTGCTTTGCTTGTGGCACCGTGCTGATTTTTGCCTTTCCTTTGATACATTCTCTGTATTGTTTATTGAGGTTGGATTTGCAGCTCTAGTCCTCAGAACAAGCTGGGAATTAAGAGGAGACTCTGGCATGTCAGAGTGATGCCATCTTGATTTCTGCCTTTTTTTCTTTGATATATTCTCTGTATTATTTGCACCTATATTTGTAGCTCTGTAGTCTATCATTGTAGCTCAGCTTCAGTATTTTCCTAGGCAGAAAGACAAAACACATTCCAGAACCCCTTTCCTATCTTGGTTCTCCTTAGAAACCAAGGTTGAGACCAGCTCCTCCAGACATATTTTTTATAAAGAATGTTCAGTCCTCATGTGAGGAAGATTTAGAAGGTACTAGGAGTGGGGGATGATTTCACCGAGTGTGCTTCTAATTGGGGATTATTGTCAGATATGTTCATTTGCAAAATCTATAAAAACTGCAAACATGTTGTGCAGGGTGTGCATCTTAGGTGTTTTCCACCTGACAAATTATGCATCTAAGGATCCTAATATAAAGGTAACTCCTTTTATCACCCTAGCTGTGTCTGGCTCATAATCCTAGGACCAGCAAAAAAGGCATCACTTATCCTTATGTTATGAGGAACTGGCACTTGGCAGCCTTGCTGAGGCGTCCAGGCTGGTCTGTGCTGGGCTGGTGTGGCTGGTGCATTAAAAGCAGCTAAATGAGCGACTCCAAACATGTTGAAGAGAATATAGCACAGTTTATTAGAAATCACATCTTTTTATGGACTGTTCTGATACAGTTGGACATAATTAGTCTTTAATTAAAACTCTTCACTATCATTAGCTAATTAGAAATGACACTTCTTTTTAAACATCTTACAAATCAACAACAGGTACAGGAATTGCTTGAATCCTTTCACTGAGCTTTCTTACAGCTCCCCAGGACAGTGCCTGAGAAAGTTTATTTGACTTTCTCTCTCAGAAGCCTTGCTGCTGTCTGATGCCTGAAAATTCCTTTCTAACCCAAACTATCAATATCCACAGGATTGTACCTTGAGGCCACTCCTGGCACCACCTGAGGTCCCTGGCACCTCCCCATCTTCTGCCCCAGCAGGCAGGGGTGGTGCTGAGGGAATATTGCACACTAGGGAAGTGAGGCAGCTCCAGGCTGAGAGCCATGGAGTCATGGTTTGGAAATATAGCTGTCTGCCAGGGAAAGCCAGAGCTTCCCTTGGAACGGAGAATGTAAATCCCCTTCCCTCCAAATTATTGTAATTTTGCAATTAGGGGCTTTCAGGCAAAAATATGGGAATAGGAGTAACAGTTCTTTAATAGGAATATAAAGAAAAAGGAATACAAATGTGGTAGTACAGAAAACCAAGCAAGCAAGCAAACAAAAGTCCTGGTAAAACCCTGACAGGGTCAGGGATACGACCTGACATCCTGTTGGTCAGGGTGTTGGGAGCAGTTCAAATAAATCCTCCTGGATTTATTAACAGATTTAACAGATTTAATTTAGTAACAGATTTGGTTCTGTGGAGTAGAGAAAGTCCAGTGGTGGCAAGATGGGTCCAGTCTTCGTCTGGTGGAAAAGCAGATCCCTGCTGTTCCTGAGTCTCAGTTTTTATCCAGGTGGGAATGGTTGGCTCCTCCCACACTGGGTGGAGCCTCTCCCAATGGGATGATGTCATGTGTGATGTCATTGGTGAGCCTTCATGGCCCATTATCAGCAGATATCCCCGATGATGTAATGTGTGATGTCATTGGTGAGCCTCCATGGCCCATTATCAGCAGATATCCCCGATGATGTCATGTGTGATGTCATTGGTGAGCCTTCATGGCCCATTATCAGCAGATATCCCTGATGATGTCATGTGTGATGTCATTGGTGAGCCTGCATGGCCCATTATCAGCAGATATCCCTGGAGGATGGACGGGTGGTGACAGAGATAACAAACCCTGCCCCAGCTGCTTTAACAGCTGGGCCATTGTCAGAAGGCATCGCCCCCCTCCCCCTGGAGTTACAAGAGATAAAATAAAAACATCTCAACTGCTTTCAACAGATAAAATAGAAAACACATTTTTGGTTACATAACCCAAGATACATGGGGAAGCACCCTGGACATCCCAGTTCCACCTGCAGCACTACAGCTCCTCGGCTTCCAAGCTGCAGCACAGCCACTCACAGGAAGCTCAGAGTCCTTTAGAGCTGGATTAGTTGTGTTGGCTCAGCAAAGAACATCAACCCATCAGGAAGGGATGCAGGAAACAGCCAGGCTTTGTGCTCAGCAGGAGCTGTGGCTCTCACCAACTCCTTCTGGGGGAAGTAAATGAACCTACCAAAGGCTGGGAGGAGAGAAAGCGCCATCCAGCCCATGCTGGGCTCTGGGAAGCTGTATTTTTATCAGACAGCATGTGAAAATTTCAGTCTTTCCCTCCTTAATGATGTCTTGGAGCACACACAATTCCCATCTCATTCCCTACAGATGAGAATGCTTCTCTTATTGCCCAGAGAATCAATTCTGCCAGGAGAGCAAAAGGACAGGCAGTGTGTGTGTCCTGCCAGGATCACGCTCCTGGGATGACTGAACACCCCCAGGATTGGTGTCCCTGCACACTCCCAGGGTTGGTGTCCCTGCAACTCCCAGGGTTGGTGTCCCTGCACACCCCAGGATTGGTGTCCCTGCACACCCCAGGATTGGTGTCCCTGCACACCCCCAGCATTGGTGTCCCTGCACATCCCCAGCATTGGTGTCCCTGCACATCCCCAGGATTGGTGTCCCTGCACACCCCAGGATTGGTGTCCCTGCACACCTCCAGCATTGGTGTCCCTGTACACCACCAGGATTGGTGTCCCTGCACATCCCCAGGATTCGTGTCCCTGCACACCTCCAGGATTCGTGTCCCTGCACACCCCAGGACTGGTGTCCCTGCACACCCCCAGGGTTGGTGTCCCTGCACACCCCAGGATTGGTGTCCCTGCACACCCCCAGGACTGGTGTCCCTGCACACCCCCAGGATTGTGTCCCTGCACACCCCCAGGGTTGGTGTCCCTGCACACCCCCAGGGTTGGTGTCCCTGCACACTCCCAGGATTTGTGTCCCTGCACACCACAAGGATTTGTGTCCCTGCACACCACCAGGATTGGTGTCTCTGCTCTCCCACGTGGGACATTGCCAGGAGAGGTGTCTGCAGCCATCTCACTCCTGGTGGCATCATGTGAGCCTTGTGTTAAAGTTGTAAAATATCAAAATTTTGATTTTTGATGGGAAGGCAGCATGGCAGTGTCCCATCTCTGGAAAAGCACTGTGGGATGGGCCTGTCAGGGCTGTGCTGACCAAAGAGCTCCCAGAGCACCACCCCAGAGCAGCAGCATCCCCCAGGCATATCCTGAGGGCACAGCCCTTGCTGGAGCAGGGACACAGGGCCAAGGGACAGACAGACAGACAGACAGCTGCCAGCTCCAAAGGATATTTGGTGAGAAATTCTCCCAAGTTCTGACCCACAGCACTGTGTCACATCAAGGATTAAATTCCTGCTGACAGACAAACCTGAAGCTCATGGGTGTGGGTTACAAGGAGGCATGAATGCTGTCTACAAGGTTAACACTTTGCTCATCACAAAATATAAAATAGGTGAGACTGCCAGGGCGGGTTTTGGAATCTCAGAGCTTTCTGATTTCTGCTAAAACAGGCCTTGAAGCTGCAGGTAATTGAGAAGGTCAGGGGCAGAGGAAAAGGGCACTCTGGGGTTACATGTGATGCCTCCTCTTTTTTCCTTTCTCTTTTCCCTGCCTTTGCACGGAGAGGATCCTCAAAGCAAAAGATTTACATTTATATTTGTTTCAGTCCAGGTGTTTTTTTCCTTTGGATGGAAAGGTAAAAAAGCATTTTCATGCAGTGAGACATAAATGATCTTATATATTAAACAAAATGCTGACTCTTTAAGGCAAAAAGCATCCAGGGGGGTTTTCAGAGCATTGCCCAAGGATCAGAAGGGAATTGGAATATCCTGTGCAATGTGATAAAATATCCTATAACTCCTTCTCAGGGCAGGATCCCATAAACCCAGGCGCTCCCCTGGTACAACACAGCTCCCCCGAGCTGCCTCCCATTCCCTTTAATTATCTGGTGCACCACAGCAGGTACCTTGCACGGTTGGTCACCTTTAATGGCTGCTCAACAGGAGAGATTTAATTAAATTAGCAAGTTCAAAAACAAACGTGGAAATGAAGAGAAAATAGGCCTGGCATGTTAAACATAAAAAGCTCCATCACTTAATGTCACAGTGACATTAACAAACGATGTTCACTGCTAATTTTCCAAATCACCAAGTCTGATATCTGATGGAGATGCAGGGAAATCTGCTTTAATTCTCTTTTAATCATTTCCCTTTACATGATGGAAGATGGGAACTGCTCACCAGCAACACAGTGCTGGGTTCAAGAGGAGAGGGAATTCTTTATGGAACGTGAGTTCAGGTTTTGTCTTGGTGCAGCATCAATGTGACCAGAGACAGAGGGGGAGCAAAGTGCAGCAGTGTTTTAATCAGAGAGCAGGTTTTGATTCCTGGCTGGCTGATCAGCTTTGCTTCCCTGTGGCAGCACCTCCAGAGAGGACATAAAGACCTGAGTGGTGTAAAGCACTGCAATTTCGTAGCAGTTAACAGCAAGAGGCCATAAAAGCTACGCTGCTTTTTGCTTTAGCCTCCCCTTGAAGATCCATCTTCTCGTGCCTACGTGAATCTCTGATGAACTCCTAAAAGCAGTGAGTTTATTTATATTTCTGTGCCTCTCATTCCTGTTTGCTCGTCCCTGTTAACTGCCACCATCTGCTTTCACCTCTGTGAGCTCTGCTGAGCATCCCTTCTTGGACTCTGCTTTCACTCCCGGATTTCAGAAATAAACCTTACAAAAAACCAATGCCTTAAGTTTTATCTTTCATGTATTTCAGGTTCTGTGCTGCCCAGGGTGCAGCTCTGAGCTGTGTCAGTGTCAGTGTCACTCAGGTTTCCTCACAGAGCAGGGACACAAAACAAATCCTTGTCCTGCTGCACACCAAGGACAACTTTCAGCCCAACAGCACAAACAAGGGTGGCTGGAGGGAGGAACAAGAAGGATGGGACCTCACAGCCTGGAGCTGGATTTGGACAATTAAACCCCAATGTGCAAATGGATCAAAACTTACAAAAGTGTGAGACCTTGTGACTGTTTTGTCACCATTTTGTGTTCATTTTGTGACCATTTTGGGTCCACCTTGGGTGTAGCCTTGGTCAGGCTCTTGTACTGCCCAAGGTATACTCTAAAGGCCTTTCAATAAATCTCTACTTTATTCTCCAGCTCAGTCCAGTGTCTGTTCCAGCTCAGCCCTCCCAAGGCATCAAAAGGCAATGGGAGCTGACACTGACTGCAGTGTCTCTCTCCATCAGTGTTTGATGAGGAGGAGCTTTGCTCTCCCATAGCAGCTTTATTTTCTCCTTGCTTACCTTTCAGAGCAGCTGTCCCTTTGTGGTTTTCCCTCTTCCCAGCATGTCTGTGGCTGATTCAGAGGCCACAGAGGTGTTTGTTTCTGTGTGCAGATGTGCTGTGGGGAGCACACATGTGGGACGTGCCAGGACACGCTGTGCCACAGCCCGAGTGCAGAACAGCTGCTGGGTTTGCCTGGTTTTGTGGGGGGCTTTTCTGGTTTTTCTTATTGCTGTGGGGGTTGGATAACACCTGCCCAGAAGGACTCAGGGACCAAAAGGTGGGAGGTGGCTCTGCCTGTCCTGTGGTCCTCATTCTGCATCCCACCACTGGCCACTCAGCTCAGGCAGAGATGACTTTCAGACACTGCTGCTGATTATAAGAGGCCTTGTCCTCCTAAGTCCTACACCTCTAAAAAAGGTAACCTCAGCTCCAAAGAGTTTGCAGTAATACCTAACAGTGCCTTCCCACAGTGGTTACAGACAATTAACCCTGCAGCAGGTAATTCATTAGTGCACGGAGCATCCCAACCCAGAGACAGCAAGGGCAGGCACAGCTGTGAGGCACTGCCAAGACTGGGAACTGCACTTCAGGCACGTGGGGTGGCTTTGTCCTTGTTTCCTTGTGGTGTATGGGAAATCCAGGCACAGAAAATTCTCAAAACTTTGTGCATTCAGGCCCAAACAGGGAAATGAATACAGGGTTTGGCTTGAGACCTTGGAAAAGGCATCCAGATTTAGACACCATAAGCAAGAAGTGGGTTTGTACTAAAGACAGAGGCATGTTATGCTAGGTAGTTGTGACGGTTCTGGCTTCTTTTTCTCTTTGCCAAGGTCAGGATTGATACACAGGAAATGTAGGTGTTGTGTTTGGACTTGGATGTTTATTATTTCTTATCTATTTACAGACTCATGAGCCTTGAGCTCAAACCAGCAGGTTAGAGAAATGAGGTAAAATGGAGCACCTCTCTATCTCAACAAAGTCTTTTTAAGGACAATCTGTCCAATTATGAAATGCCACCTAAATTATTTTTGCTTTAAACCAAACAACTAACTACTTGAAGTCCACAATGTGGACAATATGAAGAAATTATAGAAAACTGCCCAAACCCAGGAAGAAGAAGGAAGAAAGTGAAGAAGAAGGACCCAGACAACACCCAAAGCCCTCCATCTTGTCTCACATGTATTACTATAAACTAGAATCTTAAATTTAAGTTTTTCAATATTAAAATTTAAATTTTAATATTGTGAGATCACACAATATTATTCAAACCACACACCCACAACCCCAGTGCCATCACTCAATCTTGGGAGCTTGTCCCAAGGCCTAAAGTTAAATGTGGTGCTTGCTTGAGGGTCAGCACCTTTTAGCACAGAAAGCCTGAAATTTTCAGCATCCAGGGTTCCAACAAGTAGTGGAAAGTTTTAAAGCTTTAAAATGTAGATATAGAACTAGTTACAGAAATAGTAAAATGTTTTAAGGTGTAGCAGGTAGGTTTGTGTGTCATTATATGATTGGTTAAGAAGGTCCACGTTGTGACAAGATGTGTAAGACAAATTAATCAGCTATTGGTGTGAAAGTAGAAACAATCTTTGTGGCAGCAGTTTATTGTCTAATAAACCTCTAAAACACCTTGTAACCTGTGATCTTGTGACCACTGACCATGGACTACCGACCTTAACTTATGCTGTGAAGACATTCTCGCTCCTTCATGAGAGTGTAGAAGATAAGAGCAATAAATCATGCTTGAAAACATCTCTCAGTGGTGTGTGCCATCGAATTATAGAACATCTGGGCTTGGATGGCACCTTTAAAGGCCATGAGCAGGGACAACTTCCACTAGACCAGCTTGCTCAGAGCCCCATTCAGCCTGGAACTGAGTTTCCAGCAATGGGACTCATTTCTGGCTGGAAATTAAAGCACTTTTTCTGCCACCCCGTTGTACCTCTGGGTGATATCCAGGAGCTGCTGGCAGGGTGAGGGGCACAGCCCCCAGCTGTGAGGAGGTCAGGCTGGCTGCACCATTGATTGTGATGTTCAGCCCCTTCTTTGTAGATGTGTTGGATTTCTCCAGCATGCAGGAGGAATCTCCTGTCCTTACAGTGTCAGTGTTGTACCTTGGCAATCTGAGGGGACCAAAAGTAAAGCAGTTAATGTGGAGAGTAAATTTTTCTTAATTTCCTGAAGATAGACAAATGTATTTCAAACTCTCTGTTTCAGCTGAGCTAAGAGGAGAAACCAACACCAAGCATTGATTGAACTCAGTGGTGATTTCTGTGCTGTCCTGCATGACATGTTCAGCTCTGAAACAGGAAACTGTCCTTGCAAAAACCTTCCAGCCCTTTTGTGGAAGGGGATTTCTCTAAAGTCCAAGTGCACATAAATTGTGGGAGAAGGTGAAGAGTGCCAAGGACACTCTTGCTGCTGTAGCGACCTCTGTGCAGCTGAAAGGTTGTTAACACAAAATGTGAGACACAGCAGTGTCCCAGCACAGAATGACCCAAAAGGACTTGGCTTTGGGGTGTGACAAAAACCATTTTGTGCTCTTCAGCCAGCCTGGCTGATGGGCTCACTCCATGTAGCCCATGCAGTTATCTCTGCTCTACATCAGGGAAACTGAGGCACCACCATGGCTGCACAGCACACAGCTCCATGGAGCCTGGAGTGCCCGCAGGTAACAACCTGATTCAAAATGAAAAGAACACAGTCAGACTCTCTGGATCCTTAAAGGAGAGGCCTCTGTTGTCTGCCCACGGCTGGCAGGAAGCATGGACACGAGTACTTTGCATTCTTTGTCAGGACTCAGATGGAACAAAAAAAAAAAAAAAAAAAAAAAAAAAGGTACCTCATTTATTTTTATACAACCACTAAGGATGGGAGCCCAAGATAAGCTCAGGCTCCACTGGACAAGCCAGACAAATATACCAAAAACCTTAACAGTGTAAAAACACTGGATGCTCCTCAGGACATGGAGTTCCACCAGAGACCCTCAATAAAGCCCCAAAGTCCTTTTTATCCTCCCTGCTCTCTTCTGATTGGCTCATTTTCAGCATCCTGATTGGTCTTTACTGAGGGTCATTCTGGACCAATCATTTTGCCAGGGCGTCGAATGATTGGTCCATCACATCCACCAATCAGAGCTGGAAGTTCTGATGCTGCTCACATGGCGTTGTCCTTTGAATGGCCACCACCCCCCACCCTCAGTGTCCTCTGAATCATTAACTCTCTTAAAACCAACTCACAACCTCTATTCCCCAACATGCAACCCTCAGAAACGTTATTTACTTACTTATAACATCAGGGACATCCCAGGCGACCTCAGGGGTTCCCAAAAGGTCCATTCCTATAAGGTCCATTCCCAAAAGGTCCATTTCCAAACGGTTTTCTCTCCGTGTTCCCATGGAGAGGATGATGAGCTCTTGGCTACCCTGGCTTTGCTAGGAGGCCACTGTGGTGACCCCTTGAACACTGAACTCCAGCAAGCAGGAGTGAGTGCCTTCCCCCTCCAGCTGCCATTAGTGCTGTCCTCAGCTCCAGGAATGTCTGAGCCATTGGGGTACTTAATTTACAAAATTAATTTATGAAAATCCCATCTCAGGCCTGCAACAGAGCCCTGGTGCTGCTCCCAGCTGGGGCAGCTGCTGCTCAAAGCCTCGATTTGGTTTAGTTTAGGTTTCAAAGGCAACATATAAACATTCCCAGTGAAGACACTTCTTCCGAGGGGCTCAGCCAAGTGGGGTTTCCTTCCTCGTGTTTATGGGAAAGCATTTTGTTTAGATAGAAAAGCAAATAAGCAAATCCTCACATTCCTCTCTGGCACATCTCAGCCAGCCCGCCAGCCTCTGGGATGGGGATTTAGCACAAACTCGAGGGAAATTTGCATTAATAGTCCCTTATTAACCCCTGGGTGTGTGTCAGTGGGGCAGAGGCACCACAGCCTGGTTTAGGTGCTGGGAGAGGGTAAGAAACATTGCTGGTGATGCAGCCTGCAAACCAAGAGTTACCCTGAGATGCATTAAAGCAGAAAATGTCTCTTTTAAAGATTTTTCTTGCCTGTGACTCAAACCCACAGCCTGCCTACAGCCCAAGAAGTTTGGAAAAGCTGATATTGCTTGCACTGTGTCCTCAAGAACTATGAAATAAGAAAGAGTTTCCAATTTTGCCCTTCAGGGCAGGTTGAAAATTCACCTCTACATGAACACCAGAAAAAAAGATTTACACTCATGTTGTACCACTCAAAGTAGGCTTTAAGTGAGAATTAATTGGTATCTGTAGCTCTGAGCAGGGTGAATTTCCCCTGGGCCTGAACAAGTTCTGCCTAAGCCTTTTGTGGAGTTATTGTTTCTTTCATTAAAGGGGTAGAAGAAGGGATGAAAATCTCCACTGAGAACAGCTGGCTAATTTTTGCTCTTTATTATAACAACTCAGGTCAGCATCTGATTTCTGGCAAGCAAAGCCCCAACATCTGCAGGAGGAGAGGCCTCTGCTCCCCCTAGCTTGCTGGAATTTTCCAGCTCATGGGGGATCTTTCCCCAGTTAATGATGGAGTCTGTCGAGGTAGGGATGGGGTGACCAGGTCCATTTTTGGATGTGTAGCTGGGTACCACAGGGCAAGTGATGGAGGGAAAACCCAACCTCCTGCAGAGGTGAACTCCACAATCATGCTCCAAGGAGCCAAGTTTGCTTTCTGGGTCTGCTTTAAGGAGCAGGAGCTCCTAATCTCACACAGTTTGCTCCCTGATTTGTGGGACTGGTGTAAGGGAAGGGTCTGATGTCCCTCCCATGTCCCCACTGACCTGCAAAGGTTTCACCCTCAGAAACACTGACACCATGGCCTGCTCAGCAGCAAATCCCCAAGAGCTTCGTGCAGCAGGTCAGTAAGGCTGGGGAAGCACAAAGCTTCATCCCCACACCTGGGCAAGACAAGGCCCAGCTCTTGTGGCTTCTCCAGCTCATCCATTCAGCACCACCACTGCCTTCTAAGGGTGGTCCTTCCCTTCCCTATCCTTAGGATTCAACTCCAAATGCTTCCAAAAGTCCTTTTATAGTTTATCAGTGGCATCAACATGACACAAGACAGCTGGGATGCACCCAGGGAACCTGCAGAGCATTGACTGCACTCCCACTGATATTCACAGCACTGGCACTGGGGCTGAAGGTGAGGAACAAAAGCACCAGGACCCCGACCTCTCCTTCAATTGTGATCAAGATAAAACCCCCAGACAGAGGCATGGGAAGGCCCAAAATTAGTGAAAATCAGTCTGAGAGACTCACTGGAGCAGTGATCTGGCAGATCTAACCCCCCAAACCCTCTCCATTCTCAAAGTTTGACCCCAAAACAAAGAGAGCCAGTTCCTGACTGGGGACATGCTGGGCATCCACGGGAAGGAGGCATTGCAGGGGTTAAGGCTCCTGGCAGCATTTCAGTGCTGCGATGCAATAAAATATTTTATGACATTTTTACGATATTGTGCAATGGGATTTCCAAACCTCAAAAGAAAACACTGCAGTTAAAGTGAGATGCAGCTGAGTGGGGCAAGCCCAGCAGGTGAGGGTTTATCTCTTTTTTTCTCCCTCCACCCTTGCTGCAGGCAGCAGCACTTGCTCCCCGTGCCATGGGCCAGCCCAGCTTTCCTGGTGCTCCCCAGCACATCTGTGTGTGGGTTTGTGTGCCTGCCACATATTTCCACAGTGAGCACATCCTGCATGTTGCTGCAAACAGCCCCAATAAACAGCCGGGCCAAGTGTGCCTGAACATTACAACATATTAAACTGCCTTCATCCCGACCCACAGCCTTGTAATTGGTGTAAAAATAACATCTCCTCCTGCAATGGGATTCCACTGCTGGCATTGTCCATCTGGATGTCTGTGAGTCAGAGAGCAGCATCTGTGTGAGCATCCTGGGGAAGAGCATTTTGAGTCCTGTGTCCAGTTGTGTCCTCTCAGTTTAGGATGGACACTGAGTGCTGTGTCCAGCTCTGTCCCTCAGTTTAGGATGGACACTGAGTGCTGTGTCCAGCTCTGTCCCTCAGTTTAGGATGGACACTCAGTGCTGTGTCCAGCTGTGTCCCCTCAGTTTAGGATGGACACTCAGTGCTGTGTCCAGCTCTGTCCCTCAGTTTAGGATGGACACTCAGTGCTGTGTCCAGCTCTGTCCCTCAGTTCAGGGTGGACGTTGAGACGCTCGAGCGCGTCCAGAGGAGGCAGCGAGGCTGGAGAGGGGCTGGGAACACAAACCCTGTGAGGAACGGCTGAGGGAGCTGGGCTTGTTCAGCCTGGAGAAAAGGAGACTCAGGGGTGCCCTCATCACTCTCCACAGCTCCCTGAAAGGTGCCTGTGCTCAGCTGGGCTTGGGCTCTTTCTCCAGGCAGCACTGACAGAACCAGAGGACACAGCCTCAAGCTGCACCAAGTGAAATATAGGCTGGATATTAGGAGAAAGTTTTTTATAGAAAGGGTGATAAAGTACTGGAATGGTCTGCCTGGGGAGGTGGTGGAGTCACCATCCCTGGATGTGTTTAAAACAAGCCTGGATGTGGCACTGGGTACCATGGTTTAGCTGAGGTTTTGGGGCTGGGTTGGACTCGATGATCTTGGAGGTCTCCTCCAACCTAGACATTCCATGACTCTGTGATTTTCCCCAGACACAGGACATGGGGGTGGCTCAGGACCAGAAGGTTGTCTTGGTGATCTTCGGTCACTGCTCCAGAAATGTTGTTCCCCTTTGCTGGAGAAGTAGAAAATTGGACTACAATTCCAAGGTAAATTTGAGCAGGATTGTTTCTGATCCTTACAACGTGCATGATCTTTAATCCCCAAAGCTGGGTGGTGGAAGAGGCCTCTTCACCTCCCCCAAATAAGATCTTCCTTCCCCATTTCAGCCCTTCTGGTAACAACATGGGGCAGGAATGCACTTTTATAGCCGAGGCAGCAAGGAGGTTCTTCTGTAATCACTTTATTCCAGGAACTGGCACTCTAAGAAAAAATCCCAAACAGCACAAAGCTTGGCATAAAATTGTACAAATTGGCAACACTACATTGGGAGTGAGGCAAGCTAAGAAAAGCCTAATCCAATCTTCTGCTTTAGAGTAACGGCGTGGTGGCAGCAGATTGCCTGGGGTGGCTGGGAAAGAAAGGCTTGTCCCAGCATGGGATGTGTCCAGGTCCTCAGCAGAGCTGGCAGACATTCACAGAGGAAACCCCAGTGTTTGAACTTCTGCAGGCAGAGACATCTCCTGCCATGGCTGATTTGTCTGATCAAACAGAGCAAATCCCTTGCTCTGATCCTGCTGATGGCTCTAAATTGCTTTAACCATTGTGAAATGAGCCACACAATGCATTTCCAGTGTAAGCAATTTTCTTTTTCCTCCTTAACAGCTCTTTGGCCTGACTTCAGCAGGAGGTTCAGCTCCCTTGGAAGGTGCTGCTGAGGAGCTGGCGTGTGTGAAGGCTCACCTGAACTGCTTGTACTCTTTTGTTTCCTCCTCTGGATTACTAAAATGCCTTTTATTACACAGCTCCAGCTGTGCCCAGAGATTCCTTGCTGTGGGGGCTGCACACCCTCACATGGAGGCACCTTTTTTTGGCAGGGTGCAATTACAGCCTCATTAGACAGGAAGGGAAAGGATGACCTGGATGGGGTCAGATGAAACATCAGGGCTGGACACCTCTGAAGGCATCTGGTTCTTCCCCCTTGGCTGCCCCATGGAAAATGTTGGGAGTTGTCACCTTGTGAGGTTTTTATATTTTTTTTTCTTAGTGTTAGAGCCAGGATTAATACACAGGAGCTGTAGCTTTGGGTTCGGACTTTGTGTTTATTAATTCTTATTTATATTACAGTCTCATGAGTCGTGAGCTCTAACTAGCAAGGTAGAAAATGGAGATGTCTCTAACTCTTTCCAAGGTTATTTAAACATAAACTGTCCAATAATGAGATGACACCTATTATTTATGCTTTTAACCCAATAATTGACCAGCCAAGGTCCACAATGCAGACCTTTTTCACCCAATTAGAAAAAAACCCCAAAACCAAGAAGAGGAAGGTGAAGAAGGACTTAGACAATGCCTTAAATCCTCCATATTGCCCCATGTATATTACTGTAGCCTAAAGCCCCAAAATCTAAATTTCCAGGGTTTCAACATCACCTCTTCCATAAATCCTGGTTGTTCCAGCTCCTCCTTCTCTGCAGCACCACTTCCCCATGCCAAAGCAACTCCATGGGTACAAGCAACAGGAAGAATTGTATCTTGATTTGTATGAAAACAGCACAATTGTTACTCTAAGAGTTTTCTTCACCCCTTCCACTTTTCAGGATCCCTGTGCCCTTAGACCTCACATTTTTGACGTTACTTTTAGAATGGGCCAAACCTGGTAAAAATTTCAATATCAAAACTTGGAGCAGAATTGAAATGACAGCATTTATCAACCATAATGAATTCTTCGCTGCTGGGAAAGATATTATTTGAAAGCCCCAAATTTCCCCACAGTGTGAATTTTCCAGTCAAACAGTTCCCAATACAAATTTTTCATGAAATGTCAAAAAAAAAAATCCTAGCCATATTTCCCTTACATCCTAGATATATTTCCCTTAAAATGTTGTATTTCTCTGTTTTTCAAGTCAAGTTTGAGGGAAGTATCTCAGATTGGAAAATCCTGGAGGAACGTTCTGCTGGAAAACACCATCCTCCCTGGCAGAGGAGCTTCCCAAAGTGACACCTCGGGCTGTGACTCCTCACAATCCAAAGAACATTTCCCTGGGGAGCTGCTGATGTTGGAACCTGGCATTGTCCTGCTCACACACATAAATCCTGGATACCTGTGGCTGTCATGGGTGGCCTGGGTGCTAAAATGTCTCAGTGTTCATCCATCCCCAGCACCATCTGCCTCTGGGATTTCCCATGGAGTTTTTTGGTGGAACTCCACCAGAGCTTCAGAGGGTTCTGGAGTCCTGGAGAACTTTGGATGGGAAGCAGGAGCCCTGCAAGGGCAGCTGGAGCTCAGCTGCACCAGGGATGATGCTGGCTGGTGACAGAAGGTGACAAATGCCCTTACCATCACCTTCTTCAGCTTCTTGCCTGTTTGCAAAGCCCCATCAAGTCACAAGCCTCAACCCTTAAAAAAAAAGGAAACAAGAAAAATCCTTGGCTTGGAGGGAAGAAAAGGTTCTTACAAGTGATAGGAAGGTAGGAGGGGAATTTTGTCTCCTTTGAAGGCTGTGACTGCACCACGGGCTTGTTCACACTCACCGTGAGGGATTACAACTGGTGCCCCTTTCAGCTGGTGTAGTCCCAGTGAAAAGTGCAAAACTCTTCCCTTTTGCCTGTGGGTTTATCCAGGTTCCCCCTGGCACCTCACAGAGTGTCCAGCACTCTCAGATCCCGGGCCTGATAGCCTTCCAAGATTGGAGATAGAGTCCTTCCCAAGCCCCCGTTGCCAGAAGAGAGAAGCAGGATGAGTCGGTTTCTTTCTCAAGGTTGTTTATTTCTCTTATCTGCATACATTCCTTTTTCACCCAGCGTGGATGCTGCCTACACCGCTGTCCGAGGCTGACTGCCCCGCTCAAGGGCGGTCGTTATCTCTTATATTAATTGTTATGTGCAAATTGTTTATTATTTTATACCAATACCCATCACCTTTATTGATTGTTTATAATATTGTACCAATACCCATCACCTTTATTGATTGTTTATAATATTGTACCAATACCCATCACCTTTATTGACCAGTGTACCTTCACACTAAACCAATCCAAAAATGCCACCACCTCACCAGAAGATGGAGGACAAGAAGAAGAAGAAGAAGAACAGGGACACACCCAAATCCCTCCATCTTGTCTCCTTGAGCCTCCTTTGTGAACCCCCAAAATCCCACATTATCACTCAATAATTAGCCAACTATTATCCCAATCACACACCTGTGACTTGTAATTCTTCATATAACGTTGGCAATCGCTCCCAAGGGGTAAAATCAAAGGCACTGGTGTTTCTGTCACTGTGCCAGGGTCTCAGGATCCCCTCCTGGGGTCTCAGACCACCCAGGACATCTAGAGGGATGTCCTGGGTTCTGACACAGCACCACCTCCCAGTGGTTTTCCTACAATGAGGCTTTGGATGCTAGGCTTGGGCTCCCAAAAAACCACCTGCAGCTCACCTTGAACACTTCTTCCTTCAAGGATCCTTGCAAAGCATCTGCTGGTGGCGGCAGCTTTGCTGGGAGAGCTGAGGCTGTGCCTGGACACCTCTCTGGGCACCCTGAGGCCAGCTGCTATCCATGGCATCACAACTTGGATTACATCGATCCCTGTGACATTGCCCAACTGAAACCCTGCTCCCTCAGGGAGGCTCAGCTTAATTGACTGTGGTTGTTAATATTGCATTATTGGCAGCCAGATGGTGCGGAGACAGGCAGATTTCATACATTTCACTGATACCCTTCAGTGGAAAATTATTTCCACTTATCTTTCATCCTCACGTGCTTCAGCTGGAACAAAGTGTTAACAGCAGCACCCTCCACCACCAGCAAAGGCAGCAGGAGGAAGGCCTGGCTGGAAAACAGATGTGAAGAGGTGTCTGTGCTGGGTTCAATTAAAACAGCTTCATAGAATGGCCGGGGGAGCAGGAAGAGATGATGGGTCCTTCCTGCCAAGGCTGGAAAACACCTGCAGTGGTGCTGCAGGAAAGGCTTCACTCCTTGTTCTTTTTGTTTCTCTGTCCCTGACTTTTGGACTTTTGGACTTTTTCACTCCAAGAGCTTGCAGTGGTGGTGTTGTGTTAAAACAAGCCTGGACGTGGCACTGGGTGCCATGGTTTAGTTGAGGTGTTGGGGTTGGGTTGGACTCGATGATCTTGGAGGTCTCTTCCAACCTGGAAATTCCGTGATTCTGTGACTTTCCCCAGACACAGGACATGGGGGTGGCTCAGGACCAGAGCCCCCAAAACACAAAAGCATCACCAGAAACTTTCCAGGTGAAGCCTCCAGGCACAGAGAGATGGGATCTGCACAAGTTTCTGAGCCCATCAAATTCTAAAGCTCATGGGAAGTTTAGGTTGGACACCAGGAAAAAATTCTTCACTAAAAGAGCAATTGGGACTGGAATTGTCTGCCCAGGGAGGTGCTGGAGTCACCATCCCTGGAGGTGTTTAAAAAAGCCTGGATGTGCACTCAGTGCTTGGTTTAGCTGATAAGGAGGTGTTGGGTCAGACTTGATGATCTCAAAGGTCTTTTCCACCTGGTTAATTCTGTGAGCCTGTGATAGTCCTGATAGAAAAGGAGAGGTTCTTTGGGGAGGTTTTTAACCAAGAGATTTTCTGGCTCCCAGAGAGATTCAGTCCTGGGAATAGCCAGATGGGGACCTCTCCATAGGTCATTTCACTTGATCCTGGTTCTGCCACTGCCCATTTCCTCCTACCCCTGAGATGCAAATGATGCTTGAGATAAACAGAAAGAAGATCCTGGGCTTTTATTGCCAGAGAAATTGCCATGGATGGTTCTGTGTGCCCTGGGTGGGCACGGCTGCCCTCACTGAAGGTCTCCAGAGCTGTTCTCACTCCTGGCTCTGCCACCAACTCACCTGGTGGCCCTTGGCATGTCCCTGCAGTGCCACTGACACCCCAGCTCCACCTGTACCCCATCCACCTCCATCGGCCTGGGCTCTGCCGGGACCTGCAGGAAAGCATCTCCCAAGGCGTGGTGGTGACAGGGTTAACTGATGCCAAGGCAACACCTCACCAGCACATCACCTCTGCCATGAACTCTCTTCACAATGAGTGTTGCTCCAGCAGGACCTCAGCAGAGGTTTGAGGGTGGGCTGGAGGCTCCTGGGGTGTGGTTGAAGTGCTCTGGGGAATGAGCTGCACTCAGACCCACGATGTTACACCAGTCCAGTGACTTGCTGTTCCTGTGCCAATTGCAGCCCCAGCCCAGCCTCTGTGCCCCCCTCGCAGTGGGAAGGGTGTAATTCGGGGGATTTGCCAGGCTGTTAGGCACCCATGTGCCCAACCATCCTCCCTGCTGGGCAGCCCTTTAGTTCTGTGAGCTCCTGGAGCACTCATCCTGCCCCTCCAGCCTCCCCCACGCCCTCCTTCCCTCCTTGAAGCACAGCTGAGGGTGGGGCAGGGCCCAAACTGGCACATCTCTGTCCCAAACTGGGCAGCAGCCCCACATCTCCTGCTGGACAGGCCACCAGAGCCTGGGGGGAGCCTTTGAACAGACATCAGCTCTCTAACATCAACAGATTATTTGGATCCTACTCAGCATTGCTGGGTTTGTGGCACCCTAGGGAAGCTTTGGGAAGCACATCTCCCCAAAGAGAAACATTTCTAAAATGTACACCCTGTCTCAGGCGCAATTTTAGCAAATGAGCAAATTGCAAATTGCTCCGTGCAGGCAGCAGAGGAAGGCCAGGACAGTGAATGCCTCTTTAGGGACCTCAGTTGAGTGCTTAAAACAAGGTGAGCTGAATCCTCTCTGAGCGATAGCTCTCAGACCACCATGATGACATTTTGGGGACATTGGATGATCCGAGGTATTTTGTGATTTGCTGTGGAGGTTTTCACTCCATGGCCAGTACGATGATTTGGCTGAGCTCAGTGGAGGGGTCCTATCCTCCCCACAGCCCTCCTTGCTCAGCTGTGCTGTTCCAGACCCAGAAATGGGTCCAGTTCCTACCCAAAAATGGGCCCAGTCACAGGGTCCAACCACCCCCTGTCCTTTCCCAGGCCACCATCCATGGCAGCATGGGGCATTTATTTGTGTCAGCAGCATAATTCCCTCCTGGCACAAAAACTTCAGTGCTTGGCCATAATATTTCACTGTTCTGCCCAAGCCTCAAGTAGCTCATCCTTCCAATATTTGCCTCTTGGGTAAAGTTCCCTTCCTCCTGGGACCATCTGATAAAGAGAGCCAATACAAAGCAGATTTCTGTGAAAGAAACCAGCCTCAAATTCAGCTGAAACCTTGGTAAACCAAGTGCTGAGACCATCTGATGGAGAGAGCCAATATAAAGCAGGTTTTTGTGAAAGAAACCAACCCCAGGTTCAGCTGAAACTTTGGTACACCCAGTGCTGGGTTTGACCATGGACTGAGCCAATACAAAGCAGGATTCTGTAAAAGAAACCAGCCCCAGATTCAGCTGAAACCATGGTAGACCCAGTGCTGGGACCATCTGATGGACAGAGCCAATACAAAGCAGGTTTTTGTGAAAGAAACCAGCCCCAGATTCAGCTGAAACCATGGTAGACCCAGTGCTGGGACCATCTGATGGAGAGAGACAATACAAAGCAGATTTCTGTGAAAGAAACCAACCCCAGTTCAGCTGAAATTTTGGTAAACCCAGTGCTGGGACCACTGGTGGAGATAGCCAATACAAAGATTTCTGTGAAAGAAACCTGCCCCAGATTCAGCTGAAACTGTGGTAAACCCAGTGCTGGGACCATCTGATGGACAGAGCCAATACAAAGCAGATTTCTGTGAAAGAAACCAGCCTCAGGTTCAGGTGAAACTCTGGCACACCCAGTGCTGCCTGCTTAGCCTCACACACCCCATCCTGGGTGATGCTTCTCACGTGTCTGGACCAGCCCAGGGCTGTGCTGCCAGGCAGCAGCTGGGACCTGCTCTGGGATGCAGCAGCTGAGCCCTGGTTTGTTTTATTTCCTGCTGACCCAACAGCGAGTGCTCCTGCGATGCTGCCACCACCAGCCTGTGCTCCCCAGGTCAGCCACTCACCGGGAACATCACCAGCAAAATAGCAAACAGATGTCATCCAAGATCATTCATAAATATTTTATGGCAGCCTGCGAGCCCTTTGGTGAAAGACAGAGCCCTCAGCCCTGCTCCAAGCTAATTACTGAATGCCGACAAATGCTTCTAATTGGGTCGGTGGCAGCGACAATGTTATTGACAGCAGCAGAGAGAGAGCAGCCTGCTGGTGTTTGTTTGCTTTGCTGTGGATACCCGTGGTAATAAAATGTAAATTGAGGGTGATGCATAAGACTTGGAGAGCTTCTGTTCTGTCTTATTGAATTAGCAGAGAAACCCCAGGAAAGAGGGAGAGGTGAGGGGACACAGAATCACTTTGCATTCGGTGTTTGCAGCCAGCTGAACCCAAGCAGGAGCCATGGAGGGAGGAAAGGGATCTTTTCCAAGAATCAAATCCATTTGTTCTTGGATTGGAAATTCTGAAACCACCAGACTGCACATGGACACTGCAAACAGGGTGTTTTCCAAAAAAGGATCCTGCTTCAACCAGAGCAAAATCCCATTTTCTCAACTCTTTCCCAGTGACAGAGATGTCAGCAAATAGGAGATATGGAATGAAGGGGGAGAGGGTGCAGGATTCAAAGAGGCTTCTGTTGCTGGGCTGCCATGTACTTGCCACACACCACTGGTTCTCAGAGGCTGCAGCGTTGTCCCCGTGTCACCAGGGATGATGTGACACTTCATTTGTTGCGTTTCCAGAGCATTTTTGAGGTCTTTGTTTGAAAGGAGCTTTTATTAAACTTCCTTCATGCTAAGAACTGCCTGGAAGTAATAAACAGGGTTTAAAGAAAGTGATTTGGGGACATGACAGGAGCTTGGTTCTGTGCTGGGTGCATAATCGTGTGTGTATGTGTGTGTACAAGTGCCTGTAGCTCACAAATTCTCTCGAGAACCCCCTCCTTTTGGAAGCAAAAAGACTCCCATGCCAACATAAGTCTTGAAATGGCAATATTTTATATGCGAGCATTAATCCCCTCTTCAAGCAGCCCGTTTATTAAAGCTCGGCGAGTTTCGTTTTTGAAGCTGGTTTCTCAAGATGTCATTATCCTCCTGCTGCAGCAGATTAGCGGATTGCTGGGAGGATGCAATTTGAGCTCAATTAATTCTGCTTCAAGTCCCGATTCAGTGTTGCTAAATAGCTCTCAAACCCTCTCATCAGGCTCTCCAGACTCCACTGCCTCAGGAATGCTGCCTTGGGACTGGGTTTCTACCCCATGCCAGGCGCTGGTCCTGTTTGCACCATCACTCCCACTTTTCTAGAGGACTTCTGCAGGATTTTTTGCTTAGTTGCTCAACCTTGTGTCCAGGGAGCAAACACTGAGCTGGTCTTGCAAAATACCAACCTCAGCATCCAGTTTTTCCTTTTTTTTTTTTTTTTTTGTATCACTTCCCTTAAGTCAGTTAAACTGTTGGCTCAGTCATTTCCGTGTCTGCTTGGATACAGCAGGGAGAGGGAAAGGCAGAGCTAAGCAGATAAACTATAAAGCAGTGAAATAAAAATAAAAGTAGTCTCTTCACAAGCAGGGTTTGGTTTGTTTTTTATTCCTTGGGTAAGACTTTTCTTGACTGACATAAGTAGGATTAAACCAGAGCGTTGACTTAACCCACCGTGCCCAGAGCCTGCGAATTCTGGCTCGCGTGCTTGGGTTTGTGTGAGCAGAAATTGGGGTGAAGCGAAGACTCTGTAAATCACAGCTCATTCTTCCAGGCAGGAATTGTCATTTCTTTATATGTCTTTGCAAAACCTGTAAACCTGGGCCTGGAGCCAGGACTCCCCAGATCATTATTGATCTTGACCTAGTTCACACACAGGTACCAAGTCCATTTCCTTTGCTGCTGCCCTTCCTCTCCTCCTTCCTGGCTCTCCCTCTTGTGCTCACAAATACACACTGCACATCCTCCCTCCTGCTTCCAGCCAGCATCCCTTGCAGCGAGCCCACCTTATTTATTTGTTTAATATGAATCAGGCCTTACCAGGATACTCAGCAGCCTCCCAGTCTGACCCATCTATTTTCACTGGATGCTCGAGAGAGCAGAGTTTGGGTACCAAAAGGCCATTTAAAGCATCACCATCAGCATGAATATGGAGTAGGTGACTCTGCAGCTGCTTTATCTTTGAACAGGGAGGATTTCTGAGTGCAGGCCATCCAAAGGGGAAAGAACTGGGGCAGGTGGGGGGATGGAGCTGTTTTCAGACGTGCAGTGCTCAGGGCATTTCCAGCAGCTGTTCAGAGAGAGGTAAGGACCCATGGCAGCTGCAGACTCACCACCCTCACCCTCCTCTCTCCAAACGCCCAAAGTGCATCGTGACAAACCCAGAGTGGTAAAACACTGGCCCTGGTTGCCTGCAGAAGCTGTGGCTGCCCCATTGCTGGGAGAGTCCAAGGCCAGGTTAGACTTGGAGCCACCTGGTCTAAAGGGAGGTGTCCCTCCCCGTGGCAGGGGGTGGCACAAAAGTTCTCTTTCAACTCAAACTGTTCTGTGATTATATAAACTCTGAATTGTCAGGTGGGACCACACAGCCCAAACAACAAAAGTACTTGCCCTGAGCTCAAAGGCACCAGTTGAAGTGCCTGTGTTGTTCTGTTCTTCCTGGCAGTCCTCTGGAGGTCTCAGGGCTTTGCTTCTCTGCTGCCACACACCTGCCCATGTCCTGTGGCATCCCAAAATCCTGTGGCAGGCACAAAGATGCAGATGCTGACATTCCATGCCCTGAGCTTGATGCTGTCATTGACGACTGTGCCCACAAACCTTTGGAGCTGGAAACATTTTGCACATGAGCCAAGGACTGTTATTAACAAGATTAGATATTAAATTTTTTCATGCAGAGGGTGGTCAGGCACTGGAACAGGCTCCTCAGGGCTGTAGTCACAACATTATCCCTGACAGAGTTCAGAAGCATTTGGACAACAATCTCAGGCACACGGTGTGTCCTGCATAGGGCCAGGAGTTGGATTTGGTGCTTCCAACTCAGCATTTCCTGTGATTCTGTGGCTGTTCAAAGCACTGGCATTGCACACGAGCCTTTCTGAACACATCTCTCCAGCAAAAGGCAGAAACTGCAGCTCAGTGAGAAAGTCAGCTTCAAAGGGATTCCCCTGGCACATTCCAGACCTTTAGCCCATCAGACAGCAGCCTGAGAAAATACTTGGTCCCTGAAGGTCAGCATGTGTCACAGCAGTGGCCCAGCTGGGGAGTGAAGGGCACAGCTGAGGGCTGTGGCAGCAGCCACAGGTGCCACAGAGCAGCAGTCTCACAAAACATCTCTGCTGCCTCAGTGTCCTCTGCTTTCACTCCCCTTTCACAGAATTCATAGAATTCATTCACAGCATTCACAGCATAACAGAATGACCAGGTTGGAGGAGACCTCCAAGATCATCGAGTCCAACCCAGCCCCAACACCTCAACTAAACCACAGCACCCAGTGCCACATCCAGGCTTTTTTAAACACATCAAAGATGGTGACTCCATCACCTCCCCCATCAGACCATTCCAGTCCTTTATCACTCTTTCTGTGAAAAACTTTTCCCTGATATCCAGCCTGTATTTCCCTTGGTGCAGCTTGAGGCTGTGTCCTCTGGTTCTGTCAGTGCTGCCTGGAGAAAGAGCCCAAGCCCAGCTGAGCCAGGCACCTTTCAGGGAGCTGTGGGAGTGATGAGGGCACCCCTGAGGTGTGACCCTGAGGTTGTGTTTGTGCTGGGACAGAAACCTTGTCCTTGTCCCTGCTGCACACCCATATCTGCCAGTGAGACCCAGCCTATGGAGCGGAGTGAGGGAGTGCTGGTGGCAGTGGGACCTTGATCCCTGTGAGGGATCTCCCGGGGAGATGCCACTGCCTTCATGGTGGGTGTCTGGCTGCCATGGACCTGCTGTCCTGGGCCTTGAGGGGTGGACCACAGCCAAACCATGTCTGCACTCAATGAGCCCTGGCTGTGATGCCTAAAGTTTTATCTTTCATGTTTTTCACATTCTGTGCTGCCCAGGGTGCAGCTCTGAGCTCACAGTCAGTGTCACTCAGCTCTCTGCACACAGCAGGGACACAAAACAAATCCTTGTCCTGCTGCACACCAAGGACAACTTTCAGCCCAACAGCACAAACAAGGGTGGCTGGAGGGAGGAACAAGAAGGATGGGAGCTCACAGCCTGGAGCTGGAATTGGACAATTCAAACCCAAAGTGCAAATGGACCAAAACTGTGTGAGACCTGGTGACTGTTTGTCCATTTTGTGACCATTTTGTGTCCACCTTGGGTGTAGCCCTGGCCAGGCCCTGTCCTGCCCAAGGTGAATCCTTAAGCTTTCAATAAATCTCTGCTTTATTCTCCAGCTCTGTCCAGTCTCTGTTCCAGCTCAGCCTTCCCAAGGCATCAGCTGTGACAGGGAGGTGACCCTGAGCTGTCCCCTCTCCCTTGCACAGCAGCAGCACATCCTCTCTCCTGGAATTTTCTCATTCCCTTCATCAAACCTTGTGCAGTCAGTGCCAATTGCCTGTCCCACATCTCACAGCTGAGCACACACGTGTGGATTGCTTGGCTTTCCCAGTGCTGTCCTTCAGACGGGGGTGTCAAAGTGTGGCAGTGCTCACAGGGGTGTGCTCTCACTCCCCAGGGATTTGCTCTGACTCCCTTGTTGCACTCTGCCTATGGAGGTGAGTCCAAGCAGGAAATCTGCACCGGCCGTGCCCTGCAGCACATCCTTGGTGGGTCTGTGCAGCTGGGCTGGGCACTGATGAAACAGGAAAGCTGAGCCTGTGCTCCATCTCCTCAGCCCCAGCTCTGCTGGAGGAGTGTCCTGGTTTAGGGCAAATTTGTGGGGTCCCTCTGGGAAGCAAACCTAAAAAGCCCCACCCCAACCAGTTTGGGAAAAAAAGAACTTCCATTCTTGGAGGAAATGGAAAAAACTATTTATTAACAAACAAAGTGCCCACAAGCATAAGAATGAATAATGTGAAACAATAAGACCTCTCGTTGCTCTAAAGTGAGATGGTAAATTCAGAAATTCCGTGCTGTGGGTAGCTCAGCTCGTTCAGCCTTATCAGTTCTGCCAGTGCTGGAAAAAAATTCTGTCCTGGGCATAAAGAAGAGACAATTGGGGATACAAGAACCAAAAAGTCAGCCCAGGACAGGGAGATACTTCAGGGGTGCTGAGGGCACCCCTCTCTGCTGCCAGCACCCCTGAACTGGCAGGAACTGGGGCTGGCTGTGCTCTGTTCCCTGCCCTGCCCCAGGCATCCCCCAGGCTGCTGGGGCCGGCTGCAGGTGAGGACAGAGCACTGGGCCAGTCCTTCAGCTGCTCTTTGCTCCATCCCTGGCGTGCAGAGGGGACAAACAGGGACACAGAGTGGGCTCAGTCAGGCCAGCAGCACCCAGGCCACCCTGATGGGGTTGAATTACCACACACAGCTTGTGGCACATGGTGTCTCACGGGGCTTTGCTGTCCCTCTAAGGCAGCTGCAGCCCAGCCCAGCCACTGATCAGCCCCCTCTGCTTGCCATGGCTGGGCTGGTTTGTAGCCATCGACTGAAGGGAATGGATCAATACACAATCTGTCTCGCCTTTGTGGCTGGGAATCCTTCAAAAACACAGTTAAATGCTTGGACAGGCCCAGAGGAGGATGTTGCAGCTGGGGTTCGTGACCCTGGCAGATGCCTGCTCCTGGAGGCCACCCTGCCTTTCCCAAATAACCCCACGGGGTGATTCCCAGCTCTGGGAAGGATTGAGGGGCACAGGCGGGGCTGGGATGCCAGCACAGGGATATCAGCTTACCATCCTGAGGCAAGAGAGCCCCGTGTGCAGAGCCAGCAGCCACCACCTGCAATAACCTTCCTTCTGCAGTGTAATCCCAACCCCAGGCCTTGCAGATGCACCCAGGGGAGATGAAGAGCCAAGCCACCCAACATCCTCCATGCCAGGGCTGCTTGGAGGGCAGAACCACAAACTGTGATCCGAGAGGCTCTGTGGTCCATGATGCTTTTAAAATGTTTCTTTACAGGTTAATTTTCCTAGGAGAGCCCTGTGGCTTGGAAAGTTCCTAAGAGCATCCATTGAATGGGTGTGGGCCTGACATTTCTGAGTCTGAGAGAATTTTTAGCCTGCTAGCAGTTCTTAACTCTTTCCCAAGGGAAAACTTCTCAACAAGGTTTTCTTCTCCAAAGAACGTTGGAAAACAATTATTCTTTCTCAAAACAATCTTCCCCAGGTGGTGTTTTGCTGTTTCTCCAGTTTAACCAAGGGGACTAGAGAGGTGTCATTCCCATTCACCAATCATGTTAATTCTGTATTGATATACCTCATAAATAGATGGTAAGAATAAGACAATAAAGCTTCCTATGCTTTGTCTTCTGAAGTATTTTTTTATTTCATGTCCTACAGCGACAAAGGGGAGGGAATGGCACAGATGGGTTTCAGTGCACAGCTTCCTGCTGGAATTCCCAAGGCATTCTGGTCAGCTTGTGTTGACAGCTTAAGTCTTTCAGCCATGCCTGTGTCAGTCAACCTGCAGCTCATAATGAGTGGAAAGAGAAGAAGAAACTTCCAAAATTTGGAGCTCAGAGCAAAGGCAGGAAGTGAAGACACTCAGAGAAAGGGCAGGGTGTGGGATACAGGGGAAGAGCAGGTGGGAGGAAAATGCTTCTGGCAAGGGGAAAAAAGAGCAGAAAAATGTAAATTTTTCCTCGTTTTTGTTTTCGTTTTTTTCCTTTTTGTTTTTTTCAAATGGGAACTCCCTGTGAAACATGGGCATACTCCTCAAGGATCTTTCCCAGTAGTGCCAATATCACTGGGGATGCTCTACCATTAAAATTACCATTATTGATCTATTAAAAACTCAGCCTTGCCTCAAGCCTGGCTGGTGCACCAACCTTCCCTTCCTGATGCTGATGCTGGAAAAGCAGAACACCACCAAACCCCTTAAACCAAAGGCTTGACCTAAGGGTGAGGATCAGCCTCACAACACCATCCAGAAAGAAAAATCACCTGGCATACCTCTACAGTGATTAGATCCCAAAAAAAAAGGTGATTTCCTAATGCTGTGGGCCTGTCTGTGCAGAGCTCAGACATCTGGCAGAAGCCTGAGGTGGCAGCTCTGTCCCCACTGCTGGCCAGCGAGCTGTGCTCATTGAAACACTGACCATGATTCTCATGCAAATGGCCGGGCTGCCAGAACAGATGTGAAACGTTTGTTTCTGTTCTTGCTGGCTTGTAAAGAAATAATGCAACTGGAATGGGGTTAAAAAGGGGGCCAAGCAGGGTGTGGGGGAGAAAGTTTATAACAATGGCTCTCCCTTGGTGGCCCAAAGTGATGGAGTTTATGTCAGGCTGTGCCAAATTCCTATCTCTGAGTGAATTGGACCAGCCCAGTCAGGCTTTGAGGTAGGGGCAATACACAAATATTATAAATATAGGGAAGTGTAGAAGCTGTGTCATGTCCAGTGTGGAGGCATCAATCATCCCCTTCCCGTCCTCAGTTTATAAAGTGGTTTTTGATGGTACTTAGGCAGTTTACGCCGGCTGTGTGGACGGGCTGGAAAAGCTGACTGCATGCTCCAAGTATGTCGTGCCTGCTCTTGGGGAGCAGCAGTGATGAGGTGCCCTGGCAGGTTTTGTTGATCTTAGCAGTCAGAAAGAAGTAAAACCCATGGAAGCAAAGAGACAGGCAGCTGGAAAGCACAGCTGACCTGATGGCACGGAGTGCCCATCACCTCCCTCTCCACTGCATGGTTCAGTGCAGGCATGGGGAAACCAGGCTGGTGGGAGAAAAAATCCCAGAGTGACACAGTGTGGGATGGTGTTCCACCTTCTCTGAGACGTTCTTCATCCTGGCTCTGGAGCTGTAGTCGCTGGTAGGAGAAAAAATCCCAGAGTGACAACAGTGTGTGATGATGCTCCATCTTCTCAGAGATTCTTCTTCATAGTCCTGGAGTTGCAGTTGCTGGTAGGAGAAAAAATCCCAGAGTATGCCATGTGTGATGATGACTACTTGTGCATTTATAGAGATAGAGATAATGTATCGTTACCTGTTAAAAATCATTCTGATTTCTGTATCTGAAATTTTGTTACAATTGTCGGGTGCAACTTTTCATATTTGGTGCCAATTGTATCTCACCAGCTGATCAAGTCTAATTATACAACTTACCACCAATTACTATCCACACCTATTGGAATGAACCTAATCCTAGCAAGCAATTAATGAAACATGAGGACCTGATGAAAATTGTGAAAAAAATTCAAGAGAACGGACAGAAACCATTAATAACTGTCCAACATAATACAAAGGGAAAAAGTAGAGTCCTACAAAGAGTAAAACAGATTAAATTTATCCCCATCTTCTCTGAGACGTTCTTCATCATGGCTCTGGAGTTGTAGTTGCTGGTAGGAGAAAAAATCCCAGAGTGACACAGTGTGTGATGATGCTCCATCTTCTCTGAGACATTCTTCTTCATGGCTCTGGAGTTGCAGTTGCTGGTAGGAGAAAAAATCCCAGAGTTACGCCATGTGTGATGATGGACTCCTTGTGCATTTATAGAGATAGAGATAATGTATCATTACCTGTTAAAAATCATTCTGATTCCTGTATCTGCAATTTTGTTACGAATTGTCGGGTGTGACTTTTCATATTTGGTGCCAGTTGTATCTCGCCAGTTGTATCTCACCAGTTGATCAAGTCTAATTATACAACTTACCACCAATTACTATCCACACCTATTGGAGTGAACCTAACCCTAGCAAAGCAATTAATGAAACATGAGGACCTGATGAAAATTTGAAAGAAATTCAAGAGAACAGACAAAAAACATTGATAATGTCCAACATAATACAAAGGGGAAAAGTAGAGTCCTACAAAGAGTAAAACAGAGTAAATTTATCTCCATCTTCTCTGAGACATTCTTCATCATGGCTCTGGAGTTGCAATATGAGTGTGTTTTAAATGAGTGCAAGGCCCTTTTTTTGGGAACATCCATGCAGAGAAACCCTTGAAGAAACCCTCAGGGAGAACACGCCTGACGTGCAGCTGCTCAGAGCTCGCACAGTGCAGCAGTGTGGGTGTCCCCCACAGCACAACACTCACCCACAGCTCTGCCTGTGCTCCTGAGTGCACTGGAACACAAATATTTACACACAGACAGGAGATCCCTTGGCAGAACACACAGGATCCTGAGCTTCACTTTTCCCTTCTGTTCTGTTCTGTCAGAACATCCCCAAACCCCTTAAATGGGGTCACACCCAAGAGTGAGGATCAGCTGCACGACACTACCCAGAAAGAAAAATCATCTGGCATATCTCTAGAGTGATTAGATCCAAAAAGATTCCCTTCTGTGTCCATGTGGATACCTCTGAGCTGGGACACAAGCTCAGACAGTGAAGGGGAACCTCAAAGCTGAGGTTTTCCCACCCTCAGTAGTGCCTGAGCCCTCCCACCACACTTCTGCAGGTCCTCTGACAGCTCCCAAGATGGAGAGAAGGGCTCCTGGGTAAATGTGGAGGCCAGGAAGGGAATAGAGAGAGTGGGAAGGGGAAGCCTGATGACTGAGGGTGGGGAAAGAGGGTACATCTAATTAGTGCATGGCAGGTGCCAAACCCATGAATCACAGAATCACAGAATGAACCACGTTGGAACAGATCTTTGAGATCATCCAGTCCAGCCTATGATCTAACCCAACACCTCCTCATCAGATAACCACAGCACTGAGTGCCACATCCAGTCTTGTCTTAAACGTGTCCAGGGACAGTGACTCCAGCACCTCCCTGGGCAGATTCCATGCCCAGTCACTCTTCAGTGAAGAATTTTTTTCTAACAGCTAACCTAAACTTCCCCTGGGGCAGTTTAAGGCTGTGTCCTCTGAAGAGACCCTGCTGGATAACAACAGTCTGAGCAAACCTGTGCTCAGTCTCACAGACTCTGACTTCTAGCTAACAAAGTAAAAAATGGCTTCTCTTTCTTTACAAGGCCTTTTAAGGATAAACTGCCCAATTATGAAATGACACCTAAATTATTTTTACTTTTAACCCAATAACCAACCACCCATGACCTGCAATGTGGATTTTTCTGCCCAATTACAAAACACCACCCAGACCCATGAAGAAGAAGGTGAAAAAGTAGAACTTAGCTTACACCCTAAAACCTCCATCTTGCTTTATACATATTACTATATCCTAAAACCTTAAACTCCAAGTTTTCCACCCTGTGATATCACACACTTCTATTCAAACTGCACACCCAAAATCCCGGTGCTGTCACTTAATTTTGGAAGCCTTTTCCAAGGCCTCAGGTCAATGCAGTGTTTGCTTGGGGGTCAGTGCCTGTCAGCACAGAAATTCTGATATTCTCAGTGCCCAGGGCTCCAACACTCTCAGCCCTTTTCCCCACATGGAGGAGGTGACCACGTCTCCCTGGGTATGTCTGTGGGTTTCTTATCTTCTTGTTTTCTGTTGGAGCCAGGATTAAAGCACGGCAGACAGAGTTTCATGTTTGGACTCAGTGTTTATTAATTCTTATCTCTAGCACAGTCTCACGAGTTGTGAGCCTTAACTAACAAGGTAGAAAATGGTTCTGTCTCTAACTCTTTCTATGATCTTTTAAGCGATAATCATCCAATAACAAGATGACACCTATATTATTTATACTTTTAACCCAATAACCAAACACCCGATTTTCACTCAATCACAAAACTACCACCCAAACCCATGAAGAAGAAGGTGAAAGAAGAACCCTAAATCCTCCATCTTGCCCCATATACATTACTATATACTAAAACCCTAAATCCCAAATTTTGCACCCTGTGAAGAAGGTGAAAAAGAAGGACTGGCCTCCACCCTAAAACCTCCACCTTGCTTTATATGTATTACTATATTTTAAAACCTTAAACTCTATGTTTTAACCATGTGATATCACACACTTCTATTCAAACTCCACACCCACAACCCCAGTGCTGTCACTCAATTTTGGCAGCCTTCTCCACGGCCTCAGGTGAAATGTGGTGTTTGCTTTAGGGTCAGTGCGTTTTAGCACAGAAAACCTGAAATTCTCAGCCTCCAGGGCTCCAACAAATGCCCAGCTCAGGCTGGTTGGGAGGACCTGTGCAGCCTCCCCCCAGTTTACTGCTTCCCTCAGCCAAACCCCAGCTGTCTGGAGGAGAAGTGTCTGCTTGTGTCCTGCTCAGCGCTGAAGATGATGTTTGGAAACAGCCGAGCTGGCGGCTGCTGGAGCAGCTCAGTAATTACACACTCGGCGCCGTGCTGAACATGCAAATCAGCCCTCAATTAACACAGCCGGGATGCTGTGTCCCCAAGCTGATAAATGCTCTCAGTCCTGGGACTGCCTCCAGCACCTGGGACACACTGGAATTGGCTCTCAGGGTCACGAGTTGCACCTTGCTCTGTGTGGTTTAGTTTAAGTGTAGGTTAAGTGTTGCTCTTTTAAATTATTTTAAGTTTGGGCTTTGCTAAGTTTAGGTTACTTTTAAGTTTTGATAAGTTTTATAAAGTTTATATGGTATTAAGTCTATATCCTATTAATTTTCTTACATGTAAGTTCATATAATTTAAAGATTTTTCATATAATTTAAAATTCTTTCTGCCAAAATTTATTGATATTGAGTTGAAGTATTATTTGATTTTAAAATTCCCTAAGTTTTGTTAACTTATCTAACTTGCAAAGTTTAGTTATTTTTTCTTAAAAATAAGGTTCTGAGGAAAAAAAATAAATAACGCAGAAATTAATCTTAATATTGGCAGAATACTAAAATATAATTTAAGTCAGATGTAAATATAGTAAATGACTTGTTGTATGCAGACCCTCGCACACACATTGGTGTGCAGGATAAATCCCCAGCAGAGGGATGAGGACACACTGCCAAACACACAGCAGAGCAGTTTTTCCCTCCCTGGGGGTTTTTAGGTGTGTTTAGCATGGCCCTTGCACTGTTGAGCCATGCTCAGCCTCAGTGGGTTCCCCAGGTGTGACTTCCCCCTCTGCTGAAGCCCAGCCAGGGCTGGCAGTGCCATTGCCCCACAGCAGCACGGGCTGCCTGAGGGTGGGGTCTAAGAACAAAATATCCAGCCCAAACCCTCAGCGTGATGCAAGAAGGCCAAATTTCCCATACAAGGCAGGAACGTGCATCTCTTCTTCCCCCTTGCAGCAAGAACTAAGGCTGTGCTGCTGCTTTGCTTCCTTTTAAAGTGCTCTCCTCAGCCCAGCAGAGCCCGTAAGCGGAGCTGTCACCGGCTCAGCCGGGCTGGGAACAGAGGGGGCACCCAGGGTTTGCCAGCTCTGCTGCTGGGGTGCATCACTGCCCCTCTCTGTGCTCACACCACGGGGCTCGGTGTTTTCTGGGTGTTTCAAACACCCCGGGGCACTGTGGGGCTCTGGGCTCAGGTCTGTTGGCTGGGCTGGTTGTTTCCAGCTGTGGTTTCATCCCTCCTTAGAGGAGTGGGGTGCTCCAAGGTATTGCAGGAAAAGAGCAAGGCATGAGTGCCTCCACCTTCAACCTCCACATGTACCATTGCTGTACAAAGGGCAAATTATCCCCAAAACCTGCTGTGAAGGGTTTTACACCCAGGCCCTCATCATTGCATCCCTGGCTGGTTTTTCCAGCCTTTTGGAAGGTGATTCAGCCCTCAGTGTTCTCCAAGCATTGCCTGATACCCAATTAAGTCCATTAAAAGATTGCCCATAACTTCAGAGCTGCTTGGCTGAGCCTTCACAGAGACACAAGGCATTTTATGGGGGAGCAAAGTGAAGCTGGAAGTGTGGGACACACCTTGTCCCCAGTGCAGTTGTTGGGGTCATTTTTCCCAGCTGGAATGTCCATCCTGAACTGGGGAAACCTTACCAAGTGTATACATCATCTTCAAAGCCCACCCTGCTCTAAAAACACACCACCCTCCCCAAAAAGCACATTTTTAATCAAACCAAACATTTTATCCACAGTTAGTAGCCAGCCTTCCCTGCGTGTTTAATGTAGAACCATAAATGCAGATTTAGGTTTAATTTTCCCTGTATTGTTTTCATTGCCTGACTTGGCCCTTTTTTTTTTTTTTTTTTTTAATGGAGAATAATATTAAAAAAGCACAAAAGGCCTGGAAGGTATTTATTGTTGTTCCAACCCATAGCCACTCACAAGTGTATCAAACCCAGCACAAGGAAGCACGCAGCGCACAAATAAAGCCAGACACAAACAAAGGTAATAAAAGAGACAAGTATCAGTTTCAAAAGCACTGGAAGAGCAGCAGGAGTGTAACTACTTCATGTTCCAGATAATATAGCTGTCTGCAGTGATCCTCAGGAAGCTTTACCAGGGAGCACTTTATAGGTTCCCCTTGGAGAGCTCTTGTAAATATTTGCCTGCAGTGGCTCAGGGCTGTTGGGAACATCCCAGGCTGCCAGCCCCACAACAACCCCACTGCCTGGGGTGTCCAGAGAGCACCCCCAGCACCCTGCAGGCAGGGATGGGCACTCAGGGCACCACAGGCCATCAGGTGTGCTAGTTTATTCCAGGATGTTGGAACCCTGGGGCTGAAATTTCAGGCTTTCTGTGCTAAAAGGTGCTGACCCTCAAGCAAACACCACATTTGACTCGAAACCTTGAGGGCTCCGAATTGAGTGATGGCACTGGGGTTGTGGGTGTGGAGTTTGAATAGTATTGTGTGACCTCACAGGGTGAAAAACTTAGATTTGAGATTTTAGTATAGTAATACATGGGAGACAAGATGGAGGGCTTTGGGTGTTGTCTGAGTCCTTCTTCTTCACCTTCTTCCTTTTTCTTCCTGGGTTTGGGTGGTTTTCTGTAATTGGGTGAAAAAAGCCCACATTGCAGGCCTTGCATGTTCATTATTGGGTCAAAAGTATAAATAATATACGTATAATTTAGTTACTGGGAGATTATCACTTAAATAAGCTTGGAAAGGGTTAGATCCATCCATTTTACCTCATTTCTCTGACTTGCTAGTTAAAGCTCACGGCTTGTGAGTCTGTAAATAGACAAGAAATAATAAACATCCAAGTCCAAACACAAAACCTGTGTTTTAATCCTGACCTTGGCAGAGAAAAAGAAGCCAGAACCATTGAGAATAAAGTAGGTATTTATTGAAAGGCCCTCAGGATCTACCTTGGGCAAGACAGGAGCCTGACCAAGGCTGCACCCAGGTGGACTAAGAATGGTCCCAAAATTGGCTG
Organism: Acrocephalus arundinaceus; assembly: GCA_021534815.1. NCBI lineage: Eukaryota > Metazoa > Chordata > Aves > Passeriformes > Sylviidae > Acrocephalus > Acrocephalus arundinaceus. Next base: position 1,766,510 of record JAJEOU010002598.1, read on the forward strand.
ACCATTCACAAGGTCTCACATTTTTATAAGTTTTGGTCCATTTGCACATTGGGATTTAATTGTCCAGTTACAGGACAGGTTGTGAGGTCCCATCCTTCTTGTTTTCTCTCTTCAGCCCCTATTGTTTGTGCATTTGGGCTGAAAGTTGTCCTTGGTGTGCAGCAGGACAAGGATTTGTTTTGTGTCCCTGCTGTGTGCAGAGAGCTGAGTGACACTGACTGTGAGCTCAGAGCTGCACCTTGGGCAGCACAGAGTCTGAAATACATGAAAGATAAAACTTCAGGCATCACAGTCACACCAGGAGTGGGGTTTCCATGGATGAGAGCTGCTGGTGCATGAGCACCAGGGTGTACAGGGTGTTTCAGCTGTGAGGCTCCCCTGCGTGTGGCTTTGTGCTCAGCACAGTGTCCCTGTCCCTGCAGCCTGGCCTGGCTCTCCAGCTGGCAATCCATTGTTTCCCACAGCCCTGGGAGGGGTGGATGTCATTCCAGCCAACACAGGGTGACACGCTGCCTTTTCCCATCTGGTAAAAGCCAAGATGGGAGCTGGGCTCAGCACCCAGACCCCACAGCGTGGCTCCTTGGCCTCTCAGTGTGATTCTGAGCACCCAGGCCCTACAGTGTGGCTCCTTGGCCTCTCTCAGTGTGATTCTCAGTACCCAAACCCCACAGTGTGGCTCCTTGGCATCTCTCAATGTGGTTCTCAGCACCCAGACCCCACAGCATGGCTCCTTGGCCTCTCTCAGTGTGATTCTCAGCACCCAGACCCCACAGCATGGCTCCTTGGCCTCTCTCAGTGTGGTTCTCAGCACCCAGACCCCACAGAGGGGCTCCTTGGCCTCTCTCAGTGATTCTCAGTACCCAAACCCCACAGTGTGGCTCCTTGGCCTCTCTCAATGTGGTTTTCAGCACCCAGACCCCTCGATGTATCCCCCAGCTCCCATTCTCAGTAGTTCCAGACTTTCCCATGCAGTTGTTCCTCAGGCTCCCAGCCCTTTGCAGCCCATGGAACCAGCCTGCCTGCAGGAAAGGAGCTCCTCACCTACTCTGGGGTGCACAGGGGGACATCCATGGTGCAGAAATCCTCCCTTCTGTGGCCAGCATGGGGGCTGTTTGTATGTGGGATGTGTGACAACTACCTTGTGTGCTTCAGCTGGGCTGGGGCATCTCACAGAGGTGGTGGCACTGAGGTCACTGCCTGCAGTAAAAGCCACTGGCTGAGCTCCATGGGCTGCTCCTCCTCTGGCCCTGCCTCTTGCTGGGCACCAGCAGTGGGCTGGCTGCCCTGGCGAGGTCCCTGGTCACTCAGTGCACTGCAGAAAGTCCCTGGTCACTGGGTGGGCTGCAAAATGTCCCTGGTCACTCAGGGGGCTGCAGAGGGGCCCTGGTCACTCAGTGGGCTGCAGAAGGTCCCTGGTCACTCAGTGGGCTGCAGGAGGTCCCTGGTCACTCAGTGGGCTGCAGAAGGTCCCTGGTCACTCAGTGGGCTGCAGGAGGTCCCTGGTCACTCGGTGGGCTGCAGGAGGTCCCTGGTCACTCAGTGGGCTGCAGGAGGTCCCTGGTCACTCAGTGGGCTGCAGGAGGTCCCTGGTCACTCAGTGGGCTACAGGAGGTCCCTGGTCACTCAGTGGGCTGCAGGAGGTGCCTGGTCACTCAGGGGGCTGCAGAAGGTTCCTGGTCACTCAGGGGGCTACAGAAGGTCTGTGGTCACTTAATGGGCTGCAGAAGGTCCCTGGTCAATCAGTGGGCTACAGGAGGTCCCTGGTCACTCGGTGGGCTGCAGAAAGTCTCTGGTCACTCAGTGGGCAGCAGAAGGCCCCTGGTCACTCAAAGGGCTGCAGATGGTCCCTGGTCACTCAGTGGGCTGCAGGAGGTCCCTGGTCACTCGGTGGGCTGCAGGAGGTCCCTGGTCACTCAGTGAGCTGCAGAAGGAGCTGGGCTGAGCAGGCACCAACCAAGCACCAAGGCTGCCCTGCCTGGCTCTGCCACCTGCCAGCCTCTCCCCACATCACAGCAGCCTGAAGCATTGATGGGCCACCCAAACCACACCTGGGAGCTGTGGCTTCACCCAAGAGGGGAGAAGAGTGATCCTGCTGGCCCCAAGGGTCTGCAGCCACTCCAACCTTTGGGGACACTGCTGGCATGCAGGCTGAGCCCTCATTGGGCTGACACCCAGGCTGACCCCCTCCTGCATGGCAGAAACATCCCCCTGAGCTGCATGGCCACCTTGGGAAGGGCAGGGCCAGGGGTCAGGACCCCATTTTCAGCAGCCAGGCACCATAGCTGGCAGCGTGGAGCTCCCATCATGGCTCTGAGTCCTCTCCTCCTCTTTCTGGTTCTTATTAATTCATGCTCCTGATCTGAGGCCTCCCAGATGTCCCATGGCTTGTGCCAGCTCTCTAATCAAGCTGGCCCAACCCCAGCTGGGCAGGAGGTATCAGGAACAAGGTGCATTCACTCAGTGCCATGGTCAGGCATCAGGTACAGAGATCTGTGGCCTCCAGCCCCAGCCAAAGCAAGACTCAGATTTCACCAGCTTTGTGCTTGCTTTTGGGCACAGGCATTGGAAATTATACAATATTTCAAGTAATTTTGTCAGGTAAAGGTAGTGCAGAGTGAAAATAGTCTCGCAAAACTTTTATTTTTTTCTTTTTTTCCTGGTCTACATGGTATTTCCTGTGGATATCTTTGTCCTTCCAAAAGAAAAAAAAAAATTGAAACCAAAGCAAAATCCTTTCTCTGCATTTTAGTGCCTCTGGCTCAATATTTCAAGATACCTTTCCAACAAAACTACCGGCACTGGAGCTGATGATCAGGTCTCCAACACCTCTCCATCACCTGTCCCATCTGCTTGGACTCTGGTGATGCTCCAGGGGTATGGAATTCCTGTTCCCAGTGCCCTCATGGCTCTGCTGCTGCCCTGAGCACCCTCAGCACGTGCTGTGCCTAAGGAGGCCCTGCTGACCCCCTAATAAAAGATCACAATTCCTTTATTTTAATAATTTGACAGCAGAGTGGAAATAGTCTCATGAAACTTTTCTTTTTTCTTTTTTTTCCTGGTCTACATAGTATTTCCTGTGGATAATTTTGTCCTTCCAAAAGGAAAAAAAAAATTAAACCAAAGCAAAATCCCATCCCTACATTTTTAGTGCCTCTGGCTCAATATTTCAAATATCTTTCCAACAAAACTACCGGGACTGGAGTTGATGATCAGGTCTCCACACCTTTCCCATGTGTTTGGACTCTGTTGATGCTCCATGGGGATGGAATTCCTGTTCCCCTCATGGCTCTGCTGCTGCCCTGAGCACCCTCAGCGCGTGCTGTGCCTAAGGAACCCCCTAACAAAAATACCACAATTCCTTTTTTTTTTTTTTAATAATTTGGCAGCATTTGACTCTGCCAGGCTCTGTGCATCCACACATACTCTGCTCCAAAAATCTCAGTGGATCTGGAAGCCCCTTGGGAGCCAGTGAGAGGTGGGACTGGGGACATCAGCCCAGGGCTGGGGACATCACAGGGCACAGCAGCAGCTCTGGCTCCCTGGCCTCTCAGCCTGCTTGGGGCACTCCCCCTCAGCCCTCCTCAGCACACCTCAGTGGCTCTTGAGAACAATGCGTGTCCCTACAATCTAAAGGCAAAAAGTCCTTGAACTTTCTGTCTGATTTCAAGGGGGGGAAAGCCCAGGAGATTATTGAGATCAATAGAGGGTTAGGGTGGAACAGGAGCTGTCATTGCCTCCTCCCTCTCCCCTGGCTCTCAGATCCTTGGCCACTGCTGGCCTGTCCCCATTAGCCATTGTTCCGATTCATTTTAGATGAAGGGGCTTTTGTTGTGGGAGCCGATGTGGGGTCACATCACCCCTTGGTTATCAATCTGTTTCCCTCTGCTCCGTCCCATACTCCATCTCCCCAGCACAATGGGATGTTTTCTTCAGCAGCAGCTTCCTGACAGGCAGGGCTTCCCTCTCCCTCCAGACCTTATAATCACTTGTTAAGTTGTGCTAGCCTCGGGCTCCCGGTCCCTTTTCCACCGTGCTCCCAGTTTAACCCCTGATCCCGTCTGTGCCACGGGTCACTGGGAAAGGGGAAAAAACACAACCGTGCCAGTGGGGCCAGCACGGGCTGTGCAGGCACAAAGCACCCGAGGTGAAGCCTTCCCCTTCCCCTTCCCCTTCCCCGGCTCTGTGAACACACCTGGAAACATCAGAGGGTGGAAGCAAAACCTTCAGCTCCTCCTGTGCCAAGGGGGCAGAAGATTTTGGTTGCTCAGTTTGAGCCTCTGCAGACTCACAAAATAAATTGACTCTAATAATTCTCTGAAGGTGGAAGAGTAAAAAAAAGGCTTTATTTACGGTTTACTTGCTTTCTTTTATAGCATGCTGCAAAGCTGACACCTCTCTTCATTGGTTGAGTAACAGGAATAGCAAACAGCACCTGGCAGAGCAAGTGTTATGAGAAAAGGGCACTGCTTACTTAAATGTTTTGAGAAAAGGAGAAAGATGTTTTGGGAAGAGAAACTGTTGACAGCTTTCCCTTGGGAAAGGAGCTAGCAATGGTTAGCAAGCTGAAATTTTCTCAGGCTCAGAAATATCGAGCCCACAACGTGCCAAAGGTCTCACCAGGTAAGCAGGGCTGTTTCTTGAAGAGCATCCCAAAAAATCAGGCCATTTGGAGTAGAAAACCTCCTGCTGCTGCTGCTGCAAGGAGGATTTTGGCACCAGCCATGCCAGGAGAGGAGCCCCACACCCCCTCAACAGGAGCACCCAAAATAACTGGAGCAGTGGAGCATTCCTGGGGGAGGCAGGAGAGCAGCCAGCAATAAAACTGTAAATAGATAAAAGGAGAAAGGGAAGGAGCAAAGTAAGGAGCAAGTGCAAACAGGAGCACCAAGGAGAGCCTGCCAGCCCCATCCCAGGGCTGAGCCCACGCCAGCAGCAGATTGGTGCCAGGAAACTGAGTCAGGGCCATGGTGAACAGCCCTGGGGGTGGCCACACTCCCCTGCACCCTGCCAGCACAAAGGGACAGTGCCCAGTGCCCAGCAGGGTGTGCAGAGCTGCCCTGGCCCCCAGGGATCCAAGCACCCCTGCCAGGCTTCGGGAGAGCCACGCTGGGTTGTGATGGGTGTGCTGAAAGGCTCTGAGATGGGCAGACAGAAATTGAAGTGAAGAAAGAGGCTGCACTGAAAATGTTAAGTCAGTCGTGCAGGAGAGTGAGTAAAATGAAAAGCAACTTTTTCTCCAAGCTCTAAGTCATTTAAAAACCCTTAAGCTATCCCTGAGAAGGGTTATTTTTGCAGCAGGGCTAAAATAGATAAGACGAGTAAGTTCTCAGCACTTGATGTCATGATGTCAGAATTTTTCTGGCTTTATAATGCAGCGTTCATCAAATGGTCTCTGTAGCGAGAAAAACTCATCCAAAAATAAGGTCCAAACCAGTCTGCTGCTAATAAAGAGTCTCAGATTTGCAGCTGTACTAACAGAGTCCACAGCAATACGGGTGGAACAATTTCCCTGTATTGCCCTTTCGAAAGCTTTAAGGCACCTTCCTTCTTGGAGAGCTGTTCCTGGCTGCAGAATTACTGGTGCCTTCAGCCCCAGGAGGCAGAAACCATGAGTCAGGGTCTGTAAAAATATCACAAGTTTGCCTTAAATATCGTAGAGCTCTTTTAAATATAGATATATTTAGCTTATTGCTTTCTAGACACCGAAACTTTTTTATACAGGCTCTGGTCATATTTTCCCTAGTCAGCTAGTGCCTCTTTAAAGGAAAAGTGAGATTCACACAAATATTTCCAGGAAAAATGCTGCAAACATAAGTCTTGCAATGCAATCCCAGCAGATACACTCTACCCCCTTTCACACCAATTTCACTTCTCTTTTCTGTTTTTCTCCACTTGAAAGAATCTTTTTTTCCAAGCAGAAAGTGTAGCACTGTTCTAAGTGTCTAGGAAAACAGTATCATAATGAGAATAATAAGAAGTCACTTTTGCCCTTGTGCAGGGCCCAGCCCAAAGCCCATTGATGTCAGCAAAGTCTTTTCATTGACTTCAATGAGCTGGATCAGAGCAGAGATTTATAAAGGCATTTAGGTTCCTAATGGGGTAAGTAGTTGCCTAGAGGTGTTGGGGGCCTAACCTGCCTATAGCATTGTGTAAATCCACTGATATATTGGAGCACTGAAATACCTGAAACGCTACAGTATCCTGGAGTCACCAAACACACCGAGATCTACTAGAGTAATTCATTGCAAATAGCATTTGTTATTAATTTTGGTCTGTTTACCATTTGGAAACACATTTTTACTAGCCAGCCAGCTCTGCAGATGGCTGATTATAATTCAATGCAATTTTTTCACCCCTCTTTCATGGTTTTTGGATACACCAGCTTTATTTCCAAGTAGTTGAAGTTTAAGTCCTCAGCTAGATCCACACCAAACAGAAGGAAAAAAAAAAAAAAATCTGAGTCAAGTGTTTCATGTGCAAGTTTGTTTGAAAATTCCGTAATCTATGACAAACATTTCAAATTAAGAGGGCATTCCCACAGGCAATGAAATAACGAAGCCCTTAGAAATCAGGCAGCCGAGCCACGGAGCTGAGAGCTATTTCCACATTTTATGTACTCTCAAAGGAGAGGAGCAAATTCCAAGAGCAATACCACGCTGTGTTTGTAGATATTTCATTTACCAACCGTGGGCCAGATCCTGCAGCCAGCCTAGGGGCAGCCTGTGCAGGTTAGAGGGGAAAAATCTGATTTTGGGTGTTTCTGTGCTGTGCTCAGCACCGAGCTCAGCGGAACTGTTGCTTGTGACAGTGTGAGTGCGTTTTACACCCCTGAGCTGAGATTGAGGGAGCTGTCCTTCCGTGCAGAGGTGTTTGTGTCTAGATTATTGGGAATATATCAGGAATGCGATCTCAGGTCCGCAGGGATGCGGGGGGTGAGTTCAAAAGTGGACGGACAGGCGGATGGACAGCGCGGTCAGCCAGACACCGGTGTCCGTGCTGGACAGAAAAGTCCTGCGGAGTTCGGCCGCCACAAGCGGCTGCCCGCGGGCAGCAGGATGTCCCACCGGGGCTGGAGAGCAGCCGGCACCGAGGGAAAAGCTAAAAAAGCGTTCCCAGATCTCCTCCCTGCCCTACGGGATAGGCTCAGGGCATCCCTGCACTCTCCGCGACAGCTCCCGGCACAGCCTCCGGGGCATTCCCGCATCCGTCTGCCTCCGGAACAACCTCCCGGCCACCCACGCATCCCCCGGCACAGCCTCCCGGGGGCTTCCCGCATCGCCCCGAGCATCCCCGAGCATCCCCCCGCGCTCCCGCGGCACATCCCGCGCCGCATCCCCGCATCCTCTGGCGCAGCTTCCCGGACAGCCCCGCTCCCCCCGAAAGGGCTCGGCAGCGCCTTCCCAGCGGGGTCCGCCCGCTCCGGGGGCGGCTTTGCCCCCCGCCCCCGCCGCGCCATTGGCCCCGCCGCCGGCAGCGCTCCGCCCCGCGCCCGGTGATGCCTCGGCCGAAGTTTTCCGCGGCGGGCTCCGCACGTGGGAGCCCCGCGTCGAGCCCCGCTATCACCGCATCCCCGCCGAGCCCGGGGCGGCTCCCCGCTCCCCCAAACCCGCTGATCCCCGGCGGGGGATGCCCGGCTGAAGCGGGGGATGCGGCAGCGCGCAGCCCCCCGGCCCCGCGGAGCGCAGCGCGGAGGGGCCGCGCCGGGGGGCGGCCGCGGAGCATGGCCAGGGCGCCCGGCCGCCCTCTCGGGGTAGCATGGCCGTGAGCGCGGCGGCCGCCCCCGCCGCCGAGCCGCTGCCCCGCAGCATCTTCAAGAAGTTCCTGGTGATGCTCTGCTCGCTCCTCATGTCCCTCTACGTTTTCTACTGCCTGGCTGACCGCTGCCAGACGCTGCCCGGACCCATCATCGCCGCCGGCGCCGCATCGGAGGAGGACGAGGGCGGCGGCGGAGAGTTCCTGGGCGGCTCTGCCGAGCTGCCCCCCTGGCAGGCGGCGGCGGCGCGGCGCAAGCGGCTCCTGCAGCGGCTCAAGCAGCGGCGGCGGCGGCAGGAGGCGGCGCCGGGCGCGGAGGTGCCGGCCGGGGGCGGCGGGAGCCGGGCCGGCGGCTCCGGCGGCGGGGGCGGCGCGGCGGGCACGGCGGCACCCTGGCTCTGCTGCTGGGCGAGGGCAGCAAGCGGCTGCCGCAGGCCATCATCATCGGCGTGAAGAAGGGGGGGACGCGGGCGCTGCTGGAGTTCCTGCGGGTGCACCCCGACGTGCGCGCCGTCGGCGCCGAGCCCCACTTCTTCGACCGCAACTACGAGCGGGGACTCGCCTGGTACAGGTACGGGACGGGCGGCGGGACGCGGCCGGGATGGGGATGAGGATGGGGATGGAGCGGCGGCCGAGCCGCCAGTGCCCCCCGCTGGCCGCTGCTCCCGGCAGCGCCGTTCTCGCTCCCCAAACCACCCGGGGATCCTTTTCTCACCCGCCCCGCCAGCCCCTGTGTTCGTTCCTCCGTTCATCGAGCGCGCTTCCTTCCCCGCAGCCCCTCGCTCCACCCGTTCCTCCGTCCCTGCTCGCAAATCCTGCAGCCCTTCTGTCCCCGCATCCCTCCTGGCTGTCCCCATTGCTGTCGCTCGGTGCGGGTCCCTCCGCCGGCCCCGCTGCAGCCCCGGTAGCCCCACACACAAAGGCAGAAGCGGTGGGTGCCCCGCCGGCCTGGGGACTCCACGGGGATGCTGAGGCAGAGCTGAGCCCTGCCGTGAGGAGCAGAGCCCCCCCCGATATCTTTGTACCCCCCCAGCTCCTTGCAAAACCTGTGGCTGACTCTCAGCCGAGCCGCCCCGCAGCCCCGGCTGCCTCCCCGTGGCATCATCGCCTCCCGCAGCTCCCAGCCCAGCGCTGCAGCCGCTTTTCCTCGGTCAGCGTGCACAAACCCCGCTATTCCCCACGTAAAAATTTCAGCATCCCGGTAACCACTAGCCAAAAATGTCACTTGCCAGGAGCACACCCCGCATGCTCCCCTTGCCCCCGAAATACCAGCAAAAGGTTCATCGGGTGGTTCTTTCAATGAATTAGTGTTTTGTTCAGGCAGTAAACGTTAAAGCCAAGAGGGTTCTCACTGAAGTTGTTGAGATCTTTTTTTGTCGTGTGTTTTAAAGTTAGTCGAGGAGCGTTTTCCCGGCAGATTCCTTTGGGGGGGCTTGGATAGGGTGAGAGTGAAGCTGCTGTCTGTGTTTGTGGCTTTCTTGAATGGACAAGCAAACAGGAGAGGGTTTGGGGTACCCCTGGAGCTGGTTTTACTTTCTCCTAAAGCCGGGCTATAACAGAGGGAAGAGGATTTTGGCTCAGCTTGTGGTGACAGTGTTGAAATGTGGAGTAGGGTAGTACTGACAGGCCGAGTGTTTATGTAAAAGTCTCAACACGTGGAAGGGATGAGCTTCCCTGTGTACCCGCCAATGTCAGAGACACGCTGGGTTCTGCAAGCTGCCAAGTGTGGGTTCTCTCGAGAAGAAAGATTTCCTTTTGTGTGGGCTGAAGCTGTCTACAAAATCGTATTTTTAGTCTGTGCTTATCCAATTTCCACATGCTGACCCTGTAGCAGAAAGGAAACGTTAAAAACGAATCTGAAAATCCTCGAGAACTCTAATCAAGCCTTGACTTTGAAAAATAAACACATGGCTGTGGGGTGGCATCTCCTGAAATTTATGGTGGATATGCAGAAAAGCTCATTTATCAAAGATGCTCTCGGAGCTTTGAGGAGCAGATGGCAGTGGGACAGACCTGCTTCTGGGAGCAGTCCCTGAGCGAGGAGCGCAGACCTAGACAGAGGAGGAGCCACAGGCATTTAGGGCACAGCACAGCCCTCGGTGTCGGGGATATAATTTTCCAGAGGTTTGGTCTTGATCTTGCAGCTCTTACTCGCTGGACGTGCTGTCCCGTGTGCTGTTTGTGTAACCATTCTGTTTTAGCACTTGGCACATGAGCTCTCCTATTAATTGCTGCAGTTTGTTTATTCTGCTATTTGATGTACTGAGTTGAGTTTCATCTTTTTTTTTTTCCTTCCCCATTTTATTTTAAATTTTATTAGCCCTGTGGAGGCTGAGGTACAGTGAATTCTTTGTATGGGATTATTCCTTTGAGACCTAATCTTGCTGGCTTTGCTGGTGTGAGTAATCTTTGCTAACACACAGAGTCCCGGCGCGGTGGCAGGGCTGCGGTGCCAGCCTGCTACAAATACTCATTTTAAACCCTTACCTGTCCCTCTTCGTGCTTTGTTGCTGCCTTTGATGAGTGCTCCGCTCTGGGGAAGTGGCCAGATGTTTGCCAGAGGTCCCCATTCCTTATCTTTGGCATCAGAGGCTTAGGTTTCATGCGCGCTGCTGTTTCCCAGCAGGCAGACTAAACAGCGTCATTACAAGGTATAAACACCCGGGTTTGTTTTCAGCGCCCGCAGGAAGCCGGCACAGGCAGCGGTGCCCTGGCCCAGGGAACAAAAACCTGGTGGAAGTGCCAGGCAGCCTTTGTAGCTGATGCTGGAGCACGGAGGTGGGCTGTGACAGCCACGGGTGGCTGAGGGGTTTGGGGCATGAGGAAAACCCTGGTTCCCCCTGGGAACAAAAGAGCTGCTCCCCTGTGATCGTGGAGGAACAGCTGAGCTGTGGCTGCAGCAGTGATGCTGCTCCAGCAGCACTCAGGGGTACCTGTGAGGCACGGGGACACACAGGTCACCTGCTGGGGTGGCACACGGTGCATGGAAACGTCACCCAGGAAATCAAACGGAGTCAGGGTGCAGCTTTGCAGCCCCTGTGGAAGGGCAGCTGTCCCCCCCTGAAGCTGACATTTTTTTGTCATTAAATTGGTGAGTGTGACACCTCCGCGTGGGCCCGTGTGTGGGCTGACTATCAAGGGGAGCTGTGTGCCCACAGGAGCTTTTTCTGGTTTGGGTTTGAGCCCCCTCATGCAGCAGGGACAAAAGGAGGGAGGGGGCAGCCCACAATGCTGGCATTGACTTCAGTGCTGGGATTGCTGCTCCAGCCCTGAACAAGGCCATTGAGCGAGCAGAGTTCAATAGCAGGTGAGCATGGGCTTTAATAGAGTTCAACTGCCAACCCCCACCCGAAAAGGGCTGTACAGCCTGGGGAAAACTCCCAAGAACGGGGGCTGAGCCAGCCTTGTTAAAAAAAAAAAAAAGAAAAAAAAAAAGGCTGGATTAAAAGAAAATATCTGTTTGCGGGTGATACGGCGAATCTGGCTCTTTCCCTCTGATCTTTTGTTAGTCTCGCACTGATTGAGCTGCCTGTTGGAATGCCATTATACTGTCAGTCACCCCAGGAACGTTTATTTCATATGTTTTAATCTCCCTGCCTCCCTAGCACCAGTGCCACTTTCGCGAGAGTGAAGCCAAGTTAATGTCATTGGATTACATCTGATCCAGGGGGAGATGAAAGATAATTCAAAGTTACTCCGTCAGGTTGGGAGTTTAAATATTGCTCCTCCTTGATGCTTCCAGAGCTGGGGAGTTCTGACTCTTAATTAATGTCCTCTTGGGATTTCTTTCCAAGGTTTTTGTTGTTGTGTTTTGTTCTGTTTGTTTGGAGGGGTTTTTTGTTTGTTTTTTTTTTCTTCTTTGTAATCTAGGCAACCACTGATATTTCTGAGTCAAAGGGAGCAGAAACATCTCAGATGCTGAGGAGGTCTGGGATGGAGGGACAGGAGGATTGTTGGGAGGGGATGTGCTCCCAGCAGCTGTGTCCCACCTCGAGCTGTGTCCCATCCTCTGTGTGTCCAAGCAGGGTGAGATCAGAGCCCTGGGGATGGAGGAGCCAGGCTGCTCCTGCAGCAGGGATTTTGAGGAATTTGTCATCCAGCAGTGCATTCTGAGTGAGTTAGTGTGGGAGGGAGGGTGGCAGTGGTGGTGTGGGGGCAGGAGTGTGTGGATGATGTTGGGGGAACATCAGGGCAGTGAATACAATTTATGGAAGGTAGAGCAGGACGGAGTGGCCTTTGGGAGGAAAGATCTCATTGCAAACCCCCCTGGGCGAGGGCGATGCTGCAGCAGTGGTTGCCTTGAGGTGATCATCTCCCCACCTTCCTTCAGCCATCCCTGCTGCTTCTGCAACAAACACCAGCTCTTTGTGTTCAAGGTGTGCCCAGCACAGAACGTGGCTTGTTGAGTTTAAACTGGGTTTTTTCCACTCCCTGCTGCACGTAGGACAGTCTGGTTTAGCAGCACCTTCTCCTTGTCCTGGGAACATCTCATCTCCCAAACACATTTGAATCACTAACAGCATCCAGCACAGCCTGCAGCAGTTTCTCTGGAAATTACAGCCTTGGACAGCCACATGCTGAAGAGGATCAAGGTCCTTGTTTGTTTATTTATTAGCTGTGCAATCAAACACCTCCTGTACTGAGCTGGCAGGGCCAGGTACTGCATAAAAAGGCAACAAAAGGAGGTCTTGGCCCCAAAGTGCAGCTAATTCACCGTGAACAGCAGGTGGGGATGGGCTGAGGCTGGCACAGACAGTGCAGGTCAGGCAGCCTGAGTCTCCTGGGCCACGAGTCCCTGAGGGGAGGATGAGGTGGGGCTGTGGGTGCCTGAAGGGACCTTTCTTTGCTGGGGAAAAGCAAGGGGGAAAGGGAAATGGGAAAGGGAAGCTGGAAATGCTGGGAAAATCAGAACTGGAGTCATTGAGTCTGTATGAGACAATAACTGGTTCTTATGTGAAATATATATTCCCTCTAGCCAGCCCCCAGGCTCTGGCTAGCTCAGTTTCTCAGGGCTTTTAGGGAGATATATTTCATAGAGACAGAATAAAGATTTCAAAAGGGTGGCTCTCACCCCTCTGCTTCAGTCCAAGCTTTATTTTCCATGTGGTGTTCCAAAAGAGTGAGGAGAGACAGGAAGAGACAGGGGTTTATCTAGTTTAGGGCCAAGGAAAGATATTGGCCCTGAGCCAATAGGGTCAGGAGTAGGTAAGATAGGGAGGAAGGGTCCAACTACATGCACAGGCTTCAGGGGGACTCTGAGGGAAAAAACATTTCTCAGAGGAATACAACACTTATGCTCGTGTGTTTTGCCACTGCCTGGCTTGGATACTCCAAGGAATTTCAGGAGAGATGTGAAACAGTTTGGAAGTTGACACCCAAGGGCTGGGGAGATGTCTGGTGTTCCCACGTGTAAAGGGGATGTCACTGCCTGTTGCAGACGGGTAAAAAATGTTATAAAAGAAAGATCTTCTAAAATATGAAATTAAGCCTTGCTCTGCTAAATTAATAGCCTGGCTGTCATTTCTCCTAAGTGCAGCTAAGTAGTTTGCAAGTTCCCATGCAAAAATAATCTTGGGTATGAAGAGTTTGTTAACACAGCAACCTATTCGTGGGGAGAAAAACAAGTGCACCTGCATAAATATTAGATTAGATTAGTTCCATGAGAACCCACAAAGGAAAAATGTAAACAACCTGAATCTTAGCACGTACACACAAATCACCTTCTGAGCAATGAATGAAGTAGGAAGAAAACTACCAGCCAATGGGTGTTGCACATCAGGTCTGGGGAAACTGTGTAAAATAAGTGATGTGAAAAAAGAATTGGCTTTTCCTGCATGAAGGAAATGGAGTCTTGGCTGATTTATTACAACTGCTCTGTGCTGCAGGGATGGAACCAGCAGGGCTGTGGTGTGACACCTCTCTCCCGCACAGCACGAGGAGTTTATGGAGTCTGATGGGTTAATGTCTGGGTTTGGAAAGACAGTTCTCTGCTAGGGAGAGCTGGAGCTTCCCTTGGAATGGAGAATGTCACACCCCTCCCCTCCAAATTATTGTAATTTTGCAATTAGGGGCTTTCAGGAAAAGATATGGGAATAGGAGTAACAGTTCTTTAACAGGAATAAAGACGACAACAAAACAAAATACAAATGCAGTAGTACAAAGAAAAGCAAGTAAGCAAAACAGAAGTCCTGGAAAAAATCCTGACAAAGTCAGGATACGACCTGACACCCTGTTGGTCAGGGTGTTGGGAGCAGCCCAAATAAATCCCAGATGAGTTCTGTGGGGTACAGATAATGGAGTAGGAAAAGTCCAGTGGTGGCGAGATGGGTCTGGTCTTCCTCTGGTGGAAAAACAGATCCCTGCTGTTCCTGAGCCTCAGTTTTTATCCAGGTAGGAACAGTTGGCTCCGCCCACACTGGGTGGAGCCTCTCCCAATGGGATGATGTCATGTGTGATGTCATTGGTGAGCCTTCATGGCCCATTATCAGCAGATATCCCCGATGATGTCATGTGTGATGTCATTGGTGAGCCTTCATGGCCCATTATCAGCAGATATCCCCGATGATGTCATGTGTGATGTCATTGGTGAGCCTTCATGGCCCATTATCAGCAGATATCCCCGATGATGTCATGTGTGATGTCATTGGTGAGCCTTCATGGCCCATTATCAGCAGATATCCCCTGGAGGATGGACGGGAGGTGACAGAGATAACAAACCCTGCCCCAGCTGCTTTAACAGCTGGGCCATTATCAGAAGGGATCCGCCCCCCTTCCCCTGGAGTTACAAGAGATAAAGAAATCTCTGCTTTTACAGCAGATGAAATAGAAAACAAATCTCTTGCCTACCCACCCCAAGACAGTTAAACAGCACCCAAAGCAGGTGAAGCCCAGCAGAGCTGCTGGCAGAGCAGCTGTAGCCTTGGCACAGCTCTGGCTGTCCTCCTGCACCTGGATGGACTCTCCTGTACAGACACCCCTGACGAGATCTCCCTGCAGAGAGCTGGGGCTGGGCTCTTTTACTCCTTAAATGGATCCCAAAGGTGTGGACATGATTTTCTGGCCTGAGAGAATTTTTAGCTGGTGCTAGCTTTCCCAAGGGAAACTTTTTCAACAGTTTCTCTTCCCAAAACAGCTTTGTGTAAATAAAAACCTTTCCAATATTTCTAAGTAAACAATGTTTTTCCCATAACAAACCTCTATTCAGTGTTGTGTACTATTTCTGTAGTTTAACCAATTAATTTGAGAGGTGTCAAATGCTATGCACCAATAATGTGCTTTTTAGTGCAGCATGCTATAAAAAAGCAGAATGAATTGTAAATAAAGCCTTCATTTTCTGTTCTGTCTTCTGAGAATTACTGGAGTCAATCACCCTTATTTCATGTCCTACGATGACACAAAAGGTCATTATTTTTTATGATTTTTGAATTATTTTGTATCTCTACATATCCCTTCTGTTTTCTGTTAATGGAGAAGTTCATATCTGGGTTTGTGTCTGTTCCTGGTGATGGAGTGAGCTCCTGAGCTGGATCATTATGAGAAATCAACCACATTCCTATCAGAAAGCATCAAAATAAATCCATAAGATTTTACTGGACTCCTCTTTCCAGATGCTGTGGTCTGCACTGGGGTAAGCTGGGAGGTTCATAATTCTATAGCTCCCATCCTGCTCTTCAGTACTGCTTCACACCCCGCTCCTGGAGAGAACGGCACCTTTCTCACCCACCTCGTGGCTCTTTATGCTTGGAAAAATCTTGACCCAAGATGCTTGGAAACAGAGCTCTCCTGGCCCTGCCTGTTGGTGCTGAGCAATTGTGAAAATATGGCCTTGGCTGTCCAAGATGTTGTCAGTAAAATTCTCTGAGCCAGCTCTCGTGGAGAACAGCACAAAGCTGCAGCTGGCTGGGGTGAGAGCTCATTTATGGCAAAAATTGGGATAAACTTTAGAGAAGCAGCAGATTCACCTGCTTTAACCACTCTGGTTGGATTCTGTGAGTCTCCATCTGTGCAGGGAGCCCGTCCTGCTGCCTTTGTGGGGGGCTCCTGGGGGGCATCCCATCGAGTCTGGGGTGCAGGGCCCTGCTCTGGCCACACCATCACCGCCAGGATGTCTTTACCTCAGCCCAGCTTGGATTTCACCCTGACCTTTTGAAGTTTATAATAGGAGCACTGAGGTCTGGCGAGGGGGAAGGGAGCTGGGCATTTCCAAAGGGTTCAGAGCGAACCAGATCAGAAAACCTGGGAATAACCCCCTGTGAAACTCCTGAGCTGCTAATTACACTTTTTCCCTGGAGAATTCTGAGGTAACCCAAACTGCTTTCACAGGGAAACAGCAGATGCTGGCGAGGGGCAGCAGGGATATAAATCTTTGCAAATTCTCATTACGTGCAGGTATGGTGGGAGGGAAGTGAATGGTTGCAGTTAAATTTGAGTATTTGGTTGGATACGGGGGTCCTACCCCATTAAAAAGCCCCAAGTGGGGCAGTGAGGGTGCTCATGCAAGGTCTGGGGTCATCTCAGGGGTTGTGACAGTGGCTGGTGTTTCTGCCTTTCTCCTGAATAAACCCCCCTGCAGGAAATTCACTTTTTCATGCTTTGGGGTGAAACACGTTCAGCTCCAAACTGATCCCTGTGCCAGGAGCTCAGTGAGCAGGATGGTGCCCGCAGTGAGAGTATAAATAGAGTTGCTCGAGAAGTGAATTATCCCTGGCATTTCTTCCCTTGAATAATGCGATTCCGCGGGAGGAAATCTTTCAGCAGAAGAAATCGCCGGCTCCCTTCGTGCGTGGCAAGATCATCCTTCTTGCTTCCTGGAAGTGAGGAGACTCGTTGTGTGCTCTTGCTCTTGCAACACCATCTGTTGCAGGATGTGAAGATCCTGCTCAAACTCCCCCAGGCTGCTGGGCATGTCTCTGGTGGGTGATAGAGGAGAAAACTCTGGTTGCTGCCCCAGGGCAGCTTTGGAAGCCTCCTGTGGTTGTTTTCCCCCATGGCTGAGCAGCTGTGCCCGAGTGCCACCTAAAAAAATCCCACTGGGGCAATTCCAGGTGTCTGGGACCTTTCTTGCACCAAACTCCTGCAGCTGCAGTGGGATCCTGCCTGGCCCCAGCTCTACCCCACGCTCCAGTTCCTGAGCGCAGCTGGTGGCTGCAGGCTGGGATATTAACAGCTGGATCATCTCTTTCCACAACCACCCTTCTCACATCATCCCCTGGGGAGAGATGTTCAGGTTCATGATGGGAAGCTGGCTATTTATTGATTTAATTATTTATTTCTCTCTCTCCATTGGAGTCATTTTTTGTTTAAAATTGCAAAAAGCCAGGCTAATTTGCTCTGCTGTTGCCCATTGGAAGAGGGGTCCCTCCCATAAACCAAACTGTCTGGGAAAGCCTTTTATGGAAAATCACCAGATCAACAGTTTTACCTTCTGTGTTTTTCCATGCGTGGCTCTGTGTGTTCATAGCTGCAGCTTTCAGCTCTCAGTGTTGTCATCACTGTTTCACTTCTGCCTTCGTGGTCTTGTATCACAGAGCATCTTTGGACATTATTTAAACACTTCTGCACGATCTGAACTGGGAAGCCTGAATTGTTCTGAATGTCTGAACCAACGTCTGAACTGTTTGGGAAGCCCAATTAGAGGGGGAAATTCCAAGCACTGGCTCAGTAGAACAAGTGAGGACACATCTGGATTTCCCACCTGGGTTTTGCTCTGTCCCGACTCCTCCAGCACAGAGTTAGTGGGTGAAAGCTGGAGATGTGATGCCAGGAGAGATGTTGTGCCAAGGAGGTTCCTGGCTCAGCTGAGACCCCCCCAAACACCCTGCAGATCAGTGCCCCACCATGCTGCTGTGCTCCAGCCCCTGTAGCCAGCAGGACACGTTGCTTTTCCCATTTTGCAGCTGCACTTTGGCTCTGGAGCTGTTACCTCAGTTGGAAACTTCTTCTTAAACCCCTTTGGTTTCCAGCATTGCTGGACTCCAGGTTGTACCTTGCCAAATTTTGGGTTGGGCCTCAGTAAAGCTGTTTGGAGGTCCCTGGGTGTCATTGTAGGACATGAAATAAATTGACTCCAATAATTGTCCAAAGGCAGAAGAGAAAGAATGAAGGCTCTTTATTTACAGTTTACTCACTTTTTTTATAGCATGCTGCACTGAAAAGGGAACCCCATTGGTCCATAGGATTGACACCTCCTCCATTGGTTCAGTAACAGAAATAGGAAACAAAAGTCCTGGGAGAGGTTTTGTTATGGGAAAAGTACAGAGTTTACCTAAAATGTTTTGAGAGAAGAGCAGCTATTTACAAAAGCTGTTTTGGGAAGGAGAGAGCTGCTGAAATGTTTCCCTTGGGAAACTGGCACAGCTAAAATTCTCTCAGGCTCAGAAATCATGCCCACACCTGGGTCTCCAGTGCAGCAAGGCACA
Organism: Acrocephalus arundinaceus; assembly: GCA_021534815.1. Lineage (NCBI taxonomy): Eukaryota > Metazoa > Chordata > Aves > Passeriformes > Sylviidae > Acrocephalus > Acrocephalus arundinaceus. Next base: position 1,784,680 of record JAJEOU010002598.1, read on the forward strand.
GCTTTCCCCTGCCCTGGGGGACCTGCACCCATGGCAGGGGATGGGGGGGAGCAATTAGTGGGTGCAATTAGTGTTGTGCCATTAACATGCTGTGATTTGCACAAGTAAAGCTGGTGATGGCAGAGGAGCCTGGGTGTGCCAGAGCCACAAGTGAGGGAGATCTCCTGTGGGCCTGATATTTCTGAGCCTGAGAGAATTTTTTAGCTTGCTAACAACTGCTAGCTCTTTCCCAAGGGAAACTTCTCAACATTTTCTTTTCTCAAAACAACCTTGTGGAAATAACTACCTTTTCTATAACATTCTCTTGCCAGCTGGTGTTTCTATTTCCATAGTTTAACCAATGGAATTAGAGAGGTGTTGTTCCTATGCACCAATCATGTTCCTTTTGTATCAGAGTACCTTATAAAATAGCAGGAAGAACTGTAAAATAAAGCTTCTGATTTCTTTGCCTTCTGATTTTTTGGCATTCTGATTTCTCTGGAGTTTCTTCATCTCCAACAGTGATAATCTCCCTCTGTGAGACACAGACACTGGGTCAGTGGCCTCACCTGGGGTGTTTCTCACCTCCCCAAACCTTGCTGGTAGAAAATATTGGCAAAGCCACGGCACAGCTCATCCCATCCCGTGTTTGGTGCCATGACTTGCAGCACTGCTGGGATGGAGGATGCTCCACTCTGCTGATGGCAGAAAAGCACCCAGAGGCTCTGGCAGGGTGAGACTGAGCGTGTGGGACCTCCTGGGACACGTTCAGCCAGTGTTGATCTCCCCTGGCTGAGGTGAGAGGGGAGTTTGGCTGGTACAAGCACAACTGGGTGCTGAACGTGTGCTGAGCTTCCCTCGGCACCAGCCTCATCCTCTGGGCTGGCCCTCAACCAGCTGCTTGTGCTGAAGGTCAGGAAAAGTTCCCCTGATGCCTCTCACAAGGGTTGGGGGTGCTAATCCCCACCTCTGGAACTTCCATCCTGGGTATTCTGGTCTCTGCCCCTAAAAATGAACTCTGCCCTTTCAGTTGGCTCCAGTTGTCTTTGTTCCCTGTCCATGGAGCTGCTGGCAGAGCTCCACACAGGGCTTGGGGTGCTCTGCTTCTGATTGTTTTGAGATGATTCTTCTGAAAGACAATTTGGGGTTTTTCTGCATGCAAGAGCTGCGTGTCTCAGCAAGGCATGGAGTGAATATTGCACAATAATCCCGTCCTCCTGCACTGCTGAACTCTGCTGTGTGAAAATGAATATTTACCCATAAATATTTGCTTGGTATTCAGCGCTCTCGTACGTGTGTGGCAAAGGTTGTTGTAGCCTTCATCACCTCTAAAAGGAGGATAAAAAACACAAAAGGAAAATCTCACTGCCTGCAGTGAGCAGAGCACAGGCAGTGACACGCAGAGCCGGGCCAGAGGAACGTGGCTTGGGGTTGACAGCTGGCACAGCCACGCCCTGCTCATTCTACTGGTCCAGAATCCTCTGGGAGGAGATTTCATGGGCTGGTTCCTGGTTCTTTGGGCTGATAACCCCCGAGATGTTTGTTCAAAGTCCTTGTCCCAAGCCCCGGTGCCAGCAGAGAGAGTCGGGATGTGTCAGCTCAGGTTCTCAGGGTTGTTCATTGTTTCTGATCTGGTACATTTTGTTCTCACCCAGCTTGGGTGCTGCTGCAGTGCTGCTCATCCCTGACTGACCACCCCGAGGGCGCTCTGAACTTTTTATCCCAAATATTCCGTGCTCTGTGTTTATAGTGAGATACCAACACCCATCACTGTGTTAGACACTGCACTGCTGTGCTAAACCAATCCAAAAGTGCCACCACCACAGCAGGAGATGGAGGGCAAGAAGAAGTACCAGAAGGACAGGGGCACACCCAGATTCCTCCATCTTGCCCTCTTGAACCCTCATGAAACCCCAAAATTCTACATCTAAATTAATCCTGTTCTAATCAAACTCTTGTGGTTTGTCTCTGGAGCCCTTGCCAGGGTCTGGGATCACCCAGGGCAGCCAGAGGGATGTGCTGGGTTCTGACATCTGGTTACTGAGGCAGTGGCTGTCCCTCCTCCCCCTCTCTCCATCTGTACCATCAGCAACAGGTTGGAGGAAGCAGAATTAGAGACTTTTCTCAAACAGTGTGAGATTAAGCTGTGAAATTGGCTGCCACAGGAGGTTTTTTAGCTAAAAAGTGCCCTGGAAGTGCTTGGCAAAGAACAACGCATCAGGAGCTGCTAAACCTGATGGAACAAAAAGAAAGTGAAGCTGAGGGAGTTGCAAAGTCTCATCTGGGAGGGACCCAGGGGTCTGCTCCTGCTGCTGGTACAGGAATTATCTTGTGGATCATGAGGTGATGCAGGGTGCCCATAACTGTTACTGGAGGGGAGTTATGGTTTGTTGGTTAAAAATCCAGCTGGTGTGCAGTTTTTTCCAGTTTGGCATCATGTGGTTGGTAGCAAAGAAGGGAGCATTTCCTCCTTGCACCATGGTCTGGGTGATTTGGGTGGAAATGACCATCAAACCCCTGCTCCCTGTCACTCTTGTGCTGCCTGGAGGTCACTGGCCCAACTCCTCTGCCCGGCAAACCTGCCTGGGCTTAAGGGCTGCCAGAGGTTTCTGAGCAAGCACAAAAAACCCCAAACCAGTCTGTGGGTGGGTGTGAATGGCTGAATCAATGTGTGTCCACAGAACACCAAATGTTTTTTGTCCAGCTGCTCAGTTGGACCCTCCCTAGGACCAGGGATGGGATTTTGTTGGGCACCTGTGGGGAGAGAGGTGCAGGAGGCCAGCATGGATGCAGCATGTTCTGTGTCATGCCCAGAGCAGCTGAGAGGCTTTGGGACACACTCAGCTGGCTGGGGGTGAGCAAGGGCCTGATGAACTCACAAACACTGAGCTCATTGCTAAAGGTGCAGCTGGGAGGGTGGGGCTGGGTTTCCTGCAGCCAGTGAACTCCTGTCTCAGTGAGACACGAAATAAAGAGAGTTTGACTCCAGTTTTACCATGAGAACAACAGAAGGCTTTATTTACAATCTTTTTGCTTCTTATATAGCATGCTTTGCTAAAAAAGGTATTCATTGGTCAGTAGGACTGGCACCTCTTTCTATTGGTTAAGTAATAGGAAACAACAGCTGGGGAAGATTGTTATGAGAAAAAACCACTGCCCACTTAGAAATGTTCTAGGAAAAGAAGAAAGATGTTTTAAGAAAGGAAAACTGTTGAAGTTTTCCCTTGGGAAAGGAGCTTGCAAGTTAGTAAGCTGAAAATTCTCTCAGGCTCAGAAATATCGAGCCTGATGTGTCCCATCCTCCATGATCTGTCCCTCCCAGCACTGCCCTCCCTGGGCTGCGTTTGCTCTCACCACAGGCAGGCACAGAAGGTGCCCAGAGGCTTGGCCACGGGATCACACTGAGCTGAAATTTGTTTTTACACCCCCAGGGTGTGATCCCTGATCAGCCCAGCACAGGCAGCCTTTGCCACAAGTCACTTTGTCACAAGTGATGCTGCTCTGCCTGTTGCTGGCCCCACCACCCTTCCTCACAGCCCCGGCACATCCTCTGGAACAGAAGGGGAATTTAGTAGGACGTGAAGCAGTGAGAGAGGCTGAGACAGGGGAAGGAGTCCCCAGTCTGACCCAGATGCAGCACAGAGCAGTTAATTGAGTTTGACCATCGGCAGTGCCCCGGGTCAGGGTCAGCCCCAGGCAGCACAGCCTGCCCCAGCCCCAGGGCTGCTTTGTTTGGTGTTGGACAGGTTGAGCTCTGCCCTGCCTGCACGGGGGGTGCTGGCCCCCTGTCACATCCCAGGGACCTCCATCCCCACGGTGTGATGTGACAGGGTCAGCGAGCTGTGAGCTGTGCCTTTTGAGGGGGCTGTGCCTTTTGAGGGGCTGCACTTGCAGTTTACAGCTTCATCTGCTCCAGGCTTCCTAATTGCCCTTGAATTGTTTGGCCCAGTAACAACAAACCACCGGGTTGCCTGCGTGTGTGTCCCCGTTCTCCGTGCTCCCATCCCTGCAGTCAGGCTGTGGGAAATGCATTTAGGAGTTGTTTGACCCCTCGGCTTCCAAAAGATTTGTCAGCCGAGATGTGCTGGCTGATCTCCCGAGCTGGGCATTGAGCACATGGCACACACTGGAAGGAAAGTGCACCGTGCACTGGGAGCCATCCCATCCCCTCCCATCCCATCCCCGGGCTGTCCCACCTTCAGATGTAGCAGTGGAACCCTGAGGTGATCTCACTCCTGCCCTACCCAGCCTTTTCCAGCCCACTCCCTGCCCAGAGCTGTAAAACAGATTCCAACAGGGTGCTGGAGGTGAGGAGCAGGGAGAGACCCGGGCACTGCCCTGCTCTGCTCCCCTTGCAGCTCCAGAGGCTCCAGGCACATCCCTGGCTGGTACCAAGGCATGGTACTGCAGGGGGAAAAGAGTCAGGAGGGAGCTTTGGGGAGTGATTACCAGCCTCAGCCGAGGCAGGGCTGTGGCTCAGAGAGGCACAGTTATTTCCTGGTGATATTCCTGCTGCAGGGGACGATAAGCCAACATAGCAGATTCACAGAATTCACAGAATCACCAGGTTGGAAGAGACCTCCAGGATCATCGAGTCCAACCCAGCCCCAACACCTCAACTAAACCACAGCACCCAGTGCCACATCCAGGCTTTTTTAAACACATCCAGGGATGGTGACTCCACCACTTCCCCAGGCAGACCATTCCAGTACTTTATCACCCTTTCAGTAAAAACGTTTCCCCAATATCCAGTCTGTATTTCCCTTGATGCAGCTTGAGGCTGTGTCCTCTGGTTCTGTCAGTGCTGCCTGGAGAAAGAGCCCAAGCCCAGCTGAGCACAGGCACCTTTCAGGGAGCTGTGGAGAGTGATGAGGTCACCCCTGAGTCTCCTTTTCTCCAGGCTGAACAAGCCCAGCTCGGTTGTTCTGGATACAGATCTACTCTGAGCTTTGGAGCAAAGTAAGGGCAGGGACAATGGGGACATCCCCTGAGCCCTGCCCTGCAGAAGAACTTTCAGGCACAAGCCCATGGGTCACCCTGGCATTGTTGGCTCAGCCACGGCCCCTTCCCTCAGCAGAGATTTCCAGGAATGCTGTCCTTAACATCTCCCACTAGGCAAATCATAGCCAGCATATGGATAGGGAGAAATTTGATTTACCCTGTAATCTAATCAATGTTAAATAACAGTAATTCTAACTCCGAGCTTTGTGTTTAAAGTGCTGTTGGTCTCTGGGGTTCATTGGAGTTATTTAATCTAATGAAATCCCATTATTGTCTCATGAGGGTGCACCACGGGGGTGTCTTTCCCAGGAAGAAAAGCAGTGGTTAAAGAATTGGCAGCCAGGGACAAATATCCAGTAGGGGAAAGGAGCTGAGTGCAGTAAGTTGAGGGTTTCACCTGGCAGGAACTCAGAGCACTTTGGCTGCAGCATTCCAGTGGTGGCTGTCATTGCTCAGGGCAGGGTGGTGGGCAGCATTCCTCCTGTCACCTCCCTGGGCAGATGTCCCACCTGGTGCCACCATTTCCCTTTTCCAAATAGGATTATGTTTCTTAACCCATCTCAGCACCCAGCATCACACTTGCTGTGCTTCCTGCAGTGGGTTGTTCTCAGCACTGATCCTGGCTGTGTTGGCTGCTGGACTTTGATAGAATCAAGAATCACCAATGGTTTGGTGATTACAGACCAGCTCATTCCAATCCCCCTGCTGTAGGCAGGGACACCTTCCTCTAGCCCAGGTTGCTCCAAGCCCCACCCAACCTGACCTTGAACACTTATTTCTCTCTCCATTGGGGTCATTTTTTGTTCAAAATTGCAAAAATCCAGGCTGATTTGCTCTGCTGTTGCCCCTTGGAAGAGGGATCCCTCCCATGAACCAAACTGTCTGGGGAAGCCTTTTATGGAAAATCACCAGATCAACAGTTTTACCTTCTGTGTTTTTCCATGCGTGGCTCTGTGTGCTCGTAGCTGCAGCTTTCAGCTCTCAGTGTTGCATTTTGTCATCACCATTTCACTTCTACCTTCATGGTCTTGTGTTGTAACTTGGAGCATCTTTGGCATTATTTAACACTTTTGCATGGTCTGAAAAGGAGTTTCCCCCAAACCTGCTGCACTTCTTCCATCTGCCTGGAAGCAATTTTTCCTAACCTTTATTGAGGTTAACTTTACAGAGGGAGGTCGGACCTGTCCCGGGTCACATTTCCCATGCTGGCTTTGTGACAATTTCTGAGCCTTCAATCAATGACATCACTACAGAGTCAAGCCGAGCCTCTTGCACCAGTTGCTTTCCTGCATGCTGAGCTTATTGTATTCAAATATCTTGGAATGCTGTCAGCAGAAGGCAGGGACTCTGCTGCTGTCAAATACCAGCAGGGCAGCATCCTGTGTGCTGGGGGAGTGCTCCTTCCCCTGTTGCTCGTGCTCCAGTTTCCCATTATTACTTCTTTAATAAGACTGATGCTTACTCTGCACTGCTCCTTTGCTGCTAAAATTGGAACCATTAGAGCAGTAAGTGACAATTACCTTTGGAGCAGTGTGGGCTAGGAGCCCAGGGTGGTGCTGCCCCAAAGGGGAGGGATCAAAGCTGCCTTTCAGGGGTAAATTTCTGTCTCACACTGCACCAGCTTTGTAGGGACAGTTGGGATGACTGTCAGGGTGCCCAGCATTCTCCAGAGGAAGGATTGCACCCACAGGTGCTGGGAGAGGACACATCTGGCTCAGTGGATGTGATGGGAATGAGGGGTTGTGGCTCTGTGCTGCTGAATTATCTTGGGACATCCTCTGAGCTGCCCATCCCCAAGGAGCAGCTTCTTTCCTCAAAAAAAAAAAAAAAAATTAAAAAGGAGCACGTCTGGTAATTTAATCACGTTAAGTGCTCCTAAAATCACGTCTGCACTGCACAGCAGCATGCCAGAGCTCTCTAGGGGAGCAGATGTGACAGGGTTGGGTGCAGAGAGATGGGGCAAAGAGGGATTTCTGGAGGAGGGAGGGTGACACACGGCCCGTGCTTTGTGACCTGTGAGAACGGTGGGTCGGTGGTGATGGACGGAGATGAGAGATCTCTGGGGAGATGAGAGATCTCTGGGGAGATGAGAGATCTCTGGAGTCAGGGCTGGTTTTGGATCCTGCAGTTTATTGCACAGGGCGTGGGTGAAGGGGCCCTGCTACAAACTGCCAGCCACAGCTCTGAGCAGGTCCGAGAGAGTGAGAAGAGAGTGAAGAAGAGAAGGAGCAAGAGAGGAGGAAGAAGAGAGTGAGAAGTTCCCGTTACAATCCATTAAATCTTCTTCTATACTGAATATTCTAATTTACACCAACCAATCTAGTACGAGATACAAATCCCACAGCATTTACACACAGCCTATAAGAATCACTACATTACCATACAGTGTTATATTTTAAACCCTAAAAACGACTCTTTGGACCCCTCCTGCCGAGCTAGCAGGGTCTGCTCTGACCCTTGGACTCTCAGTAAGGAGAAGGGCATTGTTCCATCAAGGGGGATTTACTTTCAGCTGACCATACCATTGTTTTCCAGTTGTTCAGTAACTAAAGCTCGGCATCTTAGACATCGAAACTTGCCTTCAACTCTATTTCACTAATATGTTTCATGTTCTCTACAAATAAGCAGTCATATTTATAAGGCTTTCCTGTTTCATCCTCCCCAACAGTGACCAAGCAAGCGCTGCAGGACCTGCCCTTGTCCCCTGAGGGGTGGCACAGTGTCCTGAGCAGCTCTTGGGTGACGCTGGCAGGGTCCCCTGGGCTGGCGTGGGAGCTGGGAGCGCTAACGAGGAGGCGCCGTGTCTGTGCTCATTGTGCATGTCCCTTTCACACCGCCTTCATTATTCCCCCGCTATCTAGTGTCATTAAGATATCAAGTTCATTTAGGTACATCCACATTGGCAGTTTAATTATGTCTGGGTACTACTCTGTATTTTATTCATGGACTATCTGGGGGCGGTTGTCAAACACAAGGCCGGAGATAAAGGTTGGGTGGCTGCAGAATGCTAATGTCCTGCTGGTTCCCTTTTTTTTGACAAATACACATGCCAGTTATTACCAAACTGATTATTTCATTCATTAACACCACATACATCAGCTCCTTCACCCTGTATTATTGTATACATTCATCTTTTCATAAACAATTACCTGACAAAGTTGAGAAAGGCGAGTGTTGGGGAATTAATGCTCTGCTGGGGGAAGTTCCTGGTGTGGGTTGGTAACAAGGTGCTGGGGGTTTGCAGAATGCTCCGTTGGGGTGATGGCTTCATTAATCAAATTAGGGACAATAGCACGTCACATGTGTGCCGTGGCTCCCGTTTGTGTCAGGGGTGGGGCTCCCTGAGCAGTTTGTGGTGATGGGGTGGGTGAAATTAAATCCCGTGGGAATTCTTGGAAAGCAGCCAGACTACAATCTGCACTTCTCATTATTATTATTTTTAGTTGTATTATTATCATTATTACGATGAGGAATATTTGTGTGAAAACAGGCCCTTTGTTTGTTGTTTCTGTCTTTTTTTCCAGTTTCCTTATATTGCTTTTCCCAAGCTGGAACCCTGTGCAGTAGGATTAGAAGTGGTGGTAGGAATGATCAGGACATCATGAGTTTGTAACCAGCTGGGGAACAAAGCCCCCACCGTGTCTTCTTTCTGCAGTTTTTGACTGTAGAAGCTGGTGATGGAGAAAAAAAAAATTCAGGGAGATGTGAGCAGTGAAGAGTACCCAAAGTCATGAAATAAGTGATTCCTGCAGCTTTCTCAGAGATGGTGCTGAGACCCACCACGGAGGGCTGGGGATGCTGCTTGCCCAGATGGAGATCATTCTCCAGCTCCTCTGTCCAGCACAAACCCCTGTGGAAGGGATTGATGCTTGAAGCTTTAGCTTTCATGTTTTTCACATTCTGTGCTGCCCAGGGTGCAGCTCTGAGCTCACAGTCAGTGTCACTCAGCTCTCTGCACAGAGCAGGGACACAAAACAAATCCTTGTCCTGCTGCACACCAAGGACAACTTTCAGCCCAACAGCACAAACAAGGGTGGCTGGAGGGAGGAACAAGAAGGATGGGACCTCACAGCCTGGAGCTGGAATTGGACAATTCAACCCCAATTTGCAAATGGACCAAAACTTAGAAAAGTGTGAGACCTCGTGACTGTTCATCCATTTTTGTCCATTTTGGGTCCACCTTGGGTGTAGCCCTGGTAAGGCCCTGTCCTGCCCAAGTTGTACCCTAAAGGCCTTTCAATAAATCTCTGCTTTATTCTCCAGCTCTGTCCAGTCTCTGTTCCAGCTCATCCTTCCCAGGCATCAGGATCAGACCTGGAGCTGCTCCCAGCAATCCCTTGAACACACAGCCCACACGGTTTCAGTGTGGTGCCTTATTTTATTTCCTCAGCTACTTTGTACCCTCAAGTGTTTCCCCAGGCAGACTGACTCCCTGGGATGCTGAGGAGCAGCTGCAGGAGGCCACCAATACAGCCAGAATCAATTCAGCTTTTCACTCAAGCAGACACGCTGGAAAAGTAATGCTGCAGGGGTCACACTGCTGCACTGCTCCAGCGCAGGATTTGCAAACTAAATAAAGGATCTGAGTGAGTTTTAAGTGCCTAACTCCCTTAGGCCCCTTTGGAAAAAACCCCACTGGAATAACTAAGAAGCTTTCACTGTGCGTTTGCAAAACATTAATCCTCCTTGCTGTGTCAAGTCCCTTTGATCACTCTTCAAAATCTTCATCTCCAGGGGTCCTGTCTGGGCTTTCCAAAGTGGCTTAAGAGCAGAAGATTTGGGCTCCCAAGACTCAGAACCCTTTTCCAGATCTCTCTGTGCTGGGATGGAGAGATCTCACCATGACAGGGGTTCCTGTGGTCCCTGCAAGGTGGGAGGAACCCACCATGGGGTGATGGGTGACTGCTGTGGTGGCTGTGGGATTTAAAATCCCTGCTGCTCTAAAGAGTGTCAGTGAGGGCTTGGTCAGTTCTTCCTGTGATTCCTCATGTATTCCCTGGGAAGTGTGGTGAAAGAGGAAGCACACTCAGGCTGGGTTTTCTCTTCATTCATTTCTCTTCATGCTGAGAAATGAATGGTGAAGGAGGGGTGGCCTTGCTAAGCGGGGCAGCCCTGCAAGAGGAGAGGCTGGGAGTCATCCTCAGGAGCTGATCTGAAGGCTCCAGCCCACTCTGGTTCAGTGCTGAGGGAGGAGGAGCAGTGTTTATTGACCTGGATCCAAATGACTCAAGTTGACTTATGGACCTGAGGTCACTAATCAGGTTTTTTCCACCCATCCATACTCTGGAGAACACTTAATCTTTCTTCCTTTTTCTTTTCTTTCCTTTTTTTTTTTTTTCTTTTCACATTATTGAGCTGTATTCACTCTGAACAACCTCAATGCCCAAACCTCAGCCTCCACCTCCCTTCCCTGTGACATGAGGTGAGCACGGTGCAAACCTTTGGAGCAGCCAGAGCTGAGCTGGCTGCTCTGTCATTTACCCATGAAATGTGGATCTGCTGCAAACCAAAACCTCCTGAAATGTGTCAGATGACTCTGATACTGGGTTAGACAGTGATGCATTCCCTGGGAGAATTGCTGAGCACAGGGAAGAGCTCTTGCTGCTGATCTTGTGAGCAGTGGCTCAGCTCCCTGCCTTGACTGTGGGGCTGTTGGAACCCAGGACATCCCTCTGGCTGCCCTGGGTGATCCCAGACCCTGGCAAGGGCTCCAGAGACCCTGGCACAAAGTCAAACATACCAGTGCCTTCCATTTTAGCCCATGGGAGCAGTTACCAACCTTGTATGAAGAATTACAAACCAGAAGAGTTTGATTAGAGTAATAATTAGCTTATTACCGGGTGTTAATGTAGAATTTTGGGGTTTAATGGGGGTTCAAGGAGGCAAGATGGAGGAATCTGGGTGTGCCCCTGTCCTTCTGCTTCTTCTTCTTACCCTCCATCTTCTGCTGTGGTGGTGGCACTTTTGGATTGGTTTAGCACAGCAGTGCAGTGTCTAACACAGGTGATGGGTGTTGGTATCTCACTATAAACACAGAGCACGGAATATTTGGGATAAAAAGTTCAGAGCGCCCTCGGGGTGGTCAGTCAGGGATGAGCAGCACTGCAGCAGCACCCAAGCTGGGTGAGAACAAAATGTACCAGATCAGAAACAATGAACAACCCTGAGAACCTGAAATGACACATCCTGACTCTCTGCTGGCACTGGGGCTTGGGAGAAGGACTTTGAACAAACATCTCGGGGGTTATCAGCCCAAAGAACCAAGATGGGGCAGCACAGACCAGCACCCATCTCTGTGCAGCTTCCTCAGCCCTTGCCTTGCCCAGAACTTGCAAATTAGGCCACAAAGAATCTTTTTCAGCTTTGTGTTTCTGGAGACTTTTGCACTTGACTGCTTTGCTCTGATAATGAAAGTACAGAGCCCTTTCCCAGCCATTAAAGTTTCATTTAGCAAAAGGACAAAGAATTGGCACAGGAAGGATGAAGAATCACTGCAAGAGTAAACTCGTGTGACTCTGTATATTTTAGATCATAGCCTGAGGTCAGGCTCTCTTTATTGTAATAGAGGTTTTCTTGGCCATGCAGCAGGAGGAGATGTGTGGTGATACATTAAAAAGTCACTTCTCAGCATAATTTAAGGAACAACCTCTGTTCTCAACTGTGAAGTCCTTTGAGGTGTCTGAGTCTTTAATAAAACCCTGCACGCACAGATACTCACAGAGATGTACACACACACCTCCAGCAGCACAGGGCATGCCACAGGAATTTCCAAACTTTGTAATCATCTCTATTGAACTGTTTAGGACTCCACACCAATATCTTGGTGGACAGATCCTTTTACCTCTGCAGATAATAAAATCCATCTCCCAAAACCCTGGCAGCCAGTTCCTAATCTCCAGAGACACAAGGGTGGCCAGAACTCCCCAGGTGTGACTCTATAGCCTGGTGGGTCCCAGCCTGCTACATCCACTGCCCATTTCCAATATTATTTCCCTACCTCCAGCTTCAGCTGCCTTAATTTGGCTAGTTTAGTCCCTGCACTCATGAGGTCCTGACTTTCAGTCTCTGAGATTTGGTGGCATTTCTTCAGGGGGGAAGGAGAATACAGGAACCCTTTTTTTTTCCCACAAATCACCCCCATTTGGTGTTTTTTTCTGTGTCCTTCCAATTTCCAGACAACATTTTACTCCCATTTACGTTGTCTGCAGCTTCTCAACCACCACCCCTGTCTCCAGCTCCAGTTCCCCTCCTAGCTCCTCTCCCATCCTTCTCTTCCCCCACAGGAGCAGCACAGGCACTGCAGTGAGTGTGCACGGCCTGTTCTTGCACCAAGGGAAAAGGAGGCAGACAAGGAAAAGGAGCAGATTGCATTATGTACTGCAGGCAATAATGCAGCTCCCAGGGGACAGAGATAATGTCGTGAGAGACAAAGGAACAATAGTTGTGGCTGGCCTGAGCACTCACTTGATTGTGGATTCCTCTCTGGAATTATTCCTGACTTCTTCTGCGTGATTGTTTGTGTCACTATTTGACTTTTCACTTCTGTCTGGCTCCTTCTGAACCAAGCCCTGAAAAGGGATCAGGATGTGGGCAGAGGCATCCCCCAGCAGCAGGGATGGGGATTATTTTCAAGCTGGCTGTGATTTTTGGTGTTTGTCTTTCTGGGGGCACTTTATCTGATGGTTTGGGCTCCCATTTTGTGGTGGGGGCAGGTGTGCCATTGGCAGTGGGAGGGAAGCACAGGAGATTCCCTGAGTTTCCCTGTCCCCAGGCCACATCTGGGGTTTTGCAGGACACAACAGGGCTGGTGATCCATGGGTTTGCAGGACACTGAACTGTCCCTGTGATGGGCATGGATTTCCTCAGGTGGTGAGAGGCTGTCCAAACCACAGCTCCACCAGTTTTGGGAAAAATCCCATCCCCAAGGTCCCTCTACAGAGACAGCCAAGGCTCTAAGATGTGCTTTGGACTCTTCTCTTCTCTTCTCTTCTCTTCTCTTCTCTTCTCTTCTCTTCTCTTCTCTTCTCTTCTCTTCTCTTCTCTTCTCTTCTCTTCTCTTCTCTTCTCTTCTCTTCTCTTCTCTTCTCTTCTCTTCTCTTCTCTTCTCTTCTCTTCTCTTCTCTTCTCTTCTCTTCTCTTCTCTCTTCTCTTCTCTTCTCTTCTCTTCTCTTCTCTTCTCTTCTCTTCTCTTCTCTTCTCTTCTCTTCTCTTCTCTTCTCTTCTCTTCTCTTCTCTTCTCTTCTCTTCTCTTCTCTTCTCTCTCTTCTCTTCTCTTCTCTTCTCTTCTCTTCTCTTCTCTCCTCTCCTCTCCTCTCCTCTCCTCTCCTCTCCTCTCCTCTCCTCTCCTCTCCTCTCCTCTCCTCTCCTCTCCTCTCCTCTCCTCTCCTCTCCTCTCCTCTCCTCTCCCTCCTCTCCTCTCCTCTCCTCTCCTCTCCTCTCCTCTCCTCTCCTCTCCTCTCCTCTCCTCTCCTCTCCTCTCCTCTCCTCTCCTCTCCTCTCCTCTCCTCTCCTCTCCTCTCCTCTCCTCTCCTCTCCTCTCCTCTCCTCTTTTTTTCTCTCCCTCTGTCTCATCTTTCTTTCTCTCTTCTGCTTTTTCTCTCTGCCTGTCTTTCCACCTTTCTGAGACGTAAGCAAATTCCAGGAAGGCATCAGTTGTCTTTAACACCCAAAGGAAAAATCGAAGGGAAGGGTTCAATTACTGCCATGAAAAATGAGTCTCCTAACGGAGGTCTATCCATTTGCTAGTTGTGCTTGTTTTAAAACTGAATTATAGAGACTGCACATTTTTTCCAGAGACGAATGCATTAATTTTTCTCCAAACAGACAGGAGAGAAGCAGAGGGAAAATAAGATAATAAGAGTTTCCACAGTGATTTATATGCCTTTGTGAAAAATAATGGGGGCAGACAGCAGCGTGCTCCAGCAGCTGGGAGGAAGGGGCAGGGGGGTGGCAGGGACGACTGCAAGGAAAACTGCCAGAAGTCCAAGTCTGATTGTTGGTTTTAGATGATATAAGATCACTTTATGTCTCTGACTGGCTTGAAAAATCTCTCTTTCTCTCTCTCTCTCACTATATATATACACATATAAAATATGGACCATATGATGCACTTAAACCAGCGCAGACTGTGGTGTTTATACAGGAAAGGATTGTGTTTCTGGCCGACCTCTCCCCAGCCCTCCTTCTTCTGACGAAGGATAAACTGGGACCTTTAGAAAACAAAGTGGTGGCTGCAATTTTTAACAGATTTGCTCTTGTATATATTTATACAGGGCAGGAGAGCCCTTCCCCAGGGCCGTCTGCTTGTGCCTGTGGGTAGAAACCAGGGGGGTTGAGTTTATTTTTTTTTTCATCTGTTCACTTCGGTTTGATTTATATGGTAAAAGAGATATTTTTATTATAGTGCCTAGTAAATTGGGTTTCTTTATTGCTCATGAGAGCTGTTTCCCAAAATTGGACTATTTATATAGTACACTGATTGCAATGTATTTCTGATCTTAGATGTCTTAACTGTAGGGAATAAAAAAAAATTACAGAAATTAGAGGTTTTTAAAGAAAACCTGCAACTTCTCTTGAAATAAGATGAAATGAGCAACTTTTTCTTGATGTGGCACTCAGCAGCTCCCAGGAAATCATCTTGGTTTGGTGACTAAAGACTTTTGGTGGGAACTGGAGGCTCTGGGAGGTTTTGAAGCAGTTTTGTGGTTTGTCCATTGGTGTAATCCACAGCAAACACATCCGTGAGGCCAAAGGCCACCAGGGCTGTGGTACCTACACTGACGTTTCTCTCCAATTACAGGAATGATTCAATGAATTAATTCCCAGCTGGATTCCCAGCAGAAAATCCTGCAGCCTTCAGAGGGATGTGAGAGTGGAGGGAGGCTGGGAGCGATGCTTTTAAAGCAAAACTTAAACCTCTTCCAGGGCAGATGGTTAATTGTGCAGTTCAATTTATTTGCCTAATGCAAATCATGCCCCGTTTGCCCGTGGAGAAGCAGATTCCTGTTTGTTTTGCTAAAAGCTGATGTTTCAGGGAATATTCTGCAGCTCCCACATGAACCTCCAGTCTGTGGTCCCAGAGGAGGATGAGCCGAGCAGGACAAACAGTGATTCCCATGGAAAGGTGGAATGGGAAGGCTGGGATGGGGATAAGCTCGGTGTTGGTTTGCAAGATTCCACCTCTCATGCTGGTGGCTCCAGGCCTGTGAAGGTGATTTTAGCATCTTCATTTCCCATTCCCATCCCAGGCACCAGGAAATGTCTGTGGGGCTGCATTCCTGCCTTGGGCCACGAGTGTGGCTCTGTATTTTCTTGGGCTTTGGATTTTTACTGCTCATTACTGCTGGCTGTATCCCATGGGAAGAAATTCCCATTCTCATAGCAATGTCTTTGTTATTTTGTAAATACTAAAGAGAGCTTTGCTCTTCTCACACAAATTCCCCAAAACAATCTCTGTCACCTGTTGTTTGCTAAAGGAGAAGAGACCCAGTCCTTCTCCAACAATCACAGCCTCTTTTGTGGAGCATCTTTTAAAAGCAAGAAGTTTCAAAAAGTAAAATCCTTCTGATGTCCAAGAACTGTCTGTGTGCCTTCTTTGCCTCCCCAATCGCTGAAACACACGAGGGTTTCTCTGGGAACTCCCCAACTTCCCAAAAGGGCCCGACTGAAGCCTGTAGAGATTTTTTCACAGATTCATGCCTTTTGAAAGGAGAAATTTGCATATTAATAAGAAGCTGTTCAGACTGATTGGCTTAATGTGTTTGGGGTAAGTATAATTAAATGTCAAGGGAAATATATCATGAAGTAATGAAGCTGGAGTTAATTCATCAAAAAAAAGGAGGGAGACAATTCCAAAAACAAACAGTTCTTTAACCTTATTCCTTAAGATGATTTGCTTACTCAGGGCTGAAATGTGTGGTCTTGGAGATCCTCGAGTGAGACGTGAGGTGGTTGTTGGTTTGGGGATTTTTGGGGAGGTTTTTCCATATTTTCATTATTACAGAGCCTTCAGTCCTGGCTGAGCCCATCAAGAGGGGCCAGGTGGGGGAAGGTGCCGTCCTGGTCCCTCCAAGAGCAGCAGCAGCTCCTGTGAGGATGTACCTCTGTAAGACTTCAGGGATGCCCTTAGGGAGGAACAATGAAATTGAGATATTTTTTTTATTCAGGTGCTGGGCCACTTGTAGCCATTTTTTTTCTCATCCCTCAGTCTTTACTCTTTGAAGTTTTCAGCACATGTCCCATCTCCTGCTCTGTTCACAGCCCAGCTGGGTATAAACCCCAGCCCACACAGGCACATCTTTAAAACGAACACAAATTGCAATGCAGGTGCTGAAACTGGAGGGTTTAAGATCCTAATTGAGGAAGGTGAGGTCCAGGCTGAACCCTGTCAAGGCTGTGGCTCCTGGCATCCTTCTGTGTGATGGAAAGAGCCTGGGAGCTCCCTCTCCATGGTGCAGACATGCAGTGGACAAACAGGCAAAGACCTCCCAGCAAAACTCTGCTTTAGGTGAGTGCTGGGCTCATGGGATTCATGTCCAGCCATGTCCTGCTCTCCTCTTCCAGCAGTGACCGAGCCTCGTGCGTGTTGGGATGGCAGAAGGGAGCTCTTGATGTGCACAGGGAGAAGGGCAGAGTGTGCAAGGATGTAAAAGGATCATGTCCATTGCCTCAGATGGAAAATCCTCCTTTGGCATAACATGACACAGAGGGGAGTCAGCAGGTTGTAATAAGGAATCACTTTTCATTTGGGAACTACGTTGGAAATACAATGAAATCACTGTGAGCCTGGTTTTCTCCCTTGTAAGGGTCAGCTGGTGCTGCAAGAATTCAGCAAACAGCTCACACCTTGTGTGTGCAGCTCTGCCCACTGCTGGGGTTCAGCTGTCACTGGGAGAGCTCCATGGTGCTGGAGAGACCAGAGGTGATGAGTGTTGGGTCCAGCTCTGATGGGGACAGGAGGAGTTTGTCCTTCCCACTCACTGGAGCTGCTGGGAGAGGGGCTCTGAGGCTGGGGTAAAGAGCTCGTGGGCAGCCCAAGGGGGAAGCACTAATGATGAACCCAACCCTGGCACAGAAAAATCCTTTAGGAGATGCCTGGTGATGTCTCCATGCCCCTACAAAACATGGACACAGCCAGCCCAAAGGGGAAGCACTGCTGATGAACCCAGCCCCAACCCTGGCACAGAAAAATCCTTTAGAAGTGCTTGGTGGTGTCTCCATGACCATAGAAAGCATGGACACAGCCAGCCCAAGGGGGAAGCCCTGCAGAGATGACTGATGAACCCAGCCCCAACCCTGGCACAGAAAGATCCTTCAGAAGATGCCTGGTGGTGAATCTGTGCCCATAAAAAGCATGGACACAGCCAGTCCAAAGGGGAAGCTTTGCTGATGAACCCAGCCCCAGCCCCAACCCTGGCACAGAAAAATCCTTTAGGAGATGCCTGGTGGTGTCTCCATGCCCATACAAAGGATGATGGACACATGTTGAAGCCCTGAGGCTTTTCATTTGCTCCTAGTGGCCACAGGGCCGGGATTCACCAGCAATTAGCCATTGGAAAGAAAAACACTCCGAAACATCCCTTTCCCAAACCCCAGCAGGACAGCCCAGAGGAGGTGGTAGTGCCACCTGTGATTGCCTCAGCTCCGATGAGTTCCTTGTTCCAGCAGAGAAAATCAATGGCTTGCAGGGCTAATGACATCAGGGAGTTTCTGCTTGTCAATAGCACTTAGGCACTGGTGGTCTCCAGATGTGCTTTTCCAGCACAGTGGATTTTTGGGAATGTCTTTGCACAGTCTCCTCTCCGGGACTGGTCACGGGATGCTGGGACAATCGGGGTCACTGCTGGGCACCTGCCTGAGCACAGCACTCCCCACTGCCCCCAAAGCAGCAGCTCAGCCCATCAATAATTAATCAGAGCAATTAGAACAGAGGGTTTGCGTGCTGTAATTAGCTGTGATCCACACAACCTCCATCCCCGGGGGAGCAGAGGGGCAGGAGCTGAGCACGGGAGGCACAGCGGGGCTGGAGAGCAGAGCCCCCTCCTTGCGTGCAGATCCTGCCCCTCCCTGCACAGCCCCGTGGCCCTGCAGCCAGGGGGGCTGAATGAAGGGGGGCTGAATGAGGGGGGGCTGACAGCCCCTCTGTGCTGCTCTGATGGGGTCTCTTTGGGGTGTGTGACCCCCTTATCTCAGGGACACTTCTGCTTCCTGCCCGGTCACCTTGGCTCGGCTCCCTGTGCGCCCTGCCCTCAGCCCAGGGTTGTTGCTGCTCCTCCTCAGCAAGGTCACAGCCTGAGGTCCAGGAAGGATTTTCACCTCTGGAGTTAGCAGCAAACAAGCTGCATTCTCCACAGCATTCCTTAGATGGATTTCCCAGCTCCTCAGGAAGGGATGAGGCTTCCTGGCTGTGACCTGGGTTCAGGGTGATACCAGCTGTTATCTCTTCAGTGCTGCACTGGGAGCTTGGTGTCCCAGCCCATTTTGGAGGCATTTCTGAGATTCCTGGAGTGCTGCAGCTGCCCTCTTGTTAAAAGGGTATAAATGAGTTAAGACACAAACTTTTTGTTTATTACAGCATGAAAAGGGTCTTGGTTTATTTTTCTTTACAGTTTGGTTATCTTGACTCCAACCATTCACTGACTCTGGCTGCAGCAAACTCTTACTACAGGTTTCTCTTGCAGCTTCTGACTGCTGGGTATTTCCTGCTAAACTCTGACTGCAGGGATCAGTTTGCAGCTCTGACTGCAGCTTTTACCCAGCCAGACTGTGACTGCAGGTTCTGACAACAGGCTCTGACTGCAGACTCAGACTGACCTCACAGCAGTGATTTTTTTTCTCTTCAGAATCTTTCTTCTTCATTATCTTCTCATTCTCTCTTTCTCAAGGCTCTTCTTTTATGATCCTCTTCTCACCAGCTAACCCACTCCATTTTATCACACTTCTTTATTGGATTTATTTGTGACTTATCAGGGGTGAGGCTGAATTGGGTAATTAACACAGCTGTTACTTATTAGGGGCAAGAATAGAGAATCACCAGGTTGGAAGAGACCTCCAGGATCATCGAGTCCAACCCAGCCCCAACACCTCAACTAAACCCTGGCACCCAGTGCCACATCCAGGCTTTGTTTAAACACATCCAGGGATGGTGACTCCACCACCTCCCCAGGCAGGCCATTCCAGTACTTTATCACCCTTTCTGTGAAAAACTTTTTCCTGATATCCAGCCTGTATTTCCCTTGGCACAGCTTGAGGCTGTGTCCTCTGGTTCTGTCAGTGCTGCCTGGAGAAAGAGCCCAAGCCCAGCTGAGCACAGGCACCTTTCAGGGAGCTGTGGAGAGTGATGAGGTCACCCCTGAGTCTCCTTTTCTCCAGGCTGAACAAGCCCAGCTCCCTCAGCCGTTCCTCACAGGGTTTGTGTTCCCAGCCCCTCTCCAGCCTCCTCAAGGTCACCTGTATTCCCTTCTCCTTCACTGGAGTGGTTTTTTGTTAACTGCTGAGCTGGTTAAACCCAGCGATGAAGGGAGTGGAGGTGCCCGTGGCACTTGGGGTGCAGCTGGGGGGGTCAGCTGAGGACAGAGCCCTTGGGGGACACACGGACACCTCTGCCAGGCTGTGCTGATGGGCACAGCAGGGATGGGCACGGCTGCCTGCCCTGCCCTGCCCTGCTGCATGGTTGGGTTTGGGGCTGGCACCCCTGGCTGTGGTCAGTGCTGGGGGTTTGGATGATGCAGGGACACCTCGTGGGGTCTGCATTTTAGGTGGAGTTTGCACCCATGTCAGCCAGACTTGAACTGCAGAGGGAGCTTAACTGCAGGGAGGGGCAGGAAGGCAGTTCTGCTGAGATGCTGCCTGACAGACACACTGTGGAAACAGCTGCTGCTGGCTACAGGTGTAATGAGACATAAATACTGAAACCTGCTCAGATAAACTCCATCATGGACCATGAGGACAGCCTGGGAGCTCCCAGGGTTGCTTGATGTGTGCCAGCAGCAGCCACAGAGCAGATTTGGGGGCTGGGGGCAGGAGAGGCTCTGCCTCTTGGAGAGAGCTGTGTTTGGGAAAGTGGCATATAAATGGTGCAAAAATTAAATATTTAAATATTAATTTAAAATTATATTTAAATATTTAAATTTAAATATAAAAATATAAATGGTGTTTGTCCGCAGCAGCGGTGGCTGTGACCAGGGCAGTCACCCAGCAGTGACTGTCCCTGCAGCCTGGGCTCTGGTGTAGGTGGCTGCCTGCCACCAGCTCTGGGTTTTTGGGGTACTTTGGTGGGTTCCTGAAAGTGCCAACATGTCCCATGTGCTGTGAGAGCTGTCCCTTTGATCCCAGCTCAGTGCACTGTGTTCCCAGAACTCCAGGATGGTTTGGGGTGGAAGGGGCACTGTCCTAGGGTGACTTTATGCTGTTTGTATTTCCAAAGCTCATCTCATTCCAACCCCCTGCCATGGCAGGACACCTTTCACTAGCCCAGGTTGCTCCAAGCCCTGCCCAGCCTGGCTTTGAACACCTCCCTGGGCACCCTGTGACAGGATCTCATAGTAAAGAATTTCTTCTTAATATCTGATCTGCTTACTTCATACTTGAACTCCTCTGGAATACTGGAGATGGTAAAATCCTGTGTGCTGGGAGGGGCCTCACTGCCCTGGGCACAGGGACCGTGCCATGGTGGCAGGACAGCCACCTCAGCACATCCTGGGGAAGCCAAGAGCCCAGGGATGGTTTCCTGCTGGTGGAAATGGAGCAGTCCTGCAGGACACTTTTCTGACCACAGCCAGGAGAGAGAGCCACGAGTATTTCAGTATTTCACTCATCCTGCATGGTTTGTAGTGCTCCCATGGGGATGGAGGAGTAGAGACAAAGGAAATTCCGAGGCTCCTGACTTGTTCTGTGGGGGTTCAGCATCCCCTGGGAGGTGACAGTTGTACCACAGACCCCTCCAATAACACCAGAATCCCCCTGAGCATTATTTTTATGCAGAGGAAATGCCTCTGCAGCAGGATGGGAAAGGATAGGAGAGACCCAGGGCTCCTTGTCCTCTCCTGGGACTATTCCTGCCTCTTATTTTGCTCCAAGCTCAGCTTAATCCATCCTCATTAAAATCAGTGGCAAGGGTGTCCTTTTGCTATTAATGCCAGTTGGGTTTGATTTTACATCCAACAACACAAGGAATGATTTTCTTTTTTCCTCGCCAACCTCTCTGATATTTTGCCCCTCTCCTTTCAGCTTCCTCGCTCTCACAGCTTTTCTTGGAGGTTTTTTTTAAATTTTTCTCAGTTTCCTGAAATGCATCTTTCCATGTATCGATTTCAGCTGAGATCTGAAGGAAGGCAGAGCAGGAGGCTCAGCTCACTCCCGTGTACACTCAGAGCTCATCAAAGCAATACAGAGCCTTGTGAGAGCTGCTGGGGCAGCACAGCCCCTGGGCTTAGCAGCTGGCCTCATGGGAGGGAGGAATTAATCTCTTTAGGCAGCATTTTTGAATTTATATATCCATCCACGTGCCTGGTTACATCAAGTTATCACTCTTGCTAGAGCATCTTTCTTTTCAATCATCCCCTGAACATGCTGTAATGGTACTTCTGGGAGTGTGGGCTGCAGCTGGGGGAAGGGCAGAGCTTGTCAGAGCGAGTTCTGAGGGTTTTTTATAAATTCCTGTTGCACAGTCACTGCTTAAAATGGTTTGGAAGAAAAAGAGAGATGTGGAGGGGAGAAGAAGACAAGTTGCTGGTGGCAGCAGTGGCCCAGGGAGCAGCACAAAGTGCTCTGGGGGTGTGAGGTTGCATCAAGCCACATGATGATGATGATGATGATGATGATGATGATGGTGCTGGCTGTGCCTCAGTTTCTCTGTCCTCCTTGTCTGAGAGCTCCATGATGGAGAAGGGTCTGTGTTCCCCCAGGGCTGGCAGCTCTGTCACATGCCTGTCACTGGTGTCTGGCTCCTTCCTGGAGACAGAAATCCTGGCATGTTTGTGTGGAGAAGTCAGAGATGAAGTAAACCCCCTCAGACACTTCATTTTCCCTCTCTGCCCTGCTACTCCACCCTCTCTAGAGGTTCCCATCCACCCTCTGCCCATGTTGCATTTCTGGGGGCAGATTTGGCCCTTCCTTACCCAAGGTCCCACAGCTGATTGCAGAGCTGTGGAGCTCCCAGAAAGAGCAGAATTCTTTGATAACAGTTTTCCCTGCAGTCACCCCTTCAGTGGCACTTCCTTAAAAACAACACTTGCCACCACCACAGACTTCCCTTCCCACCACTGCCTCAGGCTGGGGTGCTCCAAATCCCAGCCAGACCCTGGGGAGGAAAACCAAGCTGCAGCAAAGCTGCTGAGCAGGGAAAAGCTGACAGAGGGCAGATTTCCCCTTGGCAGTTTGCTTTGAGGGTTTGGTATCCGTGCCATGACAGCAGGGAGGGCCCTTGGGTGCTCCAACACCTACCCAGGGGTTTTTCCTTCCCCACCATTCCCTTGTGTGTGTCCCACTGGTTGGACCAGCACCTTTGCTGGTGGCAAAGGTGGGGAAAGCACCTGGCAGCTGGAGCAAGGTGCCCCCACCAAAAAGGTGTTTTGGGGTCAGCAGTGCCTTCCTGCTTCTGCTGCATCTCCCAGCCCTGCAGCACCTCACAGGCTGTGCACTGGGAAAATCCTGATTGCCAAATCACCACCACCACCTCAGGGCTGTGTCCACAGGCTCTGGGGGACTCCGTGATCCTGGGCACCCTTCTGGGGCTGCAGCCTGGGCGGTGGGAATGCAGCCAAAGGTAAGGGTGAATGTCCAGAGCTCTCCAGAACACAAGGAGAACTCTGTGCCACTCCCCTGCCCCTCTGCTGGTTGTTCAGTGTCTCCTGCTCTTGCTCAACATCGACTCTCAGCTGTGGAAAGTTGGGACAGGGACCAGTGGGGATGTGATGCCTTGGGAAGGCTGAGCTGGAACAGAGATTGCACAGAGCTGGAGAGTAAAGCAGAGATTTATTGAAAGGCCTTTAGGGTACACCTTGGGCAGGACAGGGCCTGGCCAGGGCTACACCCAAGGTGGACCCAAAATGGACACAAATTAAATCCACAGAACCCTCTGTCCCATGTCACAAGACAGAAACCCCCAGCAAAGGTTTGACTTCTCTGTGACCGTGTCTTTGCTCAGGCTCTGTAACGGGTTGCAAAGGGAATTGCTTTAGGAAAGGCCATTCCTTGCTCTCTCCTTTGTAGCATAACAGCCTGGGGTTTGGTTATTATTGCTGGTTTTAGCTGCTGGTGGCTTTCCATTGTTGCTTTTTTGATAGATGGGTTCAATTTTGCTGGCATATTGCACAGGTTTGCAAAGCAGATGTTGCTGCTGCTGCGGGAGGGTCGCAGTGGGGTGGGCAGGGAGGGAAGCTCATCTCACATACTCCCAACCCAAACCATTCCATGATTCCATCATCTTTGAGGAGACAGACACAGCCACAAATGCCACCACACCCCAGGAGTGTGGGCTTGGGCGTGCTGAGCACAAGGATTGCCCCAAAGTCTTCACAAATCTTTTTTGTTTTCCCCACTGCTGTTGGGGAAAATGCTTTGGCACAGGCTCGTAGAGCCCGTTTCAGAAAGGTCATGAAGGTGAGACCCCTCCTTCAGCCACTGCAGCAACAGCTTCCAGCCAAACCTGGAGTGTGGGGAAGCTCTTTGCTCTCTGTTTCAACTGAAAAAATCAGATAAACTACCAGTGCAGTTTGGCAAGGCAATACCAGGTTTGTTTGCTGCTGTGAAATCCATCACGGGGTCAAAGCCAAGGGGTGGGCTGTGGGGGGCTGCAGCTGCCACCAGAACTGGTTTGAGCCAGAATGGTTGAGCCATAATGATAAATGTTTGAAGTTGGGCCAGCCTTCAATAGACTGGAGGAGGTGTTGGTTGGGAAAAAGTGAACAATAATCATGTCCAGGAAGAGGAATGAGAAGACAATAGTTCATTCCTAAAGGAGAACTGAGGGGGAAGCTGGAAGGTTTTAAGGGCTTTAAAAACCGTCAGGCAAAACGATTCTCCTTTACCACATTTTTTATTTCGGTGACAGAAATATGGGGGCACGGTGGTGAACCTCACCAGGGCTGCAGCCACCCCCATCTGGGCTGGTTTGGGCTTCTTTTTTTTCTCTGCTAAGGTTGGGATTGATACATGAAAAATGTAGGTTCGTGTTCATTCTTGGATGTTTAATTCCTATTTAAAGTACAGTCTCATGAGTTGTTTTAGCTGACAAGGTAGGAAATGGCAACAAATTGGCTGTTTCTAACTCTTTCCAAGGTTATTTAAGCAATAATTACCCAATAATGAGGTGACACCTGTATTATTTATATTTTTGACCCGATAATGACCACCCAAGGTCGGAAATGCCGACGTTTTTCACCCAATTCCAGAAAATCACCCAAACCATGAAGAAGAAGGAAGAAGAAGGTGAAGAAGGACTCAGACAATGCCCTGAGTCCTCCATCTTAACTCACACGTATCACTACACACTAAAATCCCCAAAATCCAAGTTTCCAGAATTCCAACACCATCCATTCCCCTGGGAAGGACGGGACCGTGGGAAGATCAGCTGCAGGGAGGGAAACAGCTGAGGGCCTGGGAGGCAGGATGGATTTGTGTGTAAGCAAATGATGGGGGTGGGAATTTGGCATTTTGTAGATGCTCCTGTCTGGGTGTGGTGGTGTAGGGGTGGGATTGGTGTGGCATGCAAGTGGAGATGGAGAGGAGCTGGGAGTCACCTTCCTGGTGTGTCTTGTGTAACACAAAGGAGCTCAGAGTATCCAGCCACCAAATCCTGAGACTCTTTAGCAAATCACACCCAATCCTTGCTCAGCAGGGCTCTGAACTCTCAAGGGGACCATGGGCAGGATGGAGCCCAAAGCCCCTTCCCACTTCAGTGTAGGAAATCTTCCCAAAGCAGCCTGTGTGGGATGTCTTTGGGTGAAAGAAGGAAATTGCTGAGGTCAGGGGGCTGATGTTGCACATTTTTACGTGGCATCAACTTGCTGCCTTCATGGAAATGCCAAAAAATAAAGTCTTGCATCCTGGCCTTTGAAAATTCCCCTGTCCTACAGGAAGGGAGTGTTGTTACTCCGGGAATTCACTGTTATTCCAGGGAATTTAAGCCTCTGTGCAGGAAGCCCCAGTGTGGGCAGGGAGGAATTTAAAGGGCTCGGGCATTAGGATGGTTGAGTGTGCTGTGTTCCCACCAATGCGAGAAGGGAGGTGGGCAGGCTTGAACATTGACAAAATGAATTCAGGTCTAATTCCAGGTAAATGGGCAGTGAAAGGAAGTGGGA
The DNA here is from genome assembly GCA_021534815.1 of Acrocephalus arundinaceus. Classification (NCBI taxonomy): domain Eukaryota; kingdom Metazoa; phylum Chordata; class Aves; order Passeriformes; family Sylviidae; genus Acrocephalus; species Acrocephalus arundinaceus. The sequence continues at coordinate 1,809,960 of JAJEOU010002598.1, forward strand.
AATCGAGCAGAGTTCAGGTGTTTGCACAATCAGAGCATTATGGCCCCTTGATAATAAATGCAGGAGGAAGGGCTGGCCCAGAGGCTCAGGCCTGTCCTGCCCTTGATCCCCAGGACATCCCCAGAACTCTGTCCACACCCAGCTCCCCCACCCCAAATGCCCAGGGATTTTGGCACTAACATGTCCCTGTTCCCCCTCTGGCAGGGACCTGATGCCCAGGACGCTGGAGGGACAGATCACCATGGAGAAGACCCCCAGCTACTTCGTCACCAAGGAGGCCCCGGCCCGCATCTCCTCCATGTCCAAGGGCACCAAGCTGATCGTGGTGGTGCGGGACCCCGTGACCAGAGCCATCTCGGACTACACCCAGACGCTCTCCAAGAAGCCAGACATCCCCACCTTTGAGAGCCTGACCTTCAAAAACAGGACTACGGGCCTGATCGACACCTCGTGGAGCGCCATCCAGATCGGCATCTACGCCAAGCACCTGGAGAACTGGCTCCTCTACTTCCCCATCGGGCAGATCCTCTTTGTCAGCGGGGAGAGGATGATCAGTGACCCCGCGGGGGAGCTGGGCAGGGTCCAGGACTTTCTGGGCCTCAAGAGGATCATCACCGACAAACATTTCTATTTTAACAAGACCAAGGGCTTCCCGTGCCTGAAGAAGGCGGAGGGCAGCAGCAAACCCCACTGCCTGGGCAAGACAAAAGGCAGGACCCACCCTGACATCGACCAGGAGGTGGTGCAGAGGCTGCGGGACTTCTACCGCCCCTTCAACATGAAGTTCTACCAGATGACAGGGCAGGACTTCGGCTGGGACTGAGGCTGAGAGAAATAATTTAAGCAAAGGAAAATATAATATAATATATATATATTTTTTTTACGTATCGGTAGAGAGGGGGGAAAATATGGAGAAAAAAAATAATAGCTGTGCTGAAACATGATTTGCTCTGATTTGTTTATTTTTTTTTCTTTATTTCACACTGTTTTGTTTCCTTTCTTCTCTTGGAGAAGAGGTGCTGTGGACATCCAGAAAGGAGGCTGTGAGCAGCAATCTGGTCCTATTGATACGAGCAGCTTCCCTCATTGGGCCCAGGGTTTAGCATTGCCTCTGTAAAAAAAAACAGGTGCAAAGTTTTTAGAAGTGGCAGGGGTGCTTGGGGTAGCTCAGAGTCTTCCTGAAAGTTCAGCCAGGTTTTGGCTTGCAAGTGCCATTTTGGCCAGACCTCACCACTTTTGACAGTAAAACAAAGGTGGCTTAATACCTAATTTGGCTTTCCAAATGTTACCTTAGGGGATTTTTAACTGCATGAAACATTTGGTGATTTTGCTTCCACTTATCCAATTTTTTGTTTTACTTTTACCCCCCCTTAAATCAAACTCTTTTCATCAGCCAAAATGATTTTTCCTCTTAAGGAAGCCAAAACCAATAATCCTTTGTTTTGTTTTGAGACAAAATAATTTTGGTAGCCAAAAGTGAAAGGACACAAATGATTCTTTTGACTCTGTAATGAAAATTGCCAGGTAGTCAAAAGGCTTCATTCACAGGAGCTGGCTCTAAACCAGCGTTCCCTACTGCATCCCTTTTGCTACTCTGACAGCAAAATGGGTTTCTAAGGGTTTTTTTTTCTAAAGGGGGCCCATCTGAAGGGATTTTGGGCATGGAAGGAAGGTCCACACTGAGGTGATGCTCATGGCACACCCTGAAGGTGTTGGGGGGAGCAGGAAACTTCTCAGTGTCCCAATGGTTTGAGCCATAATGATGAATGTTTGAAGTTGGGCCAGTCTTAAATAGACTGGAGGAAGGGTTGGTTGGGAAAAAGTGAACAATTATCATGTCCAGGAAGAGGAATGAGAAGACAAGAGTTCATTCCTAAAGGAGAACTGAGGGGGAAGCTGGAAGGTTTTAAGGGCTTTAAAAACCGTCAGGCAAAACGATTCTCCTTTACCACGTTGTTTTATTTCAGTGACAGAAATCTGTTAGTGAAGCAGAGTCTTTTATTACCACGGGCTCATTTATCTGCTGGCTCTTGATCTTCAGCATTTCTGAGCTGTGGGAGCACCCAGTTATACCTTGGTGCTGCATAAAGAGCATGGTGGTGCTCCCTCTCCTGAGCCTGACTTTGAAAAGTGCCTGAGGGGGTAAAACAAACCAAGTGGGGATCCCCCAGGAATGTGGTTAGGAAAAAGCCTGGGGATGAAATTCACTGGCTGCCTGCAAACCAGCCAAGATCTTAATAAAATCCCAGCAGAGATTTCAAAGAGAATTGTATCAGAGGTTACAATTTCACCTGGGAGGAGGCATTTCCACCTCAGCAGTTAGGAGCAGAGTTTGGTGACCCACCCAGCCTTGTGGCACTGAGTTCCTCTGCATGTGTTGAGCCACATCATCTCCTGGCTGCCCTAAACCACCTTCCTATCAGCCCTGCACGCCTCCTGCTGTTCCCAAAGATGCTGATCCTGGAACCTTCCCATCCCCTGAAGACACAAACCCGCGGGGTTCTGCATGCCAGGCCCATTTCCCAAGGGAATGAAAATAGCTTCATTCAATTTGTGAGGCCCCAGGAGCTTCTCCCACAGCTGTCCTTGCAAAGCCCGACCTGAGCCCAGGTGTCCATGCCCCAGCTGGTAGGGAAGTGGTGATGGTTGGTGGCACCAAAGGCAGACTGTGCTCAGTGCTCTGTCCTGGTGTGGCACAGCTCAGTGCCACCTTCACCACCTGCACTGATTCTTTCCCCATTTATGTCCCATTTTAAGGCCTTTACTGGCAATGCCCCATGCCACAAATGCAAAAACACTTTGCCTTACAGCAGAGAGAATGAGGCACCACACAGACCCCCAGCAGTCCCTTCTCTTGCCTGCCTCCCCTCAGCCCCCCAATATTCACACAAATCATGAGAAGTTCAGAGATGCTCACAGAGCTTTGGCTCCATGAGACCAAGGTCCCTCCCAGAATTTGCAGTTCAAATCAGAAGCTGGGAGGACGTTGGGCTCTTGGTGTCTTCAATGTGTCACAGGAGGTGAGGGGAGCAATCTGCCTGTGCTGCTCAGAATGGGCATAAGGACCAGCCAAAAGGAAATTATTGGGGAAAATATTCTAATAGCAAGGATTTTTGGGGAAGGAATGGGGGATGGACACCCTCCCATGCTGTGCTCTTTCATCCAAATGGAAAAACCAAGGTGGATAATGAGGATGAGGCATCAGTCACTCACAGGCACAGCCAAACGTTGCCAGCACCAGCAAGGCACAAAATCTGAGTTCTTCCCAGCTGAAAAGAAGATTTAAGAGTGCCATTTCTTTGGTATTTCAAGGAGAATTAAGGTTGGGGTAATGTGGACATGCCTTTGAGAAATTATTGTGGTTTAAGCCCAGCTGGGATCTCAGCCCCCCTCACTCACTCTGCAGGTGGGACAGGGGAGAGAATTGGAAGAGTAAATCTAAGGGAACCTGTGGGTTGAGATAAAGACAGTTTAATAGGTAAGGCAAAGCAAACCAAGAAATTAATTCCAGACTTCCCGTGGGTGCTCAGATGCTCATCCCCAGGACAGCAGGGCTCCCTCACTTTTGGAATGGTGACTTGAGAAGACGAACACCATCCCTCCAAAAATTTCCTGCTTCCTTCTTTCCCCACTTTTACAGGCTGAGTGTGATTCCACATCGTCTGGAATGTCCCTTGCATCAGCTGGGGTCAGTGTCCTGGCTGTGTCCCCTCCCTGCCCCTTGTGCATCCCCAGCAGGAAATGCTGTGTAAGAACTGCTCAGCCACAATGAAAACATCCCCGGGTTATCAATATTTGTGCTTTCCCAGCACAAATCCAAACCACAGCCCGGTGAACAAAATGAATTCTACCCCAGCCAAAACCAGCAGACAGATATAAACATCACTCACAAGTAGGATGTTGTAAAAAAATCAATATTGTTATATTGCTGTTTTCTCCCCTACTGTGGCATTTGCACTACTATAAAGGAACTTTATAGGGCCACAGACTGGTCCCCCATATTGGACAAGCCACAGCAACACCAAGAATTTCTTACAGCTCAGAGTCTGCACCTGCCACCAAATCCCTGCTCAAACGAGCAGAGCCTTGATGTGCACACAAACGCATCAAATGTGCCTTTAAAAACTCTTCCCAGCACATCAAGCTCAGCCACTATGGAATACTTTCCCCTAAAACACTTCAATGTTTTACTCCCCCTCCTTTCCAAGGGTTTGAATACCTTGTTGCACACCTTGTAAAGCTATTTAGGGATCTGAGGCTGTGATTGATTGGTTTTGATCTGGGCCATAAGTAGTTTTGAAAATCCCTCCACATATGAACAATGGCTTTTAAAAAGAGGTCATGCAACCAAATTGCTTTGAACTCTAATAGCATTTAAGCCTCTAAACTCTTTAGGCTTATTTGAAAATCCAGCCATGAAGTTTAGATTATTTTAACCTAAGAAGAATTGGAGGTAAACTGTTGAAAACCGCATCCCTCCTGGGCCTGCAGTGCTGAGCACGTGTGCTGGAGGGGAAATCAAGAGTAGCTATAAATAAAAAAAATGACCTCTATAGTGTTTTTCTTTAAAAAGAAATAAGCAGAAAAATCATAACATTAACTATGAGAAAATTGGGTTGTTAAAATGCTTCTGGTCTCCATAATCAAATCTGCCATTAGGCCCAGATGAAGCCTAGGCTTACACACAATACAACATTTGGATTTTAGAACAAATCCAAATTTTGGATTTGTTTAAAAAAAAAAAAACAACACAACAACAAAACCCACACCAACCTTTCCAAGGCATCCTATCAGCATCAAGTGCCAAACTGATCATAAGGAGGTTTTATACAATGAGGGTGGTGAGGCCTGGGTTGCCCAGAGTGGTGATGGATTCCCCATCCCTGGAAGTGTCCAAGGCCAGATTGGACCTGCAGCACCCTGGGATGGTGGGAGGTGTCCCTGCTCAGGGCAGGGAATGGAATGGGATGAGCTTTAGAGTCCTTCCAACCCAAACCATTCCATGATTCCATCATCTTTGAGGGACAGACACAGCCACAATTGGCACCACACACCCAGGAGTGTGGGCTTGGGTGTGCTGAGCACAAGGATTGCCCCAAAGTCTTCACAAATCTTTTTTTTTTTCTTCCTTTTTTTTTTTTTTTCCCACTGCTGTCAGGGAAAATGCTTTGCACAGGCTTGTAGAGCCCAATTCAGAAAGGTCATGAAGGTGAGACCTCTCCTTCAACCACTGCAGCAACAACTTCCAGCCAAACCTGGAGTGTGGGGAAGCTCTTTGCTCTCTGTTTCAACTGAAAAATTCAGAGAAACAGGGTTTTCTTCACCAGTGCAGTTTGGCAAGGCAATACCAGGTTTGTTTGCTGCTGTGAAATCCATCACTGCCATTCCTGGGAGGGCAAGGATGGGGCTGCTGTGCCCATGGTGCTGATTTTGTGTGACAGGGAATTTTATCAGCTGCTGTCACTCAATGATCCACTCGGTTAAAAGGAGTTTATACACCAAGGAGCCATGGAGATCAGTGTGTGACACTCCTCTGCCTCATGTCAGGGTGGCCTTTGGGTGCAGCACTGAGAAATCAAAATTCCAGCAATAATTTGGCCTCTCCTATCCCTGCACGGGGTGGTTTTGACTTGCACTGATTCTCAGTTCTCCCACATACACACTTCGCACACAGCATCAGGTCTCTAGATGAAGAGAAAAAATGCCCATTTTCCTAACCATTAAAAAATTCCTTGACTGTGTACAACAATTTCTGGGTTTTCTCTCCTCCCTCCCTTTCACTTGGTGATTCTGTCATCCTTCTCCCTTTGGTGCTATTTCAGTATGAAAAAGCCCCTGATTTTAATTTAATTTAAGAATGAAAAAGCACACATTTAATAAAGTTTACGGGTACTGAGAGGCTGTGCTCTCTTTTTGCTGGTGGCAGCAAGCTGGAAAGAGGGGGGGCAGGTTTATGAAAAGAGGGGGGAAACCACAAAATTACCACATTTGTGTCTGATTTTATTCTCCTAATCCTACCTCACTCCATGGCTCTGCCTTCTGTGAACTCCCCAGTGGCATCATTGGCATTGTTCCCATGACCTTTGTCTTCCACCACATCGAGGTCAATACTCCTTTCTTTAAATTGCAAAAATCCTCAAACTGTCAAGTCCCCTTTGCTGTCCCCAGCCCTGCCACCTCCAGAGAATTTCTCCACCGAGATGGATGAATTCCTGCTTCCCCTGACCTGGGTAGTGCAGGAATGGTCCCAGCTCACAGTGTGAAACCCGAGGGGAAAGGAATTCCTCAAGAAATATACACAGTGGAGAAGTCCCCCTGTATCAGGTTTGCTGTGTGGTCAAGTAAAGTGATATTCTATTTAGTTTTTTAGATATATAAACAGATTAAGTCCCAGGGAAAATACGCTCCCAAACTTCATAATATTTTATTAAACCACTGAAGTTTAATATAATCTTTTGGCTTCCACAGAAAAATTTTCCATTTCTTTTCTGGGCACCTTTGATTTTATTTTCTTTTAATTACCGTTATCCGGAGTTAACAATCTAGGGTTTGCACTCCACCAAGAAAGGACTACCCAGATTAGAGGTGGGGAATTTTGCTGAAATAAAGAAATATGATGTGGTGGTAAGAAGTCAACCACACCTGGAGGAGCCAATGTACAGAATTAATTCCTCTCAGCCAGGCAGTACCAGGCTGCATTCCTCAGTTCACAGCATTTATTACCTGAGGTGTTGGCCAGCCATGGCTTTTGTAAAGAGTTACACCTCCTTCATCCTCTGCCTGTCCACGTAGCCGTGCTGGAGGCAGATCCATGGATATCTTGGTTTGGAAAGACAGGTGTCTGCCAGGGAAAACAGAGCCTCCCTTGGAATGGAGAATGTAAACCCCCTTCCTCCAAATTATTGTAATTTTGAAATTAAGGGACTTTCAGGAAAAGATATGGGAATAGGAATAACAGCTCTTTACTAGGAAAATTAAATTAAAAATGCAGTAGAACAAAAAAGCAAACAAACAAAAAAAGAAAACACTGACAGAGTCAGAACACAACCTGACTCCCTGTTGGTCAGGGTGTTGGGAGCAGCCCATCAAGTCCTCCTGCAGTGACAGATGTGGTTCTGGTGAGCAATGATCCTGTAAGGGTGAAGTTTTCTTTGAAGGTCCAGTGGTGTGAGATGGGTCTGGTCTTCTCTGGGAATGCAGTGAACAGGCTGTGCTGGGGTTCTGAATCTCAGGGTTTATCCAGGTAGGAATGCTTGGCTCCTCCCCCTGGGCGGAGCATCTCCCCATGGGATGATGTCATTGTATCAGCCCTGCAGTGAGCCTGGATGGCCCATGGACAGCAGATCCCCTGGAGGGAGGGTGGTCTGGAAGAGATAAAGAACACTGCCCCAGCTGGTTGAACAGCTGGTGATAGAATACAAAGTGCTGGTTACATCCTGCATTGCAACCCAAGACAGTGGGAAAAGCTCTCATTAGCCCAGGTCCAGCAATGCCCTCGAGCTCAGCCCTGCACATGGACACTGCCCTGGTTCATCATCCTCGGGGTGTGAAGCTGCAGGAGAAGGCCAACACCACCCGACCTCAAGCTTGGTCCCTGCCCTTCCAATCCTGCTGGACAAGGAATGCCCTACAGGCAGGCCGGCTCATGGGGAAAGCTGCTGGGAGCCAGAAAAGCACCTCAAGAAAGACCCAGCGCCTGCATTGCAGCATCATTAATTAGGAATAATAATGGCCATCATGGTGTCATGGTCCTTAAGGCAGCTGTGCAACTTCTGGAGGCCAAACTCGCTGGTGTGAGCGTTACCCGAGGTCCTCAGTGCAGAAGGGGAATTTAAATGTTGCTTATTATTGCTGCCTGCAACTGAGATCAGTCCTGGGAGTGGAAGGTCCTTCCTCACAGACATTCCAGCCTCTCTGAGTTTCTCCATTAATGCCGAGGCAATGGGAGGTGATGTAGGTTAGGCCTGCTTGGCCAGAGTTTCTCCAGCTCATTTCTTTTGTTCTTCCACCAACCTTTGTGATTTAGGGCGTGTAAGCGACAATTTAAAGGAAATGACTGAGAGATATTGCCTGGGGAGCACTTATCTTCCCTTGTACAGGGCTTATGGAACAGAATCAATACATTTTCTATCCAGCTCACTGCTGGGACCCCCATGGCTGGGCACAGAGGAGGTGGCAACGGAGTGAAAACATTTCCTTGGGAAGGACAGGTTTAGGAGCACAGAGGAAAGAGGCCAAATGCATCCTATGACAGGGGAAACGCAGTCACCAATCTAATTACTCACCCTCTGCATACTCACAGCTCTGCCAGTGCAGAATGACCACCAGTGGTTTCCTGGGATCCATGGATTTGGGCTGTGCAGCGCTCTCTGTGCCCTGGGCAGAGGGAGCATCCCACCAGGGCCCCCAGCACATCACCAGCCCAGCAGCACCTCCAGAGCTGGTGGAATGCCAGGGGCCGTGTCCCTGCTGGGTTTAATCACCTCTGTTAAGTTCAGACAGGGTCTGTTGGCCAAAGAGAAGCTGCAGGCCAAGGACTGCAATTTATGGGCACATCCAATCCCACAGGGACACCTCTACCCACCTACCATGTGATTAAAAAGACAAAAACAATGGCAATGATACACCACGACTTAAAAACCCCCTCACTGTTACCCTTCCCCTTGACTCAAACCCAGTGTTGTCCTGAGACCAAACTCCTTCATTTTCCACAGCGGGGAGATTGAAGGTTAAATGAAGAAATTATTTGCCTGACTTCTCCTGGGAGCTGCTGGGGCTCAGGGCAGGGCCAGCTCTGCCTGTACAAATTGGATATTAACCCTGTGCATCTGAGGGAGCAAGATGTGACCTGCAGTGACCCCGGTGTCTGGAAGATGCTGCTGATGTCGCAAAGGACTGCACAAACACATCTGGGATCACAGCTGGGCTTAAAAAAGCTTGTAAATGGCAGAATGGACTTTTCTTCCAGCAGAGCCTGGTCCTGGATGCAGCATCCCACACCAGATCCCAGAATGGTCTGGGTTGGATGGGACCTCAAAGCTCATTTCATTCCACCCTCCTGCCATGGATAGGGACACCTTCCACTCTCCCAGGTTGCTCAAAGTCCTGTCTGACCTGGCCTTGGACATTTCCAAGGATGGGGCAGCCACAGCTGCTCTGGGATCCCAGGGAATGGGCACCCAAAATCAGAGTTTTATGTCTGAACCACCTAAACCCCCCTCAGACACGATGTGCCCTGGATGGGGAGGGCACGAGGAGCTCGTGGTGCACGTTGGACCCTGGGCATTGTCACTCCAGAGGGCAATGACAACGAGGAGCCTGCAACCCTGCCTGGACAGCCAAACTATCCCACCAGCCTGGGAAATTCTCCCTGCCTTGACACCCCATATTTTACCAGCTTTACTGAAGAGAAAATTGTCATATGCTTCCACTTTTCGAGGAGCTGAGCTGTCCTTTTGATAGCAGCTGCCAGCATAAATATACATGAGAAACAGGTTTTCAGTTCCTGAAAAATGTCTAAAAATTGTAAACAATCCTTGAGTCATATGGGGATAAACAGTCAGAATTTCAATATTGTTTATAGTTTAAAAAAGCAACAGTTGTCTGAGTCGAGTCAAGCCAAGTCCTTTTGAATAGATAATTTTCAAACATTTGGTTTCAATTCTCCCAAACCTTCAGGAGAGAAGTTCCATTCATGGAATATTTAGCTTACAACTCAAAATGAAAAGTATTACAGAGTAGAAAACTGGATCTTTCTATTTCAAAAAATAAATGTTCTCAGATACTAAACCATCTTGAAAACCCATTTTAGAAAAAAAAAAAAAAAAAAAGGAGAAACGAAACCACTCAGCCAAGAAGTTTATCCAGGCTGTTCTTCTCCTGCTGAAAATTCCAGTTTTGCTGAGTTAGTTGCTCATTTCACTTAACAAACAAGAATATCCCATCAAAAATTCAGTCCTGCTTGTCAGGCTGAGAGCTGACATGTCCCTCCCTGTCCCCCTCAGCCTCCCCCCATTTCAGCCCCCACTCCAGCACAGAGGGGAGAATGGAAAAGAGAATTCTTTAATTTCCTCTTTGCATTAGAGTTCATTAGGAAAAATCCAGAGGCCCCTCATGGTGCCTGCATTTGCATGTCTTCTGTGGATGTTTATATTATATTTTCCTGTGGTTTGGGGTTTTTTTCTCCTTTTCATGTGTCTTTCCTGTATCACTGACACTGGATTGCTGCCCTGCTCACAATTAATTCCTGAAATAATTTATTTCTCTTCTGTCACTGTTCCTCAGCTGGATGGCTCAAACAAACACAATTTGCTGGTTCTGTTGGTAGGAAATTATTTATTTAAGCTATTGGCTGGTATTATTTAATAATCAGTCAAGTTTCATGGCAGGACTCCTTTTCCCAGGCTGGATAAGACATCTCTCAGGAAGAAAAGTTACTAAAAAGCTTTACTGGATGCATTTTGGAAGCTTCACTTCCCCTCCTAAAATCAGAGAATAATTAGTTTGGAAAAACCCTCTAAGATCATCAAATCCAACCATTAACCCAGAACTGCCAGTCCACCACTAAACCACGTCCCCAAAGGCCACATTTGCAAATTTTTTAACACTTCCAGGGACGGTGATGCCACCTCTTCCCTGGGCAAAAATTCACCAGATCTGATGGGTTTTGGAATCAGAATTTAGTTCTTTACTCAGAGGGTGGGCAGGCCCTGGCACAGCTGCCCAGAGCAGCTGTGGTTGCCCCTGGATCCCTGGCAGTGTCCAAGGCCAGTTGGACAGGGTTTGGAGCACCCTGGGATAGTGGAAGGTGTCCCTGCCATGGCAGGGTGGGATGGGATGGGCTTTAAATTCCCTTTCAACAAAAATCATTCTGTGATTCTAATACATCACTTGACATTTTGGTTGGATTCTTGTTGCTGTCCTTGATCCAGATTTCCTAGAGGGACACGGGTGTGAGTTTATGCACACCAAGGGGTGTTGGTGTGGGAGGTTTTGGAGCTCTGGCAAATCCTCTGTGCAGAGGATCAGAGAGTTCCTGCCCTGAAACACAGCAGAGGCAGCAGGAAAAAAAAATTTAAAAAGGCTCCCAGATGTTTCACTTGACTTTCTATCAGGCTCTTTGCTACCTGTGTGGCCTTGGCAGAGCCCTGGGGTTCCTTGGATGTGAGCTCCCATGCTCCTGTTGGATCCATCCCAAGGCAGGGAGCTGGCTGGTGGTCAGAGAGGAGACGCCAAGCTGCAGCTATTTCCTCCTTCCTCTCCCAACCCGTAGGCTGTGCTCCAGTATCTCTGCTGAGAGAAGAAGTTCTTTTCTGTTCATCAAGTGAAATAAAGATTGGAGCGATGAAAGGGAAGGCTTGAGGGAGCTGCAGGTGGGGAGAGCCCACAGAACTGGAGTGCAGCAGCTCAGCCTTGCACAAGTGTCATTTGTGCTTCATCCCATTCTCTGTTCCATCTCCGCCTGGCCTTGGAGCAGTGAGACTTTTCCATCTCTTCCTCCCAGCCTTCTCCCCCTCACACTCACTGTGGGTTTGGGCACTGGCTAACACAGCCACCACGCTGGGCACGCTGCTCACCCAGAGCTGCCCACACACCACTTGGAGGAAACTGTGACTAATCCTGTCAGACCCAGGCTTGGGGATTTCCATGCCCAGCCCTTGGCCCTCACCCTTTCATGTGCCAACCATTTGAACCCAAAATGAAGCAGATGATTGAGTTCCAGGGCGTAAAAATTACTCCCTGCCTTAGTAATTTCAGTTCCAATTTATTGGCATATAAACTACCACTTCCATTTGGTTACTCCCTGTTGGAAACTCCTTTTCCAAGCTCTCCTTCCTTTCCAGCACCACCACACCCATGTCCAACCAGACATGACACCAGGAACTCCTGCAGCTCTCCATACACACAGGGTGTAGCTCCATCCTCAGGCTTACATTCGGGCACTTTGCCCCGTGGTCAATTGGAAGCAGAGACACTCAATCATCCTCTGTTCTTTTTATACAACATCCTGCAAGCTCTGAAATCCAGCCAGGCTCAGGAGGTATTGGTAGATGGGTGGACAGCTGATGTCTGCAAAATGATCTGTGAGCCAGCTCAGGAGGATTTTGTACTCCAAGACAACTGGAGAGAATTTCTGCTTTTACATCAAATTCCTGACCACCTTTTGGCAGGAGGCTCCCACATAAGGAGCCTGTGCATGAGGTCTTGTTTGAAGATTCCTGCACTTGGCATCCTCGCACTCAGGTTAGGTACTGCAGAACTCCTTGTACCATCCTGTCTTGGTTTGGGAAAGACAGGTGTCTGCCAGGGAAAGCCAGAGCCTCCCTTGGAATGGACAATCTAAACCCCCTCCCTCCGAATTATTATAATTTTTGCAAATAAGAGGTTTTCAGGAAAAGATATGGGAATAGGAATAACAGTTCTTTACTAGGGATATTAAAAAAAAAAGTAGTAGTACAAAAAAGCAAACAAACAAACAAAAAAGAAAACACTGACAGAGTTAGAACATGACCTGACTCCCTGTTGGTCAGGGTGTTGGGAGCAGTCCAATTAAAGTGTGGCTGCAGTCCTCCTGCAGTGACAGATGTGGTTCTGTTGGAGCAATGATCCTGTAGGAGGACCTTTCTCTGAAGGTCCAGTGCTGAGATGGGTCCGGTCTCCCTCTGGGAATGCAGTGCACACAGGCTGTGCTGCTGTTCTGAATCTCAGGGTTTATCCAGGTAGGAATGTTTGGCTCCTCCCCCTGGGCGGAGCATCTCCCCATGGGATGATGTCATTGTATCAGCCCTGCAGTGAGCCTGGATGGCCCATGGACAGCAGAGATCCCCTGGAGGGAGGGTGGGTCCTGGAAGGGATAAAGAAAAACACCTCCCCAGCTGGTTTGTATAGAAGATATCCCTCAGAGTTATGAGGGATATGTCATGGAAGAGATAAGGAACACTGCCCTGCCCCAGCTGGTTTGAACAGCTGGACATAGAATACAAACTGCTGGGTACATCCTGCATTGCAACCCAAGGCACACCCACATCACCTCACATCAGCCCAGCAGGGTCTGGTCCTTCTGACTCCTTCTCCATGCTGCCAGTCAAGGCTTCAGCTGGTGTCCTGCAGCTGGTGGGTCCAGCAGTCACTGCTGCCGATTCAAGTTGCAAGATCAGTCTCCAATGAGCCAGAGGAGATTGTGGATGGAGCTGGCTGGGACTCGGAGGCAGGGAACCTCTCCTGCCAGTGCCCTGCGCTGTGTTTCCACATCGAGTCAGCTCTAATGGGAAATGACAGCTCATGAAAGCTGCTATTCATGGCCCTCTAAAGAGCTCATTCCCCACTGCTCATCCCCGCCCCTCTATGAGGTTCACTCTGGCTTGACTCCAAGCCCAGAGACAGAAGTGTCTGGAGAATCCACGGCAGCCCCAGGAGCTGCTGCTGCACCAGGGTTTTCCATCTGTGCATCCCAGCCGCCTGTGGAGCACAGCCACAAGCTGGGTCCTGCCCCACTGCAGAGGCCAGGCCCATCCCAGCTCTCCTGTCCAGCTCGTGATGTGTTTTTGGTGGGACCCTGATGGTCACCAAGGCCTGTCTGTGCAGGTTTTTCAGTATTTGAGGACCTTCACAAATCACTCCAGATGTGTTCATGTCTTGGGACACGCACAGAGCAGGAACAACATCTGTGATTCTGCTGCATCTCTGTATCTGGCCACTTTTGTCCCTCCAACCCTAAACCCCTTCTCCAAGCCCAGGCACTCCTAGACATTCCTCTTTTCTCAACTCTGCCAGCTCTAAAAAACTTCTACCTAAACGACTTTTCATTTAAAAAAAAAAAAAATCAGTTTTCACCACCAATCCCTGCACAAAGGATCTGGAATTTAGGTAGGATCCTGTCTGTAAGGTCCTGGGCAGCTGCACACCTTGGGATGCAGGCTGGGAAGCTGCAGAAGGATTCAGAGAAGACCCATGAGAATGGGTGAAGCTCTGCAGAACCCTGGAAATCCTGCCCTGATTGAAGGAGCCAAGCAAAACCTCTTTTGCTTAGCAGTAACCTTTTCTCAGTCTGTAAGAGAAAAGATCCAAGACCTACAACAACCTGAGCTTGGACCAGGGACTTTGGCCACTCATTTTGGTGCTAAGTTGGATCATCCAGGTCTGGATTTAATTGTCCTCTGTTGCAAGCTGGCCAGCGGTGCTATGGAGTGGGAATTAATTCTTCTATTTATACCTCACAGTTCTGAGAGTTAATGGATGTAAATTACTTTATTCTGCAGAAACACACCACGTAACTACCAGGAAAATAATTCCTACCCACAGGCCCTAAGAGTGTGAGACGGGCAGGCAAATGAAAGGGTAAATACAGCTTTTGGGAAAGAAATTCAAAGAAATTAACTCTTACCTCCAAAACCCTGACTGTGGGATCATTTTACAAGGAAGAGGTTCTTGTACATGATATTGAAAGAGACATTTCAGCAAAGAAGACTTGGTGGATAATGAGGTGGTGGCAGGGGGCCAGGATGAGCTGCCAGGGCCTCCCCTCACTGAGTCCTGTGATGGTGCCACAGCTGTGACCAGCAGGAAAGGACAGGATTCCTTCATCACCATCTAAAATTTCTGAGCTCATCCATCTCCTGGGACAAGCCCTCCCCTCCCCAGCTTTGCAGCCACTGGAAATGCTGCCCAGAAGGGAGCTCACCAGAGCTGATCCATGCCATGCAGCACGAGTGGTCTGCAGGAATGCTCGTGCTCCATCAGCTGCCAAAGCCAAGGGGGTCACCTGAGATGGACCCAAGGAGCATCATCAGCTTCCTAAAGCCAGGTGCCAAAACTGAATCAGCCACCAACCTGGGAACAAGCAGGAGTGTTTAAAGGTGCCAAAACTGAATCAGCCACCGACCTGGGAACAAGCAGGAGTATTTAAAGGTGCCTGGGGATAACATTCACAGCATCAATTCCATCCCTGATACCCTGGAACCCAACAAAGCTGCTTTTTGTGTCTGGCTGTTAAAGAAAAACAATCCAGCACTTCTGGCACACAGTAACACTCTGTCTTCTATTGTTGGGGGAGAGGAAAAGGTTCCAAAGAGCCACCACTAATATATTTAGCCAAATATTACCTGATTGTTTTTGTGCCTGCCTGTTGTATTCCTCTGAGAAATGGTTTTTTCCCTCAGAGTCCCCTGAAGCCTGTGCCGTGTAGTTGGACCCTTCCTCCCTATCTTATCTACTTCTGACCCTATTGGCTGAAGGCCAATCTCTTTCCTTGGCCATAGACTAGATAAACCCCTGTCTTTCCTGTTTCACCCTCTTGCTCCTCGCCCCCTCGCTCCTGGAACACCACATGGGAGAATAAAGCATGGACTGAAGGTGAGGGGTGAGAGCCACCCTTTTTGATATCTTCATTCTGTCTCTATGAAATATATTTCCCCAAAAGCCCCGAGAAACTGAGCTAGATAGAGCCTAGGGGCTGGCTAGAAAGGGAAATAATATTTCACCTGCCCATATCCATCACCCACTCACCTTCCCTTCAGCTTTTTGCTAAGGACCTGCAGCAGGTGGATTTTAGCCATCCCTCTTTGGTGCTGCCACAGTGGAAACCTTCACATCCAGAGGAGCTCAGTGTTCAGTTTTCCATGAGAGTGGGACAGTGTGGATGGGATTTTGAGAGGGGCTGGGGGTACCTCGAGCTGCTGCTACTGAAGAGGAAGGACCAAGGGATCTGTGTCTCCCTGGAAGGATTTACATTTCCACAGCAGACTTTCTACAGCGTTAACAGCCAAAGCCTGAGAATCAAAATGTCTGTTTGTGGGTAATAAAGGCAGACAGATGCCCCCTGCATGCAAACTGCCAGTGCCTCTGAGACACAGGCCCTAAATAAATAATAACAAAATCCTAGTGCTGAACGCACAGTTGCTATTTGCATCATAAATAAATGAGGAGGCTTTTATTTACTCGTTCTGGGGGCAGAGAACAAACCAGAGGAAATCCTCAGAGCTCCCAGACACCAGAGATTGTCATTAGCTCAGCACCACTGCTCAGTCCCCTCCTGCTGTTTGCCCCAGGAGATGCTCACCAGGGACAGGGAGAACCCAAACAAGGTCTCCATCACGATGGAGTGTGCAGTTTTGGGCACCACAATAAAATAAAGACATTAAACTATTAGAAAGCATCCAAAGGAGGCCATGAAGGTGCTGAAGGGCCTTGAGGAGAAGCCGTGTGAGGAGCAGCTGAGGGCACTTGGTCATTTTAGCTGGAGAAGACTGAGAGGAAACCTGAGGCTGCCATGAGGATGGGTGACAGCTCAGCCAAAGCAAACTGGTTCGGTTTTCCAGTCAAACATTCCTTTTTAGCTCAAATAAAGGTCAGTTTACCTTCTGGGATGTGCACATTAGTGTATGGCTCTTGCTGTAGAAGGAGGGCAGGTTTCCTATGTCACCTGATGGGTCATTTATTCATAGAATTGTGGAATAGTTTGGTTTGGAAGGGACCCCAAAGAAGAATTCCACTCCCCTGCCATGGGCAGGGACACCTGCCACTATCCCAGGGTGTTCCAAGCCCCGTCCAACCTGGTCTTGGACGCTTCCAGGGGTGAGGCAGCCACAGCTTCTCTGGGCAACCTGTGCCAGGACCTCACCTCCCTCAGAGTCAGGAATTTCTTCATAAAATTCTAAATCTGTCCTCCTTGTGCGTAAATTCAGTCCCCCTTTTTCCCATCACTGCATGCCATTGCCCAAAGTCCCTTCCCAGTTCTCCTGGAGCCCTGTTAGGCACTGGAAGAGGCTCTAAGTCCTCCTGGAACCTTCTCTTCCCCAGGCTGGCACAAGGGTTGCTCAGGCAGGAGGAACTGAACTTCTCCAGGGCACAAGACTTTATAGCTTTATCGTTTGCTATTTTTAAACAGCTGAGGTTTGGGCAGCTTCCTAGATCATAACAAAATCAAGAAAAACAAAATTTCTCCTGTTGGCACTGCCTGTGTCATGGACAGCACATGGGTGATGCATTTCAACTGAAAAGATCAAAGTTTTGCTGTCCTATAAACAACTGCAAAGAAGCTCTGATAATGGGAAATGTCAGAATTCTTACTAAGAGCAGAATTAGTGCCTGCCTGTAGCACATCGTGCTGCCTCCAGCCAGCTTTTTATATGTCATGTCAGCAGCTACAGACAAGCTGCAAATAGTTTCCTATCTCCTCCAGCCTCCAGGAACTTGACTGACTTCCCTAGAATGTTTTGGATTTACACTGGCTGTGCTGCAACCAGGGTTGAGCAGCCAGGGTAGGCTGAGGCAAGGCACTGCTGCTGCTCCAAAACCTGAGGTTTGGAGGTTGTTTACACAACGGGAGGATGGAGGAAATGCACTGTGGAGCTCTCCCTTCCTTGGCAGAAATCTGCGTCCCTCTTCCAGCTGGAGTGGAGATTTTGGGCAGGGGGGCATCGAGTCCTCTGCCCTTGGTGGAGGTGGAGGTGGTGAGAGCAGAGCCCTGCCCCAGTTCTGCCCCCAGCAAGAACTGCCCAGTTCTAGAGAGCAGCACGCAGGTGTCTTGGGCTGCAATGCAAGATGTAACCAAAAGTGAGTATTTTATTATCATCTGTTAAAACCAGCTGGGGAGGTGTTTTTCTCTTCTGTGACCCATTCATTCCTCATGATGCCAGCGGGGAGGGTGTGAGTGTCTTCTGTTAATGGGCCAGATGTTCAAACCAGGTAGGGCAGGGAGGGTTCTTTATCTCTTCCAGGACCCATCCCTCATAACTCTGAGGGATATCTTCTATACAAACCAGGTGGGGAGGTGTTTTTCTTTATCTCTCCAGGACCCACCCTCCCTCCAGGGGTATCTGCTGTCCATGGGCCATCCAGGCTCACTGCAGGGCTGATACAATGACATCATCCCATGGGGAGATGCTCCGCCCAGGGGGAGGAGCCAAGCATTCCTACCTGGATAAAACCTGGGGTTCAGAACAGCAGCACAGCCTGTGTGCACTGCATTCCCAGAGGGAGACCGGACCCATCTCACCCCACTGGACCTTCAAAGAAAACTGCACCCTCCTACAGGATCATTGCTCCAACAGAACCACATCTGTCACTGCAGGAAGACTTGATTGGACTGATCCCAACAGCCTGACCAACCTGACAACAGGTTGTGTTCTGACTCTGTCAGTGTTTTCTTTTTTGTTAGTAT
The DNA here is from genome assembly GCA_021534815.1 of Acrocephalus arundinaceus. Lineage (NCBI taxonomy): Eukaryota > Metazoa > Chordata > Aves > Passeriformes > Sylviidae > Acrocephalus > Acrocephalus arundinaceus. Next base: position 1,828,120 of record JAJEOU010002598.1, read on the forward strand.
GATTTTTTGTACTACTACATTTTTGTTTTTAATATTCCTAGTAAAGAGCTGTTATTCCTATTCCCGTATCTTTTCCTGAAAGCCCCTAATTTCAAAATCACAACAATTCAGAGGGAGGGGGTTTACATTCTCCATTCCAAGGGAGGCTCTGTTTTTCCCTGGCAGACACCTGCCTTTCCAAACCAAGAGGTTATTCCAGTCGGGATGGAAGATGAGCACAGCACAGGCTGGACTGGGAGCAGCCTCTGCTAACAACCTGCCAGTTGTCCCTGCTGCTGTCCCCTCTGCAGGGCTGGTTAACAGCTCCAGCTGCATCGCTGCCTTTCCACCCACCTCCCCACCACACATCACACCCCTGCTCTTGCCTCCTGAGCCCAGCTCTCCCCACCAGATTCCTGAAGGCTTCTCAGGCCACTCCCTAACCTCTTCTGATGGATGGGGTTTTGTCATGATCATCCCCTTAAAGCCCCCAAATAATCTTACATGGTGTTTAGGGCCACTCTTTTGCACACAGTATCTCTAAAAATACACCAAGAAATTAAAGAAGTCAGCTCCCCAATTTTTTTTTAAACCAGAAAAATAAATGGTGTGATTAATTATTCTGAAAAAACTGTTTAGAGTTTGGACTCTATAAAATAGAATGCCTGATTAATTAAACTATCCAAGGACGTGCTGGTTTTCATTGCAGCACAATCAAGACCTAAATCTGTGTCTCGCTCTCCCTCTCTGAGCTAGAAATGGTTTTATATTCCATCTTGCTTTAAATTATACACATCAAGTTTATAATAGGACATGGTCTATTTTGTTGCCAAAACCTGCTCCGTAAGATCACCTATTAAACTGTGTTTATCTTTTTTATGACAAACAAGAAAAATGACAAAACGGCTCCTGAGCATCTGCTAATGAGGACCAAAGACCCCCCAGGCACTGTTTGTGTTGTGCAGGGGCTGTGTTATTGTCCCCCCCTCACCAGATGCCCAAAGGAAAACAAGGTGTTTGTAAAACCCAATGTCAGCCCCGGAAGGTCACAGCTCCTGCTGGGTATGAGATCCTGGTCAGGGGTTTTATCCTGGTGGAGTCCAAACAATGAAACTCAGCCCTTACATGAAACAAGGTGGTGAAACCCTGACTGGTGTTCAGCCTCTTGTCTGAGGTGAGGGTATGGGAAAGCAAGATTGGTGTGAGGTGAGTTAAAGCTGAGGCTTTGGAGCTGGTCAGGAGGAGCTGGTTCCTCAGTCAGTTCAATCCTCCTCCCAGCACCTCCAGCCCTGGGGATGAGACTCCCCCAGTCCTGAGGGACCCCCAGCTGGAACAACCCATGAATCCTGACTCCCCGAGGAAAAACTGGCCTAAAAAATGATTTTGAGGAGCCTGCTAAGCTTGTGAGTGAGCACAGGGCACAGAAAAATTTCCTTCACTGCCTGGAACCCCACCAACCCCTCCAAAGTGTTTTAAGCAGCACAGACTGTAGGAAGCACCTTCAGCTACCCAACCATCCCACCCAGGCTGGGTGAAACCAACATGTACCTCAAGATGTAGATCCCCCAGCCAGCAGGACCTGATGACAGCAGTGTCCAACCTGCCTCAGTGCCCTGAAGAGGAGCATTGGAAACCAGGGCCCCAGGCAGTCATGGGGCAGCACCACTGGTTTGGGCAGACCCTAACTTGACCCAAGCCCTGAGGGGTCCTTGCCTCCCCTGAGGGAGGAGGAATTCCATTCCAGGAATGCCCAGGAATGTCAAGCCAGTGGGTGCCCATTTGAGCAAGCAGGGGGACAGGCAGCCCTCTGGGCAACACTAAAAAATTTCAAGATTTGGGGCTTTTTTGAAATTCTGGAGCTTTCCCAGGGAGTAGCAGCACAGTGCAGGGCTGTGCTGGGCCATGGATCACTCTTTCCTCTGACACACCCTGTCATCCTTTCTCCTAACTTAAAATGCTCAAAAATGATTTTGTTTTTCTGTAAAGTGTGACCACCTCCAGCTTTTCCCTCAGCTGCTGGTAAGCAGAGGAGATGCAACATGGTCCCTCTGCGCCTCCTCTTGTCGGAACCCAGGACATCCCTTTAGATGTCCCGGGCAGTCTGAGACCCCAGGAGGGGGTCCTGAGACCCTGGCACAGTGACAGACACCCCAGTGCCCTTGATTTTAGCCCTTGGGAGCGATTGCCAACATTATATGAAGAATTACAAGTCACAAGTGTGTGATTAGGATATTAGGTAACTTATTTTTGTGTATTAATGAGGATTTTGGGGGTTCACAAAGGAGGCTCAAGGAGACAAGATGGAGGGATTTGGGTGTGTCCCTTGTCTTTCTTCTTCTTCTTCTTGTCCTCCATCTTGGGGTGAGGTGGTGGCATTTTTTTATTGGTTTAGTGTAAAGATGCACAGTTTAATAAAGGTAGTGGATATTGGTACAATAGTAAAAACAACTAGGACGTAACAATTAGTATAAAAGATTACGACCGCCCATGAGCGAGGCAGACAGCCTTGGGCAGCGGTGTAGGTGATACCTACGCCAGCTGAAGAGAAAATATTTTGGAACATGAATGAATAAACAACTTTGATAAAGAAATCGACGCATCCTGACTCTTCCTTCTGGCACGGGGCTTGGAGAAAAGGACTTTACCCGCAATTCTCGGTAGGCTACCAGCCTGGGATCCGAGATCCTCTGTGCCAGTTCCCCCTGCCCAGCCCCACAGCAGCTCTCAGAGAGGGCTGAGACCATCCCCAGCAGGATATTCCTCCCTTCCTTCCCCACCCTCAGCTTTTGCATGGCAAAGCAGGGAGATGCTGTGAGTGCAAAGGCAGTCCCCATCAACTTCTCCTCTAACCCAGCTACCCCTTGGTCTGACCAGCCAGGCAGTGGGGCAGGCTCAGGCACATCCATTCCCAATGCCCATCTTCCATCCCTGGGGATGATGGCAATGAGGAGACCCTCCAGTGGCCAACACAAACATGCCTCTGGCAGTGTGGGTTGTGTTATATAAATATATATATATATATATATATACCAGTGTCAAGCTTTTCAGCATCAAAGGAAGAAAGCCAACACTGTGTGAAGAGTGGGAGAGCTCTCGGAGAAATCCCCTCAGCCTGGAGTTTCTTTTACTGTGCCAGACACCGAAACAGCCCCGGGATTTTCCTTATGAGCGTTGATTTTGGAGGTTTCCCTCAGCTGAATCATTACTTGTTATGGCACTGAGCGACTGCTCTGCCTGGCTCTGTGCCACCGCCATGGCAGTGGCCACATTCTGTAACGCTTTGGGTTTCCCCATTAGAGGAGAGCAAGCCTGCCCATGTTTCCTTGGCAGAAAAGCAGGCTGTGACATGAGATTGTGGCCAAAAATCACCATAAATCCAAAGCTATTTCATTTTAAATGACAGCTCCATTTACACTGCGGTGGGAATGAAGAAAGGCCTTCCCCTACAATCCTATTTGTTTATTTTTCCATGCTCGTTACTAATGAGCACAACAGCAAGTTTTTAACACTGGGCATGTCAACCCATCCCATTACAATAAACTTCTTCTGAATTGCATGAGTAGCTAGACACATTAATAATTTAGCCATGGTTTAATCAACATTAAACTAAAAGTTTAATCAAGACCAACTATGACATCTTTCCCTAAAAGAATTACAGACCAAGGCTCTGGCTCTGGTTTCACTGCACTAGAAGGACACAAATATCCTCAGTGAGGATTCAAACAAACCAGGGAACATTGCCTGGCTGGAGCAAGAAGAGCGAGGCAGGAACTTGGTGCTCCAAAGTGCAAATTGGATGGAAATACCATGGAAAATGCAAGGACAAGGGGCAGAGCAACTCAGCTAGTGGATGTGAAAAGAGCATAAACACTTGGGACAAGCAGAGACCACTGGGAGGAGCAACCACACACAGGAGGCAGGAAAATCACAGCCCTGCTGTAATCCCCCAGGTAGGGGGAGAGACCTGGTGAATCAAACAGTGCAGAAAGGGTCACCCACGAACACAGAGGGGGTCGTCCATGAACACAGAAAGGATCATCCATGATCAAACACAGAGAGGGTCATACCTGAACACAGAAAGGGCCATCCATGAATAAACACAGAGAGGATCATCCATGAACAAACACAGAGAGAGGATCATCCATGAACAAACACAGAGAGGGCCATCCATGAACAAACACAGAGAGGATCATCCATGAACAAACACAGAGAGAGGATCATCCATGAACAAACACAGAAAGGGTCATCCATGAACAAACAGAGAGGGTCATACCTGAACACAGAGAGGGCCATCCATGAACAAACACAGAGAGGGCCATCCATGAACACAGAAAGGATCATCCATGAACAAACACAGAGAGTAGACCATCCATGAACACCTGCTGGTCTCACAAAAGGACCAGAGAAGCTCATTCCTCTCATTGTGTGTGGCTGGCAGAGCTCTGGCAGAGCTCAGCCCGTGAGAGCTGGACCTGGTGCTTTCAGGGCAGGTCAAGCCCTCTGAGGTGCTGCTGGGCCATGGGAAGATTGTCAGTCTCCACTCCCCAGGCACACAGCTGGGGCTTCATGAGGGTCCTTTCACTGACAGGGAACATTTCTGGCCTCAGCCAGAACATCTGGGACAACACCCTGAAGCTGCAAGATTTTGTGTTTCCATTCTCAGAGAGGAGCTAAAACTCACCACAGAAAACACTGATGAAAGTAACATCTTTTACCACTGCACTTCCAACAGCTGAGGTGCAAAACATGTGGCACACACTGGCACATTTCTGATGCCACCAACAACAGGAGAGCAGATGCTGACATCCATCTCCCCTCCAGCAGCACCAGCCTCTTCAGCATCCACGTTCCACCAGAGCTGTTTTCACCAGAGAATTTCAAAAGAGAAAAAATCACTAGTTACAAGCTGAAACTCAATGGCAGCCAGGCTAATTCTCCCTCTCTGGACCTTTCAAAACACTTTCTGAAGTCCTTGTGCAGCCCAGGCCTCACTCTGCCCACGACCTCTGATTTATTAACTGTTTTAAAGGATTTTATGGCTGTTTCTGCAGTGGGAGATCACCACAAAGGCTCAGGCCACACTGCTGGCTCAGGCTGCACGTTTGTTCCTCTCCAAAATTCACAGCCACGCTGATTTTATTCCAAGCAGCCAGGGCATCCCACGGTCCAAATGGTTCATTATCTCTGGCTTTCTTTAAAAGGTCAAGAAATTCTCTCTGCTTGGCAGATGGACTAGGGTAGGAGCCGTGGAGTCTCAGATTTGTAACATAACAAGGTTATTAAATTGCAAACCCTGAGCAGAGGCAACACCAAAAATTTGCCTGAAGTTTTTGAAGAAAGAAAAAAAAAAGTGATATTTTGAGAAAATTATTTTTTCCCTTTTTTCACCAAAAAAAAAAAAAAAAAAGAAAAAAAAAAAAAGTTGGCTCTCAAAGCAAATAACTCTGCTTTCCAAATAACTTCATTTCTCATTCTTTATTTATTTTATGACCTGTTGCCTCCAGGCCCTTCTTCCTTTTTCCTATATTTTTTTCCCCTGCTGCAGCTACTGGAGAAAAGAAGGAAAAGACAAGAAAAGAGTAGGAACTCCCTCCCCCAGAAGTTACCTATTCAGCATCTGTTCATCTCCTGTTCCCTTCATGTCAGATTGAGAAATTCAAAGCTCATAAGGACCAAGTACAACCACCAGCTGCAAGTGCAGGACAAGCTCCTGGTGCTGCAAGTGACCATCTTTGGGTCTGTGGCTGTTTTGGGATGGATTGGCACCCACGCCCTGTTCTGATGTCCCACCTGAGCACTGGGAATGGATCACAAAACCAGAAATTACAGCCCAGCATTAAAAATCCACATCCCCTCTTCACCTCTTTGCTACTGAGTCTTGCTGACTGTTTAAGCTAGAAGAGACCAAATGAAGATAAATGCACTTAATAATGATGAGTCCCCAAAACAGAAACCCTCTGGGAGTTTGTGGTGCTTTGCAAAGCACGGATCTGATTGCTGTGAAATCCAGCAACAAAACTCCTTGGCTGGCAAAAAAAGCAGTTTGGCTCCAACTTTCACGGACTGGGATGCTCAGGAGCTGTTCCTGTACAGCCCCGAGTCCTCATTACCCTTTGTACCCCCACAGCTCTCCATGGAGCGTTGGACAGGGACCATGAATGCCAGCCCCAAGCTCCCAGCCTGGCAACACTCAGCAGAACTCAGACTTTAACCTCTACAGAGCTTTATGGAGCCCAAACTGAGTTTTATTGACTCCAGTAGCTGCCTGGACAAAGCATTCTTTGTAAACCCCATTAATTTCCTGCTTTCAGCAAACACTTTTCCCTTCCACATTGTAATTATCTGCCAACAAAGCAGAAACCACCAGACTGACAGGATCCACTCCCAGGGCTTGTAACACCCATTTCTCTGTCTCGGGTTCCTTGTCACAGTGGCACAGCTGGTCAGGTCTTGCAGTCAGAGGAGGAGGAGGAGCAGAGGGAAGGTGGAGGTGGCTGCAGGGGGGGTTGCAGGCTGGAGGAAGAGGGGCAGGGGAGGAGATGATCTCTGGGGTGATGTTCTGCCCAGATTCCCTGCCTCACCTGCTGCTGAGGTAGCACGGAGGGTGCAGACAGTGACTGCAGACCCAGAGGTGCTGCTGCAGGCAGGGAAGGTGTGCTGGTTTGAAAGCAAAACCAGTGAAGACTCCAAGTCAGAAACACAATTTAATAAAGGAAAAGAAAAGAAATAAAGAAAGTAAAATAAAATAAAGTAATAGTACAAAAAAAAACCACTGACAGAGTCAGAACACAACCTGACCCCCTGTTAGGGTGGTGCAGCAGCCAGATGAATGTCTTGTCCAAGCAGTGATCCTGTAGAAAGTCTGGAGCTCTTGTCCTCTGGGAGTCCAGTGGGTCAGGGCTCCCTGTGCTGTCCCAAATCCCGGATTCTATCCAGGTGGGAATGCTTGGCTCCTCCCCCTGGGCGGAGCATCTCCCCATGGGCTGATCTCATTCTCTGAGCCCTGCAGTGGCTCCTTGCTGGCCCATGAACCAGAGACAGCTCCCGCAGGGAGTTCCCCATGAGCCATGGGCACGGCATTGCTGGGCCATGGACAGGAGAGAAGGGAAACACTGCCCCAGCTGGTTCCAGGGATAGAATACAGACCTTGAGCACAATTTTTACATTGTAACCTAGGACAGAAGGGCAGCTGCGCTTTCCAGTCTGGGTTGTGCAGCCTGAGCAGCCCTGTGCCTGTTTGCAAAGAGCTCTCATGCCACGGGCCCAGCTGCAACCTCAGCTGGGCAATTCAGCCTCAGGCTTCCAACAGTTCCCAAAATGGTGCGAGCTGGTCAGGGACAACACCACAGCTGGTGAATCTGCACAGCAGGAATTCCACGTCTTGCCAAGCTCCAGGGCACCCTGGGCTTCAGGTGGCTCCAGGAATGAAACTTCTTGAACAAAAATTGATAGATACTCCAGGCATGAAAGCTTCTTCTTGAACAAAAATAAATGATACTCCAGGAATGGAAGCTTCTTGAACAAAAAAAAAAAAAAATAATACTCCAGGAATGGAAGCTTCTTCTTGAACAAAAAAGTGATAGATAGGCCAGGAATGGAAGCTAATTGAATGAAAATGTGATACTCCAGGAATGGAAGTTTCTTGAACAAAGAAATGATGCTCAGAGGATCCCAACACATCCCCCCCACATCCTTACACACACACCTGACCACTCTGCCACATACAGACCTGTATGGTGCCAGGAACAGAAACACACAGACCTGTACTATGGAAAAACCCCCATGGGATGGATCCCAGTGGATCCCAGCTGCCAGGGTGTCTGGGTGGCAGCAGATCTCTGCAGGCTTTCCCTGTCCTGGGGACTGAACCTGGCCATGGGCACAAATTTCAGCGCCTGACTTCCCTTCTTCCCAGCCGAGTCATGACCTCTGAGGTGAGAGATGTCAGTTTGTCTTCCACAACTCCAAACCTCAGCTGCCTCAAACTCAGTGGTGTCCTCAGGGCTCCCCCCTTGCTGTCAGGACTGGGGCAGGGCCACACGAGGCTGTCAGCCCTGCACACACCACTCTGTTGTTGTAGGATTTTCCAAGGCATGGCGTTGCTCTCTAGGCACATCAAGAGAGCACATCCCCTCCTCCAGCTCAGTGTCCCTCCTCCCTCTGCCTGAATCCCAGAGGAAATCTGATCTCAGCACTCCATCACCCCAAAAGGCCACACAGCTCCATCACTTGGAGCAATATTGCCTGAACACCCCCAAGGATTCATTTATAGGTGGCACAAATATCTTTACACACTTCAGAGCAGCTGTCCCTGGGATCTGACATCCTTTTTCCCGTGACCCTGTGGAATTTGCCCCTCAGATTCCCTGACACCCACACATTGCCCAGTGCTGGCTGCTCCTGCCCCAGACACCTCCTGGCTCGTGTGGGGATGCAGCTGAACCCCCACCCTGAACCAGATGTTCTTGTGCCCTTCCCATTGCACTCATTCCTCTCCAAGGTGGGTGTCTGTGTTCCCCATCAACTCAGAGAAGGGTTTTCCCTGGAAGTAAGGTGTCCTAGGTTACACTGTCAGCTGTGCCCACAGTCTGTGTCCATCCCCATCCCCAGGAGCTGCTGGAACCAGCTGGGGCAGTGTTTCCCTTCTCTCCTGTCCATGGCCCAGCAATGCCGTGCCCATGGCTCATGGGGAACTCCCTGCGGGAGCTGTCTCTGGTTCATGGGCCAGCAAGGAGCCACTGCAGGGCTCAGAGAATGAGATCAGCCCATGGGGAGATGCTCCGCCCAGGGGGAGGAGCCAAGCATTCCCACCTGGATAGAATCCGGGATTTGGGACAGCACAGGGAGCCCTGACCCACTGGACTCCCAGAGGACAAGAGCTGCCAGAGCTTTCTACAGGATCACTGCTTGGACAAGAGCATTTCATCTGCACTGCTGCCACCACCCTGACTGACAGGGTGTCAGGTTGTGTTCTGACTCTGTCAGTAGTTTTGTGTACTATTGCATTTTATTTTATTTTATTTTATTTTATTTTATTTTATTTTATTTTATTTTATTTTATTTTATTTTATTTTATTTTATTTTATTTTACTTCTTTCCTTTCCTCTTATTAAATTGCATCTCTGACTTGGAGTCTCTCACTGGTTTTGCTTTCAAACCAGTACACAAGGGCTGGTCAGATCCAGGGGAGCAGCCCTGGGAACCTTTATCCTTGCATCCTTGTGGCCCAACCTGAACAGCATTTAAACATCATCTTCTTGCTCCTTCTCACTTCCTTTTTGTCACCTGCAAATTTAGATTAACAAGGAGGTTTGACAAAGTGCTACTGTATATGTTAATAAACCCATTAGTGTCGGCCCGCCTGACATATAACCTGCAGAGCCTCCAGTGTTTACTAATATGATTGTCAAAGCAGAGGAACATTACTTTTTAATGACATTTCATATCACTTCAGTTGAAGTAATATCCTGGGACACGATAATCAGAAAGCCATTTAGCCACAGAACTATGTGCTGAATTGAGGCTGGTGCATGAAAAAGTGCTCATTTTGTCAGAATTAAAACATTTGTGTTTGCTTCATAAGTTGTAAGTGCACTTGTGGAGGAGAAACATGTTGTGAAATATTTATTGGAAGCAGCCAGGCTCAGGTAAATGGGGCTTCAAAATGAAATGCTGGGAAGGGTTATTATTCTAGTCGCTGTCTCTTTTGCATGAGATACATCAACTGACAATTCAAATGTATGAAATGCTTAATAAAGCAACGAGATTTTAGAACTTCTCTTTAAAGAACAGTTCTGAAGTGGTATGGGTGGCCATAACCAGCCCAGCTGAATTTATTGCTGCTTTCAGAGGCAGGGAATAGCTGCAAGACAGACTGAGAGGGAGTTTGATTTTATAGTGCACCTCACATGCTCCAGGTGATTCCAAAATGCTTTAAAAAGCAATGAGTGTGCTACAAAGACAGCAGTGGCACAGGGACTGCAGCTCTGCTGTTGTTAATAATGGTTCTCTCCCCAGCCTGGCTGTCCAGGGCCACCTCTGAGCTTTGCACTGAGCTTTAGGGGCAGCAGATTGAGGAGATGGATGCTCATCCAGGGGAAAGAAAACTGGGAAAATCCCTGAAACATCCTCAGAGCTGCACTGGAGTCACTGAATAAAACAAAGAAATTATCCTGGTTCAGATAAAGATACATAATTAACAATAAATTTAAAAATTCTCTCTTTTTTTGAAAGAAAGAACCAAGGGGATCCCTCTTTCAGTCTGGTCAGAACAATTTTTCTGATAGAAATCAGCAATTGATTTAATTCAAGTCTCCTGTTGGATGGTGGATAGAGCTGATTAAAGCTATGCATGTACCCCTAACAGGAGCAGGATGCCTTCACGTCATTATTATTAATTATGCTACTTTAATTACTATCTGTTCATCCATCCACTCATCCCCCTTTCTAGCACCCCAGCACTGGCCACATATGTATAAATAGTAATTCTTACTATTTTTTGTTCCAGGTTTTCCAGGGAGAAAACCACCCCCCAAAAAAACCCAAAAACCCCCCAAAAAACCCCCCCAAAAAAACCCAAAAAAAACCCCACCCCAAGCCAAAAAAAACCCACCCCCCAAAAAAAATCCAAACAAAAAAAACAAAAAAAACCCCAAAAACCCCAAAACAACAAACCAGACCAAATCCCTGAATTTACAGGATCTCTTAATAGAACATGTGTGAGAAAGTGGTGGGAGATGCGTGGGTGTGATGTACGTGGGAGCATTTGGCTGTGAAAAATGCACAAAGGGAAGGTTAAACCAAAAAAAAAAAGAGATTTTGTGTTTCATGTTGGACCCCGTGGGCTCTTACAACCTCCCCCTGCCCCAGAAGAACCCACTCCCACTCCCACATCCCTACCTGGGAGTCAGGTTTTCCTGAACTCTCAGCCACTGGCCCAAGACAGTCAGAAATTCCCCTCCACCAAATAATTAGAAGGTGATAAGAGGAAACAAAGGCCCTGGGAGCAGCGAGGGCTGCAATAAGAGATGAATTATTAGGCCAAGATGGAAATCTCTGTTGATAAATGACTGGCCCCAAGCAAGGAAGGACTCAGCAAAACACAACGACATCCTTGTTGTGACACAAGGAAGGGGAAGGAACAACATTGTAAGGCACAACAAAGACTCTGTGCTGCCACCTTGACCAGCTGATTAATTAAGTGATATCAATATTTTTCCCTCTTTCTTTGCACCAGTTACAGCATCTAAATATGTCCAGTTCTGGACCTGGTTTGAAGGCATGGGGAGGTCCCTGACAAATATCACCCTGGGGAAGGAGGGTGGAGTGAAGCTGCCAACCATCCCAAGGATTGGTGCCAAAATCCAGTGGATCCTCACAGCGCTTCAAAGTCAACACTCCAGCACTGAACCACAGCAGTCTGGGAACAAAAAAGAGGAGAGAGAAATGGGTTTTTCCCTTTCTCCCCTTCTGTGGGAGTCTGGCTCAGTAGGGTGGGTGATGCTTCATCCTCCAAGTGGAAGAGCTGCCATTTCTCAACACCCAATTCCTGGGATTTTTAAATCCTAGTTCAGACCAGGGGAAACATCCACTGGTGTCACTGAAAATACATCTGACAATGAAGCACTGGGTAAAGCACTGAAATCAGCAGGTTTTAACATTGAAGCTACTCCTGGGCTTTGGGAGGGAGGGTCAGAATGTTTTTATGCCAACAAGGTGCAAGAGGAACCCTGAGTCCTCTGTGGATTGGTACCCAGCCACCACTGATGCCTTAAGTTTTATCTTTCATGTGTTTCAGATTCTTGCTGCTTAGGGGTGCAGCTCTGAGCTCACAGTCAGTGTCACTCAGTTCATAGAGTTGACAGAAAAAACAAATCCTTGTCCTGCTGCACACCAAGGACAACTTTCAGCCCAACAGCACAAACAAGGGTGGCTGGAGGGAGGAACAAGAAGGATGGGAGCTCACAGCCTGGAGCTGGAATGGACAATTAAACCCCAATATGCAAATGGACCAAAACTTATAAAAATGTAAGAACTCATGACTAGTCAGCCATTTTATGACCATTTTGGGTCCATCTTGGGTGTAGCCCTGGTCATGCCCTGTCCTGCCCAGGTGGATCCTGGAGGCCTTTCAATAAATCCCTACTTATTCTCCAGCTCTGTCCAGTCTCTGTTCCAGCTCAGCCTTCCCAAGGAATCACCATCAATGAGACTGTTGGAGTTCCCTGCAGCCTGGGATGCAGTTTTCCCTGGGGGCTGGCACTTGGGGCCCCTGGTACCACTATTTTTAGTGGAAGAATTAAGCAGAAACATCTAGCAGAATGTACCTATATGTATGTTGTGTATACATATAAACACACACCTTTAAAAAACTGAGGTTCTTGATCTGGAATTGCTAAACCTCTCTTTCTTTATCCTCCTCCAGCAACCACTACCCAAACATATCTCTCCATCTAGTGAGATTAGCAAGGTACCAGCTAGATCTTTATTAGCTAAGCTGACCATACTGCAAAACTTGAACTGCATTGCAATGAGCTGACTGCCCGAGTGAGGAGTGCAGCCAGCAAGCAGATTTATTCCAAATGGGTCTCTGCCTTAGGGAATATGCTTCCTTCTCTTTAACTCCCTGAAAACTGCTAACCAAAGTTCATCTCTCCTTGCCTGTGGTGTCACTGCTTCCTGCTCACATTGGTTTGCACAGGCTTAATTCCACTGCTGTGGTGATTAGCAGGAGCACAAGGTAACAGAGAAATTAATTTATTTGCTCTGATGGCTCACAGCAGGATTTAGCATTGAGGACAACCACACATTGCAAGTCCTGCCTTCTCTGCTTTACTTGACTGGCAGGTTGGAGAGACCAAAATATCAAATATTAATACTGTTGGGTGTTGATATCAGCAGTACTTATTTTTACAGCCATCTTCTGCCCTCAAACAAGTTCGTTTGGATGCCGAAGTTTCATTTTGTAAAATGAGGGCAGGGAGGAATAAATGAGAGAGAGAGAGAGAAGTTCTGCTATCAAACAAACAACGCTGGCCTACCCTTTCACGTTGATGTGGCCCATCAAAATCTTTCAGATCACATGGCTTCCCCAGGTCGTGCCCAGAACTTCCTTTTAAAGGTCTCCAGAGGACCAGCACGTGCCCTGGGGAAGGAGCAGAGGCCAAAGCATGGCCATGGATGAGCATTTCACTGCAAATGAGTTTTTTCTTGCTTTGGAGCAGAAATGGCAAGCACGTGCAGAGGAGATCTGGTTTCCATCAGCCCGTTATTTATAGCACAGCTTTCACACCACGGATTATATCCATTCCTGCTTGTTCTTTGGGGCTCTCTCAGTGCTCTGCTGCACTTCCTCCTCACCTGAGCAAGGGATCTGGGTGTTTCACCCTGCCATGATAGGCTGTTCACGTCTCATTTGGTTGTGTGTTCACTAAATGTGCTCTGCAGAGCTTGGCTGCTCCTGAAAAGGGGATTTGCAAGCAGAGTATCTCCAAAACCTCCTTCTGAGCCTTGGACTGTGGTGCTGCAGACAGGCTGGTTTATCAGGAGAGATCTCCTGGAGCCTTTTGTGGGCCCCAGAGGGCAAACTCCTTCTCTACAGCTGGATCAATTGAGAATTGGCATGGAGGAGAATAGAGTCTGGTGGGACAGCCAGGCATTCTGCTCTGCTGCTGCACTCTGGACTTCACACCAAGTCCCACCTTGGCCAACTCAGCTGGACACTGCAAAACCTCCTGTGCTCAAACCACTCCAGACAGCAGAAATCTCTAGCTGAGAGAAACAATCTCCTACCCAGCACAATTGGTGAGGGAATCTGCAGCCCATCCACGTGCTGATTACTCACACAGAGCAGAGTGAGCGGGGTAGGTCCCATCTGGCATGCCTGGAGTCATCCAGCACTGTTCTGAGCACTGAGGTTCAACAATGCCTGTTTGGTCTCTGCTGTTGATTGAGTGGGATTTGTTGTCCATAATAAAACTCCTGGCACATGGATCAGTCACTGTATATAAACCCAAATTACACTGCAGACAGCCATGGTGCTGTAGAACAGCTCCAAAACTCCATGAAAACAGGGGCCATCCCAAATCCAGGCATTCTGATGGGCCATGAGAGATCTGGCAGTGCTCTTCAGGTCCCCCCCAGATAGACTTTCAGGTGGAGAATGTGGCTGATGGTTGTCCTTGAAAGTTCCTGGCCAAAGCCTGAACCCCAGCACCAAGGCTGGGACAATTCCTCAGATACCTGGAACCAAACAACAGAAGGGGACACAACACTCAGTCCTCGAGGCCACAACAAACAGCATCAAACAGTTCAACTCTGCTGGATTTTACTGGCACAGCAAGGCATGGGCCTGCATCACCAGCGTGTCTGCCTCCCGAACCCACAGAGATAAAGCTGACAGAAGCCCAGAGCCCTCAGTCACACCAGTGGCTCCACAACCACAACAGATGTGTCACCACAACCACAACAGATTTGTCACCACAGCCACCTTCAGGCACCCTAAATTAGTGTTGACTTAATTACCAAAAACCCCCTTAAGAGCTTTGACTGAGCAAGACATCCTCAGGAGAGGAGGTGACAGGTTTGGTCTACTGCTACACCTGTCAGTGGCTCAGTTTAGGGGAGATCTTCTGTCCTTCTTCTGGAATTTGAGGGCTTGATTCAGGTCCCTAAATGCATTTTGCTGCATCCAGGGCCTCTGCAGATGTGGCAGATCTGCCAGTTCCACACAGAGGTCTCATGATGGGGTTCTTGGGCAACCAAGTAGTATCCAAGCAGGAATTCTTCAGGAAATTCTTCAGGAATTCTGAAGGTACAGACTGGGGGCTGTGGGGTGGAGCAGAGCTGCTCACACTGACGTGCTGAGATACTGAAGGTGCTTAATAATTTAGCTTATCAAAAGGAGAGGAAGAAGTATCTTATTAGTGATGAAGAGCACTTACTAAAGATGAGATCTCTTATAACAGAACTCTCTTTAATCTAACAGACAAAGCCATATCAATATCCAATGGCTGGAACCAAAATTAGACAAATTCAGACTGCAAAGGAAGTGCCAGTTTGTAATTGAAAGAGTAATGAGCCATTGGAATTACTCACGCTGGGCTGTGATGAATTCCCCACCATCTGAGTGGATGCTGTTCTAAAAAGCACCACACTGCAGACACAGATTTCTGTGTTGGGGAAATAATGGTGAAACCTTTCCAGCTTGCATGAGTTTTTTGTGCTGTAAAACACAAACAAAAGAAGGCTCAGACTGCTCAGTTATAGATGGAGAAGGAAAGCACAGCGAGTGGACAGCCTGTGACAGTGATGGTTTAGAGGTTACCTGGAACAGAGGCTGGACAGAGTTAAAGGAATAAAGGAGGGATTTATTAAAAGGCCTTCAAAGGATGCACCTTGGGCAGTAAAGAGCCTGGTCAAGGCTACACCCAAGATGGACAGTGGGTCACGAGTTTTCACACTTTTGGGTCCATTTCCATATTGGGGTTAATTGTCCAATTACACTTCAGGTTATGAAGTCCCATCCTCCCAGTTTTCCCCTCAATTCGCTGTTGTTTGCACCTTTTGGGCCTGAAGCTGCAATGGTGTCCTTGGTTCTCGGGCTGGAAAAGGATTGTTTTGTCTGACTGAACTGTGAGGAGAACTTGCTAACACTTTATATGAAGCTCAGAGTTACATACCAATGCAGTGCAGAATCTGGAAAATATGAAAGCTGAAAATCAAGGCATCAACAGTGCAATGGACAGGACTTGGAATGCTTCAATACCATCACTGCCTGTCTGTGGTGGCCTTCCACCCAGCCCAGGAGCAGCCTGCACTTTGCTGGCAGCACCCTCAGCAAGGTGACACTGTGAGTAAACTCAGAGTAACAAGGTCAGGTGAAAAACAGAGACCATCTCAGCCAAACAGCCCAGGAACATCTCCACAACGCCTCCAAAGATTTTCCTTGCAAGGACAGAACATCGTGGGAAAAACATGTCTTTGATCAGCTTCCTGCACTTCCAGGGAGAGCCCTCCCTGATGCCTTAAGTTTATCTTTCATGTATTTCAGGTTCTGTGGTGCCCAGGGGTGCAGCTCTGAGCTCACAGTCAGTGTCACTCAGCTCTCTGCACACAGCAGGGACACAAAACAAATCCTTGTCCTGCTGCACACCAAGGACAACTTTCAGCCCAACAGCACAAACAAGGGTGGCTGGAGGGAGGAACAAGAAGGATGGGACCTCACAGCCTGGAGCTGGAATTGGACAATGAAACCCAATGTGCAAATGGACCAAAACTTACAAAAGTGTGAGACCTCGTGACTGGTCAGGCATTTTGTGACCATTTTGGTCCATTTTGTGACTATTTTGGGTCCGTCTTGGGTGTAGCCCTGGTCAGGCCCTGTCCTGCCCAAGGTGTGTCCTTAAAGGCCTTTCAATAAATCTCTACTTTATTCTCCAGCTCTGTCCAGTCTCTGTTCCAGCTCAGCCTCCCCAAGGCACCATCCCCAGGGCCACCCTGCCAGGACTGGGCTCTCTCTGTGCCTTTATCCAGCACAGCTGTGCTCTCAGAGCACTCCAGAGCACACCCTGCACCGTGGGTCACAGATCCACAGAAAAACCTGCTCCCTTCCTTTCCCTGCCCTTCCCCATCTCTTGCACATGACACAAAGTACACATTAGAGGTATATTTTCATTTTATTTCCAGCAGGCAGGAAAAAGAGGAAACCACAGGGGAAACAGGTACATGCCAAGACACCTCTGTGCTTATCCCAGCCTTGGATACCCCCTCACTGAAAAAGTCTCTATGGCCGACTTCAAGGGTATGTAATAAAAATTAGGAGGAAGGGCACACAGAGGTAAAAGCTGGACTGACTTTCTGTTGGCCCTGTGAAATAGGCAAACCCCAGAAACAGGTGAATAAATTATTCCTTTGCTGCTGTAGCCCTGAAGTGAAAGGCACAAGGATCAATTCATCCCACTCAAAGTGAAAACAAATTTTAAAGATGCATAGAAAACAAATAAAATATTTCACCAAGTTTGGCCAGTTTCACTTGGGGGCTGTGAAAAAGGCTCTTGAGAAATTAAATGTGGAGATTAAATTCTAAGACACCTGCTTTGAAATAACCAAGACAAGTATGCCACCTTGGGAATGACAAAATGGAATTGTTTGAGTTGGAAGCGTTCAAGATAGAGATTAGGGAATAAATTTGTGGACAGTTTTTATAAAATTGGTAAGATTTTATACAGACCAAAGCCAGGACAGACTCTGTGACATTGCAGCTTGGAAGAGCTCAGAGAAACTCTGTTCCTCCTGCTTTCCCCAGCCTGTGCCTGCAGTTTAACACAAAATATTAATCACAGGCAGAATCCAGGAGCACAAAGTTAGCTCTTACACCAAGGCTTGGATCAGAATGTAATCAAAATCTTAAAAAGCAACAATGAAATAGGGAGGCCTCTAAAAGTTCAGACAGAAAGAAATGTTACTGCTTCTCAGGCAAATGGGACAACATTATAAAAGTATTTTTAGCTTTATTCACCTGAGTTTATTCATTCACCTGCAGAGTGGCTCGAGGCAGAATTCAGCCCTCAGTGGTGAAATTTTGGGTTCATATGACCACATTCAGGCTCATTCTGACTTTTGTTATGTGAAGCAAGCCTTTGGTTCAAGAGCTTTGTTGCCTGAGGTTCATATGGGTCTCCTGAACATCTACAGGGCCCCTAAAAGTCCTCCAAAACCTCAGGATATTTTCAGGAATAGTTATGGCTCCAAGTAAACAGCTTCCTAATGACTGAGAAGCTGCTGGAAACATCCAGATCTTTGCTGAGAAATTACATCACTACAATTTACCCAGGTTGCTGTGGACATGACAGGATTGTTATTATGGTAATCTCATTTTTCAGGTGGTAACCTGACCACAGAGAGATTGAAGCCACCCTGCAAAGGCACACAGGATGTCAATACCTCCTGGGAAAGAGAAAAATTCACACAAGTTGGTTTCTTGAGTATTTGCAAAAAAAAATCAGAGGCCCTGGATGTTTTCTGGCAAGATTTATTTTGGGTTCTCTGCTAAAAAGAGTAGCAAGGCTACTAAGGATTGCCTCCTGAACAGGACAATCTGGGATTCATGCAGAAACAAACAAAAACAAACAAACAAAAAAAAAAAATCAGGAAGTTATAATCATTTATAGTGATTATAGTGCATCCGTCCTGCTCCCAAATTTCAAAGTTGACTGTTTTCTGAAGGGATTGCCCCAGTTTGGATCAGCTGTGAGGTTTGAGGAAGCTGAATGCACACACCCCTTTCATTGGAGCAGTGGGTACAAAACTGCCTGGGCCACAGGAAGCACAGGATGGATGAGAAATTCCTCCCTCACTTTGGGAAATACAGCAGCCAGGATACCAAGAGGGTGGTCTGCCCGTTGGTTCAGAAGACAGAATTCAAACTGAAAGCTCCATGTGGAGCAAATTAGCAAAAACTAATTCTAATCCGTCCCACGCTGGCACAGAGGCACGACAGCCCTGCCTAAAATTGCATCTCCCTTCAGATTTGGGCTGCTCCTCATCCTGGAGAGAAAAAAGGATGGGGAGAAGCTGCAGTGCAGTCAGAGTGCAGATGGTCTGTGTTACTCAGCCTCTGGAGGATCAGCCATTTGCCCCCGTGCCCCAGGATAAATCACAGCCTCCTCCAGTGCTCTCAGGGAAGAACAGCGTTCCCCCAGAGTCTGGGAGGATTCAGAGTCTGGCTGGTTAGGGAGATGTAAATAATGAGATGTAAATACTGAGATGTAAATCCTGAGCCCTTATCAGCCTGTCATACTCATCATCTGTTGTTGTAGGACACGAAAGAAAGATGAAAGACTCCAAATATTTCAGAAGGAAAAGAGTATAGAAAAAAAGCTTTATTGTCGAATTCTTACCACCTTTTATAAGGTATTCTGATACAGACTTAACATGATTGAGAATAGGAATGACACCTCTCTAATCCCATTGGTTAAACTGGAGAAACAGCAAAACACCACCTGGAGAAAGATTGTTTTGAGAGAGGAGAGTTGTTTGCCAAGATTGTTTTGAGAAGAAGCTTTCTTGAGAAGTTTTCCTCTTGGGAAAAGTTATCAGCTGTTAGCAGACTAAAATCTCTCAGACTCAGAAATATCAGGCCCACAATCATTGTCCTGTTTAGGGAACTACTCACATCTCTGAGTAGTTCCATCCACCTGAGGAGAAAGTCTGGAGCCCATTTCCAGCAGCCAGCAGAGCACTGATTTTCTTTAACTGACACAGAATCTGTCACCTTGTGCATTCTCAATTTCTGCCTGGTTTAAAGTTGCTGCCGATCCTTGGGAGCAGCTCAGCAGCTTGAAACAGAGAACTTCCAACCCTCACCACAAAAGTGCTCGTTCAGCTGCCCCAGGTCCTGCCCAAGAGCATCCTCTGTGCAGTGGCCTTCAGGACACGTCCTTGGTCCCTGCCTGGCAAGGGGGAAGTGACACTGGTGGTGACTCTTGTGGAAGGCAAAGCCAAAACGTGTGAGTTCACTTTCTTCTGCAGAAAGAAAACTGAGGAAACACCCAGCTGAGCCAAAATAAATATGTTTGGCATCTTTCCTGCTTCTGCACTGGCACGTTCATGGTGCTGGAGCTGAAAACATGCCTGGGCCTTATTTACACTAAAGTCTCTTTCCATCACTTTGGCAGCAGGAAGGAGCTCGGTCGTGGTACATATTGTATTTTCTTTTTGACGTGTGTAAATGAGGATCAGGCTTTTACATGGCTTAAAATAGATGTAAGTGACCCTTTATGCTGTCAAAACAGTGCTGAGAGGCCTTTCTGCAATTAAGAAATCAGCCCCATTATGCTTTCATATCACGCTCTGTTCATTTAGTTTTAGTATCCCAGCCCTGGGCAGTTCCCCTTGACCTTGGCAATCTGTTCTGAGATTTTACACAATTTGGGAATAAAACCAGGGGGCTGAGGAAGGTGCATGAGCTCAGACAGAAACACATCAAAACCTTCAGTCTAAACTGAGCTTGAAGACCCACCTGGAAGACTCCCCATCCCCAAAGGCCTTCTGAGATAGGTTTTTTCTGTCTGTTAGTTACTCTGATGACTCTTTTTTAAAATTTGTATATTTTACTCATCTTTACAGAACCGTGAAAGGAGAAAAAGAGGCAGAGAGAGAATAACAAGACATGCTGGGCTGCCATCAGGGTGATGATGGCTCACAGATGGACTTGCCATGCCTCCTGTTCAGACCCAGGAGAATCCCCCACCACACACGTCTGCCCAAGCCTCTGGTTTTGCTCAGTTCCCAGTTTGCTCTGTGCACATCAAAGGACACACAGATGAGAAAGGAACTGCCCTTCCTTGGATCTCTACTATTGGATGCATTCATTTTCCTTGAAAATTAATTTGTGATCACTGAGCATCCAGGCCAATAAACAAACAGCAGGCTGAGACACCCAAGGTTTTGGTGGTTAAGGTCAGTGATACAACACCCATCCCTGCTGATTAATGCAGAGGAAATCCATCAGCCAGCAAGGGCTGACCAAGGAGCAGACCCAGACAAGCTGGCAGCCCAGGGGAAGATCTCTCTGGCTAAGGCAGCCCGTGTCCTTAGGCTCAGCCCTGAAGGAAATGTCTCCAGGTACCTCAGGGATGCAGAGCTCTGTTTTTCCTCATTTTTGTCACACTGTACAGCAAGTAAATTACTGGGACCTTAAAACAAGGTGATATATTTCCATATTGGAAATATATCATTGGAATGATCATTGGTATCTTTTGCCAGTGAGAAGCTCTGGAGCCCAGAAGGGGATGGCTCTCACACTGATTGATTGCTGTGGGTGCTCCTTGCTGCCCTCCTGCCCTTCCAGCTCTTGCTGCTGGTGTGGAATACTGAAAGAGAAGGTGAAACCTTGGGGTCTGAGCCTGGACAATCTGACCCTGGGTTTCCTCAAGACTCAGCTGCAACGACTTACTAGAGAGAGGCAGCCTTGGTCTAATTGCTCAGAAAAAGAACTTTAATAATGTGAAAACAGCTAACAAGAAAGTGAACACTGTATGAGGAACAATCTGGAACAAGCAGTGACAAGGGGCAGAAAGCACAAGGGCAGGGTCAAACAGGGATATGCACACTATATACACACTCTGGTGTGGGGAGGTGTTGAGGAGGGTTTGAGGGGAAGGTCCAGTAGGGGAGAGCAATCAGGACTATTAAAATTTCTGCACCAAAAACAACCAATGGTAACAGGGGGAATGCAGAACCTTCTAGTAACAATCTACATAACAGAACAGAGGGGTTATGGGAGTGAGATTCTTGCTCGCTAGGCCTAGGAAGGGGTTTCCCAAGGCCTGAGGCCGGAGTTTTCTTCTTTTTCTGGGAAACCACCCTCAACAAGAAAGGCTTTCATTCTGCCTTCTGGACTATTAAATCCAGACGCCATCCACCTTACTGCTCCTCCAAATCATGTCTGTGGATAGACTGCACTGTTCCTTCGGAGTGGCCATCACACGCAGGGACACCCTGAGAGGTCACCAATGGCATCACCCCTGAGAGCTGGGGTGAGTGACACTTAACCCAGCTGCAAAGGAAGTTACTGAGGATTTGCTGAGGATTTGCTGAGGCTGCGCCAGCCTGTTCCAGCCTGTTCCATCCTGAGGCTGTTCCACCATGTTCCATCCCGAGGTTATTCCATCCTGTTCCATCCTGTTCCATCCTGAGCCTGTTCCAGCCTGTTCCATCCTGAGGCTGTTCTGCCTGTTCCATCCTGAGACTGTTCCATCCTGGGGCTGTTCCAGCCTGTTCCATCCTGGGGCTGTTCCAGCCTGTTCCATCCTGAGACTGTTCCAGCCTGTTCCATCCTGAGACTGTTCATTCCTGTTCCATCCCGAGGCTGTTCCACCATGTTCCATCCCGAGGTTATTCCAGCCTGTTCCATCCTGTTCCATCCTGAGGCTGTTCCACCATGTTCCATCCCGAGGCTGTTCCAGCCTGTTCCATCCTGGGGCTGTTCCAGCCTGTTCCATCCTGAGACTGTTCCAGCCTGTTCCATCCTGGGGCTGTTCCAGCCTGTTCCATCCTGGGGCTGTTCCAGCCTGTTCCATCCCGAGGCTGTTCCAGCCTGTTCCATCCTGAGGCTGTTCCAGCCTGTGCCATCCTGGGGCTGTTTCATCCCGAGACTGTTCCACCATGTTCCATCCCGAGGCTGTTCCAGCCTGTTCCATCCCGAGGCTGTTCCACCATGTTCCATCCTGAGGCTGTTCCATCCTGGGGCTGTTCCAGCCTGTTCCATCCTGAGGCTGTTCCAGCCTGTTCCATCCTGCGGCTGTTCCATCCCGAGGCTGTTCCACCATGTTCCATCCCGGGGCTGTTCCAGCCTGTTCCATCCCCAAACCAGAGCCACTCTCTGAACTCCCTGGCCGCTCACCCCCAGCTGAAGGGCAGAACATTTACAGGAACTATCATTTTCTTTTCCCTTCAGAAGAATCCATGAGGGATCGTCAACACTTTCCTTGCCCCCCCTCCTCTTTTCCTCCATAAAATCACCCTCTCTCCAGCTTGGCCTGCTGAATGCTCCAGGAGCAGTTGCAGTTGGAAACACCCAGACAAATCTTATCCAAGGGTTTATGAGGCATAGCTCAGAGGCACCCTGAAAGCTGCAGCATGCTACCTAGAGTGCTGCAGATTATTATTACTTTTTTAATCTTGGTATAGTTCTGGGTAAGGTTTTAATTGGGCATAGTATTTCAAAGCCAAGGAGCAGGATCTATGCAAAGCACTGGATGGTTTTGGTATTAATTGACCATCAAATCCTTCCCCTTTGCATCTGCATTTTATTATTAGAGAATGTAAAGCAGTTTATAGGGCTTTTAACCTCTTCAAGCAAACACTCTGTGGAAGTTATGCTGCTGCAGGGACCATATTAGCTTTATAGACTTCATTTCTAATCCAGGGAGGGGGGGGAAATGGAGAAGAGACAGAGTAAATGAATGATTTTTGACGGTATAAATTCAGCTGGTGTAAATCAGCACAACTCCATTAACTTTGGTAAAGTTATGCTGATTTATGCCAGTTTAAAGATCAGACATTCGATCTGCAATGAGGTCCTCATTCCCAGAAGACCAAAATGGTATCAGACCAATCTTCACAGACCATTTATCAGCCTTCCCAACTGCATGGAAAATCCCTGATCAGATGCCAGGGAGCCATCTGGCAAACTGGGTCCCGTGGCAGGCGTGCACTTGGAGGAAAATCAGCTCCCAGCAAGACCCTCCCATGACCTGTGTGACCACCAGGCTGTCACCAGAGCTCCCAGGGTGAGGGGTGTCAGAGAAAGGCAGAGCCTTGCTCAGCTGAGCCCTGAAACCTCTCACTGCTGAGCTCTTCCTTCCTCAGGGTCTCGTGGTTGAATTCCTCAGGGAATAAGAACCACTCCCAGGTCAAAAGAATCGGGATTTGGAGCCCAAATTGTCATGGTTTCCTGTCTTCAAGGGTGCAGGCAAGACAAGCCATGTTTGATCTCCTTTTTGAGTTCTGTGCAGCAGGATAAGAAGGAAAATTCACCACCTCACTCCCCTCCTTTCCCTGTTTTCTCCACACAGTTGTTCCACCACCTCCCAGCAGGTGGGATTCCCATTTTGCAAATCCCAGCTCTGTTTCTTTGTTCCACAGTAATCCTAAATGCCACCAGACAGAGCCCAGGACAGTGATTATGAGCAGGCAAACAATGGGATAAGGGCCAGCATCATTATCTTGTTCCTAAGCACTTCACAACACTCCCAAGTATCTTGTATTTAGTTACTTGGTAAGGTCCTGAACGTCTGACTCTCAGGCACTGCGGTTTTATTGCTACAGAATAAACCAGACACCATTCAAAAGCTCTAAAAGGTCTTTTTTAAATAGCCAGAATGAATTTACAGTGTTGGCTGCCTGGCAAATGCAACAGGCATTTCAAGTGGAAAGGAACAGTCCTTTATTGCATCTGCTCCTGGCATTTAGGGCGCCCTGATTGCTCACAATTCCTCAGTTTCAGCGCTCAGCATCCTGCAGGCTGCTGGCTGGGCACAGCCAAGGGGGAGACAGGCTGAGGGAAAAGGGCCTGCATGAAAGGAAAACCTGGCTTCAGAGTCAGCTGGAAATTCTCATTACGGTTTATCAGAAAATTATCATTTTTCAGTCAAAGTGTCACAGAAATTCCTTGGTTTCAAACACCTGCAAGTGAAACATCAGCTGGGCTCTGCCAGCAAATCTTCCCCAGATTTTCCTGCCCAGACTGTGCCTCACTTGACCCTCTGAGTGCCACTTCACCTCAAGGGAACAGGTCTGGAGGGCTTTTGACAACTGCTCTGACTTCTGAATAGTTCTGGAGTCCTTGAGAGGCACTGCTGAGGACACAAGGCTGAGATGAGCCTTAAACCAGGTGCAACCCTTCCTCCACCCAAGTTCATGCTATGGACGCCCCATCTCAGCCATTTCAGGACATCACCACCATTATTTAACCAAGCTGGTGCCAGGGCACCTGGCCTCCAGCAGCAGGGGAGAGGGGAGAACAGCAGATGACTTTTTAATGGTCTGAAAAGCCCAGAATAATTTGATAATTTTTTGTGACCGAGGCAGATTAGGGTGACACAGGACTGAGAGGTTCCTACATTTATGTTTGGGGTTAAAAAGCCATCAGTGGAGCAGCCGGAACAGCCACTGCACACATGGATTCATACAGCTCTGTGAGGAAAGGGCTTCTCCAAATCCTCCTGCTCCATCTCAGCTCAGGATGAAGCCCAGGGCACACCTTGCCATTCCCATGCTCCCACTTCCCTGCCCTGCATCCACACCTGCAGGTGTTGTGTTTATCTTCATTTTGCCAGGGTTGGGATTAAATGCTCCAGAGGGTATTTCTTGTTGGGACTCAGATGTTTATTAATCCTTATTTATATTACAGTCTCACAAACCGTGAGCTCTACAGCACTTCTAGCTAACAAACTAAAAATGGAGCAGTATCTCTCTCTCTCTACAAGGCCTTTTAAGGATAAACTGTCCAATTAAGAAATGACACCTAAATTATTTTTACTTTTAACCCTATAATCAACATCTCGTGACCCACAATGCAGAATTTTCTATCCAATTACAAAATATCACCCAGACCAATGAAGAAGGTGAAAGAGAAGGACTCGGCCTCTGCCCTAAAACCTTGTTTTATATATTTTACTATAGTCTAAAACCTTAAACTCTAAATTTTCCACCCTGTGATATCACACACTTCTATTCAAACACACCCACAATCCCAGTGCTGTCACTCAGTTTTGGAAGCCTTTTCCAAGACCTCAGGTCAATGCAGTGTTTGCTTGGGGGTCAGTGCCTGTCAGCACAGAGAGCCTGAAATTCTCAGTGCCCAGGGTTCCAACATGCAGGGTCACTCATCCCAAGCTCCAAACAAATCTCTTCCCTCTGACATTCCAGTTCAATACCCCAGTCTGGTCAGTCTGGGCTCCCGGGTCCTTCTGCACGATGGCAGCACAGCAAAGGGCAGTTGCTGCTCCACTTGGCCCCTTCCTCAAGCAGATGTGAGGCAGGGACTTGTGGGTTTCTTATCTTCTTTGCTCCATGTTAGAGCCAGGATTAACACACGGAGTCACAGTTTCATGTTTGGACTCAGTGTTCAAAAATTCTTATCTCTAGCACAGTATAACAAGTTGTGAGCTCTAACTAGCAAGGTAGAAAATGGAGGTGCCTCTAACTCTTTCCAAGGTCATTTAAGCATAAACTATCCAATAACAAGATGACACCTATATTATTTATACTTTTAACCCAGTAATGACCACCTGAGGTCCGCAATGCAGACTTTTTTCAACCAATTAGAAAAAAACACCCAAAACCAAGAAGAAGAAGATGAAGAAGAAGGACTTAGACAATGCCTTAAATCCTCCATATGGCCTCAAAAATATTACTCTATACTAAAACCCTAAATTCTGGGTTTTTCACCCTGTGAGATCACACAACACTATTCAAACCATACACCCACAACCCCAGTGCCATCACTCAATTTTGGAAGCCTGTTCCATGGCCTCAGGTCAAATGTGGTGCTTGCCTTAGGGTCAGTGCCTTTTAACACAGAAAGCCTGAAATTTCAGTTTTGAGAATTCCAAGAGGGGCTGATTCACAGCCCCTTCTCAGGAGCTGGCTCTGACCTCCCATCTCAGGCTGAGGTATTTCCTGACTTGGTTACTCATGTTCTGGGGCTGTTATCTCCCCATTCAGGGCACAAATAGGGCCATAAAAATTTATATTTCTTCTCCACCACCTGAAAAATCTCCTACATTTAGGAAAATAATTATAAATATCAGAGCCAAGTCCCTTGTCCTTCCCTTCAGAACTTCTGGAAAATGCAGGTTTTCTCAGGGGACTGGAGAAAGGCAATTAGCAAAGAAGAGGGTAGTCAGGAAAAT
The DNA here is from genome assembly GCA_021534815.1 of Acrocephalus arundinaceus. NCBI lineage: Eukaryota > Metazoa > Chordata > Aves > Passeriformes > Sylviidae > Acrocephalus > Acrocephalus arundinaceus. The sequence goes on from JAJEOU010002598.1 coordinate 1,854,519, forward strand.
GCTTTAAAAAGACTAACTAGAATCATTTAAAGGTATTATTATTAATGTGGCTATTACAGTACTGGAAAGCTCAGTGATTTTTCAGACAGGACTGAAAAGGGAATAGGAACAAAACAAATTCTACAAGACTGTAAGGGACACATAATGAGATATGGAAACCAAACAGGATAAATCTCAGGACAATCAAGGCAAATCCTCTGCTTCAGGACACCAGGGTGAGTTCCCAGGAGTTCAGGGGCTGGGGAAGAACTGTGGTTATCTCCCTGCTGACCAGGGCAGAGAATATTAAACCTGAGCTTTCCAAAGACCTTTTAGGAAGCCAGCTCTGAGTCACTGCAATTAAATGAGCCAAGGAATTCCTGTGAGGATGTACAAAAGTCTCTGCTCTGTTCTGCTAACCCACCCTCCCAGGAGCCAGCAGAACCAGTGCCACCACCCATCACACCCTGGATCACTTGCACCTCTCCACATGCCACCAGACTGTCAGCTTGGGACATTTCTTGAGGACTGGGCAGAGGCCATCGAGTCCAGAACTCCCTAATTCTCAGGAATTGGTAATTACTTAAACTTCCCTTTCATTGTTCCTGAGCCAGAGCCCCTCTTTCTGACACATCCCACTAAAGTTTTATTTAAGGTGAGATAACAGGAGGGTTCCACACACGAGCTGGGCTGCACCTGACTAAATCTGGGCCCTGGGGATGGCTCCAGCTGGGCTTCACCACCTCCCTCACCTCTCCCCTGTAGGATTCCCTGCCTGTATATCCTTCATGCAAATCTGCCTCATTAATCACTGCATCCCAGGTGCACCAGGGGGTGATTTGCTAGGGAAATCCTGTTCCAACCCAAGGACAGAGCACGTCACAGTGGTCTTTGTGAGGGTAATATCTACAGTAGGGGTGACTTGGAAATCTGCCAGCCTCCAAAAATTATTCACCTGGGTTTAAATCTTGGATCCTGGCTGTTACAGACAGAGCTGCCTTTGCAGGCAGGAAGGATCAGTCACAACCACCATTATTTCCCCTCCCTGCCCATGGCCACAGGACCTCAGGGTCATGTAAGACCCCTCAGCTTGAGAACTTGGGGTTTGGATTATGAGCTACCCCAAAATAACCACAGTGAGGGTCTCTAGAACACGGACTGTGGCACCAGTCAGCTCTGAGCACAGAACCAGCCGGGCACTTTGCTTCCTGAGACTTCACTAAAAGCTGCAGCCTGTGCTTATCTCACCTGAGGGGTTTTGAGAAAGATCTTATTTGTCTCAGTGATGTATGCTTCTATAAGCTGAGATCCAAAAACTCTAAGAATTTCTTGGGTTTTCAGATTTCCGGTCTGTGAAGTGATTGTTTTGTCTCTGATACAAATTCTGGTGTGACAACAGTACCCCAAGCATCTCACATGTTTCCACAGCATTTAGTTACTCCCAAACAACTTATCCTTATTTACAGTTGCCCAGAATATGCTTTCCTAATGAGACCTTTGATCTGCCTTGATGTAAACCCACGAGATACTGTGGAGTAGTTTTCAAGCCTAGGACTTGTTTATCAGAAAAGGTAGCATTAAATTACCAAAAAAAGGATCCATTTAAGTCAAGAGTTTTGCAGTTTTGCTGTGGCAGGAGAAAATCTCAGGATATCAAAGAGCCAGGGGAGGAATATGGTGCTCAGCTGAGGCAATGGACAAGCAGTCAGACACAAAAACTTTCTACAGCTCTGACAATATCCTCAAGCCCCTGTAGAGCTTAGTTTAAACCAAAAGGATAGAAAAAGGAGACAAAACATGGAATTAAGGTATTTCCCCTCTGCCACATTAACTTCAGTAATGTGGTGGCATACATGGCATGACATCTTAAAATTCCTAAGAAAAACTAAACAAGAAAGCTACACAGAGTGGAGATTTTTCAATTACATCCTAGAAATGGACATTTTAGACATTTTAGACCTTTCAAACCACAGCACAGGTATTCAAGACTTTATCCACACTCACCACAGGCAGTAAGAGCTGTCAGGCATCAGCATAAGACAGCTGGAGCCCAGAGCAGCTCTCAGTGGGTCTCTGGCCCCACAGTGCTGCAGCTTTGCTCTGACCACAGACATTTATAACCCTGAAGACAGAGAGTTGGTTGGACAGGGTTTATCAGGAGCAGAGGGAAACGGCAACATGGAACTGCTCAAAAACAACCATCTGCCAGCAGCTTTACCTGCAGAACCCCCCTGCAGTCAGATGAAAGGAGGTGGCACATCTCAGGGTCAAGGCCAGGTTGGATGGGACTTGGAACAACCCAGGGTAAAGAAAGATGTCCCTGCTCATGGCAAGGGTTTTGAAGCAAAATGATCTTTATCCTTCCAACCCAAACCTTTTTGTGATTCTATGATTTCCACCCCTCAATGCATTGAATACTGTTGAATATTCATGTGTTGAATACAATACCCAATACTGGGACACCATGGGCCAGCTGATGTCCACCAGACACCACCACCAGTGCTAACACTCCCCAGGGAGGCCCCAGTGCACTCCTGGCTCCCTGTTACATCCAGACAGATGTAAAAATGACTAGTCCAGAGGTAGTCCAGGAGTGTGCAAACAAGCAGCAGGACAGGGCTCCCCGCCTTTACCAAAATGCTTTGACCCCTGCCCTCCTGGAATGAAACCAGGCGGTTCCAATGAAACCCTCAAAACAACCACCACGAGGAACAGAAAATTGCAAACGACTTAAAGCGGGACGGAAAACCCACCGAGCTCGACAATCACGAGCTGGGGCCACTAATCTTCTTGTCACGGGAGCAGACTTGCCCAGCAGAAGGGAATTCCTGCCTTTGACCAGACTAATTAGAGACACCGAACTCTGCTCCCGTTAGGGCTTGAAGTGCCCTAATTGGATGTGACACCGGCCGCACGCGGGGGACGCGGACGCGCACACGCGGTTCTTGGTGCCTGTGGGAAATATTAAAGGTAAGGAGGCTTTCAGAGAGCTGTGGAAGCAGGAACAGAAAGAGCAGAAGAATTTAGAATTAGCTGCAATTGCAGAGTTTGAAAGTAGCAAAGTTACAATAGTACAGCAAGCAAGGACATGAAACAATAGTCTGAGTCTTAGGTTTGGCTAGGATAGATCTTAAGGCTGCAGAAAAATATGCTTGACAAGATAGAATATTTTAAGCTTAATAATGTAATATTGTTTATTGTTAATAGAAAGCAAACAAGCAAGCATTGTTTGAAGCAGGTGTACTGTTGGAACCCTGGAGACTGAAAATTTCAGGCTTTTTGTGCTAAAAGACACTGACCCTCAAACAAGCACCACATTTGACCTGAGGCCATGGAATAGACTTCCAAAATTGAGTAATAGCACTGGGGTTGTGGATGTGCTGTTTGAATAATATTGTTATTTGAATAATAATTATAAGATTGAATAATATTGATCTCACAGGGTGAAAAACTTAATTTGGGATTTTAGTATATAGTAATGTATGGGCAAGATGGCGGATTTTGGGCATTGTCTGGGTCCTTCTTCACCTTCTTCTTCCTTTTTCTTCATGGGTTTGGGCAGTTTTCTGTAATTCAGTGAGAAAGGTCAGCATTGTGGGCCTTGGGTGGTCATTATTGGGTCAAAAATATAAATAATACGGGTGTCATCTCATTATTGGGGGATTATCTCTTAACCTTGGAAAGAGTTAGAGGCACCTCCATTTTACCTCCGTTCTCTAACTTGCTAGTTAGAGCTCACGGCTCATGAGTCTGTAAATAAGTAAGAAATAATAAACACCAAGTCTGAACACGAAACTGTCACTTCTGTGTATCAATCCTGACCTTGGCAGAAAAAGAAGCCAGAACCATCACAGTGTACGTGTGTTTTCAGTGATTGGCTAGAACAATTGTCTGTAAGCTTTAGCAATATTGGCTGGAAAACTTTTAAAATGCCCTGTAACGAGGAGATCTTCGGCTGCTGCTGGCAGATGTGAGCTGTTGCCACCTTTCAATCGTCTAGAACCCTGCTAGGAGACTGATGCTGCAATAAAAGTTCAAGGAACATCTAGCAGTAGTCCCATCCCATTTGTGCTCAAACCCCAGCACAGTTGCTCACAGGCACCTGGCACCAGTGGGCTGTGCCACCACCACCATCCCTCCCTTGGCCCCTGGGGTGAGCTGTGTGGGGTGGATAAATGTGGACATAGGATGTGGATTTAATTAGCACAGCCAGTTTGATATCCAAGATGCCTTGGCAAGAGCAAGCAGAGCTTTAAAGGTTATGAGAAGGCTGGTGATGGGAAAAGAAGATTGAATCAAACTTCTGCAAGCAAGAGATGTTGTAAAATGTGTGAGTTTGTCTGGGCGATGTTTAACCTAATCATTGTAGTAAAAAATTACTACCTTTACTAGAATAGTGTATAAGCATTTGGAATCTCAGTAAAAATGAATTTTGCTCAATGAATCAGTCTTCCTGCATCCCTATCAATTGTCGATAGATAAACTCTCATCCCACCCCAGAGCCATTACCAGCCCTGGGTGGGTGGGTGGAGGCTGTAGAAGCTTTCCCCATTTCAGGGAGAGGAGTATGGTCTGACCCAACACTGAAAGGATGTTTGGGAAGGTGGGGATGTGTTGCTGTGGGACACAAAATAAAGATGAAGAACTCTAAGATTCTCAGAAGGCAAAGAAATCAGAAAGCTTTATTTTCCCAATTCTTCCTACTGTTTATGAGATGTTACGATACAAAATGAACATGATTGGTGCATAGGAATGACACCTCTTTAATTCCATTGGTTAAACTAGAGAAGCAGAAAAACACCAGCTGGGCAAAGTTGTTATGAGAAAAAGCAGTTATTTATACAAGATTATTTTGAGAAAGAAACTTGTTGAGAAGATTTCCTTTGGGAAATCAGTTACTAGCAGGCTAAAAACTTCTCAGACTCAGAAGTATCAGGCCCACAGGGATGGGACTGGGGTTTAAAGCTTTGCTCAGGTGGAATCGAGGCAGAAGGTGCTGAAGGAGCAGTGCCTGTTTCTCTCCTGTGCAGATACAGGAACAATCAGCTGCTGTGCCTCAGGACTGCCTGGTGGTGCACAGGGCTGAAAAGATCTGAGTCTAGAGAAGATTTAGATGCGGGATGAACCTGCTGGGTGTTTGGGTAGAGTGATGTGAATCCTCACCTCCTGTTCAGCACCAGCCCCTCTAAGTCCAGAGGTAATCAGAATCCTGATGCAGCCCTGGAAAGAACTTCCCTTGAATATTGGTGGGAAGGAGACAACCTCACATATCTAAGCCAAAAGCCCTCTTCTCCACAGAGCACCACAGCTTGGGAAGCAGCATGGAGTGCCCAGCGAGGCACAGGACATCCCTGCAGCCCTCTCCAGCCCTGCTGAGCTCTTAGAGAGCAACACCCACCACAGGAGGGCACTCAGGGCAGGTGAGCAGAGATGTCCAGCCATCGGAGCAACCAGGCTCCAGAGACCCAAGCTGAGACACTGCAAAAAATCAGGCTCCTCAATGGCACTGCAAGAAATTAACTTTCCTCTTCAATTGTTGGGGTTTTTTTCTGCAAAAGATTAGAATCCCCTACCTCTACCACTTGTACTGTCAACTAAAAGTGTTGGCTTGCTGGGCTGTATGGCAGCAGGCAGTGTGTTCACATCTGAAGGCCCCAAGTTCATTTCCAGTTAATGATCCATAGGAGGGACTGCAGCATTCCTCCTGCAAAGATTGCCTGGAAGCTCCTGACAGACTGCTTAGTTTGGGGCAGAAAAAAATGCACTGAAATATTTCCATGACCTATAAATCAGGTGAAGTCAGCAATGCTTTACAAGGAGCAGTAACGTTTGGCACATACTAGTACCAATAGCTGGTCAGTAAAAGCTCCTTCAGAGTTTAAAAAAAAAAAAAATAGACAGTGATTTCAGTACAACCGAAACACAGAACTTTTTCAAATTCATATATATAATAAAGCAATTATTGTTTATTATTGAAGTACCAATTGATTATTAAAAACACATTTATTGAGGCTGGACCACAAGGTAACAGATATGTACCTCTGGCATGGCTGCGAAACCTCAGTAAATAGTGATTATTAGGAACAGATTTATTGGGGCCTAACGATACGGTGAGATGAGTATCAGTTACAGAGCTCTTAAAACCCAATCACTCTGTTCCTAAGCCATTTTTACTGAGGGTTTACAGCTCAGCAGTAGGGCTCCATGTCTTCATCTAGGGCCGCTAAGCCACATCTTATTGCTGGTTTGATATGTAATTAAGGGAGTGTTTGTAGGGATAAGACTGTACTGAGCGAGGAGAAGCAGGATAAAACACAATCATTTTCCTGCTTCTAAAAATGCAGAGCAGAGCTGCTGCCTGAGCTGTGGCTGGATCTTTTCATACATCTCTGAACCCCTCTGTCAGTGGAGCATGCAGACCATGGGCAATCTGAGGGTAGGACCCATCCCAGTGCCCAACACCACAAGCAGAACGTGTCCTCTTCCCCCACCATGCAGCTCACACCTCTGCTGGGCTTGGCCACTCACACTCATCACGTTCCCTTCACCAAATCTCACTGAGTACTGTTGTTGTAAATGGTAAATCCAAGCTCCAGTGACATTAAAGTGGGCTGAGCCCAAACCCTGCAGGAGGGGAGAGCTGGGCATGGTGAGACCATGAGTGGCCATCAGAAGGTACCAACGTGCAGGCTGTGCTTATTCACACAGAACACGGCCCATCTCCCAGTCCCTTCGGGAATATTTAAACTCTTGTCCAGGAAAACCATCCATCCATCCATCCATCCATCCATCCATTTATCCATCCATCCATCCATCCATCCATCCATCCATCCATCCATCATCCATCCATCCATCCCTCCATTCCTTCATCCATTAACGGATCCATTAATGGATCCATATATCCATGGATCCATCCATCCATCCATCCATCCTTCTTTCCATCCATCCATCCACTCATCTCTCCATCCATCCATCCACCCATCCATCCATCCATCCATCCATTCTTCCATCCATCCATCCATCCATCCATCCATCCATCCATCATCCATTAATGGATCCATGCATCCATGCATCCGTGGATCCATCCATCCATCCATCATCCATCCATCCATCCATCCATCCATCCATCCATTCATTAACGGATCCATTAATGGATCCATGTATCCATGTATGCATCCATCCATCCATCCTTCTTTCCATCCGTCCACTCATCCATCCATCCATCCATCCATCATCCATCCATCCATGCATCCATCCATGCATCCATCCATCCATCCATCCATCCATCCATTTTCCCATCCATCCTCCCCTGCCAGTCCCCCGTTTCTCCATCTCACACTTGGGGTACCAGCTGTCAGCACAGCCACTGGAGCCTCCCCAGTGCTGACAGAGCCTTTCACACATCTGGGGATGAACACAGGAGGTCAAATCCCCATAGACACGGCCAGCAAAACAAAGAGGCACTATGGAAACCACTGGGTTTCCACAGACTGGGTGAGGGTAGCAATTTTGCCCAGATCATGCAGAACAGCTGGAACAAAGCTCAGGGCAGGAGAGGTCTGCTCCTTTTCTTTTACCATGTCTCAAGACCTCCCAGCCTCCCCACCAGAGGAGGAGAAGGGGAGAAAGGAGCCCAAATTCCTGGAGAACCCCCCTAGCTCCAGTCTCCTCTGTTCAAATTTATATATTCCACTACAGGTGACATCATGATTGCTGGAGTCTGACAGGTGATGCTGTAAAATGCATGAAACCATAAAAATTTCAACAGCAGCAAGCTCCATTGACGCTACATCTGACAGCACTTAGCTGCCCAGCTAATACAAATATTATAAAAGCACTCGGGAAAGAAATCCAACCTGCCTGACCTCAGTTTTGGACTAATAAAGAGTACGGCATGACCAGATTTCACTCATGTATAATAAGCAGACATCTTTACAAGAAACCAAAGCAGGGTGTTGGTCGGGCTAAGGCAGGAGATGAGTTAAGAGTGGGCAAAGTCACTGCTGGGCACGTAGGGCTCTGCTCCACTCCAGCTCCCTGCCAGGAAATCTGTCTCAGCAACTGCACAGCTATCACTGGAAAAGGATGTTCACACAGCCAGGCTAGGGTGGGTAATTGCCCAAATCATGTCAGAGCCCCTGATGGTCATTTCTGCCCTCCCCACGGGGAAAGGGTGAGTGATCTTGTCTCTGAAAGTTGGACAGTAAGCGAATTCATAAGAATCATTGCCCTTTCTTTCATCACTCTCAGCACTAAATTTTAAATGTTGAGGATCTGCTTTTTATTTCTTTCTGCTGTGAGATTCCTCTGGTCTCCCTGGAGGAGGGGAGCACCCCTCAGGTCTGTGGCAGGCTCTCTCTGAAGAAGGTGAAGGAGGATTCCCACATCTCCCAAAACCACGGAGGTGAGTCAGATGTGGCTCCAGCCAGGCAGGGATTTTCAAACCAGACATGCTGAAATGGATTATCCATTTCTCCAGGGAGAAGTGATTTCCGTGAGCTCTTTTGGGATTAGTCAGACAGACACATGGGCACCTGTCACCTTCCAACTGGCCACCGCAAAACCTTTCTGAGCAGAGCTGGGGATCTTGGGAACTTGTTGGAACCCTGGATGCTGAAAATTTCAGGCTTTCTGTGCTAAAAGCACTGACCCCTCAAGCAAGCACCACATTTGACTTGAGACCTTGGGACAGGCTCCTGAGATTGAATGATGGCACTGGGGCTGTGGGTGTGGAGTTTGACTGGTGTTGTGTGATCTCACAGGGTGAAAAACTTAGATATAAGATTTTAGTGTATAGTAATACATGGGAGACAAGATGGAGGGCTTTGTCTGGGTCCTTCTTCACCTTCTTTTTCCTTCTTCCTGGGTTTGGGCAGTTTTTTTGTAATTGGGTGAAAAAGGTCCACACTGCAGGCCTTGGGTGGTGATTATTGGTCAAAAGTATAAATAATATGAGTGTCACCTCATTATTGGGTGCCCAAAACTCTCACAGGAACCAGTGCTGGCTGTTATCAGAGACCTTCTAAATAAACCACAGGCTCCAATTTCCACCCCATTCTGCACCCACACACCAGCCAGTGCCACCCCAATATAACTCATCCCATGAACTGTCCCAGCACCCTGGGTCACCAAATCCAGCTCCCAGCAAAAAATCTGTACCCAGCTGTCCTGCACCTGTGCCACAAAGTTCACCAAGCAACAGAAGTTACTCTGAACACATCTACAGCTCCATTAAAGCTCCCTTTATTCAAATGATTGGAGAGCTGTTCTTGGAGCTCGCTGCTCTCATGGCGCACAGGAAAGATGGGGAGGGAGGGGAGCAGAAGGTGCCAGCTGGGTTGCCCAGCTCTGGAGCTGTGTTCCAGGCAAAACAACCATCATCATCATCATCATCATCATCAAAATCACATTCTTGTACATGCAGTTACTATAACCAGCAATGATGGTCACCATCTAAGCACAGCTTTTGATATTAAAGACAGACTTCTTTAAATGTCATTTGTTCAGCCAAAGAGAAAATGTTATTGCAAAATTCCGTGCAGTGTTTTTGATAACAGGGTTTTATCAAACACTTTGGTGGAAGGTGGATGATCATTTTCTCACAAAAATCACTTTTTTTTATCATTACAGATCTCCTCTTTCTATTAAAATAGTGAGAGATCCTGCAGATTTTTCAAACAATTTTTAGTTACTGTAAAAAAATATGTGTAATGAAAAAATTAAAAAACTGGACTGAGTTGAGATTTTTTTTTTTTTAACATAAATGGCTCCCTGTTTTGCTGACAGGTTTATCAGAGTCAACAGCAGCTGATGGAAATGTCAGGTTGAAAACATGAAAATGAAGGCTACAGGCAGTAGTTGAAAGGACTTGGTTTGGAGCATCACAGGACAGTGAGGAGCATCAGCCCCGGGGGCAGGACAAACAGTTACCAGGTGAGACTTCACCTTTCCTGCTCCAGTTCTTCCAAGTTTCCAGCTCACCAGCCAGGTCCAGCTCCAAAACCCACAAATCACACAAATACCAGTAGATGCCAAGATGATTAAAGTTTGGTCTTTGCAGTCACCACTATGAAAAGCCAGAAAAATATTTAGACACCTAATTTCAACTAAAATCAAGTGGATGTCCTGCTGTCCATGGAAAGCTTCCTGCCTAATCCCTCCCTGGATCACATCCCATGCTCCTCCACTGCAGAACACACTGGAAAATGCTAATGGGACTTCCCAGAGTCCTGTTGCTCCCAGGCCAGGTTGTGTGAGGGCTCAGCCACTCTAATTAACACAAAGCCCTTACTGGCAAATGAGCTCTTCCAAACCAACACGGGAGAGCAGCTCTAGTTAAACAGCCCCATATCCTGCTGCTGCCAGCCTCTGGATCATTTCCTGACCCAGACTCCAGCCTAAAGGCAGCAGGAGCACCTGCCTGGATTCCCTGTGGATGGTGGGGAGCTGTGGGAGTCCCAGTGAATTCCCATCAGGCCAGGAGATGGCACTCCACAACGCGTAGGGTGATGTCTGGGCTTTGATGCCCCAAACTCCTCCCTTTTGTCCCAGCCAAGCCGTCCTTTTCAACCATCAGCATCCAGGTGAGTCCAGGTTCATTGGGGAGGTGACAGCGAGCACGAGGAGGGGACACAGCCACCAAGCAAGACCGGGCAGCTGTGACCAGCACTGCTCCCACCTGCAGCCCTCCAAAAGCACCATCTGGCTGCCAGCAGCTTCGTTTTGCAACCTGAGGGTCCCTTTAATGCATCCCCTCCCTCTCCTTTTTATGGAATAGGCAAAAAAACTCGTAGTAACTGATCATAAAATTTCAAACTCATTTACCTTTCAGGAGGCAACTCAGCGCAGGCTGTTACAGGGCAATTTGGTACATCATAAAGTTTCCTATTAGAACAGAAAATAGGGCTGCTTGCATGGGCTGCCAATTGGAAATAAAATAGTAGTGGGGTCATGATCATTAGCACTGCTTTTTCTATTAGGTTTGCCTTCCACCAGGGTGGGAAGGGGAGGGAGACTGAGATGCAGGTGAAAAGGGGGAGAGGAGAGGAGAGGAGAGGAGAGGAGAGGAGAGGAGAGGAGAGGAGAGGAGAGGAGAGGAGAGGGAGAGAGGAGAGGAGAGGAGAGGAGAGGAGAGGAGAGGAGAGGAGAGGAGAGGAGAGGAGAGGAGAGGAGAGGGGGGGGGGGGGGGGGGGGGAGAGGAGAGGAGAGGAGAGGAGAGGAGAGGAGAGGAGAGGAGAGGAGAGGAGAGGAGAGGAGAGGAGAGGAGAGGAGAGGAGAGGAGGAGAGGAGAGGAGAGGAGAGGAGAGGAGAGGAGAGGAGAGGAGGGGAGGGAGGGAGAGGAGAGGGGGGGGGGGGGGAGGAGGGAGAGGAGAGGAGAGGGGAGAAGAGGAGAGGAGAGGAGAGGAGAGGAGAGGAGAGGAGAGGAGAGGAGGTTACTCTGTCAGAGTATGACGGGTCTGTTCCTGCACCTATTGAATTTGTGGCAGAGAGCCCCACAGGGTGATGGTGGATCCAGAATGAGCCCCTGGACCACACTGGGGTGTTCAGCCTCCTGCATGAGCAGCTCAGCAGAGCAGCAGCTCCTTTGTGACATTTGGGAACACACATATTTTCAAAAACAAACCCAAAATTTACCTAAGCTGAGGTAAAGACAAGCCAGAGTGAGAGCAAACCTGTAGGTACTGCAACCAGTCACTGCTGTAAATAAAAACATCTAATCCAAATCTATTCTATTTCAATCTGAAGCAATTCCCCTTGTCCAGTCATTGTGGTCTGTGCTCTTGACTTTGAACTCTCAAGAATTCATGAGCTGCCCTGGTGCTGTCATCCCATCCACAGGGACAGCGGCACAGGAAGAGAGCTGAAGCATTTTGCTTCAGGAAAGCAGCAACAGAGCTGAAAGCAGCATAAATAATGCTTTTAATTCTGTGAGGGAGGAAAAAAGCTTCTTCCCCTGTCAGGAGTTTCCTTATGTTGATGCTATCAGCATTGCTGACCCAGGTGCGAGGCTCAGCTCACCTCCACACACTGACTCAGCAACAGATCCCCAGCAAAAATCAGAGACACCAGGAAAGAAACTGAAATGGAAATCAGAAGGCATCAGCTCCGAGTTTGGGGCACTCAGGCCACACATGGACCTGAACACATGGACCTCGGGCCACTTCATGGACCTCAGGTCACTTCATGGACCACAGGTCACTTCATGGACCACAGGTCACTTCATGGACCTCAGCCACTTCATGGACCTCAGGCCACTTCATGGACCTCAGGTCACTTCATGGACCTCAGGTCACTTCATGGACCTCAGGCCACTTTGTGGACCCAAATCCCAGGTCCCGAATTGATACTGAGCAGTAACAACCTGATCTGTTTGTTAATATTCATCCCATGGTTCCCATAAAAGCCCTCACACCCTCTGGAGAGCTCTGTCCTCTTGCGTTATTCCTCTCAATTTATTAAGACAAATTGTTCCTACACCCCAGCTGGGGAGTGACCAGAACCAGCAGCGCTGTCTCCATCTCGTGGGGGAACAGAATCCCAGCCAGCCCAGCTCACTGCTCGCTGAGCAGGTCGTGGGTTTGTCACCTCCCCATTCTCCCCTGGGCTTTTGGGTGGTTTCTCTCAGCTGCAACCTCCAGCTCCTCCTGTCCTGGCCTTGCAATCCCCCTGCAGCATTCCACCCCTGCCTGCCCTGCTGCAGGTTCCCCTCCTTTGTGGGGAGTCCAGCCACAGCTGGGCAAGACCAAGGGCACAGGAAAACTTCCCAAAAATGTCTGTAGGAAAGCATTTTTTGCCAGCAGCAGCATCTGGACAAGGAGCCCTGCTAGAGCCATGCCCAGGGGTCTTTTCCATCCCTGAAAAGCACCAACAGACCTCACACAGCCTTTGTGCCTCTTCAGCCAAGAGCCCACTTGTGGTCCTACAGCAGAGAGGTGGGAGGGCACAGCTCCTGCAACTCGTGGAGCTGCTGCCTGGCTTGGCTTTCATTTGCCTTCACCTCCCAAAGGAACCAAAATCTGCAGGATGAGTCTCCCAGGGGCATTGCCTCTCCATGCCCAGCACTCTGCCAGCTGGCAGCTCTCAGGGACATCCCGACCCTTGTGGCTGCTCAGGCTGGAATCACAGCCAAGCTCACACCCAGGCACGCACCCAGCCTTCCCAGCAAGGCACCAGGAAAATAAAGGAGGTCCATGGTGAGGGTTTTGGCTTCTTCCTGGCAGACTAACATGGGTTTCCAGTGAAAGATTCCTGCAGCCCTGCTCTGAGATGGTGCTCCAGCCAGGATGTGTGAAATGCAGCCATGGCTGCACAAACCCACCCAGCCCAAGGGATGGAGAGCCCCAGGTTCCCACTGTGCCTGGTCTCCCTGGACTCTGCACACCCCATCAGGTGATCACAGGAGCAACAAACAGAGAAGCACTGGGGGAAACTGCTCATCTTGTGGCCAAGAGGCTGGGCTGTGGTGATGTATTTGCATAACTTGGGCCATTCTGTGCACCAACCAAACAGTTTGTAAGTATCTTAACTAACCACCTGCAGTTATTGTTATCAGAACCCCAGAAATTCATCAAGGTCACTGAGAAAAACAAGACTAAAATTCAGAACTATATTATTGTAGTGGAATTCTGGGCTCAGAGAAGAGAAAGGCAAAGAGGTCTTACCTTATAAAGGTGGAGTTTATTTTTACACACCTGCTGTGTTCAGCTGATGCTTCCTCTGCTCTGAGAACTGTGAGAGAGCCGGTGGAAGGTTTTGTGGAAGAGAGCACACAGGTTTGTTATGCAATGATGGATCAGTTCTCGAGGAACCAGCAATTGCATTTAGAACTGAGAGCCTGAGAAACTGACTACCAAGAATACAAAACCTCAATAAAGGAGGCACAACTGATGATAAACTCTGACCAATTTGGTGTCCTGAAGGATGCGTGCCTGCCTCGTGGGCAAGGTGAGCCAGCCAATAAAATAATGTATGAACAAACAACTTAGAACCTATAACTGTGGTTTAATGTAAACAATAAAGTGGCCTCTGCTCAGTCATGTTAGTTGTGTGTTCAGATGTCCTGTTCTGCACTGGGTCAGCTTCTCTTGCTGCACACACACAGCTCTGCCAGCCCAAAGGGGATCCAATCCCAAACACCAGCCAGGTGTGACACTCAGATAGGCTGGGCTGCTGATCCTAAACCCAAAGTCAGCACTGGGGCTGTCTTGGTTTTGAAAGAAGACAGGTATCTGCTAAAGAGAGGCAGGGCCTCTCTTGGAATGGATAATTCAAATCCCCTTCCCTCAAATTATTATAATTTAGACAATTAAAACGGCTCTCAGGCAGAGATATGGGAATAGGAATAACAGTTCTTTACTAATAGGTATAACAGGGCAAACAAACAACAACAACTACAGCAATTAATAGCGAAAAACAGAACCGGGACCTTGATGGAGCTTGGTCCCACAAAACCCGGGGCAGTCTGGTCTCTGGGGGACTCCAAAGAAAAGTACCAAGCTGGAACCGTGGGGAATCCTGGGCTGGTGGATCGGATGAAGTTCGGAGCTCAGTCGGTGGTCACTGGAGGGCAGAGATGTCTGACAGGGAGGCCAGTGCGGGCCCGCGATGCAGCAGCTCTAAAACAACGCCGAGGCAGTGGGGCAGGATGCCCAGCCGAGGCAGCTCCAGCAGGGCAGCAAAAAGAGGAATCCGGATCCGGGCACACGGGCAGATGATGGCAGCTCTCTCTCTCCAGGATCAGATCCCGGTGGTGCCGTGAGAAACTCACGCAGCAACGGCAGCCCCGTCTGCTCCTGACACAGACCACACCAAAAGTGAAGCTGCCCCCCCCCAGCCCCGTCTTTCTCTCCCCCCCACCCCTCGGGGGAAAAACTCCCGGAGACAAAGGGTGCAGCCAAGTGCCAGCTTCCATGCTTTGTTTCACCTGAGCACTCATAAGTACCCAGCAATCAGTTGCCTTGCAACTCTTGGGAAAAAATTCTATAGGTGAATAGGATAAACAAGTCTAACCCCCAACAGGGGCTGAGGTCAGTGTTTGTTTACAGCAGGTGGGTGAGGGTTTTCCAGGCCTCTGTAGGGGATGGAGGTGACAGCTTTAGGGAGTGCTGTGGGTGCTCCCCACAGCGCTGAAGACAACACGGATTTAGCACAGACTGCAGCACTGTTGTCCCCTCACCGCCTGATTTCCGAGTTCCAAAGGCTTGGGGTGACAGATAAAACCTTGCTGCACCATATTTTTAGGTTTATGTTCCACCAAGGGGCTCTTCACATTTATCCTGAATATTCTCCTAAATAATTTTGCTCCCATTAATTCACAGTCACGGATTTGATAGCCTAGAGCAGAATTATCAGCTAACAGCAGGTAGCCCATGATGCAACTTTAAGTCACAATCATCTTTTATGACCAGGATTCATTCCTTAAACCTTTTCCTTCTAGCTTGCTTTGATTTGGGCTTCTCTTATTAATTAAATGGCAAGTTGCAGTAGCCTGAGATTGAATTATAAGGCTTGTTTAGAGGAAGGAGAATGATCAGAGCAAAGGGTGGAAGCTAATATATGTAATATATACATATACTAAAGACACGGAACTTTGCTTCCAGACGTTTGGAACAAATTAAATAGAGGATCAAATTAACTAGTGATTGAATTAAGTGGAAAGCATCTCATTACCTAAAAAGATGGAAACATGTGTCATTTTATAACAGCTAAAAATAAAGCAAGAATGGGTTGAAATGAAAAGCAGGAACCTGAAAATGTCAGCCAAATTTGGGGTCTGGTGAGCCCTCCAAATGGGAAGGCTTAAATAAGGTGGGTTTTGCTGCTGGGAAATGATGGGCTTGGGAAACCAGATGTTGGGGGAAAAGGAGCTGCTGCACATCACATTTCACACGTGTGCAGGCAAGGAAAGGTGTGCAGGGACCAAGGGGGCACATCCAGCTGAGTGGGGTGCCCGGGACACCCTCCTGAGCCCCGGGCAGAACCCTGGGTTTGGAATCTGCTGCTCTGCTGGAAATCCAGAGTGACAGAGCTCACTGCCCATGGGATGAGCACTGCCAGGGAAGGAGTTCAGACTCTGCTGCTCAATCACCCTGGGCTCCAAGTGTTTCACAGTGAGGAACAAACCTAGGGGTGCAAATGTATCTTTTTAACCCAAGATTAAGACATCTTATTGCCGCCCTAATTCAGCACCTTTATCAGAGCGCTCGCTCTGCTGTTTTCCAGACATCCAATTTCCTTTGGAAAAGATGTGAAAAGCAGGGGGAGCATTCAGATCCAGGCTTTTGTTTCACCATTAGAACAAAAGCCGTTTCACACGCTCCTTCCCTCCTGTGACATTGATGTTCATCTTCCTTCCTGCTCATCTGGACCTGACAAATTCCAGTCGCTTCTCTTCCTGACACCACATCTCACTTAGGGATGCACGGGATGGAAATTGCACTGAGCTGCCGTGGAGAGCAGGAAATCAGTTTTGCACTCCACCAAACTCCAGCCCCAAATTCAGCATGAGGAATATGGCCTTAGCCCTTTCCTATCTAAAGTCGTATTTTTTCCTTTTGTTCCACTTACATATATATATATCTCATGTCCTGACAAATGCAAGTGGAGCTTTTCCAAGATAAATAACATTATCTTGCAGAACCCTACAGCACCCCGTGGCAACTCATTATTTTTCAATTAAATTTACTGCTCATTGGCAGTTGCTCTGCTTTAATTTTCTGCTATTTGTTTACTGAAGACCAAAATGCATAACACAAAGCCCTATAAAAGTCAGGCTACGTTAATTAAATGTGAAACTGGGAAACCCTAACTTTGCCTCCTGAGCCGTTTTATCATGGGATCTCCTTAAAAATGTCACTTTTTGCAGAAATTTATTTAGACATATGTAACCACGATTAATTAAATGTGTGGTCCCTCCACAACTCACTCCAAAAGACACTTAGCTGTATTTTGTAACCACTGTTTGGAGAAACAGGAGTTCACAGTATTCACAATACCAGAGGAAGAAAAGATATTTCAGTCAGGCCAATATTTTTAGACTCCTTACATGATTCTGAGTTATTTTGCCTGAATGCAGGATGCCTGAGCACAGGTTTGGAAGAGATGCACTTCATTATTTTCCCTCTATTGTCAAGAAGATCTGGTTTCCTTCTTGATGGGACCATTGCAAAGCAATTAAGTATTTAGGTTTATATCAGCCATTTATATACTAACAAAAATACTCTGGTCAATGTCCACCACAAGCTGACTTCATGTGGATCAAGAAATGACCATAGATGTAAAAAACTAATGAAGACACAAACCTTGGCTGACGATGCTCCTACACCACATCAGAAATAATTTTTTCAGTAACTCTATTCAATATTTGCATTCTCCTTTGCAACTGAGCCAGGCAAACCATGTAAATCCTACTTTCCATGTACTTATTTCTCTGCATGGGTGGTGGAGACCTTGAAATCATCTCAGACATGGATGTCTATGATGCAAATCATTGTCTCTGTCCATCACAAACCCACTCAGACACCTCTGCCAACCATGGAAGCACACACCTTCATCCAGCCCTGAGGGAGGAAGGTTAAACAGAGATCAAACACCACTTGAAAATCCCCATTTTCCACCACTGTTTGTAGCTTGTAGAATTTCTGAAGACAAGTCATCAGATTTTAGGCTGAAATCTGGAGGCAACTCATTGAAATCTAAGAGCAGAATTTAACACATCAGAGCTAAAAGATTCCCAGCTTGGAGTTTGAAACTCCAGATTTAATTCTAAACCCACCAATCATTTGAAGAGGAGAGGAAAAGGGCAATCTTTTTGGAGAGTCACAAATTAGAAACAACACAAATTATGAACAAATGACCCTGAAGAAGGATAAAAGCCTCCATTTAGGTACCCACAAGCCAGCTTGAAGAAAACAAAACCCAATTTTTGTTGAGACAAAAGGGAGATGTACAGATTGCACCTCTAAAGGTTTGGCCAAGGTTCTCTGTTGGGGAGGATGAAACAAGAAAACCTTATAAATATGACTGCTTATTTGTAGAGAATATGAAACATATTAGTGAAATAGAGTTGAAGGCAAGTTTTGATGTCTGAGATGCCGAGCTTTAGTTACTGAACAACTGGAAAACAATGGTGTGGTCAGCTGAAAGTAAATCCCCCTTGATGGAACAATGCCCTTCTCCTTACTGAGAGTCCAAGGGTCAGAGCAGACCCTGCTAGCTCGGCAGGAGGGGTCCCAAGAGTCGTTTTCAGGGTTTAAAATATAACACAGTGTGGTAATGTAGTGATTCTTATAGGCTGTATATAAATGCTGTAGGATTTGTATCTTGTGCTAGATTGGTTGGTGTAAATTTGAATATTCAGTATAGAAGAAGATTTAATGGATTGTAACGGGAATTTCTCTCTCTTCTTCCTCCTCTCTTGCTCCCTCTCTTCTTCACTCTTCTCACTCTCTCTCTGGTCCAAGCTGCAGCTGGCAGCTCGAAGCAGGGCCCTTTCACCCACACCCTGTGCAATAACTGCATGCTCCAAAACCAGGCTGGACTCCAGAGATCTCTCGTCTCCGTCCATCCCAACTGACCCAACATTCCACAGTTCTCGTTGCAGGAATGAGCAGCTCAGTGGGAAGAAGGTTTGTCCCAGTAGGATCAACACACAGAGAGCTGGCCAGAGCCCATCACAGGCAGCAGAGCATGATCTATAGGGCAGAGGCATGATCTACGGGGCAGAGGATGGTCTGTGGGGCAGAGGAGCATGTGCTTGATCCCTGCTACTGATCCCAGCAGGCAGAGCTGTGCCTGGGACAGCAGCACCTCCAGTCAGGCACAGGTGAGCGGCGCTGAGGTGAGATTTGCATCCTGAGCAAGGTGAGAGGAGCACGGTGTCAGCAGCCAAGGAGTTTATAACGGGATTTCTTCCTCCAGCCAAAACCAGCCCAGATTTATAACTCTCCCCTACCACTCTGAACTTTGCGACACTCCTCCTGAAACATTTCATTATTGCTCAATTACTGTCATGTTCTCTTAAAGACCTGGAGGGGGAAGGTGGTCTCCATTTGGAGGCCAGATGCCATTTCCATTTCCTCGAAAAACTGCTCTGTGCAATAAATAACCCAGTCACCCTTCAGAAACAGGCTTTGAGGCTACGATAAGTTTTAAAAAAAAGTGAAAACTGTGACATGTTGTATGTGTAAAGGAAACTAACCAGAAACTAAGATGTTAAATTAGTGGCAGGGCACCTTTGTCTTGCGGCAGGGCCAGACTGTCTGGCTGGCTTGGAGGCAGGAGCAGCAGGAACTCTCACTGAGAACCTGTGCTGGGCTTGCCCAGAAAGGGTTTGGTAGTGCGGGGGCTACAGAAGCTGCTGGAAGCTTCCCCTGTGTCCGACTGAGGCAACCCCAGCTGGCTGCAGGATGGACCCACTGCTGGACAAGGCTGAGCCCATCAACGAGGGTGGAAGCACTTCTGGGATAAGAGATTCATAAAGGGATAAACATCTTAGCTTGTGGGCACCAGGGCAGTGCAGGAGAAGGGACAGGAGCTGATCCAGGCTCTGATTCCCCTGCAGCTCATGGGGAAGACCATGGTGAGGCAGCTGTGCTCCTGCAGCCCATGCAAGTCCAGAGAGAGCAGAGATTCACCTACATCCCCTGGATGTGATGCCTTGGGGAGGCTGAGCTGGAACAGAGACTGCACAGAGCTAGAGAATAAAGTAGAGATTTATTAAAAGGCCTTTAAGGGTTCACCTTGGGCAGGACAAGAGCCTGGCCAGGGCTGCACCCAAGGTGGACCTGAAATGATCACAAAATGGACCCAAAATGGTCACAAAATGGACAATCAGTCACTATGTCTCACACTTTTATAAGTTTTGGTCCATTTGCACATTGGGGTTTAATTGTTCAATTCCAGCTTCAGACTATGAAGTCCCACCCTTCTTCTTTTCTCTCTTCAGTCCACCATTGTTGGTGCTGTTGGGTCTGAAAGTTGTAACTGACCACAGCCCCCATTCCCCACCCCTTTGTGCTGCTGGAGCTGGAGGAACAAGAATGAGAAAATTTGGGACTGAAGTTGAGGCCAGGAAGAAGGGAGAGGTAGGGGAAGGTTTTTAGATTTGGGTTTATTTCTCATCATCCTACTCTGATTTGCTTGGCAACAAATTAAATTCATTTCCTCCATGTCAGGTGTGTTGCCCCTGGTGGCAGTTGCTGAGTGACTCTTCCTGCCCTTATTCTGATTCAGAAACCTTTTGTTTTATCTTCTTTCCCTGCCCAGCTGAGGATGGAGCAGCTTTGGTGAGCACCTGATGTTCAGCCATGGTGACTCCATCACATCCCAAAATATCACAGCTCTCACGAGACATGCCCAAAACTGTCCTACAGCACCAACCCACAGCAGAGTGGGGCAGACACGTGTGGTGGGCTGGCCCAGAATGACTCCATCACATCCCAAAATACCAGAGCTCTCACAAGACTTGCCCAAAACAGCCCTACAGCACCAACACACACAGTTTGGGTCAGACACGCGTGGTGGGCTGGCCCAGGATGACTCCATCACACCCCCAAACATCAGGGCTCTCACAAGACATGCCCAAAACAGCCCTACAGCACCAACCCACAGCAGAGTGGGGCAGACACGCTTCGTGGGCTGGCCCAGGATGACTCCATCACATCCCAAAATATCAGAGCTCTCACAAGACTTGCCCAAAACAGCCCTACAGCACCAACACACACAGTTTGGGTCAGACACACGTGGTGGGCTGGCCCAGGATGACTCCATCACACCCCCAAACATCAGGACTCTCATGAGACTTGCCCAAAACAGCCCTACAGCACCAACCACAGCAGAGTGGGACAGACACACGTGGTGGGCTGGCCCAGGATGGGGATGATGCACCTCAGGGGAGGGAAATGGTGAGAAGAAAGATCCGAGCCCACTGTCCAGGACACAATCATCACCTCTGCACAAGCAGGTGCTCAGCACCCACCCAAGATGAGCTTTGGAAAATGAGAAATCAAGTATTTTCCATACTAAAAACCAGGTTTGACCTCTTGTTCCTAAAGTCTGGGCAGACTAAACTTCAGACACCACAGCCCACTCCAGCCTGGGAGGTCTTAAATTCTATATCTTAGAGCAGAAAATCAGAGGTTCTGCTGTGCTCCAAACCCCACCCCGAGCTGGGTCTCTGTCACAGGGTTTGGGAATCACCTGACAGCTCTCATGCCTTCCCCAGGCAGACACTTCCACAGCACATTATCATCCAGAACGCCTCCTCTGCTTTGATACCAGTTACAAGGATCTGTTTGTACATATGGGAACCACGTTATATATTCCAGATGGAAATTCATACTCGATTTCAGAGGAGGAAACGAGCTATTTCGTACGAGATGCACAATTTGTTGTGTGAATATGAAATACGTGACTGCCTCACATGTTACGTTGTGAGCTAATCATAAAAAATAATAAAATAGAGTGGAAAAGGTCCCATCTGTCTCTAAATCCTATGATCCAACTGTTTTCAGCTAACTCCAGCTCTGCCAGTACCTGGTACACGTACAGCAAGGAGAGGTTTCTGTGCCAGGAAGTTACTGAAAAACAGGAGCAAGTACAAAGCTGCAGCTGAAGTGACATCCAAGGCAGTGAGGAAACATCTTGGAGGGAATGGAGACCTTAGGACACCTCTTCAGCTGACTGAAGTCATTCCCCGACTCTTCAAATTGTTCTTGACCTTCCTTTTTATCCAGGCTCCCCTGTAATTATCTTCCTAACATAATTTCCCTGTAGTTCCCTGAAGAGCCTTAATGGGATCACTGGGAAAGATCCAGCAGCACATTAGAAAGCGTGGGGGCAAAAAGATGATGGGAATATTGCCACTCACACTGGTGAGGCTGCAAGCTCAGGCTGGGGCCTGCTGGCCTCAGCAGCAGCTCTGCCACACAAATTCAGTTTGACTGAATTTGTCATTTGACAAAGCTCTGCAACTTTGACTGAAGTCAGTAAGATCTGGCTTAGGTCTGACATGCTTTGCTTCTTCTGTCGTGGTCTCATTTATCTGCACCAGGTTCCTGAGCCTGACCTTGGATCACCAAAGGAGCTCCTCCCCTGGCATCCAAGGAACAGAATGATTCCATGGGAAATAGCAACATTTCCCTGTTCCTTTGCAGTGTGTTGCTGCAACTGCTTCAGCTTGTTTGCCTCAAAAAATGAAACAGGTTTGAAGCAGCAGCACGAGGTGCTGCCAGGTTCCTGATAGGGCATTTTCATGCAAAAGAAAAAGAAGCCTCAACTCTCAGCTGGCAGCTACCAAAGCAGTGAGATCACTGAAACCCATCCCTGGTCATTCCTCTCTCACTCTCCACTGCTGAGGAAATGACACTTTACCTTAGAGGCCATAGCTGAATCCCCAGGTTTAATGAGATGAATCTTTGCCATCCCACAGGTTTAACCCACTTACAGTATTACATAAAATCACCTGGATTAAGATAATTTTGTGTCTTGAATCCATCTAACTAAGCAATGCAGATCCCTGAAGCTGAATCTCTTGTCCCTGGAGTTTTATCCAGCCTGGATTTTGCCAGCACAGCCCTTACACCGCCCCTTTAGAGGGTTCCAAATTGACAGCCCTCCAAGACTTGATTCAGAGCCTACTGCAGTCAATTAAAGACTTTGGTACACTTCAGCAGGGTTTAGATCTGCTCCTTTAGGACCTCCATTAGTTATAAACCATGTCCATGTTTTAATCAAGAGACCATGCATTAATGATTTAGGAATTACCCTGTCTTGGCCAACCAAACCTTATGGATATCTTCCTGACAGGATCTGTCTCCCATCACACCAGTGATTGACACCCATGAATTTTGTTGAGAGAAAAGCAAATTAGCAAAGGAGTGAATTTACACTTCTCACAGTTCCCAGAGATTTCTCCAAGTTTTTTTTTTTTTTACCTCGTGCTTCCCATGCCTCCTGTGGTGGAAATCTCCCTGCACTGGGATGTGTCTGCTGACTGCTGACAGCAAAAATGGTGTTAGAAAATACCCAAAATGTGTAACACGGAGAGGAAGGGGAAGGTGGGAAAGGTGCAGGAGTGGCTCAGTGTGTCACACAGCTTTGGGAAGCTGGTCAGCTCTGGCTGTCAGCTTTAGCTGAGATTTTGAGATCCACAAAGGACAGCTGCTGCCTTTCCTGTGTCCTCCAAGCCTCACCCAACGGCTCAGGTAGAGCCATTCGATACAGAATCACAGAATCACAGAATAAATTAGGTTGGAAAAGACCTTTGAGATCATCAAATCCAAACTGTCACCTAACCTAACACCTCCTCATCAACTAAACCATGGCACTGAGTGCCACCTCCAGTCTTTTTAAACATGTCCAGGGATGGTGACTCCCTCCCCTCCCTGGGCAGATTCAGTGCCCAATCACTCTTTCAGTGAGGAATTTTTTCCCCTGAAAAAAAAACACCAACAGAGTGAAAGCAGCATTTCCTCAGATGGGCTTTACCTCTGGCTCTGTCACCTTTTCTGTAGACTTGGTTGTAAATCCCTCCTGGATCCTTTAGGATACGAGAGGCAGGGAGAGGGAGGAATCGCCTGGTTTAAAACAAAGCAGCTCATTCAAAAGCTGTTGTTTGCCTTGGGCGGCAAACACTGACTTTTACAAACAGCAGACATGTCCTGGGGATTTGGGGTGACTGCTGCAACGTTTTCAGGCTGGATAGTGAACAGCCAGGTAACCACTGACACTGCCCTGATGCAGGGTTCCAGGTTCCTTCCCACTTCCCTGGGGAACACGAGCCATGATCCTGCTGGAGAAACAAATGATTAATCATAGCAGGGGTATCTCATTAAGATTTATTACAAACCCTTGTGATAGCTCAGGAAAACTGCTGCCAGGAGTCATCCAATAAAGCAGAATTAACAAGGCAGCCCCTCAGATGGAACTGTGCTATCCAAATCCCTTCATGCTGACCTGCAGCCCAGAGCTGCTCTGACAGCCACAGCAGCTGCCCAGCACCAGCAGAGCTCTGCAACTTTTAGCAAGAATCAGGCACAGAGCCCCAGCTACAAAGCTGATGAACAAACAGGAAGGGGGAAACACAACACTGCACCACAGCTATTTGATTGTGATTTATGCCCCATTCCACCTGGCCTTTTAGGAGTAAACAGCACACGATGCACAGCGATGGCCTTTGGTCTCGTGTGTGCAGCTCTGGGCTGCAGACAGTCCTGCCATGCACCCAAAGCTTGGTCCCTGCAGCATCTGCATCACAGGCCATTCCCATGCACCCCCCAAACAAAGCCACCTGCACTCTTGTGTTCAGGGCTCTCAGGGACTCATCAGGCCACTGAGACAACAACAGGATGAAAGTGGGAATGAAAAGCCTGGGAAACTGCCTGGAAAAAATGCCAAACCTAGATAGGAGACACACGGAGTGATGATGGACGCTTGACCAGTTGGGTGTCCTGAGGGATATGTGCCCGCCTGATGGACAAATGGCTTGGCCAATGGAGAGACACCTGTGTGCATGGATAGTGGGGCTAGAAACTATAACTGGAGTTTGATACAAACAATAAAGTGGTTTCTGCTGAAATCATGCTGATTCTATTATTCAGACACCCATTTTCACCCTGCAGCTCCCACCAGGAGTGACCACGTGCAAGTCTTGGGTGCATTGATGGCACCTGCATGGCCACACGGGCTGCCACACACCTCAAGGTTCTCCAGAGTTTCCAACACAAACCACGGCACCAGATCCCTTGAGAGCATCAAGGGATGATGCTCTGAGAGGTTCAGCAGCAGGCTCCAGCTCCAGCTGGAGGGAAGAGAAGGTGACACCCAGCACAAACCATCATTTGGCAATTCTCAGAACCAAGCTTTTCACTGTTTCCTTTCAAATTCAATTTTTTGTTTGCCAATCGGCTTTAAAAAAAATGGCTGAACACAGGAGACAAATAATCCAAAGACCCAAGCACAGTATTGGAGTAAAATGAAACATTTCAGTTGTCCCAAATTATTTTGTTTTTCAGGAAAAAAACCTTGCAACGGGTAACCAGGTCTCCCATTTAAGTGTAAACCCAGCACCCTGCATTGCCATGACAGTAACTTAAAAGGTGCAGAGCCCAGAGCAGCTCCTTTCAAAGGTGAAATAACTTTCTGTGGTGAGCTCAGCAACATGAGGGAAAGCTGCCCAGTGTGTGAAAAGATCCAGGACAACATTTTCCAGTTTGTTTTTCCCATTGGTGTGTAATGTTATCCAGCTCATACACAGCTGAACTAGATCATGCCTTCCAGGAAGATATCCAGGTCTGAGGGGAAGCATCCGAGCTAGAATTAATTTCCCTCTTGTCCTGGTCAGCTGCTCCACTGGGTAATACTGTCTTGCTCCACAGTTATCTTTCCAACCTCAATTCAACATCCATCCACCAGATCATCTTCTGGTGCAGGGAATTACGTGCCATTACCCACCACACTGCCTCCAAAATTCCTTTTCAGCAAACCAAACAGCCGGAGCTCTTTCAGCCTGACTCTCACTCCACACCTGAGCTCATCCCACTACAGCTGAGTTATCCAACCTGTACCCAAGAGAACAAAAGCCACCATGCTGTTTGCAGGGTCATAAACTTTGTGCTTTGCCACAGAGTGCTACCCACTGAAACTGCCCCAGATGCAAACACCAGCCTGATAAAACTGAGGGGTGTGAGGAGGGCAGCATTGGAACGGGCTGCCCACAGAATCACGTCCCTGGAAGTGTTCAAAAAATCTGTAGATGTGGTGCCTAGGGACACAATTTATTGGTGACTCTGCAGTGTAGGTTAATGTTGGACTCAGTGATCTTGGAGGGCTTTTCCAGCCTTTAATGATTTTGTGATCCCATGGAGGAAATCCCAGTCTCTGCAGCTCCTCCGAGGCTTTCATTGTGAACATTCACTGATCTCAGTTACCTATCAGCTCATGAATGTCTGGCAATCTCCACTCTGTGAGCAAACTCTGAAGTCTCTTCCTTGCCATGAGGCTGTGCGAGCTCTGCGAGCTGTGTGTGCTGTTTGAGATGGTTTCACTCAAAATGGCACCTGTCCATGGGGAAGAGGAGAGCTCTCCAAACAAATGCCTCATTATTTCAGCACTTGCACGGGAGGGGTCCAAGGAACGGTTTTCATCAACAAAACTCTCTCTGGGTACCACTGACAGCCAGAGCTTCCAGTCAAGGCATGCTGAGGTGGAAATCCAAGGAATGCCATTCCTTTCTTGGAGCCAATTCCCTCGGTGTCAAATCGCCAGCCAAAGAAAACACATTAAAATCAATGCCCCTAAAAATGACAAGCTGCACAAAAACACACCCTGAGAACAGAGATGGTCAATCCAAAGCTGCTCATGAGGCTGCCTCCAGCTGCCAGGCTCCCTGTCACAATATTCCCCCACAGTTTTTCCCCAGTGAAATATGGATCTCCTGGCTGGAGCCAGAGGGCTGCTGCCCCTCAGCTCAGGCAGCGCTGCAGGAGTGTGGGGCAGGCTGTGCCTCGCTGTGTTTGTTCAGTCCCAAGAAAGGCAAATCTCTTCCTTGACTCCCAGAAATCTGCTGAAAGAACATTCCTGCATGGAGGGGTCTTTATGCCTCCCCACAGGCTGTGCTGGTGGTCTCCAGAGCAGGCTGTGGTGTCTCAGCAGCAGTTCTAATTATGGAGCACGAGGAAGCAGATAAACAAGAAGCTGGATGATTTTGAGAGTGAATTTAGGCTTGTGATAACAAAGACAAGCCCTGCAGCCAGGCAGAGCCTGGGGGAACACCACAGTTTGATTAAGGCAGGCCATCAGGAGCCTGCTGACTCAGCCAAAGGAGCTCTGCCATCCTCTGCAGAGCTCCAGCGATTCCCAGGATCTCACCCCACTCTGCCAGCACCCCTGAAACCCCCTGGGACAGCAGCACTGAGCCCCCCAACAAACCCAGCACCCAGGGCTGCTCAAAAATGCGGTCAGGATCCTACAACCCAACCCTGACCCCTCAAGTTTCCCATATCCATCCCCTCAGCCCCCATAACCTCCCCTCCTGACCCACAGGAACCTCCCAGCTGAGCCCAGACCTCCACACGTGCAGGCTGCAAACTGCACTGAGCACGGAGCAGGTACAACAGGAGCAGCAGGAATAATTCCTGCTCTAACTGGAGACACGGGCTGGGCATTAAAAGAAGCTGTTAAGGGTAATGGTGGGTTGTGCACCTCGTGGTCTCTTCAGAACGAGAGTGGAAAAGATGTTTCAGCCAGAAATGAGTTAATGCCCTCGGTGTTGAGGTTAATGGACAGAAGTTTATAGTCTGCTATCCACAGCAGGTCAGGCTAGAGGAGGCTTTGGATGTTTCCAGCACTCCTATGTCCGTGTCTCTGAACAAATAATAGAGGGACTCCCAGGCCACTCCACTTTCAAGTTCAATTACAGGGAAGTTGAGGCAAGTTGATAAAACAGCCAGACTTTCCCCCAGTGTTTGGCAAGGGGAACCAGCACTTATCTCTGTACTCAACACCCTGTGTGACATCCCAGCACTTTCTCAATGCATCCATGCCACTGCAAAGATCAAAACTGCCCACCAAGCACAATCCTCACTGGGGAACAATGGCTTGAGCCCAGGCTGTCCTCAGATGCCCAGCTGTCCTCAGACATCCCAGTAAACACGCTGTCTTGGGTGATGTTTCTAGGATTTTTTGTTTGCTTGCTTGCTTTTTTTTTACTACCACATTTGTATTTTTTAATATTCCCAGTAAAGAACCATTATTCCTATTCCCATATCTTTGCCTGAAAGCCCCTAATTGCAAAATTATAATAATTTGGAGGGAGGGAGGGGGTTTTACATTCTCCATTCCAAGGGTCTCGGGTTTCCTGCTGGGATGACTCGAGGTATTTGTATAAAGTCTTTTCTCTAAGCTCTGTGCTAGAAGAAGAGTTTGAGATGTGTCACCTTAGTTTCTTAAGGTTGTTTATTACTTTTTATCTAGAACATTCAGTCTTTGCTGGGGTTCCTGCTGCAGTCTGAGTCGTGGCTGACTGACTACAACTAAGTCAGTTTTAACTCTTTATACAACGTGTTACGTGTTCTATGTTTACAGTTAAATACTAATACTTATTATTTACGTTAGACAGTACATTTCTACTCTAATCTAAAAGTGCTAATATAAAAGCAGAAGATGGAGGACAAGAAGAAGGAGTAGAAGGACAGGGACACGCTCAAGTTCTTCTATTTTGCTTTCTTGAGCCTCTATTAAAAACTCTAAAATTCTACATTTACACTCGGTGATAATTTAATATCATTCTAATTAAACTCTCATGGCTTGTAATTCTTCACACAAGGTGGAGATTGACTGAGATTGAAAGCATTGGTACTTTTGACTCTGTGCTAAATCTAGACCCTTTGCTAGGGTCTCAGACCACCTAAAGCAGCCAGAAGGATGTTCTGAGTTCTGACAAAGGGAAGCTCCAACTTCCCCTGGCAGATACTTTCAAAACCAAGGCAGTGGAGAGGGGGGATGTTGGTGTGAGAAAAATCTGCTCCTTGAGCCAAAAAAAACCCACAGGGATGCTGCCCTGGGCAGGCAGCAGCAGCTCCACCTGTGCTGCCGCAGCCACAGCAGCAGCTCCTGCAGCAGAGGAATCATCTGGGCACCGAGAGCTCCTGGCTCAGCAATATTTCTCTGATGCCTGTGAAGTAATTACCAATAGCTCTTCCCACTGTCCTCTAATGGAAGGTGGCCTCATTAATTACATTGCACTGAGTCAGCTTAGCATGCTCAGAGATAATCAAAACACTGTTGGTCCTTCCTCCAAAACAAACAGCAAACTTGCTACGACACCTTGTGTTTAAATATTTTCCACCACGCCTTCAACTCTCTGAACATCATTTCCTGTGAGAATCAGTTCACCCACTCCTGGACTGCCAGCACCAGACAAGACACAGTAGAAACAGCAAAAAAAAAAAAAAGAGGATGGAACTGTAGCCCTGATTTAATGCCTGAGATGTTTTGGTGTTTGAAATTCTTTGCCCAAGCGATTTTCTGTAATCAAGAGAAATGTTTTTGTGACTGTACCTATGTTATTCATTCTTTCTCACAGGAGGGGTTTCCTCTTGATGTCCCTCTGGTTTGACCAATGTGATTGAAGAGGTTTGCCTTTGTTTCACCAATCACATTGGTCTGTGTAATATAATATAAAAGGGAGATGCATCCCTAAAATAAAGAGTCATTTTTAGCCTTCTGAATTTCAGAGTCCGTGTCGCTGTGGTGTAAAACATGCATCATGAAGTCTGCTGGACTTCAGTGCAGCTTTGGCATTGATACAGACAAGCAGCACCTTAAAAGCATCAGCAGAGTGACCATATTTCACAGCCTGACCTCCCCTGGCCTCTGCCAAGGTCACTGCACGGTGCTGGCTCGAGGAGGAACCTCCTGTGCTGGCTCATCAACTTCACCTAAATGAATGTGGTTGTTAATATCGACTCATCTACATATTGCTCCTGATGTTAATGCCTTGCCCTGACCAACCCCACGGTTTCCTGATGCCTCTGCTCTGTGGCACAGCACATTTACACCCTAAATACAAGTGAGCCTCTTTAAACACTGCACGATGTGAGCTGAGCTTAGCAGAGCACATCTACAGCCCAGGTTTGTCCTTTCCCTTAAATATATGAAATAACATCATTTAGGTTAGGTTATTTAGTAAAAAATGTTATTTAATCCCTGTGGTTATTGGAGAAAGGCAAAAGGAGTGAATCACCCTTTTCTTTGATGTTATTTTAAGGAACCTGCAGGAATTAGGAACCATCTCATAGTAACCACTACGTGGTAAAGAAGAGACCAAAGCTTCTTTAAAAGAGGAAAAAAAAAAAAAAAAAAAAAAAAAAAAAAAAAAAAAAAAAAAAAAAAAAAAAAAAAAAAAAAAAAAAAAAAAAAAAAAAAAAAAAAAAAAAAAAAAAAAAAGAAAAATGGTATATTTGAGAAAAAAAAATGTTCCTGCTTAAGAGACCAAAGCTTCTTTAAGAGAGGAAAAATGGTCATATTTGAGAAAAAAAAGTTTCTTCTTATAATCTTGAAGATATTTTGAAATGTTTAAGTTTTTCCTTCCCATACAATTGTTTCAGAAAACATCACCAGCATTTAATTTTTAAGGAGGGATTTAAATGGTTTCAGAGCACGCAGCTGAAGCAAAATGAATCAAACTAAACATTTAGGGTCTCCTATTTGTTCTGCTGAATAATCTTCCTCTTAGCGCTATCAGAAAGAATTAAGAAACATTTTTTAGGTTAACAACTAAAAGTAGAAATCAATTATTTAGAGTTCTAGTTCTGAGCTGGTTTTGAAAAATCTACCTTTTTGATATGCTTGAGATCATTTAAAGATATTAAGAAATATGGTTGCGTGCACCAAATTAAAGGAAGCATCAAAACATCAGATGCAAAATAAAAGCTTTAAAACAAATCTCCATAACCATCAGTGAAAACATTTGACAATTATTTATATTTCAAATAAAACAGGTGATTTTTCCAATTAAAATGGAGATGCAATCTTTCTTAAAAGTAATGAGAATGCAAATATTCAGTAGTAGATAAATTAGACTGGGAAAATGCATATATAGAGAAAATAGGTCATGTTGCACTGAGTGGAAGAGGGAGGGGAAAAGTAGAAAATTGAAGGGAAAAGGCAAATTGAACTCAAGTTCTTATTTCTCAACAGCATCCTTTAACAAAACCCACTCTTTATGTTTTCTCTACAAACATTGAACCAACAAGGAAAAGGTCACTGGGATCTGACCTCCCTTTAATAATACATTGACAGTTTTTCCTTTGGAGGGAAAAACATTTTGTAGGAGCAAAGACAAATAATCCCAACTAGATTAATAAATTTACTTAAAAGAGAGAGCTGAAAAAGAAAGCCTCACAAATCACGACAGACCTTCTGTTTTTATTTTTAGTCCCTTTTGTTTTAGCACCTCTTCTTAAAAAAAAAAAATTAAAAAAAGGTGCATAAAGCAATATTTGGAAATAATATTTGGATTGCCACGGGGTGTTAGGGAAAACAGAGCCTCCCTGCACTGCCCTGAGGAGCTGAGTCCCACTGGGCAGCCAAACAACGGAGCACTGAAAGGCAAAAAAAAATTGTATGAAGAAAATCCACTTCCTCCTCTCCTTCTTGTTCTCACCCTGTCTCAGAGGTCACTGGTTCATTTATTGAATTAACCAAGTGGCATCTCCCAGGGCTGTGGGGCTCATTCCCCTCTGGGTTATCCCACAGGGGAAGAGCTGCAGGGACATTCCATGGGGCTGGAACATCACCCCAGGTCTGGGTTTCTGGCAGGGATGAGACCAAGTTTAAAAAAAATAATAAATTAAGGTTTCAGGTCGTATTTTTGGAGGAGCAAAAATGAAAGTGCAGGTCAGAAATGGGCATTGCTGTCAGACATCCCTGGCACAGGGGCAAGTCCTTGGAGCCCCCAGGCAGACGTGATCCCTCCGTGTGAACAGGGCACACTGGGGTCTGTAACCTGCAGGATCACCCCACCAACAGCATGAGGCAACAGCCCAGACGTCCTCCTACAACACCAAAAATCCCCACGAGGAGCTGGGTTGTCCTGCAGCAGCAGCTTCACTCCTCAGAGAGTTCTGCCCCAGCAACGTCCATCCAGATGATGCCTTAAGTTTTATCTTTCATGTTTTTCAGGTTCTGTGCTGCCCAGGGGTGCAGCTCTGAGCTCACAGTCAGTGTCACTCAGCTCTCTGCACACAGCAGGGACACAAAACAAATCCTTGTCCTGCTGCACACCAAGGACAACTTTCAGCCCAACAGCACAAACAAGGGTGGCTGGAGGGAGGAACAAGAAGGATGGGAGCTCACAACCTGAAGATGTAATTGGACAATTAAACCCAATCTGCAAATGGACCAAAACTTATAAAAATGTGAGATCTTGTGACTGTTTGTCCGTTTTGTGACCATTTTGGGTCCACCTTTGGTGTAGCCCTGGCCAGGCCCTGTCCTGCCCAAGCTGTACCCTAAAGGCCTTTCAATAAATCTCTGCTTTACTCTCCAGCTCTGTCCAGTCTCTGTTCCAGGTCAGCCTTCCCAAGGCATTACTGAAATACATCAGAAAAAAGAGGAAAATCGAACTCTCCGAGCTCAAGGGAAAAGATTTAAGCACAGACATGAGCCATGACATGAAACAGGTTCCTTCTCTCTGATCCAGGCACAAAACCCCAAGGGCCAAGTTCCACCCTGGCCCCAGGAGAGCTGATCTTGCCCTGAGGTGGAGGCTGGAGCACCTTCAACATCCCTGTTCTCTAATCTCGTGCCCTTGCTATGAGTCTTTTAAAAACAAAACAAAAAAAAAATCTCAACCAACCAAAATCCAGAAATGAATTCTTACTAAAATTCTTTCATGATTACTGTGTAAATAATATTCCAGTAAAACAAGAGATGCAAATCTCCTTTAAGACCTCATTCACCAGATTTCTCCTCTTGCCTTTCAAACCTCAGCATCAGCAGCGTAGTCTTTCGTCTTCTACCCATCAATTGATACTTAAATAATGCATAAAACTGTCTTATTAAATGCATGTTGAATATTTATTTGGAAGCTCATCACAAGTTGAAAGATAACCTTCATTTTCAATTCCCTTTGGGATAATCAGCTAATTGGGAAGCTCAGGAGGCTGCTGACAGCATGGGAGCCCCTCCTAACAATGCCTCTGCCCCCTTTGAGGGGCTGTGGGGCTTTGTCCAGCCCGAGCTAAGCCACAGGTTCCAGATAAAAGAAAAATGATTCACGTGGTCACTGTCATGCACACCTTCAGCCCTGCCTGTGCCTATGGGTTTGGGCCAGGCAGAGCTCACAATGTCCTTGAGATAACTGCTTGAACCGTGTCCTTAAATCAACCCTGCGGGACCTCCTGGTGGAAATGGAGCAAGGTCCCAGGCTGGTTTGTTCCTGAGACACTTTGCATTAAATCAACCCTGCGGGACCTCCTGGTGGAAATGGAGCAAGGTCCCAGGCTGGTTTGTTCCTGAGACACTTTGCATTAAATCAACCCTGCAGGAACTCCTGGTGGAAATGGAGCAAGGTCTCAGGCTGGTTTGTTCCTGAGACACTTTGCATTAAATCAACCCTGTGGGACCTCTCAGAAACGGAGCAAGGTCTCAGGCTGGTTTGTTTCTGATACACTTTGCATTAATTTATCACTAAGCTTGTGATAAATACAGTTTTCAGAATTAGAGATGCTTTAGTACAGCCTGGACTGTTTCTGCTCTGACCAGGAGTTGTTTCCTGTTCATCACCATCAGGTGAATGTTAAGGAGGTCAGGTCAGCAGTCATGGAGCAAAGGCAGAATCAAACACTATTTTTTGTTGAAGAATCCTCTCTCCTCGCTGAAGAGCACACTAAGGTTTGGAGGCTGCTCCAGACTCTCTGCCTCAGCCTCACCATTGAAAGGCTGATGGTAAATTGAATAAATTGCCATTTACTCTGTTTTGCTTATTTTATAATTTATTTTTATCTTATTATTTTCTTTTTATTTTATTTTAATATTTTGTCTTTATTTTATTTTAATTTTTATTTTATTTAAATTTTATTCTAATATTTTTATTTTATTTTATTCTATTTTTTATATTTTTAATTCTTATTTTATTTTTATTTTAACATTATATTTTAATTTTATTTTATTTTATTTTATTTTTAATTCTTATTTTATTTTTTATTTTAACATTATATTTTATTTCAATTTTTATTTTATTTTATTTCATTTTTAAATTTTAGTTTAATATTTTTTATTTTACCATAATATTTTATTTCAATTTTTATTTTATTTCATTTCATATTTAAAATTTTATTTTAATATTTTATTTTGGTTTATTTTAATTTTTATTTTATTTTTAATTTTCACACTGTGTTTTATTTTTATTTTAATTAATTTCATTTTTAAATTTTATTTTAATATTTTATTTTGGTTTATAAAAATAAAATAAAATAAAATTTTTGTTTTATTTTTTATTTTAACATTTTATTTTATTTTTATTTTAATATTTTTATTTTAACATTATATTTTATTTTGATTTTATTTCATTTCATTTTAAATTTTTATTTTAATATTTTATTTGGTTTATTTAATTTTTATTTCATTTCATTTTATTTTATGAGAAACATGACTGTATCAATGAATTAGGGCAAGGGTATTACATCAGCCTGGTAAAAAACCACAAAGGATGACTCAGCCCAGACACACCTCATTTCTGAGAGCCCCATTAAAAGCCCACTGAGCACAGGAGCCACCAAACCCCCTTGCAGAGGAGCAGTTCCCATCTCTGACCTGTTCTGTGCTGCAGGCCTGACAAACCAGCACACAGAATAAATTTACCCTGCCCAGAGCTGATGGGGGCTTTGGCAGCTGCTGCACAGGAAGCGAACAGCAGCTCTTGTGTGCAACACCATCCTCCAGCCTTGTCCAATTCACCTGGTGAGGAAATTCAGCCAAACAGGGCTGGTATAGCTGTGAGCCTGATATTTCTGGCTCTGAGAGATTTTAGCCTGCAGCAGCTGCTGACTTTTTCCCCAAGGGAAAACTTCTCAAGAAAGCTTCTTCTCAAAACAATCCTGGCAAACAACTCTCCTTTCTCCAAACAATCTTTCTCCAGGTGGTGTTTTGCTGTTTCTCCAGTTTAACCAATGGGATTAGAGAGGTGTCGTTCCTATTCACCAACCATGTTCAGTCTGTATCAGAACAACTTATAAAAAGTAATAAGAATTAGACAATAAAGCTTTTTCTAAGCTCTTTGCCTTCTAAAATATTTAGAGTCTCTCATCTTTCTTTTGTGTCCTACAACGACACACAGCAAACTCCCACTGATTTTCATACACTTGATTATTGCAGGCTGATGTTTGCCTGCTCTTCCAGTGCTGCTCACGCTGAGCTGTGCTCCATCAGCACACAGCAGGACATCCCTTGGGAGACAGGAATCCTGCTGCTTGCCATGACCTGCTCCTACCTTTGCACTTAGGAAACGTTTTCAGTCACGTCCCTTTTCCCCCTGAGCACCTGCATCAGTTTCAGCTGGATGCTTCAGCGAGGAAAAGCAGAGAGAGCTCCAGGAATTCCTGATAGCCTCAGATTTTCAGCAGCTCTGGGTTTCCTCCTGCATAGAAAGTATAGCAGGTGTGTGAAAATCCCAGTGAGCATTCCCCAGGCTCGCCCAGAGTTCTAAAGCTCAGCGAGGATTTTCCCAGAATCAGAAGGGAAGTGACAAATTGGCTTGTGATTTAAAACTATTTGACAACCAAACCCCATAAGAAAGATGTAATCCGTGGCGTTTTTGCCCAAATTAAGGCTGATAACGACAAATGAGAGGATTTAGGCACCTCTGGAATGAGACACAAGCAGAATGCAGAGGGCACTGAGGACCCTGCCTCCCTCAAAATCAAACCTGGTGGCGTGAGGTGGGGAGGGGAAAATCAGCTCAGAGTGTGGCTGACCACAGGCACAGCTTGGAAAGAAAAGGAAATGTGAAATAGAGGAAAAAAAGACACTTTCAGGGCTTTCTTTTTGCTTCAGACAGGTACCTTGTGAGGAGAGGAATCTCATGGTGGGCTGCTCTCTGTCCACAGCCCTTCATTCTCCTGGTGGTGTCTGCACGTGTGCAGAAGAATCTGGCCTTGATGAAGGAGAGAAAATCCTTCCAGCCCTCAGCAGGTGATTCCAACTTTACCCTCCACATCTCTTCCCCAGAAGTATTCCCCACCCCAATTAAAAGGAAATTTCTTCTCCCAACTCTGAAGAGCATCCAATACCTGGGCCAGGCTCCTCAACCACATTATTCAGGTCTCTCACTGCATCCACTGTCAGGAAAGCACAGGATCTCTGGAATTCTTGTGACTCAGGCTGCACACAAAGTCTTTAGTTTCCAGATATTTTGAATTTTTATATATATTTGGAAAAAAATAAAATGGCTCCCCAATATTAAGGCCGGTTGGTAATACTGGATTTGGAGGCTGAAATGCCTGGTGGATCTTCCACTGGTGTTTTACACATGCAGAGAGAAAACTTTTGAAGTGTGGCAACTGTTACTATTTAATTCTTCCAACTAATTAAAAAATTTGCTTTAGTTTTCATTCATCTCTTCTTTTCTGTTTTATTTTGGGGGTTTTTTTGAGTCTTCCCCATCTTCCCTTCCTCCGTAGATAACAAAGGGAAAATGAGAAAGTAAAAGCTCAGCCTTCCCCATACTTCAACTTTTTCTAAACCGCTCTGAGGAACCATTTCTTCTAGGCAGGCCCCAGGTAGCCTTTGACATGTTTTAAAAACTCACTGCCTGTAGATCCCTAATTCCAAATTTCCAGCACCAAAGGTGTGAGCTGGATTTAAATAAAGCTGAGCCTGCAGCAACTCCCAATAAATTTCACATCCCTGCAAAATTCCCGTTGTTGGGAACAGCTTTCATCCTCTCATTTGCAAGTTGCCTTCATTACTCCCTTCCTTTACATCACGGGAAGGCTGCTGGTGACATCCCCCACGTACCAGGTGCAGAGCTATAAACCCAGAGTAACTCTGCTAAATTTAATGTGCTTAACGTGGATTTGCATTGCTGCAAATGAGATCAGAGCCCTCGCAGCCACGGGAGCCAGGGGGAGGTCAAATGCTTCCCATGCATTCCCTCCCTGTCAGCGTGCTAATGCTCTGCAACTCTCAAATGCTTCTCCCCAGACGCCAGAGTTCCAGGAATGGCACTAAAAGACTCTGAGGATGCAAGGCAGAGCTCGCAGCAGAGGAGGAGTAGGGCTGGGAAGCTTCCAGGTTCAACAAATTGATGCCTGGAGAGGCTGCCTGGAGCAGAGGCTGGACAGAGTTAAAGGAATAAAGTTGGGATTTCTTAAAAGGCATTCAAAGGATGCACCTTGGGCAGTACAAGAGCCTGGCCAAGGCTGCACCCAAGATGGACAGTGGGTCACGAGTTTTCACATTTTTGTAAGTTTTGGTTCATTTACATATTGGGGCCAATTGTCCAATTACAGCTTCAGATTATGCAGACCCATCCTCCTGATGATGTAAGTCTTATCTGTCATGTTTTTCACGTTCTGTGCTGCCCAGGGGTGCAGCTCTGAGCTCACAGTCAGTGTCACTCAGCTCTCTGCACACAGCAGGGACACAAAACAAATCCTTGTCCTGCTGCACACCAAGGACAACTTTCAGCCCAACAGCACAAACAAGGGTGGCTGGAGGGAGGAACAAGAAGGATGGGACCTCACAGCCTGGAGCTGGAATTGGACAATTAAACCCCAATCTGCAAATGGACCAAAACTTATAAAAATGTGAGACCTCGTGACCGTTTGTCCATTTTGTGACCATTTTGTAACCATTTTCGGTCCACCTTGGATGTAGCCCTGCCAGCCCTGTCCTGCCCAAGGTGTCCCCTAAAGGCCTTTCAATAAATCCCTACTTTATTCTCCAGCTCTGTCCAGTCTCTGTTCGCTCAGCCTTCCCAAGGCAGCACTCCCACTTTGCTCTCCTCAATTCGCTGTTGTTTGCACTTTCTGGGCCTGAAGCTGCAACTTTTTTCCTTGCTTCTCAGGCTGGAAAAGGATTGTTTTGTCTAATTAACTTTGAGGAGAACTTGCTAACACTTTATATGAAGTTCAGTGTTACATACCAATGCAGTGCAGAATCTGGAAAATATGAAAGCTGAAACTTCAGGCATCATTCCCTATCTTTGTGAGCTGAGAGGAAAAGATGCAGCAGCATCCAAAGGATGGCAACAAACCCAGGCTTGCTGATGCCACCACCACAGAATCACGGAATATTTGGGTTGGAAGGGACTTGGAGATAATCCAGTAAAGCAAAACAGGGTCAGAGGTTTGGTCAGTGCATCTCAGTCTTTATATTGGAGGCAGTGAGGGTTTGCTCCAGCTGGTCTGAAAACTGGAGACAACACTAAAAATGGTACAAAAAACATCACAATACTTGTCTGCTTTGCCTTCTTATTAGCAAACATAGCAGCGAGGCATGATCATGGGTGCTCATCATTTCCATTGTAATTATGAGGTATTATTTGTAACACCATCTTAAATTTGCCTCTCCGTATTCACTGAAGAAAATCTGACTTCTGTTCACTTCATCATTGCGTTCTTGGTGTCAGAGTATAACAGAATTGGTTTGTTTTGGCCAGTTGAGCAGACCCATTTTTTGTGGGGCAAAAGGATTGCAATGACTGCAAAAAAGATCAAGAAAATATTAAAGGTTTTCAAAATTCATTAGGTCAAATATTAATTACACAGTTTGGATTTTTTAAAAAAAAAAGCACAGACGGTTTAGCAGATGAAAGCTGCCTCTCACCTCTGCTATTCTGAACTCACAGAATTTCACCAAAATGTGCAATAAGTTTCTTCAGGTCAGTTTGGGACAGCTCTGCTTTTGCAGTGAATCACAGAGCTCTAGATCTCCGAGGTCCAAAACAAATATATTCTGAATTTTAGCATAGATCTGGCTTATTACATTCCTGAGAAAGAGTCCCGAGATAGCCCTGACAGTGAGCTGTGGAGTGTTTCTCTGGGGCAGCATAAACATCTGATAGCACATCCTTTATCCAGGCTATTCCCTCTTACCACTGAATGCTTGACAAGATTCTGATAGGATCTTTGAAAAAAAAAAAAAAAAAAATAATATATATATATATAAAAAATAAAAAATAGTGGGTAACCATGAAACAAAAGGCAATCGTATCCACATTTACACAAGGCACTAACTTAAATTCTGGCCCTGTTCTAATCATAAATTTTCTTAATATTAGTTAAAACGTTTTATTTTGATGTGATGTAATTGCCTGTGAATATCTGCAGTACGGTATCGAGTTTTAAAGCTGCTGAATGTTCCTTAGCCTCAGTTGTTTACACAGCTTTGCCAAACTTTAATGATTTGAGATGAGATTTTACAGGTGAACAATCTGCCTTCAGCAGTATTTTCTCTTTAATTTATATCTAAAATGACCTGCCTCTTTCTTGGATGAGGATAGAAACAGAAATAACTTTTAGCTCAGTTAAACAGTTCAAGAAAATTTTTTCTTAAAAGTTCTCCCTGCCTGTTCCAATTTGGACCAGGCATTTTACTGGGGATGTCCTTCAGAAAGTTGTGGGCGATCTACAAGTTTTTGTAAAGTCAGGGTTTGCACGACCTCAGAAAAACCTGAACTTGCAGAAACCTCAACTTTGGGGCGCCAGAGCCCAGGGATGGAGCTGACCTGTCCTCAACTCCAGTGACCACTGCAGGCCACACCAGCCTGGGGGCTGAGGATGATGGGTGGGGTCTCCTGTTAGGAGTCGTTCTGTCTGAGCTCACCGTCCCTCAGTAGAGCACAAAAAAACCCCAAAAACCAAAAACCAATCAAAACCAACCAACCAACCGAACAAAAAAACCATAAAAAACAAAACAAACAAAAAACCCCCACCAAAACCCAAAAACTCCTCTGTATCCTGCCAACACTGAAGTTTTGTGAGCCACTCCTGCTCTGAAGGGCTCCAAGATCAGGTAAAAGAGAAGCCAGAGCTGCACATCAGGGACACATAGAGCAAAGATCTTTATGAAACCTGCACCTAATGAGCCCTCCTTGCTCATGCCAATGAGAAAACCCAGGACAGGATTTCCATCGAATGAGGATGATGCCTAAGTTTTGGTTTTCTATAATTTTTAGTGTTGTCTCCAGTTTTCAGACCAGCTGGAGCAAACCCTCACTGCCTCCGATATAAATAGACTGAGATGCACTGACCAAACCTCTGACCCTGTTTTGCTTTACTGGATTATCTCCAAGTCCCTTCCAACCCAAATATTCCGTGATTCTGTGGTGGTGGCATCAGCAATCATGGGTTTGTTGCCATCCTTTGGATGCTGCTGCACTTTTCCTGTCTCAGCTCACAAAGATGAGGGAATGATGCCTGAAGTTTCAGCTTTCATATTTTCCAGATTCTGTACTGCATTGGTATGTAACACTGAGCTTCATATAAAGTGTTAGCAAGTTCTCCTCACAGTGTAATTAGACAAAACAATTCTTTTCCAGCCTGAGAACCAAGGGAAAAAGTTGTAGCTTCAGGCCCAGAAGTGAAAACAACAGCGAATTGAGGAGAGCAAAGTGGGAGTGCTGCCTTGGGAAGGCTGAGCTGGAACAGAGACTGGACAGAGCTGGAGAATAAAGTAGGGATTATTGAAAGGTCTTTAGGGACACCTTGGGCAGGACAGGGCCTGGCAGGGCTACACCCAAGGGGGACCCAAAATGGTCACAAAATGGTTACAAAATGGACAAAGGGTCATGAGGTCTCTCACTTCTATAAGTTTTGGTCCAGTTGCATATTGGGGCTGCAGCTTTAGTCCCAAAAAGTGCAAACAAGAGTGAATTGAGGAGAGCTGTCAGAGAGGATGAGACTGCATAACCTGAGGCTGTAACTGGACAATTAACCCCAATATGCAAATGGACCAAACTTACAAAATTGTGAAAACTCGTGACCCACTGTCCATCTTGGGTGTAGCCTTAGCCAGGCTCTTGTACTGCCCAAGGTGCATCCTTTGAAGGCCTTTTAATAAATCCCAACTTTATTCCTTTAACTCTGTCCAGCCTCTGCTCCAGGCATCAGGGACTGAAGTGTGGAGCTTCCAGGCTCAGCACCAGGAGCACCAAGCAGGAGCTCTGATATCCCTGGATGGGAGCTCTGAATTCCTGCTCTGAAGGACCCACCTGAATCCCTGGGAGGGAGATCAGCAGCCCCAAGGCCAGGCAAGGCCAGGCACTTCCCAAAAGTCAGCCCCAGTGCCTGTATCAGGAGTTTGGCACTAACAAAGTTGGAATGCCTGGCTCAGGAGCGCGGCTCAGCAAAGCCAAAAAGAACAGACTGACCCATTAAACCTTCTACAAACAGCACTGCAAGAGCCTTTTCTGTTCCCTGAACGTTTGGCAAACCTCGAGCAGGCATTGGAGTCAGGCTGGATTCTAGAAGCTGGCAGAACTGGGGGGGCTCCTTTTGCCTTTGAGGTTTGTTCCCTCCAGCTCTGCACTCACTCACAAGGACTTCTCGTGGTATCTGAGACTGGTCACTAAAAATAAAGCAGACAAGAGGAGCTGATGGCCTGGAAAGCAGCTGGGTTTGGGTTGCAAAGGAAGGCACTGAAGCATTTTTCCTTTCTTCCTCTGCCTTCCCTTCTGCTTCTTCATTCCTCAATTCCCTCTATTCTCGACCCAAATCCCTTAATCTCAGTGCTGATAATTGTAATTACTCCAATGCCTCGCCATCTGAGCAGCTCAGAAATGTCCATCTTGGGCCAGTCCCTTTTGTGGTGAGGAAGAATGAATATGAAAAGCACATGGGCTCCTCCAGAATTTTAATTTAAAACAAATATGGAGCCAAGTCCAGATGAATGATATTTCCACCAAAGGCTGCCTTTTTGGGGGGGTTCTGAATCCAGGTTGCTCTTTAATCAAAGAAGGAAAATGATGATGGGGGCTGACAGTTGGAAAAGCTGATGGAGAAGGGCTGGATTTTCTCCAGGCTCTACTGTTCTGATCCACGCCCAGAACTGTGATTAACAAATCAGGGACATCATTCCCCCCCTTCTTCAGCTGCTGGACTTTGGCAAAATATTCAAGGCTCATGGGTGGTCAGCACAGAAATCGCTGCACAGCCTCTTCCAAGGAGAAATGGCACACGAAAAGGCAGTTCAAAAAGTGACAGCGAGAGCAGGGGCTGTGGGGTGGGAACTCCTTTCCCAGGGCAAAAGAAACCTGTTCCACAAGCAGCAGAGGGATGATGGCCTTGGGAGGAGCTGATGAGCTCCTTAGTGCCTGAAGTGGGTCAAAACTTGGAAGTCTTTGCAGGGAAAGTCAGGATGGGAATTAAAAAGCACCGATTGCAATCTGAATTTGTGCTATTCTGCACCTCAAGTACACAGGACTTTGGCTTTCCCTCATGTACCCAATTAGAGATTGTAATTTTTAATTAATTTCCTTAGCAGTTCTTGAAGGGCCACAGATTTGTCTAACAAGACAACCCAGTTACTACACAGCCCAGAGTGCTTCTGACACTGCAAATGTTCAGGGCTGGCTCCTTTTCCTGTCTCCACAGCAGAGATTCCGAGTCCACCAAACGTACAACAGGTGAGAGAGGTTTGACTAGAAATGTCAAAGCTACAAATGGATCTGGTTGATAGTTTTCCAACTTTCAGGCATTAGCTGAAATAATTTATTTCACACAGAGTTTCCTCCTTTGCTCGCTCTGACCAGATTTGGGGGGAAAACATTTTAATTGTTCGGGCGCCAACCTGCGAAAAGAAAAAATGGGACACTGCTCCATGATCAATATGATCGAAGTAGGCCAATTTTAATAGTTTTTCCAGCTTCTTTTATACAGTTCTTAGCCTTAATCATGCGTTACATGCTACTTTACAATTGGTTACCCCTAAAAGCACGCGTTAGCCTTTTAGTCTCTATTGGCTAAGTTTTTACATACACAGCAAAATTATGGATATCGTTTTTCTGGCTTTCTTCGATTCCCACATTTCTGAGGTTGTTTAGCATCCTTTGTTCTTCTTTATACGTGACTCTCCACATCTTCTTATCCCTGGTGCATGACTGCTTTCTCCTTGAAATGGTTACAGGCCTATTCTTTCACATAGGCTGGATTGCTCACATGCCCCCATTCCTGGAGGAATTCATCCTCTAGATTTAACCACCAGTAAAGCATTAGTGAGATATGGTTTATCAATAAAAAGACTTTTAATTGAGTATATAAGTCCAGGAAGGCAGCTACCAGTGACACCCACACTATCCAAGCCCAGGAGTGGCTGCCATACGTGGAGCAGCTTTGCCTCCCCCAGCAGCTGCTGCTGCACATTTGCTGCCCACAGCAGTGGGGACGAGGAGCCCACAGCTCACGTGAAAGGCAGAGCACAAACAAACGCTCTAAGCTGAAAATCCAAAGCCTGAGGAAATCTGCAGCCCAGGCTGAGAATGAGGTGACCCACTCCAGGACAAGGTGACCTGTTTTTACCCCATTGCTGATGGTTCTGATCCTCTGAGTCCCCATGCAGCCGCACTGTGAAATCCATTTGAAACATCAGACAGAGCCTGTGCATCAAACTAAAATGAATTCTTCTACACCCCCAGCCCCCTTACGGGCCAGCAAAAGGCTCCTGATTTCTCTGCTACACCATTTCTCTGCCCTTTGGCTTGTCAGCTTATGTTCTTCACGGAAATCAAGCAAGCATTTGATTCCCTTCAAAATCCAAATTGAGATGCTCGGGTTTATTTTATTCCATTTTCTTAAGCCCGAATAGAAAAAAAAATAGGTTTATGCACATAAATAAAAAAATAATAACCTGCCATTTAAATCCTGTTCAGTCAATTAGCTCAGTGCCTCGCTCTGAGCTAATGCGATCGTCTTTCTTTGTTTGCTCCTATTTATACTGCTCTTTAAAGTTCATTAAAATCACTGCTGCTATCTCGCACAGAACAACTGTTCAAAACATCAGTGTCACGCAGTCGAGAAATTTATGCTTTGAAGTTCCCTCCTTCACTCATTTTTATTCGGCTTTTTTCCTCTCCTTTCCTTTTTTCTTTCTTTTTCCCGTATTTTTTCCCCCCACCCTTAATGACTAAACCAGTTTTATGCTCTTCACAGTTATTCCAAAATCTGTTCCTCCTGACACGGAGCTGATACATCATTCCTCGCTCATAACCCCTTTTCTCATTTTCATCATTTCTCCCCTCCCTCGCTTTGGCTCTCTGCTAAGTCCATCACAGCTTTGTTTTTATATCCTCGTCGCTGCATTTTATAGCCCAGTAAAACCTAGAAAGCTGCTTCAGAAAAAAACACACACAGACACATGCCAGCCCTTTGATGTTGGTGTTTGTGTGGCAGCTTGCTGGGACGTGCCAGCCCTCGCATGGAGACAAAGCCCACAGAGCCACCAGCCCTGGGTGCATCAGCAGAGCAAGGACACGAGGACAGAAGGACAGGAGGACAGGGGGACAGGGGGACAGGCATCCCCACCTGAGATAAATCACATTTTTGCCCCCAGTTCCTGTTGGTTTTCCATTGTGAGGAGCTCCATGGGACAGGAGATGTTGCCTTCCCCAGGGTATCAGCCCTGGGAGATCCCTGCTCCCCTGCACGGTGCCAAAAAAGCCAAAGGCAACATCTCCAGCCAGGGAGAGCTGCTGAGCAGTGACAGCCACAGCAGAGCCCTGGCCATGGCAGAGTCAGGCCCAGGAGCAGGTGGAGGATGCTTGTTAAAATAATGAGGGTCTGGCTGTAAGCTGGCTGGGGAGGATGAGAGGGCAGCTCCACTGCCCTGTGCCCTGAGAATTGTGTTTGACAGCTCTGCAGCAAATCACTTTTCTCATCCTGTCTCTCCTACCTCTGCAGGGAGCCACAGGACAAGGTTTCCAGTGGAACCTAGAGATCATCTCCACTGTGGCCAAGGACGACAGGTTCAGCTGATAAATCCATCCTAATGGAGAGAAAGGAGCCCACCCCAATTCCAAACCTTGCCCTGACTTGCAGCAGGGTCCCCCCATGCCAGACCTAGGACAGGAACTGCTGCCCCAAAAGCTTTTGTGCCTAAGCAGAACTCAGAGGAGTGCCTGTTCTAGGGTCCAAAAATAGTCCAAAATTATTGAACATTAAAAAAAGAATTATTTTCAGAGTGGTGCTGTACCTGGCAGGTAACATTTCCTCTCCTGGGACGT
Source organism: Acrocephalus arundinaceus (assembly GCA_021534815.1). NCBI lineage: Eukaryota > Metazoa > Chordata > Aves > Passeriformes > Sylviidae > Acrocephalus > Acrocephalus arundinaceus. The sequence continues at coordinate 1,899,220 of JAJEOU010002598.1, forward strand.
GCACAAAGTTCACAGAGGACTGGGAGGAGAAATGTGGATTGATTCTGCATGTGTCCATCAGATCCAGGCAGATCACAGACTGCTCTGTTTTAACCAGCAGCCTACTCTTTCTTCTGCTGGTCATCAACAGATTTTCAAGGCTTATAAAGACAAAATAACCTGTATGATCATCCAGGAACACATCAGTAAATCATTTTAGTTGCCTATGCTCAAATTTTGTTTGAATAAAACAGCTAAGAACACTCTTCAAGCCGTACATAGGTTATATCACTCTGTAATTTTGTACCTATGCCCTTTAGAAAGTGATATTTCCCACTCCCCCAGAAGAACTGGAGAAACTTCTGCACTGAGAATGAGCAGAAGACTCTGTCGGGAGCCAGGATCGGTTTTCAGCCTGCAGCAATTAACGAGTGCTGTAGACCATCACTTAATATGCTACAAAAAGCTCTGCCAAATCTCAGGATTATATCTGGAGCTTTACTCTCAGCTCCCCTGTGTCTTGGAAACATGTGATTCCAAGAAAATCTCAGCTTTAATTTTTTTTTTTCTTAAATGCTCTTCTGAATTTTATGTCTGCAGAGGAAATCCCAAAGACAAGAACAGTAAAGGCCATCAAAAGCAGAACAAAGAGCTCTGTATTAATTTATTTATATTTTTTTAACTTTTTCTTCAGAGCAGTCTCTGGAGTTGAAAACCTGTTTTGTGGTACCTTGTGACCAGTGGATGCTGTGAGCCCTCCCTTAATAATTTTAAAAGAGTTCTGGCCCCAGCCCCAAAGGTCAGCAGGTGGCTGGGACACTTCACCACCACCGTGTCACCACCATGCACAGGTCACACACCACCCCATCTTTGCCGTGGCTTTTGGAAGATGAAAACACCATTTCCACCTCTAAATGCACAGGTCACACACCCCTCTTTGCTGTGGGTTTTGAAAGATGAAAACACCATTTCCACCTCTAAAACTTGGCTAACACAAGCTGGAGGATTCTCTGATTTGTCTTAGCTGAGCGCAGCAGGAGTTGAACAGCTCCTGGTGCCCAGGTTCTGCCCACAGCTCTTTCAGCTCATTCACCTCAGATCATGTAAGAACCAGAAGGGCAAATCTCCCTTCCAGGGAGCCAAGGAGTGCCTGGTGCCTGCTCAGGCAGACACGTGCCAGCAGTGCCACACTCAGCCCTCCCCACCAGTGGCTGTTGTCTGACTCTTCTGATGACAGCTTGGGAGCAGTAGAGAAATCTAATTTCTCAACATCAGATTTACAACTCAAGTGGGCCTCTCTGACAAGGGAAGGCATTGTGCTTATTCAAGCTGATCAAGAACCTGAGAGCAATTTCTATAGGGCAAAAAAAGAGGTTTGCTTTAATGGAAAGATATTGAAAGTGAACTCACAAATTGCTCAGGGTTTCAGGTGAACAAAGCATGTGAAGGATTTGATTTTCAGCTGCTTCCTCTTTCTTCTTTCCCCAAAACCACACTGCTCTCAACAGGAATGTGGTACACAAACAACTCTAAGAGCCACAAGACACTGCCCAGACCTTTGTGCTCCTCATTTTCACACAGCAGGGAAAGCTGCTGGGGTCTGATCCAGCTTGTACATCCTCCAGGAGAATGTGTCTCCCACACAATGCCCAATAAAAACTCGGTGCCACTATTACATGAGGCTTCTAAAACACAGTGATACAGCAAAAAGGAAGCAAAACATGTCCAGGAGCTCACGTGGGCCAGCACAGGCAGCAGCACCCACCTCAGCAGTTTTGGAGGCCAAGGGCATCCAGAAAACCCCACAGCACAGGGAGTGATGAGGCCAGAGCTTGCCTTCTGTACAGCACACCAAGGGTTAACAGCAATCAATGAATTATCAATTTGGGCCAGTTTTTACAGAGCTGATTTGTCTGCCTTCTTGAGATATTCTCCACCAGGGCCTTTACCATGAAACTGAAGTATGGAGTGGACAATGAGCAAGGTTTGATGGGGTGGACAATGAGCAAGGTTTGATGGGGTGGACAAAGAGCAAGGTTTGATGGGGTGGACAAAGAGCAAGGTTTGATGGGGTGAAGAGTCCCAAGCAGGTACCACGCCCCAAAAACCCTGCAGAGAAATTCTGGGTTGAAACACCTAAACCTGCAGTGGGTGGAAAGGTTTCTGCTGTGATTATGGTTCCCTCGGTTGGGTTTACCACCGTGGTTGGAGGCCCAGGATTCAGAGTCGCTGGCAGTGAAGGTGCTGATGGGCACACAGAGAATTTCCAGACACAGCGCAGCCCTCCTGTGATCCACTGCGCTGTGCAGCCAGCAGGGACAGACCCCAAACCTCCCTCTCCTCACGTCACTGCCCCTTGCTAGCCTCCATAATGCCATGTGTCACCCAAACATACAGACTGAGAGTTTTGTCATCAAACATCTCCAGTTGCAGAAGCAGACACGAATTCCCTGTCTCCTCAGACACCAATTCCCTGCTTCCTCTCACCCTCCACGTGCCAGTGCAAGATGAGTTCTGTTCCAGCTCCACATTGATCCTGGCCATGCTCAGTGACCACAGCACAAAAAACCAAACAACTGATGGACATTGACAGGCTCTCCCATGCCCCTCAAACCCCTCTGAAGGATTCCCTCAGTAACACTGCTCTCACACAAGCCCCAACTCCAGGCACGGATATTTGCACCCAGTAGCAACACCAAACCCAGGATTTTGGGGTGTCTAGACCAGGCAGCCACCAGCTCAGGAGCTTCTGGTCAGGAGCCTGCACGTGAGCTGTGCAATGGAAAAGAAATAATCAGAGCTGACACTGCAGAAATATCTCTGAGAATATTCATGCTCTGAGCTCCTACCATGGTGCTTACAAAGCCAAAGCAGGCAGCAGTCCAGACAGAGCCACTGGGGAACAGTGCAGGAATGAACAGGCAAAGCCCCTCACTTGCACAGGCAGGACATAAACCAGAAACTCAGAATTTATCCCACTCCAGACTGGGCTGGACTGGGCTTCTCCCTTTGCCTGGTGGATTAGTGGCCACTCAAAATGCCTCTCACAGCAGCTCTCAGTTTGTTCCCCAAGGAGTTTATTCTGCTTGCAGTTTCTCATACCTGCAAATCTCTCACAGATTTCTTCAGCTGCTCCAGGGTAAGGTCAGGCTGAGCCACGAGGCTTGCCAGCCTCTGCTCATCCCGTGCCCTGCTCTCATCCTGCTGCTGCTCATGGAGAAAATGGATGGGCTTGGATGCCCAGCTCCAGTGCTTCTTTCTGTGGGAAAGAAGATCAGTGGGAATGTCAAAAGTGGGAATTTTATTTGCTTGACTGCAAGTTCAGATGGTGAATCAGAGCCAGCTTGTGCAGGGGACTTGCAGTGGCTGCAGCCCTGCCTTGGGCATTTCCAAGGGCCCCAAGCTGTCTTTGCAGCTTGAAAGACCTTTCAAAGTAATTTCTGAAACCTCATAACTGCTTCCAGAGTCCACACATTCCTTCTGCCTATCATAAAACTCCAATAACCCTTTTAAACAACAAAAACCAGCAAGGGAGTGCTCAGAAACAACCTGACAAAAACTAGAAAGCCCTTGTACTCCAGCAGCCTCCGGCCAGTTTCTGGGAAGAAGGCAGGGTACAGACACAGAGCAAGGGGTCCCACAGCAGCTGTGAAGGAAGAGATTCCTGTTTCCAGCACAGTGAGGTGGCCACGTCTTTTTGGCCCTGCTGATGACAATTCCCTTGGCTCCTGAGCCCTCTTTCAGTAGACACAGTGTCTTTTACATACAAAACTCACAGAATTCACAGAATGACCAGGTTGGAAGAGATCTCCATTGAGTCCAACCCACCCCAACACCTCAACTAAACCACAGCACCCAGTGCCACATCCAGGCTTTTTAAACACATCCAGGGATGGTGACTCCACCACCTCCCCAGGCAGACCATTCCAATACTTTATCACCCTTTCTGTAAAAAACCTTTCCCTGATATCCAGCCTGTATTTCCCTTGGTGCAGCTCGAGGCTGTGTCCCCTTGTTCTGTCAGTGCTGCCTGGAGAAAGAGCCCAAGCCCAGCTGAGCACAGGCACCTTTCAGGGAGCTGTGGAGAGTGATGAGGTCACCCCTGAGTCTCCTTTTCTCCAGGCTGAACAAGCCCAGCTCCCTCAGCCGTTCCTCACAGGGTTTGTGTTCCCAGCCCCTCTCCAGCCTCGCTGCCTCCTCTGGACACGCTCGAGTGTCTCAACGTCCACCCTGAACTGAGGGACAGAGCTGGACACAGCACTGAGTGTCCATCCTAAACTGAGGGACAGAGCTGGACACAGCACTGAGTGTCCATCCTAAACTGAGGGGCAGAGCTGGACACAGCACTGAGTGTCCATCCTAAACTGAGGGACAGAGCTGGACACAGCACTCAGTGTCCATCCTAAACTGAGGGGCCAGAGCTGGACACAGCACTCAAGGTTCAGCCTCACCAGTGCCCAGTCCAGGGGCAGAATGACTTCCCTGCTCTTGCTGGCCAAACCATTCCTGATCCAGGCCAGGATCCCTTGCCTTCTTGGCCACCAGGGCACACTGCTGGCTCATGATCAGCCGGCTGTTGACTTGTCCCATCTCGTTCCTCAGGCTGCCTCTCTGCCACAGAGCAGCACGACAGACAGGATGAGCACGGCCAGTGGTTTTTGATGACAAAAACCCTGCACTCTGACATAGAGAATGGATCTAAATGTTTCATGGCAGCCCAGAGTAAAAAAGCCTCCCAACGCTACTCATAAAAGGAACACGAAGAGCTGCTTTTCAATGTGATTCTCCTATTTTCCCCCTTTGGCTTTTCATGCTCTGAAGAGTGAGTAACTTCAGATTCCATGGAAGAATGGAGAGAAGGACACCAGGAATGACTCACTTATTGCTGCCATTCTTCTCACTGAGTTTTCCTCGCTTTTGAACGTGGCCCTGGCTGGTTTCCCGAGCAAGAACTGAGTGAGCTGAGCGTCCATCCATCTCTTTTTAAATTACTTCTGTACTGCACTGAATAATTGTGCCTCCATTTTACTCCAGGGCTAAAGGTGACCAACTTAAAGGTGATTATCTTTTGTTAATAGCCTGCATTACTGAGAAGGATCTCAGAATTACCTTTGTAATCCTTCCCCACACTTTAATGTTGCTATTATTATTAATACTGCTCTTTAAAACATTTTTCTCCTGTCATGTGGAAGCAGCAAGTGCTGCTTCTCAAAGAGATGGTGGAAAGGCTGCCTGATACTATCAAGCAGAAAGAATTCAGGGCATTTACACCACTTTTTTTTCCCTTAAAAGTGGTGGGGTTCAAGTCCAGTCACGAACGAGAGGCATCATTTTATCAAATTGATGCAGAAAAGCTGCAGCCAGGTTTCCACAGCCAATATGGATACCACAGATCTCAGAGCATGGAGGATTTGTACATTTTTTCTTTTAAATAAACCCATTTTCTCCCTGCTGCCCCACTGATGGGGCACTTGCACTGGTAGCCTTTCTTTCACCAGTGGAATGCCATCCCAAATCAAGGCTTTGCAAGCCCAACCTCAGATTCAGCATCAGTGACTGCAGGTTTTTCTCCCCTCAGGTTTCAGAGGAGCTCACCAGCATTGCTCCAGGGGGATCTTTACCCAAGCCAGGTCACACAGGACTCCTGAAACACCCCAGCACACCATGAATAATCTGTATTAGGCTTACATTTTCCATGGCCCTGACTTTCTGCAGTGTCTGCTCTAACAAATCTCATTTGCCAAGCTCTCTCTGCATTGTCTGCTGAACACTGAGCCCAACATTGCTTGATAGATGTTGCTGAGCACTCGAAGGCTCTGCAAGGACTCTCTGCCCAGCAGGACTGCTTGACCACCCTTTCTGTGAAGAAATATAAAATCTAAACCCTGCTTGGTACAACTTTAAGCTTTTTCTTCTTGTCCTGTCCCTTGTTCCCTGGGAGCAGAGCCTCACCCCCACCTGGCTCCAACTTCTCCTTAGGGAGTTGTGCAGAGCCAGAAGTTCCTTTTCTCCAGGCTGAACCCTTTCCCAGCTCCCTCAGCTGCTCCTCATGAGATTTGTGCTTCAGCCCCTTCCCCAGCTTCATTGCCCTTCTTTGGAGAAGCTCCAGCTCTGCCCAGGTGTTGGAAAAACCCAGCTCTACAGAGATGGGGCAACTGAGAGGCATTTTAAAGATTTTATTCCATTATCCATCTCATAGAAGGGTGAGACACAAGAGATGTAAAACTCAACACCATTCTATTGGAAGCCAAACTATTTCTTTGTTATAATACCTTATAAATGTTCTTCAGCCTATCAGCTTTTGCCACACAATGCTGCTGATACTCCTAACCCAAATCACCGATTATTTTACCCCACATGGTCTCTACAACGCATCTTTCACAGTTTTAGCCTCCAAAATATCTGGTCTGTTTGCAAGGTGATCATTTGAAACTCGTTTCCAGCTCAATTTCTCTCTCTCAGTGTCTGTCCTATCCCATGGCCTTTCTCAGTCAGCACACCTGATCTCAGAGTTTGCACACAGATGTGCCAGACTCTGTGAGCTTTCAGCCAGGCTTTGAGAATCCTCTACAAACCCATTTCTCACATTTTGTCCAGGCTGAGCCCCTTTCCCAGCTCCCTCAGCTGCTCCTCAGACTTGTGCTCCAGCCCCTTTCCCAGCTTTGTTGCCTTTCTTCGGACACGTTCCAGCTTTGCCCAGGTCAGACTGGGAGATGAGATTGTGTGGGGCTACTGGAAATCTACTTCCACTGGAAATCTAGTTTCACTGCCTGCTCTGACCCGGATCTGGGCTGGAAACCAACTCACATGTGAGAAATACAAGAGGCCACCTCCAGAATGAAAATGTCCCCACCAGGCACACACCTGGTCCTGCCATACCCCTGCAGCCTTCCCATGCACAAGGAGCCAGCGTGAATCTCTGCCAGATAAAAAATTCTGAAAGCAGCACCCTGAAGGGAAAGGAGCTCAGGGAAAGAAGCCCAGCCTGAAGAAAGCAAAGGGGGCAGCCTTGGCAATGCAAAAATCACACAATTTGGGGAAAGCCCACATGTCCCCAGCCCACAGTGGGGAAGGGAGAGCCCCACTCCAGGCTGGGAGCACCTTCCCATGCCTGATGAGTTGTGCAGTTATTTAACAACTCATCGTCTGTCACTGCTAACAGCTTTACACATAACCAGAACTTCCTCAGCTTGCTGCGCACATCGCGGAGCGGCTGCCAGCAAATAAATGTCCGTGGCTGATGGCCTCGTTTCTGAGCACAAATTCCACTCTGGGACTGACTACGGAATATTTAAGATTAATCATTGCACTTGTCAGATGATTAAATCCACTCAGCATTTGGCCTCTCATCTTGTCATACCCATTTATATTAAAATCATTGGGGCTTGCCCTGCCCGTAGCGCTGGATCATTCAGCAGAGGCTGGGCTCAGGTGGATAAAGTGCTGCTATATATCTCAGGCCTGAAAATAACCTTCAGCTTGCTTCCACTGTGAAACCTGCGTTTTTGTGGCTGCAGTCAGGCCAGAGAGCTCTCCAGGATGTTTGTTTAACTGCCCAAAACAGTGAGCCAGGCAATGGAGCCAGTAACACAAAACCCCATTTCTCAAACTGGTTTTCAAGTAGGGTTAAGCAAGTCAAGGGAAATGGTCTGAGAGGCAAGAGGGAAGAAAAATACATGAGAAACGACATGTAAAAATGTCTCTTTGAGAAAACAGTGCTTGGTTCTGAGAATAAAAATCTTACTAGAGTCAGAATAGTCCTTCCCTGAAGCAGAAATTTTTCCAGTGTTCCCATAAAAATGAAAGCCATAAAACAGATTTTCAATTCCAAAACATACACATTTTCAACAGAAAAGCTTTCAAATGTAAATAGTTCTGTTGAGCCACGATGGTCTGGCTTTGAGTTACCGCTAAAGCGTGGATGCTTTTTTTTTGAAAGCAGCAGATATATTCCACAGAAATTTGTATTTAATTAAAATACTTCTTTTATTTTATATTTTTTTAAATGAAAAAAAGTTTTGGCAGAGAAGTTAGAACAGGCTTAGCTGTGGTAAGGACATTTGAGTGTGTCCAGGACTGACTTTTCCCCTCTGAATAATATCTGTCCTTTGGCTTCAACAGGACATTGCCCTGCACAAAAGTGTTTTTAACCCACAAACACCCCACTAGCTCCAAGTTTGACACCCAAATATATTATTAGTGACAGGAAATCTTCAGGCAGTTCACTCATTCAGTTCAGCATCTACATTTTGATAAGTGGTCTAAAGCTGCAAGACCTAGAAAACAAGGCTGAAAATCTCGAGAAATATTCCATATGAATTCCCCTGAAGCTTGTAGCAAAACCACAAGAATAGCTTTTCTTCAAGGTATTTGGAAACCTCAGCTCCCAGCTGGATTGGAGAAGGGCAGAGGCAGAAGGAAATGAAAATCATCTGGGGAAATGTTCTAAGGCTGCTTAAGACCTCGTGGAAGCCTCTGTCTGGATTGGGTGAAAGAAAGAGGCAAGGGCAGCTTCAGGAAATGAATGAGATCAGAGGCAAAGATGCTGTTTGCATTTCAGCAGAAAGCTTCAGCAATCTCGAATTCCAAAACAGCTGAGAAAGGTGAAATTAGACCAAAGACTGTCCCACCAGCAGCTGGGATGGGCTGAACTGCTAAAAGCTCTAAAGCAGCTGAATTTAGAGGTGGATAAAGAATGATACCCAGCTCTATTCCTCAGTCTCACATTTAGTCTTTAACCTCAGCACAACAAACATGGTCCTGTCCAAACTGAAAAAATGAGCAAAATTCCCTCTGAATGGGGTGAAAAAGGAGAGTTGAGTCTTTCCCCTTTCAAGAAAACTCTCTCAAATTACTGCATGCAGGCAAATAACACATAAAGGAGGCCTGAACCACCTAATCAAGCACTTTCCTGGCACCAGAAGTCAGATGCCCAACGTCCACATGGGGCTCCTGGGAGTTTTGGCAGCTCCCACCTATGGAACCATCACCCAGGATAGGAAAAACCTACAGGGCACCAACACCACCTCCAAGCCTCTACAGCCTCGTGTTTGGCTCACCAGCAGCGTGTTGGCTGAAGATAATGCGAATACGGGTCAGATGTACAGCAAATGTTTTGATTTACAGAGTTGGCAGAAGTGCCCGTGCAGGTGGGAGGAGCAAGGGGGAATTTCCTTCCTCAGCTCCCTCCACCTGGCAAAAGAAATCCTTCAAGGCCAGGCAGAGTGGGTTGAGGAGCAGCTGAGGGAGCTGGAGAGGCTCAGGCTGGAGAAAGAAGGTTCAGGGGGAACCTTCTCACTCACTACAATTCCTGATGGGAGAGTGGAGCCAAGTGGAGATCAGCTCTGCTCCAAAGGAACAATCCTTGTGGTGGTCCCTAGACCATCCACAGATGACTTTTCACTCCTTTGGAGAGTGTGCAGGCTCTAAGCTGCCTCAAAGAGGATTGACTCTCCTCTGGGAAGTCCTCTTGGAAGATTTCTTTGCTCAGGGTGAGCAAAAGTGCTTCAAACCCACGAGCCTTTGCAGTTCTATGCTAATATTTTGTACCCCATTGGTTATTCCCCTTATTCCTGGTTTTTACCCCCTCCCCCCATTGGTTATTTTGGGATCCTTTCCCTGATTGGTCCCTTCCCCAATTCCTTTCCTCATTGGCCAAGTTATGAAACCCCACCCCCTGGCTACCCTATATAGTGCCTCTCCCCTTGGGCTATGTGGTTCTTTCCTCCTCAGAGTTTATGGAATTAAGAAGCTCTCATGGAGATTGGAAAGGCTCCATCTCGCTGTTTTATTTCTACATCACCCGAGGTGGCAAGCACGGATCTGCTGCTCAGGCAGCCTCAAAAAAGGAAGCAAGTTTATATGCTAGACAAATGTATATTTTCCAGCCTGTCAGTAAATTATTACTTCAACCTGAGCTATTACTTTCCCCACTGCTTTTTATTTAGCCTGAAAGCACAAGATACAATCACAAAGAACAGGATTCTCAGGTGAGTCTACATGCAAGACTTCACAGCTGTATGGACTCGGATAAATATTGCAGCAAATGTTTAATGTGTGTTTAATTCAGCCACAGACACCTTTTGTCATGGTAAGTGTTCAGAAAATGAAAAAAGTTACAAAAGACCTGCTAATCACTCTGCACCTGAGAGTGCCTGTGCCCCGGGTGCCTTTTTAAAGATGATTCTGACAAGGAGGTGTCGAAGTAGAGCACGGATGAAGACCAGAGACCAGTTCTTGATCATCAGAAGGCTGAAGCTGAAAACTTCATTTTTCATATTTCTCCATCCCTTTATAGCATGTTTCGCTACCAGGGCAGTGATTGGTCAAGAAGGACTGACTCTCTTCCCCGTTGGAAAACAAGAGGTGAAGAAGGGTGTTATGAGAAAGACCTGAGAGGAGTCCGCAGCCCACATAGAAATGTTTACAAAAACAGGGAAGGTGTTTTGAGAAAGGAAGAACTGTTGAGAGTTTCCCCATGGAAATGTTAGCAAGCAGGATTCCCGAAGCCCAGAAAACACCGAGCCCACAGGGAAGGTCACGGCATCTTGACCAGATCGTGAGAAACCCTGGCTTGACCTGTTTCAATCCACAGAGGAGCCTCCCCCATTTCAGCACAGTCACTTTTTGGGCTTTTTGAGGAGCTCCAGATCTTGCTGCACATCTCACATTGACCATCCCCATTACAGGAAGGCAGCACCAGCACGATGTCTCCCAACAATGGGATGCCACAAACTGTCCCCAGAAAGGCTGGAAAAGACCATGGAGCAATCCCAGCTTACACTGGGGCAGATCTACCTTTGCTCGTGCACAAGACAGAGTAGAAAAATATGAAAGCCTTGCTCATAAATCACTGTCAGCCTGTGATGAGGGTTGTCCAAGCTGCAGCGAGATTAATTGCTGCAGTCGTGATTCCCTCCCCAATCCCCTTCCTGCCCTCTCCAGAAGCTGAAGGATTTGGAAGCCATAATCCAGCAAACGTGGCTTTTCTTTTCCTTTAACCTGATGGTATTTCATGTGGTTCAGCTGCAAAAACATTTCAACCCCCTGCAAAATCTTTCAGAAACTCGTGAAGGGGGCACGAGGTCTCCTGGGAAAGGAGTGCCTGATTATGGAGGCAAAGATGTCCTGCAACACCATGACCAACTAACTGCTCTGTGGTGAGAGCCCCTCACAAATTATTCCTGCTGCTGATTTCTGTATTTTTCTCTGTCTAATCACCACATGCAGCCTAAAACAGAGCAACATGTAAAAAAGTCAGTGCTGTGGAGGAGCACTAAGAAAAACTCTCCTCATCAGGGCAGGAACTCACATGGGGAATGGAGAAAATACTGGAGAATCCATCAGTAGCAAAAATCACCCCACTATGATTGTTTTTTGACTTTCAATTACTTAATACATACCTTAACATGCTAAAACCACATCCAGTTGTTGCAATAAAAAGAGAAGGGTTGAGATTTCCCTTGTGGATAATATTCCAGTTCCTTTTACTGCTCTCCAGAAGACAGGTAACCTGCCCTGAACTACATCTGTGACTGTCTTAAAACAGCCAGTAAGAGATGAGAAATTGGAAAAAACTCAAATGCATCTGAGTAAGAGAGAAAATCTGATCTGGTTCAACCTGAGCCCAGGTGTATGTGACAAAGCTTTGAGTAGGAACTAAGGTGAGGATTTAAACTGTACATTGGCGTGCCACAAATGCTTAAAATTATTGTAGTTTCAGCCATTCCCTCCCTTCCCAAACCAAATCAGCTGCTTCCCAGTGATTTTTGCTGTACAATGCTAGACTGCAACTAGAAACATCTTCTGATGACACCAAAGGTGTGAAAAGCCCAGGTACAGACCAGTGTGATTGGCTTGAAGGGTTGAATGAGCTGTGCTGGCATCATTTTCCCTCCTCCTGATAAAAGGAGGAGGCAGAAACAACTTCTTCCCATGCAGGAAGGAGACATCAGCCCCTCAGAGCCTCAGGTTTGTGAATGATACTTCAAGGGTCCCCTCCACTTTCCACAGCCACACAAAACTGCAGCTGGCAGGCAGACAAAACACCAAACCCAACAGAAAACGTGATCCTCTCGGAGGAAAATCTTACCTTCTCAGCCAAAAAAGAGCAAACTGCGTCCCAGAGTGCTTTGAGTTTAATAAGGCGTGTTATTTTTAGCTTTTATAGATGAAAATGTCATTAAAAGCAAACATATTTTTGGGGGTGAAAAAAAAATAGCTAAATTCCTTGCAGTTTGGAGTCTTTTGAAGGCCACCTCTACTTTCAAGAGAAGATGAGTTATAATAATAATAATAATGATAATAATAATAGTAATGTTAAACATGTTGGGCACATTTTTCCTTTCCACACAGTGTTGCAACATTGCTTCCAAACAGATAACAATACAATTTCCTTCCAATTAAAACCCCATGTATTGCCACCATGCTAACTGAGAACCTGGCCTTCCCCTGCCAGAAGGACCACCTGAAAACTGGCTGAAGAGGCAGCATGTGGAATCCCAACACCAGGCTCTGAGCCCAGCCAGGCACAGCAGTGACCAGCCCAAACCACTCTCATAAATTGAGCTAAAAGGAAAACTCTCCATCAGCAAGGAGGTCAGCTCATCTTGGGGTCAGTTTTATTTTTACTGAGGGCTCGTGGCACAGAGGGTAAAGAGCAGGGTAACTTGAAATCAATCTTTCATACCTCATGAAAACATCCATGAGCAACGTAGCTTGCAGAAAAAAAGTCACCTGGTGCCTGGATTTCAGTTGTAGGAGCACAAAGCTGGGCTCTGACTCCATCCCTGGGCACTCAGGCTCTCTGCACCGGCAGCACCCACAATTCAGAGATGCAGCCCTTCTGTGTCAGTAGAAATCAGTCTGTTTTTATGACAGGACCTAGAGCTGGATTTAGGAACCATTCTGGGAACCACTTGGTGAAGGTTTTTGCTCAAATCCTTGTCAATCTGAAAATCTTCCAACACATGAGAAATAGATGTCAAAGCAGTTTAATGACCTCATCCATGTGGCTCTTGCCACCTCCTTGCTCTCCCCAGCCCCTTTCTGGTAACTGTGGGTTCTCAGAACTCACCAAGTGAGGAATGTGGAATTTTTTCCAGGATAAACACATCCACCTACCAAGTCAGGGGGCTCTGACTCAGCTGTAACATTAACAAAGCCCCTCTTGGACAGATGTGAAGGTGGACATAATCAACATTCTTCCCTGGGTTTAATCTGCTGCTGCACTGGTGCTGATCCCAGAATCTGTCCCAGCAAATCCACTGCAGTGCCTCCAGTGAGGTGCAGCTGGAGGAGAGTGAGCTCTGCCTTGCATTATTATTTATTTATTATTATTTATTATTAATTATTAAATTTAGTCATTTATTCATTTTCAGCTACAGGAGCTGAAACCCCACACATCCAAAAGCTTCCAGATACTGCTGCCCCTCAGCCCCCATATCACTGCGGGTATCATTTAGAGTTTAATTTATTGAAGGATTAAAAAATCTCTGGAAACCTTTAAACCAAGCACAAGTTGCATTCTCAGATGTTTACAGTGAGGGCTCCATGATCTGTTTTCTCTTTGCAACCAAACTCTCCAGGATCCAACCAGGATAAAGCAAATAGGAGGCTGGGAAGAGCAGCACTTCCAAAATTACATTCCATACAGGACCTGTACATCCATGTCCCCAGGGAGCGTGGAAGCCTCCAGGGTTTTATGGCTTTCTTCTGAAAAAGCCATGCAATGCAGTTCTTGCTCAATATGAACTCAGGAAAACATCATTTCTGACAAGGGTGGGCTCTAAACCAGAGCTTTAACACTATTAATGTTAATCTCTGCCTCTCTGGGCTCTCTTGATGAATTTACTCTAAACATCAGAATAGATTCCCAAATGGTGCCAACCAGCTTTTGTTGGAGGCCAGTGGAGCTCTGCCAGCCTATGCTGACTCCATATTTACAAGGTTCTTTAACATGTAGAATTCAGGTATTTGGAGAGGCCAAATAATAAAAAGTAGCACTAAATTAGGGGGCTGAAAAGGGGGAAAATGGGCAGACAGATTTCAAAACCTCATTCATGAGCCTGGGCCACAGTCAGAACAAAACCAGCATCCGTGTCCCCACAGCCTAATTCAGGGAAACCACTGATTTATCAGGGTCACAAGTAGATGAAAATCCAAAGGATGCTTCAAGAGACAAAACCTACTGATGTTAAAAGGGAAACTGCCCCCAGCTTCCACCCACCACGGATCAGAGGCATAAATTTTTTAGAAGTTCTGGGGTGAGTAAGGAGCAAGCAGGTTGTCAGATGGAGCAGCTCCGTGTCTGTAGGATGGGCAGCTGTGAAAAACCTTTCCCTCCCCAGTGAGTTACCAGGCAGCCAGAAATGGCTGAGTGAAGATCCCCAGAGCAGCCAGCCATGCTTCTGCTGCCACTCAGAGGTTTACAAACCTCTGTCCCCACCACAGCCAAGACAGTTCTGCCACTGGACAGCCTTTCTTGGCCACATGAGAAATTTCAGGCTCTAACTACCCTGCTAAATAACATGTAATAGGTAAAAACTGTCCAACTCACTATTCAGTCTACTTTCAGTGCAGATGAACTCACAAATTCTGTCTCTGAGCATCCCAGCATGTCCCAAGCTTTACTCCAGGCAGAGTGAGATCAGCATTTGCTTGATGTGGTTTTCCAGAAGGGGGAAAAAAAATACATTTAAAGAGTGGCATTCTATTCAAAAAGGGGTCAACAATACAACAAAATAGGTCATGTCATCTTAATTGGGAAGTCATAAATTTGGGGCTGTCCCCATCCCAGTAACACAGCAAGGATCTTTGTTCCAAGCATTAGGCAAAAGCCAGCACCCTTGGCCAAAATAACTTTTCAAGCAAACTCTCATTGAATAAATCTTTCACACCGAAGGGAACATTTTTCAGTACTCTGTTTTTTAACACCATTAACTTTAACTGTCAAGCCTGACAAGTATGGAAAACTGTTTTCTTACAAAAGTTAACACAAAAAAACATTTTCCACTAAAAGGAGTTTTACTCACTACACATTAACTCTCCGTTTTACCATTTAGCTCTAATTGCTATTTTTCTCCATTCCAAATTTCTTTTCCTCTCCAAGATCTGGACTTTAAAGAGTCCAAGCAGCCAGAAATCAGCACTTATTTATAGAAGTTCTGTGACATGGCTATGTTGTAATGAAGTAATTATATTAAAAAGAAGGATCTGGGAATAACCACGACCCGTTAATCACATTCATTCAAAGGCTGCTATTCTTTTTTCCCTCCTACTGTTTCCAAATGTCTAGGTGAATTCTTGAAAATATTCAGGAGTTTAAAAAAAAAAAACATTTGGGCACTTTGAGAGCTGAATCAGAACATGAATTAACAGCCACATGAGAATAAAGCCCATTAGAGGACCCATGGGCTTTGGACACCAGTCCCAGGTGGGGATTTCTCCTCACTTCACCTTCTGAATATTAAATTCAGTCTTGGGTGTCTTCTCAGTCAGTGGAAAGCATCAATAGATATAAACCACATCAACATCAGCCCCTCCTGGTGAGGGAGTGGAGCCTGTGCATGCATGAGCCTCTCCTCTCCAAAGGGGGGCAGGGATCAATGAGAAGCTAAATTAATTAATCTGTACCGGCAATGCTTCAGTAAGCAACAAGGTTTTCAGAAAATTCAGCCCTGAGTTCACTAGGGTTTTTTTTTCCCTAAAATCTTCATCTAAGCTGGTAAGAAATAAAACTCCTGAACTGCTTCTGGACCAGGCTGTTTTTGTGAGCCCTCCCCTTGTGTGGGACACAGGAGCTGAGCTGGGAGCACTCAGTGTGCCAGAGGCCCTTGGAGTAATCGATGACAAAACCAGATGAGACCACTGTGATTGTGACTTCTGACCCCCTGCATAACACAGGTCACCAGACTTCCCAGAATTGATTCCTTCTAAAGCTAGAGCAGAAATACCAGGAAAAGAAAAGCCATGTAAAAATTTCCAATGAAACAGAGAGCTTCATATTTCTCAGTGTGCTGTTGTGAGTGGTTAATTGCCCTCACTGCTGAGTGTGGTTTATGTCTAGTCTGAGTTCCTCCACCTTTGGTTTCTCTCTGCTGGGTTTTATTGCCTTTATTTGCTGGACTGAACTCAGCTTTTTCACTGTATTTATGTTTCTGTCCATCAGAGTGATCAAAACCCTCCGTTACCTTTCCCTCTGTCGGGTGATGCAGTGTCTCCTCCAGTCTCCAGTGGGTGGATGTGCTTTCCAATCATTTAATGAGTCCTTTTTCTCAATTCTCTCCTAATGTTGATGACAACGTTTTCCTTGAGCTGCCAAAGCCTCAACTGGAAACTGAAGGAGTCTCTTCCTCCTTGCCTCAAATATTCCTGGTTTTATACCCCCAAATATGACATTTTTCTTCTCTGTCACACTCACACAGGGGTCTGTGCTTGCTGGTGGTCCCACAGCTCCACATGTTTTTTTCAGTGTCAGCAATCCCCTGGGCATGGCTCAGCTCTGCATGGGTCCTATTAAAACACATTTTTTGTTTTCATTTAGGTTATTAATGGGACCCAAATCATTCTGCTCTGGTGATCTTTTATTTCTGTGATCTTCAGACTTTGGCCTCACCGCAGAGGTGGATCTGTGATAACCCCCAGGGCTCCATCAGAAGCACGTCCATGGTAAAGAGATGTTACTGAAATGCACTGAAGTGGATTTTGGGACCCACACTGATAAATGCTGTCATCAGGGACCTTCACAAGGGGGAAGAATGTGCCAAGGAAACAAACTGGGAAACACTGCTGTGCAGCTCAAAATCAAGTGGTTGCAGCAGAGGTGTGAAAACTTCCTGTCATGGAACCTCTTGTTCCTAACTGCTCACGAGCTGCTAATTAGAATTCCTGGTATAAACTCCTGCAGGAAAACAAACAAACAAAAAAAAAAACCCAAAAAAACCCAGAAGAGCATGCAAACCACCTAATCGTGTGCTTACTGTGAGTGGTTTCACACGTGGCAGGCAGGACAAGGGTTTTCCATGCAGGTTAAATGTATAATTCAGAAAAGATTGGTCAAACCTTGAAGAGGTGCAGAGATCCTGAGTAGAAGGGACATTTAGTCTCTGACAAGCTAAACTCTTTCAGACTTCATTTTAAACTTTCAAAACACAGTTTGAAAGGGATAGAGGTGCTGCCTATAAATATATAAAAGGAATAAATGCTGCTGAAAGGGCAGCCTTTATATAGGAGTGAATCTATTCACTTTAAAGGAAAATTCAAAGAAGATTTATAAATTATGAAGTTTTATAATAAGACCAAGAAAACACAGGACAGGAGGATGACAACTGCTTTCCACATGTGGCTTCATCATTTTGTCAGGGAGGCCACAAAGCTGCTTTTTAAAAAGAGGGATCAAGCTCAATGCCCAGGCAAGGATTGTCAGTCCTAATTTGGACACAGATATAGGTAAACTCTTGTTCTGCGTGCTGCAATTGAAAAGATTGATGAATTTCCATTTAAAACAGGAGGGTACAACATTCTTTATCTATTTCATTGGTGCCTGATTGGTTTTCTATCATCCCAGTCTTGTATGAGGAGTTATCTGTAGCCAAAGGCAACTCTTGCAAGGGACCATGGGGTGTTCCAGGTGGGAAAGGGCCTCAGGAGGTCACCTCCAACCTGCAGGGTCAGCCACGAGATCACATCAGGATCCTCGGGCCTTCCCAGAAGTTTATCATATCAGTACTATTACATTTATCAACACAATTTGTAATCTTCCCAGAAAAAAAAATCTAATTAGACAAGAACTATATTCTATAAGCCCATGTTGATTGACACTACTTGCATTAATCCCTTTAATTCTTTACTAATTACATGCCCTATCAGCAATTCCATTATTTTGTCTAGGATTAATGTCAGGCAGAAAAATCCGTGGGTTTGTGAGCCACCATGTTTATCCTTAAAAAATAATGGCACACAGCTAAAATTCTTCCACACAGATGTAATGTGCTGGTATTTACGTTCTCCATATTTATTATCTCTAATTAAGAGCTGCTACACAATCCTCATTCAATATAAAAGGTGTTTTATTGTTAAAGGACATGATCACACAGTCTCCCTGTTTCCCTTGTAAGGAACAGAAATATTTATTGAACTCTTCAAAATTCTGTTCAATATTACTAACAACACTATCATTTTCATGTAGCACTGAGCTATTGTAAACACAGTTATTCCACTCAAGAAAGAGAGCTGCATTTCTATGGGGATTTCATTTTGAAAGCCATATGTTGGAGCCTTGTGCTGCAAATACTAAAAATGTGCTTGGAATTCCTAAAATTATACTTGAAAATATCCAGACACAAAAACAATTGCATCTAACATAGAAGAAATTCTATATTAGACCTCATTTTTGCAGATCAAGGGGAACTGATGACAGAATGTAAAAATATAGCAGCAGCTTAGGTACAAGAGACTGATTTGATTACATTTGTTATGTGCAAATAGAATAAAGTCCAAATGAGTAATGTATCTACTTGATGATTTCCAATGCCAGCTTAACAAAGCTGAAAATAATTACAAAGCAAAACAACTGAAAGTAAGAATTTGAGCAGGAATATGTGACTGATAATTGGGAACTGTTCAAGATAATTTTCCTCCCTACACAGAGGAACCACAAGCCCATGGAAAAGAAAGAAGGCTGAGCTGGCAAAAAAAAGCTGCTCTGGCTTGGAGGACAAGCAAAAGCCAAATCATAAAGTGGAAAATAAATGGGAAATTCTTCTCCACAGAAGAAGAATGGTAGAAATTCACTACAAGAAATGGTAGTGGCAATGAATAGAAGTCAGTATAGGAAATTTACAAAACTGATAAGGGATGCATGGGTTGGAGAAAAAAAAAAAGACAGAGGGGACAAAAGAGGAAATGAAAGTTTTGTCTTCTGTGTGCAGGTCACAGATTCAGATCAGTGAAAACAGCAAAGGTGCAAGGCAATGTGCTGCCTGAGCTGGGCACTGTCCTGGGATGGAGAGGGGACAGGACAGGCAGAACCTGAGTGAGACACAGGATCCTCTCCAGGTGGGTTCCTCTCGTGGGGCTGTGCACACACTGGGTGTCCCTGCAGCATTACCAGCACACTGGGAGAGGATTTTGCCCAGTCAAAGGCTGCAAGGCATCTTCTAGAATTAAAAAACCACCTTTGCTGCCCTCAGCTCTGTGCAGCCAACCTCAAACCCGTGGCTGCACAAGCTGTGGGTAATAACACACAACCCGTTACATCATCCTTGTGCTGTGGGTCCTTCCAACCCATCTCCAATAAAACAAAGGACTAAGAATGAGGGATGTGGAGAAAATCCAAGGCTTCAGAACAACAGCGTGTACAGCAGGCAGAGCCAGTCCCAAAACAGGGATTCCAGGCAGCATGTGAATGCTCCAAAGCCTCCCTGACCCCCACATCTGCCAGGTTTTCCCCTACAAAAATACCTCAGGACATGATGACTGTGAAATCCTGATATAAAGTATGCTGGGCTGCAGAGGAGCAGCAAAGCTCCTTGAGAATAAATGCAGTTATGAAAGCCAGGAACACACAAACACTCCTGGAGCCATGCACAGTGCCCAGAGATCCAAAGCAGAACGTGTCACTCCATGTCTGCACTCACTGAGGGTGTCCCAGCTCCACATGTGGGTCTGAGCCAGCTCCCAGCCAGGGAGGTCAGGAGAAAACCCTTTGGGGCAGGTTGTCCCACAGCTGGAGCTCTGCAGCCCCTCCTGCCTTGCTCATGGCACAGAAGACACTGCTTTAACCAGCCCCTAAATTCTTGTCCTGCAGTGGCACCATCTACTGAATTTCCCAATTCCTCTGAGGGTGTCCAGCACCTCACAGAAAATGGCTAAATAATAGCGAGACAGCATGGTCGAGTGTGTCTTGAAAAAGCAAAAAAGGTTTCAATAAAAGAGGAAAAAATGGAAAAATAAAAGAACAAAGCTGCTCACAGTGTAGGGACAGATCCCACACACCTGCTGCAACACCCCGAGAATGCACTGAGAAGCCTGTGCTGTCCCTTAAGTATTGAACAATTTAGGTGGTTTTTTAAGCAAACAGCTCAATAGAGAATAGCTACCTTTGTGAGGATCAGGTAAAGAGATCTATCAGTGTTTTTGTCTTGGCTTGAGCCAATTCTGCCAGGAGGGCAAAGAAACTTCCAGTGTTCTTCCCTTAAAGGTCTTGGGATGATTCTTAAACCTTCCCCTATTGAGACACCTGCTTGGTGTGGGGTGCTTTACTACAACCATCCAACAAAAACACGAGGACCCACTGAACCACAGCTGCAGTAGATAATTTGGAGTCCTTTCCAACCTGAACAGTTCTGTGATTCTCACCAAGACCCAAATGTCCTGTCAATCTTCTGCCAGATGCTCCCCCAAACCCAAGGTGCTCCCGAACACTTCATTAAGATGATACACAGCAAAACAACCATTAAGGTGGCTCAGGTTCTGTGACTGAGCCCAGAGAGAACAAAGACTCCACTCTGTGCTCTCCCTCCAACCCAGGATCCACAGGAAGATCATTTAACACACTGGAACAGGACAGACACAACCAGGTCTCCCACAAGAACCAGCTGCTCTCTATGCACACAGTTGGTAAAAAAAAAAAAGCTGCTCTGGCTTGGAGGACAACCAAAAGCCAAATCATGAAGTAGAAAATAAATGGCAAATTCTCCACAGAAAACAAGAAATGGTCATGGCAATGAATAGAAGTCAGTATAAGAAATTTCACAAAGCCATAAGGGATGCACAGGTTGAAGGAAAATAAAATATGGGGGATAAAAGAGGGAATGAAAACCCTCACTCATGAGGGAGAGGATGCTTGCACAGCAAAGATGTTTTTGCAAAGCAAGGTTGTTGAGGAAGGTTCTTAAGGGTTAAATTCCCTGGCTGTCTCCTCCTCCTCTCCACCACCTCCCTCCTCCCCTCTCCAGCAAAGGATCCTGGTGAAAGATCTGTGCTCTGTATTCGATATGCACCCAGAGAGACTCTGGTCTGGCCTTTTTAATAAAGGGCAATTCCTTTGCATTCTCAGACGTCCCCTAAAAACCAAACTCTGATATTTCTGCCGGGTTATTACTCTGGTCTGTAGATGTCTTCAGACTGAGGAAACCCATTTGCTCTGCAGGTGTGACCTGCTCCCGCACTGCTCAACAGATTCTCCCTGGTAAGAAAAGCCCCTCTAGAGAAACTGGTGCTTGGAGCCAATTAAGAGACCTCTTCCACCTTCTGTTTTGCCAGTTTTTGTTGGCAGCTGCACCCAGTCCCTGTGGCTGCCACACCAGTCCTTACAACGTGCCACATAAAAGAGAAACTGGGGAAACAGCGTGTGGAGCCTCAGGAAAAAGGAGGTGCCTGAAACACTCCTGGCCTGACTTTTTTCCTAACCTGTGTGCCATTCTTAATGAGTCACTTCATGATTCAGCTTGCACAGCAACATTAATTAACTCTGGAGGATGTAAGAGCTGCCTGGCACCGAGATAAATTTAACACTGGAGGTGAGCAGAATCCCCAAAACAACCAGCAGAGGAGAAGGGTGTTCCTGGAACCAGGGGGAAGTGAATCCCTGGTTCCCCAAAGTGCAACTGCTCAGCAGCACTTCTGAGCACAGGGCCAGCTCTGGTTAACCACAGAGAACCACCCAGGGTGGGAAAGAGCCATTCTGCAGAGCCCAAAGGCTCAAGCTCTTCAACATCTTGGTCAAAATCCTCATAGATGGAAAGGCTGCATTAAACTCCTCAAACTACAGCCCTAGAAAGTCTTTCTTGCTATTCCAAGCGGACAGAGTGAAGCAGGGAGGGAATTTAGGTCCACATTAAGTTTAAATGCAGGGCTTGGAAGCAAGGGCCTCCTTTGGGTTTAGATTCACAGATTCTTATCTCTTCAGACGTGGTAGCCTGACCTCCTGCATCATCCAGGTGTCCTAGGTTACAATGTAAATTGTGCCCACAGTCTGTATTCCATCCCCATCCCCAGGAGCTGCTGGAACCAGCTGGGGCAGTGTTTCCCTTCTCTCCTGTCCATGGCCCAGCAATGCCGTGCCCATGGCTCATGGGGAACTCCCTGCGGGAGCTGTCTCTGGTTCATGGGCCAGCAAGGAGCCACTGCAGGGCTCAGAGAATGAGATCAGCCCATGGGGAGATGCTCCGCCCAGGGGGAGGAGCCAAGCATTCCCACCTGGATAGAATCTGGGATTTGGGACAGCACAGGGAGCCCTGACCCACTGGACTCCCAGAGGACAAGAGCTGCCAGACCTTTCTACAGGAATCACTGCTTGGACAAGAGCATTTCATCTGCACTGCTGCCACCACCCTAACAGGGTGTCAGGTTGTGTTCTGACTCTGTCAGTGGTTTTTTATGTACTATTGCTTTTATTTTATTTTACTTTCTTTTATTTCTTTTCTTTTCCTCTTATTAAATTGTGTTTCTGACTTGGAGTCTCTCACTGGTTTTGCTTTCAAACCAGCACACAGGTCATGCAATTACTTTTTTAAAAAATCTGTATTGAGCCCCTTAACTTCTGTTTGAGCTATGGAGTCTTTCTGAGCAAGACACGCATTCTTGATTTGAGGAGATCAAACCATGGAGAATCTATCGCATACCCTGATAAACTGTTCCAGAGTTTAATTACTCTCACTGTTAAAAATTTGTACCTTATTTCCAATTTGAATTTGTCTGGCTTCAGTTTGCAGCCATTGGGCCTTGTCATGCCTTTGAGAGCTCAATTAGAGAACGTTAAAGCATCAGATACCATTTCCATCTGTCAGTGCTTAAACACAGAAACCTCAGTAGCTGATTCTCATGAGGGTTTTGGCAGGATCTGAACTACCAGCAGTAACTTTCTGTCTGTCTTCAGAACTGACTTGGAAGCCAAGTAAAAATGGTGAATTAAATTGGTTTTTCATAATTAGTGCTTCTTGAGAAAGCTGGGAAATGCATAGATCTGGTTAGAAAAACCTTGAATTCATCTTGATTTTATCCAGATTCATTTTTCTCCACTGGAATGTTTTACTGGAAGAGCTCAGCTTCAAAGGATGGCATTGAAGGCCTCATTGCACCCTCAGAGCTGAGTGTGTGGCACTCACACTGGGAATGTGAGAGAGCTGGACACGTGGTGTGGCTGAAACTGCTCAGAGTGATGGAAAAATGAAACTGCAGATCCCTGGATCACAACTGACACAATCATCTCTGCTGTGACTGCAGTGGAATGAACCCAGAATGGTTTGAGTTGGAAGGGACCTTAAAGATCATCTTGTTCTACCCCAACATCTCCCCCTATCCCAGGGTGATTCAAGCCCCATCCAGCCTGGCCTTGGACACTTCCAGGGATCCAAGAGCAGCCACAGCTGCTCTGGGCACCCTGTGCCAGGGCCTCACAGGGAAGGATTTCTATCTAGCATCTAATCTAAATCCTCCTCTTTTCATTTAAAACTGCTCCCCCTTGCCCTACCACTATGTGCCTATCACTGGCTGCTCTCTTCCATTCCCAACTTAACCCAAACTCCTCCTGCAAGAATGTTGGAGGATTTTACCTCTCCCACCTCCCTTCTTCTCCCATGGAGCAAGTTTTTGACAAACCACTGGCAAAAATAATCCACATGTTCAAACAAATATTGAATGCCATCAGCCCCGATGCAATGGGGCAGGCACTCTCCTTGGCAGCTGTCTGTCTGCAAATGGTGATATTTTCTCTCTCTAAAGAGCCACAAACAACTTTTAAACAACAAAACAAGCACGGAGTGAGAGCCAGGCACAACTCACACATCCAGGCTGCCTGGGTTTGAAGGCATGGTGCACTCAGTGCCTGCTGCTGGGCGAACTTTAGATGGATGGTTGGGAAAATGGGGCTTGTGATGGAGCCAGACTCACAATCTCATTTCTGGAGCTGCCACCACAACTCCTGCATGTGAGAGGTTTTTTCCTTGCTACTCCAACACGCTGCTCACGAGGCAGCTGCTGGGATGAGCTATGCTTCCTGCAGAGTGGGACTTGCCTGCTCGAGGCAGTGCTGCCATATTCTGCCACGGAATTAATCTGCCATGTGACAGGCAGACAGAGCACTTGAATACACCCAGAGCCCAGAGAATTTCACTGTCTATCACCAGGGATATTTCCTCTGTGCAAGCAGCCTCCATCATGATCAGGGAAAAAAGGAACCAAGTTTATATGCTAGACAAATGTATGTTTGCCAGCCTGTCAGTAAATTATTACTTAACCTGAGCTATTACTTTCCCCACTGCTTTTCTTATTTAGCCTGAAAGCACAAGATACAATCACAAAGAACAGGATTCAGGTGAGCCTATGTGCAAGACTTCACAGCTGTATGGACTGGGATAAATATTGCAGCAAATGTTTAATGTGTGTTCAATTCAGCCACAGACACCTTTTGTCATGGTAAGTGTTCAGAAAATGGAAACAGGTTACAAAGGTCTATTCTCTCCTAAAAACATTAAATGCTCACCTGAGGGAGAATGATTCCTGTGTCTGATATTTGCTTCTCTAAGGCCAGGCCCAAAATGCTGAGGGAAGAGACTCAGGCAGGAGCTCAGAGGTAATTTGGAGGATGATAATTCATCAAGAATCCACTGCAAAAGCAGAGATGTATCTGGAAATGGAAAAAAACTCACAAGTTCTATCAGCTTTCCTCTGGCCACCTCAGGATTGATCCCAAACCTTCATCTGTCCACAGAAGGGAAACCCTACAAAAGGCACCTCTGTGAACCAGGGGATCCCAAATGTTCTGCTGACCTCTGGGACAGCCCAGCCCACCTTTGCTGGTGCCTCTCTCAGAGTCAGATTTTCCTCTCTCAGAGCCAGATTTTCCCAGCCCATGGACAAGAGATCAGACAGCAGGAGGTCAGGCTCTTTAACCACATTCCTCAGGTAATCTGTCCCATAGATTCCTGTTACTGAGCCTTTTTTTTGACCCTGTAACCTTGGCCAACTCAATCTTTCTATTATCAGGAGGAAATAGTGATAGTTTTTATTGTATCTACCTGTCTTAGATTTATTGTGCCCAGGAGGATGGCTGTGTTTTCTATTAAAAAGTGTCTTTATTTTACCATATCACTAAAAGAGAGAAGTATGCAGGTCCTGAAAGCTGTTCAGCCCAACCACCTCATACTTAATATTTTCTCTTTGCTAAAGAAATGGCAGGAGTTACTAAGGCCCTAAATTAGCAAAACTCCTAAGTATAAATGTACCTTAAAAATACATGCTTAATTTCCATTTAGATCATGGGAAATTACAGCCCAATCCCAGCAGGCACCTCCAGTTTTTTATATGTACATTTATAGATATATAATTACAGGTTAGTGGAATGAAGCACGTGCCTGAATACGCTGCTGAATCAAAGCCCCAACACCCTCCACACCAACCCTGCAGCAAAACACGACAGCATTATTGGAAACCCCATTAGCAGCGAGCACGTCCCAATAAAACAATAAAACACAATTTTAATGCCTGGAAACATCCTGTTATCTAACCTAACCAAAGCACCAGCTGCATGACAAGAGCTGCATTTGATCTTTTTACACACAACACCAGCTCATAAACGAGTTAGGAAACACATTGAACCAACAGCCCACGAGTTACTTTCAACAACCTCACAATGTCAGCACAGGCGATAAAATTAGCCCGTTGGAGTCTGTGATTTTGGCATGATTATCTGCTAATTATGCTCTGTAAGCTGAGAGGGGTGGGCTTAGCGGCTCGCCGGGGGCTGCTGGCTGCCTGTCTTCCCACAAAATTTGCTCACAAGGCATCTAAAAATAACTTTATAGACAACTCTTCCTCTGGAGGGAGAGGCAGGGCAAAACAAAAGAGTGTAGATGTTTAACCTCTTCGTGCCCAAATATCCAGACATAGGGTGAGGTGAGCAAGGCCCACATTAGCAGAATGGAATCCTTTGGCAGCTTTACGTCAAGGACCCAAGGCCTAAATCCTGCTGGTTTCTCATTTCCTCCAAATTCAGTTTCCTGCATCCTCACATCTGTATCCTCCCTGTCCCTAGGGTGTCTCACATGTGGTCACTGCCTTGTTCCATGAGCTGGGTGATTTCAGCCCCACGTGGAGCTTTGGGGCTCTGCTACACCATCCCTGCCAGCTGAGAATGCCCTGCTTTCCTTCCCAGAGGTGACAGGGTGTCGTGTCCTGATGGCAGCACAGGCTCTATGCTCATGCAGAAAATGTGAGCAGAGGCTGGCCCAGCAGCTTTCCCATCTCCAGCCTTCTCTGCCCTGCTTCTACTGATGGTTTAAGTTTTATCTTTCATGTTTTCAGGTTCTGTGCTGCCCAGGGGTGCAGCTCTGAGCTCACAGTCAGTGTCACTCAGCTCTCTGCACACAGCAGGGACACAAAACAAATCCTTGTCCTGCTGCACACCAAGGACAACTTTCAGCCCAACAGCACAAACAAGGGTGGCTGGAGGGAGGAACAAGAAGGATGGGAGCTCACAGCCTGGAGCTGGGATTGGACAATGAAACCCCAATGTGCAAATGGACCAAAACTTATAAAAGTGTGAGACCTCATGACCAGTCAGTCATTTTCTTGTGACCATTTTGGGTCCACCTTGGGTGTATCCCTGGCCAGGCCCTGTCCTGCCCAAGGTGTACCCTAAAGGCCTTTCAATAAATCCCTGCTTTATTCTCCAGCTCTGTCCAGTCTCTGTTTCAGCTCAGCCCTCCCAAGGCATCACCACTCCCCCAGCATCAGCTGCTGACTCCCACCCAACTCTTATTTTATGCACATCCATCCCAACTCTTTTCAAAGGCTGAGAGTTGTCTCTGTCCTGGAGTACACAGGGGAAAATATGATGATGTTTTTGTCACAGGCATACAACACACGATCATTTTCACTGGCTCTCCTGATGGAGCAAATCTATCAGAAGACTGAAATAAGCTAAGTGGATGAAACACAAGCAAAAATTTATCCACTAAGCAATTCTATTAGGTTACAGACCAAAGGAGGTTATTGATTCAAAGAGCACAGCGTGAGGGACTAAATACTTATGAGCATCAAAGCCCCACTGCAGTCAATTACTGCTCACAGCTCCACTGGAGCTCCACGTCAGGAAAGGATGAGTTGTTCCAGCAGCAGTGACTTGGTGGAAAATGTGCTGTTAGTGCTGAATGAGATAGAGCAAATAGAAAAACTAAAAACAAACGATTATACAGGGGATGTTTAAGCTCCTCAACAAACTAATTATGCTGCTGGTGAAAAGCAAGGCAGGAAGAAGCACAGAAACTCAAATACAGGCTGCACACAGCACTGGACTTTATACAAAGGTCAAATTATCAGTTTTTAACACAAAATTCATAAGACACCAAGCTTATCCACTTCTTGGTGATGTTTTTCATTGCAAGGTTATCTCCATATTCAGCCTGAAGAATTTTTGTCAGTCCAACAGCAGCCAGCAACATTAACAGCTGTTAGGGTTTGTCCTAGGTTACACTGTCAGCTGTGCCCACAGTCTGTATTCCATCCCCATCCCCAGGAGCTGCTGGAACCAGCTGGGGCAGTGTTTCCCTTCTCTCCTGTCCATGGCCCAGCAATGCCGTGCCCATGGCTCATGGGGAACTCCCTGCGGGAGCTGTCTCTGGTTCATGGGCCAGCAAGGAGCCACTGCAGGGCTCAGAGAATGAGATCAGCCCATGGGGAGATGCTCCGCCCAGGGGGAGGAGCCAAGCATTCCCACCTGGATAGAATCTGGGATTTGGGACAGCACAGGGAGCCCGACCCACTGGACTCCCAGAGGACAAGAGCTGCCAGAGCTTTCTACAGGATCAGTGCTTGGACAAGAGCATTTCACCTGCACTGCTGCCACCACCCTAACAGGGTGTCAGGTTGTGTTCTGACTCTGTCAGTGGGGGTTTTTTGTACTATTGCTTTTATTTTATTTTACTTTCTTTTTTCTTTTCCTCTTATTAAATTGTGTTTCTGACTTGGAGTCTTTCACTGGTTTTGCTTTCAAACCAGTACAGGGTTGAAGTCTCCCTGACACAGCAGGTGGGTGACATCCACAACAATACACAGGTAAAAGCAGAATTACAAGAAACAAAATACTGCCAGCTTCCAAAAAAAATAAGAGCCACTCCAGAGAAGCAGAGTTAGAGGCAAACCCTGGAGCTAAACCTCAACAAGGATCCTAAACTTTAAAAATCCTTCATACTGCCATGCAGACAAGATGTATTTCTTTAAAGGCTTCATTTTTGGAGGTTGCTGAAAAGGAAATGAAGACATTTGCACATCTTGTTCCCCTTTTTTGTCTTTTAAGCCAGAATGAAGACACGAGCCAGGCCTATTATGTATCAAACCAAAAGAACACACTTGCAAGTCTCCCGATGTTTGCCCATCATTATTTCCACTCCCAGATAAGGCTAAGCTCCAAAAGAACCTCAGTTCTGCTGAGGGAAATGCACAATATTGCTGGCAGAATTGAAGGATTGCTTCCCTTTTTCCTCAATAATCCCCCCTCCCTGTACAGCTCCTCTGTGGATAGATTAAATTATTTTTTAAAGCCAGTTTTTCTTTCTGTAGTGTCACCACTGTTTTCCAGCAGAAGCAAACACACATAAACACGAGTGCCATGAGTTCAAGCTGATTTAACAAATCCCCCTGTTCTCCAATCCCATTATTCCTCAGCCAGGCTGGCTAACATCAGCTTCCAGGAGTCACAAGGAGTTGCCCCCTCCCCACAGTGTGGGACCCACCGGGGGCTTTGTTTTCCAAGTGTGTGGTTTGTATTCTTTTTAATCCTCAGCTGCTGAAAATGAATTGAGGATCTAGGACAGCTGCTGGAGGCTGTGGTGAGGTGGTGATTTAGGAGGGTTTGTGAAGCCAGGCACCCTGCATTCTACAGAAAACTTTGTATTCCACAGAGATGTTTTAAAATAATAGGCTAGGAGGGGATACAGCTCTCATATTTTCTCATGTAAATTGTTTTCCTTCACCTTTTCTTTATTCTGTTGGCTGATGCCGAGGATTAAAAGTGTCAGCATGTGGAAATCATGCAGACAAGCCCTCAATAAACCATTTTCACCCAACCTGCAGATCATCAGGCCTTATTCTGTGAGCTGAGAGACAGAAACCAGTGGGTGCTCTGTGACCTGAGCTGTTTGCAACACAAAATGTCACAAAAAAGAGCCAGCTCTGATTGATATGGGATTGATTTGGGGATTATTGGTATTCATTCTTTCCCAGCCAGCTGGTTTGGAGCAGGGTGAGAGCTGCTGTGTGGGCAGTCCAGATGGACACTCAGAGCCAGCCTGTGTCCTCCTGGACACTTCTCTGCCCAGTTCCAGGCTGTGGGAATGCATTTTCACCTCCAGGGAGGGAGCAGGGATACAATTCATGCCATCACTTACACATCTTGCACGGCTGGACATAACACAACCCTGCCCCAGGAGCCTGAGCAGGAGTTAATTCTCTGTGCAAACATCCTGCTGGGAAAGGAAAAGCCCTGGTGCACACAGTGGAGCTGAACTTTCACCTGCAGCTCCCCCAGCCCTGCAGAGCTTTCTCTTTGCACCCCAGCAGAACTCCAGCAGACACCATTTCTGTGCCATGCCAAGAGGAGGAGTGTGACTGTTCTGCTTCTTTTTCTCTGCCAAGGTCAGGATTGATACACAGGAGTCACTGTTCATGTTTACTTGGATGTTTGTTGTTTCTTATCTATTTACAGACTCGCGAGCTGTGAGCTCTAACCAGCAGGTTAGAGAAATGAGGTAAAATGGAGCACCTCTCTATCTTTACAAGGACTTTTCAAGGATAATCTGTCCAATTGTGAAATGCCACCTGAATCATTTTTGCTTTAAACCCAATAACTAACTACTTGGAGTCTGCAACAGACTCCATCAACCATTACAGAAAACCCCCCAAACCCATGAAGAAAAAGGAAGAAGGACCCACACAATGCCCAAAGCCCTCCATCTTGTCTCACATGTATTACTATATACTAAAATCTTAGATTTAAGTTTTTCACCCTGTGAGGTCACACAATACTGTTCAAACCACACACCCACAACCCCAGTGCCATCACTCAATCTCAGGACCTGTCCCAAGGCCTAAAGTCAAATGTGGTGTTTGCTTGAGTGTCAGCACCTTTTAGCACAGAAAGCCTGAAATTTTCAGCCTCTGGAGTTCCAACAGAGCAGAGGACAAGGCACCATCACCTTGCTTCAGATTTTGCAGTGGCCAGCACCTACCAATTCTCTCTCTCAAAAAAACCCAAAAAAACCCAAAAAAACAAAACACAACAAAACAACCCCCCCAAAAAAAAAAAAAAAAAAAAACCAAACCAAAAAACCCCTCAAAGAAACAAAACAAAACAAAAAAAAGCCTGGGTTGTAAAGGCTTTGTGGGTACAAAACCCATCAGGTTACGAGTTTTTTGAAACCATCCATTTTCTGCCCAGCAGAGGGGTGTGAGTGCTGAATCATAGATCCAGCAAATTAGAAAACAACACATTTTGTTGAGAGGAAAGTGTTTAATCTGAATGCTTGATCAGAACCAGCCCAGGTTTAACTGAAGGGTTGCCATGATCTAGGCAGGGTTCCCACACTCTTCAAGAAGCTCGAGATTTAAAGCAAATCTATCCTGCATGGGATGTTCTTACCACATATAAAATACCTGAGGTCTGAGTGAGACCCACCAAGGACTTGCTCAAGTCCAGGACACCACCAGTCACACCTGAGGCTGCCCGTGAAGCCCATGGCCATACCTGAGTGCCAGGCAGCCACTGAAACTAAATTTGTCACAGCCTGTTACTATCAGAAAGGTCACGCTCCCTGAGAGCCTCCAAGGTCCAAGATTAATTTTGCATCACAAATACTTTGTTCACACATTCAGAATAGATCAAATTAAATAAAAATGGAATATTTAAGAACTCTATAAAATTCTTGCCATGGGAGAGTGGAAAATCAGGATAAAGGAGACAATTTGTACAGTCCATTGACCACCTCCGGGTCCCAGCTGGTTTGATACCACCCCTTCCCACATCAGCACGTGCTTCCTGCCACAGCCTGGCTGAGCACAACATGCATGACACATCCTGTCAGCACCAAAGCATTCCTCATCCACATCTCAGGAATCTGCAACGTGCCAAGTCAGTTGTCCTCCTGCTGGCAATTTCACAGCGTCTAGACCATGGACTGCACTTGATTTTCTCCCCTGCTTCACTCACCCATCAATATCCAAAGTCCTTCTTCCCTCAAAACAAGTGTTTCATTTTATTTAAAAAGACATCATCAACCTACTGGTACCAAATTGGTACCAATTCCACTGCGTGTATAAATTTATACTTCCATTAATCAATACTTACTGATAGACGAAGTGAAGGAGCAGCTGTCTGGGCACATGTGTTTAGCATCAGTTCATGGCTATAAGCTAAATATACCTCCCATGGCTCCCAAAACCTCAAACAAAGAGCTGCTGTTCACTCGAGATGCACAGCCAGGGTCAGGTAAAGGTTAGGAGTTATCCCTATCTCAAGGTTACTTACACAGAACATAAACTCCAGGATCAAGTTGCAGAGTCAGCAGCAATTGCTCACTCAAAGTCAATCACCTTCAGCAGAGACCAAGCAAAAGCAGAGGCCTTTGGGCCTGCCCAGCTTCCAGGAGTGAACCCTGCTGTTATCAGCTTTCCTTCTCCAGGGAGCCTGCTGAGATATCAGGGCTCCTACTGCCAGCCCTGGGCAACAGATTCCAAACAGCATCACTGCTAACATTTCTTGGCATATTTTGGAGCGACTTCAGGTTCAGCAGAGCAGGAGAAGCGAGGTGAGGTGGGGATGAGAGGTGTCAGGGGGCTGTGAGGGTCTGACTGCCCAGACATGGAGCAAGCTGTTCTTTCACCCCACTGTCCAAGGGAGTTGTGGGGCACAAGGACTGCTCTGGTACACTCTCATTTAACAACCAGATGCCACAAGGGGTGCTCAGCTCATCCCTCACCCCAAAGGTTGGGTAAGGAAGAACAATGTTGTCTTTCTGAAGGACAGCCAGGAAACCCAGCAGACCAACCTGTTTGTGATTTTCACATGTGTTTAAGAAAATACAGAGCCTACTAATCAGGTGGGATAAAAGGATAAAAGCATGAACCACTGTTATGCCTTAAATTTGTGCACTCACTGAGGCAAAACCTGAGACTTCAACTTGCAAGTCCATTTTTCAAACACAAGCCTTCCCCTTAGGAATATCCACCAAGATCTTGCTTGCTTTAAAGGCATTTCTTCTGAAGTGCAGGCTTGAATGCACTGTCCAGATTCAAAGTTCAAGCATCTGATGGGCTGCTCAGTATTTTGAAGGTGATAATCCATCTTAAAATTGAGGAGCCAAACTGCTCACACTGTCACAAGAGAGCCAAGCACACATTTGGAAGAAGCCCCATTCCCATCTGCCTGCAGACTGCCCTTAGCAGTGTGAAGCCTTGATGAATTCCTATCCTGCCACAAAGGAGAATTGCAAGGCTCAGGGCTGCATTTTCTGCAAAGTGCTCTGAAACTCTTCTATCAAAGCTATAAATAAATACCAAATATTGTATTACTGGTACAGACTCCCCAAAGAGGTTATGGGTGTCCTGGGAACAGCCAAGACCTGGGTGGACGAGACTGAGCAAGATAAAGATGTCCCTGCTCATTACAAGATGACCTTTAAGGTCTCTTCCAACACAAACTGTTCTGGGATTCCATGGTGTTTTCCTATTGCACCAGCCCTCTTGTTAGAGAGCAGAAATGAGCCGGGACACAGACTTCTGGTTTATCACAGCATAAAAGGGTCTGGCTCATTCCTCTTCACAGCTCAGCCATCCTGATTCCAACCATTCCCTGACCCTGGCTGCAGCAGCTCCTGCTGTGGGTTTCCCTTGCAGCCTCTGACTGCTGGGATTTCCTGCTAAATTCTGACTGCAGGGATTGATTTGCAAACTCTG
Source organism: Acrocephalus arundinaceus (assembly GCA_021534815.1). NCBI lineage: Eukaryota > Metazoa > Chordata > Aves > Passeriformes > Sylviidae > Acrocephalus > Acrocephalus arundinaceus. Next base: position 1,932,148 of record JAJEOU010002598.1, read on the forward strand.
ACTGCAGCTTTTCCCCAGCTAGACTGTGACTGCAGGGATTAGTGTGCAGTCTCTGAGTGCAGCTTTTACCCAGCCAGACTATGACTGCAGGTTCCAACAACAGGCTCTAAGTACAGACCCAGACTGACCTCACAGCAGTGATTTCTTCCCCAGGATCCTTCTTCTTCCTCATGATCCTCTCGTTCCTCCTCAAGGCTCCTCTTCCTTCATGATCCTCCATAATGATTCCCCCACCAGCCAACCCAACTCCCTTTTATCACCCTGACCTTTATTGGCTACAGCTGTGACTCATTAGGGGCAAGGCTGTGTTGGGTAATTAACACAGCTGTTAATCAGGGACAAGATCACCTCTAATCCCTTCTCCTACACTTTCCCTCTGCCCTCAGCCAGGCTGTGGGACTCTCCACATCCCACATTTTCCGTGTCAAAGGGAGAAACCTTTTCTCCCTTACTAGATTACTCTTCCTTGCTTAAATAAACGCTCATGAGTTTTCATGTGGCTGTAGCACCTGCCCAACAACATCCCTGCTGCTCCAGGCAGCCTGGAGCACCCCCGGCTGTCCCAACGTCAGGAGCAGAGAAGGGGAACAGCTCCTGTTAATGTTTCATCCTGCATGGAAAACAAAATCTTGGAGCCCCTGCACCCAACCCTGCACCTGCCAAAGGCTTTGTGCACCTGGCCTGAGAAGCACATCCCAGCAAAGGCTGGGGGAGCCCTCACCTGCCCCATGTGTTGCATTTTTATTTTATTCTGTCCCTCCCTTTTTCACAGGGGTAGGTGGGAAAACAGAAGAAAAATCGCACATTGACATCAGAAGTCATCAATCATTTGCTGAAAAAAGATGAATAATAGAACAAAAAGGAGAAAGAGAGAGAGAAAAGGGTCAAGGCTGGTCCTTCAGTATGAAAATGCCTGTCCTGGTGAAATATACTGTAAATTAGTCTGAGACAAGGGAATTTGGAGCCAGCAGGATCTCCAAGCTCACTTAATATCAACTCCAGAAACATTACACTAATGGATTTTTAAATATGATTTACAGGATGCTCTATCAGGGAACATGGAGTGGATGGAGGGAAATGAAGAGCTGACCTGGCATGAGTGATGTGCTTTGGGAAGGCAGGTGCTGCCTCCCTGCTGCAGGAGCAGAAGTTGGGTGGCAAAGGAAGAGAAGCATTTTGAGGGCAGCACAGCTTGAGGGTGGGTGGCCAGCCCTGCACTTTGGAAATGCCACTCAAAGTGCCCAATTTGCAAATCAGAGCAGAGGGGATTTAGGCACACGCTTCCCATCAACAACACAGTTGGAATATTTGGAAACCTGCACCTCACAGAGTTTTAATGACCTGCACCCACACACAGCCTAACTTCAAGGCACAAAATCCTAAACTTCTTTTGGGGTGTAAGAGATTGAACCACAGACTCCTCTATGCAGGGATGCAATTGTGCATGTGCTTCTGTGCTCCCTGATAAAAATCCCAGCTTTTGTCCATAAAAACATCCTAAATACATTGAACATCTCTATCAGGATGAATTTCAGTGATTTAAAGGGGGAAGACGAAGCCCATCCACAGATCCCTTTGAAAATTCCCTGCATAGGCTGAATCCCCTCACAGGGATGGAGGAAAATCCCCCCCAGCAGCACAGGGTGTTCCTTCACCAGCATTGGCAGAGATTTGTGGATGGAGAGCAAACAAGCTGCTACCCACCACAAGAGCCCAGCCCTTGGTAATACAGGACTTGTCAGTAGAGCAGTGCAGAGTGAGGCTGTCCAGCCCTCTGTCCCCCCATGCCAAGGACAAACCAGTGGCTCTGACTGGGGAGGGACAGACCCAGCAAAGCATGGAGCCAACACTTCAGTTTCAGCATGTTAGGAGCTGCCCCCTGGCCAGCAAAGCAATTACACCTGGGAATAAGAGGATTAGTGTGCAGGGTTTGGGATTAAACACTGACCAACATGGCCAGGATGCTGTCATTCCAGTAATTTTCACCTGTCCAGACCTCTTTTTTTAATAGTTCATTTTTTTAATTAAAATGTCCTTCTAGAGAGAAAATAAATCCTTGCTCAGCTTCATGCTCTGTTTCTAATCTGGGTCGATTAAGAGGGTAACCAAATAAAACAAACACAAATAACGCCTCTGTAACAATCTCCTATAGCATCATCATGTGATTCTGACAATGTATTTCAAATTATTAACAACTCTTAGCAGCTCTATTCATCATCATCTTCAGTGTCAAGATACTTCAAGAGTCAAGCGAGCTTTTAATGAGCCCTCAGACTGAAAGAGGAAATATATATCCAGTGCATAGTGCTTTAATGATCACCTAATTCCTTTTATTTTGTCTCCTGTAATGATTTATGAATTAGGCAGAAAGAGCAGAGACATTTGAAAAACACTCGTGTACACAATATCCAGAAGAAGACAAACTTGCATTTATATAGATTGACTACATATGTCTGGATTTTATATATAACACTGGAGATTCGTGCTGACGTTTGTTTTCCCTTATAAGCCCAAGATGTTCTCAGTGCACAAGTCGCCGTGTAATTATGGATTTGTCATATTGATTTAAACTCCTACAGCCCACGGGCTTGCCTGCTCGCCTTTGTGTTTTATACCAGCACAAAGAAAACAGCTCAGAAAGGTGGTTCTTTAGCTCCAGGGGTATTAATGAGCTGTTCCTCACGGGCTCTGCCTCTCTCCCTCACTGACCTCAGCTCACACCCCCCCCCAGTGAAATGACTTCCATCTGTTGGCAGCACAGGGGACGAGAGGTGCTGGACGTTTCACAAATGCAGGTGACCCCTCTGACCCTCTCGGTGTAAGCACTTAAAACTTGCTCTCACTTTTTATTTACCCTGCAGTCATATCCCATGAATAAAGGGGAACAATTTCCTCTCTGCGGCAGTGACTACCCTCGGTTAGGTGGATATTCCCTGCAGATGCCTGTTGCAGGGTTTGAGGAGTGATTGGTGATTTCTCAGTGTCCTTCTGGAGACCCTGCAAAGAGCCTGGAGCTGCAGTGCGGCACCACGCTGGGCTCTGTGTAACACCAGGGCTAGGAATCCATCACAGGGAATAAAACAAAGAGCCAAGGCCTTAGTTCCATACACATCTGAAATAAAACCTTCCCTTTGTAAAGAACAGCAGAGGCTGAAGCTTGGTGGGCATGCTGGAATACAGGGAATAGATGTGTGGTGTCACACCTTGCAGGGCAGGAGGAGCCATGGGGTGTTTGTGCTGCAGGCAGCACTTGTCCACAAAGGCCAGGAAATTCCCTTGGCCAGGAAATCTGCCCCTGTGTCCTCATGATTGGGGAGAGCAAAAGCAGCAGAATGGACACCCCCAAGATGTCTCTGGAGAGACTTTCCCCAACAAATTGTGGTTCCCAAAACCTACAGTCAAACCAAGCACGCCCAGCCCCTGCACCAGCTCCCTCAGACACCCACAGCCAGTGTCACCCCAGCCTCACGTGGGGACAGGGTGCAATCTCCTTCCAGCATTAGCAGGGTGACACAAAACATCTGTGGCTTGTTCTGAACGTTCCCCCTGCTGGACTGCAGGGGTCAGTGCCCACATGGGGATGGGAAGAGGAACAGGGACCCCAAGGCCTCGGCCACCCTGTGCCAGGGTGCACAGCTGCTGAGGGAGCATGCAAAGAGAAACTCCTCCTTCACTCCTGGCTTCACTTCCACAGCCATTCCAGTCATCCTGGTGCACCCTAAAGCTGAAAAATGAACTCATGGAACCAAGGGATGCTTTGATTTTGGAGCATGATCACGAGCACACCCAGCTCTGGGCAGTGTGGCAGCAGCACAAGCCTTGGGCAGTGGCCCTTGCCTTCTGAGCTGCTTTTTGGGGCTGAAATCATGACCAAAGTCTTTCCAAAATGCACTGAAGTGTACGACTGCACTTTGGAAAGACTTTGGTCACCAAACATTTGGTCTCCAGAGGACAGTCAGCTCAGTCAGCCCAGCTTCAGCCTAATAATAAAAGAAAAAAAACCCTTGCAACAGAGCTAAAGTGGTAAGATAAAAAAGAATTCTTCAATGAAAGCTTTCAGATGCACAAAATATTGCACACAGGATTTCTATAATTTTTATAAGGTTAATTAATTAGTATGTCTAGCTGGTACATCCAATAGGAAATCAGTTATTCCAGCAACCCTTGGAGCTGGCCCAGGGGCTTCTTTGCCTTATTTATTTGTTATGTCTTAGGTTCTGGTAGAAAATAAGGTGTCCTTGTCAGGAATTCTCTTCTTAAGAATAAGATTAAACAGAATTTCAAGAATGTGTTAGTGTGTGTTTGTTAAACTGTGAGAGAGGGCAGGAAAAATACTGGAAGCTACACAAATATATAGTAAAAATCTACAAGGCTACAAATACATGAAAAATATACAAAAACCTAAAAAATCTTTAAGCATTAGTCCTTTGTCATAAGGACATACCAGACCTGGGTATTCAGAGTGAGCACGTGGACACGGCAGCCAAGAAAACCAACAAAACCCATTTCTACAACAGAATCCCAGAATTTTGGCTGGGTTGGAAGAGAACTTAAAGCTCATTTCATTCCAACCTGCTGCCATGGACAGAGACACCTCCCACCAAACCATTTTATGAAGACTGCTATTTGCCATCACCTTTTTAAGAGAGTTTGTGCTTTCAGCTCCAATATTAATTTCCCAGCTGGAACAACTGCTGGACAATTTCACTAACAAACACTTCTCCATGTCACTGCAGGACTTGTTGACCACCTGCCACCAGCTGCTGTCAAAGGGACATAAAACCCTCATGATGACCACAGGGACTGGAATCCCCCCAGTTTGTGGTGATTCTCCCACAGGCTGGATTCTCCCCAAGTGATGCCTGATGTCAGCTTGCAGACAATAAATGAATTTTCCTCTCATCCCCAAACATCCAACAAACTGAACCCAATTTTTACATTACTACAGAAGCTGTCATGTTTTTCCAATGGCCTGGATATAACAGCAAATGTCCTTTCATCTTTACCTTCCAAATGCCAGCTCCAGAAGAATGGTCTAGAATGGTTTGTTCCTTTCCCACCAAGCACTAAAATTCCTCCAAAATTCACTCCAGCACCTTCATCAGTGAAGCTTTACTCTTCTAATCAGGAAGAACCTGCCCACCACCAAAATTTCTTATAGCTTCAAGCCTACAGGAACACTTTAAAGTGTTTTATGTGGGTCATTTTTATTTGTGACCTGCTCTGGTGCCTGGAAATGAGGGAGACTTTTCCCACTGCTTTCATTCCTTCTGTTTTACCAGGTGTTCTTTCACAGCTCTCAGATTCCTCACTGCAAATATTCCCTGAAAGGAGTAAAATATAAATAAAAATAGGGACTTTGCTGATTGTGCAGCAATCAAACACCACCTGAAACACCCCTGAAGTAATAAGTGCATGTGGAAAACCCACCCCAAAATGGAGCTCTTAGAGACATCCATGTCAGCTGGATGGAGTTTGGATGTGATCCCTTGAAAGCACCACAGAAAATCAGTGGGACTGTTCAAAGTGATCAGTTATCCTGGCATTGCTCTCACGTGAGAAATCTGGAAGGATATATTGATGCCTGGTAATCAGCCAATTCAATGAAATTCTGTTCAAGAGGGGAGGCACACGGAGTGTTGTGACTAGCACAGCATCCCTCTGATGGTCAAGCATAATTCAAGACACGTGAAGGAAATGATAGAAGCAAAATTAATGCCACCATCAGCTGGTTCCTGAGATGAAAAAGACACCTGTGGGGAAATTAAAACCATCCTTCACATCACTGACAAAACAGAGTTCCAGCAGCCATCCGTTGTGCTTTTCACAGGCTGCTCAAGGCATCAAACACATCCCTCCCTGTCCTTAGATAAAGGAACTCCAGAGCATCTCACCAAATTCACTCTGATTTTATCATATTAACAGGAACCCTTCCCTGGAAGAGCAGCAATGAACAAGAGGGTTTGTGCTGGGTAGAAGTGACACACACATTCTGCCACCAAGCCTCTGCACAGCAAATTTATCCTGCAGCAACCCTGGATAAAGTGGAAGCAGCTGGTGATTGCCCTGGCAGACACCTATTAACCTACATCACACACAGCAATGACAGCCATAGCTCATTGCTGCAACCCTCAGAGCACCAGTGTCAGTGTCCAAAAAAAAAAAAAAGAGAAAAAAAGAGGCTCTTGATGAGTATGGAGTAGCCTCAAGCATGGTGAAAACAGGTGTGTGTGCATGTGGATGCAAGCTGTCAATATATTAAAGGAACTGATGACTTCGATTATACGAGACCACAGACACCAGACCAAAGGGGGCAGTTCCCAAAAAATCCAGAGATCATTTAGAACAGCTTCCATAGCTGTGGCCTCCCTCCTGAAAATGAGAAATAACTGTGGAGTCTCAAAATATTTAAAGGGTTTGATGAAAAGTTTAATTTTTCCCTTAGCAATTTATGGACATGAATCATGGGGAAAGAATGCTGCTGACGGGGAGGAAAAACTGAAGCCTTAGTGATGTGGTCCTGACATATCTTTTAGATTGAAAGGAAGATGAATGCTGATGCTAGAAATATTACTGGAGAACAAGCAGACTCTGCTGTCAGAAATCAATAGATGCAGACTTATGTACTTTGGTCACATCAGACACTGAGATGAAAATAAACCTCAAGAAAGTGATTAAAGGGGGGGAAAAGCAGAGGATCGCTGCAGAGGAAAATGAGCAGTGGGAAGATGGAGGGGACAGCACTGCAAGGGGTGAGAAAAAGCTTTGCTCAGGTCCCAGAGTGCAGCAGTGAGACAACCAGGAAAGGGACAGTAGTGGCTGGGAGGGGTAGGAAGGCAGAGCAGAGAGAGAAAGCAAGCGAAGTGAGAAAAAGAAAAGTTGCAATACAATCTGTGTCCACATAAAACAAGATTTTTGGGTTTATCCCATGTGTGGTGGGTTGAGCATCCACTAGAATTATTTACTCTTTTTCTGCTGTGAAAAGAGCAAAGCAGGCTCAAATTTTTAAGGGTTAAAGAAATATTTATTAACAAAACTACAAGAAAGCGAAAAAAAAAATAAGAATCAGAATAAAACTTTTAGAACACTTCTCCTCCTCCCACAACCTATTTTTTTCTTTCCCACTGACATCATAGAGAGACAAAACCTGGGACTTAGGTCAGTTGACCACCTATAAAAGCTGCTAGCAGCTTCTCTTAGAAAATCACTTCCTTCTCCCCTTTTCATTAAATGTCAATCAATGCAAAACCATCACACTGTGTAAATTTTTTCTTTAACTCTTTCCAGAGGACCATCCTAACCCTTTCCTTTCCATAACTTCGCAAGAAAACCAGGTTAAAAACCAAAAGTTTTAATTTTGTATGAGTTACACTTTCCCACACCCCTCCTACCACCAGCACACACAAAAGGTGACACCAGCACAAGGTCTGTGAGCTGTAGAACTGATCAGACTGTGGGGATGTCCAAACCTGGGCTGGCCTTCAAAAAAATTCCTCAAAGTCTCTACCCATGCACAGGCAGGGAGCAACAACACAGAGCTGCACCCCTGGAGCTCTGCACTCTAAAACTTGAAAGGAAAAAAGCTGGACAAGTCTTTATCTTGCTAGAGAAGCAGGTTTACGTGGCTGTTTGTGTCTGTGTGAGCTGCAGGGCTTGGAGTGACACGTGGCACCCAAAGCTGTCACCGAGGCAAGCTGCAGGGGATGGGGACATCTGTAGGACCACAATAGGATTGAGCAGGAGCCAATTTATTGTTTACATTAAACTACAATTGCGGATTCTACGTTGCTTTTTCATGCATCACCTCATTGGCTGCCCTGCCTTGTCCACGCATCCCTCAGGACACCTGACTGCTCCAAGTCCATCATCGTGTTGTGCCTCCTTTGTCTGGGTTTTGCATTCTTGGTAGTCAGTGTCTCAGGCTCTTCTTTTCCTGTTTTTCTCAGTAACCTTGGCAATTCCTGAGGGTTCTGATAACAATAACTGCAGGTGGTTTGTTAGATTACTTACAAACTGTTTGGCTGGTACAGAGAATGGCCCAAGTTGTTCAGATACATCGCCACACAAGTCAGTTCCTCCTGCTTTTCCTCCCATCCCTTCCCCTGCCCACTGCCCTCACAGTGCCCCTGCAGGTCTCTCACCTCCTTTGAGCCCCTGATTTTTTCCCTGTTCAGCAGTCTCCACATTGTGCAGGGCTGTGGGATAGAGCAGATCCCTGGCATGGGGATCTGCAGTGGGGCTGTCACAAAACCACTCCTGCACAACAGGCAGCAGCTCCTCATATATTTTCAGAGATGAAATCCCTGACACACCTCTTAAAACTGTGATTTAAAAGTGTGGTCAGCAGCACAAGTGGCAGAGAGGGGAACCCAATCCATCTGAGGAAACTTCCACTTTCAGGAGCTTCGGCTTGGAAAAGGAGACCATGAACCCAAACTGCATTTCCAGATCTCTGCTGCTCCCAGACCCCTGCTGGGACCAGCTTTGTGGGAAGCATCAAGTACCCACTTGCCTAAAATCCACCCTCTGCTGGGAAGCTCTGAAGCACCAAAATATTTTGACAAGAATCCAAATCCTTTTCACGACAAAGGAAAACAAGAGGCAATTTGCAAGGCTGAGAGTGTGGAATTAGAAGATGCGTGCACAGAACACACAGAGCTCAGGCTGGCTGAGCTGGTGGATCTCATGCAGAAGGTGATTTCTGGAGCTCCCTGGGAAGCTGGAGATTACTGATAAGACACTTGTGTCTGAACCAATTTTTTTTTACATTAGCCACTCATTCCAGACAAGTCTGAAGAAGTTAACTCTAAAACAGTTAACTCTAAAATTCATGTGTATTTTTCTCTTTCCAAATACTTAGGGATGAGCTTTGCGAGCACCAAGAATAGCTCTAAGCATGGATAATTTCTCCAGGGCACACAGCTGAGCCCTGACACTCCTCCTCTGCACAAAACCCAAACAGAACCGTCTCCCTGGGCTGCTGTTCAGCTCTGCACGCTGTTTCACCCATGAAAACCATCCTAAAATGGAACTCACAATCTATTCAAACAGCAGATAATGCCTCAAACTTCACTGGGATTAATTCCCTTTTTTTTCTGGCGAGAGTGTATGCAAACAACACCAGTTTCTTAAATCAAGAAAATAATTCAAGGTAAGGCTGAGCCAAGTCCCAAGCCAGCAGGTCAGGGAGGGGATGCCCCTTTCCACAGGGCCTTTGATCTTTGCTGCTGACCTTAATTTTGGCAACCTTGGGAGGTCAGGGGAATTGTTTGGGGAGCCCCAGAGCCCATTGCTTTCCTCACCAGGGGCTGGCCATGGGCATTGTCATGGTAATGGCAGACCCCAAAGGCTTTTTAGGTGTTCCAGCCCTCGGAGATGTGTTCAGGCAAGGGCACGCCTGGCTCCTTTGGAGGCCAACAATCTGCCAATCAGTTCCACCCCATGAAAACTAAGGTGAGTGTGAGGAGACCTCGCCACCTGTATTATAATCTGCAGCTGTATTGAGATTTTCCTGGCAGAGCTGGAAATTTTAATGTTTAATTTGCTTGAACTAATGTGTCGCAAAAAATCCCGTCCACACCGAAAATTCTAATGAACCTTTGGGAGGATGAAGAGACCTCCAAACTTTTGATCCTTTTCATCACCTTATTTTAAAACAAGCAGCTCCTTAAGAAGGTTAAGGAAGCAATAATGAAGACTTTTTAGTGTGCATACATGATCATTCCATACTGATGCACTTCAGCTTTAATAATATTGTATTAAATTTTATTGTAACCTCGCTGACATTTACTGCAAGGGAAAGTGCGTGAGTTTAACAGCCTTATAAAATACAGCCCAGTAATGTACCTATAAAGCATAATATTTCTATACCAATGATGAGCTATTGCAATTGCATCCAATTTAGTGGCTCATTATTAACGAGAGCAATCACCTTCTCAGTCACATGCTCTGAAACGCAGCCTGGTGTGTCGCTGCCATTTCACATTTTTTACAAGGCAGCTGCTCCAATTTCACTCACAACGATCTGAAATTCTCTTCTTGTTATGAATTAGCTACAAAACGCACCTGATGATGAAGAGGTGAGTCCTTGTGCACATCACCATGACTCGAGTTTATTCAGAGGAGGGAAACTGCTTTGCACTGCCTGAGATTGGGGTCATGTAGGCTGATGTGCCTCCTTCCACTCCCAAAGATAACCTTTCACTAAAAACCTCTTCTGGTACCAAATATTGGCCTTTGGCAGAATTTAAGTTGGATTTTGGTGGAATTTAATTTGGACTTTAGCATCTCCTTTCACAGGAGATTCAGGTGGAATTTAGCATCTCCCTTCACAAAAGCACATCTGAAAGTCCCAGCATCCACAACCACTCATTCCTACAGCCCCTTAAAACTCTCCAGTGAGCTCTCTGTGGCCAGTTCCTTTTCTAACAGGAGTTCCTGGGCATTCCCAGACCATTCTGATAGGCCAGGACCTGCTTGGATCCAAAGACCCAGCAAAAATAATTCTTTAACTGCCCTTATAGTCCCAAAAGAGGTCTCCTAAGCAAGCCCCCTAACCTTTCCCACAGGCACTGAGGACAAGGTGATGCCTAAAGTCAGAAGAGTTGTTCGTATTAAAGATGGACAAGGATACAAATTTCAGCACAAGCAACAGGCTCATTTGCCACCTCCAATGAGCATAATTTGCCTTTTCTTCAACAACCCTTCAAAGCTGAGCAAAGCTCGATGCTTTCACTGCCAAGCTGCAGATTTGCATCATTCAAAGACTGAATCCTGGTGTTTCCTGAAGGGCACAGCTTAAAACAGGCAGAAGGGGAACTCATCCTCACCTAATACACCCACAAGCTTCATGGATTCCACATCTCCTTCAGCTGCACTGAGACAAAGCACAACAAAAAGATGATGGGACAAGACCCTACAAGATATGAGGGGTTGACCAAGGTCAGAAAGTCTGAGGACCTCCATCACATGGGAAAATCCCCGTGCAGTGAAGTCCTCAGGGGCAGCTGGGGATTTTCTGAGCTGTCAGGGTGACACAGCCTCAAAGCCATCAGTTGCTGCTCAGCAGGATGAGACAAACACAGCTGGTACCTGGGAGAGATTAATTCAAGGAGTCATCTTGGCTGGAAGACAGGCAAAGATTTGGAGTCGCTGTGTATATGGTGTAAAGAAAATAAGTAGTTCATTTTCTTCCAGCATTAAGCTGTAATGGCTGTCAAGGGGGATTACCAATATTGTTATGCCAGTGTCAGCACATGTTGCAGAGCAGCTACATTTTGAATTTCCATACTTGCTTAATTTAATGTTCAGATAATCTGGCAAACGAAAGACGAGCCTCAAAGACTCTTCCCCCCCGCCCTCCACCTCTCTTTAAAAAAAATCATTCTATTAAGAATGTTAAATTCTTGGGAGCAAGAGCTGGCGTACATGGAGGGCACATACTAATCTCATTTATGCTGAGATTTGCTTTCTGTTAAGCAACAGAAAAATAGCTAATCAAGCATAATTCAATAATACATCATCTGCAGATGCAAAGACTCAGAAGATTGGTATGGAGCTTTGCCCATTTACATGAACTGATGATCTAGGCCAGGTGCAATTAATTGCACGTGGGGTGTGGGTGCACACCTCAAAACCTCCTCTGATGGCTCCTCCTCTGCTTTGGGCTCACTGGAATCTGGGACAGCTGCCAGCACATGATTGAATAGGATCTGTGCTTCTCTCCACTGGTCTGTGGCAGCCAAGAGAGCCAACCTCCCTGGGCAGGGAGCCTGGCCCAGCTGTCACTGTCCCCACTGCCCAGTGCCACCAGAGGGAATCATTTCTTGAGGAAAATGTCAGGGGAATCTGGGATCAGCTGGTGACACTGGCAGGTCCCCTGTGTCACACCACAGAGCATTTCCAGACATCCTCAGAAGACTTTATTCTCCTTGCAGAAAACCACAGGAGGTAAAGCACGGCCTGCCCAGCCCCTGCTGGGTGGGTCAGGGTGCACCTCCCCATTTCCACTTGCAGCCACCACCCTGCAGGAGCTCAGGAGAAGTGACCCAGCCATTCCTGACGTGGGGCATGCCACAAGGAGCAAAGGGTCCCTGTGTCAACACCCAGGCACTCTGCAAACAGAGCAACACGTTGGCCCCACGCCCTGGAGCTGCTGCCAACCACCACCAGGCAGCCCTGAGCCTCAGTTCTGCTGCAGCTGAACCCAGGGCAACATTTCACACCCATGGCAGATCACACCACACTCCTTGGAGTTGTCTGCAGGAAGCAGTTTTGTTTTCTGGACAATTTTGATACTCCTTTTCTTTGTTTCATTCAGATTCAAGCAAAAATGAAAAGTGAAATCCCTACCTAACAGAACAGAGTTGTAATCCAGGGAGAGCTGCTGGGTACTGCAGACAGACTCCTGGAGCCCTGGGCTCCCTGACAGAGACACTGTGCCAAGAACGGACAAAGAGGTGCCTTCAAACCTCTGAAATCCTCACTAAACAGTCTGTTTGGGAATCTGGCAAATTCTATCCTCTAAATACTTTTTTCAGTGTTGCTGTTATGCAACTTCATAGATCACAATGTCACACAATAGGGCAAAAGCCCCATTTTTCAGACTAACTTACAAGAGGCCAGGTTACACCTCCTGCCAATGCTTCCTCTGACTAATGCCTGATAAATAAGGAAAAAAAAAACATTTTGGAGGTTTTGGAATGTAAAACCTAGCAATACTGACAGACAAGAGCAGCAGAGGGAGTGCTGTGCATGAGGCCAGACACACCAATTGAAACCCACACAAACAGCAGAGAGGCCAAGAGATATTTCTCTTTGTTCTCCAATCCCCTGTTTTGTTGTTAAGGCTCTGTGCTAATTTCCATGGAATTGCTACAGCACATTTGTAAACACACACGAAACGCAGCCAGCTCTGCAGTCACTGCTGTCTTGGACTATTAAGTACAATATTTAGCTCAGCCAGATGCCACCAGAAGTTCACCAAGGCCATAAAACAAGCTTGATCACGTATTTTCAGAAAATGAGGATATGAAGCCATTCTGGAAGAGTTTACATGTATGTTTGTGTATTTGTTTCCTTCCATCTGGCAAATTCCCCCCGAGGCAGCGAGATGAAGCCCAAGGGAGGAAGAGTTTGTGTTCAGTCACCTCTCAGCAACACCCTTCTGAAAGAGGATTGTCAGGAGGCCTCCTTAGCCAGAGCACAGAGGATTCCACGAGATGCTGCTGTTGCTTTGATGGCCCACAAGGGAAACCAGGACCCTCTGCTCTCTGCTGGGCTCACACCTCAAGGGCAGCTGGCTCCAGAGCACTGCAGGTTTTCAATGTGCTACAACCCCAGTGTGCAGACACAGCACATTTCAGGCCTTTCTCTACCCTTAAGGCAGCTTGAGGGGGCTCTGCAGAGGAGAGATAATGCCATGGGTTCCATCCTCAAAAAACCTGCACATGGGGCAGCTTGCAGACCTGAGAACCTCAGTAAGCCAGTCCTTGTGCAGAGCTCAGGGCTGAGGAGAACAGAAAGACACCACTGGATTCTCTTCTCTTCTCTTCTCTCTTTCTCTTCTCTTTTTTTTTTTTTTTTTTTTTTTTTTTTTTTTTTTTTTTTTTTTTTTTTTTTTTTTTTTTTTTTTTTTTTTTTTTTTTTTTTTTTTTTTTTTTTTTTTTCTCTTCTCTTCTCTTCTCTCTGTATCTGCGTTGAGGCTCTGGACACCTTCAGTCCTGGGCTGTTGCTTTCCCTGTTGAACTGAATCCAAGAGTTTGCACCATCAGTTGTCTGGCAGCAAAACAGGGCAGGAAGAGGAAAGCGACAGATATCAAATTATTATTATAAATGGGTACTTAAGCAAAAACAAAAGAAGTGGCCAAAGGAGAGGAGAGTAGCACCTGGCTACACTTCTTTTGTCTCTGGGAGTTTCTCTCGGAGGGGGAAGATTGCACAAGTTTTGGGGGCAGGTGAAGGATGGAGCTGGGACAGCTGCTCTCTCTCACTCTCGACATTGGAAGGAGCACGGCCAAGCTGTTGCTTACTGCAGGGAGAATTCACTGTCACCACTGGAGCCCAGTCCTAGGGACCTGCCACCATCTGCTCGTGCGCCCAGGAATTCTGAGCTCGCCTTTTCCTGCCCTGCTGGAGCCGCTGTCCCACCCCTGCCTTCTCCAGCTCTGCTCTGGGTCTTTGCTAACTATAACCCCTCACTGCCCTGTCCTGCTGGGACATCCTGCACTCCAGCTACTACCACAGAGCTCCTGATACACCTCATCCCCAACCTGGGATTCCTGCTCATCCCTGCTTCTGGTACACCTCATCCACCAGCCCAGGATTCCTGCTCATCCCTGCTGTTCCAGCTAACACCACAGAGCTCTGATACACCTCATCCCAGCCCAGGATCCCTGCTCATCCCTGCTTCTGATGCATCTCATCCACCAGCCCAGGATTCCTGCTCATCCCTGCTTCTGACACACCTCATCCCCAGCCCAGGATTCCTGCTCATCTCTGCTTCTGACACACCTCATCCACCAGCCCAGGATTCCTGCTCATCTCTGCTTCTGACACACCTCATCCACCAGCCCAGGATTCCTGCTCATCCCTGCCATTCCAGGTACCACTGTGGATCTTCTGGTGCATCTCATCCCCCAGCCTGGGATCCCTACTCATTCCTGCCTTTCCAGCTACCACCATGGAGTTTCTGGTACATCTCATCCACCAGCCCAGGATTCCTGCCCATTCCTGCTGTTCCAGCTACCACCACAGAGCTTCTGCATCTTGTCCAGCAGCCTGGGACTCCTGCTCATCCCTGCTTCTGACACACCTCATCCTCAGCCCAGGATTCCTGCTCATCCCTGCTTCTGATACATCTCATCCATCAGCCTGGGATCCCTACTCATTCCTGCCTTTCCAGCTACCACCATGGAGTTTCTGATACACCTCATCCCCAGCCTGGTATCCCTGCTCATTCCTGCCCTTCCAGCTACCACTGTGGATCTTCTGGTACATCTCATCCACCAGCCCAGGATTCCTGCCCATTCCTGTTGTTCCAGCTACCACCACAGAGCTTCTGCATCTTGTCCACCAGCCCAGGATTCCTGCTGATCCCTGCCATTCCCGGTACCACTGTGGATCTTCTGACACACCTCATCCACCAGCCCGGGATTCCTGCTCATCCCTGCCATTCCAGCCTGGTGCTCTCAGGGTCCTGCAGGGGCACCAGGATCAGACTGCCCTGGGGTTTTGTGAAGCAAATCCTCTCCTCCATCCCTTTTCCATCTTGGCCAAGAAGGCTGTCACAGGGTTCCTGGTTCTGTTTTGTTGTTAATGCCATGGTTATTGTTGTTTGTTTGCCTTGTTACACATACTAGTAAAGAACTGCTATTCCTACCCTCATATCCTTGCCTGAGAGCCCATTTAATTTCAAAACTATAATCATTCAGAGGAATGGGGTTTGCGTTTTGCATTCTCCATTCCAAGGGAGGCTCCTGCCTCCCCTAGCACATCCCTGCCTTGCAAACTAAGACACATTCCCATGGCCACACACTCCCAGTGGGTGACCTGGCCAGGGACCAGCCCCGTGCACTCGTGTTCTGCTCACAAAATAATCAGAGTTGGTTGCTAAGCTCCAAGTTTATCCACAAGGTTGGAAACCTGAGGTGCTTGGCCCTGCCCAGAGCCAGAACACATGTTTGTGGGATATACAAAGTGCTTGAAATAGAGGCCACAGAGGACCCATTAGAAATTCAATATTAGCTTTGTAAAATTGCTAATAATTAGCTACAGCTCTTTTCTCCATCACAGCAGCTGGTGACATGAAAGTGATTAAGTTTCTAATGAATAGATTAGGGTTACTGAATATATTAAATAACAAGGTTTTTAATCAACTGTTTATTGATTCCAGCAAGACAGTTCTGACAGCAAAAAAACCACTGCGTAGCAGTGGAATTTATTTATGGGCTAGTGTTCTACATCAGAAATAATTAAAAATAGATTATTTTTCACCAAATCTAGAGCTTTTTTCTCTTTGAGGCAGGTCAATATGGATTAAATTAACTGCAAATAATAAATTAAGGGAGAATTGAAAGCTAAATTCGGAGCAGAGAGGTGCTCCCAGCTTGGCAGTCAATCTTTGTTTGCAGTTGTTGGGGCAGAACCAGCCACAAATTTATTGCCTGGTTTCAGCCAGGAGAGACAAAAAGGTTGGACATCTTGGGCAAAAGTTTCTGAGACACAAAGGGTTTCTGGACACCCTGTTGTCCAGTTTCATGGGAAGGATTCATAAGTATCCTACCCCAAAAGCCATCTGGGGATAAAATGGTGTTAAATACCAGAAAACAAACTTTTATTTTCTCACTGGGAGCCAGCTGAGATTCCCTAGGAGATTCCTAGGGAGCCAAGCAACAGTCTGGAGCCCTGAGTCTTCTTTTTGGATTTAGACAGCAATGCCACCTTGTAGCCTGGTGTTTGGGATGTGACCAGCAAACCCTCAGGGAAAAGCAGATTTTCAGCTGGGCTGCATCCCCGATCAGGTGTCAGGGGCAAAGGATCACCTGGGGGGTCACTCCCAGCTGGAAAAACCTCTCTGGCCAGCAACAACAACCTCCTGCCAGGGATCTGTGAACCTGCCAGCAACAGATCAAGTCCCAGCCCTTGGAAACAAAGCTCAGAACAATTTCTCTCTGCTCAGCAGAGACCTTCCCAGGGCAGCTCACTGATCTCCAAACTGGGGGAAGTGACTTCATTACCTGAAGCTGTAACCGGAGAATTAACCCCTGATATGCAAATTGACCAAATTTATATCTGTCTGAAAAACTTGTGACCATTGTCCATATTGGGTGTAGCCCCTTGGGGAGCCTTTGTCTGCCTTTAATGTACCTGAAGGCCCTGCATTAAAAAATCTGCTTTTATCCTTTTAACTTTGTCTGGCCTCTGTCTCCAGGTAAGCCCAATCCAGGCGTACCTAGAGACAAGCAGCACATTCCACATTCTCTTTAAACAATTTCCATTTCTGTTTCTGTCAGGTTCAGGGGCTGCAATCCCTTCATGCAGTAGGATCCAGGACGTCCTGCAGTTTTAAATACTCACAGTGGAAGCCGTAGGAAAAAGAAGAAATCTTTAGGAGCTCAAATTTTTCCGTGGCTCCAAAGCACAGAACAACTTTCTGCCAGTAAATACAGCTACCTTGGGGTCTATTATTTTATTAAGGGGTATTTGAAGTGCTCCATGACATAAGCAAATCCATAATGTATATATGGAGAGTGCATATGCATATGGAGCCATTTACAGAGCAAATCTTTCTAGCTCTGATAGTTTATAAGGTAGAAGACCTTTAGTCTGGCATAGAATCAAAGCCAAAAGTTTCGTGTGCACTTTAAACCAGCATAACACAGGGAAGATGGTTTTCTTTGGAGCCTCAGTGGACTCAGGATTTCATGGAAGGTTTTGCTCTCAAAATGGCACCTGTCTGAAGGGTTTGGATTAGTGTGAGCAGTACCTGTAAAAAAGGTGTGCAGAGGGGCTGTTGAGGTCATAGAAGGGCCATGATAAATCAGATTATTGTTGGTCTGTGGGGAGTTATCACTGCTGCACATGGGATGTGGGTTGGCATTTGGAGACAGAGCAAGGAAAACAGGATGGACCCACAAGGAACACAACCACGCCATGGGAGGGCTGCAATCCCCCCTTCCCTCCTGTTCTGACTCTCTGCTAAGTCATTTTTCCCTCAAGAAAACTGTCACACATGGGAAGGAAAAGGCAGATGGCTTCCCCAGCAGCTCTCCTTGCACGAATGTCACAGTTTTCAAACCAATGAGAGGTGATTTGCAATATTAATATCGATGCTGATACCAACACTGTAATTACACATTTGTACAATGTAATCATTAGGCACAAAGATCATCTACATCCCAAAGCTCTAATGCAATTCCATCAAGATTTTCCTTTCTTTTCATTTTTTTTTCATTCTGCTGACTGTCAGTCTCTCAGCTCTTAAATACAGGAAGGGTGGCCCTTTGAAGGAAGGGAGAAACTCTGGAGCATGGCGTGCCAACAGGGATTCCCTGAGGGATCCAGGGACATCCCTGGCTTGTACCCCAATCTCAGATAAACCCTGGACAGGGAAAGATGGAGAAGATGATTTAGAGCATCTTCCCCACACCACAACCAAAGAGTACCCAGAGTTGACCTGCAGCCAATACCCAGGTGTGGAGAGCAGAAAAACTTCATCAGAAAAGAGAACAAACCCCAGAGGAGGAGCCAGCATCACCTCTGTGTACCAGGAGGGCTGCAGGAAGCAAGTCCCAGCTGGCAGTGTAATTCCCAGCTGGCATCAGCAGTGTTGTGAAATCAATGAAGGTGCCTTCAAGGCGTCCTTCTCCATCCCAGCATCAGCCTGGCTTTTTCTCTCTCAGTGATACAGCTGCTTCTCTCAGCTCACAGCTTCTGAGCTAAGCAGCTATCAGGGAGAGGTGGCTGGAAAAACAGCAGGAGAGGTTTCCAAGCCTGGAAAGAGTCCCCAGCATGTTCCAGCAGGGAGCCAACCATGCTGGCTGCACCTTTGTGTTTGTCCCTGAAGTGTCTGGAGACCCAGGGAGTGGATCTGCAGGAGATGTGTGGGCACACCAGAATCACTCTCTGAGGTTGAGGGGTCACTCCTAGGAGCTGTTCAGCCTAGAGCTGAGCTTAGTGGGACCAGGTCAGATATCAAAGGTGCACCACAGGAACCATCATGAAAACCCTCCCTGATCATTACCCCCTCTCCCTTTCTTTCACCACTCCCATCTGATGAGTTCCTGCAAAGTGCAAGGTCAAAACTGAAGCAGTAAATACTGCCAGGGAGACACTGCAGGGCAGGAAGACCACGGAGAATAAATCCATCCTGGGCGTTCCCACCATCTGGTGCAGCATTCCCTCAAATACACTCCTTGAGGGGATTACCCTGTCACCTTCAAGCTCAAGTTACAATTTATAAAGAAACTGCAGGAAAATATCACGCCAAAGCTCTTCAGAGAAGGCAAGCACCCCTGGGCTGCCCCAGGATAATCTCCTGCACTTTTTCCTCTCCCTGTGCAGCATCAGAAAGGTGCCAGGCATTCACCCACAGGCACATCCCACCACCAACCCACCTGGGTGCCCATCCTTGCTCCAAGGAGGTGCAGCTGCACAGAGCCAAGGAGGAGTGCTGGAGGCTGCCCTCACTGCACCTCATCTGCACGAATCCCTGAGAGTCCCTGGGGATCTGAGACTTGTCAGCATTTCCCATCTCTCATTTCCTACTGGAAATCCCTCCAGCAGGCGAGATGCTGTAATAGGTGCAGTTTAGCAAGCTAATTAAATCCACGTGTAATTGTCAGAAGGATAACTGGCACATGAGGGCTCTGAGAGGTGCATTTGGCCTTTTGCAGTTTATATCTCGTGGCGTGGCAGCTGCAGGGGTGGCAAGGAGCAGCATTTAACATCCCCTCAGGTGTGTCACCTCCCCTCCCCACATGAACAGCTCTGCCTGCCTGGAAAGTTGGTTTAGCATGGCACAAAGGAGCCCACTTAGCCCTTATCACTCCCACCTGCAGCTGGAGTTGTGAAATCCTAAATACTTTTAAATTCTGCAAAATCTGTCACTTCACCCCAACATGTATTGCCTGCTGCTTCTCCACCTTCAAGGTGTGTGACCAAATCAGGAGAATCACTGGAATATGCAGCTGAATAGCATTTTTATCTCATTAGTTATCAGAAAGTTGTATAAATCAGAAATTTTGGTCTCAGGGAGCTCCATGGGTGACCATTCTCCTGCAAGAAAACTGAG
Organism: Acrocephalus arundinaceus; assembly: GCA_021534815.1. Classification (NCBI taxonomy): domain Eukaryota; kingdom Metazoa; phylum Chordata; class Aves; order Passeriformes; family Sylviidae; genus Acrocephalus; species Acrocephalus arundinaceus. Next base: position 1,951,940 of record JAJEOU010002598.1, read on the forward strand.
CATTTGTTCTTCAGCCAGATCAAGCCCAGGGGAGGACAAGACTTCATCTCCCACCCTAACTTAGTGTAAAAAAACCTTTGATGAGAGCACTCGAATAAAGATTTTTGGAAATCCAAGCAGATCTGCAGTTTGGATTGAGCTTGTCTGCCAAAAATCTAAATTCTATGCAATCAACTAAAGCACATTTTCCACAGGTTGAGCATGGATGGGCCTTGGTGGGGGAAAGCCAAACCCAGCACATGGATCTTTACATCCAAGGCCAAGGTATCACTTTAAAGGAGATCCTCTGAATTTCTGTAGAAGCTTCTCCATGTGTGAACGCATATCCAGACAACCACACACATTTGGGATGGGATGTCATCTGGAAATCATTAGGAAGCACAGACTTGCCCATGGGATTTCCTGCACTTCCTGCCTGATGTGGGAACAGCCTGTTCCTCATCCTTGGGCTGCTCCTGCTCCTCCACACGTCAGCTGCAGACAGGAGAGACACAGCAAGTGCCTCCACACCCTGAGCTGCCTTTTCCTCCTGCCCTTTTGAATCATTCCTTTGTCCCAGGCTTGCAGGGCAGTGATTCCCCTGCTGGCATTCCGTGAGGAGCAGGGAGATGCTCCACCTTGGAGCACACACAGCCCACAGGGACCAGGGCAGTTTCCAGAGCTCTTGGCCAAGGCCTAAAACCAAATGGAATGGAGAGGTTTGGGTTTCTATGTATTTTTTCTAAGCACAGAACAGTGCAGGAATAGCACAGAGTATAAACTTCTTTCCTTTTTCAATTAATTTCACAAATAACAGGATCCATAGCCTTCCTGAGCTACCTCGGGGACTCCCTGGAGTGTCTCATATGTTCATATTTCAGCCTCCTTTCTGTCTGCATTTTATGCATTCCTCCTCCCAAAATTCTGAACTCCCTCTCCTCTCTCTTCCCTGCTTTTAGAGATTTTTACAGGCATTAAGTGGCTTCAGATGAAACACAAAGAGCCAAATTCTCTATTGCCATATAATTTCTGTGGTCCCTACCAGTACTGAGAGCAAAATAAAATGTCAGTAAGGACATTTCTGATTTATACAAACTTTCTGCTAATTAATGGAGATGAAAAATGCGATTCAGCTGCATATTCTGAGTGATTCTCCTGATCTGGTCACACACCTTGAAGGTGGAGAAGCAGCAGGTAATACATGCTCTAACAACTTTGATAATTATCAGGTGACCTCCCAGTCCTACACTGCAGGAGGGAAGTCTGACAAAGCAGGAACAGCTGGATATAGCCAGAGCAGTTTGTGCATAATTACTGAACGAGCTTATTTACCATCTAATTGTTTCCAAGCTGTTTAATGTTCTTAATGCCGTGTCAAGAGCAAAGACAGAGCACTCCACATTATTTAATAACTGATTTAAAGCCCCACCATCAGGAGTCACCCAATGGCAGGAGGAGCAATTCTGCTCTCTGAGCTTCCAGCCAAGCAGAAAACACCTCCAGAGAACTTTCTGCAATGGGGTGGATGAGTTAGGAGATGGAAAATGGAGACCAGAAAACTGAGGGCCAATGAAAGACAGAGAAATTACATTTTTTAAGAACCATCACTATTCACTAAACTCCTGAGCGTGTTTTCCTCAAGGAGGGTTTGGCTCATGCCATAAACAGTGGTGGGAGTGGCTGCTCAGCCCCACACACTGAGCAGCTGTAGCTGAGTGGAGTTTATAAAAATGGAGAGTGACTACATGGGCAGATAGGACAGGGTTTTAAATAGGATGTGGTTTTAAGCTAAAAGAGGGGAGATTTGGACTAGAAAATTGGAAAAAATTATTCAATGTGAGGTGGGCATGCCCTGGCAAAGGTACCCAGAGAAGCTGTGGCTGCCCTTGGATTCCTGGAAGTGTCCAAGGCCAGGCTGGATGGGACTTGGAGCAACCTGGGATAGTGGAAGGTGTCACTGCCCAAGGCAGAGAGGTGAAATGAGGTGATCTTTAGGGTCCCTTCCAACCCAACCCATTCTGTGATTCTGCAGGGGATGGATGGATGGAAGGATGGATGGATGGAAGGATGGATGGATGGAAGGATGGATGGATGGAAGGATGGAAGGATGGATGGATGGAGAGATGAGTGGATGGACGGATGGAAAGAAGGATGGATGGATGGATCCATGGATATATGGATCCATTAATGGATCCGTTAATGGATGAAGGAACGGATGGATGGATGGATGATGGATGGATGGATGATGGATGGATGGATGGATGATGGATGGATGATGGATGATGGATGGATGGATGGATGGATGGATGATGGATGATGGATGGATGGATGATGGATGGATGATGGATGATGGATGGATGGATGATGGACAGACAAATGGATGGATGGATGATGGATGGATGGATGGGTGACCTGCTAACCTGTTGGTCCTGCAGCACATACCTCAGACTAGCTAAAATCAGCAACAATTCAACAAATTTCTCATTGACAGCTAATGTATTGCAAAGGAACAAGGGGGGAAAAAAACAACCCAAAAACAACAACCAGCCACTTTTTATGACTTGAATGTCAGCTGGCATACTCTGCCTTGGGAAAATGCTCCCTAATTATACAGCCAGCCTTCCAAACACACTCTCCAACCCTCCCACACGTGGCATTTACAGTTGCAGTAATAACACAGCAGCCAGCCAAGCAGCAGAGCCTGAGCACACCTCTGACCTGCAAGTGACCCCCTAATTAGTGGATGCACGGGGTTAACGAAGGGAGCGCTTCTTACTGGCAGCCGCGTTAGCAGCCTGAACTCCAACCCCAGAAAAGTGGGAAATCTATGCCAGCAGGTGTTTACACATTCATTAATGGCATTGGCAAAACAAAAGGCAGCAGAGGAGCCCTTCTGTGGTAATATTTTGCTCGGAGTAAAATGAGAGGTCTCAATTTTTTTTTTCTCCCTGCAACAATTACGGCGGAGGCAGAACGGTAACGCTGGAATTGGGAGTTGTGTTTGGAAGCTGCAGGCAATCAATTCCCCAGTTGGCCCGGGGTGCTTTGCCAGGGTTTGCCTACCATCACTACCGAGTCACAAATCCCCAGCTTTATTCCCTTTGTTGGTTGTAAAATGGCTCTGGATGCTTGAGATTTCAAGTGGATTAGCACTTGCAGAGAGCTGGAAGCATTTTCACTTGGATTAGGAGGGCACATCTGGCCCAGCACAAGGGGGAGAGGCTTGGACAGCCCCAGGATCTGCACTGGGACAAGCAGAGCAGCGCTTCTGGAGCATCCCCCAGACCTGGGAGGCTGCATTTCCACCCTACTCCTCCTCTCCTCCCAGAGGCTGAATTTTATCACAGTAACCCAGAAAATCAGCACGTCTGGGTGGATAGAGACAGCCCAGCCCCAGCCAAAGATCTGTAACTCAACCACCAAACCAGAAGCCTCAGTGTAAATGGGGTGAGATTTTCCAACCTGCTCCTACCAGGACAGAAAGGGGAAGGCTGCTGCTGTCTCCAGTCAGATTTATCAAAGCAGCTCCCAGCTCTGCTCTTGTAGCAAATCGATAGCAGGGTTATTACTACAAACTGCTGATCCCAGTTTCCATCAAACAATGACACGGGCATGTCCCAAAACGTACTCAATCCTCGGTTAAACCTCCTAAGGCGTGATCTAGAGCTGACAGGAAATATAACAGGTGAAAATTGCAGGGAAACTGATGTGAGCAGAGGCATCCCAGGACTGTGCAATCACACGTGGGGGAGGGATGGAGCACCAGCAGCTTGTTATTAGCAGGAGGGAATTTGTTGTTAACAAAAGGGAAACAGCTATTTTTGTCAAAAGAGTCATTTTGGTGAGAAAGGAATTTTTTTTTTTGACAGAATACCAGGAATCTGGAAGCTATTTTTAAATTTTCTTTTTAAAGAAGAATAATATAAATATTTCCAGCCTTGATCATCACAACCCCAGCGGGCTCTAAGGATTTCTCATTTGAGAAAGGGAGTATCAGCTCTGTTACAAAACTGATCAGCTAAAGTTCTGTTAATACTTTTTCCTACAGAAATGAGACATTCCTTGAGCAGCCCATGGCTCCCAGAGCTGCGTTGGTGCTGCTGCAGTGACACAGCCCAGCGAGGGACCAGTGCCAGGTGTCCTGGCTAAAACCTGCATCCTCCATCCCTCCTGCAGCAAAACCACAGAGCAGCCAGAGAGGAGGATTTTACACTTGAGAATCCTCTGCTTTCTGCACAACACTGACTTCTTAAGAGAGAAAAAGAAAAGTCTGATTTTCCTGGCAAATCTGGAGTTCTCTCTGAGAAGTTGATCTCTCTGTTGCTGCCAGTGTGAGGAAAGAGTTCCTGTGTTACTCCTGCTTTAGGGCAGGTGAGGAGCAGAGCATGACACCTCATACAGGTATTCTCCAGCTGCATTTGGAAGCCAGGATTCCCTTTGATCCTTGGTCTGAGGTGGGATTTTCAGCAAAGCTGATCCCCCTAGTTATGGGAAGCCCCATAACAATTTCACTCCTGGAGGGAAGGTCCAGAGGGGGTTCCCACATCACCCCCAGCCCAGCTGAGAAAAACCAAACAAAGGCAGTGGTGGCAGTTTGTTCAGCAGCAGAGAAAACAAGAAGCACCCAGAGGTTGGGGAACCAGAGCAGTTTGGAAGGAGAGGTGACAGCCAGCACCAGGGCTCAGGGCAAAGATAACCCATGAAGTTTGCCACACTCCTGATTTCAAACAAGGGCAAAACAGTTTGAGTGGTTTTCCCTGATCAAAAAAAGTTAAAGCAGCTGAGTGATTTTCCCTGATTTCAAACAAGGGTAAAGCAGCTGAGTGGTTTTCCCTGATTTCAAACAAGGGTAAAACAGCTGAGTGGTTTTCCCTGATTTCAAAAAAAGTTAAAACAGCTAAATTATTTTCCCTGATTTCAAACAAGGGTAAAGCAGCTGAGTGATTTTCCTTGATTTCAAACAAGGGTAAAGCAGCTGAGTGATTTTCCCTGATTTCAAACAAGGGTAAAGCAGCTGAGTGGTTTTCCCTGATTTCAAAAAAATGTTAAAGCAGCTGAGTGATTTTCCCTGATTTCAAACAAGGGTAAAACAGCTGAGTGATTTTCCCTGATTTCAAACAAGGGTAAAGCAGCTGAGTGGTTTTCCCTGATTTCCAACAAGTTTCCAACAAGGGTAAAACAGCTGAGTGATTTTCCCTGATTTCAAACAAGGGTAAAGCAGCTGAGTGGTTTTCCCTGATTTCCAACAAGTTTCAAACAAGGGTAAAGCAGCTGAGTGATTTTCCCTGATTTCAAACAAGAGTAAAGCAGCTGAGTGATTTTCCCTGATTTCAAACAAGGGTAAAGCAGCTGAGTGATTTTCCCTGGAGAGGCTGGAGTTGAGTTGCCAGTGACTGTGGCTTATTGACTCCACTCCAGCCGAGCAGGCACAGAGCAGCCTCTAGGGGGAAAAAAATACAAAGAGTTTCCCCCTCCCTGCTGGAAGATGAGGGGATTTTTGTCTAATCCCTAAACAAACACATTTAATGCCATTAAAGACTCTCTGGCATTACTGACACGTATCATTCTCATGCTGCTGCATGCAGAGCACAGGCTGGATTTGTTGCATTGCATTCACAACCTGTCCCCAGTGGTAAACACAACTCTCGTGCCACTGTTCACTAGAAACAGGAGAAAGTGGCAAGTTAAATTTAGGGAAATGGATAATTTTAAAGATTTTATGGCCCAATATCTCTATTTTAACAAACCAGTGCAAATCTCAAACCAAACTATTTCTCTCTTCTTTCTTTTCTTGTTCTACGACCTTTCTCTCCTTTATCCCAGTTTGCCTCTACTCTTCTTCCCAACAATTAGTCCAGCTCAGAAAGAAAATCTCTTCTCTTGTAGGGCAATAGGGAAGGGAAGCACAAGGAAAAGAAGGATGACAGCTGAACAAGATATCTCCCAGCTCCTGACACTTCAATACAAAATATTTTCTTCTTCCATCTTAAAATTGAAAGCACACACAGAAAAACCAAAAGCTCTATGAAGTTGCCCAAGCCAACATCACTGAATTGAGCAGGTGTTAATTTTTTTTTTCAGATGACACTAAAATAGTTTTTTTCTTCTCTTTTTTTTTTAATTTTTAAGAAGGAGAAATATTAACCTGTATTCTGCTTTACTACAAATTAGTAATAATGCCAAAGCAACACAGCATTTATATGAAAAGTCATTGCTGAAGCTGGGAGTATTTAGTTCTGAAACACAATAAAAGTCTAATTATCCCTTAAAATGATCCCTTTCTCATTAAGGGCTATTTCAAAAAACTGGATTTCAAGGTTTATATTTCCCAGACATTCCTGACCAGCTCTTCTCTGAGCTACATGGACAGAGATGATGGTGTGGTTAGGAATTCAAATCACTGACATGATGAGTTGGACAGGGGTGGCCCAGCTCCAGTTCTACTCAGAGCCTGCTCCCACTTGACTCCTGCTCCATGGCCTGAGGGCAAAACGAGCTCTGCAGATGCTCATCCTTTGCCCATCACTGTGGTGGGTCCTCTGCAGGCTCCAGGTGAGCTGGTGATACTCACAGCAATAAAACCATTTTGGAAAGGATCTGAAATCACATTTTTCTAGACCTAATGCACCACCTCTGTACAAAGGGCATCTCTACCCAGCTCTTCCCTGCTCTCTGAAGCACATGGGCATGGATCCACTGGGCAATTCCAGTCTTTCCTTGAAGCCTTTTAGACAAACACAGTGCAACTCCCCCTGCATGGAAGCAGCAGGAGAACCAGTCCAGCCTGGTTCCTGAGGCCCTGCTTTGGTCACTCAGAGGTGACCTCATCACTCTCCACAGCTCCCTGAAAGGTGCCTGTGCTCAGCTGGGCTTGGGCTCTTTCTCCAGGCAGCACTGACAGAACCAGAGGACACCAAGAGAAGGACATTAAGCTGCACCAAGGGAAATTTTGGCTGGATATTAGGAAAAAGTTTTTACAGAAAGGGTGATAAAGTACAGGAATGGCCTGCCTGGGGAGGTGATGGAGTCACCATCCCTGAATGTGTTTAAAAAAGCCTGGATGTGGCACTGGGTGCTGTGGTTTAGTTGAGGTGTTGAGGCTGGGTTGGACTTGATGATTTTGGAGGTCTCTTCCAACCTGGTCATTCTGTGATTCTGTGGGCTCTGCCCATCTCACACCCTCCTTCTGCTGCAGCCTTTCCTCCTCACAAAATCCCACCACTGTCCCCTGCCTGATTTCAACAGCACAGCCAGTACAAACAGCAATCCTTCCCTGGTCGGACCAGTTTCATCCCGGTCAGGTCAGGGAGCTGTCACCAGACAGCTTTGCTGGTGGACATGGGGGAGAGGATGGACAAACAGCCAGGAAAAACAACCTCTGCTGCCAGCACAGCTGCAGCCTGAGGATGAATCCCCAGCCTTACAAACACCCTCTGGTTTAGGGCACAGACACTTTCTTTAGGAAGTCTGATGGATTCTGGTTCTCTCTTCTCACCCTGCTCTGCCTCAGGGACCTGCAGAGTTGGAGATGGCAGCACCTCACTGTCCCCAGCTCCTCCAACCCCAGCAGCTTCAAACTCAGGAATTTCTCCAGCAAAATAAAACACGTGGAGCTGCCACCAATCCTGTGGCATCACTGCAACACTCCTGCCATTCACCTGAGCAAAATAAAACCACAATCACCCCTTTAGAAGAGGAAAATAAAAAAGGTTTTGTAGGACTACAATGATGATGAGGAGTTCAAATCTAACCACACGTATAAAACTTTAAAACTCTCATAAACAGATTTTGAAAGGGAGCCAGAGGCACTGGTGCAAATGTGAGCAGCTCCAGTACAAAGCAAAATCAAAGACACAACGAAAACCCTGGGTAAGGAGAAAGAAAGAATCAGCGAAGGGTTTCTCATTTTTGCATGTGCAGAAATAGCTTGAAAACAGGATATTTTATAAGCAGGGAGAGATTGGGTTTATTTTCTCATTTTATTTGATTTTTTGCACCCCTGATTAATTGGTGTGCACGGCCAGACCACAGACACATGCCAAACGCAGATGTGTCAGGTTCTTCGGGCTGCCCCGAGCCAGGTAAACATTTGACCACAAAGCCCACCTCATTTTAGTGGGCTGCAGTCTGGGAAAGTGATTAACTACAGAAAGGCCAGTGTGCTGCTTTGTACCTGGGGAATGAGGGAGCAAAGCAAAGGCTCTCAGGTCCTAATTAAGGAGCTGCCTTTTCACTCCATGGAAAGCCAGAGCGATGTGAAACGAAGGAAGCTGGGGCTTTTCCAACAGTGCTCATAAAGCTGTCAATAAGTGAAGAAAGTGGCCTTGACGGCGTGAAAAGCCATCTCCAAAAAAAAAAAGGGAAAAAAAAACCCTCTTTGCTGTCCAATAAAGCCTAACAGATCATCTATGAACGTATAAATGGCAAATTTAACTGGGAATTAGCAGGGTTTAGGAAATCCAGACAGTTGGCCTGCTAGAAAATACAAAAATCAAGAGCAGGGGAATTTAAATTCAGCAAATATTTTGGGTTTCTCTTTTCACACAATCACAGAATTTCCAGGTTGGAAGAGACCTCCAGGATCATCGAGTCCAACCCAGCTCCAACACCTCAACTAAACCACAGCACCCAGTGCCACATCCAGGCTTTTTTAACCACATCCAGGGATGGTGACTCCACCACCTCCCCGGGCAGATCATTCCAGTATTTTATCACTCTTTCTGTGAAAAATTTTTCATCTGGGTTTCTCTATGGGTATTCGAGACAGCAGGGAGCTGTCCTTCATTTGGAAGGAAAATGTTCCTTTTGGGGACACAGTGGAGCAGCAAAGCTGCCAGGCATGGCCAAGGTGGGCACATCCCCTTCCAAGGAATCCCACCCTCATTCCCACCCTCATTCCCACCCCTCACTGTCCAGCAGGATGAGGTTTTGATGGGTTTCCTACAGATCCAGGGCCTGGCACAGACCTGGCCTCCAGATGTAGCTCTCACAGCTGTGGGAAAAGTCCATCACCTTATCTTTACAGACTCCAGAGCTTCCAGAGGACTCCAAAGGCTACTTCTCTTCATAAAATTAATGGTGTGCTTTTTATGGATTTCAGCTACAGCTGGGAGAGCCTGATCCTGCTTAGGAGGGGCTGTTAATACAATCACCAGGCTGGTTTTACACTGTAAATTCTCTGTTGTTTTCTTTGCCCTGTTTAGGAGTTTCATTTAGACGTGCTGTGGAAATCAGGTCAGGTTGTTACCACAGCTGGACCGAAGGTTATGCTGGCACTTGCTTTATAAAAAACATATTTTCAAGGTTTATAACAGCAATAAATTTTCCCCTCTCGCCAAAACTTGGCATTGACACTTCAGCAGAGCTCCAGAGGACACTTTTTTTTGGATGATTTTGATGAAAATAGGCACACATCCCATTCAGTTATAAATCCAGAATTTTTAGGGGGCAGACAGGATTTGGGGGTTGTAATTGGGGTCTGTGGCCAATTTTGGGACAGGCAAGCCCAAAAGGGATTTTAATTGTTTGTCCTCCATTAGGAAGTGGTACCACATTAACTTAATTGCAAGCTGATAAATCTGATGTGAATATAGTAATAAATGGGGTTTTTTTGAGGTGTTTTTCATCTTTTTTTAACTCTTATTTCCTCACAGGAAGAATAAATTTTACCAGTGTAAGTTCTTACACCATTATAATTATCACAATACAATTTTGAACGTGCACTTATTAAAAAAAAAATTCACAGTTTTATCCAGTGTGACCATATTAAATATTAAATATAAGCCACACTTAATCAAATGAGCAAGGAAGGGGGAGAGAGGAAGCACAGCTCAATTTAAACATATTTATTTACCACTAGAAAAACAATCAGGAAACAATTTTCTCCTCCCAGAAGAGTTTGAGATTCCCAGGCAAAATCAGATGAAAAGTTAATCTCAAGAATATTCAGGTGTTGAAAGGCAGGAAGGAAAGGGGAAACTTCACTAGATGCATGAAAATGAGAGAATGTTTTGTTTTGTTTTATCTTTATGTGGCTTGTTTGTTTGTCTTTAGGCAAGATGCAATTTTCAGCCCAAACCAGATTTTTTTTAAATGAATTTCAGATGATGTTGACTTAAGCCATTTAGGAAGCGAACCAAACACAAGAGGACAAGAAGAAAAGTTCTTGCAAGGTTAAACCTTGTTTAAAAATCAGGAAATGGGGATGGTCAGATGGATCAGACCTCACGAGGAGCAAAGCTGACGTGGAGCCCTGGAGAGATCTGTGCCATTAAAAATTCGTGTTCATAAATGATCCAGAGAAGGGCGTGAGCAGCCAGGTGGGAAAGTTTGCTGACAACACCAATTTTGAGAGCATCATAATGAACTCCAAAACAATTTTATGATACATTGCCAGGTAATTAAGTGGCAGATGAAATTCAATGCACATAAATGTAAAAGGAAAATACACAATCTAAAATTCCTGTGTGAAATGATGGGCTCTGAGTTGGCCATAACCACACAGGAGCAATGCCTTGAGTTGTGAGAGATGGATTTGTGGGACATCAACACATTGGGCAGCAGCAACTTTTTAAAAAGGCACCACTGGAAATTATTAGGATTAAAGAACAAACCAGGGAATAAATACCTTTGTACCCCTGTGCAAGTCTGGGCTTCACCTGCAGCTTCATCACCGTGTCCAGGGGTTGTTCCCTGAAAGAACAGAAGAAGAGACTCTGGTGTTCAACCCCTCACACCATAATTTTATTGGTTTGGGGTTTTGTAGCAGGTCAGAACTTCCCCAATACTAAGATTTCTCTGAATTTTGAACTTCAGGACAAAGATCAGCATAACAGATCTATAATCAGCAACACTGTGTCCATCACTGCATCACATTCTGCCCAGGACACCTCATGGTGGTGAGGAACAGCTGCACAGAGTTCAGAACTGGCTTTGATGGGCCACTGCTGAGCAAGGCACCAGAAAATAAGAGCAGAGGGCTCTGTATGGGAAAAAGCCACAGCCACGTCTGGCCTGTCCCTTTCTTTCAATATTTTTTTTCCCTTACTGTGATTTTCCCTCTCATTTACCTCAATCAATCTCTCCTCATTTCCAGGCCAAAGACAATTCCGTAGGGATTCATTGCAGTTGTTATTTTCACGGGACAGCAGCCACGCCGAGTGCTAAATTAATTAGCCATCACCTTCCACTTCCTCTGCTTCGGGCAGATTGGAACAATTACTCCTTTTTAAAGCCCACCCTCACCCCTGCCATCACCAACCTGCTCAGAGCAGACCCAGCCAGCCTAGCAGGAAGTCAGAGTGAACCCTGCAAAGTCTTTGCCGTGGTTTTTTTAGGATCAAGACCCCCTAGATGAAGAGTGTGTTGCCACTGTGTGTCCATTGATTATAAGGTTTGCAGTTCAAATCAGAGTATGAGAGGTTTTGACAGCACTGACACAATGAAGGAAGAGGTGGATATGATCCCCCAGGTTTGTGAAGGACATTTCTTTTCCTGTGGATTGTGGTTTAACTGCATAGCTGGGAGATTTCTACCCCTGTTCCAGGTTTTTTTATCCCTCAGAAATGAGTAAGAGAAGGTCTGGTTTGCACAGGCAGTTCCACCATGGAGAGGAGAGCATTTGTGGGTCAGCCCTGAGGGTGGACAGTGAGCTCAGCTGGAACAGCAGCAGAACCTCGGGTCACTCACTGCAGGAGCTTTCTCCCTCTACCAAAACCTGGCTCCAGTCTGAGCTCCAGTGTCCCCAAAGATTCTTCTGGAACCAGTCTGAGCTCCAGTGTGCCCAAAGATCCTTCTGGCTCTAGACTGAGCTTCAGTGTGCCCAAAGATCCTTCTCCAGGCATCTTTCTTAGCTTCAGTGCCCAAAGATCCCTCTGGTACCAGTCTGAGCTTCAGTATGCCCAAAGATCCCACTGGCACCTCTCCAGGCTTCAGTGTGCCCAAAGATCCTTCTCCTAGCACCAGCCTGAACTTCAGTGTGCTCAAAGATCCTTCTGGCAGCTCTCTGAGCTCCAGTGTCCCCAGAGATCCTTCTGGCACCAGCCTGAACTTCAATGCCCAAAGATCCTTCTCCAGGCACCAATCTGAGCTTCAGTGTGCCCAAAGATCCTTCTGGAACCAGTCTGAGCTCCAGTGTGCCCAAAGATCCTTCTGGCACCAGTCTGAGCTCCAGTGTGCCCAAAGATCCTTCTGGCACCTCTCTGAGCTTCAGTGCCAAAGATCCTTCTGGAACCAGTCTGAGCTCCAGTGTGCCCAAAGATCCTTCTCCTGGCATCAATCAAAGCTTCAATGTCCCCCAAGATCCTTCTCCAGGCATTTTTCTGAGCTCCAGTGTCCCCAAAGATCCTTCTCCTGGCACCTCTCTGGGCTTCAGTGTACCCAAAGATCCTTCTGGCACCAATCTGAGCTTCAGTGGGCACAAAGATCCTTCTGTCTCCTCTCTGAGCTTCAGTGTGCCCAAAGAATCATTCTCCTGGCACCAGCCTGAACTTCAATGTCCAAAGATCCTTCTCCAGGCACCAATCTGAGCTTCAGTGTGCCCAAAGATCCCTCTGGCTCCAGTTTGAGCGTCAGTGCCAAAGATCCTTCTGGCTCAAATCTGAACTCCAATGTGCCCAAACATCCTTCTCCTGGCAACTCTCTGAGCTCCAGTGTGCCCAAAGATCCTTCTGGAACCAGCCTGAGCTTCAGTGTGCCCAAAGATCCTTCTCCAGGCACCAATCTGAGCTTCAGTACCCAAAGATCTTCTCCAGGCATCTTTCTGAGCCACAGTGCCCAAAGACCCTTCTGGCTCCTCTCTGAGCTCCAGTGTCCCCAAAGATCCCAGTGGCATGTCTCCAGGCTTCAGTGTGCCCAAAGCTCCCTCTCAGATGCATTCTCTGTTTGGCTGCTCTAGCTCCCTACTCTGCAATAGGTTTAGCCCTGAAGTTCTGATATCCTTCACATTTCATCACTCTGGTGATGCTGATTTGGGCACCATTACCCACATCTGTCAGCTTTCTGTGGTAAGTTATTTCTGATCAGTTCTCATCGTGATTATTTCTGATCATTGCTGTTCCCCTTTATCCACAGCCAAGAAAATGCCCCCAGCAACATCTCCAGCAAGCCTGGTCCATCTGTTTGGGGTTTTTTTTTTAGTTAGTAGCTGTTAGTAGGGCAAGGGATAATTTGGGGCTGAAAGGGATCAGAGGGGCACTGCAGAGTATCAGATGGACACAGCAATGAGCATCAAAGCTCATTTTTAGAGAGGAAAAACACCTCATCTCTGGAGCTTTCCAACACTGAAAATACCTGTGCACCCTTCCACCACTGCTGGCAGAACTCCCGGTACCTGGATGAACAGAAGGCACTGAAAATGTTTCTGTTCCCAGCAGCAGGAGATGTCCTGTTCCTGAGGGGAGAAGAGAACAGGGCAGGCTCCTACACCACCGTGGCTCTTTCTGCTCCTCACAGGGAAGGTTCAGGGCACGTCAAGGCATCCTTCTGCACATCTGAAAGTAAATCTTTCAGAGCTGCCCTCTCTCTCTCCCAGGAATAGATTCCTAACCTGACCTTACCTCATGGCACAGACCACCGCTGTGAAATAAAACATGACTTTTGGAGTTGTGTTTTTATGATCTATGAAATCACCCAGACCTTTTGGGTAAATAAATTCTGGCTCTGAAGCTGACCTCTTAGCTTCCAGCACATCACTAAAGCCTTGGGGTTTTTCATTAGGCTTCAATAACATCTACAAATCCCTGTTTTCTAGTCCTGCTTAAAAATCCCTAGGAGGTAAAGTCTCGTGGTAAATTTTGCTTCAGATATCAAGTAGAGATACAAGTTTTATAAGTGTAATATCTTAACTGCAGAGTGCCAGAGGCAAGCAGTGCTAATCACACCAGGCTCCTGCGAGGTTATTTCACTGTGCTGCCTATGTTGTCTCTAAAATATTCTGTTTTAAAGGTTGGCTTCACAGCTCCAGCTGATTTCAGCCACCAAGCAAGTGTGAGGAACAGCCTAATCCAGACAAAAGCACCAGAATTCCTTCCTCAGCATCCCTGTTGTCAGTCACCAAAGCCCAGCTTGGCATCAGCTGAGGGGCCACAAACAGAACCTTCCACAGAGAGGAAGGACAAGAGTGAAAACTAATGCTGAAGTGGTCATCCAGTGAGGAATGCCTTCAGTCAGAAGGAAAAGCAATATATCAATTCCTGCATTTCTTACAGGCAATATTCCAGGCACGCTAGAAGGTGCAAAATTGAAATCCAAAGAATCACGCAATCAAGCTGCAAAATTGACTAATACAACAAATTCTTTGGGCTACAGACCCAGCAAGAATCAATACAATTCTTTATATTGTTTATTAACATAAAAAAAATTATCTAGTAAGAATACTAGAGGAGATATCAAACCCACCCAGACATTTTTCTCAGTAGGCACAATCCTGTCCCAGAGGCAGGATAAAAAACTGTCCAACACGATCAGCTGTGGCATGAGGTTTAAAAAAAAAAGAACTTAATTATAGTAAGAAGTCTAGTGACAGGCAAGACCAGAAAGAGCATTCCATGATCAAGGGACAAAAACTCCAAATATACTCTGCAGACCAATTTCTAGCACCTCTCTATCTTCAGAAAACGGATAACATTACTTGTAGAGAAAAAGTCCAGCTGTTGCCAATATAACCCAGCGTATCTGTCTCTTCCAAAAAAAATGTGGTTGAATACCTCATATAAATCATGACTTTCCTGAAGTCAGTGCCAATTTGCTGCTGCCCAAACTGAACAGAGCAGTATTTTGGTCTGGTCAGATTACAGTGGGTGCTGTCTCTATGCTCCTCTAGCACTCTGGAATTCAAACACATTGACATGAACCAAGAAATCTCCTTTTTGGCTTCCCTGGTGCTTGAATCAGCCTCCACATCTCCCCCTTTGACAGGAGGGGATGGGGGGCAAATCCTTTCCCCTCCTACACCAGCACTTGGTTCACATTAACTGTAAAACCCACAGCAGATTGCAGAGGAGTGATTCACAGGGAAGGGCAGAGAAGGGAGGAATGGCAGCTCTGAGGCCTTTATTGGGAGGCTGGGGGTGAGGAGGTTTGTGGAACACACCCAGGGTCCACCTTCAGTGTGATGTCACCAAGCACACCCATGTGCCAGCTGGTTTGTGTTGAGTCCCTGCTGCTGCCCTCCAGCCATTCCCCAGCCCCTGGTGTGACACTTTCCCAGCCTGCTGAGCTCACTTCCCCTTGGAAGTGGGAGTTTTGATGAAGTGGAGCAATGGTAACCACATGGCCTCATTCACCCTCCCCGAGTCATCTGCTGCAGCAGGCTGCTGCTCCGGGGATGCAGGATTTCACACATCGCCTCATAAGGCCCCAGCAGAAAAATAATAGACACAGGGGATGGAGTGCACCTTGCTGCCTGCAGGATTCTGGGGTTTGTTGGCTTTTTTTTTTTTTCCTAAAATCTTCATAGTCAATTTTCCTTCTGTTTTCATTTGTTGACTCAGCTGCTCTCCCAGCCCAAGGCGATGGATCTGGCCTGGCAGAGACTTCATTCCTGCAGCTCTCACTGGTAACAGCTGGGATCACTGCAGGTCTGAGGGTCTGCAGTGCATAGGTTCTCATTTAAGCAGGGGGAAAAAAAAATACCCCAGACTGCAGGCTAAAAACCTCTCAGCCACGTAACATTGCTGTGTCTAGGACTTCCACTTTTAATCCACCCACACCTTCTTTAAGTCATCAAGGAAGAGGAGATTGAGGGGAGACCTCATTGTCATCTTCAATGTCCCCACCAGGGGCAGTGGGAGGGAAATCTCCTGGCTAGGGATAGGATGGCCTGAAGCTGATTTAGGGGAGGTTTAAGTTGAATAGCAAGAAAAAGTTTTTCACGCAGAGGGTGTTGAGCACTGGAGCAGTGGTGATGGCCCCAAGGCTGCCAGGGCACTAGGAGCATACACAGAGTGGTCTCAGGCTCAGGGTGGGATTGTTGGGGCATCCTGAGCAGGGCCAGGAGCTGGACTGGATGATCCTGATGGGTCCCATCCAACTCAGCCTCTTCTGTGATTCCATGATAAAAAAAAATCACAATCAGGAGATGGTTGATAGCCTAACCAGAGCTATGCTGTGCAACTGAGGAACAGTTATTAGGATTAAAGGACTCTTTGTTATTAGTTAATAGGTAATCTGCTGTTATCTGCCTGATCAATGGCACATTACTCTAACCATGCCTTACTATCACCTTCTACTTTTGAGACATACCCTCCCCAAAATAAAACTTGACTGAAGGTGTTACATGAAGCTATTCTCTGAACATTCTTTAGCTGTAAATTATTCCCACCCTGATCCATTGTCTTAATTAAAGAAAGGTTGCAAATCCCAGGAGTATTTTCTGTGCCAAGATGTTCCTGTTAGTCATCCACAAAGGAACCATTTAAACCACAGAAACCAAAAATGGTGGGCTGAAAACAAGGACAGAATTGTGGAAAATATCTGAAATCCTTCATTAACTCTCTTCCCAGGACCTGATGAGATCCTTCACATCCAGAAGATTTTTTGGTAAATTCCAATGTGCGCAACATTAATGCATGGCTGGTGTGACTCTCCCTGAGTCAATTCTGCTCTAACACTTCCCCCTGTGAGCTCTGCAGGTGGGATACACACGATTTATGGGTACAGAATTACTATTTATTGGTCAATATCCCCTGTAGTTTTCTAGGAGTTACATCCCACCAGGATAAGTATTAGGACACTCAGTGAGTTTCTGCTGGCCAAAGTGGAAATGTGTTCCCTTCTTCACACAGGCTGATTCCCAATCTTCATAACTGCTGTCTATTCTACATTTTTCCTTACATTTTATAACTTTCCCTTTTTTTTTTATAACTTTCCATGTCAACAGTTTCCCTCTTATATCCTTAAGTCATTATCTCAACAATGACTCTCTGTTTTCCCTTTTCCTACCTTTCATGCCTTCAGCCGATGGACTTTCTCACAGCTCAGAAACGATTTTCTCAGCAGAGCAGAGCCAAGGTCACACAGCTGTGCTCCTCCAAACCAGGCCTTGGGTCTGACAGCTGAATTCCTGGGCTCAAGGTTACCTTGGGTCATCTTGGCAACCCAGGGCTCGTTTTTTTCCTGGCTTAAAAAGCTCTCTGCTGATTCCCAGAGCAGAAATCTTACATGGCCATTTGAACACTGGGTTTGAAGCCTGAGCAGCCAGGACAGAGCCCCAAGGGGCAGAATGAGGCCAGCCTAAATCCCACAGCAGCATGTGGGTGTCCCACACGAGGCAGAGCCTGGCACAGAACCAGCCACCAGAGCCACAAGCGGCGTGTGCTGGTGACACCACCAGTGAGACATTTCCAAAAGGAAAAGACATTGTGATGTCCTCAAGGCATAAATCTCTTGATTTAAGGAAGGATGTGTTGTTGCCATTGAAGAACAGCAGCCACTGAGGTCAGTTGTTGGTGCCTGGGTGAATCTCCAGGAAATGGAAAAAAGGCAGAAAGGAGAGGGGCTGAGCTCTCACAGAGCTATGGCCACCAAAGCAGCAGCTGGGAATTCACCCTCAGGAGAGCTGTGCTGAGGGTGACTGCACCTCCAAGGCCACCACTGCATCTGCAGAGGAACTGCTGCTCTAGATGAGGGCCAGGGATACTCACCCCAAACCAGGATGGGTGTGAGCCAGGAATGAGCATCATTTTTACATTTAGTCAGGTGGAAAGTTTTCCATAAAGCATGGGGAGAGTGGATCCATGGGAAAACTGGATGGACGTGAAAAGGGGTTTGGAAAACTCTAACTTTTCCTTTTGTCCTGGGTTACAACGTAAATTGTGCCCAAAGTCTGTATTCCATCCCCATGAGCTGCTGGAACCAGCTGGGGCAGTGTTTCCCTTCTCTCCTGTCCATGGCCCAGCAATGCCGTGCCCATGGCTCATGGGGAACTCCCTGCGGGAGCTGTCTCTGGTTCATGGGCCAGCAAGGAGCCACTGCAGGGCTCAGAGAATGAGATCAGCCCATGGGGAGATGCTCCGCCCAGGGGGAGGAGCCAAGCATTCCCACCTGGATAGAATCTGGGATTTGGGACAGCACAGGGAGCCCTGACCCACTGGACTCCCAGAGGACAAGAGCTGCCAGAGCTTTCTACAGGATCACTGCTTGGACAAGAGCATTTCACCTGCACTGCTGCCACCACCCTAACAGGGTGTCAGGTTGTGTTCTGACTCTGTCAGTGGTTTTTTGTACTATTACTTTTATTTTATTTTACTTTCTTTTATTTCTTTTCTTTTCCTCTTATTAATTGTGTTTCTGACTTGGAGTCTTTCACTGGTTTTGCTTTCAAACTAGCACACTGTCAAATAGGAATTTTTACCAAAAACATGTTGACCCTTTACATACAAACACACACACAAATACAAATATTTTGCAATAGCAAAGCTAATATCTCAGCAAAAATTTGCTCCAACACAACCAATCTCCTACCTAGACACAATTTTAATAGACAGTTCTCAGCCAGCCCTGTCCAACAGATCATATTGTAAGAAAAGGGCTGGATAAAATGAGCTTTTTCCTTCTGAGCATCAATGGAACCAGCACAAAACAAGCTCCAGCACCACTTTTCACTTTATCCCCAAGATCAGTCGAACAATTAACTGCAAGTAGCAGCCATTGTGGCTTGAATCTTCATCATCTGTGAGCTAATCCATGAGTTTTTGTGAGCCAGCCCATGACCTCATTCCTCAAAGCTGCTCGCCCCTGAGCTGGGATGAATGATTTCCATCCAGTGGACCATTCACACCAGTGTGGTTGCTCTTCACTGCCCAAGTGTGAGACTGCCCATACAGGTCACACACTATAATTTCTACTGCCTTAGTGGATAATAAATATTCTGAAGACAGAAAGGAGGAAACAATCCCTTCCCTGTTCATGCAGGAGCACTCTGTAATTTCAGAGGAGAAGAAGAAAGAGCTGTAAAACAATGCAGGAAAGGATTCTTACAGCCACTTGAGTGGCCAGAGATTATTAAGAGGATCAGCCCCAGGCAAGGCAACTGATGTAATTACTGAAAGAGATGCAGACACAGACTTTGCCTTATGACAATGAGAAATTCACCTAAAGACAACTAAAAATGTTTAAAGAGCCAGGGTATCCTGTAGAAAATACCAAGATGATTGGACTGCAGCATTGCCATGATAACATCCACAAATACATCTTAGATTATCATTAAGACAGGTTATCATCCAAGATGTTAAATCATTATATTCTATATATATATTTAACTGAGTTATTTGTATTTCCCTGCTGCAACCCCACATCTTCCTTTGGCTCATCCTGTTACCAAAAATTGGTTAAAATAAAGAAGTTCTTTAACACCATTGAGAAGCAGGCATTCTTTATCTGGCCAGTGCACGAGGGGTATCTCCTCCAAAAGTTGTGTGTGTGCTGAGCAGAGGAAAGTTTCTGTTTATAGACTGCGTTTTACATACATATTCATTGATTGTCCCAGAATAAATCTGCATATGATAATCATTTCCACAAAATCATTACATATTTCCCTCCTCTTTATGAGTGATTCTCCTGTCCTGGGGGTCTCTCTGGTGGTCCCTGGTGCTCACAGACCCCAGAGTTACAGCTGGAATTCTCCATTGGCAGGGCACAGGGGCTGGAGAACTTTCATTTCTCCTTTTGCACAATGGGAATGTGCAGTTCCCTGGGCCAGGGGTTTTTGAGGAATGAGCATTGTGTCAGCTCACCAGGTATAGACAATTTATCACCTGGTAACAACCCCCTCACCAGGATTTCAAATTTATCACCTGGTAACAACCCCCTCACCAGGATTTCAAATTTATCACCTGGTAACAACCCCCTCACCAGGATTTCCATGGCCCCTGGCAGAGTGACTGCCTTCTACTGCATTTTGTGTCCTTGCAAAGGTTCATCTCCAGCAGCTTCCAGGCAGGGAATGCTTCCAGGTGGAGAGGGATACATACACCTGCCAGGCAGTGCAAGCTGTGTTCCCATCCTAGGAGCATTCCCAGCTGCAAGCTTGACATTAAAATGTCACTCCCAGTCCTACAGCAGAAAGCTGGCCCACAGAAAAGTTGTTAATACACCTGCTCAGATGAGAGTATCAAGATTTAAATAGGCACCAAATTTGCATAATACCCTTGAGATAAGCAGCACTACAGCAAAGCCTTGCAATGCATGGAGGATTTATTTTGTGTCTTATCCATTTCTGTATTCCAGAAGAGGCCATTCATCATTGTGCCAATACTTCAGAGATTCACTGAAAGCTGCAACAGCTCTAGATTATCAAGGAATTATATATTTTTCCCCACTGAATAATCATTCCCAGAAGCCTGCAAGGGGGAAAAAAAATCGCATTTTCATCATGTAGGCTAATGACACTGCAAGCGATGACATTCACTTTTAATGACTACCCAAAGACACTGAAACCTCTCTTTTTGACCAGCTGAATGGATTTGTTCATTACTGCTTCATTCCCAGCTAGAAACACACTCAACATCTTACAGACAGGTCTTCCTCAATGCCCTGGCTACACAGGATGTCTACAAAAAGAAAAAATATCCCAGAGTTATTGCACTATCACTGTAATGAGGGATTCATCCCAATTCAGGAATATGGAAGGGAATTCTACACTCAGCCTCCTCTGCATGGGTCCCACCTCCTCTGCCACTCTGGGGACCCCACACCACATCTTGGCAAACCCAGTTTAATCTTTGCCTGAACACAGGCAAAAAAATCCTCTGAAAACTCACTGCTGCCTGCCCTGGCACTTGAGCTGGCCAACAAGGGACACTGGAGTCTGGACAGTGGCAATGCATTTAATCCAGCAGTGAATATTTTATTCACAGCATCAGAGGAATCAGGGGAAGCCAACAAAAGCTCAGAACTTGTGGACAGGTGGGATATTTAGAGAAGTAGAACCTTGTATTGCAGTGGTTTGAGGGCTTAGCTCACTTAAGCTCCTCTTGAAACTGCCAGGCTCAGATATATGATGATGAGGCTATAAAACTTTCCTGTTGAGACTAATGCATTGATCAATGCAGAAGCTACATGAAATTTGTCCCATCTGGAGAAATTCTGTATGTGATATCTTGCAGTCAGTTGTCTGTGATAGCCTTTAAACCCCCCAGCCTCTGCTTTGATACACATGTGGTTTAACTCAATCTGTTTTCCTTAAATAGAAAAGTGAACACATCTGGCAGCGATGTTTAGGCTGGGAAAACCTTTTGATAAGGGGAAGGAGGTTGCTGAATATCAAAGAAAGCCCTGTACCATCACTGCTGGAGTCAGTGGAATTATTGCTGTGTTACTCATTTGCTCTGAATCTTCTGCTGCTTCTGCAGAGAGACCCTTGGAAAACTATTACAGGTAGCACTCGTGCTTTAAATGGCTGCAGTCACGGATCATGGACTGAAAGTGTGCACAAATGTCAATTCTGTGATCACTCCTACTTGCAATACCTGTTAACACTCAAAAAACACCTTCAAAGACCAGCAAATAATATGCACAGTCACTCAAAGGAGGAAACCAGTGCAGGAAGTGCAACTGCTCCAGGAGCTTCCTTGATCTTTCTGCTTCAAGCCTGAGTGCTAAAATCACCTTGTGAATGTGGAGCTTCTGCCCTTGCTGCCACACCATGGCCTGTCTCTGCCTCTCTGACTTCTGAGCCCCAGAGCAGAGCTTCCAAAAGCACAACAAGCACGAAGATCCGTGCTGCAAGACCTCAGCTCGTAGCACAAGCCAAATCTTTATCAAGCACCAAGGTGTTGGAACTCTGACGGCTGAAAACTTGGAGCTTTCTGAATTTAAGGGTGCCAGCCCTCAAGTAAACACCTTGTTTGACCTGAAACCTTGGAAAAGGCTTCAAAAATTGAGTGGTAGCACAGAACAGTCTGTGTGTAGTTTGGATGGCTTGTGTGATCTCACAGGGTGAAAAACTGAGATTTGGGATTTCAGTGTATGGTGATATATGAGAGCTAAGATGGAGAATTGTGGGTGTGGGTTGTTGTCTTTTTTGCACCTTCTTCTTCATGGATTTGGGTGGTTTTTGTTATTGGGTGAAAGAGGTCTGCATTGTGGATTTCAGGTGATCACAATTGGGTTAGAAACATAAATAATATAGATGTCAGCTGTTTATTGGATAATTAGGACTTAAATAACCTGGGACAGACACCGTTTCAGCTCACTTTCTCGGCTTGTTAAAGAGAGCTCATGGCCCATGAATAATAGATAAGGATAATAAATCTCAGAGTGAGACTGCAAAGAAACAACATCTCCTGAGTTTTATTTGCCCTGACCTCGGAGCAAGAAAGAGCCAGGAACTCCCACACCAAGGAATCCCAAGGAAAGACACAGTTTGAGCACTCACAGCTATGGGAACTGTTTCCTGTGGTGGGCACCAAAGAACCCAATCCCAAAATTATTTACAAATCTGAGTCCAACCCAGGGAGCCCTGACTTCCCTCTCCCAAAACAGCAATCCATGAGCAGCAGCATTTTGCACACTCACCCTCCATGTGGGACCTGCCTGTTTTTGTCACAAGCTGTCTCTGACGGCACACAGAGGTGGAACAAAGGGACACCAGCTCAGCTCACAGCCAGGCACAGGACAGATCCCTCCAATCCCCCCATCCCACAACCCAAGCTGGATGATTTCATCCCTCCTCACTGCTCAGATCCCCGCTGGGCCGGTTAGCAGGACAGATGTGCACGGGTTTACAGCAGGAAGACTCTTTGGTAGAGCAGCAACGAGGAGTATAATCATTTTTTAAATGAAAACTGATCCAAACCTGACAGGGATGCCAGCAGAGACTGAGAATCCCAGAGGAGAGGCCTTGCTTGGGAGATTTGTGGAATTTCCTGCTTCTGGACCAATTAGAAACAGCACAAGATCATAACAATATATTCTGATGACAGTGCACTGTGTCACTCATCATTTTGGCCCGAAAATTGGAATTAGAGATGAAATAATGGGAAGAAGAAACTTTTTTTCACACTTGCAAGGTTTCCTCAAAGACTCTTCAGGGAGACAGGAGAGTTGTTCTTCCATCTGTATTCTCTCACCCATCCCATCTTTATGGACGCTCACCTGGCAAATTACATCTGCTTCTGGAACGTGTTCTCAGGAATCTGAGTAAAGGATATTGTAGCTACAAATGAGAACATCCACACTGCCTGGCAGAGAGTGCATTCACTGTGTTCAAAGAATTAATCAATGCATTTTGGAGAGCATCAGAACAAAAGGGAAATTCAAGGGGTCATTGATCTCTGTGTATTGGGTATTTTATATTGTTAAAATTTCTGGTCATCTCATAATCTTTCGTACATCAAAGCCATCAATAGCCCTGGGAGATAAGGAAGAACTCTAATCCCACTCTTCTGGTGGGAGAACCAAGAGATGCAGAACACGGGCTCAACACATGTTGTTGTTGGCTTTATAAACCCTCAGTGGATCCCTTCACACTGGGCAAGGCTTCCTCTGAGCTCTGTTGAAGCCTCATGAGCCCTAAACCTGCCACTGGCTCAGTTTTGAGTGGCAGAGGTGTTTGTGCTGACTGAGCTTCCATTCCCCTGCACCCATTCCGCCCTGCACATGCAGCTCCCAGCTCTGACAGCACCATGATTCCTGCTGCCCTACAATCCAAGAAAAGACTCACAACTGTTTGTACTGCATGCCCATGTGGATGCTGGATGCAAGAAAATCAGACAGCAGCAGTAGTGTTTGTGTGTAACCAAGTCACAGAACTTCCTCACACTGGGCTGGGAAAGTGTGGCTGGGAAGCTGTAAGGAGGAACCCCAAAACAGGAGAAGAAAACAACCTTGCAAGTGTTGTTTGTCTCCTGTTGTTTACTTGCAAGAAACCCTTGAGGGATGGTGTTCCTGACTGTCCAATGATGGTCTGGTGGTGGTTTGCTGGCCAATGAAATTTTACTCAATCAGAACTGTCTGTAAAAGGTGGTTTGGAAGATAAAGTTGTTCTCATTTTGCTACAAGCCTGAGAGTCTGTGCGGTTATAATCATCCCTAAACAGTAGCAACATGCCCACATAAAAGTCAAGCTCACAGCCTCCCAGACCCCGTGGCATTGCTGATAACCCTTCTTGAGCTGAACTTTGGATGTAGCTTTGCCAGGATGCTTCAAACCACTGGTGGCCAATCCCTGGCTCTGTCTCCCACCCGCAGCTGCCACCCTGTACCTCCCTGATGGCTGCAAACCTCCTGGGTGCCCTCTCCCTTTAGGATGGAGCAGTTCTTTCCTCCAGCCCTATCAACTCTCCCATCTGGCACAACACAGGCCAGTGTGTTGAGGAAAGCAATTCCTGCTCCTCTGCTCTGGTCAGACTGCACCTGGAGGATATTGACACCAGAAATGCAAAAGCACCAGTGAAAAAAGGTGGCTCGAGCTTGGAAATTCTGTTCTGGGCTCGAGTCCAGATTTTGGAAACATGCTGCCTACATTTGGGTCAGAAGATGGGGTGCAGAGCTTGCATGTGAACCTGGCCAGGAGCAGTGATCAGCTCTGGGTTCCTCAGCACAGGAAGGATGTGAACCTGTTGGGGTGGGTCCAGAGGAGGCCATGGAGATGCTCTGAGGGCTGGAGCGTCTCTGCTCTGGAGAGAGGCTGAGAGCTGGGTTTGTTAAGAAGTGAAGTCTCTGGGAAGATCTTTATCACAGCCTTTCCATACACAAATGAAGCTCGTAAGAAAGAGAACAGAATTTTTAGAACCTGTGGAAATGAGACAAGGGCTGATGATTTTAAACTAAAAAAGATCTATTTTAGACTCAACAGAAGGATGAAATTTTTATGCCTAGGGTGGTGAAACACTGCTAGGAAAGAGGTTGCCCAGAGAGGTTGGTATGGTGTTGGAACCCTGGAGGCTGAAAATTTCAATCTTTATGTGTTAAAAGGCACCGACCCTCAAGCAAGCACCACATTTGACTGGAGGCCTTGGGACAGGCTCCCGAGATTGAGTGATAGCATGGGGATTATAGATGTGAGTTTGATTAGTATATATTGTGTGATTTCACAGGATGTAAAACTTAGATTTAAGATTTTAGTATATAGTAATATGTGTGAGACAAGATGGAGGCCTTTGGAGTGTCCTTCTTCCTTCTTCTTCATGGATTTGGGTGGTGTCTTGTAATTGGGTGAAAAAGGCCCGCATTGCAGGCCTTGGGTGGTCATTATTGGGTCAAAATATAAATAATATAGGTCATCTTGTTATTGGGTAATTATCATTTAAATAACCTTGGAAAGAGTTAAACTCCTCTGTTTTACCTCGTTTTCCAAGCATGCTAGTTGTAGCTCACAGTACATGAGTCTGTAATATAAGAATTAGTAAATATTCCTAGTCTGAACTCGGAGTCTGCATTTCCCTTGTGTCTCTATCCTGACACAGGGGAGGGGATGAAAAAGGGAGGGAAGAAAAGAAGTAGAAACCATCACAGCATGGCTGCTGAGTCCCTGGAAACATCCAGGGCCAGGCTGGACAAGCTTGGAGCTACCTGGGCTCATGGAAGGTGTCCTACCCATGACCTTTAAGTCCCTTCCAACCCAACCCATTCTGTGATTCTGTGATCAAACTTTGTGGCTGGAAAAAGGGAGGATGCCCATAGGAAAGGGAGCTGAGAAGTGGCTGAGGGCAGCCAACACCATTTATAGAGTCCACCCCTGTCCTGTGCCTGAGAGGCCCTGAGGAAAGCAGGAGGCTGGGAATGGGCTCTGGGCCAGATGCATTGTCCTGGCAGGCCAGGTGCTGCTCATGAGCCAGGCACTGGGCAGCCCCACCTGAGACCATTAAACAGCAAAATCTCATCACTGTTTATGGCCCAGGCCAGGTTCACATGCAAGCCCTGCATCCCAATCTTCTGACCCAGATGTAGGCAGCATGTTTCCAAAATCTGGACTCAAGCCCAGAACTGAATTTCCAAGCTCGAGCCACCTTTTTTCACTGGTGCTTTTGCATTTCTGATGTCAATATCATTTTAGGTAATAATATGTTTCAAGTCAATTCACTGTCTGGCCTTCATACACATATGAAGTCTGACAGGCAAATAAAGAAAAGAAACATATATTTGATAGATTTAAAAGCTGTTTCCATTTGGATTTCCTTTTAATAGAAACATTCTGTTGATCTTTGGTTTTGTGGAAGTTGAGGGTGCTGGATTTTTTAATAGAAAGTAATTCAGGGGCCAAATTTACTTTAATGGGGTCCTGTCAATCCCTTCAAATACCACCTTGGAAAACTGCAATTAAAATGTATTTCAAAACAACAGGACAGACACTAAGTGGAAAGGGTAGATTGTAGAAATACCCTCCAGCTCATTGCCTGGGTTTTTGCAAATTCTGCATGAGAGAAACATGTTCTTAAAATACAGAGGTAAGTAAAAGAAAATAGAGAAGCTTCATAGGCAGAGAAGAATAACCCAGAAGAAGCCATCAGACTTGAGAAGAGTCTGGCCTAGAAATTCAAACCCATGAAGACACAGTGACCAAAACAACATAGGAGCCCTCACCCTGATGGGCAAGTACAGAAATATTTACAGGTACATCTTTGTTTACACAATTCAACATTTCAAAGTCTTTGATAACAGAGTGACACACCTGTCATGTCAGCATCACCACACAAAAGCCTCTCTGACAAAAAAGAAAAGGTCCCTAAGGACTGGAATAACTTCTAATGTCCAAGGGATTATAAAAGATCTGATGGAGGAATGGATTTACAGAGAGAGAAGATTGCTGGGTTTGTTACAATTATTACTGAAGAAGTTTATTTGGATAGATCTGTGTCAGCACAAGCGTCTGGCACAGAGAATGATGGCAGTGAAGTTGTTTCCACTGCCCTCACGCTCCCCTTGGACTGGCCCAGCAGAAGTTTTGCTGCTCCAGAGGGCAGCAGAGCCAAAATCCTCAGCAATGATCTGCCCAGAGAAATGCTCAAGGAGGTCTCCTGGCTAAGGGCTACACCCACCTCCACCCCCATATGAGCTGCACATCAAGCACACACATAAATTAGCAGCAACAGGGTTTCCAGGAGCCAGAGTCCAGCAAATCAGTTCAAGGAAAGAGGCTGCCAAATTTACCAAGCAGGAAGGCTCCCAAACCTGAGTATTGTACTATTCTTTGATTATACTGACATCTAAAGGTCACCAAATTAACTGTGTTAAACTTCCTGGTTCGCTCTTTCTGCTCCCTTTATCTGATGTCATCTCTAAAAATCAATAAACATTTGCTACGTTGTTAAGAAAAATGGAAAACTGGTAAGACATTACAGATCTTTCACTGCTTTGGTTTTTAAATAAAAGAATTACAGGGAAGAAAAAACAGAAGTCTGTTAGTACCAATGTATCTGAGGATCAAGAAGGTATGAAGGATCAAGAAGGTAATATATTATTTATCATACATCACAACTGTGGACCTGATTCATGATTTAATTCTGTGTTACCCCATTGGCTTCTAAGAAGGAATTCCAGGTATTCAGCAATACAGGAAGAATGAATCTGGCCCATGTATCATACGTTTCAGCAGTAAATCTTCCTTTTACAACGATTCCAAGAGGGGACAGAGCTTTGTTTGCACAAGCTGAAATCCCATTTTGTGCCCTGGAACACCCTGGCACCTCTCTTAATGCCCTATTCACTTTTACCAGCCTGCAGGGAAATAAATGGGGAACTAAAGTGCAGTTGTCCAAACCAGCCGTGCCACAGGCAGGGATTAGCCAAGTTTTCAGCACATTGTCACTTGGTGTCACACAGCACATGCAGATGGCTGAGCTGGACCAACCCAGTGCCCGTGAGGGGTAAAAGCAGCTCCACAGGGAGCTGGAGCCACAGAAGTTGTGCTGGTGGGGCTCTCCAGAGAGGGAGGGAAGGGGACAAGGTCACAGCCCCACCTTGGTCAGCCCAGTGCCCTCCCACACGCAACAACCTGGAAAAACCAGGCAAGTCCCCAAGGACCTCCAAAAAGAAAGGCAGGTCTCAAAAAGGGTTAAACAGAGGGCAACTAACTTATTCATATGTAATGTTCAAAAGGGGGGACATCCAAATGAAACAAATCATTCCCTCAGCATTAACCCCTCGTGGTTCCTCTGCAGGACAGCAACCCCCGAGTTTCCTTTCTGCAGCCAAAGCAAGCCAGGAGCTCAGACAAAGCTGTGCAGCCCTGGAGCCCCACACTCTGCCCCAAGTGTCTGAACATGTGTTTTATTATTATAATAAATATATAATAATATTTATCATAATATTTAATTTATTAATTATTATTTAATAATTATCGTTGTTATTAATTATATTTATTATATAATTATATATTATATGTTTATTTTTTTATTATTAATAATAATAATAAAATAATGATAATGATGATGGTGCTGGTGATGATAATAATAATAATAATAAATAGTTCCGCACACATGGACACAAAGTAGCCATCAGCTTTTCAGAGCCAGCCCCCTTGAGGGAATGAGCACCCTGCAGTCGAGGGTAAACATCAGCTCCTGAGCCCCCTAAGCCAGGCTGCCATCAGCAGGCTGGCACTGAGTTAGACACTAATCAGATTAGGATAAATCACTTTAATCTGACATCCAGGAGTGAAAAGCCCCCACACCTCCTCTACAGGGGCAGAGCCCAGGGCTTTGAGCAGCCCTGACTGCTGCAGCTTCTCGCCCAAACCATGAAGTATTTGCCTTATTCCAGCCAGCAGTTTTATCATCTTAATCATGGATTAAACAACTGTATTTCAGGAAAGAAAGGGATGGGGTTTGAACAGGCAGAAAGAGGGATGCTGCTCTGTCTCACAGGTAAAACAGCATGGCTGGGGAAAATGTCCCCAGACTGGAGATGGCAGAAAGTGGAGGGGTCTGAGGCAGCCAGGCTGGGCAGGGGTGAGTGGACAGGGGGAGGCAGGGCCAGCAGCACTCGTGCTGGGACCTTGGAGATGCCCAGCACCACCCAGCAGGAGAAGCAGACACCAGAGCCTGCCCACCCAAGCAGAGATGCCCAGGGGAGTGCACATCCTGCTGCCTCAGCACCCCTGAGCTTTGCTTCACACACACACAGAGTATTTGAGAGCGAGAGCAGCAAACCTGGGGGTTGGTGCTTATTAAAGCCTCAAAACACAACACACACAGAGTCCTCCTCGTTTCCTCCCTGCAGTCACATCTTTCCACTCCCCCATCACCTGCTTGCAGCAAGGAGCCATAAACCCAACAGCTCTGGGATTCCTCTCCCACCATCAAACCCCGCTACAGTCGGCTCTGAGCCAGTGCTTGCAAACACATCGACATAAACCTTGCATCCTTAGGGGACGGAACAAAAAGAACAGCCAAAGATGAAAGCAGAGAGCGCTGCTGCTTTGTCCTCTGCTGCAATCAGCCACAGCATCAGCCCCGCAACAATGCCAGGGAATTAAACCTCAGCGCTGCAAGAGTGCGAGCGAGTGTTGTAAACTCCACAGGAACATCATCACAAATGCCCAGAGCAGAGCAGAGAGGCTGACACAGGACAGATCCCTGCTGTTCCCCCAAAGCACCACAGAAACAGCCAAACAAACACGGGACAAGCAAAACCAGCACATGCTTTGTATTTAAAAACGCTCATCCTGCGGAGGCTGGATCCTCCACAACACACAGAGGCAGATCTATCACTGGTAACCAGGCAAAACATTTAGTGAGGATCACTGAGATTTTTGCCCAAGTAACACCTCCAGGACTGGGCTTCAGCTGTTTTGATTTCCCTGGCTGACTGATGTCATTGGCTCGCTTAAACAAGGCCTTGAGTTGCCTTCCTTGCCATGACCTCCCCACGCAGAATTAGGAGGTTTATTTGTTCTAAGATAAAGAATGGTGACACATTAAAGATGCCCTCATTCCTCCTCTTAGATCAGCTTGACATCTGTTTCAGAGATGTTATGAAACACTCTCTAACCTGCAGCGGAATTGGATATTACGATATTTCACCAAGGCGCCGCTCGAGCGAACTTTCACCTCCAAGCGAAAGCTTGAGCGTCAAAAGTGAAAACAAACCACTCAGAGCTTTCACTGGGACAGACCTTCAGTGACACTGGATGTAGGGAAATAATTGCAGATGGTATTGTTGAGGGGGGAAATATCACCTGCCACGAAATCTCACGCTGAGCGAGCGCTCGGTTGTTGTAAGATCGTATCGCCGTGCTGCCTCGTGGTAACACATCCAGGCTGCAGCAGGGTCATTGCACAGGAAGCCCTCACACAACAACAGGGTTTTGTTCCTTGTGGTTAATGGTGCCAGGATGGGGTGTGGGGAAAAAAAAGGGGGGGAAAAAAAGGAAAAAGAAAAAAAAAAGGAAAAATAAAAAGGGAAAATAAAAAGGAAAAATAAAAAGGGAAAATAAAAAGGAAAAATAAAAGGGAAAAAAAGGGAAAAAAGGGGGGGGGGAGGGAAAAAAGGGGGGGAAAAAAGGGGGGGGGAAAAAGGGGGGGAAAAATAAAGGGGGAAATAAAGGGGGAAATAAAGGGGGGAAATAAAAAAGGGGGAAAGGGGGGAAACGGGGGGGAAACGGGGGGGGAAACGGGGGGGAAACGGGGGGGGAAACGGGGGGGGAAACGGGGGGGGAAACGGGGGGGAAACGGGGGGGAAACGGGGGAAACGGGGGAAACGGGGGAAAAGGGGGAAAAGGGGGAAAAGGGGGAAAAGGGGGAAAAGGGGGAAAAGGGGGAAAAGAGGGGAAAAGAGGGGAAAAGAGGGGAAAAGAGGGGAAAAAGGGGGGAAAAAAGGGGGGAAAAAAGGGGGGAAAAAAGGGGGGAAAAAAGGGGGGAAAAAAAGGGGGGAAAAAAGGGGGGAAAAAAGGGGGGGAAAAAGGGGGGGAAAAAGGGGGGGAAAAAGGGGGGGAAAAAAGGGGGGGAAAAAAGGGGGGGAAAAAAGGGGGGGAAAAAAGGGGGGGAAAAGGGGGGGAAAAAAGGGGGGGAGAAAAAAGGGGGGGAAAGGGGGGGGAAAAGGGGGGGGAAAAGGGGGGGGAAAAAGGGGGGGGAAAAAGGGGGGAAAAAAGGGGGGGGAAAAAAGGGGGGGAAAAAAGGGGGGGAAAAGGGAAAAAAAAAAAGCACCTAGCCAAATATTTTTGCTACAGATGGAGCAGGCTTCAGTTAGAGGGAGAGTTTTTCCATGTTTGCAATGGGGAAACAAAAGCAGCAAAGATTTGATGTTCATTGAAAATGAGAGAGGGGGTCTTTAACAAAAAAATTTAAAGCTTGGTATATTAATCATGAAAAAAGGATAATGCTTGCCAACATAGTGGAATTTTTGTCACACATAACAACCCAACAGTTTTGGTGTTCCTTGCAAAAATATGTTTCTCAAAGCCCCTGGGGGATGCAAGATTTACATTTCTCCTGTGGGAAGGAATCTGGAGAGTGTGTTTTAGCCACGCAGAGGTGTTAGAAGAGAAGAGTGATGCCAGCAGAGACACAGACAGACCCTGGAGAGCACAAAGAGGATGGGGATATCATGGTGAGGGTCTGGAGACAGAGCAGAGAAAACTCATGGTCCACAGTGAAAAACTGAGGCTCATCTATGATCAAAGGCCCTGCAAGCAAGCTCCACTTTGGGCTGAGACATGCAAAGCAGCAGCAGAGTCTGTTCAAATCCTCGCCTCCAAACCACAAAGCCACTCTTCAAATTTCTTTTAATAATTTTTTTTAGTTGCCTAAGTAGTAACACCCCGCCCCCAAAAAAGAAAATCCTAAAAAAAGCTTTTACAACCTGTTAACAGCTAAAGAAACAGCCCAAAACCGCGTGTCCACAAAAGCAGATGATTGCGCTTTTAATTAGGATTCACAACTTCTTTTATTGAAGGTGGTGAACCATAATGACTTCATCCATCCACAGGAGTCAGCTCAGCCTGCGCTGCCTCCATCACCCAGCCTCTCTGGGGTAAAAACGACTCCATTCACACCTCAGTGCCTTCCACCTCACACCACCCCACAGCCAGGAGGGTGAAGCCTTGGATGGCCTCGTACGAGCAAAGTGACACCAGAAAATATTTTTGTGACTGCAGCATCATCCCCAAATTTGAGTCTCTGGGAAAACCTTGCTCGGCACAGAAGTGTGAGAAATACCAAACTGCCCCCAAAGGAGCTTAATGTGGGATTACAGTTCCTCCAACAGTCCCCATCTGCATCTCTGAAATGAGCAGGCACCCAGGCACATCCCCTGGGCCAGCAGCAGGCATGAAAAACAATGGAAAAAGTGGAAAAGTGCTCCTCCCTCTCAGTCACCCTCACTGGGGAGCCTTTAAGTGCCTCCTGCTACTGCTTTTTTAAATTTGTGGGTGATTTTAGGGCTGCAAAAGGGATGGACAAAGACACCTCCTCAACACCCCATCAGTTCTTGCTCTGGCATCTCCACACAAACACCCTGCCTCTCTGCAGCCTCAAGGGGTCCTTACATGGCTCTGGGAGATAAAACCCCTTCAGATGAGCCCAGAAGCAGAGACAAACAACTGCTGACATAGTAAAGATGCTAAACAAGAAATGGAGTCTCTTTCTCCAGGCAGCACTGACAGAACAAGAGACACAGTTTCAAGCTGGCCCAAGGGAAATATGGGTTGGATATCAGGAAAAAGTTTTTACAGAAAGGGTGATAAAGTACTGGAATGATCTGCCTGGGAGGTGGTGGAGTCACCATCCCTGGATGTGTTTAACAAAAGACTGGATGTGGCACTGGGTGCCGTGGTTTAGGGTTGGGTTAACCTCAATGATCCTGGAGGTCTCTTCCAGCTTGGTGAAAGTGTTATAAATTCTGTGAAAAGAGTTATAGATTCTGTGAAAAGGGTTAAAGGCTTAGATACAGCCTTAAACTGAGGATGGTCCCAGGACCTCTGAACACTGCAAATCCTGTCAGTTACTGAGTTACCTCAGTCCCTCTAAGTCCCTTCCAGGACTAAAATAACATTATTTAGTTGGTGAACATGATTAAGTTGATGCACACTGACCTCTGCAGTGTCAGTATCTTTACAGGGATGGGGATCTTCCCTAATGCAGTGCTCTTGTAGCCATACGGCCTAAAGACAATACAGGCAATAGCTCTGCAGGAGGGTTTGCAGGCATTAAAAGCTGCTCTGTGCTTCCCAGCTGTGTCAGGTGGACAAACAATCCATTACCTGTGCTGTCACAATAGGACAGGAAAGGAAAGCACAGACTCCATCCAGTTCACAGGGCAAAACCCCCAACCTTTATTATCTGACTCCAATATAGAGTATCTTCACCCAGACCATGGATTGGAGGATAAGGTTGCCACCTCTCCAACCACATTGGTCAAACCAAAAGTCCATCAATTGTTCCCTCCTCAAGAAAGGCATGAAAAACATTCTTGTATTGACAAAAACATTGCTTCTATTTGTAACACTCGTGTGAGAAAGAATTCAGAAACTATGAAAACATCAGAAGACTGAAAATATCAGGGCAACACTAGTGCCTCCAGCCTGAGCTTGGCCTGGCCAGTGAGCCTGGAGCTAGCCTGCCTTCTTCTCCATCTCCTCCCTGGAGTGGCTGGAAACCATCTTCGTGTGTGGTGACGTTCATACACAAGGAAAGGGTTTCAAATTAAAAATTGACCCACCTCCAGCCAAAACCCCAAAGAGGGTCTGAGTATGAAGGGTCTAAACAAGCTTTGGAGAACCAGCACGTACAGGAGCACATTTCATGGAAATTATCCTGATTGGGACTGAAAGCTTCTAGAGGTTAAACACAGGAGGTACAGCCTGAGTTAAAATCCCTACCTAAGGCTGTAATGGACCCCAAAATGCCCCTGAGCTCGGGTGAGAGTGTGATCTGTAGCACCCAACAGGTTTGATCTGTGTTTCCACAGCAGAGCAGCAGTCTGGTGGTGATGTACTGCTCCATCTGCAGGACTGACCATGGTCAAATATTGGAGGGCACCTAAAAGAGCTTCTGAAATGCCTCTTGCCTGCCAGCAATCTGGAATCTGTTTCTAACGAGAGAAAGACAACTGCCAGCCCCAAGAAGATGGGGAAATCCTGAGGGAAAAACCTGCTGGTGGGACACTGGAGCTGTGGAGTTGAACCCTCTTCCTCAGGACAGCCAGCACTGTGACACCAAGATTATATTGCACTTTTCAGAACAAACATGCCCAGATAGAGAGCAGGAGGAGAAAGGACAAAAGCCTCTGTGCCTGGTGCAGGTGTGATTTGTGCCTTGGAAGCCAAGCAACAGGCACATGGGTTCGCAGTGTTGTGTAGCCAAGGCAAACAAGACACAACAAGGCCCAGTTTGGGCCCCCTCAGGATCCATAAACCGGCCCCTGGGAGCTGTGGGGGGCACGTTATTCCTAATTGTGTCTTGTTTAACTTGGCTCTTTGAACAGCAAATCTTTTGCTGTCTTGGCCAGAGTCCTCAGTCTCACACCTTGGTGGGGCTTACCTCTTTCCTTGGGTTGGTAAGTTAAAGAAATCCCTCACGTTGACACATGTTAAATGTTTTTGATCAAAACCCACTCATTTTTATAAGAAGTAGTTAGGATGACATGCTGGGAACCTCTGCAGTGCATAGGGAGAATTCTTCACAAAGAGGACAAGCTCCTCCCTTTCATACTCCAGATATTAGGAAAAAGTTTTTTACAGAAAGGGTAATAATCAGCTTCTCTGATTGCCATCACCTTTGCCTGGATTTTCCCCTCCTAACCAGCAGCAAAACAGAGACTTACACCCAACAGAGGTGGTGAACATCCCTCTGCAAACATAGCTATAAATCCCAGTGGCCTCACTCCTCACTGACACACAAAGTGAGTTCAGGAGAGCCTTTCTGAGGAAGAAGCCCCAAAAACTTCAATTTATCCTTGACCTACAATAAGTGAACAGCTGTATTTTTCACCCCAAACACACTCTGGAATGGTAGGACCAGAGCCTACTCTAATGAGTCCAAGAGGGTAACTCTCCCCTTTTTGCAATCATTTGCCACCAACCACATCAACAAACCCAGGGATGCTGGAGCCTCTGGACCAGGCAGCCTCCACAGCAGCCTGGAAGCTCTGTGGAAGTGTGTGAAGGCACTGGATATCCTCCAGACCAGTCTTTCCCTCCATATTCCTTATTTTGGCCCAGTGGGGAGCACAACTGTGTTTGCTCAAACTGAACGGATCCAAGCTAGAAAAATGGAGGGTGAGGTGTGAAACTGTCAGGCTTCCAAAGTTTGAAGGATTTGTTAGCCTAGTGCAGAGATGAAGAAACCTGAGGCAGAAGAGAGAAAACGTTTCAGTTCTCCCTCCTGTAGACTGAATGAAAATAACATGACATTCAAAGAGAAGTTCACCTCACGGCAACCCTGAGGCTGGGCAGCGCTTGGTGGCCCACTTGGCTCTGACTCCTGTAGGGAGGGCTCAGGGGACACTGCCCTGCCCTGGTGGGCTGGAGGCAAAGCTCACAGGCAGCCAGGGCCTAGAGGGATGCCTTAACATCACACCTCAGCTGTGTTAAATCTATTAGTGACAAGGTCAGAGAGATATTATGGCCTTGAGGGGGACTTCTCCCATTCTCCCAATCCCTCACATTATTCACAGAATGACCAGGTTGGAAGAGACCTCCAGGATCATCGAGTCCGACCCAGCCCTGACACCTCAACTAAACCACAGCACCCAGTGCCACATTCAGGCTTTTCTTAAACACATCCAGGGATGGTGACTCCATCACCTCCCCAGGCAGGCCATTCCAGTCCTTTATCACCCTTTCTGTGAAAAACTTTTCCCTGATATCCAGCCTGTATTTCCCTTGGCACAGCTCGAGGCTGTGTCCTCTGGTTCTGTCAGTGCAGCCTGGAGAAAGAGCCCAAGCCCAGCTGAGCACAGGCACCTTTCAGGGAGCTGTGGAGAGTGATGAGGTCACCCCTGAGTCTCCTTTTCTCCAGGCTGAACAAGCCCAGCTCCCTCAGCCGTTCCTCACAGGGTTTGTGTTCCCAGCCCCTCACCAGCCTCGCTGCCTCCTCTGGACGCGCTCGAGCGTCTCAACGTCCACCCTGAACTGAGGGACAGAGCTGGACACAGCACTCAGTGTCCATCCTAAACTGAGGGACAGAGCTGGACACAGCACTGAGTGTCCATCCTAAACTGAGGGGCCAGAGCTGGACACAGCACTGAGTGTCCATCCTAAACTGAGGGGCCAGAGCTGGACACAGCACTCAAGGTGTGGCCCCACCAATGCTGTGTACAAGGGAGGAATGACCTCCCTGCTCCTGCTGGCCACACTATTACTGCTACAGGCCTCAATGGCTCTGTGACCTTATTCCCCTCTCACCTGCAGGTTACCCAACCAAACCCATCCCTCTTGCCCAGGAGAGCTCCTTCAGCCAGCCCTCCCAGACCTCCACAAGTTCCCTTTGCTGTTGTACCTATAACACTGCCTGCTTTAGAACACAGGAATAAAACACTCCCTTTTGTTCCTACAGCAAAAGAAACCATCACCTGCTTGCTTAGAGATGTGCTGCATGCAGAGTCAATAGAAAAATAAACTGGTTTTCCCTGAAATAGGACATAAACTAACCACAAAACCCATCAGTTGCTTAATGCATTGCAGGTTCCTGTCTGATCTGCTCAAAACTTTCTCAGCCCTGCCAACTCCCAAGCATCTTCCTCTGGTGTGTATGCCTTGGATTATCATTTCACAGGGGAGTTCACTGCTTTTTTCTAGTTTGCACCTCCTTTCCTTATTTCTGCTCTGTATTTCCCACACTTTCTGATCAGTCAATGCACTGAACACGAGAAAGGGAAACTGGATAAATCAGCATCACACCTTGTCCAATTACCTCCCATTATAACCACATCCAGATGCTGCACTTAGAAGTTGCAAGAAATTCCACTGGGGATGGTTATAAAATGTAAAGCATATCTATTCCATTCCTCTGTTATCAAGGCACAATATTTCCCCTTTTAGCATCAAATACATATAGAATTTGCAATACACACAGCCCTCATCCCAAAACAGCAGGGAAAATGCAGAGCTGGACATGTCCAGTACCTACAGACCAGACCCTACACAAAGCCAAGGCCAAAACACAACGAAACCTGGGGCATGAGAGAACACAAGATCTTGTGCACAACATAAAATAACCCTGTTCCTAATCTCTACAGCATCCAGATTTCCCTAGACCTGCTTCCACTGGTATTTTTTCCTTCAAAGCTTGCAGGCAAAACTACACCAGGATTCCCAGATCACCGTGTCCCATGATATTAGTGCTTCCTGATGGCTGCTGGTGAGAGCCTGCACATGGCACTTATGATTATATCAGTGTCTTGAAGGCATCTGTGATTGATTTACACAGACAGTTCCTTCACTTATGTCACTGACAGCCAGCGAGGCTCGAATTTACAGCAGAAATTCCTGATCTTAATCCATAAATTCATCACCTTGTGCTTAGATGTCAAACCACTTCTATTGCTCCCCCTCTGCTGATGCCTCCCCACAGTCCATCATCAGCAACAGCTTCACTAATGGAAATATTTAATAAAATCAGCCATAAAACCCACTTCACAAGACTCCACCTCACAACATATTTAGTCCTGACAGCTCTGCTATCAACAAAATCCATCACGTGTCCTTTAAGCAGCTCCCTGTAGACTAACTTTTAAAATCTTGCTTTAATCCTTTTTTTTTCCTCTGTGACTAAACTAATAATTTCCTATGTGGCACAACAGCAAATACTTGGACAGCCACAAATAAGATCCCTGGCTTTTTCTAGATGAAGATGTAGTTTACAGAGGTGTCACATTTGGCCAATTTGATGCTCCTAACATGAGCCTGCATGCCATCCCACCTTCCAATCCCCTATGTCTTTAACAATCTTTCCTCCAATATCCATTGCAAAGCTTTTCCTTCTCTTCAGGTCAAACCCAAAGGTCTACGGTTATTCACCACCACTAAGTCTTTTGTTACAGTCACTATAAAAACACAATTAAAGCTGGATTAGGGAATGCTTATGCAGAACAGTATGTTAATCCACAAATGGTCCTGGGGAAGCCACATTTGGAGTCAAATCCTAGCTGGTGCAAATAAAAAAACTGGAATTGCCCCCAGAGGAGATTAATACAACAGTACCTCACTAATTCACACTGAAGGTGAGAAAACCATGTTGAATATTTCTGACTAAAAGGGGTAAGAGAAGTACAAATAAAAGCATCACAAAATGCTCTCCTTTTCAGCTTCAAGTTGCAATCTCTGAGTGAACATCATGGGGCACTGCAATGAGAGGAGCGTGCTATATATAGCTAATGAAATCCTGCTAACATTAGATATGGTACAGCATCTGTTACTAAATCTTTGCTGAGGGCTCTACACAGACCAGCAGTTTCTAGAGAGCTTGTAAGGAAAGCAATGTACTGAAATGGAGCTTTGTCAGCTTCTATTGCACGTAAATACAGCGTTATTGAGGGTTAATATTTACTGCTGTGTCATCTCCACAGGCAATTTTCATCAGTGCCTGAGGTGATCCTCAGGTGATGCTAAACAGTACAGCACCAGCAATTCCACTGGTTATCCTTATTACTCTCCAGAAAATTTTCAATCAGCATGAAGGAAATTATGCCCAAGGTGCAGCTGTAAGGCTCAGACCTGCTCTCATGAGCTCAATCTGCATCCACTGGATGGCCTGTTGGAGGAAATTTTCACCTTAAAAAAAACTATTCAGCATCTTCCATGTGCTGAGCATCGACCCCAGAGCCCCATCCTGCAGGAGCCGCTTTCCACACCTGGCCCACAGGCTCACAGCAGGGCTGTGATTGTCCCACAACATGGAACAGTTTCCCTTGAGCTGTGGGTGCTCCAGGCTCGGTCACAGACACACAGAACTCACAGAATGACCAGGTTGGAAGAGACCTCCAAGATAATCAAGTCCAACCCAGCCCCAACACCTCAACTAAACCACAGCACCCAGGGCAACATCCAGGCTTTCTTAAACACATCCAGGGATGGTGACTCCACCACCTTCCCAGGCAGAGCATTCCAGTACTTTATCACCCTTTCTGTAAAAAACTTTTCCCCAATATCCAACCAAAAATTCCCTTGGTGCAGCTTGAGGCTGTGCCCTCTGGTTCTGTCAGTGCTGCCTGGAGAAAGAGCCCAAGCCCAGCTGAGCACAGGCACCTTTCAGGGAGCTGTGGAGAGTGATGAGGTCAGCCCTGAGTCTCCTTTTCTCCAGGCTGAACAAGCCCAGCTCCCTCAGCCGTTCCTCACAGGGTTTGTGTTCCCAGCCCCTCACCAGCCTCGCTGCCTCCTCTGGACGCGCTCGAGCGTCTCAACGTCCACCCTGAACTGAGGGAGAGAGCTGGACACAGCACTGAGTGTCCATCCTAAACTGAGGGAGAGAGCTGGACACAGCACTGAGTGTCCATCCTAAACTGAGGGGCCAGAGCTGGACACAGCACTCAGTGTCCATCCTAGACTGAGTGACACAGCTGGACACAGCACTCAAGGTGTGGCCTCACCAGTGCCCAGCACAGGGGAAGAATGACCTCCCTGCTCCTGCTGGCCACAGGGAAAATGAGATAAAGGCTGATTGCTTCCCCACAATCAGCAGGGATCTGCTGTTCCAGTGCTACTATCATTTCACTCTCCACGTGGTGCTGAGGACATCACTAGAATATTAACCCTAAAATATAAACTCCATGTTGTGGTCACTAAATAAAGGTGCATTGTCTTGATTAAAACCATTATTTCTCATGTCTTTTGCACTCTGAGATCAATAAATGAACCATCACGACCCACACTTGTATTAGCAGATTGTGACACCATCCCACTGCTCCTGGGCAGCCCAGACGGGGCAGTGTGGGCCACAGGAGTCCTGGGCAGCCCTGCTGGAGATCCCCAGACACAACACAGCAAAGTCACTTCTAAGGCTCCCACCAGCATCTGTGCACAGCCCCACCCTGCTCACTTCAGGTCTCCAGTTTGCCCCTTGCAGGAACAGCATGAACACTCGTGGTGTTCAAGGATCTTCTACCCCTGCTCATCTTCCCAGCCTCAAAACCCCCAGCAACTGTATTCCTGTCATGATAAAATCCTTGGACATCAACAACAAACATAAGCCAAAGTGTGCAGATTTGGAAGGCAAGGCCAGGTCAGGCCAACACCCACCTGTAAAGAATTTTCATGCAACAAATCTCCCCCAGAGAGACCCTGAAGCTGGTGACTGCCCTGTCACTTTAGAGTTTCAACACCCATGGGAACAAGTCAGGTACAGCCCCGCTCCAAGTCCCTCACAGTTAAATTTAATCCTCACTACCACACCAAGCCCAGAGGAGCAGCCAACGGGCAGGGAGGAGCTCCCAGCACTGCAGCTGCAGGACAGACACTACATCATCCCCAAACAAAATGCTCTGGGTTCAGATCCCTTTGGGGCAGAGAAGAAGGCTGTGGGATTATGTGGAGCAGAACTGGAGACCTGCAGATTTTGCAACTGGGACTATTCAGCACAAATCACCTCAGGTGAGTGCCCAGCAGGAATCATCTCTCCCACCAGAACAGGACTACCTTTGTGAAATCAACATCAGCTCAAACTGAGCCCAGCAATCATTTCTGAGGCAGATTCTTGCTTTGCAAAGCCTTGTACAATAGAAGCAAGAAATTCAAAGCCACAGGTAGGTTGTGAATCCACTCAGGCATGAAGACAGCAGCAGCATTCACTTAAATGCAGGAAGCCTGCAGCAAATACCAAGTCCCTGACAATACCTTCTAGATACCTATCTCTCATCAGCATGGTGTTAAGCAATCAGAGTCAATAACTTCCTGGCATCCTGGAGAATATTCATCTGCACCTGGCTTTCTAGCGAGTTATAAAATTCCTGCCTCGCAGGACCCGGCCATTTTTTGTGCCAGTTCTCCCTTCAATTTCACACTTAATTAAGTCCCTGGATCAAGTCTCAGGATGGATTGCTCACTAAACCAGCAGCCAGAATTGATGTCGTGTCTAAGTGATGGGGCCTGAGGACAAAAAAAAAAAAAAAAAAAAAAAAAAAAAAAGAGAGCAGGAGTGATAACAGAGAGGAGAACAAGGAAAGCTGATTTTATTTCAGGGTTAAAAGCCTAATCTTCTACTAAAATGGTAGCACATGAGAGGAAAAAGTCTCTTATCCATGTGATACTGCTGACCCAGGCTTGGTTTAGAAGCTGTAATATCACTCCAAGAGAAAATTACGTCGGCAAGTAAGTATTCCTCAGAGACAGCTAAAAGGAAGCAGAACTCAGAGAGAAGACAGCACAGGGTGGAAAAGGGGGCTGGCCAGAGCTCCTTTGTGGAGGAACACGCTGAACCTCTGATGAGGAACCCTGTAAAACCAGACAGAGGTAATGGGAAAGCCTACAAGGGCTCAGTGTGATGAAGTGCTCAAAAGCTTGGGTATTTTCTCTGAACTTTCTCCAAACTCCCCAATTTAGGCGAAAACCTCATGAGCTAAGCCCTTCTCAGGAGATTTCTGGAAGTTCCTGTTCTTTTTGGAAGCATCACAAGAGGGCTTATTTTTATTGCTGCAGTTTGGCATTCCACTTGCAGTATGGTCAAACCCAGGAAGGCTGAAGGCAATGAAGAAGCAGAGCTAACATTTTTTGAGTGCTGGGAAAGACTGAATCCGGGTCATCAGTCTAAATGTTTCAGGTCAGTCTTATTCTGGGCACACACACGCAGCTCTTCATGATAAGCAGAATTCATCCTCTCTTTAGAGATATTCAAACAAATAATTAGGAATCTTCCAATGTATCTCAAAGCCCTGGTAGGCTGTTGATGGATAAGGAAATGAGAGGTTTGTAGGTTTGCACAGCTCTTTGCTGGTCCTGTATCCTTGTACCTATGCACTGCCTGTCTGGGACAATTTAAAATCAGGGCATTGATCATATTCAAATTTACTGAACAAATTACTACAACAGCTGATGGAAGGAGTGCCTCCACTAATACCTCACAGCCCTATGGGCTTGGCATTTTCTGGGCCTGAGGGAATTCTCAGCTTGCTACTTGCAAGCTCCTTTCCCAAAGGAAAACTTTCAACAGTTTCCTTTTCCCAAAACATCCTTCCCTGGTTTTCAAAATATTTCTATGTGGGCTGCAGATCTTCTCAAACCAATCTTCCTCACCTGGTGTTTACTATTATTTAACCAATGGGAAGAGGTGTCAGTTCTGCTGACCAATGAAACCTTTTTTAGTGAACCATGCTATAAAAAGCACAAAGAGAATTGTGTCCTAGGTTACAATGTAAAATTGTGCCCAAGGTTGTATTCTATCCCCATGAGCCTTGGAACCAAGGTGGGGCAGTGT
The DNA here is from genome assembly GCA_021534815.1 of Acrocephalus arundinaceus. Taxonomy (NCBI): domain Eukaryota; kingdom Metazoa; phylum Chordata; class Aves; order Passeriformes; family Sylviidae; genus Acrocephalus; species Acrocephalus arundinaceus. Next base: position 1,994,202 of record JAJEOU010002598.1, read on the forward strand.
TTTCCTTATCTTCTGTTAACGAGCCCAGCAATGCCGTGCCCATGGCTCATGGGGAACTCCCTGCGGGAGCTGTCTCTGGTTCATGGGCCAGCAAGGAGCCACTGCAGGGCTCAGAGAATGAGATCAGCCCATGGGGAGATGCTCCGCCCAGGGGGAGGAGCCAAGCATTCCCACCTGGATAGAATCTGGGATTTGGGACAGCACAGGGAGCCCTGACCCACTGCACTCCCAGAGGACAAGAGCTGCCAGACCTTTCTACAGGATCACTGCTTTGACAAGACATCTCATCTGGACTGCCACTACCACCCTAACAGGGTGTCAGGTTGTATTCTGACTCTGGCAGTGGTTTTTTGTACTATTACTTCTGTTTATTTCTTTTCCTCTTATTAAATTTTGTTTTCTGACTTAGAGTCTTTCACTGGTTTTGCTTTTCAAACCAGCACAATTGTAAGAAAAGCCTTCTGATGATCTCACAAGAACTGGTCTCTGTGTCTTCCTTTCGTGTCCTACTGTGACACAATCCCTTTCCCCAATTCATTTATTGACTCACCTGCCCACCAACACACCGGATAACCCAGATGTGATAACACGTGCTAGGTACTGCAAACACTACTCACCATCCATCACACACCACCTCCTTTTCCTTCATGTTTTCCTCATCTCAAGAGGGAATTTAGAGTTCTTTGGCCCAAACACTTTGCTGATTGGAGCACATTCCTGGCCCCAAAGTAAGGCTCTGGTACTAACCACCTGTCCAGAAAAGTGAAAAAGTCTTACTCATTAAAAGTAATTAGGTGGATTTAAGCTGGCCACTTGCCCCAGAGCTATAAAGGGGCTTTCAGTTTGGTGTTTCTGAATTAAGAAGCAGAGGAAGAGAGGGCCCATTAGGAGCAGTCATGATAAACGTGGTCCTTCAAACGGGTTTTGCTATCAGGGCAGAGGCATCTTTACTGTCTGGCCCTATTTTTGCCTCACAGAGAGGAGGCATCTCAGCATCCATGAAAGGTTAAGCCAAAGGACCTTACCAATGTGCCCAGCAGGAGATTCTCCTTCCACCCTGAAACTCCCTGGTGCCCAGAAATCTCCAAGTGCCAGGGCTGAGCAGATTTCCAGTACAGGGATGCTGCGAAGTGTTAACAGCAAAGTACCTAAATTTGACCCTAAAAAGTCACATTATCTGGCAGGGTTGGGAAAAGCCATGAAAACTCACCCATAATTCCTTCAGGAATTACAGGTTTGTTTTCTTGGTTTTGAAGCAAATACAGTGACAAAGAACATTTAATGCCTCGAGCATGTTTATCAGAACCCACTTGTTCAATGCAAATTCTGTTAATCCCAGGGAATCTTATTCCTCTCTTCCCTAAACCAAAGTGAAAGATGTGATGGGCTGAAGTGGCCAGAGTGGTGTGGGTGGTCAGGGTTATCCACATCTGCCCCCAGCTGTAGAAGATCAATATTTCTTGCAGTTCCCATATGAAGACAACAGGTCCCACATGAACCCCCAGAACAGATTACACCCAGGTCATGATTCCAGCACCAAGGAAACCCCCTGATATCCGGGAGTTCTGCAATCCCAGCAACACGAGCTGAAGAACACGACATGAACTCCACACAGACCTCGAATTAACACCACAGAATTTTGATTGGAAATTGGGGGTAAACCCAGGCAATAACTCACCACCAGGCCACCACAATTCTTTGCAGAAAACTCAAGCATGGCCTCACATCCCCACACTGTTGGGGACAAAGGGACATCAATTAGTGCCACACAGGCCAGATCCCCTGAAGCTGCAGCAAGGATTTGTTGCTGCCTGAGATTTCCCTACAAGATGCTGCACTTTAACCACACTCACACTCACAGGAAGCTGTGTGCTTATTATTTTATTGGCTTGCCTGTTTCTAGAGGAAGCTTCTCTGCAAGCCATCCCTTTATCCTGACATTTGGGTTTTGTGAGAGCAATTTTGGATTGAGCCTTGAACAATGATTCTCTCCGTTCTGCTTACCCTTTTGTTCCCTTGGACACACTGGCAAATTTACTTCAAGCTACAGCAGGAATTTAGCAGGGTACAAAGGGAACAGTTGGTGCAGTGAGATGGAAAGCAGGCGGAGTGTCCAGTTTTTAATTGTTCCTGCTGTCAGAAAAAACTGAGTACAGTAGCTGATATTATTTCCTGCACAAAATCCTATTCATTGCCTGCATGGACCCATCCACTGGCAAAGCAAAAATTTTCCAAAATTCTATATTGGATTTAAAGTAAGCATCCACAAGGTTCTGTCTTGTCCCACCTGCCTGCATGGAAAGCTTCCCCTCAGCCACAGTGCCCTTTGCTCCTACCAGGGGTTCACACCTCACACCAACCTGCCCTCAGAAAAAGAACATTTTTAAGATCCCAAATACGCTCTTTTATTGTTTTTTAGACTGTAAAACTTTGCCCTGCCATAACCATGCTGAAGATCAGAGCAGCTACTCCACACTCTAATTTGTACTTCACATTTTCAATGTAAATCACTGCAAGGACGCCTACCTACACCCTCGGGTACCCTCTCCCCCTCTCTCCTTACAAACCTAAATTTAAGAACATGTAAACAAGTGTTTTCACATTTTCTGAAAAACTTGGAGCCAATGAAGGAACCTAAACACTGTAGTGACAGAATTGCCCCAGCTGTGGGAGAGATGAGCTTTAATCCTCCCTGGTGCAGAAATGGACAGAGCAGACCTCCCCAAACTCCACAAATACAGGGGAAAAAGGAAATCTGCCTCTCCAGGCAGCACTGGAGGCAGAAATCTCTGCTGAACCCAAACCTGAGCAGATTACAGGGGTCACATTGGGTGTATTATTCCAGTTGGTATTTTGAGAAACTGAAAATCCGAGAAGAGCAAAGTAGACCCGCAAGAATCAATCACAGCCATAAATCCGAGTATTTGAACTTATAACCAGCTTCTTTGTGTGTCCATAAATCAAGCAGGGAGAAGTAAAATCTTTGAAGATTTTCTCTGAAAATGTTATTATGAGTTTAAAAAAATAAGGAGCAAATTTCGTGGCTAGAGTTGAACTTTTTGGACATTGAACGTGAATGATGGGAGCAACTTCTCGGTTTTTATGATTTTCATAGAAAATAGTCATTCCATAGAACACAGCAGATGAATTCTGAGCCCTGAGGAATGAAGAACCATGGAATGGTTAGGAGGAGGATTCTCCTTAGCACAGACTGGGAAAGAGTCGTATCCTCCAGCTTGAGACCCACAGGGAGATGCTTACCCTTGAATTTCTGGTGAGGCACCTCCTGTTCTCCTTCCCTGCTGATGGCAATAAAGCTAACAAGGAAATTGATTCCATATTTCAAAATATATTCCCTTTGGCCAGGATTTCTCTCTAGCAAGAAAAGACAACATCCTGAGGTTTGCTCCAACACCTTGAGAGAAGTGACTCAATTCCCTATATTTTCGTGCTAATAGACTTTTTTTGCTTCAAAAATGTCAATCTCTTTAAAAGGTCACTTTTATTTTAAAATAATTCTTCATGAAAGGTTTCAGAGTACCTTTGACACTGGATTACCTCATGTTTCCTCCGACACCTGAGTCACAAAATGCTCAGAGCAGGATTTCCTTTTATTTTGTGTTCCATGAATTCCACTCCCACCACGATCAATAGGATTATTGCCATAGGATTCAACAGAAGAAGGGCAAGAAAACTCTGAACAGATTTGAAGGCCTGAGCTTCAAAGTCAACATTTTCCAGTCAAGAAAATAACACTTTGGTTATCAATAATATGTCAAATGAGAGGCCCATTATGAACAAAGCAAGCTGGTAATAGAGCAAAAGAAAAAATAATAATAATTATAATAATGCATGCTCCCTACAGCCTATGGCAGCTCACTGATGGATTTGGGGTGGTTTAAGGTGTCAGTTAATAAAGAATTAAAGCAGTATCACTGAATAGCTACACAAGAAGGGTGAAAATGATGCCATAAGGCTGTCTTGAACCTCAGAACAGGAGCAGCCCTGCCCATGTCTTTCTGCTCCATGTTCCCCAATCAGCTAAAAACCAATTTCACTTGATCCATGCTTCTTCCAAACTCCTCCAGAGCTCTGCAACCTCCATGGCTGGGCACTCCCCTCCTAACACCCACCAGCTACAGCCCCTCCTGTAATGCAAACCTGGGGCAACACAATCCTGAAGTTCTCCTAATCCTCTTTCCAGCAGCTTTTGCACTCACAGTCTGTTTTGTCTCCCCTGTCTTCTCACTCTGAATTAAAACACCAGAATTTCTCCTCTTTTATAGGTCAGCCTTTCCCAGGTCTGTAAGTACCTGCAGACCCTTCTGGAGGATCAGCCTTTGCTGAATCCTTCACTCCATCCCTTCTCAAACATCCCCCCAGTGTTCAAAGCCAACAAACTCCTTATTCCCCCGATTTTCAGGGTTCAGCCCAACCTCTCAGCTCAAATCTCAGCCCAACCATCCTCACAGCAACCCCACAACTTCTCCTTCATTTTGATCCCAGCTAAGACATTTACTCTTTGACCTGGTTCAAAGAATGGTCTGTTTCAAGCAGTACCTGCAGTTTCACAATTTTCATGTCTAAAACAGCAAGGACAATTCTGATGCAATCCAGGCATGATTCCATAAAACTTGTGGCCATCACAAAATCAGCCAGGCCTGGATCAGGTCCTGGCAGCAGCCTCAGTGCTCCTGCAGCTCAAAGACCAGTGCTGTGTGCTGTTAGTTCAGTGGAAGATTCTTTCAGAGCAGTATTAAGGTTTAGCACTTATAACTGAAGTGCTCTAATCCTTCCCAGTAGAGGCCAATGGTGCATGTAAGAGTATTAAGCTTGAGATACACTAAATCCTAAACATTTCCAAGTTGCAAGCAGAAATAGATCACAATCAAAGGCTGCAATTCAAACGTGCTTAAGAGAATGAGCTCAGACGCAGGCTCTGATTTCGGGAGAGCTCTTCTCCACACGTCCTGAGTGCCAGATCTGGATGAAGATATTAAAAAGCAGTTTCACTCCTTATCTTTAGCCCATCTGAAGATCAAAGAGAATGGAAACAAAAGCATTCCAAGGCATTGAAGTGATACATTTGTAATGAGTTTCTCCTATTATTCCACACACTTGGGATTTTTTTTTTTTTTTTTTTTGAGTGGGGGAAAGGAAGGCAATTTTGGCAGCCTGTTAGAAGCAAAGATAGAAATACATTTTAACACATTTAATACTAATTTTCTTCCCTCGTCTCCTATTTTTCCTTAATAAAACCACTGAAGACATCCATGAAATTACAGGAGATACAAATCCTTTATCCACAGTTTGCAGGTGTTGACATGCATGACTCTTAACATGTAAATAAATTGGGCTGGGCTTTTTTTTTTTCTTGCCAAAGCAGCATTGGTCAGCAGATAAACAACAACAATGCAGCCTGTGTGATGGCCCAAATTAATTCCTATAACCAGGAATCTTCTTGAAGCATCTCTCCAAAGTAAAACCATCATGGGAAGCAAAGGGAAGGGCTGCTCCTCAGCTGAAGGTGAAACAGTGACAACTGAGAAGGAAATTCAGCTCCAAATCAGCTGCTGCTTTGAAAATCGAGCCTCTGGATCATGAATTAGTGTCGAGGCAGATGATGAGGGATGAAGTAAGGAATGAATGAGTGAAAGAGAGCAGAAAGAGAGAGAGAGAAGCACAGGGATTCTCCAGAGGCTTATGAGAATCATGCCACAGAAACCATCTCCTTCTCAAAGTCGGCGCTTCGCCAAAAAAATAAAAAAATACCCTGATCCCTAGAAATGTTCCTGTCTGCTGGCTCCTAGAGATAAGGGAGTGATATTTCACAGTCTGACACTAATCATATTTGGGCATACTAAGTAAGGACGGTCCAGGGGCTTTCTTTGCAGCATGCATATTCCAAGTTCAAAGCAAAAGCTCGTTACTGTGCCTAAAAAATCCTCTTAACTCAGAAACACGAGGAGAAAAGGGAAGAGAAAAAAAGGAAGTGAGGGAGGTGCTTGGAGGGGGGGAGGAGAAGTGTCCTTATCTTTGTATTGTTGTCTCTACCCAGCCCATCAGTGATGTCTGCTGCAATATTTCACCATGGGGGGAAGATGCTCCCCTCTTTCCCCCTCCACCCATGAAAATGTAACAGGAGGTTTGCTAATGCAATATTTCATGGCTGTGATTTCCACATCCCAGCCTTCACTCCATCTAAAGGCAGAACCAGCCACTGTGGAGGCAGTTCCTGGGGTGAAATCAGTGGAGTTATCCCCACTGGAGACCCAGCTGGCCCTGCCTGCTCCTACAGCAGGAAATTGCTCACCTGGCTCAGCTGCTCCCTCTGAGCAGAGGTCACTGTCTGCCTCTGCTCTGGGCTCCTCATTCCAGTCTGCTCCCCACCAAAAACCAATGTGCTGGTTTGAAAGTAAACCAGTGAAAGACTCCAACTCAGAACCACAATTTAATAAGAGGAAAAGAAATAAAATAAAATAAAATAAAAGCAATAGTACAATAAAACACTGACAGAGTCAGAACACAACCTGACACCCTGTTAGTCAGGGTGGTGGCAGCAGTGCAGATGAAATGCTCTTGTCCAAGCAGTGATCCTGTAGAAAGCTCTGGCAGCTCTTGTCCTCTGGGAGTCCAGTGGGTCAGGGCTCCCTGTGCTGTCCCAAATCCCAGATTCTATCCAGGTGGGAATGCTTGGCTCCTCCCCCTGGGCGGAGCATCTCCCCATGGGCTGATCTCATTCTCTGAGCCCTGCAGTGGCTCCTTGCTGGCCCATGAACCAGAGACAGCTCCCGCAGGGAGTTCCCCATGAGCCATGGGCACGGCATTGCTGGGCCATGGACAGGAGAGAAGGGAAACACTGCCCCAGCTGGTTCCAGCAGCTCCTGGGGATGGGGATGGAATACAGACCTTGGGCACAATTTTACATTGTAACCTAGGACAGCCAACAACAACAAATCCTTCACTGAGGCTGTGCTGTGACCACAGCACAGCTCAACACAGGCTGGGATGGAGAGCCAGAAGAAAATCTGTCCCTGTGTGGAGCAGCACCCTGCACATGCCATGATTGACCAACCCTCAGATCCTTGGCAGGCTGCTCCCACTCCAGCTCACGGGGTGTGAGGAGCACAAATACAAAACACCCCCAGCATCTCCAGGGAGCAGAGGAGGCTTCATCCCACACAGCCCTTTGTAAAGTGACAGTCCCTAACCTTAAAGTAAAACCCAATCATTTTGTGCTGCATCTCCACCAGACCCCACCTGCAGAGCTCAGCAATGCATGGGTAGCACAGATTAAAGTGATAGCTTCAGCAAACAGTAGATTTAAAAAGTGAATCAGTTTAGAGAAAAGCCAGGGAAGGTCAGTGTGTTAAATCTCAGCATTTCCCAGAATGAATGTTTCAACCCCCCTTTTGCCAAATTGTATTTTTAGCTGGAGACTAATCTACTTTTAATGAAGAAGACAAAATAACCCCCATGTGAACTTCGATTTGTTCCACAATTGATGATTTCCACATATTTAATTTTTTATTCTGCCCTGCAAGCCAAAATAAACCCAGACTGCTGCTCACAGCATGAGGTGGAGCTACCACAAGACAGTGGCTTGCCAGAAGTATTTCTCATCCCTCCCAAGCTCTTCTGAACACCTCAGACTAAGTCCTGAAGACTGATCCAATTATGAAATATTTCTGGTCAGCTTGGAATCATTCAAAGAACCTTTTTGTTTCACTGAGACTAAACAGCTACAATTGACCATTTCAGGAGCAGCATCCTTGGTCTGGAGTTGTCAAACAGGGGATTATTACAGAGAAGAAAACTCTTAGGACTGAAGCAGGAACCCCACTGGTCCCTGGGGAGTGCTACAGGCAAACAGCAAGAGGTGGAATTTTTTTTTTATTTCAATTACTGTCTTGGAGGAATCCACATGACACCGCCTATTGCAGTGTGTGGACAGAAGAAGCAGAGTTTGTTTCCACATGCTAACCCTCATGGGGTTTCACCTGAACCACCACCCAAGAGCTGGCTCTGCTCACCAGAGCTCATCCCTCAGCCTCCACCCTGCTCCTAAATAGAAACTGACTTGGACACGAGCAAACAGACATCAGGATTTAACTTATTCCCTGGGTACATCAGGCTGATCCAGCAACACAACCTCCTCCCTGGAGCCCACACTGCTCATTCCCATAAATCTGGGTGTGGAGGGAAGCACTCTGAAAGGTAAAACCTAAATTCTTGTCCCAATGGGAAGCACACCCCTCCCTCCAGGCTTCTTAAATTGAGCCATGCCACTCACATGCTGCTCCCCCTCATTCCAGAGGCCAGCATTTCTTACATCAGCTCCCCCCATTCCAACAACCTCAGGAACTGGAAATGTTCAGGTTAGGGATGAATATGATTTGCTTCACAGAGAAAAACCCCTTCTGCCTACCATGCTGAAATAAAATCACCTTCTGGAGTCCTATTCCTCTGCAGAACCCCTGCCCTCAGCTCTCTGCTGAGCAAACAGGGAGAATTCCTAAACCCAGTGGGGAATTTCTTACAGAAGACACCACCAATTTCACACAGCCACATCCCAGGGACTACCAGTGCCCCCTCAAAAACCACTGCTGCTGTTTCTTTCTGTTTAAAAAACAGTAAGAGGGTCACTTCCTAGCAGGGTAAGGTTACCTAGAGGTAACCTCTATTCATGAACCCTGGAGCTCCATCAGGAGCTGCCCTGGGCTGTTCCCTGTTCCTTGCCTCCTCCACTGCAGTGCCCCACAGTGAGCTGTGAGCACCTTCCCTGCTCCTTTGTAATCCTGATCATCAGCTGGAAAATCAGTTTTACTGGAACCCAGCCTCCAGCCACAGGGAATGCAAGGAATGAGATTAAGAGGGATTACGTGTTTCTTGCAAGCAATGAGGTTTGATAGCTCAGACAGGCATTGCCTTAGCATGTTCTGCACTTTGTTGGAGCAGTTATTACCCCCAGCTCCTGGAGTGTGAAGGTTTTTAGGGATAAGCCATATGCCAAGCAATTAGGATTCCATTTCTGCTTATTGTTCACGCCATTTGGAATGGTCTTTTGGAAGTTTGTAGGTTGCTGACATTTCTCTGTAGCTTCAAGGGAGACTGGATGTTTAGTAGTAAACATCCCAGAGGGGAGAAGAAAGCCTTAAATCTGAGCAGAATGAATACAAACTTCCCTCCAATTTAAGCAGGGAAATTTTTAGAATTAGGCTATCCTGACTATAACAGAGTTCCACACAAGGCCATTCACAGGGTCCAGATGCTCTCAAAAATGGGACACAGGTTTTTTGTTCCAACTCTCTGGTCATTTTGGATTGAGTGTTCACCTGTATTGCAACAGGATCCACGTGGTTAATAAATATAACCAGTGTAGCAAATAAAATGCCTGTATTTTATGGGATGTCAGAAGAACAGGTCTTTTTCAGGAGGCTGTTCCAGTGACTCTTATTTGAGCAGAGACTTCAGGAATCCACAGCCAGCATTCCCTGACACACCCCCAAAGCACTGCATGACTGACTGCTCCACACCAGTGAAAAATCCTGAAAGTACATGCAAATACACAAGCCTTGAGTGGGCCTGATCCCAACACTGCTCCTCAACTGATCTTCAGCTTAATCCAGAAGTTTAGCTGGAACTAATGGTGGGATTCATCATTTTTCCCACCTAACTGCTGAAAACACCTCTCATATCCTGGAGATACATGGCCATGATGTACATTCTGTGATCCAAAAGGAGAAATGTTACTTTTTAAAGGAATATTTGCAGTGGCAGAAGCAGCAGCCCTGGAAGCATCACCTCTTCAAACACAGCAGAATATCTGTGCATCACAAGCATCTCAAATCCCACCTTCTCAAGTTATCCCCACCACAGTGAAGGCATCCGAGCCACCCAGACCTCTTTTTCCTTCCCTTCAGCAGCCAAATGCTGGAAAGGTACAATCCTTGCAAGGGGTGGACTGACACAATCAGAAGTAATTTAATTCATGATTAATCTGCAGCTAATGACTGCAGGTTCCCTCCAACTCTGGGTCCCCTTCCAATTTTTCACAGTAAATCGCTACAGTTTGCAGTTGGAGCTCTTCACAGTAGATTAGTTAACATTATGTTTTTATTAAAGCTGAAGTTAATATCCTTATTCTCTCAAGGAGACCACTGGGGTTGATGGAATTATTTTTTCCCCTTCAGTTTTTCACTAAGAACCTTCTCTGCTGAGTTAAAAACAGAGACTGCAGACCCCCAGCTGAAAGCTTAAGGGAGCCCCAAACAGTTACCTCTTAAATGATTATTTACATTGGAATATAAAAATCACTCTGTTGGATCAGAGCAGGGGCTTGTCTACCCAGTATCCTGTCTCTGATGGTGGCCAGCTGCTCTAGAGCAGGGCAGGTCATAAATTTTATGTCAAAGCTTTACTGATAGATTTATATATAAGTATATATAAAAAACACTTTTTCACCAGGAAAAAAAAAAAAAAAGAGGAAGAGTACTGCCTAGAGAAATTGTCATTTTGCAACAACATCAAAACAATATCGGAGCTCTCTAATATGAATGATTCTATAATTTGGACATAAAGTTTTCCATTTCCAAAATAACTGCTTTTCAGTGAAGAGTCAGAATTTTCTGGGAAAAAGATGTTGTACAAAATTATGTTCATATTTCGAGTATTTTCCATTAAAGTACCCAGATTACAAAAAATGCAAATTTTCCTTTCAAAATATCCTCAGCTTTGACCTAAAGAAATCCTTGCAAACTGTCAGACAGAAAGTTCATGGTACAAGTTCTCCATGGAAGTTTGTCCTAAATCCCACAAAGCCAATGGCTGCAAGGCACCAAAGAGTGAATTTGTGTATTACTGATCTTCTCTAAACTGATCTGTGGGAACAAAGGTTGGTTGGGATGGACGGAGACGAGAGATCTCTGGAGTCCAGCCTGGTTTTGGAGCCTGCAGTTTATTGCACAGGGCGTGGGTGAAGGGGCCCTGTTATGAACTGCCAGCCACAGCTCGGGGCAGGTCTGAGAGAGAAGAGAGTGAAGAAGAAAAGGAGCAAGAGAGCAAAGTTCCCGTTCCAATCCATTAAATCTTCTTCTACACTGAATATTCTAATTTACACCAACCAATCTAGTACGAGATACAAATCCTGTAGCATTTACACACAGCCCATAAGAATCACTACATTACCATACAGCATTACATTTTAAACTCTAAAAACGACTCTTTGGAGCCTTCCTGCCGAGCTAGCAGGGTCTGCTCTGACCCTTGGACTCTCAGTAAGGAGAAGGGCATTGTTTCATCAAGGGGGATTTACTTTCAGCTGGCCACACCATTGTTTTCCAGTTGTTCAGTAACTAAAGCTTGGCATCTTAGACATCGAAACTTGCCTTCAACTCTATTTCACTAATATGTTTCATGTTCTCTACAAATAAGCAGTCATATTTATAAGGTTTTCCTGTTTCATCTTCCCCAACACTGATCTTTTCAAATGGCCTGGGAACAGAAGGTGGGAATACCTGAGGAGATGTTCACATCCTTCTCCTGGATGGACTCTGAACGTTCACTAATGCTTCTCCTTGTCCCTGATAGCTGGAGAGGTGCCAGGACCATCTTCTTGTCCTGGAAAACTGCACAGTGAAAAATTATTCATGAACATTCAGAGTCCATCCAGGAGGAGCAGCAATTCTCAACACACCCAGAAAAAGGAAAAGGATCCCCTCGGAGCAAAGAGAGCAGAGCCATTATCATCTGGAGAGATTTAGGAGACAGCTCCAATCCCTCAGGAATCATATATTCAAGTTCATCTCTTCAATCAGAAGAGGTAGAAATTGCCTTTAAAAAAACCAATTAATGCTGAACTGTCAAATAAGCATGAGATGAGGCTTGAAAGAAAAGTCTGGTTTCTCTGGACTCTCTGTGAAAGGCAGAGAAGCTGCCACAGCACACCAGAATATTTGTGAGTGTGCCTCCAGAACCACAGATGTGCAGGGACCAGGTTTGCCAAAAGGTGGTGGAAAATCTCTCACTGAGATGGCCTCTGCAAGAGAAAATAGCTTTTTCAACTCCTGAGTTCATTTTTTTTTTTCCAGAATTTCTTCCAGTTTAACAAAAATAACTGGGGGAAATGGATGAGTTCTACAAATTCTTAAATGTTTGTGGGGTTTTTTTCCCTCTGGTATTGACCCTGTGAGATGCTGGAACCTGAAATATATTTGTTCACCAGCTAAAACTGCAGAAATTGCAGAATTTACACACAAGAAAAGTGTACAGTGACAAGCTCAGGTCTCGGATTCCTTCCCACCTCCACAATCACAGCCAGAATCCAGAGAGTCCAGGATCCCAGAGCAGCTGTGGGTGCCCCTGGAAGTGTCCAAGGCCAGGTTGGATTGGGGTTGGAAGAACCTGGGACAGTGGGAGGTGTCCCTGCCCAGGGGAGGAATGAGATGAGCTTTAAGATCCCTCCCAACCCAACCCATTCCATGGTTCCTTGTCTCTGCTTTGCCTCCAGGCTGGCCACAGCCCCAGACTCGTTCTCTCCATCTGCAGCCACCACCCCAGAGCTGCCTCACAGCCCCAGGATGCAGGAGGAGCACCAGGAATTTGGGATTTGTGCCATTGTGCTTCCACCTCTGAGCCCACAGAGGATGTGACCCACAGCCCTCACCAAACCCCGGGATCTGCCTCTCTCCCACTTGGCTCCTGTGCACTGTGGTTTTTAATTAACCTTGGAACAGCAAAGGGTCTTCTTTTCTTCCCTTTTGCCAAGCACGGCCATATTTTACAGGGATGGTGACAAGCTAATTAAGTTAATTCTTATGACACCTCTCCAAGATGAGGCTAGGGTTGGCTAGCTCTGCAATGCAGTGTTGGGCTAATTAAAAAATAATTACTACTTCACCAAGGACAAGAACAAGAAGTTAATTAAAAGAATGAGGTGTAGCCTTAATGAAACTCATCAGATTGTATTCATTCAGATGTCCCACAGCCAAATCCCTCCCATTAGGACATAAATCCACGCTGCCTCCTTCCTCACAAGGGTTTGCAAGTGGGCTCCTCTCTCCCCCTCCTCCCCTGCACTTTTCCCTGGCAGAAACAACACAAATTATTTCAGCAGCACAAGGTAAACTTGGGCTGAGATTGTACAAACCCTCCAGGGCTGAGGGACAAGGTGTGGATCTTCAAACTGTATCTGGGGTTATTTGCACTGCCTCAAAAACCATGTGCTGCACCAAAAATCACCAAATTCATCACCAAAAATCCTATGGGTGATGTGGGAACCCTCCACTGCTACAGCCAGGCCTTCCACACCCCACCTTCAAACATGGGGAGAACAGGGCAGAACGGATCTCCTGGGGAAAAATGAGATTTTACCTGAGTAAAACTGACCCGGTCCAGATCCAGACCTCATGTCCCATCACTGGGGCAGTGACCCAGCAGCATTAGCTGGGGATGGAAGCTCCTCAGGAGCAGTTTGCTGGACTTAAGCCCTCACAAGTTTAGTTCAAATGAACCTCTAATGTTTCTATGAAGGGAAAAACCTGAAATTAACTTCTAATGGTAATTCATTTCTAAATGAGGGGTAGCTGTTCCCAACTGAACAATGCTAAATTTTCAGAGGCAACATCATTCTTTAAATATTATTTTTAAAACCAGAATGTTTAGTCAGGAGTTGTGTTTGGCAAGGTTTTTTGGGGGGTTGTTTTGATTTGGTTTTGGGGGTTTTTGTTTGTGGTTTTGGTTTTTTTTAATAAAAAAAACAGTGAGAATCAAACTAAAACAAAAAAAAAAAAAGGATTTCTTTGTATTTTGGTGCTATTGCTAACAGAAAAATAAATTTTGCAAATCATAAGCCACATCCCTGTTTATATACAAAGGATATATAAACATCCCTCCTCGTCTTAGACCAACACCAGCTTATTTCCTTTCTGCCATGGACACCACAGAGCATCTCCCCCAGCACAGGAATGGTCCAAGGGATGCTCAGATTTCCCAGCAGCTGGCACATCCCCTCAGAAAGGATTGGGCTGGGCTGGGCAGGCACAACTTTGGGATCCAAGATTTGCTGGAGACAGCAGCAGGTCTGCTCAAGCAATATTTTAAGAGTTTTTTGGGCTTGGGAATATTCAGAATTTGGAAGTGATGGGAGATTAATAATAATGTTCTTTGGCTGATCGCTGTGATGGCACAGAAGGTGGCACACGAGTGGCCTCACACACCTGAAAGAAACCCAAGGGAAAAAATAGAGAGAGAAATAAAAAGTACAGACAGGCCAATGTTTCCTGGCCCTGACATCACACCCCAATTAACAGCAGCAGCAGCACTGGATTGTGAGCAGACCCAGAACCCTGAGCAGGTGTCACCTGAATGAGGCACAAGGGCCTTTTCCAGAATGGATCCAGGAGTCCTGCAGGTAAAGAGGGAACAGGACAAAGACAACCAGACCTGCCATGCTCCTTGATGAGGAGCCAGCAGGACCTTCAAACCCTGCACTAACAAATGAAATGTGGGCTCAGCCATGACATGGAATAAGCCTGGGAGGTGACAGCTCTCACTGCAAACCAGGGGAGAACTTCATGTCCTGGTGGGATCTGTTCTTTGGAATTTCCCAAAGGAAGAAACAACAGGATAGAGGGGTGTTGGGATTTTAAGAGAGACAGGACACTGAGAGGTTTTTACCTCAGCGTGACATACCTGGATCAAACCTGAGATCCAGAACAGCAGGGCAGCCCATTTGCACGGGATTCCAGAGGAAGACTGGACCTATCTCACCACCACTGGACCCTTCCACAGGATCAAAGAGAACCACGTCTGTCACTCCAGGAAGACTTATTCCGGGCTGCTCCCAACACCCTGACCCACAGAGTGTCAGGTCATATTCTGACTCTGTCAGGGTTTCTAGGATTTGTTTACTTGGTTTTTTGTACTATTACATTTATATTTTTAATATTCCTAGTAAAGAACTGTTACTCCTATTCCCATATCCTAGCCTGAAAGCCCCTTAATTGCAAAATTATATAATTTGGAGGGAAGGGGGTTTACATTCTCCATTCCAAGGGAAGCTCCAGCTTTCCCTGGCAGACACCTGCCTTTCCAAACCAAGACACACATTTTCAGGTTGTGCAAACAGCCCAAGCACTCAGGACCAGAGCCCAGGTACCTTCACCACCATCACTGTACCACGTTCAAACACTGGACCAGTGGGCAAGTTTCAATGGCCCAACAATCAGTGAAGCAGAAACCACCCACTCAGAAAAAAAGAGGCCACACCAGGCAAGCAACAGCTTTGCAGGGAGCAGAAAATACCAGATCACTGCTAATAGACCAGTTACAGCAGAGCACTGTACAGCACAAAGATCAGCTCCTCCAGGAAAGGGCTTGCCCTGACAGCCACCACACGTCATAGATCAGCTCAGATCCTAAAGAAACAGGTAATGAATTCTGCCCTATGGCAGGATCACAGACTTTTAAGGTGTCAGCTCCACCTTCACTGCCTGGCATGGAGCAAACGTGGCAATCCTTAGAAGTGTGCTCAGGAGACAGCAGGGAGTTAATTCTCAGAGACAGGAAAGAAGGCAAAAAAGAGCAGTGATGCATACAGAGGAAGTCAGTATGATAAAGCAAGTTTTACAACACTGTCTTTGCATTATCCTGTGTGTGTACATGAACAAGTAAAGTCCACATCGTTAGTTAATAAATTTCTTTGCCTGGGATTCTTGCTGGCCTCTTGCTGACAGTGCCAAGGCTGGCAGCACATGGGAAACAAGTGTTCTTCCATCAAGCTGCTCTGCTTGTGTTATCTTAGAGGTTTCTGGGTGCTGGGAAGAAGCTGTTGTTACACTCAGGTGTCCTGGACTGCACCTGGGCAGCAAAACTTCAACAAACTGGAAAATTTTTTGCCCAATGCATAAAAAAGGTCTCCAGAATACTTCCCCCTTGACAGTGGACATACTAGATAAGGAAAAACCCAGAGTTTCATGTTATTTAATCTAAAACTAACAACAAAAAATAAAAATCAGCAAGAAATTTGTGTCAGTCTGACTTGTGGAAGTTTGGCAGACCATTCCTTCAGTGCTTGGGAATTTCAGCAGCATCCATCTATTTTGATGCTTGGATCCAAGGGGTCCCAAGGGGTTTTATAAAAGACTTTTAAAACCCCTGGTCAGTGTCCTTCCCTAACCCAGACTGGGGCTGGGTTATCAGGGTCATACTGCTCAGAAAACTTGTGGCACTTGTGACTTGTATTGGGTTTTTTGCAGTGATTAATTCTCAACAGGCCAATTAGAGACAGTCATTTCCTGGCATATAAAGATTATTCTTCTAAATAGGCTGGACTGCACCTCAGTGAAGCTGGAATTGACACCTTGTAGGACCATCAAGGCCTGAAATGGCACCTCTCAGTCACAGAATTAGAAATTTAAATGGCAAGAGGAAAACCAGTGGTGCTCTTGCCAAGGAAATCTTTCACACCTTGGGTTTCAGTGGTGTTTAACATCTCCTGAAATGCCTCCACTGGATTTGTATGACCTTCTAAACCAAATATGAGATCCTGAAGGCAATCCAAGCTGTCTTTCCTCTAAGTATTTCATTCTTTATTCCCCCATAGCAATTTTTGTTTACCAGCCAGCAGCTTGAATGCCTGCTGCCTTTTTACATCCTTCCAGCTTGCTTTTTTTTGACCACCAGCACAGTCCTTGCTGTGACATGTTCTACCAAGAGCTCTTCGTGTTGAACAAGTGTCCCAAAACACAACAATGCACTTCATACTTAATTATTATTACTCACTGGAACACTTGTGTGAAATGCTTTGGAGTTGTATGGTTAAAATTCTTGGGAATGGTTAAAATTCTTGGGAAAGTCAAGTGCTGTCACTTTGAAAGTGGTTCTGAGAAGGGAAAAAACAGGTTCAGAATGATTTTCCCCACGGTCCAAGTGGGTTTTGAATATCAGATTTTTAGATGTTTTTAACTGTATTGTGCAAAGAGAGAAATTCTAAAGCAACACAGTGCAACCAACAGCCCCATCACACAGACATCTCATAATCCTTAAGTTTCAGAAAATAAGGAGGCTCTGAGCTGAGATTCTTTAAAAAAAAAATCAGGAAGTTAAGCATTTAAATTTTCAACCCACAGTAACATCAGTACTTTCCGACCAATTGAAATGAAAATGTGGCTGTAACTAATTAAAGTCGGATTTTACATTTTGCTTGACAGAAAGGCTTAGCTTTGTGCAAAACCATAAATTTGCCAAATTTCCTGCCCTTGTCCAGAGTCTTCTCTGACTTTTTCAGTATTTTCCATCAGAAAGTTGTTTTCCCAGAGCACCAGCCACACTTTCTTCCTTCTCCCACTGTATTTTTGCTCCTTGTTCATGTACACTTACACAGTTTATTTATGTGCATGGTTTCATTTTGTACAGTCTTATAGAATATAAATTCAGAACACTAGAAATTAGCAGAGATTTTTATGGGTTTTTTCGTCTCTAGGTTTTTTTCCCTTTTCTAGCATGCCTTTGCACTTTTCACACGTTTCGTCTCTCTCATTCTTCCTCCTCCCTGAATCTTCCAAAATCCCTTAATTCAGAGTAAAGGAAAAATAGTTCAATGGAGCCCTCTCTTGGCCTGATGCGGTAACTTAGCTCTGCAAAACTCAGGGGTTTTTTATGAATGAATTCAGGATCAGTTGCATAACTTGAATTTGCTGGGGAGCACAGCTCCTGTTGCTGCTGTCAATGTTGCTCCTGTTGCTGTGGCTGTTATTTAAATTGCTCTTTGGTGACTGTTTTATGTGTCTGGGAGCTGGAGCCTGGTGCTGTGCAGAGACATGCACACAGACCAGCTCAAATGACTGCAAAACTCTGGATTTCCTCTTCAAAAGACAACAAATTTAAATATCTACCCTAACCATCTTTTACTGCAAGTGAACTGGAGAAAAGGGTGGTCTGAGGACAAATAGGTCAGTAAAACTGAGAAGACAGCTAAAAAATAAAGATAAGATTATTCATATCCCTGCCTTCACCTTTAGCTCAAAGCTTTGAGTAATCTAAGGCTGATGACATCACTTTGTTGCTACAAAATGAGAGGGAAAAGCTGTGGATGTGTTTACCTAGACCTGAGCAAAGCCTTTGACACCATTTCCCACAGCATTCCTGGAGAACCTGGCTGCTCATGGGGTGGATGGGTGCTCTTCACAGGGTAAAAACTGCCTGGCCTGGCACAATGAGGGGTAGTGAGTGGACTTAGATCCAGTTGGTGGCTGATTTTAGAAACTGTGGTCTTTAAGCTCCATAAAAAGACCAGAGAGACACCAGATTTAGCTTCTTGATGAAAGGTCTGAACAACAGATGAACAATCTCACCAATTTACATCATTACAAAAGAAAATCTACTCAGATGCAACTGACATTATCCCATCAGTGCTCAGCCTAGGCTTTCCAGACCTGCAGTGGAGTTATGCTCTGTGGCAATGCTGCTCCCTTCTTGCCCATCCAGGGCTTTCCAGAAGGATAAAAATTCACATTCAAGCCACCTGACTTAGATACAAACACTGTCTGCTTCTTACCACTTCTGTATGTTGCACCAGCCCTCTTGTTAGAGGGTAGAAATGAGCCAAGACACAGACTCCTTGTTTATCACAGCATGAAAAGAGTTCTGGTTTATTCCTCTTCACAGCTCAGCCATCCTGACTCCAACCATTCCCTGACTCTGCCTGCAGCAGCTCCTGCTGGAGGTTTCCCTTGCAGCCTCTGACTGCTGGGGATTTCCTGCTGCACTATGACTGCAGGGATCAGTTTGCAGACTGTGACTGCAGGGATTAATGTGCAGGCTTTTACCCAGCTAGACTGTGACTGCAGACTTTTACCTAGCCAAAGTATGACTGCAGGGATTAGTGTGCTGACTGTGACTGCAGGAGTCAGTTTGCAAACTCTGACTGCAGCTTTTACCCAGCTAGACTGTGACTGCAGGGATTGGTGTGCAGACTCTAACTGCAGGTTCCAACAACAGGCTCTAAGTGCAGACCCAGACTGACCTCACAGCAGTGATTCTCGCTCCCCAACATCCTTCTTCTTCCTCATGATCCTCTCATTCCCTCTTCCTCAGGGTTCTTCCTCCTTCATGATCCTCCATAATGATTCCCCTCACCAGCCAACCCAACTCCCTTTTATCACCCTTACCTTTATTGGCTACAGCTGTGACTCATTAGGGGCGAGGCTGTGTTGGGTAATTAACACAGCTGTTACTTAATCAGGGACAAGGTTACCTGTATTCCCTTCTCCTACCCTGTATTCCCCAACAAATTGCTTCTCTCACACCTCTCCATCCTCCCTGGAAGAGAGCAGAGCTATAAAAGCAGTTTTGAAGGTTTCTGGACATACAGACACATCCATTGAATAAATCCCTGGAAGTGTTCAAGGCCAGGCTGGATGGAGCTCTGAGCAACCCTGTCCATGCAGGGGGGTTGGAGCTGGATGATTTTTAAGGTCCCTTCCCACTCAGACCATTCTATAATTCTCTGTGGCATGTGAACACGTGTCCAGGGGCACACATGTGTGTGCCTGTACTGAGAGGGAAATCTACACAGCACCTTCACACTGTGCCAGGCTGCTCCAAAGGAGGTCAGCTCAGCCCACCCCCTTTTTCACACGTCCCTCTGAGAAGGATTTTTGCTAGAGGAAACACCAATCTTTATCACCACTGTTCAATTTGCTGATCATTTCTGTTTCTTTGAAAGAGCTTTCACTTCAACAGCTCCAGAAGCCACGGGAAGATGAAACAAGTTTCCTCAAGGTCATTCAGCCAGTATCCTCCCAGCTGCTGGGCTGCTGAAATCCAGTTTAGGATGCTGTCAAAGAGCTCGGGCCCACAGGCTCCTAGACTTTTTGAAAGGTTTATCCTCAGATCTTTCCCCATTTCAGGCTGTTCCAATCCAGCAGATTTACTGGCTTTGGCACATCTACCAGAGTTAAATTAGTACAAGCAGAGGTGAAATTATTTGCAGCCCTGTACCACAAGAGGTCCACAGGAGGATGAGCACCTGCAGCCTGAGCAGTGTGGCCCTGTGGAGGATTTGGGTGTGGGCAGCATCTTCCCCACCCTAAAGATTCCCTCTTGGTCTCGTGATCCTCTGCAAAGAACCTTTCTATGCCTCTGTCAAGCACTTGTGAGGCAGAGCCAACAGCATTTCAGTTTTGAGATCTGTAAGGAAAATCTGCCCTGAAGTGTCACTCTCAGGGCAAGGCAAACTCCAGCTCTGCCCTTCTGTTGCCTTTGGTGTGAAGTTAAGAACTGTTCAAGCCTACAAATTACAGAGCCCAAGTGAAGAGGAACAAAAAGTTTGAGGGCAGACTGCAGTACAGTTCAAGAAATGAATGTTTTGTTGCACTTCAAACAGGGTGACGATGAAATGAGAAGTCAGCCAAAGCTCCTTGGGAAAGCCCAGTGGTGATTATGTGAGGGTGGGAAGGTTGCACATCTCAGTCTGCTTCAGTACTGGGTGGGAAAATTCCCAATTAAACCCAAAATACAATACCTGTAATCATCAGGGGAGAGAAAAAATAGCCAGGAATGCAAGCAGAGGAAATTGATTCCTGTTGCAATCAAGTGTCATCCTTTCTCAACTTCCCTGCTCAAATATGAGTTATAATTTTTAATTCAAGTTCATGGCAGCTTGTAAAATCTCTCAGCTGATGTGGCTCTCACGGCTGGGTTTGTAGTGTCCCATTTGGACTGACAACACCAGCAAGAAAAGTCAGCTCATAGAAGGAAAAGAAAGAACCAAACCTTTCATCCTAAAAGGGAGCATCAAAGCAATTCAACATCAGAACAGCAGAGCCTGAGCACCAGCTGTGAGATGAAGATATTTCTATCCCATTTTATTCCATGGCAGCACAAACGGGGAAGCTGCTGCTGCTTTGGACAAGGGTGTTGTGTCTCTGCTCTCCCTACGAGCAGGGAGCAGTGGTGGCTCTGCTCCCAGACAAACAAATCCTCTGCAGAGCCACTGCCCATCTGTGCTTTCCACTCTGTGCTGTCTGGCCGTTGGTATTTAATTCTGGAAAGGATGCAAAAAGGCCTGTACCATACACCCCTTCCTAATCCTCATCAACCACTGGTTCCTTCACACTCTGAAGAACAAGGGTTTGTGGCATTTATATCTTCTGGGGCTAGAAATACTTTTATTATCCACCCAGATGTGAAAACTATTGAAGCACAACTCAGTCTCCCATTAGCTATCAGGCAGGGTTAGGGTACACAGAGCTTTAAGGAGTTAATCCCAAGGTAAATACAAGAGCTTCAGATGAGGGAGTCAACCAAAATCATATCATAAATAAAAATAATAACCCCTAAAAGACTGTGGCCAAAGAGGCAAAGCCTCTGCATCCAATTTGTATCCTGTTCCGAAAAGTGATGTTCCAAAGCTGTGTCCATAGATTATCCAATCACAGGAACACGGCTTTAATTATGTCACTAAAGAGCTCCTTGTTGTGACCCAGCCCACGCCAGAACAGAGGCTGGGTCAGCACAGACTGAGCTCCCCCACTGCAGAGGCCACTCGGGGTCAGCAGGAAGCGCCTGCAGCCCCCGGTGTGCTCCTGGAGGGGTTTGGCTCACACGAGCTGCAGGACCCTTCCAAAACCTTCTCCTCCTCATCAGCAGGACCAAACACAAACCAGATGGTCAGGTGAGCCTTGGGAGGGCTGAGCTGGAACAGAGACTGGACAGAGCTGGAGAATAAAGTAGGGATTTATTGAAAGGCCTTTAGGGTACACCTTGGGCAGGACAAGAGCCTGGGCAGGGCTACACACAAAGGGGACCCAAAATGGTCACAAAATGGATGACAGGTCACGGGGTCTCACACTTTTATCAGTTTTGGTCCATTTGCATATTGGGGTTTAATTGTCCAATTCCAGCTTCAGGTTATGAAGTCTTGTCCTTCTGTTTTCTCTCTTCAGCCACCCTTGTTTGTGCTTTTGAGCCTGAAAATTTGGAACAGTTGTCCTTTGGTCTCCAGCAGGACAAGGATTTGTTTTGTGTCCCTGGTGTGTGCAGAGGCTGAGTGACACTGACTGTGAGCTCAGAGCTGCACCCTGGCAGCACAGAATCTGAAATACATGAAAGATAAAACTTAAGGCATGACAGGTGGGTATTCCCTGCAAGGAATTCTCACATTCACACAGGGCATAGAAAAGAAAGGAGCCCACATCACACAGGTGAGGCAATCCTTCTCCTGTCTCCAGGGAAAACTCTGTATGCTGCAGACACATCATTCCTCTCCCAGTCACTGACCAAAGTCAGGGAGCAATACTGGGCAAAAATATTGTGGGTTTTATAAGAGTTAGCCAGAGGAATAAAAGATTGAGATTGAAGCTTCAGTAGTAGAAATAGGACCCAGCTTTGTTGCCTTAGCTCAGGTATTGATTGCTCCTTCCAAGAAAACAGGGTTGGACCAAAAGCAGCCAAAAATGAAATCCAAATTGCCCTCAGAACTGTTTTCATGTCAATATATTGTAAGCTGCACAACTTTATTTTTCCCCAGAAGTTCTTTTTCAAATTTGCATTCTAAACACCAAAAATATTTAGGGGATTAAAGCCTGATTTACAGGTTACATGACAGGTGACGAGTAATTTCAGTATTGCTTGGATGGTTCAGATACAACTTGATTTTTTTTAATAGGCATTACAAATGAAAATACCTTTGTAGGCAGTGATTTCTATTCAAATAAAAAGCCATTCATCAACAGCCTGAAAGGTTATTTGGTTTCTT
Source organism: Acrocephalus arundinaceus (assembly GCA_021534815.1). NCBI lineage: Eukaryota > Metazoa > Chordata > Aves > Passeriformes > Sylviidae > Acrocephalus > Acrocephalus arundinaceus. Next base: position 2,016,961 of record JAJEOU010002598.1, read on the forward strand.
GCCCCGAACATACTTCAAAACACTAATTAGGTATTACAGATGAAGGCAAGATTCAACGCTGAGCAGAGGCAGAAGCTGGGGTTATACAAACTTGGAGACAGCCTGAACTTCCCAGGATATGAGAAAAACACCACAAAAATCCTGGAAATTTCAAGCAATGGGAACCACTTGGCATTCTTCCACAGCAAAGAACATTAAAGGACATGCTTGGATTTATACTCAGAGGAGATGGAACCCACACAGATGCCACGACCTGGAGCCACCAACACACCTTGGATATCATCCCCAATTATTGTCACAGCCCCCCTTTCTCCCCAGCGTGTTTCAGACCTTCCAACCCTCTCTGGCTCTCCCTGACTTTTCATCTCCCTGGTTCCTGCTGCTCCTCCACCAGCCTCCCACATCCCTTCTCCCCAGCGCTCTCTCCAGGCTCCCTGCACCCCAAAGCTTCCTTGCAGGCTCCCAATAAATGCCAAGTCTTTTCCAAAGTGACGTTTTCAAGCAATCAGAGGAGCCAATTTACAAGTCGTCACATCCTTCAGTTGTCATTTATGTCCCTCCCCAGCTGCTCCAGCGAGCAGCCCTTGTTGGTTGTGTTTTATTTTGGCGGCGCTCGTTTAGCAGCCACATTCAGCATCTCTCCACAAAATTGCACTCATTTAATTTCCCATGTGAATCTGTTGCCTGTTTGCAGGAGTTCAAAACAGCAGCACTTCTGTGCAGTTCATGAGCACTTCAGAACATCTGCTGGGCACTGTTGGGAAAGCTGCATCTGAACCACAGGCCCTTAACTCTTCTAGAGAATTCAGCTCATACAAAGAACTCACTTTTTGCTGAAGTCTGCCCTAAAGAGAGGAGAAAAGGAAAAGGATTCACCATTGCCAAAATGCCTGACATGTTAACTGCCAGCCAAAGTTAATCCAGAATCAAGCAGAGCTCATTATATCCCTGACACAATCCCCTGATGGGTTCCCTCTGTTGGGGCTCCTCACGACACAACTGGGCCCAGATCCAGCTCGGGTTTCCAAGCCCCACAGAAATATTTGCATGATCCTGGGTTTTATTATTTTAGCTTAGGCTGCACAGAGTGTACAGTCAGCACTACACATCCCATTTTCAAATCCTATTCAGCAGCACCTGAAACTGGCTCTTGATCAAAACACAAGCCAAGCCCAGGCCTCACTTTTACACTGCCTTTCCCAGCAGACAGCCAACATTCCCCCCTTCAAAAGCCTTTTAATCATTCTACAATTCTAAGCTTAACCTGAGATTTCTTCACTTAAAAAATTAAATGAGTGTAAAACTCCCCTTAACTGAACCAGGATGTGCCTATCCCAAAATTGTTCAGGCACCCAGCCTGAGCAAGCCTGGCAGTGCTGTCACAGAGAACCCTCTGTTAAAACATACATGCAGGATATATACTTAGAGAAAAGGCATTTCATTAATTTGAACATTTATTGTCTTCAGGCCAACAAGCAGAGTTTTGTAAGGACAGATTAGGTGGTACTTCTATACTGTAACTGAAAAAAATAAATTCAGTACTTTGTTTCCATGATTGCTTGGAAATGTATATAGATATAATTATATTTTTTGAAATACATATTTAATTCTTGAAATACGGATGAATATCTGAATATCTGAATATGTGTTGTCTAGAGAGGGACAGAAATAGGTCAGCACACCACAGTGCCTGCTAAATGACAATTATGTCCCATGAAAGCAAACAGGATCATAGAAGAGCCCTGCTCTGATATGGACACAGAAGGGAATGGTGTCCTGGTGAAAGGACAGTGTGCTGGTTTGAAAGCAAAACCAGTGAAAGACTCCAAGTCAGAAACACAATTTAATAAGAGGAAAAGAAAAGAAATAAAAGAAAGTAAAATAAAATAAAAGCAATAGTACAAAAAAACCCCACTGACAGAGTCAGAACACAACCTGACCCCTGTCATCAGGGTGGTGGCAGCAGTGCAGATGAAATGCTCTTGTCCAAGCAGTGATCCTGTAGAAAGCTCTGGCAGCTCTTGTCCTCTGGGAGTGCAGTGGGTCAGGGCTCCCTGTGCTGTCCCAAATCCTGGATTCTATCCAGGTGGGAATGCTTGGCTCCTCCCCCTGGGCGGAGCATCTCCCCATGGGCTGATCTCATTCTCTGAGCCCTGCAGTGGCTCCTTGCTGGCCCATGAACCAGAGACAGCTCCCGCAGGGAGTTCCCCATGAGCCATGGGCACGGCATTGCTGGGCCATGGACAGGAGAGAAGGGAATCACTGCCCCAGCTGGTTCCAGCAGCTCCTGGGGATGGGGATGGAACACAGACTGTGGGCACAGCTTACATAGGACAGACAGGGAGGAGTAAGGGATAATCCATTTAGCCTCAACCCATCCAAGGCATTCACAGACACAGTTTGTCAAGCTCCCAGCCCAGAGCTCTTCATCCAAGAGCTGACTGACCAGAAAGCTCCTCCAGTTCTGTGGCCCAGCCAGACACCCCAAAGGAACTCAGAAGTCAGAGGGCAGAGCTGGTGCACTGCAGTGAGCAGCCCTGTCTGACACGTGTTGAACGAGGCATCAAAGCCGAGCCACACAACAGCACTAATTGCTTGTGAAAATCTAAGCTTGGCTGCCTGCAAACATTTAGGCACAGGAATAATCCAGTCCTCCTGTTGGCTTCGTGGTTGGCCCTGCCTGGCTGTGCTGGGAAGCTGCTGCACATGCTGGGGGTGAGGGAGTGCTGTTAATAATGATAATATTGAGCTCTCACACGGCCTGGGGCACGCCAGAGCTGGGTAATTATAGAGGAAGGTGAGGCAGGAGAAAATAACAACCTCCCTCTCTCACCAAGAGCAAAGTTCAGCCTGGCAAATGCAGTGCACCGAAAGCAGCTGAAGTAAACAAGTCCTGAAAGAATTCTGTATATCAGAAAATTAAAAAAAAAAAAAGCAGGCATTGTGGCAGCTATGGGAAAAAAATAAATCGCTGCCCAGTGGTCAAAATAAGCAAACTAAAGGTAAATGCTGTGAAATCCAAGTGAGAGCAGCACTAAAACACAAGATAGACTCTGTGTACACCCTGGCTGCACTATTTCAGCCAAGACAGGAAGGGAACAGGCAGATTCACACTCAACTCCCAGGCAAGATCATGAATGATTTTAATTCTGGTTAATAATTCGGGTGATAATCACATGGAGTGATGGCAAAAATTGTTATCTTCTCGTTCAAATTCCTAGAGTTATGAAACAGCTGAAAAGCAGCACACAGAATGATGCACAGCAAAGGTGGATTCCATTTCCTCAGTGCACAAAAATGAATCTTTCAGATGGATTGAGCTATGACACATCTATGAGAGCAGCTCCAAAACCAAACTCACCAGCTACCCCCACTGCTCACCCCAGCAGCACAGCCAGGGTTGGATTTGGGATTAAAAACCAAAATACCTGGGAAATGCCTTTAAAAACCTCTCCTGAGCAGGAAAGATGGACCAGACACAAAAAGGGCATTTCCCACTCTGCAAAACTTCCATGAGAAAGAACTGTTATTGCATTTTCACTGCACTAATAAATTAAAAACAAGTTCCCAACTGCCTTGAAGCATCAGATATGCCCCAAATTATGGAAGACAGTTGTTGTGTGAGAAACATTCCACACTAAAACTTAAAGTCCTCCCAGCAGGATGGAATTATCTGGAGGTGAGTGTGTCCCTCCATAGCCAGGCCTTTGCAGGATGCTGTGACAGCTGTGCCACCCTCACGGGCAGAAAAAGGTCACTGGGACCCCTCCTGCTTTAGTCGAGGCACTTGTGTTTGGACAACATTAAGGTTTTCTCTAATCAAATCAATAACAAGCTTTAATAAATCTCAGAATGAGGTGAATTATCTCCTGGACACTCCAGTGTCTCTCAGCAGTGAAAAGGAACCCTGCAGCAATTCCCACATGGGCAAGATCAGGAGTATTAAAGTCTTTACTCCATGCTGAACCTTATCAAAATTGGGTGTTCTCTGCAGATAATTCTGCTCTAACAACTCATTCTGGTCCTTTCTCCAGCTCTGGCCACAGCAAAGCACCAGACTGTGTGGAAATCAGATTTGACTAAGCATGGGAATTGTTGTGTACCAGTAAGTTTTCCTTTGATTCGTGGCATATTTCAGATTAAAGTTCCAAAGGAACTCTCCAGGAGGAGAGGAAATTCTCCATTTCAGTCCTGAGGGCTGCACTGATTTATTATTTCTGGCACCACATAATGCATTGTTTGGTTGAGATTGGCTGTTAAAATCCATACTTATGAAATGTAATATTCCTCTGGAAATGTCCCATGCTAGTTCTTTTTTTAGATGGTATTTTTATTGTGAGGAAGGGACAGGAATGAGCCTAGCAATGATGTTCTAAACCATTTCAGCTGGTAAAGTCAGGTAGACTAATATTTTATGTCCATTTGGCCTCTTATTTCTTTAACCAAAACTGAGATGAACCCTTGTGAGAATTCTGGCAGAATAATTAAGGATATGGCTGTGTCTCTTCCTAATAAAATAAAGGCAAAAATGCCCAAGGATTGGAGAATGGCTCCTTCCTTGATGTCTTCTCACAGTGGCATTGCTCAACAGCTAAATAATAGAGAATATGAACTCCAGTGATGTGAGGCAGACAGGGGTTCACAGGGACAGACAATCCAGAGCCCTCCACTGGCGCAGGAGAGACCCTGGCAGCTTGCACAGGCACAGGGCCAGTAAAAAGTAACTGCAGAGGTTGATGGAATTGTGTGAAAGAAGAGTTTTCCCAAGCTCTGTGCCATACCTCTGTCCTGACTGATCACCTGAAATCACACTCGTTGTCAGGTTATTAATAATGCTTTGATTTAATTCCCAGGGGCCAGACCTGCAGCTCCTGCTAATCAGGGTCACTCCAGCACAGGTAAAAATCTTGCCACTTATGAGATCCAAGGCCCCCCAGCTGCCAACAGCAGCCACTGCCTGGGAAATCAATGCAGGACTTGGCAGTACGGGTAAAATGGAATTTTTAGGAATGAACCTCCTTTCTGCTTGGGAGGATTTACCCTTTGTTTCCACAGAGAAACCAGAGGCCTCCACCCTCTCATTGTATCAATCACAGGGGGAAAGGAGCTAAGGATAATACCTGGAATTTATCCAGGCCAGGTTGGACAAGGCTTGGAGAAACCTGGGCTAGTGGGAAGGGTCCCTGCCTGTTAGAGCCAGGAATAAATGCTTGGGAGATGTGGTTTGTGTTTGGACTCAGATGTTTATTAATTCTTTTCTATGTTACAGTCTCACAAGCTGTGAGTTCTATCTAACAAAATGAAAAATGGGCCCTATCTCTTTCTTTACAAGGCCATTTAAGGATAAACTGTCCAATTATGAAATGACACCTAGATTATTTTTACTTTTAACCCAATAACCAACACCCGTGGCCCACAATGTGGTCTTTTCTGTCCAATTACAAAGTACTACCAAGATTCATGAAGAGGAAGGTGAAAGAAGAGGAACTTAACCTATGCCCTAGATCCTCCACCTTGCTTTATATCTATTACTATATTCTAAACCCTTAAACTCTAAGTTTTCCACCATGTGATATCACACACTTCTATTTAAACTCCACACCCACAATCCCAGTGCTGTCACTGAATTTTGGAAGCCTTTTCCAAGGCCTCAGGTCAATGCAGTGTTTGCTTGAGGGTCAGTGCCTGTCAGCACAGAGAGTCTGAAATTTTCAGCGCCCAGGGTTCCAACATCTGCCCATGGCTGGGGTGAGAATGAGAAAAGTTTTAGGATCCCTTCAACCCAAACCATTCTGTGATTCCATGCCAAGCAGAGAGCAGCCACAGGACGCTTTCTCCTCATCCAACATCCCAGCCTCTACCAAGGTGTCTGCAGAGAGCAGAGATTTGCATCTCCTACAAACAGCACTGAGAGCAGGCCCCACACCCTGGGCTGTGGGAAGCTCAGGAGCCCTGGTACTGCTGATGCCTGAAGTTTTATCTTTCATGTATTTCAGGTTCTGTGGTGCCCAGGGGTGCAGCTCTGAGCTCACAGTCAGTGTCACTCAGCTCTCTGCACACAGCAGGGACACAAAACAAATCCTTGTCCTGCTGCACACCAAGGACAACTTTCAGCCCAACAGCACAAACAAGGGTGGCTGGAGGGAGGAACAAGAAGGATGGGAGCTCACAGCCTGACCCCAATACGCAAATAGACCAAAACTTATAAAAGTATGAGATCTTATGATAGATCAGCCATTTTGTGACCATTTTGGGTCCACCTTTGGTGTAGCCCTGGTCATTCCCTATCCTGCCCAAGGTGTCCCCTAAAGGCCTTTCAATAAATCTCTACTTTATTCTGTAGCTCTGTCCAGTCTCTGTTCCAGGTCAGCCTCCCCAAGGCATCACTGCCACCAAGCCTCATCCAGCACAGGGTGATCTCGTGCTGGGTGCCCAGGATTCCCAGAGCCTGGGACAGGCAGCTCCATCCCTCCCTGTGCCAGGCCAGGACAGCTCCTCACCCCTGGCAGCCATCAGCACCATCGTGCTGGCAAACCACTGAATCTGCTCAAACTAAATTCTTGCTTCAGGCTACTCATAGCACCATTAATGCAGAATCCAGTTTAAAACCACAACTCCACCAAAATAAACTTTGCTTTTGATTTTGGCAGGGGCCGGGGATGCTCCTTTTCCTTGTCGCTCTTGCAGCATTCTCTGGGTGTAAACACTTAATGGAAATGTTCCTGGAAACATATTACTATTAAAAAAAAAAGTGTGATCCCAGCAACATTTGCATGAGACAATAGTCTGTAGCTTTGCATCATCCAAATCCAGATGTTTCTGGTGAGAAAGAAATAGATGACCTGAGAATTAAACCCAGGCCCCTTGGCTCCCCTCCAGATGCTCTACCAGCTGCTCACACCAAATCCCCTCTGGTCAATTACTTTACTTGATGCTTCTAATCAATAATATTATATATGCGATGCTATAAACTTTTGTATTTAATATTAGCTCATAACTCAGCGTCCAAAACCAGATGTTTTTGGTGAGAAAGAAATTGATGACTTATCAGAGGACTGAACCCAGGCCCCCTGGCTCCTTTCCAGGCAGTCTACCAGCTGAGCTGCAAAGCAAACCAGTCACCCCCTGCTCCCCTCACCCCGCTGCCTTTCATGAAAGGAAAAGGATTTCACATCCCCCAGTGCAGGAATATGTGAGAGATGTTTTAATAAAGGCTTTTAAAACATCCTAAGGCAGGCTTGCTTTGAGTCAGGAGAAGGCTCCATCCCAGAGGAAGGCTTTGCAGACAAGCTCCTTTCTCTCCTAACAGGACACATTAGGAAAGGCTCACGTAGAGCTGCCTGCAGGAGCAGCAGAGGAGATGGCTCATTTAAATCTGAACTTCTTCAGCTTCTGCATGCCCTGCTGAAGATGGTTATGGGACACTCCCTGCCAGCATCCAGGACAGCTCACTGGATCAGAGGATGCTGCAAAATGGGAACGTTAAAGGACTGAGAACAGGTTCCTGCAGGGCTGAAGGGTGGGACACGGGCACTTCTGATTTATGGAAATTTAATGTGTTCCAACCACGCAAAGCAGCTCAGCAAATTCTTTATTTCAAACCTGTATTGATGCACTGAGCTCAGGGCAATTCCTGCTCTGTTTGAAGCTGAGCACAAAGCTGAGTTCTGCCCTGTCCAAGGCCATACCTTGGCAATCCAGAGCAGAGCACAGTAACTGCTCTGCTCTTCACTGCTCAACATCCTAAATCACAGCATCAAACATTTGTTAAAGGCAAGAGCATCAGTTTTATAACTATGAATTCACAGCGGTTTGCTGTTAAATTATCGCTATATAAGACATGATGAAAAGCAACTTTCATGAAACCCCAAAGCCCACAGACCTAAGAGCTTTGTTCAGGATTAGAGACAACATCCACGACAGATCTACAAATGGTAAGGAACAGAATTGGAAGGAACAACTGTAAAAATATTATTGCAACTGAAATGAATCTGAAAGCAAAAGCAGCACACTATGAAAATGCCTTAGAGAATGTTTTCCAAAGAGGCAATTCCAGCTTCCCAGACCTATGAAGACAATATCTCTTTTCCAAGGAAAAACTACTTTTTAAGAAAAGAAAATATGGCTGCAGACATACAGAGAGCTGATGGTGATGTTCAGAGCATTCAATTCTCTTGTTGCTTCGTTTGACTGGATCTTAAGACCAAGGTTTTACCTTAAGTTAATTTAATTATAATAATGTGGTTTTGCAAACCTCAGTAAGATTCAGTATTCGCTTGTAGGGCAACTTACCCTGCCCAGCCAGTGAAATTAGGCAAAGGCTTGGATAGATCCTCCAACTGCTGCAAAAAAAACCCTCATCCTCAGTGAAAGAGATTTCTAAATTTGGCTCTGTTCTACTCTGAGGATTCAGCATTATCTTGCCAACATTTCCAGCATAATCAAAGCAGCTGAAATCAAAGCTCAAACAAAATATTCTGATTAAACTGCAATGGCATAAAAAAACTTTCCATTCAGGACTGATATCTGACACAGTATGAACTCACTGAGTCATCTTTTAACAAAAACTTCACATGTCTTTGGTCAAATCACCTTCCCAGATAGCTTCAGGCTGTTTGGGGGGATATATTGTACCAAGGATGTTTGGCACAAAGAGAAGAAAAATATGAAACAAAGATGGAAAAAAACCAGGTTGAGAGAGCTTAAAGGGCCAGGTGGGTAAAGAAGACACAGGGGCAGGAAGGCTGACCTGAAACAGAGACTGCACAGAGCTAGAGAATAAAGTAGGGATTTATTGAAAAATATCTATAAATATATGATATTTATTGCCCAAGGATACACCTTGGGCAGGGCCTGACCAGGGCTACACCCAAGACGGACCCAAAATGGTCACAAAATGGACAAACAGTCACAAGGTCTCACACTTTTATAAGTTTTGGTCCATTTGCATTTGGGGTTTAATTGTCCAATCCCAGCTCCAGGCTGTGAGGTCCCATCCTTCTTGTTCCTCCCTCCAGCCACCCTTGTTTGTGCTGTTGGGCTGAAAGTTGTCCTTGGTGTGCAGCAGGACAAGGATTTGTTTTGTGTCCCTGCTGTGTGCAGAGAGCTGAGTGACACTGACTGTGAGCTCAGAGCTGCACCCTGGGCACCACAGAATCTGAAAAACATGAAAACTGAAACTTTGGGCATCACTTGCAATATCCATCATCTGTGGGAGCTGGGACCTACAGAGCTGCAAGAAGCCCTTTAGGAGCCCTGAAACACCCAAGGGTACCTCCATGAAGAGCAGCCAAACTGGTAAATATTGCTTTCCACTGGGTGCTCCTCTAAGTCTCATTCAGCTGGCACAGCAAAACTCCATCCTCTGGCATTGCCTTTCCTCTTTGTGCCAGAGGGCTGAGGGTCAGAACCTGCCTCCTGGGACAGCCCAAGGACAAGCAAACCAACATGGCCAACTGTGATGGTTTTTACTTCTTTTCTTCCTTGCCAAGTTTGGGACAGAGACACATGGGAAATGCAGATGTCAAGTTCAGACTATGAATGTTTATTAATTCTTATCTACTTACAGTATTTACAGACTCACTGTACTGCGAGCTCTTAGAAAACAAAGGTAAAATGGAGAGCTTCTAATTCATTCCAAGGTCTTTTAAGAGATTTTTACCTAATTACAAGGTGACACTCATATTATTTATGTTTCTGACCCAATAATGACCATTCAAGGCCTGCAATGCAGACCTTTTTCACCCAATTACAAAAAGCCACCCAAACCCATGAAGAAGAAGGAAGAAGAAGGTGAAGAAGAAGGTGAAGAAGAACGACCCAGACAATGGCCAAAGCCCTCCATCTTGTCTCCCATGTATTACTATATACTAAAACCTCAAATCCAAGTTTTTCACCCTGTGAGATCACACAATACTATAAAAACTGCACACTCACAGCCCCAGTGCCATCATTCAATCTCAGGTGCCTGTCCCAAGGTCTCAAGTCAAATGTGGTACTTGCTTGAGGGTCAGCACCTTTTAGCACAGAAAACCTGAAATTTTCAGCCTCCAGGGTTCTGACAACCAGCTGCCCTCCAGACAATGGATGCTGGTTTCCAAGTCCAGAAAAAAATTCCAAACGGCAAGAAATACTGCTCCTTCTTAAAACCAAACTTGGGGCTGCTTGGAGGAAGGGCTAATGAAGTGTAAACCAGAAACAAGCACAGTAATCAACAGGCTGGGAGAGAACGGTGTTTCCTATTTCCTTTTTAGGTGACTGCATTTCCGACACCAGCTCAGGCTGCCTCTTTAAATAATAATTAATAAATAAATAAATAAATAAATAAATATTATTGTTATTATTATTGTTATTATTATTAAACCTGATTGCACTGAGTCCTAATGTGCAAGTTATCAACATAAATTCAGAGAAAACCAACACTGTCCCCTCAATTCCTTCCCAAGCTTGCACTGATTCCCAGATCATCCAGGGCTTCAGAAAGCAAATTCCAGGCCTTGAACCAGCTCTGGAAACAAAATGAAAATGTCTGGTTGTAAAAACGGAATGTTTCCAAGGGTTTGGGTTGTTTTTGATTTTTTTTTTTTCATAATTAACTGATACACAATATTTCAGAGCACTGAACCATGCTCTTAAACACGTCCCTTAAAGCCTCCTCTCCTCCTCCCAGTCTGTTGTTTGTGGATACGACATGGACACCAAGTGATTAAATCTGCTTGTTGCTTCATATATTTTTTTTAATCATAAACAGGATACTGTCCAGGAAAGAGCAGCTGGAATCACAGCTGCAAAGCTCTCACTAATGTGACACCACACAATCACACTTGATAGCAGAAGAGTTCTCTGGAGGAGGAAATCACTCCAGGAGATGGGCTGTAACTGAGCAGGGCTCCACCAGCCTTCTGGCACTGGAAGATTTCTGTGCTTGTCAAGCTTTTGTTAACAAAATATGTGGTCTTGTAGCCTGACAAGTACACTGAACTGACAAAAAATCTAAAAAGAAACAAAAAAAACCCAAAAAACCCAAAAAACCAAACTGCCCCCCCTAAAAAACCAAAACAACCCACCAAAAAACAACAACAACAAAAAAAAATCCAAACCAACCAAAAAAAACCCACACACACAAAAAAAAAAAAACCACTAAAAACCCCCACCAAAATACATAATACCTACAGATATAAACCTGAAAGGCAAACAGCAAGTGTAGAAAACAAAAAATTCCCTGCTTGTCTGCACTTTTCGAAGCATGGTCCTGGCTGGAATAGCCCAAATTCTGGGGTGTTAAATCTGCAAGGGGCAGTGGAGAAAGAGGAGGAGGAGGAGGAGGAGGAGGAGGAGGAGGAGGAGGAGGAGGAGGAGAAGGAGAAGGAGAAGGAGAAGGAGAAGGAGAAAGAAGGAGAAGGAGAAAGAAGGAGAAGGAGAAGGAGAAGGAGAAGGAGAAGGAGAAGGAGAAGGAGAAAGGAGAAGGAGAAGGAGAAGGAGAAGGAGAAGGAGAAGGAGAAGGAGAAGGAGAAGGAGAAGGAGAAGGAGAAGGAGAAGGAGAAGGAGAAGGAGAAGGAGAAAGAAGGAGAAGGAGAAGGAGAAGGAGAAGGAGAAGGAGAAGGAGAAGGAGGGAGCAGGGGCTGAGGTGGATCCTCCCCAAAGCAGAGGCTGGCTGTGGTTACCTGTGACCCTGCCTTGCTGTAGGAGAGGGAGCAATTGAAGGAGAGGATGCCTGAGGACTCCTCCCAGCCTAGCAGGATTTACAAAGATATAGAAGCTGAGAAACGTGGAGCCAAGGACACAGTGGGGCCCAGCAGTCACAAGAAGTTTCTGGCATTCCACAGATGTGGAGAGTGACTCCTGGAGCAGCTGGGTGTCAGTCAGGGTGTGACACCCACAGCTTGGGGACACCACAAGTGGTACCTGTGGGGGTGTCACACAGAGCCAGGGGCTCACAGCATCCCTGCACAGCAGATGGACAGACCAGAGCGTGTGACAAGGAGACAAAGCAGCACCAAACCGGTGCCTGAAGCCTCTGGCACTGGGACAGGCAACAATCCCCACCCAGAGCAGGGGTGGGGTTTCTGCTGCACCAGGCCCTTTGGAGAAGGGAAACCCCGGGGCTGCCCTGTGGAGGGAAGGCAGACAGCAAAGATGTCGCCCTGGTCTTTGAAGCCTTCTGATGTTTACATTTTTGGAGTCCAGAGTTCCCACACTTTTTACCAAAACATGATGTGTTTTGCACATTCCTCCTTGGAGGAGGAGAAAATTGCAGACTGTTCACCTGGCCAGTGTGGTTTAAAGGAGGGATGTCATCCTCCAACCCACTCTCACTTTAGAGAATCTATAAATTCTGAAAAACTGTAAATAAAGCTCTCTTTTTTGCCTTTGGTGACTGAGCGTGTAGTGCGTGTTCATTTCATGTCTCAGTGTGACACAAACCCACACATTTTGTGGTGGCAGGATAATTATCCCATAAGTAATGATTTCACATCGTGGCTGTTATTGGTTGTAAGCTATTTCAGTGGGATTTTGTGTTTTATCTTAAGGTCATAAGTACATGATAGTTTAAAAAGGTGTTATCTCAACTTCCTAAGATGATTAGTGCTGATATACTGATTATATGATGTGAATTTGTTAATTTTCTGTATTTATAGTAGACTTCTTATATGCTTGAACATCTTTTCCCAGTTATCCAAAAGAACGGTCACTTCAAGATCCTTTTATTTTCTACCTGCTTAAGCATAACTACCATTGTTGACAGTTTTGTTTAAAAATATATTTAGGAACATCAGTTTAGAGCTTGATCCTGGCCAGAACCTGATGTTAGAGCTGACTCTATCTGGATGGATGGATGGATGTTCAACATTCCGTGTCTGGTTCCTTGAAGCAGTTTTGAGGTGCCTGATGAGGATGCTGGTGGGATGGGCTGGCTGAGGAAGGCTGCTCCTTCCCTGGGTGAGCTCAGGTAAGAGCAGCTGAAATTTCCCTGGGACACCGGCAGGACCTGGGGGTGCAATCAGCTCCTTCACCTAACCCACAGCCACCCTGCAGCCTAACACCTGACAGCCAGAACAGAAAGCAGCAGATTAATTAGGACAAGATAAGAGGGATAAACTCCAAACCACTGTTCCCCAAATCTAAAGAGCAAACACTGCTAAGATTTACTGGCTTTGCTTATCAGCAGAACGAGGGAAACGGGGTAAATTTTATACAAATAGGAATAAAACCCTCCTGGGGCAGCTTGTCCTGAGGACTTTATGGAGCAGAGGAATGGAGAGGGGATGCAAGCCTCCAAGGTTTTATCCCTGTTGTTTCAAAGGACTCTGGCTAGCACAGTTCTTGTGAGACTGTGGCCTTTTTCTACTAACTCAGTGAGTTAGAACTTCATTTTCAAGTTCATCACACCCCACAGGGATGATGTTGTCTTTCTCAGCAGATATTTGTGTACATTCTGTACAGTGAGACAAGCCAGCTTCTTTCCCATTGATTCTTCTTACAGCCTGGGCTGAGAGGCTGAACTACAGACAGACAGCTTGGAGCAAAGCAGGAGAGGATGCAGGAGCAGAAGGAAGAACACTGCTGCCAGCGCAGCAAAAAAAGGTTAAAGCATCTTTCTCCGTGATCCTTGACCTCAGCACAAAAACCCCAGCCCGGGGACATGGAAAACGTGCACGGCAGAGCCACCTCCGTGGCCAAAGGGGGAGATTAAACCTGGCTGCAGGCATCGATTGCTGTGCTCGCCACGTGTCCCCTGTCAGCCTCTGTGTCGCTGTGACAGCTCCCTGTGCTCTGCCACCACCGGGGAATTTTTTTTTAAGTAGTTTAAAAGCACATTTATTTCTTGGAAGCCTATGAACATCAGATGGAACTAATTAAAACCAGGAGGGCTCAGGGGAGCCGGGAGGGAGACGGCGCAATTTGGTTTCCACTTCAAAGTGGTTTAGCAAAATGAAAGCACTCAGCCCTCTAATGCAAGTGCATGTCCGTGGGGAGGGGAGAGAAGAGGCCACTCGGGGCTCCCAAGTGGCCACTTTTGCTCCCCAGGCTCACTGAAGCTGTGTTTGGATGCTCTGCCAGTTGATTAACCAGGGCACCAGAGGTTAATTGCAGTGATCCCTCCCATCAGTTTTGCAGAGCAGGTGGTGCTGCACAGGGAGGAGGAGGTGGTCAGGACACACACAATCCATAGGAATTGGGATCACCCTCAGCAGGACAGCAGCTGCCACTCTGGGGGTTCTGGGCAAGTGTCAGGCAGCACAGGCAGTGACAGGCATGGGCACTGCCCGGCCTGGCTGCTCCAGGGCAGGGCCCGCCATGGAGAGGCTCCTTGCAGGACCCCACTGCCCCACAGCTCCTCCCTGCAGCACCCCTGTACCCTGGGGTCCCCAGGGTGGGGTCCCTGAGGGTTTTCCATGGGGGTAACAAGGCTCCCTTCCCTCCCTGCACAGCCCCAAACCCCACAGCACTGACTCCCTTCAGGAAGGGCCCTGAGCTCCTGGTGTTCCCCAGCCCATGCCATGTTCAGGGTTCCTGCACCCCGACAGGGCTGGGGGGTGTCAGCATGGAAAATCTGCTCACCAGCATCACCCCCTGCACCTGCCCCATCCAGGGTTTGTTTTATTCCTTCTTTAAAGAATGTGTTTCCCTCCAATTGACATTTTACACCGTGCTCTGAAGCTTGTGTTAAAATGGAGGCTGAGCTGGCTGGCAGCTGTGGGGCTGCAGGATCACCCACATCCCAGCTCCTTCCTGTCCCTCTCCCTATTTATCCAACCCTCATCCTCACTGGTGGGCATCCCAGCCTGGGTTCTGCAGCAGGAGCCACAGCCAGGGCCAGCAGCTGATGTCACAGGGAGCCAGGGGCAGGTGACAATGCCCAGCTCCCCCTCCAGCCCCAGTGACCCAGGGTGGCAGGTGGAGTCTGACTGATGTCCCATCCTCCTGCACCCACTTCTGTTTGCTCTTCTCTCATTCTCTGTGGCTGGGGGAAAGCAAGGGGAAGAAATCAATAAAAATTAACTCTGAAAATAAAAAAGAAGGAATCAGCAACCTGCAAGCAGCAGCAGCAGATAAAGTGGCCCGTGATGGCCCCAGAAAGCATCTCTCAACACACCATCCATCACCCAGCCAGTGTGCCTCAACATCAGGCCTCATTTACTCAGGATTGAGAGACATAAACCTGGCCTTGTACATTTAGGAAAAGGAGCTGCAATGAAATTCAGATTTAGGCTGGTGCCTGTGCTTGGAGCTCTCTGTTGCTGGGGGTGTGCAAGGGGCCTTTGGCTGTGGCTGACTCCAGCATTTCAGCTCCCTGGCACTAAACATCTGATAGCAAAAGCTGTGCAGACCTGAGCATGTCACACCTGGGAGGTTGGGATGGAGGGGTTGGACCCAACACTCAGAGCAGCATCCAGCTGCTGCAGCCCCAGTGTCTCAGGCCAGCCTTCCCAAGGCATCAGCCGTGTATCCATGTTTTCCATGTGGATCACAGAAATCCCTTTTGGTTTCCTCTCCCCAAGTCCCACACTGTCTCTACAGAGCTGATGGGGGTGTCTCCCTCTGGCTTTCAAAGGTGAGTTTGATGATGACATTTTGTGCAGTCAGAAAAGAGCCACATTCCCCAGGGTAGCCCAAGGACAGGCATTGAAATTGTGACCTCCTGGCCTTCAGCTACTGCATGTTGGACCCCACACAGGCCTGTGAATGCCTCTTTATCTTCCTTTGCCCTGCTCTCTGCTTGTCTCTGCTTGGGGGCCTTGCATCATTCTTACAACACTCCTCAGCCTGACCTGCAGTGCCCTGTGTTGTACAAACAGCCTCATGAGGGAACGTTATTCATGTCTCACACAGAGCTGCACTATGTCCTGGGCACTGCCTTACAAACTTCTCAAAAGGAAAAGCAACTGAACAAAATCCAGTCGGCTTTACCCCAGGCCAGCCAGCATCCCCTCTCTTCTTGTGCTGCAGCCAAGGAGGCTCTGGTGGGGCTGCAGTTTGTGCTCACAAGAGCTCTCTGTGTCAGGCAGGGGATGGAGAAGGTTCCCTTCCCAGGGCAGTGACAGCAGCGGTGCAGCCACAGTGAGCCTGAGTCCTGGGCAAGAGGACTCACAGTCAGTGTCACTCAGCTCTCTGCACACAGCAGGGACACAAAACAAATCCTTGTCCTGCTGCACACCAAGGACAACTTTCAGCCCAACAGCACAAACAAGGGTGGCTGGAGGGAGGAACAAGAAGGATGGGAGCTCACAGCCTGGAGCTGGAATTTGACAATTCAACCCCAATGTGCAAATGGACCAAAACTTACAAAAATGTGAGACTTCATGACCACTTGTCCATTTTGTGACGATTTTGGGTCCACCTTAGGTGTAGCCCTTGTCAGTCCATGTCCTGCCCAAGGTGTACCCTAAAGCCTTTCAATAAATCCCTACTTTATTTCCAGCTCTGTCCAGTCTCTGTTCCAGCTCAGCCTTCCCAAGGCATCAAGGACAGAAGGGGATCCAGACCTGCACTCCCTGCTGGCTGTGGAATCTCCCAAGCTGCTGCTGCAGTGAGTCCTGCCAGCCCCTGGTGTCACCACAGTCACCTTCCCCATGTCATTCCTGACATGCAAACTGCATGGCCCAGCAGAGAGAGGCACACATTACAACGAGGTGAAAAAGAAACCAGAACCCACCCCTGGATTCTTGCAGCCCGCTGCTAATTAGGTGAGACATGCTGAGAGGAACCCCTGCTATCAGCCAAGCCAAGGGAATGTAAATATTTGCAAGTCTAGGTCACCAGGTCCATTATTTACTGTTCTGTCCTGTGACTTAAGGTTTGACATAAGACTTGAGGTTTTTAGAGGTTGGTTTGTGTTTGGGTTGGTTTTTTTTTCTTTTTGCTCTGAGCTTCCCTTGATTTCTTTCCAGCTAGCTGACTGTGAAAGGGAGGGCTGCCTTCAGCATCCCACACCCACAAAACAATGATGCCACTGTGAACTTTCCCCATGAATCCCAGTTTGCTGGGTGGCACAAGGTGTTGGGTGCTATGAGCCAGAGGCGAGCTCTCAGCCCTGTGTCCTGCAGACAGACACCAGTGCACAGCCAGCACTGCTCCCAGTGGGGAAAACACAGCAAGAGGGGCATGAAATAAAACCAGGCAGCTCCCACCCAATGCCAAGGGAGCCACAAACTCCCTCTTTGTTTCAGCCAGAACCTTCATTTGCACATTGACACTGGACTCTCTCCACAGGCTCCCATCTCCAACTTCTCTGCCACAAAGTGGGGAAGGAAAATGATTTTTTCTCTTTTTTTTTTTTTTTTTTTTTTTTTTTTAATTCAAAGACAATATTTCACATTCAAGGCAAAATCTGTATTCATCTGCCCATATTACCCAAAACCTCCTGTCTGTCAGCATCAGGCTGCCTCTATCTCATCTTGCCAAAGTTACTGATTAGATACAGGGATTTCAAAGGTTTATTTTCCCCTCTCTCCAGTAAATTGTTTTGCCCATTGAGGGGGATCACATCCATCTCCATTCAGGCATTTTCCCCTGAGCAGCCCCCATTCCCCACTGCTGCCCACAGCTTCCCCAGGCTGCAAAGGAACTATTATTAGTATAGTTACTATTAAATAAGTAATATTATGACAATCATGGAAGAAACAATATCCTCTGGAGCTGGGATATTGCAGAGGTAAATCCACATCCCTCTAAGCCAGGTTCTGCAGACTTCCAATAACGGGATGACACCTATATTATTTATTATATTATTTATACTTTTTACCCAATAATTGACCACCTGAAGTCTGCAATGTGGACCTTATTAATTAATTACAAAAAAACACCCAAAGCCATGAAAAAGAAGGAAGAAAAAGGTGAAAAAAGAACAACTAACCTCTACCCTAAAAAGTCTCATCTAAAAAAAAAAAAAAAAAAAAAAAAAAAAAAAAAAAAAAAAAAAAAGTCTCCATCTACCCCAAATATGTTTATTAACTTTATTAATTAATTACAGAAAATCATCCAAACCCATGAAAAAGAAGGAAGAAAAAGGTGAAAAAATAACAACTAACCTCTACCCTAAAAATCTCCATTACCCCAAATATATTTGTTAACTTTATTAATTAATTACAGAAAATCATCCAAACCCATGAAAAGAAGGAAGAAAAAGGTGAAAAAAGAACAACTAACCTCTACCCTGAAGTCTCCATCTTGCCCCATAGATATTACTATATACTAAAATCTTAAAATCTAAATTTCCAGAATTCCAACAACCCTGGGCTTCCCAGCAAAGATCTCCTGACCTGGGGAAATTCTGGCAGATGCCCTGAACTCCGTGGGGTCTTTTGCAAACCCTCCAAGGGACTTGCAAACCTGGCACTGCTTCACCAGGGTGGGCTGAGGGGGTATCAGAGGAGTCACCCCAAACCTGACCAGGCTCAAACCAAGCTGCCACAAACACACAGAGCTGAAGGAGCACAGCAGGCAAAGGAGAGGAGATGGGAAATTTAATTTTATACGGCTTGTAAGAAAGGAGATTAAATGGGAAGTGTGATAATGCTATAAATACCTCCAGGGAAATACCATCAAAGGAGAGAGGGGGATTATTCAAATAATCTGGAAACAGTAAAACAAGGAGAGCTGGGGCCAGGAGCTACAAATAGGAATATTTCAGGCAAAGCATTAAGAAAAACTGTCTGAGAAGTGAGAGTGATGAGGTGCAGAAATTGGCCATCCCAGCAGAGACAGGCCCTTATCAGAGGTATTTAAGGTGGTTTAAATTCATGTTGGGAGGGCATGAGGCTGTGACCTGGGGGAAGGAGAGGGGTCAGACCTCCTAAAGTAGTTTAAAGCCCCTCACCAAAATGTTCCTGTGTCTGATTCCTCCCCATCAGCCCTGGTACATGGCCTTGGAGCAGACACAGATCCCTGCAGCCCCAAAACACCTGAGAGTGCCAGAGCTGCTCATCCCTGACCGAGGCATTAGAGCACTGCCAGGCACTCACCTTCCTCTTCCTGTCCTGCTTCTCAGCCTTTCTCCACTTTTCTGCATTCCTTTCCCTATCCTGACCGAAGAAAACAAAGGCTGATGGAGCCATATGCTGACTTTTCTGGTCCAGGATGAAATATGGAATAAAATATTCCAGCCAGCTCGCCACTGTGTAACTTGGCAGAGCAGCGTGAGTAGCTAATGAGTAAAGCTGAAGTTGGCTGTGCAATTAAAAGTGATATATTTTTATATACAAATGATGAGTTTTCCATCCTCAAAGCTGATAAATTTCTCAGGCTAAATTTCTCGAGCTAAGGGCCTTTTGTGGCCACATTTTTACACAGCATTTTGGGTTTTTTTTTTTTCCTTTGCTCCCCTCCAAGAAAAATGACCAGTTTTCCCATCTACTTAATGGGCTGTAAATACTTTTCTGCTAAGATGAAAAGTCCATTCGATTTGCATTAAATCTTCATCATTATGAGCTCTTGAGAGACTGCAGCAAGGCTGGATACTGACATAGAATACTGCATCTTTTTCTGGAAACCTTCCCTTACAGATCCCAAGGGGGAAGAAGAAACAAAAAAGGGGCAGTCAAGGGGTGAATAAAACCCCGTGTTTGGTATTGGGACACATCTGCTTGCTGGAAAGGGAATTATAATCCTGGGGTCTCCTCCCCAGCCTTGGTGCTGTTAGGGCAGGATCTGCCCTGTCTCAGAGCATCTCTGATGCAGGAGTTTCCCTGGGAACCAGGATGAACCACCGAGGCTGGTGCTACAGGACACCCCGGCCATGTGCAAGGTTTTAATCCTTGGGAGCACAGAGAACCAAGGGAAAAGGATCTGTTCCCCCAAGAGATCACAGATCACAGGATCACAGAATCACAGAATGACCAGGTTGGAAGAGACCTCCAGGATCATCGAGTCCAACCCATCCCCAACACCTCAACTAAACCACAGCACCCAGTGCCACATCCAGGCTTTTTTAAACACATCCAGGGATGGTGACTCCACCACCTCCCCAGGTAGATCATTCCAATACTTCATTACCCCTTCTGTAAAAAACTTTTCTTAATATCCAACCAGGGAGTGACCACAGCTGTGCTCCTCAACCTGACACATTTGCTTTATACCAAACACCCAACATGCCACTTGGTCCTCATTTCTTCCTCCTGACAGAGATTCCTCCACAGAAACACAGATTCTCCACTCATTGCTGAGTGCTCAGAATTCAGGCTTTCCTGGTATTTTTTCTGACTCAGCTATAACACCTGCAGTGGAACTGGACACGTTTGTTCATCACTTCCAACCCTTCTGAGCCACTACAATACAATCTTTTCATGCAAGACTGGGTTTTTTTTTTTTTTCAAAAGACAGAGGGTGTTGAGCTGCCCTTTCAGCTTCAGGCACAGCCATCATCTCTTCAGCCCCTGATCCTGACAGCTCACTGCTCTAAAGCTGCCTGCTTTGCCTTTCTTCTTGGCAAAATACAGATAATTTAGAACACTTTGATGATTTTTGACAGTGATGAAGAGTCTGAAGCACGGGGCTGTGCTCCAGTCAGAAACCTGCTCTGATTGTCAGCTCATCCCTTGCAATGGTATTCAGGAATTCTGATCTTTGCCTGTCCTCCTGCACAGGCAGGGTAAAACTTCCACAACTTGTTCAGCTGTAACACACTGGGAGGGCACACTGCAGCTGTCAACAGCACCATCCCCATAAATAAATAACTCGTGTGATGAACAGTGGGAGCTCAGGACTTCTGGACAAACAACCAACATGATTTAGCAGAAGACATTTATTGTTTACATTAAGCTGTATTTATACATTCTGACATTCGTGTTCAATCACACATGATTTGATTGGCTCCTCTACCTCATCCACACATTGCATGCACCCTTCAGAAAATATGATTGGTTATAGTCCATTGGTACATGGGCCTCCTTTATCTAATTCTTGCATTCTTGGTATTCTGTTTCTTAGCTCCTTTTCTTATTTTAGCGCTGTTTACATCTCAGTAATCTTGACAAATTCCAGAGAGTTCTGATAAGAATAACTACAGGTGGTTTGGCTGAAGCACATCATGGTGTCGTAGTAGGACACAAAATAGTTTGACTCCAGTTTTACCATGAGAACAACATAAGGCTTTATTTACAATCTTTTTGCTTCTTTTTTAGCATGCTTCACTAAAAAAAGTATTCATTGATCAATAGGACTGACACCTCTTTCCATTTGTTAAGTAATAGGAAACAACAGCTGGGGAAGATTGTTAAGAGACAAAAGCACTGTTTACCTAGAGATGTTTGAGAAAGTGGTTATTTTACAAAAGGATATTTTGGGAAGAGAAAACTCTTGACAGTTTTCCCTTGGGAAGGGAGCTAGCAATGGTCAGCAAGCTGAAAATTCTCTCAGGCTCAGAAATATCAAGCCCACATCATGGCCCAAGCTGTTCAAATGCATTGCTACAATGAGCAGGGCCACAAGTGCTGCCTGTTTAGTTTCCTGATGGTCACAGTGGTGCAGAACAAGCACAGGACATATCTGGAGCCTGACCTGCAGCCCAGAGCCCAGCGAGGTCAGTTCCCTTGAGTTCCTGTGCTGGGGACCCACCAGCAGCACCAGCTCTAAAACCCATCCCAGGAGTGCAAAATTCTTCCACCCAGGACCTTCCAGCCTCAATCTGGTGCTCGAAGACAAAACAACACGAGAAGGGAGGTGGGGCGGGCAGAGAAATCCCTTGCAGAGGCAGCTGGTGCTCACCTGGGGAGGGCTGACAGGCACAGCATCCCCTCCCAGCCACGGGTGCACCAGCACTCCCAGCGAGGCTGTTTATTGCCTCTGCCATAAAAGGGTTTCAATCAAGCTGGGGCAGTAAATTCTGGTTTAAATTAAACTACCCCATTTAGTCAGGATGAAGGCTGTTTGCATCTGAAACCCTGTCTCGGACAAATCGTGCTTCAGAGCACAGATTTGGCTTATAGCTTTTAAAGCAGCTGTCTTCATAAAAGCTAATAAAATACCGTCGGATAATTAAAAGCTTTAATTAAAAATGCAAAGTCCAAATAGTTTCATATTAACAAGGAAACTTGTTTTGACATCTGAAATCGCTGCACAAGCTGAATTCCCATGTATTCTCTCCAGGCTATTTAGAGTTTGCTGCGTAGCTGGAAATGTCTCCTAACTCAGTGCAAGCACCATGTGTTGCTGGGGGACGTGCACCAAAAAAAATTGATGCTGCTTGTTTTACAACTTCACTTTTAATTATCGCAGTCTGAGGCAGCAGTGGGCTCATTTGCATGGCAATCCCTGAACGGAGCCTGGGGATGGAGCAGCCTGGCGTGCAGGGGATAAAATATCCACTCCCAGGCACGGGCTGCCAAGCTCGAGGGAGAGCTGAGCAGAGCAGCAGGGCCAGCCTTGGGTGGAGTTTTCAGCAGCTCTGCCCTGAGCTGTGGCACTGGGACATGGGCCACAGGCAGTGTCACCACCCTGATCCCTTCCTGCAGCCTGGAGCACCCACACAGAGGTGCTGGGAAATGGGATTTGGGGTGGCCTTGCTGGGGGTGAGGAGCCTGAGCTCTTCAGGAGCTGATTTTGCAGCTGAACGTGGGATTTGAGTCTGTGGATGGTCCCATGTCTGCAACAGCTCAAATGCACGAGTTTGGGGTCTGTTTCTGCTTTTATCCACTCAGAGCGAACTGGAGCACATCTCACTTATGTGAAATCTATTTCTTGTGGGACAAACACAAGCCTGGACACAGCTGGGGATGTTCCAGGAGGAGAGGAGAGGAGAGGAGAGGAGAGGAGAGGAGAGGAGAGGAGAGGAGAGGAGAGGAGAGGAGAGGAGAGAGGAGAGGAGAGGAGAGGAGAGGAGAGGAGAGGAGAGGAGAGGGAGAGAGGAGAGGAGAGGAGAGGAGAGGAGAGGAGAGGAGAGGAGAGGAGAGGAGAGGAGAGGAGAGGAGAGGAGAGGAGAGGAGAGGAGAGGAGAGGAGAGGGGCAGTGCTCTGCCCTATGCCTGGGATTCTAGAGGCTTCTCAAATCCTCATTTCAAAGCCCCCTGAGGCTGCAGAGCCAGTGGGAAACCCCTGCTTCATCCATGCTGCTCCCTTTGGACCCTCCACAGCATCAGAGCCTCTTCTGCTGGGGCTGATTGGGGTGCAATTCTCAGCCCCTCCTCTCCAGCATCTTGGAACAAAACACTCTCGTAATGAGCCCTGGTGAAACAGCCGTAAATCCATCAGTCCACCCTGGGGAATGCAGATCCATAAGGCTTTAAACCAACAGGGACTGATTTAATTGTGTAATTTGGCATTTCTCAGAGCACAGACCAAACAGCCTCTGTGAGCACCAGCTGTCACACACCCAGCCCCTCTGCAGCTTCTCCTGGGGCTGCACAGCCCCTCGCTCCCTGGCAGGGGAGAAGCCACCCCAGAGCTGCTGAGGGCATTTATTTGTCACTGCCATGACTTTGGAAATGGGCATCTTCTGTCCACATGCCACCATCCAGCTTCATCTCCAAGGCACTGCATCCTGCTGGACATTTTATGACTTGATGAATTTGGAGGCCTTTTCCAACCTTAATGATTCCTGACTGATTGGGTCATAAGAAAGCAGATTTCTTTTTCCATTTCACACGCTTCTATAATGAGAATAAACTTAAAACATTTGGGTTTCAACAGCCAATGGCTTTGTTTTGGCCCTCTTTTGTACTTTATTGGTATTTTTCTCTCCAGGAAAACCATCAAAAATTAAAATCTGGCTTTTGTCCAAGTCTTTTTAAAGCCATGAGCAGATTCCCATGCCTTGGTGCTTTTTCTTTCCCTCTACCCCACCTTGGCACTTCTGGTTTTGTTTTGTACAGAGAGCACAATGAGCATTTATCCATCACAGCCCTGAAGTACCTGGGATGAAGGCAGTGACTTGGCACTCACACTGCACCTGGCCCAGGGTTGGGCTGGCACCTGCATGAATTTCTCTGCCAGGCAACCACTGGCAAATGGTTTCTTTAACTCCTGCCTCATTCTCCCCACCTGCAGGATGAAGAGATGATGGCCTCACCTAATCTGCAAAGTGTTTTGGAAAATCCTCTTTTTTTTACAGCCCTGCTGACTTCTGGGGGGTGGGAATTTTGAATTTTTCAGCAGTTTTTGGCAGCTCCACCAATTTCTGCTCTCAGCTGAAGAGCCACGGTGTGTGCAGGGGTTTTTCTCATCTTCCCACCCATTTCTGGCCTGGCCCTGGGTGTAAGAGGCTGCAAAGGTGACTTTGGGTCCCCAGAGCACACCTCTCACAGCAGCCCTCTCTGTTTTATCAGTCCCCCTGCAGTGATGGTCACTTTTTGGTTATCTCCAGATATGTCACACGCTGGAAGAAACAGAAAAATAAAAAAAGAGTAAGTTTGAAACATCAGAGAAACTTTTTAGGGTGGTCAAATGGGAATTTTTGAGGGGAAAAATTTGCCCAAAGATGTTTTGGACTCTCCATCCTTGCAGATATTCAAACCCAACTGGACGTGGTATTGAGCAGTTTGTTCCAGCTGACTCTTGTCCAAGCAGAGGGGCTGGACCCAAACCTTCCAGAGGTAACTTCTAACCACAGTGATCCTTGCAATTAATTAATTTAATTAATCTAACCCAGGTTCATGGCACCTACACAGCATCATCCTCCATCCTGGGCACCCAACACAGGAGCTTTGCATTTCCACTCCTCACACAGCCACGGGAGCATTTTCTGTGACTGAGGGAAGCCATGGTCATGCTAGGTTTCAGTCAGCCACAATAAAACTAATTAACGTGAAAAATCAAAGGCAAACTATGCAAGACACTCAAGAAAATTAAATTGAATTGATTTTTCAAGTGGATTAAGTTAAGTCACATTTTGCTTCTTTGTACTGTTTGTAGCAGAATTAAAATGACCGTGACTCAGTTTAGTTCTCCTTAAATGAATGAAAGCAAACTGAACCCCTTGTAAGAGCCTCCTACCAAGGAGTTTAATCCATAAACATTCATTTAATTTTGATTTTTCTTTCCTAAGTGTATTTTATGAGCCTAAGCCAATACCTGAGGCTCTCTCTGCAGCCTGTGGCAGGAGACAGATGCCTCAGGAACTGCAGTGCTGCTGTCAGAGGTGTGTGCCCAGGACAGGTGTCTTGGTTTGGAAAGACAATTCTCTGCCAGGGAAAGCTGGAGCTTCCCTTGGAATGGAGAATGTAAACCTCCTCCCTCCAAATTATTATAATTTTGCAATTACGGGCTTTGAGGCAAAGATATGGGAATAGGAGTAACAGTTCTTTACTAGGAATATTAAAAAAAAAAATACAAATTTTTCTATGCTCTTTGCCTCCTGAAATATTTTGGAGTCTCTCATCTTTCTTTCATGTCCTACAACGACAGCCTGATTCCAGCTTCACACCCCACATCAGCCCTTTGGGGAACAACCTGGGGCTCTGCCCTGCACCCCTCTATCCTCCAACTCTGTAAGAGTTTTAAATCTCAACTGGGTAGAAATATTAATTGTGTAGTGGGTTTATGTTTACTTATTTTGACTTTTCTTGGGTAATGTACTATTTATGTGATGGTTTGAGTATTTAGTTTGCTGTGAGATAGGATTAGGAGGGAAAAGGTAAAACAGGTTTAAACTTAAAGGTATAAAGACAGATTTTATTCACATGCACTAAAAGAAGAAAATAAGAAATTAAAATGAAACTTTTAAAACAATCTTTCTCTTTGTATATTCACAAAATCATTCCTCAATAATTAAACAATATGTCAATATCTAAAAATAGACTCTAATAAATACCTATTTCTTCCAAAACAATCCCAAAGTCTTAACAAAACATTATTCCATATTCCTCTTTAACTAAAACCCAAACTAGATTAGCCCATAACAAACCCACAGCCCACAGGGATGGGGACTGACAGCAGAAGGGTGTTCATGATGCCAGGATGTGCAGGTGGCTTCTGTTTTATCCTGCAGAGCTGCACAGAGCTCAGGGCTGCCTGTCCAGCCCGGATCAGACACGCTCTCGTGCCGCCTACAGGCTCTAGGGCTGCTCTGCATGGCTGCCTCAACTCCCATTTAAATGAGAGTTAAATTTAAATTAAATTTAAATTCCTGCCTGAAACTGGGAGAGGCCACTTCAGCACCCTAAACACAGCACAAGATTGGTGCCTGAGTCCCACCTCTGCTGACATTTGGGGTGCAAAGCATTTCCCAGCTCTGATCCCAGGCAGCACAAGCCCTTCTCCTCATCACTGCTGGTGCCCAGGGGTTTTGCTTTTGCTGAGGAAAATGGGGTGACATTTACACACTGCTGGGATCTCAGCCACGCTTCCCTGTGTGGATACAAACTCAGACAGGTTTTATCTTGCTGAGATTTCTACTGGAGACTTAAAAGGAGCCGGGGTAGGGACACCGATAAAGCTCAGGCTTTCCACATACTAAATCACCCTCGGCTGACTGCTGCTGTTTATCATTGTGAAGAAAGCCCAGGACTAAGTCAAAGTGGGGAAGAATAAAACCTCGTTCTTCCTTGCCCTCTCTAAGGTGGCATTGGAGCGAGACCCAGCATCCCTCTTGGCACAGGGAATTCCTCCCCTCTGCCTTTGATCATCCCACAACCTGCTAACATCACAACCTGTCACTACAGGGCAAGAAACGGCGCTGCCAGCTCTGCAAACATCTTGTAAACACCACGGTTCTCCCATTCCCTGTCAAGATGGACCTGGAATTATTCAGCAGGAGATAAAGCAGAGTTAGCTCCCAGCCTGACCCTGGTCTTGGGGGACTCACCAGGATGCTGAGTTCATGCATCTTGTCTTGAGTCGGATGGGTCGAGGGTTTGGTCTTTGTTGCTCACACTGCAGGTTCATGCCCTTTTTATCTGGCTGTTTCTCATTCTCTCTGGGCCTGACATGAAAGCCCGTCCTGGATTTGAAACACATTCTCCAGGGAAGCTTTATCAGGACTTCTGAAAATTCCACTTTTAGCAAATCAAAGGAAAAAAAAAGTCCATGAATTTGCTGGCCTGTTGTGCTGCTGTCACAGCAGCCAGTGTGATGTTACAAATCCAAAGTGATGACCTTACCAGGCAGAAAGGTAACGCTGTACTGGTGGGTTCCAGCCGGCTCACGTGCAATTTTCTGGGATTTGCTTTTTCCACTTGGTGACAGCACTGAGCTGTTTGTAAGCAAGATAAGCCTCAGATGCAACTCTGCAAAAAATAAGTAAAAACAGATATCAGACTCCCCAGCTTGGCTGGTTAGAGACAGTTTGTCCTTCAGCCCAATGTAAACACTGGGAGCAGCACCCACCTGGAGGAATTCCTGAGTTCACAGCATTCCTAGCCAGGAAATAAACAGAAAGGTCCCCCTGATTTTGGCTACAATGCTCGTGTCAGAGGCAGCTTGCAGGCAGGTCTGGCACGCTGCAGCTGCAGCAGCAGGGAAAAAACTTTGTTAATAAGTAAACTCAGGCAATGCACCTTGTATGAATGCAAATCCTGCCATCAACAACTTTAAAAACTGCTGGAAGGGGAGTATAAAACAGCCATGCCATCCAAGCTCTTACCTGGGGGTGTGGGCCTGATATTTCTGGGTCTGAGAGATTTTAGCCTGCTAGCAGCTGCTAACTTCTTCCCAAGGGAAAACTTCTCAAGAAAGCTTCTTCTCAAAACAATCTTGGCAAACAATTCTCCTTTCTCAAAACAATCTTTCTCCAGGTGGTGTTTTGCTGTTTCTCTGGTTTGACCAATGGGATTAGAGAGTGTCGTTCCTATTCACCAATCATGTTAAGTCTGTATCAGAACACCTTATAAAAGGCAGTAAGAATTAGACAATAAAGCTTTTTCTATGCTCTTTGGAGTCTCTCATCTTTCTTTCATGTCCTACAACAACATGGGGGAAGAGATTCACACCTAAAATCTGGAGGGTGGTGGGACACCTGCCCAGCAGTCAGTGCCCAGAGAGCTGGTGCATGGTCCAGCCCTGCCAATGGCTCCAGAGCATCCCAGGCCAGGTGGAAAAGAGCAGGCACAGGGATCCCTGCCAGGGTAAGGCCATGGGGGTCTCTGCATTGCTGGGCTCACACTCAGGCCATTTGACCCTCACCCGTGAGCAGAGTTTCCAGCAGCCTGGAAGGTGCAGGGCAGAACATCCATTGCACAGCACCACAAATTTCCCTTTTTACCATCAGTTTTATCAAACTTTCCATTCCTAGGCTTTTCTTAGAAGTGGAAACCTGCTCCTCCTGAGGGGAGAATGTAAATCCATCCAGGCAAAGGACAAAGGGCATTATTTCTCAAACCTCACTCTTTCCCACTTGCCTGTCAAACCCGCTCCTGGGGTTGTACCTGAAAATATTTGCTCTTCACTTATTTGGGCTGATCATTCATGATCAGGTTCCTGGCTGTAGGATTCAGTGTTCCATCCACAGTCTCCAGCTCAGTATCCCTGAGGGGCTGCAGGTCCAGCAGATCCAAGCCCTGTTCCCCAGGGCAGCTCCAAAATGCCTTGGCCAGGCAGGACAAGCAACAAACACCGGCAGCTTCCTCTGAGCTGCTCAAAACCAGCCTGCACAGGGCAAACCTGGCTGCACCATTTGCTTTGCCTGCCCCACTGACAGCACCCTCAGGGCCAGCTTTGTCCCCAGGGGAGGTGCGGCCCTCATGTCCCACACCCCAAGGATGGACCCTTCAGCCTCGAGTTTGGGGCAGTTCTCCTGGCAGAGGAATTTTCTACGTTCTCCCCAAAGCCTGGTGCTGTTATCCTGGAGGCCAGGCAGGAGAAAAGAGCCAAACCTGAGCTCCTGAGATGTTGATTACCCTTTTTCTGACCCAGAGATGGGGCTTCTGAGAGAGTTTTAAGAGATTTTATTCCATTTTCAGTCTCTTGAGAGGGTGAGGCGTGCAGATGTTACAATTCACACCATCACAATCAGAAGCCAAACTATTTCCCAATTAAAATACATTATAAGCCTTTTTTGGCCTATCAGCTTTTGCAACACAAGCTGTTAATGCCTTAAAGCCAATCAGTTAAAATACCCAACATGCGTCCTGCTACAACACATCTTTCATAGTTCTATTTCTCAAAAATATCTGGTCTATTTGCAAGGTCATCATTTGAAACTTGTTTCCAGTTCCATTTCTCTCTCAGCAATGTCTGTCCTATCCCATGGCCTTTCTAAGTGTCCTAGGTTACAATGTAAATTGTGCCCAAGTCTGTATTCCATCCCCATGAGCTGCTGGAACCAGCTGGGGCAGTGTTTCCCTTCTCTCCTGTCCATGGCCCAGCAATGCCGTGCCCATGGCTCATGGGGAACTCCCTGCGGGAGCTGTCTCTGGTTCATGGGCCAGCAAGGAGCCACTGCAGGGCTCAGAGAATGAGATCAGCCCATGGGGAGATGCTCCGCCCAGGGGGAGGAGCCAAGCATTCCCACCTGGATAAATCCAGGGTTTGGGACAGCACAGGGAGCCCTGACCCACTGGACTCCCAGAGGACAAGAGCTGCCAGAGCTTTCTACAGGATCACTGCTTGGACAAGAGCATTTCATCTGGGCTGCTGCCACCACCCTAACAGGGTGTCAGGTTGTGTTCTGACTCTGTCCGTGGGGTTTTTTTTTTTGTACTATTACTTTTATTTTACTTTCTTTTATTTCTTTTCTTTTCCTCTTATTAAATTGTGTTTCTGACTTGGAGTCTTTCACTGGTTTTGCTTTCAAACCAGCACACTAAGTCAGCACATCTCATCTCAAGGTGTGCACACAGATGTACAAGACTGTGTGAGCTTTCCATCAGGCTTTGAGAATCCTCTACAAACCCATTTCCCACACTGAGACCCCCCAGGAATGTTGTGGTCTAACCCTACCCTCATCATGGCAAGGAACCCACCTGCTCACTCCAATCTTCCCCCCAAGCCATCTCAGCCTTCCCCCTCTCTGTGTGTACAGTGGGGACATTTTCTAACCTCATACACAGAGTGGGACTCACCAGGGAATGGTGGATGGAAAGTACCAAAATGGGAAAGAAATAATTGCCCTTTCCTACTATTTTTTGCTGGCATGATGTTTGGCAAAAGCTCCTTTAGGCAGAAGTTTGGTTTTCCAGCAGTTTCAAAGCAGAGTTCATTCCAACTTTGCAAAACAGTGATTTTGGCACAATTGGTTTTCACCCATTGCTCAGAGCAGAGTTGAGAATTGGGCTGGTGGAATGCCCTGCTGTGCTCTGCCTCCAGACAGTCTCTGCCTGGTACAGCCCCAGCAGAACCCATGGAGAGTGTGAGATTTGGCTTGATGATCACACTTTACACCTCTTTTTGATTTTATAAACCTGGGCTGGTTGTGGCTGAAAGCAAGAAGCAGATTGTTTAAGCTGCAGAAGTAAGTTACACTCCATTCAGACGTCACTTTTCTGTATAAACTGTTGGGGAAAAAAATCTCCTTCCTTTTCAAGGTCCAAGTCCTTCCATTGCCCAGGGAACCCCAACTTGATCCCACCTCAAACCATCAATCCTAAGCAGGGATGTGTTACCCATGGAATTTCTCCAGCAATCATTTCCTCCTTCAGAAAGCCAAAGCCGAGCAAAACCAGTTTTTCTGCAAGCTCATGCAGCAAGGGAAGAGAGAAGAACGCGCTGATAAGCATCTTGGATGGCTTCAGGATAAATTTATGTCTGATCTGTTCCCTAATACAAAATGTTTTGGTTGTTTTCTCTCCCCAGCAGTTGTACATGAAATCAGAGTTAATGAGATGAGGATGAAATACCCTCAGGATGGGGAAATAAACCTTGACTGCTGGCAAGATTTGAGAGGTTTTGTACAAAACAAAGCCATGTGAACAGCAGTGTAAACGCTTCAGCATGAGATTTCCCACAGCACTTTGTACCTTAAAACACAGGTCAGGACAGGGGAACCTTTGCTTGGCTCCATCCTGTGATGTGACAGGACAGCCCTGAAGCCACCACGTGTGCCCTGAACAGGGTCAGGAGGATTTACCAGGCTGGAAGGGGGACCAGCACTCTCACATGGGGCAGGAGCCCCACTGGATAACTGTGGGCCTGATATTTCTGAGTCTGAGAGAATTTTTAGCCTGCTAGTAGCTGTTAACTCTTTCACAAGGGAAAACTTCTCAACAAGGTTTTCTTCTCAAAACAACCTTGTAAAACAATTATTCTTTCTCAAAACAATCTTTCTCCAGGTGGTGTTTTGCTGTTTCTCCAGTTTAACCAACGGGATTAGAGAGGCGTCTTTCCTATTCACCAATCATGTTAAGTCTGTATCGTAAGACCTTATAAAAGGTAGTAAGAATTAGACAATAAAGCTTTCTATGCTTTGCCTTCTGAAGTATTTTGGAGTTCTTTGTCTTTCTTTTGTGTCCTACAGCGACAAATGACCACTGCCATAGGGACAGAACCAGCCAGGACACAGGGCAGGTCCACTCTATCCGTGATGATACTTTGGGATGTGCAAAATTTCCCATCTCAAACCTGAGTTTGGGTCGTTCTGGTTGCTCCAGACCAGAAAGTTGGATGCTGGAGGGGTGATAAAGGGTGATAAAGAGGTGGTTTTATTCTATTTATAACTTTATTTATATAAGTGGTAACTTTTATCAGCCGTGCAGGCTGAAAGCTGGGCTCCTGTCACAACAGAGGAGAAACACAAGGAAAGGAAAAAAAATCAAACCCCCAGGGAGGGAAATGTGCTGGGGCAGTGCTAAGGGCAGGCAGTGTCCTGTCACCCCCACAGGTTACACCGTGCCCCCCATGTGCAGCCTCAGGAGATGGAGCCACAGCTCCCCACCCCATCTCCAGGGCACCATCAGCAACCTGCAGATCCCAAAATTCGATGCTGAAATGGCAGGAATACCAAGCTGGGATATTTGCTGGCATTCATAAGCCTCATTCACCACCAGACATTAAAGTACTTATTTTAACAGAGAACTCACTGACCTGAGATAACTTTTGGAAACCAGGCCAAAGCAGAATAAGGGGGAGAAAGCCAAACCCAAGGAGCCACAGCTCCACTTTCCTTTCCTGCCTGTTCTCTCATCCAGCACAGCTGCACAGCACGGAGCCTCCTGGATGGTGGGAACTGAAAAATCAGTAAGAAATGAAATTACAGAGAATTCTCAAAACTTAACAGAAAAATCACAAGATCTTGTCTGGTCTTGTCTTATCCAACACTGGATAAGCTGCCATCCCACCCCTGAGCAGAGGACACATCTCTGTGATAAACAGCAGCTCCTTCCCACTGACACATTCACCACCCACTGAACACAGAGCCTTGGGTGACAATCCACTTCTGATTGATCCTCCTGCTCTGGTTAGGATTAATTCTCAGCAGCTCTACCTGAAAATACAGCCAGCAGCAGCCTGCAGGATCCCCCCTTTCTGGTGTCAGCTGGTGTCGTGTTTTATCTTCTTTTTGCCAGAGTCAGGAATAAATGCTCCAGACAGTATTTTATGTTTGGACTCAGATATTTTTTAATTCTTATTTATATTACAATCTCACAAACCCTGAGCTCTACAGCACTTGTAGCTAACAAAGTAAAAATGGAGCTATATCTATCTCTACAAGGCCTTTTAAGGATAAACTGTCCAATTATGAAATGACACCTAAATTATTTTTACTTTTAACCCCATAACCAACCACTCATGGCCTGCAATGTGGATTTTTCTACCCAATTCCAAATACCACCCAGACCCATGAAGAAGAAGGTGAAAAAGAAGGACTGGCCTCTGCCCTAAAGCCTCCATCTTGCTTTATATATATATATATATATATCATTATATTTTAAACCCTTAAACTCTAAGTTTTGCACCCTGTGATATCACACACTTCTATTAATTACACACCCACAATCCCAGTGCTGTCACTCAGTTTTGGAAGCCTTTTCCAAGGCCTCAGGTCAATGCAGTGTTTTCTTGGGGGTCAGTGCCTGTCAGCACAGAAAGCCTGAAATTCTCAGTGCCCAGGGTTCCAACAACCACACAGGAGCTGGAGGAAGATGCTGGTGTCTGCTTGGCCATGAATATGGCAAGAAACAGCCCTGATTTTCCCATATCCAGACTTCCCAGCCCACTGAGTACACTGTGCTGCAGCTTTTCACACACTAGATGTCAGCAGAAGAATAAAAATCACTCCAGCTGAAACCTGGCAGGGATTTCTACTGGGCCACTAAAACTGACAACCTGACACCAATAAATCCACTTGCTGCAGCAATAACCAGGCTGGGCAAAGGGTGGCAGGGAAAACCCACCCAGGGGAGACTCGGTGTCTCTGTAAGTCCTGGATGGAGAAAGCCACAACCCTGGACTGACCCATCTGTGCCAGCAGAACCCTGGGACACTCAGGGACACCAAAACAGCATTTCTTTTGCACACACCTTTTCAGTGTTGGGGGATCAGCTGCTGGCCCAGGGCCCAGCATCTCTGGCAGAGCTGATTTAACCACCCAGGATTGCTCCCCAGCTTCTCCTGCAGACACCTTTGAAGCTGGGGATTATGAAGGAGCCCTGCAGGTACGACCTGCCCCTTGCTCCACCGGCAGAACCACAAACCACAGTGTAAAACCTTTCTACACCAGGAGAAATCCCTGTGCTATCAGCTTTTGTATCTTTATGGTTTATGCAGCAATAAACTCAGCGTGCAGCCCTTGCAGCATGGGGACTGAATCAGTGAAATCAGCCACTCCAAGGCTTGTCTGAGCTGGGCTGTCACCTTCCACAGCAGCTTTTACCCACTTTTGGACAGGACTGAGAGCTAGGACATCTGAGGTCCTGTTCTGGCCTTTGTACAAGAGCATGAGAATGGATCACTGAGACTTGGGAAACCCCTCCACCCCAAGAATTTGCCCCTAAAAACTCATCTGTACCTTCATTTGACCTGGGGCCACCTGCCTGGTCTGGGCATCTCAGGCACATCCCAGAACATCCACATGGGATCCCCTAACCCAGGGCTGGGTGGCAGCCCAGGGATCCCTTCAAGTTACACCAGTGTGTGGAGATGCCCAAGGCGTTGGGGCATTCAAAATTTTCCTTCCAAACCACATTCTTACCCTAGCAGCTGAACCAGCCAAAGTGGCACTGCACGATGCAGCTTTTGGAATAAATCATGGGTCACCACTCGCCCCTAAATTCCTATTCCTGGCTAGTGGCCTGGAGATGGATGGGCTCTCAGCGCTCTCCCAGACAAATTGGTCTCCCCTTTCCCAGGCTCTAGGATTTCAGACCCTCCCCATCCCAGCCCAAGGTGTCTCCCCGTGCGCTGACCCTGCAGGACACAGTTCAAAGCCTCCAACAGGAAAAACAGGAAAATCCTCCCTGGCTCTCTCCGTGTACATAGTTTCGGTCTGGTTCTTGGTGTCAAAGGAGGCATTCAGCTCCACCTCAGCCCATGGGCCCTGAGTGCTGCTGGTCCCTCTCAGCAGATGCCAGGAGGCCCCCGAGGGAGGAGAGCACGGTGGGGAGCTCCCGACAGGTGCCATAAATTCCTGCCAGGGAATGTTTGAGGTGATGCCTTAAGTTTCAGCTTTCATGTTTTTCAGATTCTGTGCTGCCTAGGGGTGTAGTTCTGAGCCTCATATAAAGTGCTAATATAATGTAATAAGTGTTATATATAAATATATAAATATATATATGTTTTATATACATATAAAACATAGATGTTTTATATGTATATAACTTAAATGTTTGTTAACATTATATATAATATATATAATAATTGTAATATAACATATATATTACATGTATGTATAACAGATATGTTATATGTATATATAATTGTATATATAACATACATATAATAATAATTGTTAACATTTTATATATATATATATATATAAAACATATAAAATAACATATAAAATATATAATTAAGTGCTAATATAATAATAATAATAAATCACAGAGTAGGTAGACAACACAAATCCTTTTCCTGCTGCACACCAAGGACAACTTTCAGCCCAACAGCACAAACAAGGGTGGCTGGAGGGAGGAACAAGAAGGATGGGAGCTCACAGCCTGGAGCTGGGATTGGACAATTCAACCCCAATGTGCAAATGGACCAAAACTTATAAAAATGTGAGACCTCGTGACCGTTTGTCAATTTTGTGACCATTTTGGGTCCACCTTGGGTGTAGCCCTGGCCAGGCCCTGTCCTGCCCAAGGTGCACCCTAAAGGCCTTTCAATAAATCCCTGCTTTATTCTCCAGCTCTGTCCAGTCTCTGTTTCAGTTCAGGCTCCCCAAGCCATCCGGGGTTACCAACCCTCTGCCCTGCTGCAGGAAGCAAATCCTAAGTCTGATTGAGGCTCGAAGGGGGAAATCTCTGCTCCCCTCCCTGACAGATCAGTGAGGAACCGCAGCCTTTAAGCATCTCCCAGCTGGAGGGAGCAGCAAGAAAACAAAAAAAGAGAGGCTGCAAGGTGTGAGACCAAATCTTCTGCTGATTTTACCACCAGGAGATGGCGACTCAGCCCACGCAGGGCAGGGATAATTGGGAAACACAGAGACCCGGAGTCTCCAGTGGCCTCCAGCCCTGCTGTGCTGATGGGGTGAAAGGGGAGCACAGGTACTCGGGCACACACGTGGGGAGCACAGTCCCAGTGCCACCAGCTGCTGTCTCTGGTGAGGGATAAGGAGGAGCTCAAATGCAGGATCCTTCCCTCTGTTCCTTCCCTTCCTTCTGTTCCTTCCCTCCTCTCTGTTCCTTCCCTTCCCTTCCCTTCCCTTCCCTTCCCTTCCCTTCCCTTCCCTTCCCTTCCCTTCCCTTCCCTTCCCTTCCCTTCCCTTCCCTTCCCTTCCCTTCCCTTCCCTTCCCTTCCCTTCCCTTCCCTTCCCTTCCCTTCCCTTCCTTCCCTTCCCTTCCCTTCCCTTCCCTTCCCTTCCCTTCCCTTCCCTTCCCTTCCCTTCCCTTCCCTTCCCTCTGTTCCTTCCCTCCTCCATCCTTCCCCATGCAGCACACAAGGAACCACGTTCAGAAACTCCTCCTGTGAGAGGTTTTGTCACCCTCCAGAGCACCAAGGCTGCTCCCATCTCACCTCCTGACTCCCTCACTGACAGCACTTGCCATCTCTTTATCCCCCCTGGCCCAGCCCTAGCCCCAGGCCAGGAGGTGGGGAGCAGCTTTCAGTGACAGGAGGAGGCTGCATTTCCTGCTGAGCAGGTTCATGGCTCTGCCCATCCGTGGGGTTTTAGCTCCTGCACACAGCCTGGAGCAGGGCAGTGCCCAGGGAAGAGACCCAGCCCGTGTGTCACCCCTGGGTCACGTGCAAGGGTGACACACTGGCCCAGTCAGGAGCTGGAGCAGGCCCAGAGGACACAGATCTGAGCACCCCCGTGATCCTGGGGTCACACAACACAACAATTCACAGAATCACAGAATTCACAATCACAGAATTTCGAGGTTGGAAGAGACCTTCAAGATCATCAAGTCCAACCCAGCCCCAACACCTCAATTAAACCACAGCACCCAGTGCCACATCCAGGCTTTTTTAAACACACCCAGGGATGGTGACTCCACCACCTCCTCAGGCAGGCCATTCCAGTCCTTTATTACCCTTTCTGTGAAAAACTTTTTCCTAATTCCAGCTCTGCCATCCCATTAAAAGTGCCCCAGTGATAAACCACTGATCTCTTGGAGATCAGGGACACAGGGGATGAGCAACACCCCCAGAACCCTGCTGGGGCTCCCTAAACCAAAGCCTCACCCTCCCCAGCCTGCACTGAATGCTGTATGAACACCCTCACGGAGATCCCAGCTCCACTTCCAACCCTTCACCTACAGATTTCCTACAGCTGCTTCACAGATGACTTCCAGCTCCGATCTGAGCAGCTCCAGCCTGGGCTGTGCTCACCAGAGGGAGATGCCTGGGAGAGGGAGGCAGCCCATCTGCAGAGCAGGGCCTGCCTTTGAAGAACCACCCTCTGACTTTTGGCTTCTCAAAAATGTGACCACAGAAAAGAATTTTTCTCTCCAGGCCTCATCTGGCAGGGTCCTTGCTCCAAGGTCTCAGCTTCCAGCATAAAAGCAAGAAATTCTTCCAGATCTAATGCTGTGAGTGCCAGGGGTGGATGTAGCATGAGGTCCCCTCTGGCTCTGTCTGACATCACTCATCTCCCCAGATGGCACCAGCCCCACCTCCAGACATTGTCCTGACTGCAGCTGCAAAGATGCTCCAGCTCCCCGATGCCTTTTGCATCCATCAGCTCTTTCCCACATCTTCCTCCCACTCCTTACACTGCTGCTTGCTGGGTCTGTCACCAAATTCATCAGCATCACACACGGATGGAGATTTCCTGTGGGTCACACACATCCTGGTGTTGACCTCATGCTCAGACTCCCTGCCCCAGCACACACAGTCCCAGCACTCAACAGCATCTGTCCTTCAAAACCCACTTCCCCAGAGTGGATCCACCTGGGACCCTCTGGAATTCAGCACACACTGATGAGGCCAGCACATCCCCAGCTCAGTTATCTGTTGAATTCATGACCAGAATAAGAGTGCTCAAGGCCAACAAGGCTAAAAACATCCCTGTCCTGCACAAGGATCTGAGGCAGTTGGCATCACACAATCACAGAATCACAGAATCACCAGGTTGGAAGAGACCTCCAAGATCATCAAGTCCAACCCAGCCCAACACCTCAACTAAACCACAGCACCCAGTGCCACATCCAGGCTTTTTTAAGCACATCCAGGGATGGTGACTCCACCACCTCCCCAGGCAGGCCATTCCAGTACTTTATCACCCTTTCTGTGAAAAACTTTTCCCTGATATCCAGCCTGTATTTCCCTTGGTGCAGCTTGAGGCTGTGTCCTCTGGTTCTGTCAGTGCTGCCTGGAGAAAGAGCCCAAGCCAGCTGAGCACAGGCACCTTTCAGGGAGCTGTGGAGTGATAATTTCCCTGCCAGATGGGAATGAGGCAGCACAACACATGCACTGGAGCTTTTTCCCCAGGGCTGATGGGTGCATCTCCCAAGTCAAAGTCAGAGCAATGCTGCCATAAATGGGCTGCTTTGGACCACTTCAAACAGCCTCCTGCAGATCAAAGCATTGTGGAAAGCAAGGACACGTGGATCCTACCATAGAATAATGCAGGGGAGGTCAGACAAGGGTCCTGCAGCCCCTGTCAGCAGCAGTTGGGGTGACAATGTTGTTGAAACCCTTTCCCATTCCTCCCCCAGCCATGGGGTGATGCAGCACTGGTTTAATGGCTTAATGGGAACCAGCTTTGGTAAATATAATGAAATCATAAAAAGAGGGAAAATTTCAGCCCAAAAGAACTGAAGTCTCTCGTGCAACTCTACTTTCCCTTTTGGCTAAACGGATGTGAATGGTGGAGAGACCCTGATTCTCATGGGAACTCATCCACTTGCTGCTTATCTACAATGCAATAAAAATAATATTAAAAATAGTCTGTGGAGTAGAAAGAGCAGGAAAAAAAAATTGACACCTGATGCTGTTCTTCTCCCTTGTCTGAAATCCAATACTGAGCTCTGGGAACAGGCATGTCCATGTGATTACAGCTCTGACACTCCCAGACCTTGTCTTGAACAGAAACTGGGATGAAATTCTACTTCCAGAGGCCTGAAAAGTTTTTATGAGGTTATTGAAGCAGCAGGTATGGCGCTGCCATCTCAACCTGGGACCACAGCCCACGGCTCTGCTCCACCCTCCTGCAGTGGGGAGAGCAGATGAAAATGTCAAAACCCACAAGGCATGAAGGCATGGTGTTAAAAGGCAGCGTTCTAAAAACCTAAATGCTGCAGGAAAGCCTAATTTTGTAACACTCAAACCTCTCCAAACTACATAAAAGAGGGAAAGATGTCATAAAATGCTGAACCCAAGTGCCAGAGGGACAGAGCAGTGCTGGAGCTCCAGCCATGCCCCCAGACAGGCTGTGCTCTTCAACACAAGAAGTTTTGAATTAAGATTGCTGGGGAACAAAGCAGCAGGTTTGAGAATCTCTGCAAATCAAAGGTGGAGAGGGAGAGAGGTGCTGGTTCCTCCTTGCACTGAGCCTTGGGTTCAGGACTGGGCACTGCCTGGCTGGGCAGCAGTTTTTGCTGTTGCAAAGTGAAGTTTTTTCAGTCATCATTCACTTTTACTACTTTTTACAAGTTTTAGTAACACCCCCATAAACAGGTTTTTAATGCAATCCTTTTTCTCTGACACACTGCACGTTAAAGATTAGCAGAGGTTTTTTATTGCAGGTAATAAAGAACCCTGATGTCAAATATTTTAACAAGCCAAGTGCTCCATGGGAAAAGCCCAAGGGGCTCCAAACGCATTTCTGCTCTGCAGCCCCTGTCAGGGAGAGGGCAAAGACACAGAGAGTTTTCTGGGAAAATATCCTAGATTTTATCTAATTTTTGGAAAAGAACAAAGTGTATCCAACCACGCTACTGAACTCAAGAGCTTCCCAGTCAGGCATTTCCCACACTCCATGCAAAGCTAGCTGTTCTCCCCTCAGCATCTTCATGGATTTGTTCAAGGGAGGCTCTGCCTTAAGAAAAGAGGGAATTTAGGCTTGTTTTTTGTGAGCTGCAGTTTATCCTCTCCAGCACCTCCACCCAGACCTGCCTGCAGCCGTGCTCTGCAGGGATGAGCCCACAAGGGGATTTTTTTATCCCAAGTGATGCTGTAGGCTGAAGGCATCACATCCCCTGGCTGCAGCCAGTGGGGAGGAAGAGGAGGTTGGGAACACCAGCACATCATCACACCGTGCTCACAACTCAACTCAGTTCTGATCTCAAATCTGAGCTCAAGAGCTTCCCAGTCAGGCATT
This sequence comes from Acrocephalus arundinaceus, assembly GCA_021534815.1. Lineage (NCBI taxonomy): Eukaryota > Metazoa > Chordata > Aves > Passeriformes > Sylviidae > Acrocephalus > Acrocephalus arundinaceus. Next base: position 2,056,684 of record JAJEOU010002598.1, read on the forward strand.
TCCCACACACCATGCAAAGTTAGCTGTTCACCCCTCAGCATCTTCATGGATTTGTTCAAGGGAGGCTCTACCTTAAGAAAAGAGGGAATTTAGGTTTGTCTTTTGTGAGCTGCAGTTTACCCTCTCCACACCTCCACCCAGACCTGCCTGCAGCCTGCTGGGCACATCACAGGACCCCACAGGGATGAGCCCACAAGGGGGTTTTTAACCCAAGTGAGGCCTCACATCCCTTGGCTGCAGCCCATGGGGAGTAGGAGGAGGTTGGGAACACCAGCACATCATCACACCACCCTCACAATTCAACTCAAATCTGAGCTCAAGAGCTTCCCAGCCAGGCATTTCCCACACTCCATGCAAAGCTAGCTGTTCCCCCATCAGCATCTTCATGGATTTGTTCAAGGGAGGCTCTGCCTTAAGAAAAGAGGGAATTTAGGCTTGGTTTTTGTGAGCTGCAGTTTATCCTCTCCAGCACCTCCACCCAGACCTGCCTGCAGCCGTGCTCTGCAGGGATGAGCCCACAAGGGGATTTTTTTATCCCAAGTGATGCTGTAGGCTGAAGGCATCACATCCCCTGGCTGCAGCCAGTGGGGAGGAAGAGGAGGTTGGGAACACCAGCACATCATCACACCGTGCTCACAACTCAACTCAGTTCTGATCTCAAATCTGAGCTCAAGAGCTTCCCAGTCAGGCATTTCCCACACACCATGCAAAGCTAGCTGTTCTCCCCTCAGCATCTTCATGGATTTGTTCAAGGGAGGCTCTGCCTTAAGAAAAGAGGGAATTTAGGTTTGTCTTTTTGTGAGACACAGGCACCCAGACCTGCCTGCAGCCTGCCGGACACACCACAGGACCCTGCAGGGATGAGCCCACAAGGGGGTTTTTAACCCAAGTGAGGCCTCACATCCCTTGGCTGCAGCCCATGGGGAGTAGGAGGAGGTTGGGAACACCAGCACATCATCACACCATCCTCACAATTCAACTCAAATCTGAGCTCAAGAGCTTCCCAGCCAGGCATTTCCCACACTCCATGCAAAGCTAGCTGTTCTCCCCTTAGCATCTTCATGGATTTGTTCAAGGGAGGCTCTGCCTTAAGAAAAGAGGGAATTTAGGCTTGTTTTTTGTGAGCTGCAGTTTATCCTCTCCAACACCTCCACCCAGACCTGCCCAAGGGGTTTTCCATCCCAGGTGATGCTGCAGGCTGGAGGCATCACATCCCCTGGCTGTAGCCCATGAGGAGGAGGTGGGGAACACCAGCACATCATCACACCGTGCTCACAACTCACAGCAGAGAAAAGTGTCATTTGGCAGGGCATGGGGTGACACCTGGGCCCGGTGACACCTGTGAGAATGAGCCCCTGTGTGTTGGAGAGAGATGTTCCTTGAACCTTTATTGCAGCATCAGTCTCACAGACAATTGCAAGGTGACAACAGTTCATGTTTTGCCAGCAGCAGCCAAAAATCTCTTTGTCACAGGGCATTTTAAAAACTTTCTAGCCAACAGCACGTTGCTAAAACTTACAGACAATTGTTCTACCAGTCACTGAAAGCACACGTCCACCTGCTTCAAACAATGCTTGCTGGTTTGCTTTTTATTAACAATAAACAATATTCCATTATTAAGCTTAAAACTTTCTGCTATCTTGCTGAGCATATTTTTCTGCAGCCTTAATATCTACCCTAGCCAAACCTAAGACTCAAATTATTGTTTCATGCCCTTGCTTGCTGTATCATTGTATCTTCTCTGCTTTCAGACTTTGCAGCTGCAGCTAATGAAATTCTCCTGCTCTTTCCATTTCTGGGGCCTGCTTTCACAGCTTTCTAAAATCATTCTTTTACATTTAATATTTCCCACTCCCCTGCTGCTGTTTGGTCAGAGCACGTCGGGTTTCTGATCGGGAGAGCCGGGAGAAGCAGGACTTGCTGCTCTGCACAGACTCAGCATCCCCCCGCTTGATCCCTGATGGGTACCACGAGCATCCGCCCACACTGCATCCCCCACTGCCCAGCATCCCGTTTGGATTTACTCAGGAAAAAACCGGCCAGTGGCCATTCCAAAAGCACTCGGGGATGGGCTCTCCGCCCACACACAGGATCAGGTTTCCACCCCTCGGCTCAATTTCGGAGGGGGCGGCAGCCTGAGAAAGCAGGAAGGGTCGCGCACACACGAGCGCAGCCCCCGCAGCAGCTGCCGAATTTATCACTGCCCACGGGGTGACGGGGGAAGAGCCTGGTGCCGTTCTCCAGGAGCCCGAACGCTTTTTCCCATTCCCTTTTCCCTCTGTTCCCATCCCTCCTGGCCAGGGCTGAGGGCTGCCCCAGGGCTGGGGGGCTCGCAGCGCTGCTCGCACGGGAGTCCCGCAGAGAAAATGAGTTTGCAAGCCAGACACGCTGCTGGCACTGCCCGCAGAGCCCTGCGGGGTCAGGGAATCAGTGAGGTTGGAAAAGACCTCTCAGATCATCAATATTGGAACCCTGGAGGCTGAAAATTTCAGACTTTCTGTGCTGAGGGGCACTGACCCTCAGGCAGGCACCGCATTTGACTTGACTTGAACAGGCTTCCAAAATTGAGTGATGGCACTGGGGCTGTGGATGTAGTTTGAATTGTATTGTGTGATCTCACAGGGTGAAAAACTTAAATTTGGGATTTTGGTATATAGTAATATATGGGACAAGATGGATTTGGGGAATTGTCTAAGTCCTTCTTTATGGGTTTGGGCGTGTTTTTCTAATTGGGTGAAAAAGGTCAGCATTGCAGGCCTTGGGTGGTCATTATTGGGTCAAAAATATAAATTATACAGGTGTCATCTCCTTATTGGGTAATTTGTGCTTAAATAACCTTGAAAGAGTTAGAGACGTTAATTTTCTACCTTGTTAGTTAGAGCTCATAACTCTTGAGTCTGTAAATAGATAAGAATTAATAAACACTGAGTCCAAACACGAAACTGTGACTCCTGTGCATTAATCCCAGCTCTAACACGAAGAAGACAAGAAGATATAAAAAACCTCACCATCAAATCCAACCATGCAGAATCCCCAGTGCAGCACCACTGCAGCCCCACTGCAGCACCACTGCAGCACCACAGGACCCTCAGTGCCCTCCCTCCTCCTTCCAGCCCTGCTGGAACAAGCAGAGCTGTTTCTCCACTTTCCCATGACTGGATTCCCCTGAAAACAGCAGCAAAGGCTCCTGCTGATGGTAATTAATCTGACAAGGAGTCAGGAGACACAGATTAAATGTCTCGTATCGCTGGGGATCACAGATAATTGTAAAGATAAGCTCTGCTGCAGCGCTGGCAGACCTCAGCGTGCATTCAGAGATCAAGGGACAGATAGGCAGCCTGTGCCCTGGGATTCACCACAGCCTCAGGGGTGTGGTGGAGTGAGCCCCCTAGGTCAGATTCAAAAATCCCCCCCAAAAAATCCCCCCAAAATCCCCTCCAAATTCCCATGAAATTCCCCCAAATCCCCTCGAAAATCCCCCAAAACTGACCCAAAAATTCCCTACAATTCCCAAAATTTCACCCAAAATCCATTCAAAAATTCTCAGAAATTCCCCCAAATCTACAAAGTTCCCCCCAAAATCCCAAATATTACCCAAAAGTTCATCAAATTGTCCCAAAATCCACATTTTCAAAATTCCCAATTTTCAAAATTCACCCAATATCTTCAAAATTCCCCCAAAATCATCTCAAATCCCCAAAAAATCCCCAAAATTTCCCCGATTCCCAAAAGTCTGAAATCCCCTTGAAATTCTCCTGAAATTCCAAAAAATCCAAAATTCCCCCAAAATTCCACCTAAAATTCCCCAAAATCATCCCAATTTCCCCAAAATTCCCTAAATTCACTGCAAATCCCTTCTGAAATGTCCCGAAATCCTCTCAAAATTCCTCAAATTCCCCAAATTAAAAAAAAATACACCCCAAAATCCTAAAAATTCTGCCCCAACTTCCCACCAAAATCACACGTTTTCATAAATTCCCCCAAAATCTCCAAAATCCTTGAAATTCAAATTCAAGCTCACACAAACACACCCTCACCCAGGTTTGCAGGGCTCCTCACCCTTCTGGGGTGGCAGGCAGGGCCCAGCACATTTTGGGGACTGTGGGGACACGGGCACAGTCCTGGGATGGGGAAAGGCATTTGTGACAGCTCTGAGCTCCTGCCCATCCCTGGTGCCAGCGGGGTGAATGAGCAGAGAGAAATTCAGGCACTGACCTCCCCCTGGTCCAGCCCCTCTTGCTGAGGGTCTCCCCACCCAGCAGATGGAAGCACCTTCCTAAACCCTCCGGGAGCATCACTTGTGTCTTTCCCTGGATGAATCCAGGCACTTCCATGACTGCCACACTCATAAATATTCTGTAAAAATGCAGCCACAGCCCCTCTCTGCTGCAGCCAACTTTCTTTGAGAGCAATCAGCAGCCACAATTTTCTCTGCCATCCCCATCACAGCTCGCTACAGATGGTTCTGATTAAGATGAGCTCTCCCAGCTCCTAAATAGTCCTGAAAATATTTCCAAGTTGTATTGGGTAACACCTTTCCTTAAGCCTTCAGCACCTGCTGCAAGCCAATCTGAGGGAGCTTGGAAAAAATCCAAGGTGGCTCAGGGCACTGAGCAGAACCTGGGTCCAGGCAGGGCCTTGTCCAGCCTGAGGACACTGCAGCCACCTCCTCCTCCACCTCCTCCTCCTCCTCTCCTCCTCCTCCTCCTCCTCCTCCTCCTCCTCCTCTTCTTTCTCCTCTTCCTCAGAGATGGTGGTTCAGATGCTCAGAGAGCATTGCAAGGACAGGGCAGAACAGCCACAGGCTGCAGCTCAGCCTCACTGCCCAGCACTCTGCAGGGATAAGCTGAGGCACTCATGGAGCTTCTCCACCCAAAACGGGATTTTCAGCAGGCTCCAGTCCTGGGTTTGTAGCCAGAAGGAGAGCAGGGGTTTGTCTGTAGTTACACAAGAAGTTTGTGGAGGGGAAACGAGCCCAGTTTTTCCAAGTCCTTGATTGTCCTGATGCCTTAGCTTTTATATTTTCAGATTCTGTGCTGCTTAGGGATGAAGCCTCCTGTTAGGAACTGTACTAAGCTCCCTCTACAGAGCAGTGAGACAAAACAAATTCATTTCTGCTGGAAGACCAAGGACAACTTTCAGCCCAGGAACACAAACAACGATGGACTGAGGGGTGGAACAAGAAGGATGGGACCTCATGGCCTGGGGCTGGAATTGGACAATTAAACCCCAATGTGCAAATAGACCTAAACATAAAATGGCAAAATCTCGTGACTGCGGGACCATCTTTGTTACCACTTTCAGAGCACCCTGGGTGCAGCCTTGCATAGGCTTCTGTAATGCCCAGGGTGGATCCTGGAGACCTTTTAATAAATCCTGATTTTACTCTCTAGTTTTGCCTAGCCTCTGTTTCAGGTCAGCCTTCCCAAGGCAACAGTCCGTGCAATGAGGGGATGCCCAGCAAGGCTGTGATAGCTCAGCAAGGCCTCCAGCTTTCCAAGCTGATGCCAGGTAGGTGCTCTGAAGGTGGGCACTGAAGATTTGGGCTGTTTGGCCACCTGTTGTGAGCAGCACGGTCTTAGAAATGGAAGAAAGTGTCCTTGAGGAAGTGCAGACTGCAGGGGATGCAGCATTTACATCATGAACAGGAGCAGAGTATGAGAGTCGACCCTCAAAGGTGCAGAAACCATCTCTGATCACTTTTTTGAAGAACAGATCTCTGAACTAGATGCTTGGTAACCCATCTGCAACTGCACATGATCTTTAGGATAATCCATGCAAGCTTTGCAGCCAGCATCCACAACCACACCACCCAGCCCGGGTCCTGCACCACGGCTGCTTTGGCTGGGTCTTTATTCCTTTTTTTTTTTCTCTGAAACATGAAAAGCTGAACTTGGATCCGAGATCAGAGAGTTGTTCTTTAGCTGTGCAATCACTGCAGTTTACACTGGGGCCAAGCAGGCCCTGACAGCACAGATGTGGCTCTGAACAAACCAGCCTGGGCTCTGTGCTTGCAGCACGGGGAGGCTGTGGCTGCTCTGGGGTTTGGGATGGCTCCTCTCACCACAGCTCTTGCTTCCTGCTAATCAGCATGGGGATAACTGACCTCACTGCAAATGCAGGCCGTGGATCTCAAAATTACTCAGGGCATCTGCTGGTTGGCACTAGCTAGAGCTGTGGTGTCCTCAGACCTCTCGGATCCCAGGCTGGTAGCCTACCGAGAATTGCGGGTAAAGTCCTTTTCTCCAAGCCCCGTGCCAGAAGGAAGAGTCAGGATGCGTCGATTTCTTTATCAAATTTGTTTATTCATCGATGTTCCAAAATATTTTCTCTTTGTCTGGTGTGGATGTCACCCACACCGCTTCCCAAGGCTGTCTGCCCCGCTCATGGGTGGTCGTAGTCTTTTATACTAATTGTTACGTCCTAATTGTTTTTACTATTGTACCAATATCCACTACCTTTATTAAACTGTGCACCTTTACACTAAACCAATCAGAAAATGCCACCACCTCACCCGAAGATGGAGGACAAGAAGAAGAAGAAGAAAGACAAGGGACACACCCAAATCCCTCCATCTTGTCTCCTTGAGCCTCCTTTGTGAACCCCCAAAATCCACATTAATACACAAAAATAAGTTACTTAATATCCTAATCACACACTTGTGACTTGTAATTCTTCATATAACGTTGGCAATCGCTCCCAAGGGCTAAAATCAAGGGCACTGGTGTTTTTATCACTGTACCAGGGTCTCCGGACCCCCTCCTGGGGTCTCGGACAGCCCGGGACATCTAAAGGGATGTCCTGGGTTCCGACAAGACCTGCCAGATTTTCTCCACCTTTTATATCTGGGTTTGCAAAAGCCAGAAGTTTTCTCTCCCTGAGTTCTGAGATGGAGAGATCAACCAAACTGAAAAAAAGCCAATTAAAACCAGAGGTCAGTGCTGTGCTTGGGGGAGCCAAGTCCTTCAAGGGAGGATGAAGCCAGGAACCTGCAGGGCCTGATGGTGTCATTTCCCCAGGACATCTCCAAGATGATTTCTCTTCAGGAAGCACTCATGCAGCTGCTGTCCCTCTTTCATCAACCTGACTCAGCTTCTCTGCCTGCAAAGGAGAGACCATCCACCACCACATTGCCAATTTGCAGCTGCCTGCCCAGTGCCCACAGCATCCCTGTCCCATCCCCACAGCATCCCTGTCCCACCCCCACAGCAACCCTGTCCCATCCCCACAGCATCCCTGTCCCATCCTCACAGCATCCCTGTCCCATCCCCACAGAACACCTGTCCCACCCCCACAGAACCCCTGCCCCATCCCCACAGAACCCCTGTCCCATCCCCACAGCATCCCTGTCCCACCCCCACAGAACCCCTGTCCCATCCCCACAGCATCCCTGTCCCACCCCCACAGAATCCCTGTCCCATCCCCACAGCATCCCTGTCCCATCCCCACAGAACCCCTGTCCCATCCCCACAGCATCCCTGTCCCACCCCCACAGAACCCCTGTCCCATCCCCACAGAACCCCTGTCCCATCCCCACACCTGGGGACAAGCTCCACGGGGAAAACACCCTCACAACATTGCTGCCATCAGCTTGCATAGCTTTGATTCCAGCTGGGACAAACCAGGAGACCAGAAAACCAGACTGAACCAGTCTCATTCACGTGCTCCCAGCAGCCTCTCAGTGAGGCAGGACGGTTTTGCTACTCTTGGTTTTTTTTTAAAAAAATACTACAGAGAAAGCAGAGAGCTTGACCAAGGATGTGTAGAGTTCAAAATGAGCCAGGGCAGTGGAGATGCTGTCCCTCTCCAGCATTACTTTCTCCTCTAAAACTCAGCACAGGAAAGAGCACAAGAAACTTCCAGAGATAATTAGAGACCCAACACTGGTCGGAGCTGAGAGCTGAGCACAAAGCAGTTTCCCTCCCTGTGTACAGACTTCACAGGGTCCTGCAAGATCCCACCAAAAATCAGAATGAACAGCAGTTCCCCTCATAGACAAATCCACCCCGGTCCTACCAAAAATCAGAGTGAACTGCTTTCTCCTCATAGACAAATCCACCCTGGTCCCACCAAAAAGCAGAATGAACTGCTTTCCCCCATAGACAAATCCAGCCTGGTCCCACCAAAATCAGAGTGAACTGCTTTCCCCCATAGACAAATCCAGCCCTGGTCCCACCATCCTGACCAGGGCCAGGCAGGGATGGCACAAGGATCAGTCGCGGTGCCAACATGCCCGGACACAAGCTGAGCAGCCACGTGGAATTTCCCCGGGAAGCTCTTTTCCAGGCTGGCCGGTAGATGGGGATGGAAGAGCAGCCAAGGTCTGATCCGTGGGCAGCCGTGCTCCTCCATCCTGGCTGTGCCCCGATGGTTGTCAGGGCTCGGGGGCACTGGTGGCTGTGCTGGCCTTGGCAGGGCCAGACAGGGGCAACACTGGAAGCAGAGGAAACACCCCAGAGTTTTAAGTGCCATCCCTAGGGCAGCAAGCTTAGGGATAAACCCTAAAAGACCTAAAAACCCTAAAAGACTCCCTGGGGTCTGCCTGTCCCTGATAATCCAGGGTGGAGAGATCTGTCCTCACCACTGATGTCCCCACTGCTTGATAGGGAAATTGTGGAGGAGCAGAGAGCAGATCCAGGTCCAGGTGCTGGCAGCACCCCTGCAGTGAAACTGTGGCCAAGTGCAGGTCCTGGCAGGGAAAGCCCTGAGAGTCCATCACATGCCCCTGCCTGTCTGTACCTGCACGCTGTTGGGCTCTTTCTCCAGGCAGCACTGACAGAACCAGAGGACACAGCCTCAAGCTGCACCAAGGGAAATCCAGGCTGGATATCAGGGAAAAGTTTTTCACAGAAAGGGTGATAATTGGAATGGCTGCCTGGGGAGGTGCTGGAGTCACCATCCCTGGATGTGTTTAAAAAAGCCTGGATGTGGCACTGAGTGCCATGGATTAATTGAGGTGTCAGGGTTGGGTGGACCTGATGATCCTGGAGGTCTCTTCCAACCTGGTCATTCTGTGCTTCTGTGTAAGTTCCTGAGAGCACTCAGCACCCACCAGCCAGAGCTGTGCTCAGCCAACACACTGCTTGGAGGGAAAATGTGGAAACCCCAGGAAGACCCCAGAGGCACAGAGAAAACTCCCTCAGCTCACACAGCTCTGCCACGTTCAGCTCTGCCCTGCTATGGGTGGAATCAGGTGTGCTGGATTCCCCCTGCTTTGCCCCGTTCAGGATTTTCCCAGTGGATGATGATGGCCCCAGCATAGCAAAGGAATTTGCGGGTTTCTGTGGGGTGCTGCTGCCTTTGGACACAGCACTGGTGCAGAAGGGCTGCCCCCACTGGAGCTGGGCTGTCAGAGCCCAGAGCATTCTGCTTTCACCCTCCAAAATAAAGAAACAGGAGCAAACAATGAGTGACACTCAGTGCCCTGCCCTGAGCTTTGCCGTGTCAGGAGCCTTCATTATGTCGATGTGTAATTATACCATTAATTACTGACCATAAAGCTCTAAAGAAAACAGACCCAAAATGAATCTAGTGCTGGAGCAAAGTCCTGAGAGATAACTCTGTGGCTGCTAAGGTGATGGAGACTGAGCTTCAATTTCTGAACCGAAATTGAATTTGCAATTAGCTCGCCTTGTTGCCTAAATCCGACAAAAGACCTTCCTGCATTTAATCCCAAGAGGGGATGTCTCTGAACTGCCATCAAACCACAGAGCCTTACAAAAGCCAACTGGAGCAGAGCAGAGGGAGCAGAATCCCAAACATCTCCTTGGGCTGAGCGAGGCTCTTGTTTGATTTTGGATTTGCTGCACACTCAATGTACATCTCCGAGCAAGCCACTTAATCTGACCCTGGCCCAAAGTTTAGCTGTCTGTCAAATATTAGAAAAGGGCTTTGTCTCCCTCACAAGGACTCGGAGGTTTAATTACCGGCTGTGCCAAGATGCCCTTAGGTGGAAGCTGCAATGCAAATGTAAAGTATCATTATTAGAGCTTAGCAAATAACTCAAATGTTTTTCTGCAGCAACTCCCTCGAAAAGAAATTAGATTCCTTTCTGGTGTGTTTGGGCGTCTTTCCAGGCTCTCTTGTTGTGACACTCGTGAGCAAGTGGAGAACTAAGAATATGAAGGCAATTCACCAAAAGTCAATGCCCAGATCCTAAACCTGAGCCTTCACACGGAGCCTGGCTGCTGCCACAGCTCCAAACCCGGCACCAGGGGAGGCAGGGAATGGGGCTGCACCCAGCCAGGGGGGTCCATCAGCTGCCACAGCCCATCCAAACAGCCCAGGGACCCTTGGGGACGTGCAGACACCAGCCACTGCCTTCTGTGCTGTCTCCAGTGCAGTCCCTGGGGTGCTCCAAGCCTGGGCACTCTCAGGGCCTTGCTGAGCCAGGAGAGCATTGAAGATGAGAGAGATAAAGGAGAGAGACTTTGCTGGAAACCTTTTCACAGGGAGCCACACGCCCCTATCAGCTCACGCTGTGCAAATCCCAATGATTTGAGCCATTTCATGCTTGCCCCTGACAAGTCTGGGACGTAGATTTGCACCATAAATTCTTTGGGGTGGCGGTTCTCCGGGGCTGGGCAGTTGCTGTAAAGCTCCAGGAGTTTCTGAGGATGTGACAAAACCTGCCAGCTCCTGCTGTAATCACTCAGTACCTTCCTGAGCAGCGTGTGCTGGACTGTGGCCACTGAGCCCCAGCCCAGGGGTGCACAGGAACATCACCAGAGCCCTGACCTCCCCAACAGCCTCGTGTGAGTGGGAACAGCACCGAGGAACATTTTCAATTAGCTTTACAGAAAACATTTGCCTGAAACTGGATGCTGTGTGAAACTCCTGAACTCTCCTTTTTCTTACAGAGCTGGGGGTGAGGCAAGGGAGGGACGAGGGGGGGTGGAATTGGAAGAGATTTTTGTTTATTCAGATCGGAGCTGAGCTGCTCTGGAGCGTGTGGGGTTTGGCCAGGCAGAGGTAGAGCAGGATAAAGGAGCTCCTGCTGTGCTCCACACCCAGGCTGCTCCATGGGACTGCACCAGGACACAAGAGCAGAATCACAGTGCCCAGAGGAGCCGGCCTGCAGGCAGCCCTTGGGCTCAGCCACACTGCCTGCATGGCACAGGGTCACAGAATGGTCTGGGTTGGAAGGGACCTTAAGGATCATCTTCTGCCAACCTCCTTCAACTAGCCCAGGCTGCTCCAACTCCATCAAACCTGGTCTTGAACACTTTCTGGAATCCAGGGGAAGCCACAGCTTCTCTGGGTAACCTGTGCCAGGATCTCCCCACCCTCACAGGGGAAGAATTTCTCTCCAATATCCCATCCAACCCTGCCCTCTGGCAGTTTGAAGTCATTCCCTTTGTCCTGTCACTCCATCCCTTGTCCAAAGGCCTTCTCCAGTGTAGTAATGCATTTCCCCACCTGAGCAAATGATTCTATTTAAGGAAAAAAGTTTTGGTTAACCTTTGAACGTGTAAGGCAGTTAAACTAGAATTTTCTGTAGCCTTCTCATGGTAATTGGCCCAAAGCTAACATAGATTGGGCTTTGGAGAAGTACCTCAAAGCCTGTTACCACTTTAATTGGGCAAGGTGCTAAATAGCCCACCTAAATTATCAAGTACTAAAAAGACTGCTCAGTGGCTTTTTTGGACTGTCATAGCAGTGTAAGAGTGTTCTCTGCACTATATTTGACTTATATTTCTTTGCTCTATGATATTTATTATTTTTGTCATTATTAAACCCTTTTGTTTTACAAAGCATGTCCAGAGAAGTTGTCTCACTATTATTAAGCCACTCTGAGAAGTTGCAGGCCAACCCTCAGCCTGGATAAATAGACAATAGTCCTCATGTAGCTATTCCATTCTGGCCACGTGCAAGATTTTATCACTCCAGCTCTCCTGGAGCTCCTTTAGCACCTCAGGTCTCCCTGGAGCCTTCTCTTCTCCAGGCTGGATAATCCCAGCTCTCCCAGGCTGGCTGCAGAGCTGGGGTGCTCCAGTCCCCTGTGCCATGTCCCCACCCTGACCCACGTCCCCTGCTGGGGCTACATTGGGGACACCAAGCAAAAAGTGCAGCAGGAGAAGGGGAGCTGCACCTGCCAAGTGCCAAACATCCCAACATTTTCCTCTTCCCTGGAGGCTGAACCTGCACTGCCTAACCTTCCTCTGGCTCTGTTGAACATGTGCGTGGTGCCAGTGAATCAGGTCACCCTCAGCCCAAATTCTGGGGCAGTGTGGCCAGACAAGGGTGCCCTGCCTGCCGTGCTGCCCCATGCACAGCTGCCCCTCATCCCCCACAGCTTTCCTGGCCCTGTGACATGATTTATTCCATATAATTGACTTCTCCTTCCCTCTGTGGCTGATTTTACACAGCCAGGGCTCCACGGTCTCTCCAGCCCTCTGAGGTGCCAGCAGAGTCTTTTGTTTCAGTGCTTGCCTCTCCCAAGTGCCCCCTTTGCTCCTGTGCCCCCCAAAACACCAGCAGCAGCCCCAGTGCTGAGAGCAGCATCCCTGCAACCAGCCAGGGCTACAGCACAGCAAACGGAGCTCCTGTCCCACCCTGAACTCCTCTGAGGTTTCTTTGTTTGTGTTTTGATTTGAAACAGCAACAATTAGGAAAACAGCGAGAGCTTTTATTTAATTTGTTTTTCCTCCTTGGCTGGGCGTTCCCTCCCCAGACACCACCCTGCAAAGGTGCCTCAGCCTCCGCGTGGCTCTGCAGGTTCCAAAACACTCACAGCTGTCATTGCAGAGCAGAAACTCTGCTGAGGAGAGAGGAACATGGGGTTTTTCACCTGCAGCTCACAATGGGACTTCTTTAGGTGTGATTTTTCAGCAGTACCGAGCTTCCATCCTCTTGCTGAGAGCTCTGCACCTCACTTTTCTCTTTGTCCCCAGTGAGTGCCTGCTCCTCTGCCTGCAGATGTCCTGATGGCTCTGTGGCCCCTGCCTGCACTCCCAGCTGAGCTACAGCTTCTACAAACCCCTCGTGGTTTTTAAAAGTCTGTATCTGCCATGCAGACTGTGACAATATGAAAAATAAGAGCTTTTCTAATTAAAGAAACCCATTGCAAATTACTTAACAGCACGAGCTCACGCCAAGGCTGTTAGCAGTCTGAAGCCGTTCAGCCAAGCCACACTCGAGCCATGACAAGTCAGAAAAATAAAGTTAATAAAATATCCTTGAAGTGAAATGTAGGTCATGGTACTTGATCTGCATATTTATAAAAGCTGAGCCTAATCCAGCCAAACTTTCCAGAATAAAGATCTTGCTCGTCTTTGATCCTGCCTGTGCCTCCTCAGGGAATATCAGCTTTCCCTCAGCAGAGTTAGATGGGATTAAGGGTCACCTTAAAGGGAGCAAGATCTGCACAGGGTGGGGAGGTGATGGAGAGCTGTCCTTGAAGCTGAGGGTGTGGAGCTGGCCCCACGGGGAAGCTCCAGGGCACACTCAGGGCACACATCAGCACCACTGCAGGCAGCCAAAGTTTACACTCTCCTGGCTGAGGTCTGGGCTGGTGCAGCACCTGCCAATCCAGCACTCAATTCCATCATCAGCTGAAGCAGAAGGAGCCTCTCTGCCCCCAGGGCCCAGCTCAATCTGCTGAGTCCAATCTAGAGCCTCATGGCAGAACATTCTCTTGACAACTCATTGATCCAGCACTGGGTAATGACACCTCTGCAGAAAACCTGAACCTTCAAGAATCCCCTCACACCACCAACAGTGACAACGATGGTGAGGGGCATGCCCAGAACTTCACACCAGGATGGATCCTGCAGGCTGGAGGCAACCACCCCCTGGATCACATTATCCCCTGCTGCTATGCTCACAAAATGCCACAAGGCTCCACTCCCACAGAAAATACGGTGGGGAAAGCAGCCCCCAGGCAATGGGGCTTGTGCCTCCTCCCCTGAGAGCCCTGAGGGGCAGCATGAGGAGCAGAACCCCCTGTTCCAGAGCCCCTGGGTGGCTCTAAATCCTCAGGTTGCAGGCAAGCTCTGACCAGCAAGGCGAGGGATTTAGCACCACGGGTGTCTCAGGATAGGAGATTAACAGCTCCACCTCAGCTGAAGGTTTGGGGAAGGAAAAGTCTTTGACTCATCAGCTCTTGGAAATATAAGATGCTTCTCTGCAGTAGCAGGGGCTGAGAGTTTCTATATATAAAGTACAAGTATATATGAAGTACAAGTATATAAATACTTGTGCAAATACACAAAAGAAACCACAGATATAATTTACCCCAAAATTGCCCAGGAAGTGGCTCCAGAGATTATCATCTTAGCTACAGAGTGGCAGGAAAATATGGTTTCAGGCCAACAGCACCCGTGGGCTCAATATGTTGAGGTCTAGAGATGGGAGTGAAAATTCTGAGAATCGTTGTGATAAAACCAATGTTATAAAAAACCTCTGACCTAGACTGGGTCCTGCAGAGTTCTGTGAGAACCAGAGCAGCACTACCAAGCCAGGCCCAGCTTCCCAGTTTGGCCAGTGCACATCCCCCAGTCTGAGCTGGTGTGGCATCACCACCCTCCTGCTGCTGCCACCAGCCCAAACTCCAGTCCCTGTTCTGACCCCCTGCCCAGTCACACGTGTGGGTCATAGCCCCCTTCCATCCCAGGTCACAAGGGACGTCTGGCCGAAGCAAACACCATCCTGTTATAAATATGGGATTTAATTCGAGTTTTTTATTACTGTTATAATTGTATGGTTTGATTTAAATAAAGTGTGCTCAAAGGTACCCCCTTGCACAGAAACCAACAAGGGGGGTAGGTAACTGACCTGCCCATAGAACAATAGACTGAATTCTCCATGTCAGTGAGGGGTGGACCATGCCAAAGAGGCACCAGATGACAGATAACGATCGCTAGTGCCCATCAGAACTGATTCAGCTCTCAGAAAATCCAGTCACTTCACTCCTGGAATTCTGACACTCGCTGAGACCAAACCCAGAAACCAAGACATGTTTGTCTGGCAGGAGCCTCAAGAATAATTCATAGACATGTTTAGTGAAGACTTCAGGAAGAATTCATAGACAGATCCAGAGATGTGACCAGATTTCCCGGAATTCTATTCTACTCTCACTCCAGGTGGACGGAAATCCTATCTGCATATTCAGAAGAAAACCAGCCTCAGGGCCAAAAAACCTTATAAAACTAACCTTGAGAGATGGTTGGTGTGAACTGTGGGGGACCCAGTGCGATAGAGGCTGGGTCTGAGTTCACCGGCAGCTGGAATCCTGGGCTCAGAGCTGCCGATTGATTGTGGGAATTGTCTCTTTTCGATCTCATTTTGTCATTTTCCAATAAACCTCTAAAACAGAATATTAGAGAACTGTCGTTTATAACAATCCCAAATCTGTGCAGCCCTGCAGGTGAGGGCTGCCAGCAGGATCCAGCCTTTGGCTCTCCTCCTGGCTTTGAAATCAGCCCTCCCTCGTCATCCAGCGTCCCTGTGTGAGTCACTGCCCGCAGGCAGGATGATGAAAATAATCCTTCCTCCCTCTGGCTGTGCCTTTGCTCTCTGGAGACAGAGGGTTGCATGCTGTCACCACGAAAATATGGCAGCTTCTCTCTCCCTTGGCTGGGAGAGAACCAAAGTGGATGAGTGATGGATTTCTGTGTGGGGCCAGAGTGTTTTTAGCCCCACGAGGATGCATCACACTCTGAAGGTTGACCAGCAACCTCTTAGAAATGGCTTAAGAATAATTATTGAGACAGCATGATTGAGTATGTTTTGAAAAAGTAAAAAGTTTTTAATTAAAGATAAAATAGCAAACGATGCAAGACAAAAGAACAAAATGCACGGTGCAGGCCTTGCACCTACTAAGACACCCCAAAAATGCCTGGAGAATCTCCGTGCTCTCTCTTAAGTATTCAATGATCTCAGAGGGTTTTTAGCAAGCTGCTCAATGGAAAATAGCTACATCTCTTCAGGAACAGCTAAAGGGACCAACAGGTACTTTTGTCCTGGCACTGGGCTAATTATGGTGAGAAGAGCATCGAAGTTTCTAGCTCATCTTCTTTATAAGTTCAACGGTGATACTTAAACTCTTTCCTAGTATGGGAACACCTGCTCGGGTGTGAAAGTGCCCTACAACAGAGAAGTACCACTGAGGCTCAGAAACCAGGAGGTGAATCCCAGGTGAGAAGCACACACTGTGCAGCAGGCACAGCTGTGCTTGCAGCAGGAGGGAATCCATGGCCTTCCTGAATTTTGTAAATTCTGGAATTATGCACAGCATCAAATCTATTCTCCTCACTCTGATCCCTTCCATGCCCTTCTCTCCGCCTCCATTCTCCATTTCAGTATTTTATCTAAATATATAATATTTAAATATACTAAATATATAAAATAATATATATATTTAATATATATAATAAAAATATATCATATTTAAATATATTAAATATATATAAATATAATATATTTAATATATATAATTTAAAAATATATTTAAATATATTAAAGCATGAGTTTTAACCCCTCTCCATGTGCTTTCTAAGCCACCCCCAGCTCTTGGCCCCTGCTCAAGGCTGGGGCTGGTGCATTGCAGAACAAAACATCAGCTCCAGCTCTGCTCACCCCAGAGACAGGAGCCACAGGGTGCTGCAAAGAGGGAATCAGACTTCTCACCTCCCTAAACCCCCAGAGACTGTGGTGATCCAGAGCCACTGGGGCTGGAAGGAGTTTGGGGTGGTGAAAGCATCCACCCATGGTGGCTCAGGGCACTGAGCAGAACCTGGCTCCAGGAGGGCCTTGTCCAGCCTGGGGACACTGCAGCCACCTCCTCCTCCTCCTTCTCCTCCTTCTCCTTCTTCTCCTCTCCTCCTCCTCCTCCTCCTCAGAGATGGTGGCTCAGATGCTTGGAGAGCATTGCAAGGACAGGGCAGAACAGCCACAGGCTGCAGCTCAGCCTCACTGCCCAGCACTCCTGCAGGGATAACAAACAGTGCAAAACAAAAGTACAAAAGCCATGCACAGTGCAGGGAGATCCTTTGCACCTACTAAGACACCCCAAAAATGCCTGGAGAATCTCGTGCTCTCTCTTAAGTATTCAACGATCTAAGAGGGGGTTTTAGTAAGCTGCTCAATAGAAAATAGCTACATTTCTTCAGGAACAGCTAAAGGACCAACAGGGAGGCCATCGTCCAGAGCTTCTCCACCCAAAATGGGCTCCAGTCCTGGGTTTGCAGCCAGAAGGAGAGCAGGGGTTTGTTTGCAGTTACACAAGAAGTTTGTGGAGGGGAAATGAGCCCAGTTTTTCCAAATCCTTGATTATCCCCCCAACGAGGGGATGCACAGCACTTCCTCTGGAGGCCGCAGAGATTCCTGGAGGCGTGGGGTGCCAGGTCTCTCCCTTGGAGGTCAGGGAGATGCCGGAGGCAGCCAGTGCCTCCCCCTGCTTTCCCACCTCTCCTCACAGAGCAGGGGAGCCGTGGGCAGGGGGCTGCCCCCAGCACCCCAGGGTCCTGCAGAGCCCCATCCTGAGTCATGGAGCGCTCCAGCCCCAGCACATTATATCAGGATGAATCACTCACTGACCTCTGCCTTCCACAGTGTTCGGTTTCTAATTTTATGGGCTGTATCAGCGGCGTTATTGAATCCAGATGTCTGCAAAATGCAACGGCAGCACACAGAAAGCCACAAGGAAAGGCGTTGGTGGCAAGGACCAGGGCGTGTGGTTCATTTTTCATAAGCAAAGCCTGGCTTAGGAGGGAGAGGAAGGCACCTCCTGTCCCCTGCCTGCTCAGGGCTCTGCAGGAGCAAGAGATTTCCATGGGCCATCTCCATTTCCCTCACTAACTTACCCTGGAGCTCCCTGTTCCTGAAGCATCTGCTCCTCCAGGCAGCACGGCAGGCTCAGGTGTATGATATTTATATGATATAGAATAAATTCGTGCTAAAGACTAAAAACTACAGTGTTATAAATGACAGTTCTCCAATGTTCTGTTTGATGGATTTATTGGAAAAATGGCAAAATGAAGAGCAAAATGAGACAGAGTCCACAATCAAAAAGGACAGGAGCCCGGGGTCAGGACTGGGTGAATTTGGGACACAGCCTCACCAGACCAATGTCCCCCCACAGTTCACGCCAGTGCCTTTCCAGAGCTGTATTTTACACTGTTTTTGTGCCTTGAGGCAGTCCATTGTTCAGTCCAGTTTCTGGAAATGCAGATGGGGTTTTCTTTATTTCGGTAGGTGTGTTGAAATGGGTTCCAGGACGTGTGTACAGTTTTGATTGAATTTTCCTGGTTGAGGCATAGGTGTGGATGTCCCTGATGCTTATCTGGGCGTGATGACTTGGTCATTATCATCATTGTCCATCGTTAATGTCTGCTTGGGGAATGGCATTTCTCTCAACCATGAACAGATTGCTGCATGGGGGGTACACTGAGGAATACATTTAACTTTGATTCAAACATTCAAGGCTGCTAAAAAAAAAGTGAATTAATACCTTATTTATAACATACAGTATTTTTTAATAGGAGCCGAGTGACGGGAAAGCACGATACGCACCAAAGATGGCATGAATATTCATCCATGGGAAGTGTATTCCAGGGGATTTTGGTCTGCACCAAAGATGGCATGAATATTCATCTGTAAGAAGTGTATTCCAGGGGATTTTCGTCTGACAAGATCATAATGATATGCACCAAAGATAGATGAATATTGTCCGTAAGAAGTGTATTCCAGGGAATTTTGTCAGGCACCCGATAAGGAAAAGGACATGTGCCAACATGCAAAAGGAGGTAAGACCAACAGAAGAAGACAGGAGACCCCCAAAAAGCCTGAGAACATATAAAAAGACCCTGGGATAGTTGAACTTTGTGAGTCACAGTAGAGCAGAGCTGAGGCCTGGTTCAGTGTCAGTCTGCGTTTTGCTTGTGGCTTTACA
The DNA here is from genome assembly GCA_021534815.1 of Acrocephalus arundinaceus. NCBI lineage: Eukaryota > Metazoa > Chordata > Aves > Passeriformes > Sylviidae > Acrocephalus > Acrocephalus arundinaceus. The sequence continues at coordinate 2,075,576 of JAJEOU010002598.1, forward strand.
ATTTTATTTAATTATGAAATAATTCTTTTTTTATTGATTAAATTGACTATTCATTTATAACAGGTGGGTCCCTCCCACCTGAGGGAGATTTGGGAGATGCTGCAGAAACGTGGGTCCTGTGGAGCCCCTGTGCCTTGGCAAGGACGTGGTGCTGCCATGGGATGAGCAGAGCTCCAGCTTTCCCAAAGTGACCTCCCAAGCACAGATCCCTCATGGCACCAGGGGCAGCAGCACCTGACAGCTGCCTGTGATGGGCATCTGGTTTGCATAGAGCACAGCTGGCTCTGAGACAACACCACTGCCTTTGTCCCTCCGAGGGGAGGAGTAAAGAAAAAAGAAATACCCAGACTTTGCCTCAGCATCAAAGAGAAGCCTGTGGAGTGACCTGCCTGCAACGGGGGCCACAGGAACCCACAGCACTGCCCACGCCACGTGGGTGGCTCCTGAGCATTGACACAACGCAGGATCAGAGGCACCAGGGGGTGGAAATGATATTTATTTATTTATTTGATGTTTTTTAAGATATTCCTGCCCCTTGCCTTCCCTGCAGCTCTGGCATGGCAGATCTGATCTGAGCCTCTCCAAGCTGGGATTCCCAAGAGCTGTGTGTGGATGCACATTCCATAAAGTGTTGGAACCCTGGGCACTGAGAATTTCAGGCTTCTGTGCTGACAGGCACTGACCCCCAAGCAAACACTGCATTGACCTGAGGCCATGGAAAAGGCTTCCAAAATTGAGTGACAGCACTGGGATTGTGGGTGTGAGTTAAATAGAAGTGTGTGATACCACATGGTGGAAAATGTGGAGTTTAATGTTTTAGAATATAGTAATTTATATAAAGCAAGATGGAGATTTTAGGGTGGAGGCCAGTCCTTCTTTTTCACCTTCTTCTTCATGGGTCTGGGTGGTATTTTGTAATTGGATAGAAAAGTCCTCATTGCGGGTCACAGGTGGTTGGTTATTGGGTTAAAAGTAAAAATAATTAGGTGTCATTTCTTAACTGGACACTTTATCCTTAAAAGGCCTTGTAGAGAGAGAAATGGGGATCCATTTTACTTTGTGAGCTAGAAGTGCTGTAGAGCTCACAGTTTGTGAGACTGTAATATAGATAGGAATTAATAAACATCTGAGTCTGAACGTGAAATACTGTCTCATTTATTTAATTCTGACTCTGGCAAAAAGAAGATAAAAGCAACACTAAGGGATGGTGCCCAGCCCCTGCATCACCAGCAGCTTTCTGCAGCAGTGCAGCCCCTGATCCTTGGCATGACAATGAGCAAGGTTGTGTTCAGACCCAAACAGCCACAGGTCATAACCCAAATAACTGCATTTTCTGCTTAGCTCCATTGTGCAGTGACTGCAAACAAATCATTCCCTCGCAGGTTTAGTTTACCTGACATCGTGCACTGACATATCTTCACCTCCAGGAGAAACACTGGCCTCCAGGTGGAAGATTCCTAGTGGTGACTTGCTTCCTGCTCACTGAAAACCCCGCAAACCCTTACTTGGCTCTTGCTAACTAAAAGTGACTGCAAACTGCTGTCAGGAGATGAACAATTTGGCTGTCTCATCCACACCTTGGCCTCCTGAATAAACCCCAAGGCAACATCTGCCTTCCAGAGAGGGGCCAGCACTGGTCCTCTGCAAGCTCATGGGAGGTGGGAGATACACCAGTGCTTCATCCTGAGCTTCTCCCTGGCATTGCTGGGATGTCTGTGGGGAATTTCTGTGCACTCACCTGCTCTCCTGCTGCTGTGGGGCTCAAACCAAGCTGAGACCTGGCTGGGAAAGGCTTCCTTTGCTTTTCCCTGCAGCTTCCACGTCTCACGGCTCGGGACAGTTGGAAGCTGTGCAGAGAAGCAGAGAGCCAGGAACACATGTGGGTTTTCTCATTTTCTCCTTTGTCACCTTGGAAAGAGTGAGGTATAATACATAAAACAGAGAGAACAGTAATAATGAAGTTGACCTTCACCGTGGTATTGCATCTGACACGGCTGCGCCTACGCCGAGCCTCTCCTGGCCTTGGCTGCTCTTAGGGCTGCTCCTGCCTCTCAGGAGCCCAGAAATGAGACTTTTAGAGCAGCCAGTGAATCTGGGCTGGTATTTCCCCTGCGCACAAGTCACACACGAACACTTTGAGAAGGCTCAGAAGACCTGCAGGGGATGAGCTTAACGTACAGATGGACTCGGTGCCAAGTTTCAGCCTAATGGGAATCACAACAGCTGACTTACAACACCCCCCCTTTTAAAGTCAGGGTTTATGGGGAAGGAATCTCTGCCAGATCCAGAAACTATAGCAACTGCTGTAATAAAATAGCATTTCAGCGTAAAGCTATTTTTACAGCACATAGCCACGTTTGTGGGATGGCAGTTTCCAGCGTTTTTCAGATGTCTGCTGCCAGAAGATTTAGTTGGATTAGCAGTTAAAGAGGGAGGGATCATATTGGGTTGTCAGATACACCCCTTTCCCTGCAATGGGAAAAATTATATCCTACAAGGTGATTCATCAGGTATTAAATTAATATCACACTTGATCTCGGCTGGCTGAAAGGCCGGGCTTGCCGCAGGGCCCAAACCTGGTCACATTGAAGTCAACACGACTTTTGCAACTGGCTCTAGTGAGGCAGCTGTGATCCAAGCCACGATCAGACTTGCCTGAAGCCTAGAAACCCATACCCACACTCCTCACAACACGAGCAGCAAAGAGTTACCACCTATAATGGATTAAGGTTTATCTCAGCTCAGCCCAAGCTGATGCAAATTTTACCACTCAATTTGCATGGGGCCAAAGTGCCAAACAAAGTTGGGCTTAATTCTGAGTGGCACCATTTCTTCCTGTTGTTCCAGTGCAGTGTTTGCCTCTTCCATGGCTCTTTGGTCTTTTCTGTCATAGGAAAATTTATTGCAATGTTTATGAGGGTGGAAAAGGTGGTCCTATGAGCAGAAGGAAGATTTAGCAGTATCTAAACTTAAATCTGCACCAGTGGACAGATAAATTGATCTTAAAAGTTTCAGCACTGGCAGCACAGAGAAGAAAAACACTAAAGAGAAAATCAAATTCTATTTCAAAGAGATACTGATATCATATCTGACACTACATTAAACTACTGCTCAGAGAACTGTTTGCTCCTGATAACTCAGTGAAAGGGATCCTGGCTTCTCTGTGACTATGACAGACTGACATGCACAGCTTGAAACAGGCTGCTTCCGTCTGGTAGCCCTAAAATGCCTCAGACCTGACCAGTGGCCTCCCCTGTTCAGCAAGTCCCACGTCCTGGATTTAATCTAGACTTTAGTGATGGAAGAGCCACCTGATTTACCCATTCTTGGGCCAATCTCTGTCTGCCAAAGCACCTTTCTATTAATCTGAACTTCTTCCCACAATTAGCTTTATTTTCACTTTATTGAAGAGTTTGGACCCCTGCCATGGTTTGCTGATGCAGCCCAAGTCTCCCCAGCCTTACCTCCTCTCCTCCCACCATGGTTCCCCCACGTGCTGCTCTCTGCCTGCTGGAAGGGGTGCCCTGTACCCACAGCCCAGAATCCACAGGCACCACCTGAAGCCAAGGTGGCTCAGTCAGGGCTGAGGTTCTGCAGTTGTCTGTGTTCAATCAGGGCTGAGGTTCTGCAATTGGCTCTGTTCAATCAGGGCTGAGGTTCTGCAGTTGTCTCTGTTCAATCAGGGCTGAGGTTCTGCAATTGGCTCTGTTCAATCAGGGCTGAGGTTCTGCAATTGGCTCTGTTCAATCAGGGCTGAGGTTCTGCAGTCATCTCTGTTCAAGAAGGGCTGAGGTTCTGCAATTGGCTCTGTTCAATCAGGGCTGAGGTTCTGCAGTCGTCTCTCTTCAAAACTCCTCTGGAGCTGTGGCCCATCGTGGAACTGAACCTGTCAGTCCAACTCGGGTAAAAAGCCCAGGGAAATCAGAAATGATCATCCACAAGAGAGAAACTTGGTGCTAACTTTTGTTTTCCCAAGAAATGTTGCCCTTGCACGAGGCTTGAAGCGAGGGACAGATCACACCAGGTGTGGTCACTGTGAAAGGCAGGAAAGACTTTGTTCCTTTGGGTTTGGAGGGGCTCATACCCACAAACAAGCAAACCTTGAAGTGAACAAACCTGGCCAACACCCTTCTTATTGTGTGGAAAATACATATCCTGCCCAGCCTCTTAAATAAACCCATCAGTGCCCTGCTGGGCTTAGGGCTGGCAGGGAGAGCTGCCCTTCTGCTGAGTATTTACTGGAGCCTTTCCTGCACTACTGGGTTGCAGCACTCAAACAAACAGCGAAACTCTGTGGGTGTCTGGGTCGGGAATGACCCATGGGTGCCAGGGAGGCTGTGGGATTGGTGTCAGCTGTGCAGGAAGGTTGGTTCATCTCAGCTCTCTGAGCCAGACCAAACCAGCCCTCACCTTGTTTATTCACCCAGGGCGCCTGTGAAAAGTGAGTGGGAGCTATTATACACCCACTGGGACAGGCAGGAATGACAACACCAGGTGCATGGAGATGGAGAAATGGACAGGGAAAGAGTCAGCCACGCTCCCATGGGCAGAGGCTCCTCAGCTGGAACTGAATTCCTACCGGGAATTACACTGAACAGCCCAAAGGGCAATGGCCAGTGTGGAAACAAATTAGGAGAACCCCAAATCTGATCCTCCTGCCCCAGTGGAGATGGTGGCTCTGGGGTGAGCTGGGAATTCAGGGTGGATGATAATCCCAAGGGAAACTGCACGGCTCGTGGGGATCCATCACCCAATTGTGTTTCCTCCCTCAGCTTTGCCATCACTCTCCCACATCTCAGCATGAGCTGAAGGTCGGATGCTGTGTTGTGACAGGGGAACAGCACCCTTGGTACATTGGAGGGTGGGATAAAACCTGAGAGTTCCCAGAATGAGAGGCACCTTTCCAAAATGTCAGCCTCACCCCAGTGCTGATTTGCCTCTGTGTAAAATGGGACTAAAAACGCTTGCTGGAAATTAGGAGGGGGGAAATTAGGTCTTCGTCAGCCAATCTTCAGGGATTCCTTGAAAGATGGAAAGTTTTATTAAGTGTCATAATGGAAGATGATATATCACAGAATCACCAGGTTGGAAGAGACCTCCAAGATAATCAAGTCCAACCCAGCCCCAACACCTCAACTAAACCCGGCACCCAGTGCCACATCCAGGCTTTTTTAAACACATCCAGGGATGGTGACTCCACCACCTCCCCAGGCAGACCATTCCAGTCCTTTATCACTCTTTTTGTGAAAACTTTTCCCTGATATCCAGCCTGTTTTTCCCTTGGTGCAGCTTGAGGCTGTGTCCTCTGGTTCTGTCAGTGCTGCCTGGAGAAAGAGCCCAAGCCCAGCTGAGCACAGGCACCTTTCAGGGAGCTGTGGGGAGTGATGAGGGCACCCCTGAGTCTCCTTTTCTCCAGGCTGAACAAGCCCAGCTCCCTCAGCCGTTCCTCACAGGGTTTGTGTTCCCAGCCCCTCACCAGCCTCGCTGCCTCCTCTGGACACGCTCGAGCGTCTCAACGTCCACCCTGAACTGAGGGGCCAGAGCTGGACACAGCACTCAGTGTCCATCCTAAACTGAGGGACAGAGCTGGACACAGCACTGAGTGTCCATCCTAAACTGAGGGGACAGAGCTGGACACAGCACTCAGTGTCCATCCTAAACTGAGGGACAGAGCTGGACACAGCACTGAGTGTCCATCCTAAACTGAGGGCCAGAGCTGGACACAGCACTGAGTGTCCATCCTGAACTGAGGGGCCAGAGTTGGACACAGCACTCAAGGTGGGGCCTCACCAGAGCCAAGTACAGGGGAAGAATTCATATCCATTGATATGAAAGCTCTCTACACAGAGAGATTTAATTCAGGGATGTTTGAAAAGTGTATCCATGCTTCACAAAGTGATCTGCCCACATGATGTAAAGCTGTGAAGTGAATGCCTGGGGACTCATCCCCAACTCAGCTCTCAGTGACTGTGACAACCCTGTCCTGATTTACACCAGACAGGAATCTGCCAGCTTCACAGAAATGGGCCTGTTCTTCAAAAATCCATAGTTAGGCTGATCATCCAGCCTTTGACATGGCTTAGAAGGAGGAATATTTTTTTTCTATTATTTAACAGGTTTGGAAGGGAGGCAAGGAAAGAAGTAGCGAATTACTCAAGGTCATGATAAACATTGGGGTTATTTTACTGAGGCCTCCAGGGGAATCAGGCACCTCAGTCACCCATCCCATCAAGCCTGTTGTGTTGACTGATGCTCCCATCAGCCTCAGGGGGCAGTTTTTTAGCAAAGTTGTGAAAAATGTTTACCCAGGAAATATAACTGGTGCTGAGGAAGCTGAAGGGGAAAAACATCGACTGTGTAGAAAAGTAACAAACACCTTCAGTATCACCATAAATAATATAATGAGAAAGAAGGAAAGAAAGAGGAAAGAAGGAGGAAAGAAAGAAGAGAGAAGAGAAGAGAAGAGAAGAGAAGAGAAGAGAAGAGAAGAGAAGAGAAGAGAAGAGAAGAGAAGAGAAGAGAAGAGAAGAGAAGAGAAGAGAAGAGAAGAGAAGAGAAGAGAAGAGAAGAGAAGAGAAGAGAAGAGAAGAGAAGAGAAGAGAAGAGAAGAGAAGAGAAGAGAAGAGAAGAGAAGAGAAGAGAAGAGAAGAGAAGAGAAGAGAAGAGAAGAGAAGAGAAGAGAAGAGAAGAGAAGAGAAGAGAAGAGAAGAGAAGAGAAGAGAAGAGAAGAGAAGAGAAGAGAAGAGAAGAGAAGAGAAGAGAAAGAGCACCCCTCCATGGAACAAAGATATCCCTATGACTGACAAGCAGCACCCACCACCTCCCCTCAGCCATCACCTGTGGTTTTCAGTGCAATCCTTTTTGTATCTCACCACTGTTGTCTGATCTGGTTTTTGCCCTGTTTTCCTCATTTTGCACAGCAAGGAGCTGCATCCTGGCCTGGCTGGTGGAGAAGCCCAAGATGCCTCCCAGCCCAGACCAGGAAAGCACCACAAGGACACAGCTAAATCCATTCTGAGCCAAGAGCACAGGGAGCCACAGAGCCCCAGCCCAGCCTGTCCTGATGCCTGGGGAAGGCTGAGCTGGAACAGAGACTGGACAGAGCTAGAAAATTAAGTAAAGATTTATTGAAAGGCTTTAGGATACACTTTGGGTAGGAAAGGGCCTGGCCAGGGCTACACCCAAGGTGGACCCAAAATGGACTAAGAATGGACACAAAATGGCTGACTGGTCACAAGATCTTACATTTTTATAAGTTTAGGTCCATTTGCATATTGGGGTTGAATTGTCCAATTACAGCTTCAGATTATGCAGTCCCATCCTTCTTGTTCCTCCCTCCAGCCACCCTTGTTTGTGCTGTTGGGCTGAAAGTTGTCCTTGGTGTGCAGCAGGACAAGGATTTGTTTTGTGTCCCTGCTGTGTGCAGAGAGCTGAGTGACACTGACTGTGAGCTCAGAGCTGCACGCCTGGGCAGCACAGAGCCTGAAATACATGAAAGATAAAACTTAAGGCATCAGTCCCTCAGCCACAGCTCTTCACCCTTTCCTTTCTCTGCCATCAATTGCTTCACAGACACACAAGAGGCCAAAGCAACCGAGGCAGAGCTGGAATCTGCGTGTCCAACACCTGGGATCCACAGGGGATGGAGACCCAGCCAAGGATTATTTTAACCTTCATATTTCTGGCAGCAGAGCTTCAGTCAAACGGTTCCTCCTGATTTTTTGGGGCTTATGTCACTCTGACACAAGTTGGTCTAGACCAAACTATCCACGTGCTCAAAGAGAGAAGGGTTTGTTTTCCATCTTAATGGGCTTTCAGTAGCAGGGGAGAGGATGCCTGAAATAATAATCCTGAATAAACTCAATAGCTTCAAGAAGGAAAATCAGGCTAGACACAGCTCATGTCCAGTACAGATGCAGGGTTTATTTTTCCTCTCCAAACCACTCATGAGGCCATTGGGGGGGCACTTCCCTCCTGCATCCCAAGTCCTCCCTGCAGAGCCAGGTGGAAAGTGCTGTCCAGGGATCCACCCCTAAATTGGCATTTTTAGTGCAAGTCTTTATTTGCAATGAGTATTTCTTTCTGGAAAAGTAGAAATGTAAATGAGAGATTTCAGTTAATGTGAACTACACTGGTTCCAGTTAATCAAAATTTTTTTTAAAAAAGGGAAAATGTGAGTTTTTTAGAGTAATTGAGAATATTTTAATGCAAGTTATTTGCAAAGAGTATTTCTTGCTGGAAAAGTAGAAATGTAAATGAGAGATTTCAGTTGATGTGAACTACATTAGTTCCAGTTAATCATATTTTTTTTAAAAAAAAGGAAAATGTGAGTTTTTAGAGTAATTGAGAATATTTTAGGGAAACAGTCACTATTAGGCAAGGGGAACAGTGGCTGTGTACCATTTCTTGTGCTTTTCTGTGTGTTTGTTGCTGCAGGTGGAGCTTCAGAGGAAATTCCTGCCCTGTTGGAGGATCTGGGAGCTGTACCTGGGTTAAGGAACCCGGGGATTGCCATGGGATCAAGGGGCAGATGCTGATGCACTGAGGTTACTTTTAAAAAATTACTTATTAAAAATCATGTGAAAAGCAACAAGAGTGGCTTTTTCCATCCCATTATTTGAATCCAGCTGCTGACCTTGTCTCTGGGAAAATAATTATTCTTGACTTCGGAGCGGGGAGGTTTTTTGTGCCAAAGGCAAATGGCTATAGATTTATACTATTTGGAAAAATCAAACGGCTGCAAGCCAAGCCATCCAGCTTATAAAACACAACCAACCCTCCAGGGATAATTTAAAACTGACCCTGCAGCACTGAAATTCCAACCATAGATGATGCAAAACATAATTCACCATTTTCTTATCTCCTGGATGCTCCCAGAAGTGTGGGCTTCAGGGACAAAGACCAGCCAGAGGAGACCGAAAGAAAGTAAAAATAAAAATTAACAAAATAAAAAAGTGTCCAAAATAAGTTTGTGCTAACAAAGGCAAAACGGCCCGGCAGGCCAGAAGGCAAATTTTGTCATCCACACAGCCAAGAGTTGCAAAGGCAGCCACAGTCCGTGCTTTTTCCATTGTGCTCTGCCAAAACAACCCACAAAATTCTCCTGGGATGAAACAGCCCACTCTGTACTCCTGCAGCAACCCAGGCTGAGATCCTGCTTCTGACTAACAAAACTGTGAGCTCTTCATTCCTACAACCAGGACTCATCTGCTGGTGATTGGTGTCTCCAAGCCTCTGAGCACAGGGGAAGTTCCTTTATATCTGAGATCTCCTGAACAGGGTGAAGCAGCACCTGGTCCCACCACAGGTGTCAGTGATGGTGCTGAACCAGTTTGGCAAGACAGGAAAAAAAATATTTGCTGGGTAAGAAGCTCTTGTGGAACAGAGAAGCTGGAGGAGATTTGCCCAGTTGTGTTTGCCACAAGCAGCAGCACCATGAGGAGCGTGGCCTGATGGGGAGAGGAGGGTTCAGACTGCCAGGATTGCTGCGTGCTGCACCTTGCATCTCACTGCAACAGGGCTCTGCTCCAATTCACCAGGATATGGTGATTTCTCTGAAAAACAGAGGGTGCAGGGCTCAGCCAGAGCAAACAGAAGCAGGACTGACAGTAAAAAACCAAGATACTTGCCAAGGCTTTGGGAAGAATAGAGTGATCATTCAATATCAGACTCTGAACAAGGGCATGGTGATGAGACATCCAGACTGAGCCATCTCAGCATTCAGCAAATACCCTCTCCAAACTTGTAGCACACATAGCTCTACCTGTCAGAGACCTGACACATCAGTCAGATGAGAGTTTCAGTATTTTTAATAAAGGCAACTCAATCAGACCAAACCCCATCAACAGCATCCCCCCACCATCTCTGTCACTGACTGCTGGCTCTCTGTGAGCCCCTGGGTGTGTGTGCAGTCACCCCTCAGGGATGCCCAATTAAATGAGGGAGAACTCTTCATTCTGAATTTCCAATTGGTTCTGGTCTCCAGCCCCCAGTAAAGCAGAGAGTGGAGTGCTTCAGCACTTCACAGCTGCACACACTGGGGAGGAGTCACCAGCATCATCTTGCAGCACTTTCTGGTGGCTCAATTACCCCATGTGCTGCCTGCAGAACACGAGCAGCTGAGATCACCTCTTTGCTAATCCCCCTCTGGTACCCACAAGCCCCTCACAGATGTCAGAGCACGCTTTGGTTTCACTGATCACTCACGCTAGGAAATTTTGAGGGACTGAGCTTGTGACTCAGAGAGTTTTGCCAAGTAAAATATTGGCCTGCAACGATGTCCCAACAATACAAAGTAGTTGACACCATAAAATAAACAATTGCATAAAGAGAGCGTAGCAAAAGGGTTTTGGAACCACCAAGGGTCTTGTGGAGGCATTACTGAGCCAGACTGGGGTTAGCAAAAGCAATTTTTATGACAAAAACAAGTGTCAGTCTTTCCAACACCCCAGTCCCCACGTGAAAAATGCATCTCTGCCTAGAACTGGCCACATTGCTGCTTCTTCCTTCAAGTTTCATAACTTTTACAGCATGCAGAAATAATAGAAACTGTGAAAAGAGAGTATCCATAAAAACAGACCAGAATATCCATAAGAGTGAGAGTACTTATGGTTACACAGCTCAACACTTGGATGTGCAACTACAGATTGAAATTGCAAAAAGAGAATTAGAGGCTGCCATGTCCTTGTAATAGAATCACAAGAAAAATGCTGTAATTCCAAGCAGAAAGTCTTGGAAAGATTCAGCTGGGCTCGATTAGTGGCAGCAGTGGGACTGCTTCCACATCATGCTGAGAATATCAGCAGAGAGCAAAGAAGGGGGAAAAAAAGAGAAAAATATCATTGTCATTGTCAAGAGAACCAGAAAAGCCTTTACGAGGTAGAATGTCATTGTCTCCAATGTCTGTCCTTGCTGTCACTATGAGGAGTGTTAAACTGCTCACAGTCAGTAGCATCAGCACACCTGGAAGCCTCCCTTAGTGAGCAGAAGGACACAAAAATCTCAGAGCACACCCCCATAACCAGCTGCTTGCCCTAATCACAATTTCCATGCAAGAGGTCTATTGTACTTTCTTTTCAGAGACAGCTCACATTTTAGGTCCATCCAGCAGCATCCTACTCTGTCAGGTGCCTCAGAGCAGTGTGGGGATCTCAGAGGTGCTGGCTGGTGGCAATATCTGCTCATCACGTTGATCTCAGTCTCAGGCTGAGCTTGTTGGTAGAGCTGGACTAAAGCCCTGTACTAAAACACCTCTTCTTGGAAGCCATCACTGTGGACTAGGACAGCTTGAGTGAAGTTCATCTGCCTTCAACTGATGCCTTAAGTTTTATCTTTCATGATTTTCAGGTTCTGTGCTGCCCAGGGGTGCAGCTCTGAGCTCACAGTCAGTGTCACTCAGCTCTCTGCACACAGCAGGGACACAAAACAAATCCTTGTCCTGCTGCACACCAAGGACAACTTTCAGCCCAACAGCACAAACAAGGGTGGCTGGAGGGAGGAACAAGAAGGATGGGAGCTCACAGCCTGGAGCTGGAATTGGACAATTAAACCCCAATGTGCAAATGGATCAAAACTTATAAAAATGTAAGATCTCATGACCACTCATCTATTTTGTGACCATTTTGGGTCCACCTTGGGTGTAGCCCTGCTCAGGCCCTGTCCTGCCCAAGGTGTACCCTAAAGGCCTTTCAATAAATCCCTGCTTTATTCTCCAGCTCTGTGCAGTCTCTGTTCCAGGTCAGCCTTCCTAAAGCATCAAACAAGTTGTCTACAAATGAGATGAGCAAATGTAAACTAGTCACCCTGAGCTCTGGTGAAGTCCATGGTGACAAGCAATCACTCAGAGGGTGAGCCCCCACCTGACTCATGATGAAACACCTCCAGGGAGAAGTTACTCCATTTTTGCCAATTTATTCTGATTACAAAGAAAATAACTGAGCCTTGGATACCTTGTAGGTTTGATGAGATGATTCCTGCTATCACTCTCATATGAAAGGCTGGTGCTTCCTTGCACCCTGCATTATTACAGCCTAAAGCATTATTCCCTCAGGAGAAGGAGCATGGTAGGGAGCACAGCATTAACACAACACGGTGCTGCCAGCCCACATGAACCTCCTAAAAATTCCCATTCCCTCCTGAGAAGCTGCCCAGAAACTGCTCCCCTTTCCCACGCCTGGACTGAGCACATCCTCAACACCCTGCTCAGCAGAGCAAAGCCTGGAACGTGGTTTTGAAGGCCTTTCCTTGCCAAGAGAGGGATATTTCTATGACCTTTCTCACCATTTCCTATAGCAATCTAATCTTAATTTAAAATGTCATGCCCTGCGGCTTCTTCCATAAAATTTTAAAAACACCCAACACACAAATAAACAAACAGAGCAGATGAGTTTTTCTATTAGCAGCAGAAATAACATGGGGTGGTTTCCTGGGGATTTCTGCATTGTGGTTGGATTCTCTGGTGCACGATAAAGGATGTGCTGTGATTGAAACTCCTTCTGTGGTTGGAGCATTTATAGCATCCCCCTGTGTGGATTCTCTGCTAAGGGTTCAACTTAGATGTCAGTCTTCTCACTGTGGCTATTAATAGAAGTGCTTTTTTTTGTTTTGAGCTGCATATTTCACACCATTTTAGAGATTAATAAACCCCAAGAATACTATCAAAATGTTGAGTTTTTGCTGAAATTTGGGGCTCAAAAAGCAGCATGTAGGAGTGGATGTGGATGGATAAACAGACACACGCAAACACACACAGAGCCCCATATGAGCACACCATCTTTTCTTCCTTAGGGAACTAATTTAATTTTTTAATAAAATTAAAACACTCTTTAGAATTTGAAAATCTGCCATGACAGTCTACATAATTTCCTATTTTTAGTTAGCTTTTGTAGAGAAACAACTCTGGTGATCACACCCTGTGAGCCTCTCTACAGCCCCAGAAAGGTTTGTGTTCAGCTGGCTGGGACCAGCAATTCATGGGTGCAAGTCTTCGAGGCAGAGTCACCAGATGTTTTTGGAAAATCAGCATCTGGGTAAAAGGAAGAGTCTGGAATGCAGGAAAGGCAGAAAAGCTTCTCTTGCCCAGCCACAACGCAGGGAGTCTGACACAGCTCCACACCCGCCTCGACAAAGATTTTGCAAACGGCAAACTTCATAGCTGGAATTTCTGAGTGTAGGACCCACAAGAGGGACAGATTTCCAAAGGACAGAGCACCCCGTGCTCATGTTTGGTCTATTCTTGCTCATTATAGAAATGTTGAGACACAAATTTCTGTGTGCTCCTCTCTAGAGGTGGCAGACGCACAACTCCAAATCCTGGCTTGTTCTCTCTACTGCAAAAGCAGTTTGTCATCTTGTTTTCCTCACCAAAATGCATTTTGGCAGCTCTTGGGCATCCTTTTCACATTTGTAAAGCAGCCCAGTTTGTTTCATAGATGTGATAAAGCATCCACTTCTCTTGCCTTGTTTGTCTGATGGTGTGCAGAGGAACAGGGTGTTTTCAAAAACCAGAAACTACTTTTGTAAATCACTCATCATGTCGTTGTCATCAGCCCTTTTCCAGAGACATCATCACATCAAACTCCATGTCCATTTCAGGCTTTGAATGATAACACAGTTCCATTTAGCTGACTGAGAAGGATGTAGGGCACAGCACACAAAAATCAGAGCATCTTTCCAACATTTTTAGGTCAGGCACAGTTTTCAGGAGATATTTCTGCTGTCAACTTCTGGAGCAATGTAAGAAATTGAAGCTTTGAATAACCACCATTTCCTTCTGTTGACCCACAGCCCTTCTGAGCCAGGATAGCAGTGCAGATACCCTTGACAGCTTTACACAGAAATGAGCTGGCAGTGGCTTAGTTTGAAAAGACAGGTGTCTGCTGAGGAAGGCAGGAGCCTCCCTTGAAATGGAGAATGTAAACCCCTCCCTCTGAATGATTATAATTTTGAAATTAGGGTCTTTCGGGCAAAGATATGGGAATAGGAATAACAGTTCTTTACTAGGAAAATTAAAATAAAAATGCAAGACTGAAAAAAAACCAAAGCAAACAAAATACAACACTGACAGAGTCAGAACACAACCTGACACCCTGTTGGTCAGGGTGTTGAGAGCAGTCCCATCAAGTCCTCCTGGAGTGACAGATGTGGTTCTGCTGAAGCAGAGATGATCCTGTAGCAGGGTGCAGTTTTCTCTGAAGGTCCAGTGGTGCTGAGATGGGTCCGGTCTCCCTCTGGGAATGCAGTGCACACAGGCTGTGCTGCTGTTCTGAATCTCAGGGTTTATCCAGGTAGGAATGCTTGGCTCCTCCCCCTGGGCGGAGCATCTCCCATGGGATGATGTCATTGTATCAGCCCTGCAGTGAGCCTGGATGGCCCATGGACAGCAGAGATCCCCTGGAGGGAGGGTGGGTCCTGGAAGAGATAAAGAACACTGCCCCAGCTGGTTTGAACAGCTGGGATAGAATCCATACTTTTGTATGTATTTTACTTGACATCTTGCATTGCAACCTACGGCAGGCAGCCAAACCACGGGCACAGACCAAGGCTGTTCCAACAGCCACGCTCAGCTATCAAAAGGTGTCTCTGTTACTGTTAAAGCAGTAAAAGACCAGCACAGAACAACAGCCAGCACAAACAGCACCTGCCAGGTGACCTCCCCAGCCTCCCAGCTCCTTCTTCCACAGCAGGTTTGGAGTTGAGCACTTTGTGTCCAGATCTTCCTTGCTTGACTGGCACTGAAGGCAAAACCTCCTTACCCTGCACCATCAAGACCTGGCATCCCACCCAGGTGGAAATGTGATTTCAAGAGCCTTCTTTGAGGCCACAGGACAGCGTGGAAGTGGCAGGTGCTGAGCTGTTTGCTTTCACTGGCTCTGGAGTGCTCACTGTTTGCATGTTTGAGGGAAGCAGGAGAGTGACACATGAATCACTGCGCCTAAAAGGAGCTGACACTTAGGAGGGCTATAGCAAAAACAATGACAATTTCTCCCTTTCTGAGCTGAGCAGATGTTTAAAACCATGTCAGCGACCTCCAAGCCATAAACATTTCTCAGGAAGATGTCCATGTGGTTTGCGAAAAAAAGAATTGTCCAATGTAAAGCAGAGGCCCTTGCTAGGCCAGCCCCCTTCCAGCAGTGGGAATGTCAAACATGCTTGACCTCCAAATCAGCAAATAAGCACATTATAAACAATGTTATTAATGGTTATGCTTCACTACAATGAGGAGTCTCCCTGTTTGTTTAACGTGCAGCACGCTGGTTAGAGTGCACATAGTTTCACAGCCAAGCCACGTTAAAGCAGGATGGGGAATTTGCTCCTGTTGTTTCCAGCTCCACTGCTGGAAGGGGTGGTAGATGGCAGGAGGGGAGACACACAGCTAATCCCAGCACCACCAGGATCACTGTCACCATCGCATGTTTAGACACCGACCCTGTGCCTTGAATCACCAAATAATCACCACCCAACCGTTGGGGTGGATGTGAGAGGTCATCACTTCTTTATGAAAACAGAAAGTAGTCTCCAATTTCAGCACAAGCAGATGGCCCCGTCCACATGCAAAGTCCACTGAGGACTCAGCTAGCCCAGAAAAAAGGGCTTTTGCCTTGAGAGGAGGACAAGAAACAAGTGAGGTGCTCCACCAGGATTTGTCTCTCTTCCCCATGTATTCCCTCATACAAGATGTATGTTACACCAGTGTAACTGTACTACATTTCCAAAAAAAAAATCCCTGTGATCCTATAACCTTCCTGCAAACAAAGCTGGGCCTAGGCAGCCAGTCTACTTCCTAACTACCTCCCAAAGAACTTTGGGGCTTGTCCACCACCAAAGTTAATGTGTAAAAAATTCCCTTTTTACACAACTCCAACCCAGCTGCCAGGTGTGGGGGCAGCAAATGAGCTGGGAAATTTCAGCTCAGGGTGTTGAGGCAGAAGTGTGCAGAGTGACAGAGGTGAATATCACAGAGAGGTGCCCAGACCATTGGTTTCCAAGATCCTCCTTTGCATCAGCCAACATCAGCTGCAGGGAGGCCAATGGCCACATCCTGAGGAGTGGCTCTGGTAACAGCAGCATTGTTACAGGTGTCCCAAGGCCAGCCAGGAAATTCCTACCAAAAATCACCCTGGGTTTGGTCACACCTGCCCCAGCCCAGGTGCTGTGTCCCTGTAACCAAGTGGAGCTGGCTCTGGTGCAAACAGGGAAGAGCTGAGCCCCTCTGCTGTTCCTGAGTCTGAATATTTCAAACCTGATCCTCAAACTGAGCCTTCCCAAGTGACCACCCAGCAGCAGCCAAAGATCTTTATGTAAGGAGTTCAGGCTCACACCGGAAGTGCATCAAATCAAGGGTTAACACAAACCCTGAGAGAAAATGCAGAATGAAAGGAAATGGAGTTGTCCAACAGCCTGCCTACCTGTGCAAATGAGTAAATTGCACAAAAAGGTGTCCCAAGCACAAAGAAAAAGAGGAGGAACCCAACCAAGGAGCAAGGCAGCAGTTACAGCAGCAAAGGGAAGGAAACAGAAGGAATTTAATATTCCTGCACTGCAAGTCTGCACTTTGGGATGGACTTTCCTTCATGACCTTGGGCAGCTCACAGAGGCCAAGCCCCAACTTGTATCAGGGTGGCCCTGGGAGCCTGACGTGCCCCCCAGGGCAGACAGGCAGCAATCCCTCCCTGCTCAGCTCCTTCCAGTGACAAGGACAAGACATTCCTTTGCTGTTTCACTGGCACATTGGGAAGATGCACAGCAGCACCAACGAGGCTCTGGGGGACTGTGGTGAGGAGACCACACCGACTGCTCTGACAGCATCGCTCAAGGCCGCCAGCATTTTGTTTGAGGCTGATTATTTTTACCACTTAAGGACTCATCCACATCGAATGACATTCCTCCAGGTCAGTCCAATTTTCTCCACTGATAAATCCCTTCCCTCCACCCCCAAGCCTGTCTCCCTTATTTTATGAGCACAGAAAAAACCCACAGCAGACTAAACACCTCCCTTGTCTTGAAAGATTTGGTGGAGCAGCGACTTGCCATTAAGGACAAAAACAAGCTGATAGCCCAGCAGCATCCAAGGAAATGGAAAGCAGATGAAGACACAGTTTCTGTAAACTTCAAAAACATCCAGAGAGGCACAGGAGGAGTGGCAGTGTGAAAGGACAGCACGCAGGGATCCCCAGAGGTAAAGCCCACAGCTGTGATTTATATGGAATGAGTGCTGGGATAAAACTCCCTGTAGCCATCCTCCCATTAGAGCAGGATTTGCTCACAGAAAGCTCCTCTGCCTCCAGCTTTGGCCACATTGTGGAGGAAGTCACAGGGACTGAGGAATGTGCACCAGGGAGAGCAAATAAACAGAGGTGTGCAAATCTGCTAAAAATAACCCAGGAATTGTGGCTCTTGGAGGGGAACACAGGCACTCAGTTGTTCACCACCACCTACCACAATTGAGGCCTTGTCTGAACAGGTGGGTGGCTTTCCTGGCAAATCCAATCTTAAAAAAAAAAAAACCACACAGAAAAATCCCTCCTCAATCACTCCTGCAGCCCCTCTGTTTTCATCTAGATTCTTGCCAGAGGTTGTCAAAACAAGAAAGAAAAATAAAGCTCCAACATGTTCTTTGCTGTTTTCCCACTGCTTTCCAGGGCATTGATGTGTTGTTCCAGGCAGCCCAAAAGTGAATGCCAGCGTGCTGGTGACAAAGGGCAGGGCTGGCAGGGGACAAGGCAGGGCCAGAAACAGGCAGCAACCTGCCTGAGACTCCCATGCAGGGAGCCCTGGAAGGAAAAGGTCCTGAAGAACCCAGCAAGAACTGGAAATGGGGTTGAATTATAGATCCCTGTGTTCTTGAGGTCTCAAAATGGAGTAACACAAGCATCAGGCACAGCATGTGAGGGGAGCATGTGATGGAAAGCTCAGCAGAGGCACTGGAGAGATTGGGTTGTGTAAGGCTGGGGTTGCAAACCAAACCCACTGATAAGAAACCTAAGCACTCAGATTATTTTTCTAGTTCCAGCCTCTAAGATCAGTGTGGGTAAACCTCCCAAAGTCAGGAGTGACTGATCTGTGACACTGATCTCTGTGTGTCAAGAAATCGCCTTGCATCAAAATTTCCTGGTGATGTCTTTCATTTATTTGACTCCTCCCTTAATTTCAATGTTGCAAACCCAGATAACCCCAAGTTTCTCAAAGCAGAACCTTAAAATAAATATTTCTTTTTGTCTTTTCTTTTTTTCCTCCCCTTTTTGGCCAGGCTTCTCGGAAGTCTCCTTTCATCTCACCCAAAAATTTGCTGGAAGGCTCCTTACAGGGTACTGAGCACATTTCCCAACACCAGGGAGCTCACACAGCAACAGGAGAACAATCTTTTCCATCTTTCACTTTCCACCAGCTTAGACTCAGATTAGCTGCTCTCCACTGGGTGCAGAGGATGGGAGTGATGGCCACAGACATTATCTTTGCTCTAACCCTTCCCTGGGGATGGAGGCAGGCCCATCTCCTGCACTTTTACACCCTGATTTCTGCAGCAGACACGATGGATGGCAGGCAATAAGAGCAGTGAAACTCCTTGAAAAGAGTGACACAGCCAGGCCAGGACATGGGGAGCAGCACAGGCCATGGCACCAGAGCTGATAACCACCACAAAAACACAGCTCTGGTGCTTCCCCCACCCTTTCTGGGCAGCATTTGGAGTGAATTCATCCCTGCTCCACAGGAGTGGTTACTGCAGCTTGTGTTGGCAGGAGAGATCAGGTAACTTACCTGGCCTCAGCTCACCTCAACCTGCCTGCCACCAGCTCTGGGGACAGCACAGCCAGGGCTGGGGACAGCACAGCCAGGGCTGGGGACAGCATGGAGGGGTTGGGGACAGCACAGGCAGGGTTGGGGTCAGCATGCAGGGGTTGGGGACAGCATGGAGGGGTTAGGGACAGCATGGAGGGGTTGGGGACAGCACAGCCAGGGTTGGGGACAGCATGCAGGGGTTAGGGACAGCATGGAGGGGTTGGGGACAGCATGGAGGGATTGGGGACAGCACAGCCAGGGTTGGGGTCAGCATGGAGGGGTTGGGGTCAGCGTGCAGGGGTTGGGGTCAGCATGGAGGGGTTTGGGTCAGCCTGCAGGAGTTGGGGTCAGCATGCAGGAGTTGGGGTCAGCGTGCAGGGGTTGGGGTCCCAGGGCTCTGTGCCACTGGTGCTGGTTTTGAAGAAGTCAGGTGCCACTGCTCTCTTGGTCTGGGACAGGGCCATCTCCTGTTCCAACTCACACCACAGCCACGTCTGAGCTCCTCATCTCCCTGTGCTGGGCACTGTGGGGGCTCCAGGAACACAAGAGCCAGGCCAGGGGAGCTAAGCAGGCTGGACAAGCATCAAGGTGTTCTTCTGATGCCTGGAGAGGCCAGCTAGGACAGAGGCTAGAATTAACTCTAATTTTTAACAGAGTTAGAAGATAAAGGGCAGGTATTAATTAAAGGCCTTCAAAGGGTGCACCTTGGGCAGTGCAAGAACCTCACAGAGGCTAAAGATGGTTGACACAGATAACCCAAGATGGTTGATGGTCATGAGTTTTTCAGACAGATAAAATTTGGTCTGTTTGCATATCAGAGGTTAATTGTCCAATTAACTTTTTAACAATTAGCTTCAGATAGTGAAGTCAGTTACTCCAAGTTTGCCCACCCCAATTCACTGTTGGTGACATTTTTCAGGGCCTGAGACAGTAAGGTGTCCTTGAGTCTCAGGCTTGAGAGAAATTACTTTGTCTGAATAAAATGGGAGAACAGTAGCTGACAGGCTATGGAGTTTTAGAGTTCTACACTAAAGCAGTACTGATCTGAAACATATAAAAGCTAAAACTTGAGGCATCACTTCCACTTGGTCCTGAAGATAAAAATCTTCACCTGAGGTCACCATTATGTTATAAATATGTAGTTTAATTCGAGTTTTTACTGTTATAATTATATGGTTTGATTTAAATAAAGTGTGCTAAAAGGTACCCCCTGGCACCCAAACCAACAAGGGGGGTAGGTAACTGGCCTGCCCATAGAACAATAGACCTGTATTCTCCATATCAGTGAGGGGTGGACCATGCCAAAGGGGCCAGATGACAGATAATGATCACTAGGCCCATCAGAACTGATTCAGCTCTCAGAAAATCCGATCACTCCTGGAATTCTGACACTCCCTGAGACCAAACCCAAACCAAGACATGTTCATCTGGCAGGAGCTTCAAGAATAATTCATGGACAAGTTTGGTGAAGACGTCAGGAATAATTCATAGACAGATCCAGAGATGTGACCAGATTTCCCGGAATTCTATTCTACTCTCACTCCAGGTGGACGGAAATCCTATCTGCATATTCAGACTGGACAGAAAACCAGCCTCAGGGCCTAAAAACCTTATAAAAACTAACCTTGAGAGATGGTTGGTGTGAACTGTGGGGGACCCAGTGCGATAGAGGCTGGGTCTGGTTCACCCGGCAGCTGGAATCCTGGGCTCAGAGCTGCCGATTGATTGTGGGAATTGTCTCTTTTCCATCTCATTTTGTCATTTTCCAATAAACCTCTAAAACAGAATATTAGAGAATGCGTTTATAACAATTAGAAAAGCAGCCTGTGCATACATGGCAGGATTCCCAGGGAGATGCACCAAGCTCTGGGATACCCAGACTGGGATTCCCTGCCCTGGTAACCTCAGCACAGCTCCCCACATCTCCCCATTCTTGGCCACTGCTGGAGCCAAACACAGCAGCATCAGCTCGGCTGCTTTCTGACTGACTGCCTGGAGCTCAGCTCAAGTGGCTGATAAGGATAATCTGCTCTCATGGCTTCCTCTGGGTCACTGGGGATCCTGCAGAGCCTGATCAAAGCACCCCCGAGCTGCAGATCTGCTGCTCCTCTGCTGCTTCAGCAGTACCAACAGCAGCAGAGCAAGTCTGGCCGGGCCAGGCTGATATGAACTGTAAAAATAATTTTCAGGCTGCGTAGACATAGGGAAGTCTTTGAAGGGAATAAATAACTAACCTCACTCGCACAGGCACATTTTTGACCGTATTACCTCATCTCAGCTGCAAACTGTCCAGTCACAGCTGGTCCTCCTGATTTCTTCCCCTTGCAAAACTGCATCCAGCTCCTTCCAAAGCTGGTTTAACAGCCTGTTTAACTGGTGATGTCCTTGGCCGTTTGCTCCCTATTTTAGATGAAAAAAGCAAACTTGAGATTTTTTATGTATCACTTCAACCACTTCATTCCTTGCTGGAGACACCTGGTTATAGCATTGCCATTTCATAACTGCTATTAAATAGATTCTCTTTATAGCAGTCAGGACAGGATTTTTCTGCTTGCTTAGTCTAGTTTTCAGTCTGGTTAAGCTCCAATGACTACAGGAATTACTTTTATTTCCAGTGCTGCGTGCAAGTCAATTTAGAAGCTGGCCTGATACTGTTTCCAGGCACTTGGCCCCAAAGTTTCACAAAGTTATGGGTAGGAATGGTATTCCAAGAGAGCTTCTGAAGGAAAAACAAGGCAGCAAAGAGGGGGAATGGAATAAAATACCTTTCAACTCAGCAGTTAATGTCTGGTCTGGGGTTTGAAGTTTTCCACCAGTTCAGGAAATAACATCAAAAAGGTTCAAGGTAACGAGGATACAAGAGCCAATCTTCCCCATCTTTAGTCAGAAAGTCAAAATTTGCTGGTTTTATACACACCAAGGAGAAAACCCCTGTCCTGCCCCATGCCCTGCAAGGTGCTGCAGGAATCAGCTCCAGAGGAGCACCCATGTGGGCACTGGTGGGACTTGGTCCCTTGGGTGAGCATGGATTGCTGGAACACAGCAGCACCCATCAAGACTGGCAGACCCCTACAACCCTTGTCTTTGAGGATTTTTTCACAGCTACAGCTCCATTTCCCCTGTGGATGTGAGGGCAGCCTGTGAAAACCCCTGAAATCCTTGGCTGTCAGCAGAGGAAAACTGAGGTAGGGCTGCTCCTTGTAAAGTGTGCCACAGAAAATGGAGACAGCACTAATGTAGGGGTCAAAAGTACAGTCAGGCGTGTGGTTAGTGCTCTCAGGACTTCTTGCATCCCCCAGTAAATCCATTTGTGACCTCAAGAATGCGTGTGTCAAACCAGACAGTCTCCTGCAAAGAGGTAATTCAGTGTGTGTGCTGGGTGGGTCACCCCTGTGGTCTCAAATAAGACATTTACAAAAACCCCAATCTAGTTTAGCTTAAAAATGAAGGGTCTTTCATCTTTAGTAACAGAACATAAATTCTATTTATTTCCCTGCTGGTAGTTAGTCTGAAGAGTGAAAAAGATGCACATTTTCCAGGTTTTCTCTATGACTCCAAAAGGTAAAGCAATTTCCTCCCTCAGATTCCCCCTGAATGAGAAGGGGGAAGAAGGGCTGTTATGGAAATGTTGAAGTTGCCAGGATTTTGATAAGGACATGGAAGCAGACACAGCCACCCTGGCATCACAGATGACAGAGGCAGAGCAGACTGGTGACTAACACCACATAGAGCAAAAACAATCCAAAGTAATTCAGGTCACCAGCGCTGTGCTTTCCTCTTTCATTTATGAAGCAAGACAGGAAATGTATAAAAGCTGACGGGATCATTAGAGATTTTATAAATGCTGCTTCCTGTGGTACAAAAAAAGGAAAGGAGAGAGGCATGGGGCCAAATTATGTGCTGGAGCAGACGCAGGCGGCTGATGCAAAGCAACGCTCTGCAAACTGGTGGACCTGCACCCAGAAGGATGAGGTGATCCAGGATCTGCTCTGCTGTGAAAATCGGGGCAAAAGCTTAAAAAACACAGCTTAAAAACTGTCCCAGAGGGCAGGTGGTGAGGTGGTGCTCCCCACGGGAAGGCTCCAGCACCTGCACATTTGATGAGTCAGCAGCCCTGGCCCCAACCTGAAACCCGGGACAGGAGGCCCCAGGATGGGAGGGGGAGTTGGTTTTGTTTTATTTTCTTCAAGGCTTTCTCTATGAAAACACAACCTCCTACCAACATCAGACCATTTTACCCAGCTGACAAAGTCAAATAATGAATTTTGGCACTTTCCTTTGGTATCCACTACCCCTCTCCCAGCCATGCTCAGGGGATCTGGAGGGAGGAGGGCTAGCAGGGAGGCAGGCTCGTGTTTGTCTTGGAAAGCTGCACACAAACCCAACGTGAAGCATCGCTCCACACACTCCACTCTTGGTTCTGCTTTCATCCCTGGCTGCAGGCAGGGAGCCCAGAGTGCTGATGGCTGCTCCCAAAGCCTCTGCCTTTGGTACCCATATTCCAGCACGCTCAGAAAAACAAAGGGGAAAGGAAGTGGTGGCACATGGATCTGTTTAAGAGGAAAGAAAAGAGCAGAGAAACAAGGCTGCCACAGGACAGGAGAGCTTTAGTAGCATGCCATGGGTTGGAGATGTTCCCAATGGGCTTGGGAGGGGAGCACTGGCCAGCCCCAACCTCCCAGTCCAGGCAGGATGGGAGCTCCTCATTTACCCAGAACAGGTCAGCACTGCCCAGAGCAGGAGCTGCCAAACCTCAGCTTCAGAGGGGTTCCAGAGCTGCTTATCCAGTACCAACACACCAGCAGCATCTCCAGGGGTTTTTAGGAGTGTCCTTCTCCAATATCTTTAGGAGTTTTGGACCATCCCAGTCCTACAATCCCTTTGCAGGTGTATCCAAGAGCAATTGCAGCAGAGAAGTGGGTGAGTGAAATAAACTCCCTCTAGCCAGCCCCCAGGCTCTGGCTAGCTCAGTTTCTCAGGGCTTTTAGGGAGATATATTTCATAGAGACAGAATAAAGATCTCAAAAGAGTGGCTCTCACCCCTCAGCTTCAGTCCAAGCTTTATTCTTCATGTGGTGTTCCAAGAGAGCAAGGAGAGAGAGAACAGGAAGAGACAGGGGTTGTCTAGTTTAGGGCCAAGGAAAGTATTGGCCCTGAGCCAATAGGGTCAGGAGCAGGTAAGATAGGGAGGAAGGGTCCAACTACACAGCACAGGCTTCAGGGGGACTCTGAGGGGAAAAACCATTTCTCAGAGGAATACAACAGGTGAGGGGTGTGTAAGTCGTGGCTGTGGAGCTGCAGGGATGTGCAGCACCCTCGGGGCCCTCTGCACCCAGGTGGGTTTGGTGGCTGCTCCAACAGACCAGGGTGAGGTGATGCTGGAGGAGCCACTGGCTGCAGCTCTGACACAAATGCAGATAAACCCACTGCGAGCAGCACAGCCGAAGCTCTCCAAGTGTTTGGGTTGTTCAGGAGCCAAAGCAAATACATTTGCTCTGCAGGTTACAGAAGGCTGTTAAACCAGCCGTGCAACCAACTCCTCCAAGCCAAAAATTATCTTCTTCCTCTGCACTGGAGCCTAATATCTACAGCATCCTGCTCAGCTTCAATTCTCCTGCTGCTCAAAGGATGCACATTATAAATAAAAGGATGAATATGTCAAGCATATATGTCAAACTCCAGATTCAGCTCAAAATTGTCTTTTTTGTTTAATGGGCTTTTTTCGACTCACAGTTGAACTCAGTCTTGGCCAAAAAATAGGGAAGCACAGCAAGGATCCCCCCTTAAATATCTGAGACTGAAAAGACAGCTGATACATCCCTACAGCAGAGGATAAGGGCAGAATTTATGTCTGGGTTTTATGGAGGGTGTTGTCAAGCAACAGCTCCTGCTCACCACTGCATTTCACAGAATCACTGAATCAGAATCACAGAGTCACAGAATCACAGAATCACCAGGTAGGAAGAGACCTCCAAATCATCGAGTCCAACCCAGCCCCAACACCTCAACTAAACCAGTGCACCCAGTGCCACATCCAGGCTTTTTTAAACACATCCAGGGATTTGTCCCTCCAAGGAGTCCTTTGGGACCACGTTCCCTGAAGGCTGGTGAGACAGGGCTGGCACCAGCTCCCTTGGAAGGTGGTGGCAGGAAGTCGTGTTGGACTCGTTTCAGTGGGAAGGGAGGAGTCCCTGGCTGCCCCTTGCTGCTCTCCTTGCACAAACAGCAGGTCAGCTGCAGGTGTCAGGCACCAAGGGCCCAATCCTGCCCATAAATTGGGTGCCAGGGATGCTCATCAGAGGTGGCACACCTGCCTGGGGTGGAAGTCTGGTGAAGGCACTTCCAAGGCACCCTCTGGCTTGATAACAAGAAAAACTTGGAGGAATATGAATTACAGAGCACCTATCTCATGAGGTTTTTCTGATCTCCAGCACACTTTGTGCCTGATGAGTCACACTTAACTTGTAGCACCAACCTCTGCCCCAGATCCATCAGGGTTAAATTTCTGCCTTTCTTGCCCTGAGCCCCAGTCCAGCCCAGCCTGCCCTGGCCTGGATGCTCTGCAAACACATTCAGCCTCCAGGACGAAAACACCCTGGCTTCTCCAAAGCCATTTTCACAAAATACTTGCAGCACCTCTGAAAATCCCCACATCCCTCCAAAACACCCATGGTGGGAGTGTTGTTTGTGTGGACCAAGAGCTCTTATGCCACACGCTGTTGCAATACCTGCCTATCTCATCAGATCTTCCCTTCTGTCAGCAAACAAGTCCCAAACACCACTCAGCATCCACACAGCCCTGCTTGCTGCCACAGCATCTTCTCACACAGCCCTTGCACAACAACCAGACGGTCTGGATTACTCACTGGCACACGGCTTGCTCAAGTTTCTTTGCTTATCAGAAATCAAAGAAGGGTTTTTTAATTTTTGCACCTAATGTTGCACCAGGCAGGCTGATGTTTGTCAGGGTTACAAAGCCTGCAGCCTTCAAGCCATAAACCAACCTTTTAGGATTAAGGAAAAACTTTCCCCTGAGTATAGGTTACTCCTCACTTGCTGACAAGATATTTCTTTCCCCTTCCTCACCAATGTCCAGCCAGTCACTGTAGGAGCAGGATGGCTGTGGGACTCTGCACTGCCTTACTCAGAGGCTTGGGGGAGCCAAGCATTTAAATAACAACAAAACAAAAAGAAAAGAAAAATCCGGAAAAAAATATCCCACTTTCATTTATTTTCGCCTTCACTGACAGCATAAACACACTGCAACTGCTCCACAACAGCACACTACACCCAATTATTTCTGTGGTTGTTTATTTACTGAGATTAGAGTCATGCCTCAAGGCCTCATCTTTGTTGTCTGAAACTTTGTGGGTAACATTTTCTGGAGGAAAAGAATGACTTCCAGTATTCCCCATCCAGCCCTGTGACCTGGCCAAGGTCTCACAGCTGGGACAGCACACCTCTGCAAGGGGCAGTCCTGGGGTGACCTGTCAGCATCCCCTTCCTGATTCCAGCTGCACAATGACCATGGTGAAATCAGGGAAATTAGGCAGCTAAACCATGCATGGGATCTTGGCTCACATCCATTTAAAAAAAAAAAAATTGGAGATAAATTCAGTTTCACCATGAGTAAATCATTTGCTCTACAGGTCTAGCAAAGAGTGTGAATAGGAAATAATAAAAAAAAATCCCAAAAAGAAACTCAGCAAGAGAAAAGAGTTCAAGAACACCTGCACAGCAAAGGACAGAACTACCTGTTCCTGAACAGGTAAGAAGTACCTGAACTTGTTGCAATCAGGAGGGATGGGACAGATGAACAGATACAGCAGCCCTAATTTCTTCAGCAGGTACAAAAACCAAGAAGGAGCAATAGACACCAAACCACTAACACCAGGCTGTGAATCCTCAGCCAAACCAGGCAGCAAGGCAGGAGAACACTGATGTGAGCCCCTGCAGGAGGGGCAGATGCTGAAACTGGAGATACTTTGCAAAGCCCAGGGAGCTCCCAAGGGCTGAACACAGCCCAACCTCTGTGGCCTAACGAGGCCCAGGGACATGCACAGCAATTTACAAAAAACAGCTTTGACACAGGCTGCAGGGCAAGGAGGGACATTTCACACCCATTAGGAAGCGCTGTAAATACAGTTCCCAAAAGCTGTGCTTTGCCAAGTCACTGATGGTGTATAATTGGAATATTTCAGAGAAGTGAAAGCAGGAATGCTAGCAGGAATTTCTACATGTATAGCGAGTGGGGAGAATATCATATATTCCATCTGAAGGGTAGCCAAGAGCAGTTTTCCAAATGGGGAGCCAGATAAAATAATATATTAGACCCATTTTTTAGCAGGAGGAGCCAGATTTAAGGGTCTTGATACAGGCACAGGGAATCTTTCACCTTTCCAAAGCCCAGTCTCCATTTAATGCTGTCTAAAACGTGGTGATTCAGTTGAATCCCCAGTTACAAAGTGAAGACACCACAGGATTTATCATGGAGAGACACCAGCATTGTTGTCAGAAGTCAAAAACAAGGAGGACACAGGCTGGGCTCAGGTTTAGGCCCACAGAGTTTCACATTGACATTCTCTATTTTCTGCTTGTTTGGGTGAGATCAAAAACCAGAAAAGTTTGGTCAACAATTACAGTTCCACCTGGTTTCTACTTAAAACCAAAGGGCCTGCACCAAACTGCTTCCAGATTTTCTCTGAGGACTTGCAGCCTTTGAGGCATCAGCCAGGGAATCTGTAGGGAATTCAGACGTGAACCAAAGCATGGCAGTGGAATCACGGCTCACAGCTTTCAGCAAAGCATCATCAGCCTTCTTCACCCTCACTCCATTCCCATTGATGCCTTGGGAAGGCTGAGCTGGAACAGAGACTGGACAGAGCTAGAAATAAAGTAGGGATTTATTGAAAGGCCTCCAGGGTTCACCTTGGGCAGGATAGGGAATGACCAGGGCTACACCCAAGGTGGGCCCAAAATGGTCACAAAATGGACAAATGGTCATGAGATCTCACACTTTTATAAGTTTTGGTCCATTTTCAAATTGGGGTTTAATTGTCCAATCCAGCTCCAGGCTGGGAGCTCCCATCCTTCTTGTTCCTCCCTCCAGCCACCCTTGTTTGTGCTGTGGGGCTGAAAGTTGTCCTTGGTGTGCAGCAGGACAAGGATTTGTTTTGTGTCCCTGCTGTGTGCAGAGAGCTGAGTGACACTGACTGTGAGCTCAGAGCTGCACCCCTGGGCAGCACAGAACTGAAATCAGAAAGATAAAACTTAAGGCTTCACCATCCCAGTGCCTTTGCTGCCAGGAAGCTCAAATGATTCCACAGACCCACATAGAGTGGGGTTCTTTCTGCTGACTTCATAGAATCTTAGAATGGTTTGGTTTGGAAGAGACCCTAAAGATCACCCAGTGCCACCCCTGCCATGTGCAGGGACACCTTCCACTGCCCCAGGCTGCTCCAAGCCTTGTCCAACCTGGCCTTTAACAATTCCAGAGATCCAGGAGCAGCCACAGCTGCTCTGGGCACTCTGTGCCAGGGCCTGCCCACCCTCACAGGGAAAGATTTCTCCCAACATCTAAGCTAAATCTCTCCTTTTTCATTCAAAACCCCATTGTCCTTTCACTCTCTGTCCATGTAAGAACTCTCTTTCCCCCATTTCATAAGCTCCCTTCAAGCACCTTAGGTTTTCTCCTTGGGATGCCTCACATGAAAACAAGTGGGGAGACAACTCAAGAACCAGGATGGCAGCAGGGACCATCTCGATCCCAGCAACTGCTGCACTGGCAAAGAAATGCCATGGGACATCAGCTCTGCAAACATGCTGTGTCCACAGCACAAAGGATTCAGATGAAGCAAAGAATCTGGAAACAATTGAGTGAGCATTTTTCTGAAACATCTTGGTGATGTGGAGATGGAATTTAACAGTGCGTTACGCTGCTCAAAAGCTCTGCTGATTTTTTTTTCTCCAAGGGCTGCCCTAGATTCAGCTCAGTTTTATGATATATTGCTTTAGAGGACTCACAACTGCTTTCCCAAAATAAGACCCTCTGAAGATCCACCAGCACCGTGACTATTCTGAGATCAAGAGCAAGTTATTAATACACAGCAGAAGCGTGTGAATGGAAGGGGCAGGGTGAGCTGCCCACAAATAAACAAAACTATAATGTTCTATTTTCAGGCACAAGTGTGAGTGGACTGAAGTGCTGAGGGGCCCTGCCAGAGCTTTGGACACAGCCCAGTTCAATGCCAGAAGCCAGACCAATGACAATGTCCTAGGGTGACTTAGTGAGTGACAATTAATAGTTTCTATTTGGGGCACAAAAAGTTTGAAAGTTTGGTCTAAAATGCCCCAGACAATATCCCCATGTCCCCTACAGAAATTGGAATAACTACAGAGTGAGTTGTGGTGATTTCCTACTCACTCCATTGGCACAGGGTTCAGATTTTGGTGAAAGTGCCTTGAGTAGCACTGAAGCAAATAACTTTGGGGGCAAAGAAAGTCACTAGAATTTGTTTCTCACAGAATTTGTCCCAGTGGGTTAAAATTTTCTCATATTTACCTGCCCAGCAGATGAAAACATGAATTTGAATCATGAAGGGAAAATTCTTTTCCCTTGTGCAAATCATGAAACAAAGGGTGACAGACAATAGTTGCACTCTGAGCAAGAAAACACATTAGATACCTGCCCAAACCTGAGGCTTAAATGGACATTTTGTGCACCTCTCATTGCATTTTTCCAACCCTTGTACAACTAAAGAGTCCTGAGACTTTATTCCTTTTTAAGAAAGCACCAGAATTTGTGTAAAAGGGGTAGTTCCTGGAGATATTCCCTTTGGGTTATTAAGTTCGTTGTGGGTCTTGGGACCCCATAAAGGGAGAGCAGGCTCCTCCTGCCAGAAAGTTAATAAGCAGCACAGAAAGCAGAGCTGCTGCTGACAGACATTGTTTCCATAACCTATAGACAGAGAGGGCAGAGGGGACAGGGGAGATCAATAGGCCTGGAGTGTGTGTGGAAGCCAGCGTGTCTCTGATCAGGTTTCCTCCAGGGACTGCACTTTAACTTTTTAACTGAACAGAAAAAATATCTTCCAGCCCTGAAGAGTGAGTTTGGACATAGATCTTCAGCCATAACAAAACTTTAAAAAGGAAAAGAAAAAGAAAAAAACAAGATAAAAGCATATTCTTCTCCCATTGGTGTGAAACCAAGCGATTGGTTTACAGTGCTGGGACGGGAAGCACAGATTATCTTATCATTTTACATGTTTTCATCCAGATTAATGAAGCTTTCATGCTCAGAGCATTTTGGTGAACACTTAGCAGTAACATCCCATGTTTAAGTGTTTGTGAAAGCGTTTGTAAAACGATGAGCAGGATTGTTATTTCTACAGCCAAGATTCCAAAGAAAATGAGTCATATGCAGCAGCACTGCCTGTTTTTCTTTGTCCCTTCCTCTCATTACTCCTATTTTGGAACTCTTGAACCTCACAGCACTTTTCAGTCATGTTTGATAAAGGAATAAGCATCAGGGGGATATTCAAATTCTGTAGTTTCCAGACACCCCAAACAGCATTTAAGTCTCCCCAACCTCCCTGGATCTCAGAGAGCTCCCAGCTGCACTGCTCCACTCTGAACACATTTCCACACCCGCATGAGTACCAGGGAAAGCCTAGAAACCATCAGATCTGCTCTCTGCCATGGTTTGTTGGAGGTCCCCTCCTGCCTCTGAAGCAGGTGCACAGAGGTGCAAGAACACGTGCTTTTCTGCTGTAGCATCTTCAACTAATTAACAGAAACAAAGTCTGGAAAAGACCCTTAAGGCATCAAGCCCAACCTTAAATCTGAACCAATGAGAGCTGCTCCTTCCATGGAGCTGCACAACAAGAACAGTCCTGCCCTTCCCAGGGGGGAAATGAGCTCTCAGCTCATGAGGAACCACATCCAGGGCTGGAAAAAGCCCTTATCACAATCGTGCATGAACTTACACCAAAACACCCTGCTTACCACTTTCACCCTCTCCTCAAAGGCGAGATTTTAAAACTCCTTGCTTGTGCCTTTTCCTGAATTTTGCAGTGAACTTTGGGCTCCACACCCTTTGCACCACTGGGAGCTGCGTGCTCAGCCACCACTGCTAGGTGACAGAAAGTGTGTGACAGGTTCTGTGCATTCCAAAGGGCCCTTCCTCTCCAGAAAAACACTGTCATTCCTGCAATGCTCAAACACTGGGCACACACGAGGGCAAAGGGCCCTTCCTCTCCAAAAAAAGTGTCATTCCTGCAAGGCTCCAACATTGACATACACGAGGGCAAAGGGCCCTTCCTCTCTAGAAAAAGTGTCATTCCTGCAAGGCTCCAACTCTGACCATAATGAGGGTAAAGGGCCCTTCCTCTCCAAAAAAAGTGTCATTCCTGCAAGGCTCCAACACTGAACATACACCCCCCAGCCCCTCAGACCTGACATTTAACATCCCAAAGCCATTTATCACTCAGCATCCTTACCCTGGTTTAAAATCCCCGAGTCACAAGGCAAACAACATTTTTCTGGGCTTTTGTACGTTTCTCACTGCCTTTCTCCCTCTGTCTATTCAGCTGCTTCAATGAGCTCCCCTAGCGATCCCAATCCCGGCCGTTCTCCTCAGTGCCACCATTGTGCACCCACAATACCTTTGGGCTGCCCCATCCAAGCATGTCCACACCAGTTTCCCCATCAGTTCCCCCACAATTTAGCAGAGCCATCTGATTCACAGGGGTTTTTTATGTTCCCCATATAGCAGAGACCCCAGCGAGCTGCTCTGGCTGCCTTAGCATTTTAAACAGCTTTACCCTGAACTGGTCAGCTGAAAAGCACTTATTTCTACAGAAAAGGAGATGACATCAGCTGATGTGGGATAACCATGACAACCTCCCCAGACCAGCAGGGCCACATGCTGTTTGAATAAGAAAGTTTAACTCAACTCTCAACAACTTTCTAGGCAGGACCTCCAGTTTTAATTGGCAGAGTGAGCACATGTCACTTTTGCAGACACATGGGCTCCCCCCAGCATTTTTATGAACTAAAGACTCCTAAGATGTGGAGAAGATAGTGGTTAAAGGAAATCATTCCAAAAGTGGCATTTTGCATTCCTACCTGCAAATAAAGAGGATATTAGCCCCAAAACCTTTCTTCAGTTTGTTTTCTGGCAGACTTGCACCAGCATCAAACAATCAACCTAAGAAATACACTTTGGGATTTGACACATGACAGACTTCAGGAGTCAGGCTCCTCATCCTTAATCATCTGCTAGGAGAGCTGAGAACTGAATGTATTTCAAGGCTTGGGTTTGGATCCAAAGCAAAACCAAATCCATTTTCTAAATTACATCTTCCTGCAGAAAGGGGTCCATACCTGATTGGTGTTCTCTTGCTCAGATGGGGTGGAATCACTTTTAAACAATGCAGAATCTAGAGGCAATGTGCTGGATCTGGAGAGATTAACTCTCCTCTGCTGCAGTTTTGAAGCATGGTTCCATTCAGGAAAGCCCCACGCCCACTCTCTACACCATTTCTCTCCAGCATATAAACTCTTTATCAAAATAAATAACTGGAGGAGGATTAGCCTCTGGATCCAGAATCTCTTACTTCCCACTTCTCCATAATAGTGTATTTATAAAACACATGTGTCCCATTTTGGGGCAATTTAGAGTTTGCCTAGTGCATAAATGCTTCATTAAAACAGCTGCTCACAATCTGTTAGTATAAATATTTTCCAGCACTTTCTGATCGTTGTGAAGGGAGGCCAAGGCCATGGATGCAAACATCCCTGCATGTCAGAGGTGTTCAGTATTTACATTCACATAAATATTTCAGGGTTTGAGCCTGCCAGCCATGGATCCCTTCCAGCCTCTGGGTCCTCCCTGATGGAGAAACCTCTGAGAGATGAGGGCAAAGATGTTGGAGCCCTGGGCACTGAGGATTTCAGAGTTTCTGTGCTGACAGGCACTGACCCCCAAGCAAACACTGCATTGACCTGAGGCCTTGGAAAAGGCTTCCAAAATTGAGTGACAACACTGGCATTATGGGTGTGTAGTTTGAATAGAAGTGTGTGATATCACAGAGTGGAAAACTTGGAGTTTAAGGTTTTAGAATATAGTAATAGATATAAAGCAAGATGGATGATTTAGGGTGTAGGCTAGTTCTTTTTCACCTTCTTCTTCATGGTCTGGGTGGTATTTTGGAATTGGATAGAAAAGTCCACATTGCAGGCCATGGGTGGTTGGTTATTGGGTTAAAAGTAAAAATAATCTCGGTGTCATTTCATAATTGGACAGTTTGTTCTTAAAAGGGTTCGTAGAGAGATAGAGACAGGGCCATTTGTCACTTTGTTAGCTAGAACTCACAACTTGTGAGACTGTACTATAGATAAGAATCAATAAACATCTGAGTCCGAACATGAAATCCATCTCTTGAGCATTTAATCCTGACTCTAACAGAAAAGAAGATAAAAAAGCTACACAAAGAGAACCCAGGTGTGTTTGCAGGAGCCCTGTGGAGCATCTCTGGGCAGCAGGGATACAGTTATGCAGACATTTCAGTTCTGCATTGACATCCACTGCCAAAAAGGAGCAATTCCTGCATCACCACAGGTCGCTGCTCCAGACCCCTGCTCCAGGGATATCCCTGCTCCTCATGCAGCCCTACAGCCCACTGGGTCAGAAAACTAATTAGGCTGAAATAGAAGATTTTTCCCCCTCTTTCTTGCCTCTGCTTCATGTGTTTCTTTGAAAAAATGAATGGAGCAAAAAAGAAACCCCAAATGAAGGATGCAGCCCAGATTGTGCAGCACCAATCCTAATAAACACTCCCAGCCCAACATCAGCAGATTGGATATAACTCAGAGAAAAAATGAGCCTCTCATCACCTAAAAACATCCTAATTTGAGACCAGCAGGCCCCGAGGGGTCTAGCTGGGAACAGGGAAATCTCCTCCTCCTAACACGTCCCTGCCAGTGTGGAACAAAGACTTGTTCAGTGGCCCAAAAGATCTGCTTGACTTGGAAAAATTAATCATGCCCAGAGAGCCAGTCTCCTCGAGATCAGGAGGCTCAATTCCACATTTCATTAAACCCCTGCCCTTCTGGAATAACTGCAACCAAGGCAGCAGGGTCACATCTGATTCATACTGTGACTGGGAATGAAACCTGAACCGCGGGCTCAGATCATTAATCCTGTTATCTGCTGCCTCCCTGCATCAATCCAGAGAGGAGGAAGCCTCTTTATCGCAGCTCTATGCCTCATGATGAAATAATTCAACTGGATTAAATCAGCTCTTTGGGTGCATCAATCACCCTATTGTCCCTGGAGCAGGAAGTTTCCTCCTCAGCCTTCAGCCACCTCTGCCCTGACCCATTTTCCAAGGACTTCCCTGCACATTTTGCTCACGTCTGTATTTTGCATTTACTTGCACAAGCAGTCATGTCCCGTGAGCAAGTGCAATAAAAACCAAAAAGCTAATAAACAATAAAGTTAATAACTCTCAAAGTCATGCAAGATCTAATAGATACAGAGATTCCTGGTGAGATTTTCATTGGATGCAACTTTTGACTTGCTGAGATTTCCTCCAAGTAGGGTGTTCAACAAAGCATTTTGGCATTTTGCAATTTCCACTAAGCACCTGCCTGAATGGAAATCTCACTCAGGAACCCACATCTTCAAAAAAAATATTGACTCCCAGTCAGGCTTAAGCAGCATCAGATTCTGAATCTCTCTCTGAGGCAGCATTGGAGCAGGACACCAGTCAGATACACTGTCCATGAGATTTCCCAGCTGGAGCCTGTGGGCAAGAACTGGGAAATTCAGGGACCAGAACAACTAAACGTGATCACAACTCTAGTTCTTTGCTAAAAATCAACATTGGGATCTCCAAAGGAGAAGCTTTTTATCTGAAACTCCCTTCTTGCCATGGACATGACAGCAAAATCCACATCCCACGTTATGGCTCGCTGGCTGTGCTTTGAGACATCAAAAATCAGACAACACAGGAACATTTTTTCCCTCAACTTTTAACCTGTGGGGCTTCTTCTAGGCCCACAGGATGAGTGTGGGAGTGTCAGTGCTGTTAGGGGTAGGGAAAAAGCACCGGGGCAACATTTTCCCTTAGAACTTTGCACCCAAAACCACTTGTGTTGTCCAAGCAGGAAACCAAAGCCTTTTTCCCAAAATCAGCCCAGAACTCTCAAGGTGCCCTCCTGCTCCTCACTGGCCCCTCTCTGAACTCACACCATGGGATCAGCTGTTTGTCTTTGGCAAAGGGGCTCTGGGGGAGGGAGGCAAAAGCGATCAGAAAGGATCGGCTGCTCCTCTGTGTGGGATTTGGAATCTGAACGTGAACTTCACAGTAACAAAATAGGCTTTCCATGGCATTATTTACACTCCTGATGCAGAGATAAACCACCACTTCCTTGCATTACCCTCTTCCAAGTGAGAGCAGTGAGAAACATGACAAAAAAGCATTCCCATTTAAATTCAGGCTCTTTTTTTCCTCCCCTCTCCCTCTCCCAAAAACACATTTGCTTTGAGCCTCAGGTTAACAAAAACCACAAAGCCCCACTTAGCCAAAACCACAACATTTTCCTTGATTTGGGGTCAAAACTGACAAGTTCTGCCTGTTTTCCTCTTGCAACCACCAGACTTCTCAGGTTCACTCTCTGAGCACCTCAGTAATGCTGAAAAGTTCACAGACCTGGCACAAGTTTGGGATTTATTATTAAACCTGCCAGATTTCAGGTTTGATTTATGACTCTTTCACAGGGCCCCGTTATCGAGTAGAGACATGCTGTGAGGCGTTCTCAGGGCTAAAAACCAAAGCCAAAAGGGACCACTCAGAGCTGCTCTGCCCCACGTAGAAATGCAGAGCAGCCACCACCTACCAGGACCAGGGGTGTCGTATTTTAACAATACTTCTGTATTTTCTGTTTCTGCAACTTTCTGTGGTTTCTAGGGGCTCAAAGCAGCAGAAAGGAGTAAAGGAAAGGGCAGGGGCACTTCATCACCTTTGGTTCTCTTGTGGTTTGGCCTCTTTCAGTGGTGATGCTGAATGCTGCGGGGAGGTGAAGCTGTTCCTCTCACCAGGGTGTGAGTTACAGAAATTCTCCCCTGGCCAGAGCATTTCAGCTTTGTCCACGACCACAGCATTGCTCTCCCCACTTTGGTTCAGAAGGATGGCAGCAGTTTTATGTTCAGCAATGAGGCTCATTCCCAGCTCCATCCAGGACATCCCCAATGCCCAGGGACCAGGCAGGATTCCTGCAGCATTTCATGAGCCCTGCTGCTTTTGGGTACCTCCCTCCTGGATCCAAAAGTCACAACTTCAAGCACTTCCCTGGGATTACAGAAGTAGGTCTACAGTAGTAGACCTGTCTGCAGAGGGAGGCAGAAAAATAGATAAATTAATAAAAACAACCTAAAAAACCCACTCAGTATTTCTGTCACTATGACCCACAACAGGAACAAAAATTGGGACCAACTGACGTTGTCCCAGGAGATAAATCTCCATTTATGTGAGCTTCCAGAGGTCTTGGAGAGATTACAGAAAGTGTGGAGAGGAAATAGTAAAAAGCACGCTCAGGAAACCCTGACGCGGTGTCGCTAAGCCATATGGTCAACATAAAACATTTAATACTTTTGTTTGGATTTGCAATGTGACATTTATATATTTTTATACATTTTATGTGCATGTGTATATATATATATATAAAAGATAAATATAATTTATTTATTTCACATTTTAAACTCCAAAGACGTCAAAGGCAATGTGCAGAGATGAAGAAGGGTGATTTACTGCCAAGGTTTCAGGAGCAGTCCCAGGGGCCCCGTTCACAGTTATAACAACACATTTTATCTCTGCACAAGCAGGAAAAAGGGGGGGCACAGCGAGACGGAGGGACGGAAGTCAGAGCTGGCAGCGAATCAGATGATGCATATTAGGGAGATAATGAGGAGAGATTACACGCTTGGCAACTGCCCTGCGCTGTGCCCTGGGTTTGTAGGGCTCAGGTTCCCCCGGCAGGATTGCTCGCTGCCTCCGGTGGTTCAGTCTGAAAGCTCATCCCGCCAGGAAAAGCTGCTGTGGCCAAGGCACCTCGTGCTTTCTCTCTCTCCCCTTTCAGTTTCGGCGAAACTCTCATCTTCAGGAGAGGATCAGCGCGGGGCCAGCGGAGCGCTTCAGTCCCAGCCCTCCGCAACTTCCGAGGGCTCCGAGTGCTGCACATCCAGCGCTCCAAGTGGGTGGCATGCCCAGCTGCCAAGTTCTCATGTGGAACAGTATCATTGCAAATAGTATCGTTCCAAATTGTATCATTCTAGCACCAGTTTTCTTTTCTTCTTTCTTTCTTTCTTTCTTTCTTTCTTTCTTTCTTTCTTTCTTTCTTTCTTTCTTTCTTTCTTTCTTTCTTTCTTTCTTTCTTTCTTTCTTTCTTTCTTTCTTTCTTTCTTTCTTTCTTTCTTTCTTTCTTTCTTTCTTTCTTTCTTTCTTTCTTTCTTTCTTTCTTTCTTTCTTTCTTTCTTTCTTTCTTTCTTTCTTTCTTTCTTTCTTTTTCTTTCTTTTTCTTTCTTTCTTTCTTTCTTTCTTTCTTTCTTTTTCTCTCTCTTTTTCTTTCTCTCTTTCTCTCTTTCTTTTTATTTCTCTCTTTTCCTTCCTTCCTTCCTTCCTTCCTTCCTTCCTTCCTTCCTTTCCTTCCTTTCCTTCCTTTCTCTCTCTTTCTCTCTCTCTCTTTATCTTTCTTCTTTCTTTCTTTCTTTCTTTCTTTCTTTCTTTCTTTCTTTCTTTCTTTCTTTCTTTCTTTCTTTCTTTCTTTCTTTCTAGGCAAACAGCTGCACATGCAGAGGGGCTCAGCAGGAGCCATCACTATCAGGTAGCTGTGCTGCCTCTAACAGTGCAAATTATCATTTAGGACGGGGTCTTGGCCAACCCAAACCCTTCTTTAAAGGGCCTGGAGGTCCAGTGGAAGATTGGTTCCAGTTCAAAGTGGCTGGCACTAAGAAATTCTTAATTTGACAGCATTGCTTAATAGAAAAGTAAAAATATGACCTGTTCAAAGTTTTTCTACATTTCCATGTTCACCTGAAGGCAAGGTGGCCAAAGCTTCATAAATTACTCAGGTGAGCTCTGAATGTTGCATTTCATCTCTTTCACAGAAGGGTTTGAGATGGAAGGAACCTTAAGGATCTCACAGTTCCATCCCCAGCCATGGGCAGGTCCACCTTCCACTACTCTGGGCTGCTCCAAGCCCTGCCCAGCCTGGCCTGGAACACATCCACAGGTGTGCCATGCACAGCACTGTGCAGTTCTTTGCACAGCAGGTCCCAGCCCCTATAAAACTTCAGAAGCTCCAAAGGAGCAGCACCTGACTCTAAAATAAGCATTTGCTGACTTACCACAGTGACTCACTATTTTCATTCCAGTAAATGGTCACAGCCCTGTTGGGTTTTGCAGATGCTCTCCGGGTTCTTGCAAGCATCACTCTGCCCTTTTGCTTTGGCACTTGGAGGTTTCTTGCAGCAAACCACAGTGCCACGTGCTCAGGAGGGACCAGCTAAACCCAGCATGATAGCAGACCTGTGGTAACTGTGGGAGCAGGCAAAACCTTGTCCCTCCTCCACCCTGAGGTTTGTCCACTTGTCTGCACCAGAACCTTAATTAAGTCAGGTACAGCAGCAGGAGTAAAAGCAATGAACCAGCAACTCCCCTTTGCCACCAAACAATTTCCCAGCACAGAGCAACAAGTGTGGGAAGCAAGAGGAAAAAAAAAGGCAAAACAATTATTTTTAGTAATGATTTTTTTTTAGGTGGTATGACCCCAACTGCCCAAAACAGGAAAGTGATCAACACCAACATCTCCAGCAGCTAAACCTGGGTCTCTCTAATGTATGTGCTAAAGCTTCAGTAGGAGATGCCAAAACCAGAAGATAAATTTATTTGGCCAATGTTGGGAGCAAATATAATTAGGTGAGTGGAATAGGTACTTTTGGACCTGAATTGCACAAAAAAACTATGAAAATGCTCAGGTTTTCACTCAAACGTGCTGAAATGCTTCGCTCAGTAGTTCTAATTTAGATACGGGGCTAATTCTATTTAAACATCTTTTAGAAATGAGAAATAATTCATTTTTTAATTCTCTAGCTGTACAGACTGATGAATGAGTTTTGTCCCAAATACATCCACATCCTCATCTGTTCTGAGCATTAATTCTCAGAAGGAGCTTCAGTAGAGGATTTCTTATCTATGCATTCATCAGCTCGAACTCCCTAGTGAGGTTATTTCTGAAGATTTTAATAAAAAGAGACTTTTGATTCTTGGGGTCATGTTGCAAATTATATCTTCACTAATCTAGCAGAGGTCAAAAAACAAGTTGGAGCCAAAGAACATCTCTGACTCCTTAGCACACGTGTGTCTCAAGGCTTTTAAAAATATACAGTCCTGCTGGTATAAATAGAACATTCTTCTCAAAGGTCAAAAGCTTTCAACGTCCAGGAAAACAACATTTTCTTTCTCTTTGTAATTATTATTCATTTTTTCTCCCCAGAATAAAAGTGCACTAAACTGGGATGGGAGTTGCTCTCAGGAGCGTAATTCCAGCCCATCTATTTTTATACTGTCAGAGAGTTAACATGAGCACCAGTGTCATTTCCTTTGTCAGACACTTCAGCAGGGCAGCACTGAGAACAGCAGCCAGACACTAACACAAGAGGAGAATGAGAGCATAAAAAAGTCAAGAGTGAGAGGAACATTTTTCCACTAAACCCTCTTCAAGAACACGAGCGTGGGAAGGTGCCGTGGCAGGGTAAATCCCGTGCTTGAGGCTGTGATCAGTTCTCTTCCATTAAAAAGGTGCTTGGACATGTAGAAAACTGCTCACGGGAGTTGGGAGAAGTAAAATCTGCTGAGTAACTGCACAAAGACAACAAACTCTGTGAAAAGAAATCCAAGCTGGTAGCTGAGATGTGAGGAGACCAAGGGCTTCTCTGAAAAGGGTTTTTCCACACAATGGGCACGTATTCATTGCCTTCTTGGTTCTCCAGGTGCAGGAACCCCTCTTCCATCTCCAGGACTTGTCCATTTCCTTGGAGATCGATGAAAAGAACAACCTCAGTCAGTTCTCTAATTGGCTTTGCTCGGGAGTGATCTCACACAGCAACTCATGTCTCTACATGCAGGATTTCTCCTTGCTGGTGAGGTGGAACTTTGCACGGAGACAGCTCTGGTGAGGATGGCCCCAGGTGCTGCCTGGAGGGCTGTAGAATGAGCAGGATGATGCATTTGCGTGCTGCACAATCCAGGTTTTATAAAGAAAATTCAGTTCTTCCAGGGATCAGGTCTGCAGACAGCACCTGCACTGTCCAGAGATTGTTTTAGCTTCTACTCTTGAACTGGTTTGTTTTCAAAAAACACTTCATGGATATCTGTCATGGGGTTTGGTTGCAGTTTTTGAATTTGACCTAAAATAAGGGAATCCAAATCAGGCAAGAGATGGATTTTTATGGTTTTTATTTTATTTAATTCTCCTTTTATTTTACCACCACTTCTCTGTCAGGCTAAGCTTGACATGACTGATGAGGGTGGTAGGATCTCTGAAATAAGAACAGCATGTGCACACTCCCAAAAGGGCAGCACCAGGACACCACAGCTTTGCTGAGGGACACCTTACTGCGCTCACCCTTTAGTTTACTTGAGGCTTAAAAATATCTCCTTTGGAGCAGCCTGGCAAGGCTTAACTGTTTTTAGAACCTCAGCTTTTGAGGAGCTGCTCTACAATGTGATAATGTACAAGCTTTCTTCGAGCTTTTCTGTTCCTGTACTGAAGCCAGGAGCTTAAAAGGGTGTTGAGTGGTGCTGAGCCTCTGGAGGGGTCATTCCCCTCACGTGCAGTGCTGGAGTGGTTTTCACTGGCTCAAACCATCCCAGCCTGCTGATGAGCAGGCAGGGGTCAGAGGAAGTTGCTGTGGCCATAGAAACCCATCCTTAGGGGTTTTCCCC
The DNA here is from genome assembly GCA_021534815.1 of Acrocephalus arundinaceus. Classification (NCBI taxonomy): domain Eukaryota; kingdom Metazoa; phylum Chordata; class Aves; order Passeriformes; family Sylviidae; genus Acrocephalus; species Acrocephalus arundinaceus. Next base: position 2,116,360 of record JAJEOU010002598.1, read on the forward strand.
ATTTCAGCCATTTTTTCCAACCTCCTGATCAACCCTCCCCCAGCTGCACTGCCCACCACCACCACGAGTGCTTTGGAAGGGCAGCAGCAGTGCAAGGACTGCATTTGGGGAGTTCTCCTGGCAGGGCCCCTGGCAATGTGTGCCACGTGTGAATTTTACCAGTCCCAAGAGCAGAGTTCATTATTCATACACACACCACCTCCTCTCACATGCTCAGACAACTTCCCCCAAAAGCACTCTCAGCTTTACACAACCTCAGCAGCTCGGTTGTTTCACTAAAGTTAACACCCAAGGGCACTATGAATGTTTCACCTCGAACATCAGGGAAGTGTGAAAGTGAGGTGCTTTTCCCAACCCTCCTCCTGCAGAAATTCCCCCCTGGCCAGCCCCTCCAGTGAAAAACGATCTCAGCTGGCCAAGGGCATGGCTCCCAGGCTTAGAGATGGTCCCTGGGCTGGAGGCAGCAGTATCCATCCCCAGCATTGCTTCTGCCAAGGCTCACCTCAGGGAAGCCTTTCCCAAGCACATTCTGGCACTGGCACAACAGCCATGGCAGCTGTGCCACCACCAGTGCCACCAGGCGTGGCAGAGGAAGGACTGGCACCTGCCTGCTGAGAGCCTCAGGAAGCAAAAGCCATGAGCAGCCCCTCTGTACAGGTGTAGGGGTGAGGGAAAAACAAGACAGAGCTCAAAAGGACCTGCCAGAGCAAAGGCAGGTTTTCTGCCAGAGCAAAGGCAGGTTTTCTGCCAGAGCAAAGCCAGATTTTCTGCCAGAGCAAAGGCAGGTTTTCTGCCAGAGCAAAGCCAAACCTGCCAGAACAAAGCCAAACTTTCTGCCAGAGCAAAGCCAGACTTTCTGCCAGAGCAAAGCCAGATTTTCTGCCAGAGCAAAGCCAGATTTTCTGCCAGAGCAAAGCCAAACCTTCTGCCAGAGCAAAGCCAGATTTTCTGCCAGAGCAAAGCCAGATTTTCTGCCAGAACAAAGCCAGATTTTCTGCCAGAGCAAAGCCAAACCTTCTGCCAGAACAAAGCCAGATTTTCTGCCAGACCAAAGCCAAACCTTCTGCCAGAACAAAGCCAGATTTTCTGCCAGACCAAAGCCAAACCTTCTGCCAGAACAAAGCCAGATTTTCTGCCAGAGCAAAGCCAGATTTTCTGCCAGACCAAAGCCAAACCTTCTGCCAGAACAAAGCCAGATTTTCTGCCAGAGCAAAGCCAGACTTTCTGCCAGAGCAAAGCCAGACTTTCTGCCAGAATATCCCCATAAGCAACTCAGCACATCCCAGAGGACAAGTTTCAGTCTAAGGACAGGGTGAATCTCACCTGGGGGTTCTGCCCCTGTGCTCAGGTGAGACCCCACCTGCAGAGCTGCCCCAGCCCTGGGACCCAGCACAGCAAGGCCCTGGAGCTGCAGGAGAGAGTCCAGAGGAGGTTCCAGGATGATCAGAGGGATGGAGCAGCCCTGCTGGGAGGAAAGGCTGGGAGAGCTGGGATTGTGCAGCCTGCAAAGGGAAGGCTTTGGGGTGACCAAATTGCGACCTTGCAGCATCTGAAGGGAGCCTACAGGAAAGATGGAGAGAGACTCTGCAAGGGCCTGGAGTGACAGGACAAGGGGAATGGCTTCAAACTGACAGAGACGAGGTTTAGGTTAGATGTCAGGAAAAAAATATTTAATGGGAGGGTGGGGAGCCCTCATCCCTGCCCCATCCCTGGAAGTGTCCAAGGCCAGGCTGGACAAGGCTCAGAGCAGCCTGGGACAGTGGAAGGTGTCCCTGCCCATGGCAGGGAGTGGAACAAGGTGATCTTTAAGTCCCTTCCAACCCAAACCCTTCTGGGATTCCGTGACAGTGGTGTCCATCCCCCACCACCCACAAACAGCCTTGACTCTTTCCAAATCTTATTTGTCTCCTCTGCTCAGCACTGACAGCACCCAGGGCAGCACCATGGCACCCAGCTCACAAGGGTGTGTGGTACTGTGACATGGAGTCAGATAAAATCAGAATTAATCCCTCCTTGAGACTTAAATATCTATAGCGTTTTCTCTACCAAAAGACTGCCAAAACCACAGTCTCTCTCTGGCATTATATCCCTTTCAGTAGCCTGGCCTTTCTGTGTGAGTGAAAAAAAAGAAAATCAAAGTCCACCTTTCCCCCCATTTCCAAGCAGCAAGTCCAACAGGAGATCAAAGCACACAGTAATTTAGCCCGTGGAATAATAAAAGTCAATGAGAACAGTGTGCTGCTGACAGGGGAGTTGTGCCGTGCCACAGTGGGGAGGAAGGCTCAGGCAAGCCAGGAGTTCTTCCCTGGAGCTGAAGAGACCAAACAGAGCAGGGACAGAGGGAGCTCTTGTTTGAAAAAGTTCTAATTTTTTAAAAGGGCCCATGGATTAAACCACAAAGGCAGCAGTATGAATATTTATGGGGCCAAAATCAGCAATCCCATACCTCATTAAATTTTCCACTGGCTTTAATAGGAGCTTTGCCCTCTTTTTTGTAGAACCCCCTTACCACCATGCCATTCCCAACTGTGCAGTGTGGTTGTCTTCTCCACTGCATGGACACTGGGCTTTGCATCTGGAGCAGCTTCAACTTTTTGTGCACATCAATTCTCCTTTTTGAGCTTCCCTCAGACACAGCTTGGGTAGGTGGGAAGAGACTTTGGAATCTCCAGATGGAGAGCAAGAGGAAAACAGAGTGCACTGGAGAAGGTGGCAGGTCCTTCTTCTGTTTGCTTAGAAAAATTCAGTTTGTTCCTAACTGGGAACAATTGGCCATCACCCAAAATGCAATGAAATAAAATAGCTACATAAACACAAACCCTCCCACCATCAAATGGAAAAGCAAACCAACTGCAGGACAGAGTTAAAAATAGCTTCCCAGTTGGCCAAGATGACAGCCCAGTCCCCACCTCCAGCAGAGGAATCCTCTCATGCTCATTCCACATGGACTTCTCATCTGGCAGAGGAGGGAAGGAAGTGACAGCTGCACAGCTGCCAGCTAAGGGCTAATGGGTTAATGACCCACCTTTAATATCACACATGGAAAAAAAAGCAGCAAAGTTTTCCTTGGCCTGCCACACATCCCAGGAGATTTGCTGCTGCATCCCTTTCCTTCCTGCTCCAACCTCCGCCGCGCCAAGCCCGCGGTGAATGGAGCGAGCTGAACCACAGCCCCTGGCCAGAGGAAATCATTGATCCAGTGCTCATCAGCACACATTCCTCAGGCTGCAGAAACAGCTGGGGCTTTCCAAGGCCACTCTGGGAGTCCTCCCAGCAAGTCCCAGCCCAGCAAGGGCTGGTGTGAGAGTTCTCTGCTGCCACAAAGTGATCTGGTGGGCTGGAGAACCCTGGAGAGCCAAAACAACCTCTGCACCTGTGCTGCAAGAGGAGCCCAGCCCACTTCCCTCCTCCTGATGGAAGGGTGGAAGCTGGAACACCCAAACAAAACAAAAGCCAAGTTTGGGTCTGACCTTATGAATTGGACAAAGTTGTCTCCTGTTCCTCCTCACAGGAGGAGAAGGTTCTCAGCACAGCTCCTGAGACACACAATGATCAAGGTTCCTGCTTTTGGATTCAGCAGAGGAAACAACCAGCCCAAAGCTGAGCCAGCCAGACTCAAGCCAACCTTCTACTGAGGTTAGCAAACATCAAGCTAACATCCTTTTTTTGTCGTGCTTTGTTTCAGCATTTTGTTGGCTTTGGCAGGTGCCTGAAGCCATAATGCTGCAAGAGAAGCTGATCTCTTCATGCTCCATTCTGGCAAAACCAAGGAGCAGCGGAAACCTCCTACAAGTTTGCTTCTAATTTTGTGCAGTTTCCAGATTTCGGTCTGGACCAAGAGCTTCTAATGAGTTTGGATAAACTCTGGATAATCCTTTGAACTCTCAAATGTCTCAGGAAAACAGAATCAAATATACTGGGACTTGGAAAGATGCTTCAGAGTTCAGTGCTCCTGGATCAGCACAAATATAAGAGATCCAATAACCATGGCATGCCCATGACTTTCATTGAAATTGAAAAAATAATTAAGAAAAGAAATAGAGAAAGAAAAAACTTTCTCTATTTTTACACACATTGTTACTAAATTTATGGGAAAGAAAGGCAATCCCAATTCTCTCATTATATACCAGCCTAAACCTGCAGGGGATTCACCAAGGCACAACAGAAAAGTCAAAACAGATTTATCTATCCAGCTTAAGGAAGGGAAAGGATGAATGACAGCTCCTTTCTTAAAAGGGAAAGAAAAGAAACATTAACTCCTGGTGTTAAAATGCTGTAAAACTGGCTTTTGACTCAGCACAGCATAATGCTGCTTGTAAATGGGGTAATTGGTTTGTGTGAGGTCATGAAATGAAGCATGCCTGTTCCTGCCCATCCCCTGAAGCACAGCCAGCTGCAGGAGAGCACAATACTTGCACAGCACAGGTGAGGGTGAAAAGACTCAGGTATCATGCAACCCATTCATCAGGCATAAAATATATTAATAAATTTAAGTGTGTGAAGAGCTAAGTAAGAGTTTGAAACTCCTTAGCCCTGGAGGTGACACTGTGCTTTGTAATCCGTCCCTCTTCAGCAGTGCAGAGATCAGCAAGTGCACACAGTCCCCTTCTGCTTTGCCACCCTCCTGGGTCAGAACTGAGCGTGCAGGGAGCATCCTGCGCTGGAAGTGACACAAGCAGATGTTGGAGGGGTGGCAAAGCACTGAGAATGAAGCACACAATGTGGTTTCAACAGCCAGACACCGGCTGAGCTGCTGGAATCCCTTCTGTTTATGTTTCCAGACATCTCCATCAAGCGGGGGGTAATTAAACGCTACAGCAATTGGGTGATAGAATGATTTATTTTCAAAGCACCCTCACAGCCTGGGGCTTTGGGAGGCACATGGAGATATGAATGTTTCTCCAAAGAGGAAAGAGAGCAGAGCACTCCATGAAACCCCAGCTGAGGGCAGGCAGAGGTAAAGGAAGGAGGAGTGAGCACCAGGCCTGCATGGAAAAGTGATGCAGCTCCTTATTTCACTGTCAGCTCAGGCTCTTTAATCTCTGCAGGGTTTGTTTATGGTTCAGAGAGAAGAAGGGAGTGGAGCCAAAAAATGTGAAAAGAAAATAAAATCATGTATTTGAATATGAAATGTCCCGCTTGGAAAGCAAAGTCCAGCACACAGAGAAGGAATCACAGAGACCACGACCATGGATCAGTGGACAAAAATGAAAGAGCCAAACCAAGACAGAAGAACCTGCCCAGGGTCACCATGGCAGGTCTGGGGTAGAGATGAGAGAGGTTTTTCCAAGCTTCTGTCTATTTATCAGCTGCACTTCCCCAAAAATTATTATTCCCTGGGTTCCCTGGTTTTAAGAGAGAAGAGAGCAAGGGGAAACATGGAAGTGCTCGATCATAAGGGAGCTGTGACAAGTGACAAAGGATTTATTCCAAAAGGGACAAACATCAGGGGCAAAGGCTGCAGGGATGACTGCAAGGGTGACAAAAGTGGAATGTTGAAAAAGGCATTTCTACCTCCACAGTGTTGAAAAGCAAAGGTCCAAAACATGAATGACATGGGACATTTGGCTTCAAGAACTGTCCAGTCCCTGGAATTCTATTTTGGTCTTGCTTGTCCTGAACCCCTTCCCAATAAAATCATGGAAGAAGGAAAGAGAGAGCAGCCTGACCATTTGAAATACACAGAGCACCAGAGGCATCTTGTCCTGCCATAAAGGTCAGGAGAGCAGATCCTTGAAGCCAAGGACCATGGGAATTCAGCTTTACATCCAGTCCCGCTTCAGTCCGTTTATTTTACATGTTTATTTAACATCTACATGAATCAAGGCAATATTATTTAGTGAAAAAAAAAAAAAAAAAAAGGAAAAAAAGAAAACTTGGCTTCACTTATTCAAACATTTGGACAAGGAAGGAAGAAAGCCCAGCTCAGGACTTGGCTGGGTGGAAGAATAGGAATATGCAGTTATTACCCTGTTGTCAGTGGTTCAAAACCAGCCCGATTGGAGGAACTGAGGTAATTTTTATCTGGCAACTGTTGGAGGAACCTCCCTAAAAAAGTCATGGCCTCAGCTCAGATCCAAGCAGATAAGAGTCCTACAAGGGCAGGGAGCAGGACAATGCCTTAATTTTTCCTGGAGAACAAGAGGAACTGTGGACTTTCTGTAGGATTGAGTGTCCCGGTGAGAAGGTGTTCACACAGCTCTTACAGTGCCCATTCCAGACTAAAACAAAAGTCAGACCTGCACTGAACACATCCAGTCCCACCAAGCTCTTACCTTCCTGGCAGCCCCCAAAACACGTCAGTGCCCAGAATAACAAACACCCAGGGCAAAGGCTGGTCAGGGAAACACTGCTAAAAGCTGGAGAATAATACAGCACCACGAGGTCATAAACTAGAGCTGCCAAGGCATTAAAACAAGCAATGGTTGTTATTCTCCCCACTCCCCTCCTCTCCTGAGAATAACATTAAACACCCAGGCAGCTGCAGAAGCCATATTTTTCTAGGCAATTCCCAAAGCTGCTACCATGTCTTGCCTTTAAATCAAGGCTGGATGGGTTTTTGGAAGATGTGCTTTTGTCAGATGCAAGTTATTGGGTTCAATAAGGGTTGGAATTCTCTGGCCTGTGCTATACAGGAGGTCACAGCCTGGATGATTTAAAGTCTCTTTTGGTTCCAAAATCTATGGAAAGAGCCACGAAGCCTCCTGAGCTAGAAATAAAAGAATAAACAGCGGCAAATAATAAAATTGTCAAATACAGACAGCACAGCCTTCACCCACAGAATAGCCATGAGCAAAATGAAGGCTCTTTGGCCCTGTTCATTAATCACAAGGATTCAAATTCATTACTGAGGTCTTTTATCCCACTTTCCAAATGAAACAAGATTTACAGAGTCACACTCACTCTGTCCTCTCCAGCGTTCGGGCCTATCATCCATGTCCAACAAGGCCTGCAGGTCTGGGATATTAACTGACTTCACTTTTGGCAAAAGAAAGTAAGTGGGTAGAAGGAAAGAGAGCTCGATTGATATCCCCAGTGAAAGAAAGGCAGTAGCATAAAAATCAATCCTTTGCACACCAGGAAAAACCTCTTGGAGCAGGGGAAGGGGTGAGACCCCCCCACCCTGGGGAGGGAAAACCTCTGGTCAGGATTGTCACACCCGAGGAACCTACCCCAGCAACATTTCTTATTGGTCTGGGTTTTCTGACTTCTGAGGACAACAGAGCTCATGCTGTAGCTTTAATACAATTAATAAAACTTGAACGAGCCACTAGACACCAATCAATGGTAAGCTGAGCTCTAGGAGTTTCAGAACTCACAAATTACTTTTATTTATGGCTAATAAGCCACAGCACGGATGGCAGAGCTTCAAAGCAGTTCACAAGCCCCTCCATCACACAGCCTGTGGTGTGGATACCACTGGGAGTGTGGATGGGCTGGGGCCAGAGCCCCTGCAGCCCCCTGTGCACGCACTCCTAATGAGCAACAGAGCTTTCTGCAGGGTTTATGTAGTCTCCATCAAGACAGGACCTAATTTAACAGTTTATTCTCTCCGTTTTCTCCTGGGGAGCAGACCAGGGGGAGTAAAAACCACCCCAGCTCCATTTAGAGCTTCCCATGTGTTGGTTATTGTTCTGGTTTTACTCTCGTTGCTCGGGCACCCTGTGCAGGAGGCAGAATGTAAAGAATTCCTGCAATGACCTCATCCTCTGGTTGGCAGGCACTGCTCAGGCTGTGTCCTCGGGTGGAATTCATCATGAACTTTTGCTTGTGTCCTTGTATATGCAACACCAGTGACATCAGCCTAGCTGTGGGAGCAGTGGCTGCTCACAAGCACTGGTTACAGAGTTCTGAGAAAGCCAAACGTTGATTTATATCAAATACTATATAAATTTCACCCCCCAGCACTGTGCCATTTAACACTAGACTTAAAATATGTTTTTATTTCATATAAAATCAGATATATTTGTTGTAGCTTCGTCGTTTTTAATCAGGATGACACCCAAGTGCATAAAGATTATTCTACATGCCTGGATTCATCACTACCTTGACTAGACACCCCAAAGAAATCAAAGGATTACCTGCATCTTTCTGGCATAAATCCAGAGTGAACTTTGGGAACCTGGATGGTAACAGAACATTATTTTGGTTACATCTTCCACTGCAACCCAAGGCACCTTGCCACTGTAGCTTGGCAAAGTGCAGCTCAGCAAAGCCATTTCAGCTGTAGGTCACTCCTGTGTTTAACTTTATCTCAATTTCAATCTGTCCTCGTACCTTTGTTGTACAAAATTTGGCCTGGACATAGAAGTTCCAAACAAAGCTCTGTGGAGTGCATTTACAAGTGAAGAATGAAAATCTGACCAAAGCCGTGTGTCCTGATGACTCCAAGCAGGACTCAAGGCCCCTCTGCAGCCCCCAGGCAGAGCGAGGTCCCGTGGGCTGGCACATGCTGGGCAGAGCACTCCACTCATCAGGGAACCAGGGCTGGGGTTCAAATTAGAAAACAGCAAGAAACTTTCAAGCCAAGAACAACAATACAGCTGGAAACAGTGCAGTGCTTCACACTGAACAAACATGAGATAATTCAGCAGAGCACTGACTCCAGCTCCTTCCCGAGATAGCGCTGGCGGCACCTCTGAGCACAGCAGACAGAAGCAGCAAAGGGGAGGGTAGGTGAGGCATGGAGGGGGAAATTCAACCCAAATAGCTTTTTAGAGTGAATTAGACTAAACCAAAACAAGGACAGAGGGTTTAGATCTCCCGTTGAGCTTTGCTGCTGACTGCAGACACAGCGCACTTAACCCAAAGGATGTTGGCACAAGACAGGCACTGGAATAATGTGAGTAAAAAAAAGACAGAGATGTATAAAGACACACACACTGCCCTGTCTCACTGTGCCAGGCTGCCAGCCACACCTATCCTTCAGGAAAAGAGCAGCTCAGCAAAGTCATTTCAGCTTGCTGTAGGTCACTCCTGTGTTTATCTCAATTTCAATCTGTCCTCATACCTTTGTTGTACAAAATTTGGCCTGGATATAGGAGGATTCCAAACAAAGCTCTGTGGAGCGCATTTACAAGTGAAGAATGAAAAGCAAACAGAGCTGCCAGTGGTTTCCAGTGTCACAACCCCTGCCCTTTCCTAGCAGCACTCAGAGGAGGAGCAGGAGGCATCAGAAACCTTTGGAGATGGCCCATTCCTTGCTAAATTTCTTTTTACCAGTTCTAATGTCCCTGTAAGGATCAGGCAGCTTGGATGCTTATCCTAAACACATCTCAAGGTTTCTATGTCCACCCAGTGGCAATTCCAATGGGATTGCAGCTGAGTTGTTACCAGTGTGGGTTACTTTTCCATGCTCCGTGCTGCCTGTGCCACCTCCTCTCTGTCACAAGACCCTTCAGGCACCTCAGGGACAAGTCCCTTACTGCAGGGCTCATATTTGTGCTTACTGAAAACAAAATGTTATGAAAAGAGTAAAACCTCTATTTTTTCCCTACTTGGGATTTTTTTTCTTCTCTAACGAGTCCTTTATTATTTCACCAAATCACCCATATCTCTTTACAAGTAAATACAAGCTGTCCCTTCGTGAGGGGGTGGGGGAAGAGAGGACACTGTTTTCCCTCTGCAGTATCAGTTTTCAGTGTGACACACAGTTCACTGTGAAAGCAAACAGCCCTAATGAGAGAGGCTGTGCAGTTGCTGCTCCCTGTGTCAGCTACTCTGCCCCTCAGCAGGGTCAGTGCCAAGGAAATGGGGAGCAGGACATGTCCCACATCTCTTGCAGCTCCCTCCTCGCTGGGGGACAGTGCCTGTGCCAAACCTGCTGAGACTCCAGCCGAGCTGGGGTCACTGCACCCTCTGCTGTGTTTATGCCACATCAAAGGGTTGAGAAATGCTGCTGCCTGACTTTGCATCCAAGAGTGGTGGAGTGCCAGGAACACAGAGAAAGCTGCTTTCTAACTTGAGATGCTGTTTGGATGGGAGGACAAGCCTTGGGCATTTCATGAAGTACCTCAGGCTGGGTTCAGGTGTCCCTACACTGAGGGGTCAGCATGTCCTAAGGAAGGTGTAATGTTGGAACTCTGGAGGCTGAAAATTTCAGGCTTTCTGCTCTAAAAGGTGCTGACCCCCAAGCAAGCACTGCTTTTGACTTGAGACCTTGGGACAAAATTGAGTGATGGCACTGGGGTTGTGTGTGTGTGGTTTGAACAGTATTGTGTGATCTCACAGGGTGAAAAACTTAGATATAAGATTTTAGTATATAGTAATGTATGAGGCAATATAGAGGATTTAAGGTGTTGTCTAAGTCCTTCTTCTTCACCTTCTTCTTCCCTCTTCTTCATGGGTTTGGGTGGTTTTCTGTAACTGGTTGATGGAGTCTGCATTGCAGACTTCAAGTAGTTAGTTATTGGGTTCAAAGTAAAAATAATTCAGGTGGCATTCATAATGGACAGATTGTCCTTGAAAAGACCTTGTAGAGATAGAGAGGTGCTCCATTTTACCTCCATTTTCTAACTTGCTAATTAGAGCTCACAACCCATGAGGCTGTGCTATAGATAAGAATTAATAAACACTGAGTCTGAACACAAAACTGTGTCTCTGTGTATTAATCCCAGCTCTAACATGAAGAAAAGATGAAAACCCACAGTGTAAGAGTAGCAGCCTTAAAGAACTCCATCCACAGAGCTGGGCAAGCACGCTCTGCAGTCATTTGGAGCATCACTAACCCCACTGAGTCGTGGCATCTGCATCCCACAGATCATGCTGGGCACTGCAGCGCTTTCCCAAAGATTTCTTTCCCTGCTCACCAGACACAGGCTGAGCAGCATCTCCACAAGCTGCTGGAGGCAGACACCCAAGGCAGATCCTGCTCCCAAGGGGTGAGCAGTATGGTTCTGCCTCCAGGACCCCCCAGCCCAGGGTCCTGGAAGGGGGCGGAGGTGTCCATCACCCCCCTTCCCTCTCAGCTGGAGGATCAGAGTTCCTCCTGTCTGTTTGCTCACATGTGCCTTTTCTCAGGATGCATTTTTCTTTTCACTTTTGACCAACAACCACCATTTTAATTGGCCTCCAGCTCCATCACAATTATATCCTTATATATCCTTGCCTTTTATCTGCCTATCAGAGAGCTGTCTGCCAGATTTAGGACACCCCACAAAGCTGCTCCTCAGGCTTTGAGTGTCCCCATTGACTCGGGACAGGATGTCAGGCTGTGGAAACCACCATCAGATCCTCATTCTTCACTCAGCTTTAATTTACTCCTGACACCAGGAGTCCCAAGCTTCTCCCCTGTGCCTTCACTGTGGTCTGCAGCCACCAGAGCAGCTCAGCACCAGGGGCTGGGGGTGGATGACACCCAGGGAGCGTTGCCATGGGCACAGACAGTTGTCCCCCAGGGTTCCCATGGCACCAGGCCAGACATGCAGTGGTGATGAGAGGGAAGAATACACACCAGCCAAGCTGTTTGTAGCCCATCTAAGCATCTCACAAGTTAAACATTTCATTTTTCTTCCCCCTGCTCCCAGCACCCATCCAGCTCAGGGGAGCCCCTACCCACCAGGGCAGCACTCACAGTGCACAAAAGGTTAAATAATTGTCCTGCCTGACCTGGAGACAAAAATAAAATTCAGCACAGGTGCTCAAGCATGGCCAAGGGCAGAATTTGGCTCCATTGAGCTGCCTGTTGGCTGGCTTTCATTTTGCAGCTCTTGGCATGAAATCCTCATCGTGGCCCTTGGTGCAGGCAGGGGTAGGGCAAGGATCTGTGCCCAGGGCTGGGGAGCAGCAGGACCCTCAGAAACCCATGGGGGAATTTCTCCAAGCCTGGGAAGCACAGAGCACAGGAGAGCACTCAGGAGGCATGGGAGGAGGATTTCTCTGGACCATGGGAAGGATTGGCAATGGAGACTCATCCCTCTGGCCAGGGACAAGCATGGATGTCCTGTCACCCTCTCCTTTGCAGGCTGACTGGGACAGAACAGGTCATTTTTCCAGTCTGGGGTGATTCCCAAAGGTGCAGAAGTTTCACCCAGCCCATCTCCACGTGCCACAGGAAGGTTCCCTCGGCTGTGCCTGCAGATCACTGATCACCCTGCCAGAGATGAGGCTGCACCAGCTGCCAGCACTCAAATTCTGCAGCATTTTAAAGCCACTCTGATGTCCCATTCTGCTGGTGATGTCAGCCTAAAGATATTTCAGCAGAGGAGGGGGGAAATAGCCCCCTCACCAGAAGCTTATGGTGTGGTAAAATCCAAGATAAACTTTGCATGCTAATTAAGCATCTTCCTTCTTTAAACTGATCCCTTCCTTCTCCAGGCCCTCAAACTCCTCAAACTCCTATCACCCATCAGATCTCCCCACAAGCAGAGGAAATCAGCAGCTAGCCAGTCTGCTGGACATGGTGCTGAGAGCAAGAGGAATTAGTCTCCATAGTACATGAAAAGAATTAGGACTATTTAATCTCCTTTCCCCCTTATCAGTGGTCTCAAATATCCCTTTGAGAGGGGGAACAGCAATGGAAATTCCTGCAAATCTTGCCTGCAGTTAAGGAATTGACAAGATTTTTCAGCTTTTTTTTCTCTGTGTGTTTGAAAAATTGCTACATAAAGGAAACAATCTTTGGGGCACATATAACTCACAATAGGCTGAAACATTATCTTAAACTATTCGTCTGCTTCCTGCTTAAGTAAGCATATTAGGAATGTGTGTATATATTTCTTGGGCAGCTTAAAAATAAAAAGAAGAGGTATATAGTCTGTCCTGCTTTTGAGGAGCATGTTGTTTATGTTGTTATAAGCACAGGTCATATTTATAGCTGAACACTGTGAAAGTGCAGTCAGGCTGGAAAACATTTGTTAGGTTTAATGATCTTTTATTTAACTGGTGCAGAAAAATGCATCCCTTTGGATTGATTCATGGCATGAATTGTATAGAAACCTTCTTCCTTGAGAAAAGAAAAAACCTCAAAAGGTCAATCTGACATTTCAGCTTTCTCAAACATCCAGCAGAGAGATGTTCACAGAGCAAAATTCCCAGCCTGACAAGCTGGATGGGGTTAGGGCAGGGAAAGGATAAACCACAGCCAGAGATTCATTTCAGGACATAAAGCAGAGCCATTCAAATCACCTGGACTGGAAGGGACCCATCCAGCAGCCCCACTGCACAGCCTGTGAAATGCACCACACTTCTCAAAGCATCCTGAGGCTCCACAGCCTGCAAGAAAGGGACTTACACTTCCTTTTGCTGTGTGGCATCTCCCCCATTCTAAGAACAAACTAATCCAGGCCCAGCCTGCCTCTCTGGCTCAACCACAGAGTCAAAACCAGGGCTGAGAGGAGCTTTTCTCAGCTCCCAGCTGCTTGAGCTGGCTGCAGCATCTCCTGCTGCAGAGAAGCAACTCCTCTCCCCTGGGTCAGAGGGTCACTGGGGTTTGCAGTTTGCACCTCTCACCTCGCCAAGGTGTTGCATCTCTGCACTGCTGCAGAAGCAGCTCAAGCCTGGGCCAGCCCTCCCCGAGCAGGGCAGTAAAAGTTACAAAAGCCATTGATGAAGCTGATCTCTCCATTACCCACTACAGGCTCTGGGCTGGGGGAAGTCAGGACAGCAAGAATTGCTTCACACTGGCCACATTCTAGGAAAATCTCAACATTTCTGATACTGGGCAAGTCACAAGTTCAAGCAGCAAGTAAACAAAACATAAAAACCAAAACAAAGCCCTAAGCTGCTTTGTCCTTATCTGCCTGAATTCTCCCTTTTATCCCACCGCTCCAGGAGAAGCGATCCTACAGGCAAAGGAAAGTTATTCCACGGTGCCAGTTTCACCACCAGCACCACTCTGGCCCTCCCCACAGAGACAGCTTTCACATGGATTAAACTGCATTTTTGAAAATCAGGACCCTCTCTCAGAGGGCTCCTGCCCAGGCCTGGCTGCTCTCAAGCCAAGTAAACTCAATTACTGCAGTTAAACCTCTGCTGTGGTAGTTCTCTGCAAATTGCATCAGCTTCTGTTTTCAAGGCATCTAAGAAACAGATGAATGCATTAAAATTCATCAGTCTTTCCACGAAGAGCTTTATTTACCCTGACCAGGCAAGGTGCAGAGAGCTCTCTGTGCTGCCCACAGTGTGGTTGGGGCAGTGGAACATTTTGGTTGGAAACTCCTTTAGTTTTTACAAAAACCAGATTTGCAGTGGAGGAGCTGTTTGCTCATTGTCTGCTGTGTGTCCTAAACCTTATTTTGGATCCATTTTTCATAGTCTGGGGGTGAAGACACTTTTTCTGTGGTAGATAACAGAGAAATCCCAAAGGGGAGCTCCATGGAACACCAGGTAATGGCACTGTGAAAATATGGTCAGGATGAATTTTTGCTGCCTGCACAGCAGCATCCAGCCATGGCCAGTGAAAGAAAAACCAGGAGGTTATAGCAGTGCCACTGAGCCTGGTGGGACAATTATGGATTTGTCCTTTAGAATGAAAGAAGGAAATCAGTTTGGACTGAGGCAAAGCCCAGAAAGCACAGCGGGGAGATTTAATGAGAGTTTAATCACCACTTTTAATGGGATTTGCTGCAGGTCCTGCAGGGCAGAGGAATCATAGAATCATGGAATCATTAAGGCTGGAAAAGACCCTTAAGATCATCAAGTCCAACCACTGACCCAATACTGCCAGGCCCACAACTGAACCATGTCCCCAAGTGCCACATCTACTCCACTTTTAAATCCCTCCAGGGATAATGACTCCACCACTTCCCTGGGCAGTTTTTCCAGTGCTTGACAGCTCTTCCATGAAGAAATTTTTCCTAACATCAAATTTAAACTCCTTCTGTCACTTTTTACCCAAGAAAAGCAACAAATGGAGTTCCCTGCCCATCACTCTGAGTTATCACTGCAGGACTCACTGTCCAGCCTCAGGTCCCCTGCATTTTCATGCCTCAGTGACCACCTGGATGTGGTGACCATTTCTAGGTGACCATTTCCAGGTGACCATTTCCAGGTGACCATTTCAAGCTTAGGACAGCTTGAAAGGACCTATGAGGGGAGAGGTGTTTTATAAATCAAAATGGTCATTGTTTTTCTCCATGAAAAATTAACAAATTTCACCACTAGAGGATCAGCTTTGCCAATGGTTGTTGTGACCTTTGCTCCTTCTTTGAGCAGTTTTTTTCCTGAAGAAGGAGCTGCCAGGCCAATTCAGAGGGATTGCTCCTTCCAAAGGTGGAAAATGCCGGGCATTGTGTCCAGCCTGTGTTTGAAGTGGGAAAAAAGCAACTTTGAATAAGCTTTTGATGGGGCCCATGGCTCTGCTTGACCATAATGTCAGCTTGTAATTAGCAACAGATACCACTTCTGTCACTCCCGATGTTATCATCAGCCGTCTTGCGTTTCAAAGTGAGGAGAGGCATGTAAATTATGGGCAATTTGGTCTCTGAAATGGATTTTATGGGTTTTTTTTTTTCTGCTGGGCGACCAGGGAAGCCTGGAGGTTTTACAGAGAGAGTTGTTGAGCCAACAGAGAGGAGCAGGAGGAAAGCAATGAGTGTTACAGATCCCTGGAGGAAACACATCCATGCCAGCTCCTCGGTGAAGGCAGAGCTGAGTGGTGGCTCTCACAGGGGCTGTGTGTTTGTTTTGAGGAAGGAGGAGAGAAGGTTTGGAAGGAGCCACTGTCCTGCCTCTGGAATGGGGTCTCTGCAGGGCTCCATTCATACATCAGTGTGGAGAGCTGGGTGGGAAGAGGGTGGTTTGTTCCTGGGCAGCCAATGCAGGTTTATTTCTGCTCAGCTTATTGAAGGTGTTCAGCTCACTAAGGCTTAGCTGGCCTGAGAATAACTGAGGCAATCCTTTCCCCTCCTTGATAGAAAATGTTGCCTTCAATTAAAATTCAGTTTTCAGAGTGAAGGAAAGGCTTGTGTTCCCAAAACAGGTTTGAATTTTTGTAAGAAAAACAAAACCCCCCAACTCAGGCAATTTCCAGTTTTGACTGAAAGCAATTCTAACTTTTGTTAGAAAAAAGAGAGCAAAATTTTTTTGCTTCTCTTTTGGGGTGGGGTGGAGCAAGTGAAGTTGTCTCTTGCAGCAAGTCCAGTGAGTTTGCCAGATCCCCTGGCACTGCTCTGCAGCTTCACAGATCCCCCTGCCAGAGCAGTGGCCCAGTATTTGATTTCATCTGCTGCTGTACCAATTACCAAGTGTCCTGTTTCTCCCCTGCTCTGGCCTTCTGCAGAAGGACTCACACCAGAGCTGCTCTTCACAAGAGCTCTCCAGGAAATGGGCTAAAACAGAATTTGGCTCCACATTGACTCTGTGATGTCAAGTTCTCCCCTTTTATTTGCTGGAGGAATTCAAGCATCACTCCACTGCTCCAATCTTTCTATCTACCACTGGCAAATAGCACAGCCAAGGAGGTTATCTGCCCCAAACAGAAATAGCTTATGTTTAGAAAAGAATTAAAATTTGTTCCCTTTAGAGTTACAACCACATCCTCAAAGCTGTTAACCTGAAAGTGAACTTCAGATAATAAAACTCTAACCTCACCCCTGCAGAAGAGCCAGCAGTCGGGAGCTACCTTGTGTGCTCTCCCCCGCTATCTGCCCCATCGATTGCCTGATAGCACAGCTTGTTTTCTTTTTTTCCAAGGGAAGACAGCTACTAAATCTAGGCTCCCCATCCCTCTCAGCACTCTTGGGCTTCTCCACAGCTGCAACGCTTTTCCATCGTCCCTGCTCTCAGTTAAATAAACATTATGACACATACTGATTGCTTTAACAAACTTCACTGTTCCACGTCCCCGGCAAAGCACGGTTATCTTTTTACAGGGAACATTCCTTTCCTGTTGCTATGCCTACTTCAGCACCATCCAGCACGATAGCCAAGGCTGCTGCACAAACCCACAATTTCCAACTGCTCCATTTTTTTGCTCGTCTTGAAATAGCTCAGGAGGGGCGTGGGGCCAGACCGCCGGCAGATGTGAGCTGTCAGAGCTGCTCTGCCACAGCTCAGCCCAGCAAGGACCCAGCCACGCTCTTGGAGGCTGAATGTTGCCTTCTGAAAGTGCCTCAGAGCTAAAAATGTCTTGGTGGAGTGAGGTGGGAGAAGGAAAAGAGGGGCGTAGTCAGAAATATTCTCCCAGCACAGCAGGGGAAGGTTGGTTTTGTCCTCCCCGTAAGGCTGCACTCAATGTTCTGTAATTTGCAACTAAATTGCAGAATCCAGAAATATTTCTGGCAAATGGTGTTTCACAACCATTCATCATCATCGTGCACAATTTCCTTTGCATGACAACCTGTGTTTTAAACTCACAAAGAGAGGGGAAGCTGCCATTTGTTTTGGCCAAGCCAAAATCACTCTTGGCCCGGGGACTGGTGGTGCTGTGGCTGCTCACGGTGATAAGCCCAGCAGGGCAGGTCCTGCCAGGTGGGCGAGGGCATCTCCTGCTCCACACATCACCCAACAGTTTGAAGAAATGAGTGCATTTCAGTTTCCCCCAACCAGCCCATTTTCACCCTTAGCACAGCAGAGTTATCACCCATGTGGTTTCGCCACTTTGTGAATGACTGCCAGGCAGCCCAAAGATATTAATGACAAATTTCCCCAAAGGCTGTGATTTCACCTTTTTACGTGTTGTTTTCACTTTCCCTTGTGCAAACATTTTCTTCTCAACCAGGGACAGGTTGGCTCCTGAGATACCTCAGTTCTCAAAAGTCTGATTGTTCATGTCTTATGAAGACCCAGATGCTCCAAAATACCTCTAGTATGTTGGACAACAGAGGGAGAGGCCAGAAAGCTGAAGAAGATTTCTGGCAGCTGATCAATTGTAAAACATAGTTCTTCCTCCAGGCATCAGCCAGAGTATTTTTGGGTCTGCAGGATGTGTGCATGTACTCCCCTCACAGCTCTCCAGGGTGTGAGCAGCGGAAAGGACTGGGAAGGAAGCAGATAAATCCCAGCCCGGGTCTCTTGCAGTCTGTATTCCAACAGCAAGAACATTTCCAGCTCTGCAAGGCTTGGGGACAGCCCCGTTTCTGGGCCAGGCCAGCACTCAGTCCCTGCTGGGGAGCCACCACCTTGTCCCACCTCCCTCCATCCCACCAATCTCTGCACCCAGAGCTGTGCCCATCTCATGGGTCCAGGAGCTGCAGGCAGAGATATCCCATGGTCAGGAAGATTCTACACAGTTGGAGGGGTCACTTTGGGATAAACCCAGCACTGGGGGAAGAGATTTCTCTCTTCTCCCAAATGGGGTTGTGCATGATGGCCCTCTGGAGATCCTCCACCAACCCCGCCCCAAGGGATCCAGCCAGGGCTGCCAGCTTCCCCAAACCCAAGGATGCTTCAGCTGGCAGGCCACCAAGGACTCATCTCCAGCCACAGCAGCACAGAGGGCAGCACTGGAAGCCTGCATGGCTCAGGAAGTGAAGGGATCAGAGAGCTGGACAGGCCCAAACCCAGATGGGGAGAGATGGCCACATGAATGGAGGGAATTATTCACAACCTGGAACTGTGAACAGCACAGGCTGCATGCCCTGGGTCTTCAACTGGCCTCTCCCAACACAGAGTGGTTGTTTTTTGGTTTTTTTCAAGGACTCAGACAGGGATTCTTGGAAGCATATCAGGGCTGGGTGTGTGCAGCAGATCCACGTGGAGAAAATCCATTGTTGGATGTCTGGAACATCAGCTGAGCGTTTTGCCATCTCATTCTTGCAGGTTATACAAACTGAAGATTAAACAGATGTTTTCCTTGTGTTCTTTTGCCTTTACTAAAAGAATAATGTACCTGCACATTACCAGCAAGCCCTACACCTAGAAGTACTGTGGGTTATAATGGGAGCAAATTGGCCTTCCATGGAAAAAAAACCTGTCCAAAGGCTTTTCTGGTCCATCAGGAACAATTCTTTGCTGTAATTCCAGTGCTTATTCTCACTGGTCCAAGTCAGCCACATTGGAAAGGGCTCCTTCCCACCATTCCCTATTAGAACATGCTCTGCCTTCTCTGGAGTTGGCTCCCCACACCCAGCCCCCAGCTCCTGGGCCAGGCCCCCTTCACCACCCTTTTCAAGTATTGAGTATTTAAGCTCACTTCAGATTCACAAGCTGGCACTACTGGTCCCTTTTTCACCTTTTCCAGCCCATTTCCTAGGCCCAAGCTCTGCTTCCTGCCTCTCCACAGAAATGAGATTGCACAGTCTGATTTCCCAGGCTTTAGGTTAAAAGGGCCTCCAAGACACCCCTGTGACTTCACACCAGCTTGCCCAGTTTGTCAGTTTGATTGTGTGAGGGCAGCAGATTCTCCTTTTTGCTTTGGCTCCTTTTTGACCATCTGGCAGAGTGCTGCAGAAGCACATCAGACACCTTGGCTGCTTCTAGAGAGGGTCCCCCTGATCATTCTCACCTCCAGTACCATCCCACTTCAGCCCAATCACAATTGCCAGTCTTTGTCTTCAACCCATCCCTGTGGGTTACTTATTTCCTAAAATCACCTTCCTGTCCTGCTCATCCACCTGCAGAAATGAAATAAATTCACCTTTTCCTCCTGCCTATGGTGTGGCCTCCACCAATTTACATCTTGGCTGGCAAGAAAAAATCAAAGGCAGCGTTGATACCCAAGCTTTGATCATGTCAGATGCTGCTGCAGGAGCAGTGGCAGTCACAAGAGAAGGAGAAGATTGAGGGTGCATGGTCCCAGATCTCATTGTGTTTAATTTCACCTCATTAAATTGAAATGGATTGAGTTACATCAGACAGTCTCTGAGAAATACTATCAGGAGGGTCAGTGGCAGGGTCCAGCCCTTGGACAACATTGGTTGGAGTGAAGAGATCAGTTCCCCATGGGACAACCAGGTGAAATTTCTGAATTCACCCCTGTCCTGACTCTGAATTTGACACACAGGAAGGGTAGGTCTGCCCACCTGAGAAATTAACCTATTCCAGACCAGCCTCAAGCCCAGTCCTGGGCACACCTCCCTGCCCCTGTGTCCTCTGGCCATGGACTGGAAACACCACCTAAATTAGTGGGAAGGGAGTCTGCTTTCCTGTTTGTGCAAGAACTGACTTCTCTGAAGATCTGCCAGTGGTGGGGCTGGGTTTCAGACTCATAAAATACTGGTGAGATGAAGGGGAGCATCAGTGAAGGTCAGCAAGTATTTTGGGTTAAATTTATGTGAGGTTTGCATTGTCTGGCTTTCTTAAGCTGTGTGAGTTCTTGCATTCCTATGAAACAAGAAGCCAAATTCATACTTGCTCTGTGTCCATTCATTTCTCTCCTTAAATTAATTTTGCTCCCTCTGAGGGAGGCTATGGATGTTTTACCTTTGGCTTCCAGCAGCTCAGCTTGCTTTGAGCCTGCCTCTGGTTTGAGCTTGCCTTGTAGTTCTTTCCTTTCAGGGGAAAGAAAATAAAACCAAAATCAGACCCATCAGACCCACATTTGCAAGTGTATCTATTCCTACCATCTCTTTAGGAAAGAAGCATAGTGAATCTTTACAATTCTCCCAATAATAAGAGCAGAAAAAAATTGGTTTGGTGAAGAGTGGAGAAAGAAATCTGCAAACTTACTCCAAGATTGAGCAACAGATGAGGTCCTGCCTCTGAAGAAATGACATTATGAATCTGGTGAGGACATGGAACAGGCTGCTTGTGGGATTTTCTATCTAGGAAGCAGCAAGCTGCTGCAAATGGAAGTTCTGGAAGAGAGCAGCACAATCTGTCAAGGGGAAGAAATGGTGCCAACCAACACCATCAGCAATGGTTGACAGAAGAACTTTCTCTGGACCATTTGAGCATTTCTGTCCATTACAGAGGCTCTTGCAAAATCCCTACAAAATCCCAGCTCAGACTCAGCTATTCCAGAAACAATTGAACCACTTCAGACCAGCAAGCAAATACCTAAATAATCCCTCCTGATCCTGGCCCAGCCATGGGCTGCTGGGAGCCCAGATGTGCTGGGGTGGGTGCAGAGCAACCCTGGCTCTCCTGGAATGATCCCTCTCCCCTTGGCCACCCCCAGCACCAGTGTCCCACCACATCTGCTGTGGCCTCAAGGCCACGGTCACCATTCCTGTCCTTGCCCTCTGCTCTGGGTCAGGGAGCCAAACAGGTTTGCAGTCCTGAGATGGCCTCAGGGCTTGCTAAAGAAAGTGGTTTCACTCCTGTTGAGCCACAACAGTGGGAACAGGACACCTGGAGACACAGACCAGAGACATACACACTTTTGGGGTGCCAAGTATGTGAGCTCCCCTCAACCTCTTCCAGAAATCATTGGCCCGCTAACTCTTCTTCTTTCTTTTTTCTTTCTTTCTTTCTTTCTTTCTTTCTTTCTTTCTTTCTTTCTTTCTTTCTTTCTTTCTTTCTTTCTTTCTTTCTTTCTTTCTTTCTTTCTTTTTCTTTCTTTCTTTCTTTCTTTTTCTTTCTTTCTTCCTTTCTTTCTTTCTTCCTGTCACCACCCCTTTCTCCACATATCAAGTGTGCTTTAATCATTTCTTATTTCTAATAATTCCCTCCAGTTTAATCCAGAATGGGACAGGGGAAAATGGAACAAATCGTGGATCCAAAGCAGTGACTCCCAGAAGGCAGACACGGTGAGCAGATGGGATGGGCCAGTCAGAGCTTCTGCTGGAGTCCAGAACTGGCATGAGGACATGAATCAGTCAGGAGTTTGGGTTTTTGGGGAAAGAAGCTGCCCAGCAGGGTGTCAGTGACAGTTCCACTTCTGTGTGGCATGACCCTGGCCTCAGCAAACCCCCTGTGCAGGATGAGAACGTCCCAGAAATATTCAGGTCCTTTGCACCATCAGAGGCAAATCAAAGCCCCTGATGTTCCTGCTGAGCCCAGCACCCCCACACACCTCAGGCCTGTGCTCCCAAGGGACAGACTTGATCCCAACACCTCAGGTCACACCTGGGAATGTGGCTGGGTCTGGCTCAGGTGCCTCACAATCCCTGTGAGGCACAGGGTCAAATAATAAGAGCATTCAGCTACCTGAAAGAAGACATGGGTCCTCTCATATGTTTTTTTCCCCTCCAACCCACAACTACCACCCCAGTAGATGCAATAGCTGCTTCCTGTGGCCACTCTGTAATAGGAGGACACATCCTGGACAGCTGAAAAAAACAAGATGAGTTGTCATGTCTGCATTTCCTTCCCCACTCCATGAGCACCCAAATGAGATTTTAATGGGTTACTCTATAAGAGGAGAAACCCATACCTCAAACAGCAGGAACAGAGCATGTAAATGCCTGCAAGTTTTCCAAAAGTGGTCTGGATTTTGCAGGAGGCTGGAAAATCTTCTTTTGAGCTCACTGCTCTAAAACATCTCTTGTAAGAAAGTTGTCATTCAGTTATGTGGCATTTTTACAAGTAAACAACTGCTGCTTAGAAATCAGCTCCAATCCATCTGCAAAAGCCTGAGAGATGCCAAATTCATGATTCCAGGAGATGATTCCAGGAGAATATTATGTCTCAGGGCTCCAGCCACCTGATCCAGTAGCAGATCTGCACTCATTTTCCAGCAAGCTAGGTTTAATTCTGGCCTCTTAGAGCCAGATTGCTGAGCCCTGAAGCAGGAAGTCTGACACCCCTTTCAGAACATCATTAGCATTAACCATTTATTATTATATGCTGTTATTCATGGAAGTGGCTCCCCTCTGGGCCTGGCTCCAGGCAAGCCCCTGAGCGTTTGCTCAAGTGAACTCGGTGTGCTCCAAGCCACAGCAAAGGGCTGCTCCCAAACTTCCTGCACGTGATGCTCACTTGGCACGAGCTCCACAGCTGCACTGCTTGGCTTCCCTGAGCACAGAGCCACGGGCACAGGGCACAGCCCCAAGTGTGGCTGCACAGAGGTTTGGGGGCTCCTGAGCTGCAGAAGGGAGCTGGTGCCAGCATCAGGAACTGAGCATGGCCAGGAGGACACACACCTGCTACAGCAGCTCTGCTGACCCACAGAACCACAGAACCACACAATGGACCAGGCTGGGAAAGACCTTTGAGATCATCCAGTCCAACCTGTGACCCCACACCTCCTCATCACCTAAACCATGGCACTGAGTGCCACATCCAGGCTTTTCTTAAACACCTCCAGGGATGGTGACTCCACCACCTCCCTGGGCAGATGATTCCAGTGCCCAGTCACTCAGTGAAGAATATTTTCCTGATGTCCAGTCTAAACTTCCCCTGGCACAGCTTAACACTCTGTCCTCTCATTCTGTCAGTGGCTACCTGGGAGAAGAGATCAACCCCTATGTGTCCACAGCCACCTTCAGGGAGTTGTAGGGAGTGATGAGATCCCCCTGAGCCTCCTTTTTCCCAGGCTAAACAATCCCAGCTCTCTCAGCTGTTCTTCAGGGGTTTCCAGGTTTTCAAGGCCCTTCATCAGCCTTGCTGCCCTCCTCTGGACCAGGGCAGATCCCCCTGTCCCAACACCCCCTGCCCACCACTCTGGGAGAGTGAAACCCTCTCTGTCTGGGTTATTATTGTTGTTGTTGTTTTAGGGCAGCTTGCCAGCCTCCCTGTAATCACTTCAGAAGTGCAAAACAGCCTGATCTACATCTCTGGTTCACACCTAGTTTTTCAATGATATTTTTGGAGTGAGCCAGATTCTTAATTGGAAAGGATGTCACCTATCTCTGCAGTGAGGATCAGTGCTAATGCTTCCTCTCATCAAATTCTCCCATTTGTTCTGCGTTCAAAGCAATCCTAAAATCTTGAGATAGAACAATCTTCTCCCAGGAAGATCCTTTCAGTCTGATAATGACATTTTTCCCCATCTGCTGTGAAAGTCATTGCTGCAACGTTGCCTTTTAGCACGCTGGGCTGTAGCTCTATATTAGGCCAACAAAAATAATAAGTCCTGAAATGAAAACCTCCAGATGATCTTGGCAGAAACAGCACGTCCATCACAAATGGAAATCACATTTGATACTCCACAATGGCAGGAAACTCACCTGGTTTTATTTAGTCTCCATGCAGCTATGTGTTATTGGCACTTCTCCAGAGTATCTTCTGAGAGGGATTTTTTTTTTAAACTCTCAATTAATGTCTGTCTTTTCTTATCTAGAACAGCCCTCATGTTTGATTTTCACTGAGGCCCTGTGCTGATTTTTTTGTTTGTCTACTGTAAAAAGGTATAAGGGAACTCAGCAATTCATGCATTTACAGCTCTGTTCCCACAACAAGGTGCTTAAAATAAAGAAATTGGCTCAGGGTAATTGCTTGATATGAGAAAGATTATACAGGCAATGAACATCTGTATCACAGCTACAGTTGATGGCTCTGAGTTCTGTATCATGTGCCAGGAGCTCCCTGCCAAAAAAAATACTCAGAAAAAAAAAAATTCCAGCCCAACGTATGCTTATATAAAACTTCTCCAGTATGCAAAGGAGATCATTAAAAAAAATAAAAGGAAAGAAAAAAGAAAAGGAAAAAGACAAGAGTGTTGAAATAACACAGGAAATTATGCAACTGATACCTGAGCCTGAACATTGCAGATCCCATCCGGAAACCTCCCTATCTCACAAAGCTTTGGTAAAATAAAACAAGTCATCCTTCTTTTTGAAACTGAACTTGTTGACACGGAGTCAGATGGAGGTTTTGCATCAACGTGGTCACTGCAGGCCAGGGCAGCAGCAAAATAGCCAAGATTTGTGTTGTGACTCCCCCCTTGCCCTCCCATGGCATGGAAACCCCCAGGGCTCAGCACACACCCACGGGCACACGGGCACTGCTGATCCTTGCACAGGCTCCAGTTGTGGCTTTTAGCATGGAGGCTGCATGGATTAAAGGGAATGGGGAAACAAGTTTGGAATAAAATCAGCTGTGATTTTTTTTGCCAGAAATTTAAGCTGACCCACAGAAAACTGATTTCTGAGATGAGTTCGAGAACATTTCCCACCCTATTATTTCAATGTTCGTGTTTGACATCCAAGAGGGTCATGACCCCTTCTCCAGGAACCTGGGCTTTGGGGGCTCTGTAATCCCCACTCATCTGTAATCCCCAGCTCACCTGGGGCTCCCAGAAATTCACTTGAGAACCTGAAAAAGTGGCACCCCCATGGGTGACCAGGTGAGGGTTAGGTGAGCTGCAGCTCAGTGCTCAGCACACAGCGGGAGCCTGGCCGGGACTTGCCCGGGCACAGCACCGGGAGCTCCAACACCACATCCTCAGACTTGCCACGGGAGATCCCCTTCCCACCCAGCAAAAGAGGGGGAGGAAAAGTTCTCAGGTTCCCTTGTGCTCAGGGGGGGCTGCTGAGCAGAGAAGCTCTGGTTCTGTTGTGTTTTGGTGAAGAGCTCACCCATCCCATGACCAACGATCCTTGCTAAAGGTTTGTGTCTGCACTAAGAGAAGGAAGAGAGAAGCATCACACATCTAAATCTTGCCAGTTGTGGAGTGAGGGGGAGGGAAGGCAAAGGCAGGGCAGGACCAGAACAATTTCCTTGCCCTGAGTGAAACCCTTACACCTCTCTCCTGAGAGAAGACAACTGCCTGCAAAATGCTTTGATGGGAGTTTCCTGTGGCATAGTGTGAAGAAACATTCCAGGCTTGGCTGGAAAGGTCTGGTTTGGAGCTCAGTGGAGCTGATGGGAGTTTCCATATTAGCTTCAACAGGCCAGAAACTCACCCTGTTCTTGTTTGGCCTTTAGGAAGCCATAAAATCAGGGGGATGCCCTTGCCTTCACCTTGGTCTCTCCCTGCTCCCACACTACCACCTCACCATCAGGTTATCCTCTCCCACTGATCCAAAAGCACAGCCACTTTCTCCTTGCAGCACAGCTCCTCCCCATCAGCCCATGGTGAACACATTCACAGAGATATGTTTCTCCTCTTGGGCTGCAGAGCCCCAGAACTGCCTAAAACCAAATTAATAGCTTAATGTCAGGGAGGGAAACACATCCCCACCGCTGCCTTCCCAGGCCCAACCACAGCACCTCATAAAGAGCCCCACTGCAGGATCTGGCCATGCCCTTTGGCCCAGTGGGACCTGAGCCCCGTGGTCATGAAGGAGCCCTTTGTACCTCTGAAATGCTGTGAGCTTGTGAAACAAAGTTCCAACAGTCCCAAACTCCTTGGTGCCCCAGAAGCTGAGTGAGCAGAGGAGCTAGGAGCACGTCTCCGTGGGCAGAAGGAGGACTATCTAATCAGATGTGGATGGAGAACAAATAAAAAACAGCTGCTTCTCACCAGATCTTCTCCCAACTGGGAAAAAAACTGCAAACACACACAAGAACAAGGGAAGAGGCACTGATGAGCTGTTATCTGAATTTATTGCCATCATCTGACCCACAGTGGGGTCTACTTTTTTTTTTTCTTCCTTTAATTTATAACCCAGTTTCTCATTATGACATGACATCACCCAGGGAGTTAGTTTCATGAACACGCACACACATCTCACTGGAAACAGGATGACCCCTGGGCCATCCTGGGCTCTATGCAGCATCACCCAGCAGCACTCCCCAGGCACCTTCTCTTCCAAAAATCACTTGGTGTGGCCACAACAGAGCCACCCAAGCTCTGAAGGCAGCTTGGGGGGGATTTTTGTACCCCTCCAGTCTAGGGCAGCCTTTACCCTCATGTCCTCTTGCTCCACCCTCACTGCACTTTCCTTCCAAGCTCTGCACTCCAGGATGATCTATGCTGTTTTCTTTTGGCAGTACAATAGATAAATCCTTCAGGGATTGGGTGGAACCAGAACTGCCTCCTCCATCACTCAATCCAGGCTCAGGCTGGAGAAGCCAGTGGTCAGCACGTCCTGACCAGTGCATTCCCTGGCCTGGTGTTGGTCCAAGAGCAGCACTGCCCATGTGGACGGCTCAGGAGGGAGCTCCTGGCTTTCCTAAACCCAACATTGGAATGAGAGAGCTGCCATTCCTTTGTCTAAATTCTCTGATATTTGTCTGCCTGCAGCTTCCTTAGTGAGAAATCAGGAACTGCCCCTCTTCATGGTGATCTCAGCTGAAACGTCAGGGCCAGACGAGCATGGGGTTTAACTTCCCTCTGCTTTCAGAGGGGGCAAGAGAAGCTGCAGCTCAGGGAGGGCATGTGCAGAGCACTCCAGCATGGGCAGTTTAGCTCCAAACTGCTTTTTACACCAGTTAGCCAAGCCAGTGTGAGACTGGATAGAGACCAGCTGTGAAACCAGCAGCAATAATGCACCTACTGAATTCTGTGGATTCAGTAGGAATGATTCAGGCTGCTTTCCCAACAGCTTGCCTTAGCTTGATTACCTGTAAAATCAATTCAAATCAATGGAATGTGAAATGGGACAAAAATGAACTTCCCTACAATGTGCAGGCAGGGAGAGAAACAGCATCTCCCAACTGGTTCCCCTTCCTTCAGCACAGAGACATCTGGGCAGGATTTGTCCTGGGGCTGGACACCAGCAGGGCCAGCTGGTGGCCCCATACCAGTCAGCACCTAATTGTTCCATCCTTTTCTGTGCACCCAGCCTGAAATCCACCTACCCAACTGCTCAGCTCCAGGCTGATGTTCTCATGAACCCCCAGGCTCTGTGCAGCAGATTTAACCCAGGAGCTCTGGGATAATCTCCTGGAAGAGCAGGAGCAGTTTCCTCCAGCCCATTTGCTGGTTGGGATAATTCTTTCTTTGCCTGATGATCAAGAAGCTATTATTATGTCCTGAGAGGGCAGTGATTTGTTCTATAGTGCTCATGGCACTGCTTCAGTGCTTGGCAATTCTGTCTTGTTATCACTGGTGGAGAATTTTACAGGCCACTGACAGACCTTCAAACGCAGCCATTGCTGTGTGGAAAATCCAATTTGCTTTGGAGGTCCCCTGACACAAGGCCTTGTCTTCATGGTCCCTTGGCAAACCATTTTCAGCACATGCATTAGTTCATGACCCTGTGATTTAACGGACATCATTAAATTTTAGCAGAAGAATCCATCACTTTGAAGGAACCTCTAACAAGTGTGTGACCTAAAAGTGAGACCTAATATCCTGGCATCTCTGCACAAAGGGCTCCTTTTCTCTTAACATTTGGCTTATCTCCACGCCACTCCCAGGTCAAGTTCAGCAGTGAGCCCTGGTCCTCAATGCACCATTGAGCTGCTCCAGGAAAAGCAAATCGCATCAAAGCAAAAAATGTAAATGTGCATTTCTTCGCAGCATCCCCCACTGCCAAACAGATAACAAGTTTATGTAGGCACAGAGAAAAAAAAATCCCTATTTGAATAGTAATTGTTTGCTTATAAATTAACCCACAGAACTGCGCCGCATGCCGTAAAACAATTTTTACATTACATGGGCTTAAACGGTGGGGCTGGTATAATAAACTCTATGTTGAGTCACCAAATTCCTGGCATTCTTTGACTTCCCATTATGTCTCAAATGTCAGATATTTCACTGGGGTAACAAGCAGTAGCAAGGGCTGGGGGCTTGCGTGGGTTTTAATTGTAAAAGCAACATTCTCACAGAGAAGGACAGACAAGGTTCACAACCCCACTCTGCTGCTTGGGCAGATTGAAGGAGCTTCAAAGGCTCCTTGTCTCCCCACCAGGCTGTTTTGGGGTTTAAGGCCCCTCCAGTCTGGCTGAGGGTCTCAAAGCTGTACAGCACCCCCCAGCCTAGGTCATGGAGCCTCTGCAGGCTGCTGCCTCCTCATGAAAAATGTGTGTGAGAGTGGGGCTGAGCATGGCTGCAGCCTGGGGAGGCTCCTGGCTCTGGGCAAACCATGGGATTGCTGCAATAGCCTGACAGCTTCTCTCCCTTCCAACCATATTGTCAGAGGCTAAGTAAGGCTTTATCACTTTGAGATTGCCCAGTAAAATCTAGGCTTTATTTACCATAAAACCTCAGTGTTTAAAGATTTTAAGATCTTGTGGATTCTCCTCTTCCTTTTTATTCTGTTGCAGAGCAAGCCAGACTTTAAGTAAAGAGCATTTATGCTTTTGGTTGGTCCTCTGTCTCCAGAGAGCAGCAGTAAGAGTGGCAATGTGTCTTGGCTCCCCTTCCTCATGGAGCCAAGACAAACCTGTAGGCAATTTTGTCATAATTTTCCCCCAAAAATGCAAGTGAAGCTCCAACTTTGTCCTTGTCCTTAAGCATGGATGCTTCACAGAGGCAGCTGGCAGAAGCTCAGGAATAAAACAGGAGCCCAGAAATATCCTGTGATGTACCCAAAACATGTGAATGTGCCTGGATTAAGAGAGGAATTGCCCAGGGGCAATAAAAAAGCTAAATTTCCCTTCCCTCAGTCTGGAACAAAGGTTTGCCTGATGTTTAATATTGATCCAGGGGTGAAGTAAAAAAATATTGGGAGGGTCAAGCTGTCATAATTCACTTTTTCTCTTCCTCCTCTCTTATGCAAATGTTGGGAGAAAGGGAGGGAGGCCCTGCAGTTGCTCACCCCATGGCAGGAGCATCCAGAGCTGAGCAAGCCCTGTGCCCCACTCTGATTTCAACAAGCCTAGAAAAAAACACCAAAAAAGCACATGGATTTATCATCTATGGTCTCTCCCCAACTATAACCAACAGAAAACATCTGTAGGGGGAAGGAACCGCTCATTTACTATCTGAAATGTCAGTGAAACCCAAGAGAAAAGGAACCAAATGTAGCAATTACCCAGGGCTCCTCTAGCCCCCTGCAATAATAAAATACAGCTAATTTGCACTGACTCCTTTTTGTGCTGACTCCAGGCATGGAAGAAAAAGATCACAAAGGAAAATCACCCCCAACCCTCCAGTATTTCTCAAAAACTGGGAGCTGAGGCTAACTAACCCGTAGGAGGAAAACACACAGCCAGAAGGGCAGGAGCTTTAAAAACTTAATCCCTTCAGACAAATGTGAAATACTTGTGTTTCAGCTGGAGCATGAATCAGAGATGATTCTCAGCAGCCCCTGATTTAACAACAGCAAGGGCTGGGTGTGCAGTGGATGCAGCTCTCCCCCCTCCCTCTACCTGCAGAATCCATCTCCAGCTTTTGAGGCTGATTTGGGGCTGGCCATGGCACCATTAACTCAAACCCAAACAGCCTGCTCCCATCATCGGCAGGGAGCCACGGGGTCAACTGGAAACCAGAGAAAATCTGTTTAGTCATTTCTGAAGGCAAAGCAAACGCTGATGATATCACTTACCCGTGCAGACACTCCGTCGGCAGTTTGCTGCCACAGCACCTGGTCCTGCTGCCTCAAAACGCTGTGAGGGAGCCCCTTGCACTTCATTAACCAAAATCACAGGTTTCTTTCTAGAAAACTCCATGAAGATGATGTGCAGGGCTGTGGGTGCAAGCAGGACCACCTGACCCCAAGCTCAGCCCCAGCATGGTGAGGCTCAGCCCCCCTTCATCCTCACAGGGTGTTCAGGGAGATGCTCCCACCCATCCCAAGCAGAACCCCCCACTCGTTGGAGTTTTTGTGGTGGAGGAACAGCCTTGTCCTCCAGCCGCCTCTCATCAAGGCTGGAGAGCTGCTCCCAGCTCCCTGACCAGGGCTGGCCTCTCCCTCTGGGGGCAGCTGGAGCAATGACCACGCACAGCAGTTGGGTGTGGAGGGGGGACACAGCCCCAGGAGCCCCGAGGGGCTTTGGATGGCAGCCAGCAGGTCAGGGAGGTCAGGAAACCTCACACTACACAGAGGTTGCAGGAAACCTCACTACATAGAGGTTGCATCCTGGGTGGAGAAGCTCCCACCCCCATGGTCCCGAGGAGAACCAGCCTCCAGCAGAGGCCTCCTCTGCCCCATCACGTGCAGAGGCAGGGGTGGAAGGTGGGGAACAGCACAGAGGGGATGAGGGGGCAAGGCCAGAGCCAGTAGTGCCACAGACAGTGTGATGCTCCACTCTGTACCCAGCAAGGCCACCTGAGCAGTGAGGGGACAAGCAGAGGGGGCTGCCCGGCCTGCTCACCTTCCCCAGGGTGGTGCTGACTGAGGGAGCAGCAAAGAAACCACTCTGAAGCAAAGATGTTCTCTGCTCAAGCCAAGGAGCAGCAGCTGAGGCCACCAGCGTGGGACCTGCCATGACAGCCAGCTAAAGCCACCAGTGTGGGACCTGCCACCACAACCAGTTCAAGGCCATCAGTGTGGGACCTGACACCACAGCCAGCTGAGGCCATCACCTGTAACCACAACCAACTCAAGGCCACCAGTGTGGCAGCTGCCACCACAGCCAGTTTGAGCCTACCAACGTGGGACCTGCCACCACAAGCAGCTCAAGGCCATCAGCATGGGACCTGCCTCCACAGCCAGTTTGAGCCCACCAGTGTGGGACGTGCCAACACAAGCAGCTCAAGGCCACCAATGTGGGGCCTGCCACCACAACCAGCTGAGGCCACCAGCATGGGACCTGCCACCACAACCAGTTCAAGGCCACCAGTGTGGGACCTGCCACCACAACCAGTTTGAGCCCACCAGTGTGGGACCTGCCACCACAACCAGCTGAGGCCACCACCATGGGACCTGTCACCACAACCAGCTCAAGGCCACCAGTGTAGGACCTACCACCACAACCAGCTGAGACCACCAGTGTGGGCCCTGCCACCACAACCAGTTTGGGCCCACCAGCATGGCACCTGCCACCACAAGCAGCTCCTGTGCTTTCATTGCACCTGGAGGTTTGAGCTGATCTGTGCACCACCACCCCCAATGGCTTTAGCAGTAAATAAACAGCATAAACAGGGAGAAAGGGAGGCTCAGCGAGAGGAAACAACTTGTCCCTGAGTCACCAATAGCTAAGAGCACATTGCAGCTCTCCTCCTCCAGACCTGCTCTGCTTTCCTGCCTGGAATGTTGTTCTGTGGCTGCATCACCTTCTCCCAGCCTTCCCCCCAGCACAGCTTCACTCCCCCCTTCTCCCCAGCACTGAAATATCTAAAAAGCAAGCCCAGGGTTGGTGGTCCAGTAAGAAATGCAAGGAAGGAGGCAACCTCTCTCCTGGGACCAGACTAGGTGGCCCTTTCTGAGTTCATGAGGAAATCAAGGGGAAAAATGAAAATAAAAAGAGGAGAAAAATATCCATGTCCAAAGCTTGTTTTTTTCTCAGCAAGTCCAATTGTTCCTGCTTCCTAATAAATCATGTAGGCCAGGGGACAACCAATCTGCACAGCATTATTATTGTCTCAATACATTTGTTGAAAGAAAAATAACACTGCGGCTTTGCTGAAGCAGACGGGATCTGCTTTTCCAAAAGGTTTGTTGATATTAGCCCACAGCCTTGTTGGGCTCCATGTATACTCTGGACTGAAAGAGCTTTGCTGCATTCCCATCTCTAAGATACAGAGAGTCACCAAACCTAAATATTACCCTGAGCAGCTGAGACCTCAAAAGGTCTTCCTTTGTTTTGCTCCACACTCTGTTTCCCATTAACTCTTCAGCAGCATTTGTGTGCCTCAGACTCGCAGAACCCGGGGCTGAGCTTGGCCCCAGGCTGAACTATCTCACATCCATCTAAACAACAGCGAGTTTGCAACCTGCAGGATTTACTCCAGAAGATTTTCCACTGGATGTGAGCAGCACAAGGCCCCCCCACTTCCAGAGGCCAACTGGGGGCAGCCCAGGCTCTGTCTGGTGGATAAGTGTGGTCATATCAGCAAGTTCTTGCCATCAAACACCCCCAGTAAGAGATTTTCAGTCATCCTACAATAAGGAGCTGCAGGTTCTGCTCCCCACCAGCTGGTCCTCTGCAGCTCCTCATGATGCCCCAGAGTGGCTACCTAGAACAGAGGCTGTATAAGGTTAAGAGAATAAAGTGGGGATTTAATAATTATTAAGGCCTTCAATAGATGCACCTGGGCAATTAAAAGCATTGCAGAGGCTACACCCAACATGGACAATGGTCATGAATTTTTCAGACAGATATAAGTTTGGTCCATTTATATATCAGGGGTTAATTCTCCAATTACAGCTTCAGGTAATGAAGTCATATTCCCCCAGTTTGCTTCATCCCCCAATTCACTTTAGTTTATATTTTTTGGGGCCTGAGGCTGTAGGATCCTTGAGTTTCAGGCCCAGAGGGATTGTTTTGTCTGACCAAAGTGTGAAGACAGTAGCTAACACTTTCTATGGAGTTCAGAGTTATGCACTAATGCAGTGCAGGATCTGA
Organism: Acrocephalus arundinaceus; assembly: GCA_021534815.1. NCBI lineage: Eukaryota > Metazoa > Chordata > Aves > Passeriformes > Sylviidae > Acrocephalus > Acrocephalus arundinaceus. The sequence continues at coordinate 2,149,402 of JAJEOU010002598.1, forward strand.
AAAATATAAAGGCTAAAATCTTAAGGCATCATTCACAGCTAAAAACATCAGCACATTGTATGGACAGACCATATATTTAAATCCCCAGTGTTCAAAGAGAGCCAGAGCAGGAGCCATCAGCACCCCTGGGCTTGTCTTGGTGTCCCCAAGAGAAGCAAGAAGCTGCTGGGTGCAGGCAGCAATGCCCTGGGGTCAGTGCTGTGCCTTGTCTGTCCAGGTGCTATTGCTTATTTCTGAATTAGAATCAAACAGCCTGGATTTTTCTGACTTTTTTTCTTTCCACAGCACATGGAAACCAGGAGAGTTCTCCAGCACACCCAGAAGGATCGGCCAGCGCATATTAAGAGCAGCCTCAGCTTTAATGGGGACAAGGATGTACTCACCCCACCACGAAATGTGTCCACAGTGTGATGGGATGCACAGCACAGACCCTCTGAACCGGCCTGGAAGTGATTTGGAATTGGGTTACCTCACCCAAAGGAGTCTGACAAGCAAAAATGAAATTTTTGAAATTTCGCAATTTTGAAAAATGAGTTTTGCTCGCCCACAGCCCAGCCTTGCCTGCCAAGAAGGGACACAGAGCCAAAGGGAGTCCCAAAAAGCCTCGGGTGAGCAGCCACAGGGAGCCAGGCAAGGCACATCAGCCCAGGTGTGTCTGCTCACACCCACGGCAGAGTGATCCCAGCCTGGAGCTGGGGAAAGAAGGAAACACTGAGCCAAAAGAGCCAACAACAGAGAGTGCTGCCCCAACCAGAGGCACCCCTCAGCTCTGCACATTGTAGCAGTCACTGACCACCCCTGCAGCCACTGAAAGTGTCACAGCAGATAAAATTTGCCCCCTGATACTCCCAAGTGTCAGACATCCTGATATCTTTGGCTCGAAGGAGATGATAATTCAATTTTGAACGCTAAGCCAAGACTATGCGGGGTTTGGAGGCTGAACAACAAACACAGAGGGGTTTTCCCAGCCAGCTTCACTTCTGCTGCCTCTGCAGCAGTTCCCCATTGCCAGGCTGCTCACACTGGGCTTGCTTAACATCATCAGCCATTCCCTGCTCCGAGGGGGCCCTGCAGCAGGAAGGAGGAAGGAAAGGGCACGTGGTGTCACAAGGGAGATAAGGCAGGCAGCAAAAACAGACCTGCAAAGGTGGGCACACACAGCTGGCTGAACCCATCCCTTCTGAAGGGCTTCAGAAACAGGGGGGAAAACACTGAGTGAAATAAAGGCTGAGGTTTGGCTAAGGTTTGGCTACTTCTAAAGATTTTTTTAAGCGTGATCAATAGATTTACTAGATCCTCTGACCCTCAGGAGCCAGTCTGGCAGTGTTTGCACCCATGGCATGAGGAGGCATTTGCAGCCATGGGTCAGTAACAGACACTTGAATAGACAAGCCCAGACAGGGGCATTTCTCCACAAACCCTGGCACCCACTGGCTGAAATCAGCCCCAGTCCTCTGCCCAAAATCCACCATTCATTCCCAACTCACCAGTATCCACCAGCATTCAGGCTGGGATGTTCCTGTGACACCCCGAAGCACTGACTAAAATCCAGATTAAAACATCCTCTGGGATTGAAGAAAACTTGCAGGGTGGCAACATTTGTGGGGGATTTTGAAAATTTTTTTTTTTTTTTCTACCCTGGGAAAGACAGAAAGTCTTTTTGCATTTGGGGCACAATAATAGGCAGATAGGATTTCTTTGGAATAAGCAGATTAAGAACAACCCAAGGAAGGGTGGTAATGCTGCAGAGACAGAAGGAAAAAGCCCAAAGGCAAGGCAAGCTTGGCTCAGCTGCTCCAGACACTAACATGGGGTTTGAGCTGCAGCTATGGTGCTTATCAGCAGTGTAATAATTTTGTGTCCATGCTGAAATCTGCTCCTGAGATGGGTCCATGCCTGAATTTCCTCCTCCCTTCAGCCAAGGATGCACAGGCAAGCTGTCACCAGCCCTCTGTCCAGCCCCTCCAGCTCTCCAAGAACAGCCACCATCCACATCACAAAGAGAGATGTGTTTGTTTGTGTCTCGCTCAAGTCCCGTTTGTCCTCTCTGAAAACCACGGAGTAATTCAGCCCCAGGGCAGGCTCCAGCCTGGCGACAGCTCCAGAGCAGAGTCAGGGGTGCCCAAGACCTTCCCCACACCACTCCCTTTAAAAACACAACTCTGGGCTGAGGTGGCTGAACTGATTTTTTTTTTAATTATTATTATTATTTCCTCTCCAGGCAAATACAAGCTCTGCACAAACCAGTTTGACTCCAACTCAATCCAGCTCTTCCCAAAGGAACTGGAGGAACCAGTTGGTGATGGGGCAACCCCTGCACAGCCACCATGGGTGGGCACCTGTCCCAGCCCCACACCCATGGGGCTGGCAGTGACATCCATCCTGCCCCATCCACCTTCATCATCTCTGCCATTTTTATACGGAATTTCCTCAGGTTTCCATGCAGTCAGCAATGCCTCACCTCTGTGTGTGGCAGCAGGGCTCTCCTTCCAGCCTGGCCGAAGCCCTTCTCCCTCAGCTCATTTCAGGTGGGATAAACAAGTTTATCACAGGAGCAGGCAGGACCAAGCAGGATTTGGCCTCATGGCTCCACTTTTCCATATGGAGAGGAGCCTACCGGGCTGCTGGGAGCATCAGGAAAGGACAACGTGGAATTGGCAGCAGAGCTGCTGGGCTCAGCACCCCTCTGGCTGCAGCAGGGTCCACCACCCCAGGCTCAGAGGTCAATCCTCGTTATTTACACAAGATGCTCCTCACACCCCAGCTCAGCACTTAAAGCTGGCTGCAGAGGGCAGAGCCAAGCCTCTGGTGTCCCAGGTGCTGGGACAACCTCCACGCTGTGTCTTCCACCCCAGAAGCTCAGCCTCACCCAGCCTCCCCCACAGCAGGGAGAATGTTCTGACACAACCATGAGCAATATAATGAAATAACACTCCAGTGAGGCTGAAGGAAGAACCCCCCTGCCCCAATCCAGCCCTGCAGTGGGGGACACAGCAGCAGGAGCAGCACTGCTGCAGCACTCATCCACCCCAGGAATCAGCCCAGGCTGAGCAGCACGTGCTCCCCAGCAGGAGTGCAAAACACACCCAGGAGCAATCCTGAAGCTCTTACTGAACTTCTTGGCTCTTGCCCCATAACAGTCAAGGCGTGACTCTCCCAAAAACCGAGTAATGCTGACTCCTGCTGCACTGCTATGGCCTCGGAGCCCCAGGAGATGCCTCTGGTTTCCAGAGAAGCCAGGAAAAGGCAAAGCAGCTGAGTCAGCACCCAACCCTGGGGAGAAAGCCCTGAGTCAGCTCTGCTTCCAGCACAAGTGGACACTCCTCCTCTCCTCTCCTCTCCTCTCCTCTCCTCTCCTCTCCTCTCCTCTCCTCTCCTCTCCTCTCCTCTCCTCTCCTCTCCTCTCCTCTCCTCTCCTCTCCTCTCCTCTCCTCTCCTCTCCTCTCCTCTCCTCTCCTCTCCTCTCCTCTCCTCTCCTCTCCTCTCCTCTCCTCTCCTCTCCTCTCCTCTCCTCTCCTCTCCTCTCCTCTCCTCTCCTCTCCTCGGCAGCTCCAGGGCAGCTGCACACACGGAGCACACCAGGGAGGCTTTGCAGGCTGCAGAGCTCAAGCACAGGAGCAGCCACTGCTCAGGGCCAAGTTAACCCCATGCAAGGACCGAGGGGTCACCCAAAACCTTCTGGAAATCCTCCCAGCAGCAAGCACAGAGCGAGGCTATGAGGAGAGCTGTGGGATGGTGTGAGGTTTTTATCTTCTTTTCTTCATGTTAGAGCCAGATTAATACACGGCCATTGCAGTTTCATGTTCAGTCTCAGTGTTTATAAATTCTTATCTATTTACAGACTCAAGAGTCGTGACTCTAACTAACAAGGTAGAAAATGGATGCCTCTAACTCTTTCCAAGGACTTTTAAGCATAAACTGTCCAATAACGAGATGACACCTATATTATTTATACTTTTGACCCAATAATGACCAGCCAAGGTCTGCAATGTGGACCTTTTTCACCCAATTAGAAAAAAACACCCAAAACCAAGAAGAAGGACTTAGACAACTCCTTAAATCCTCCATATTGCCCCATATATATTACTATATACTAAACCCCCAAATTCTAGGATTTTCACCCTGTGAGATCACACAATATTATTCAAACTCCACACCCACAGCCCCAGTGCCATCACTCAGTTTTGGAAGCCTGCTCCACGGCCTCAGGTCAAATGTGGTGCCTGCCTTAGGGTCAGTGCCTTTTGGAACAGAAAGCCTGAAATTCTCAGTTTCCAGAATTCCAGCAGGATGGGATTATAGCACACCCGTGTCCTGCAGCAGCTCAGCTCAAAAAGCTTCAGCTGGGAAAGGAGGCAAGGGTGGGCCCAGCTGAAGCCCCACCAGCAGCAGTCACTGCTGTGCTCCCATTGCTGTGGCCCCAGCACCCCAGGAATGGGCTGCCTGCCTCTTCAGAACCCTCCTCTGACCTGGGCCCACCTGAGGCTCTGCAGATCTCCATGCCTGCCACAGCTTCCTCATTGTGTCTGGAAGTACTGCACCTCCTTTGCTGGGCAGAGGGAAAGGAGTAACAGATGAGACAAATTTCTTTAAACAGGGTAAGATTGAAATAACAACTGAAAATTGCCCTTTCCTTTGTCTTCCCCTTCCCCAACACTCTCAGAGCTCCAGCTGAGATTCTCCCTGGATACTCCTACCCCAACATGAGTGAGCAGCCGGGTGCTGGCACAGCATCACCCCCAGTGCCAGGGGTGCTGATGGCTGGTGTATTCCCAGTCTGCCATGGGCAGCCCCAGCACCAAGCCTGGGAGAACCACTGAGCAAGGACACAGGGCAGAAATCCATGTTTCCTCTTCAGCCTTGGCTAGACAGTTCCAAATGCTGATTCGGGCAAAATCAAAGCATTTGGGTGATTTTGAGATAGGTGGGTGTGACACTCCAAAAATGAACCTCACAGGTTATTTCACTGTCACCAGGCATCTCATTTTTGGTAAGGGAGGAGGAAAGGGAGAGGAGGAGGAGGAGGAGGAAGCAGTGAGTGCTCACAGTCATTCATTGGGTACCCTCAATGTCTCTCAGTGAGGCTCTGAGGTCAAGGCTGATGGTGAAGGAGAAAGGATTATCTGGAAAAGGCTCCTTCTGTATCGACCATCCCAGAGTAAGGGCAGCTGGTCCTCACTAAAAGGAGGTTCAAAGTCAGCTGAAGGGGGCTGCCCTTGCAGCAGGAAGGGGAATCACTTCTGTCAAGCTGGAAAGGAGAAAATTGATTTTTCTCCCTCCCCAGCAGCCCCACTCCTCCAGGCCTGAATCTTGCTGCTGTCAAGACATTTCTTTGCTTTGGCTCTGTATTACTTCTAACCACTCTTAGAGACTTACACATGACTCCCTCCTGATGTTTTTCTGGTTTACTTCTCAACCAATTTGGTTTTCAATTTGCTGTCTCCTAGAACAGCTGGTCCCAATATTACTAACCTTATTTAGCACTTAACCAGCCTCTCTGACACGCATCACCAAGAGGCTTTTCCAGTTCCAGAAATAAGTATCCTCTAATTAAGTCCACAATGAGCAGGAGAGCTCCTATCTGCCTGGAGGTGTTGCACCACATCAGCTGGTCAGGCTTGGAGCTCTTACAAGCCCTATCACACTTCAAAGGGCAGGTTGGCAGGAAACACCTGCTGCATTGCACCACGCCACGTCCCTGGCTGCCCAGCCTCCTCCCCGGGCGTGAACGCTCCTGGACGCTCAGAGGAGCTTGATGCAAGAGCCAGAGCACGTCTCCTGCCTCCTGAGGGTGACTCACTTCTTCAAATCACTTCAAATCACAGCCTTCCCCCTCTCAGGCTGCACTTCTGTGCTGAAGAAACCACCAAGGTGCAAACAGCTTGGCCATTATTGAGCTTGAATGTGGCCAAAGCGTCCTCCCCCAGAGCCCAAATGCGTCCTTGGGTGAGGAACTCAGTTCCACAGGGGACCAGGCCACAGCGTGCCCCAGCACAGGGACAAATCAGGGCAGTCTCCTCCTCCAGAAAATGTTGAGCCATGCTGATGGCAAGTCTTACCAGGAGAAGAGAGCAGCAGCAGTGGGCTGGAGCTAAAGGACACCTGATGTTTCCCAGAAGGAAAAGTGGGCTCACCCACAGGAGTGAGACAGCAGAGCTGGGAGAAGGTGGCAACACCAGCAAAGAGTTTGATGAAAAGGCAGCTCTGATCTTACAGCCAGCTGAGGGTGGGCTGGACATCACTGGGGACAAACTGTGACAATCACACCTCCCTGCAGCCTGGCCCTGCCTCACAGGCAAGAAACAAAGAGTATCAGCATAGAGGGGGGGAAATGGCCTGCTCCTCCTGACAGGTGATCTAATCCTGTTCCTCTGGCCTGGCTGCCAGCAAACCAAGCACAGTGACCCTGATTCCCTCCATGTAGGCACTGAAGTCGTCGTGTTTGGAGAGGAGATGACCTTGTCTCCCCACAGGATGAACAAGGACAAGTTTCCCCCAGTCAAGCAGTATCAGATAAACCTCAAACAGACCCTGCAGGCACCCACACGAGTTTCCCAACCCACCTATTTGTCATGGCTCTTACCTGGGAGGTGATTTAGCTCACCAGTGGGCTCATGGAAAGTCAGAGAAATCGAGGGTTACCATGGAAATTGTTTTCACCAACAAAGCACACACTTGCCAGGGCTCAGGCACAAGAACACAGCACATGCCTTGTGCCCATTTACGGGCAGCATTGCCCAACTGGAGGGGGCTCTTACAGAGGCAATTCAAGTTCATTAGTTCTGCTTCCTACGGAACAGATAAGTCAGCCTGTTGCTTATAAGAGGAACTCAATTATGCTGCTTAGGTTCAAGTAGAGGAAGCCCTTCATCTTCAGAGAGCTGCAGTGCTAAGAAGGGCAGCGCTTTGCAAGCACCTGCTCCACCTCTGCCCTGAGTCACCTTCAGCTGAGGTCTTTCATTAAGTGGCAGCAAGCATGTCCTCACATGACACTGCATCAATGTGGCATTTGCATCCCATTACAGAGGGGAGGCAGCACATGTGAGCACAGACAGTCACTTTTAATCCATCCTTTCCATCCCTGACTCCTCTGGCAGACGAGTCAAGCTATAATCATGTTTCAAAGACTCAAGGGTGAGCATTTGGGAACTGGATTTTAGGGCAGTCTGTGAAATCCCTGCGTTAAACTCCCTCTCTACAAAGCACAGGGTGCAAAGGGTATTTAAAAAAAAAATAAAAACAGCCTACAAACAACTAAAACTGCCATAAGAATTGAACAGCAGCCAAAGGTGGAGCTCCAGGGCCAAAGCCTCCTCAACTGTTTGTATTTTGTTTGCACTGTCCTCATAAGATACTGGCTGAACACTTAATTCAGCCTCTTCCCCTTGCTCCTGCAGCCGTGCAGAGGAAGATGAGAGTGGGCAGGTTGGAGACAATTCCAGGAACATATTGTTCTTCTCTTCTCATCCTGCCAGCAGTCACTCTGTGCTGGAAACAGCTCATGAAACACAACAGGAGAGGAGAGGTGAGGTACAGGGCTTCTGAAACGCCCACTCAGCTGTGCTACCGAGTTATCTCAGGGCTAAATCACTTTTTTAGAAGCCTGAAAAAGGCTGGGTTGGGATCCCCAAAGCAGAAGCAAGGTCAGAGAGGGGTTGGGGTGAACCATTTTGCCCCTCTACTGGTCCTGGCCCATTTCTATTAAAGTTCCAGGTAGGCTGGAGGGAACCTTGGACCGCCCAGGTCCAATGCTGGGTTTGGAGCTTTGGTTTACAGGAGGCTGGAGAGCAGCTGGAGTCAAAGCAGCAAACAGGAGGGTGCTGGATGGGGTTTGGAGGCCTTTGCAGAAGCAGTCACAGCACCCTGGAGCCTCTTGGGATCACCTTAACACTGCTAAAAGAAACTCTCTTCTCCCACTGGCACACAGGATGGATCCTGCTGAGTTCACAGAAACACTTGCAGAGGATTTTGGGTTCACTTCAGGCCAGGATTTTGGTACAACCCTGGGGCTTTTACCCCTGATAAGGGTCACAGGACATCTCCTCACCATCCATCTCAGAACTTCCTGCACCCACCCAAGGCCATCCCCTGAGCTGCCCTCCCCAGGCCTCAGAACCAAGTTACCTGAAAGGGAGGGATCAGGTAGAAAGCAACATTGAATAGAAACTTTTTATTTATTTCAAGAACCTGACGCCTAAAATGAAAGTTGGAGCAGTGGAGAATGCTGAAGAATGAACATGGGGCAAGAGATCAAAATCCCTGTGAAGGCACCACCAGTGATGCATTGCAGGCTGTGGGGAACAGCAGAGGGGAGAGCTCCTGTCCCTCCTGAGGGGTGGCACACCCTGATTCAAGTGTTTGTTTTTCACAAGGTGGCCTGGTTATGTCCCCATGTCCCCAAGCTACCAGCCAGCACACTTAAAAGCTTCAAACATGAAGGGGCAGCCAGCCTTTGGAGCCAGTTCCAAAATAAGGCCGCTGGCATCAGAGTAAAGAACACTTAAAGCCTCGCCTGCACACATGTCTGAAAATCTCCAAAAATAGCTCTCTCTTCCCCTTTGAAAAACACACAGTGGTTCCCAATGCCTCACAGGAACTCTGGTTCTGCTCAGAGAAGCCACAAAAAAAGCGAGCAGCCCAGAACTGATCTATGAGCACATCTGGACTAGCTGAGATTGGCCTTAAGAAAGAGAGAAAAAAAAAAAGATTTTAAACAGCATGTGTCAAATCCAGGGACCTTTATTTCTCTGGAATGGAAAGAATTTGCCAGCCTGGACAAAAAATTGCAGGCAGCAATTGTACATTCTTTCAAATTAAAAAAAAAAAAAAAAAAACAACACACACACATAAGAGTTTGGCTCCATAAATTTCTGTCATAAGAAACAACTTTGAATTGTACACCAAGCTTTTTACAAAGCATCAATGTTAAGATGTTTTACCGTGCTCTATCACATTCTTGGCCATTTATACAGGATACGCCATACCAAATGCTACATCAGCTTAAGACATTTTTAAAAATTAGTATTAAAAAGATACAAAGGCATCTTGGCTTTCATTTGGGTTTTTCTTTTATTTATTAAGACATGGGAGTTTTTTCTTTGTTTGTTTTCCTAAGGAAGTCACTAAAAAAATATAATAACTTAATTCATAAGGACAAGATTGGTTAAAAATCCAGCTTTTCTTGCTTGGCAGCCCTCTGAGCTCGTACCTCTGTTGCTTCCATGAGCCTGTGAGCACCGCAGGCTGTGGGGTCTCAGCCTCCAGGTCTGCCCAGCCTCAGTGGCCAGGTTTGTTCAGAGTTCCCACTGCAGCCAGGAAATATTCCTGACCAGATGCTAAAAGCCATCTTCGGCCAAACGGGGGGGTTCAATCTGGGCCAATCTCACACGGGTTTAGCCCTTTGTCTTTTGCCTCTTTGTACATCCTTTGGAAGTCTTTAAAACGAGGGGCACAGCCTAGCCTGGCCTCCCCAAAGTGCATACGTCCCGTGAAAAGGAAGTCTCCATCTCCTGGCTTCACCCCACACTCGAGCAAGGTCTTTATTTGTCCTCTCCAGTTCCCACTCTCCCCTGTCAGCTGAAAGACTTTGCTCTTCTGCCTGTACAGTTTGGTGACACCGACGTGAATTACGGATTCTTGCTCCTCTGCCTCGTTCGTCACATTCTGAATGGAGCCTCTGATCACTGGAAACAGAAAAAGGTTTTAAGGATTAATTACTCAAAAATGCTTTGGAAACCCTGGTCCAAACTCAGGCCTGTGCAGCCAGGGGAACTGACTTCACTGCAGCACCCCAAGTTTTGTCCTTTGTTATTCTGAGAGCTAAGATTATCCAGTAACCTCCAGTATATCTGTGCATTTTTTATAGTTTATATTTGTAATCTGTCCAGCAAAGGGCACCCACAGATTAAATTTAAACAGAAAAATAATACATCAGCAAAATAGCCTTAATCAAGAAGAATTCTTGATTAAGAACTGACAATTCTTGACAAGAAGATATGAGCTAAATGCCCCCTGAACGTACTTTCTGTTCTTCAGCCACTACAGATACAGCTAACGCTAATTTCCCTTTTTAAAAGGGAAGCACGGACAATTAGTGAAACTTTTGGTCTTTTGTCAAGTCAACCAACACTGCAGGGGAACAAGTAATGGCCTCTCCTAGATGCACCCAAATCCTTGACCTTCTACCCGTGGTTGCTGTGTCACTCTGTCCATTTGGGGACGTGCCAGCGGGCAGACAGTTCTGAGGTCCTCAGAGCTCTCCATGTGCCCAGCACCCTCAGACCACACTTGCTGCTGGGGGAGGGTGCCAGGTGTGAGGAGGTGTCTGCTGGGTGTTTATGGGAGGAGGAGAAGGGACTGGGGAGGCAGCAACTCACCGAAGTCACTAGTGCAGACAGCCAGGAGCACCTCAGTGTCACTGCAGGGCCGGCAGGGAGCTGCACAGGAAGGGTCACAATTAGCAAACGACTAGACAGCAGCAAATAAATAAATAAATTTAAATAAATAAACCATTTAAACTAAATAAAAATGTCACACACACACACACAGCATGGGCACAATCACTCCAGAGATCTGTCAGGCATCTCTACCACTACAAGAAGTGGGGGCTAACCCTGGTTAACCCTAGAACCTCCATGAGATTTTTGTACCCAAGCAGGAATACGGATCTCTTTACCCATCCTGCTGGGATATTTTGTCTAGCAACATTGCACACACAAAATATATTTTGGAACTGGGTGCATTTGCAGGGCGCTCTGTTGTAAATTCACTCAAAAGCTTTCAGATCACGTGTTTTTTATACTCCGATGGCACGGCTTTTCTCTTACAATTTCTATCAAGTGTTGTTGGCCCATTTACTCATCACCACATCAAAGATCCAGGAGGTTACAGAGTGGGGGAGGCAAAGGGGGGAGGATAAAACCCCAATGCACGTGTTGGAGGGTGATGAGACCAAGCGGAAACTCTCCAGCCCATATCTGTTTGAGCTCAAGCTGCACAAAGACCATTTCCTGTACTGCTGGAAACATTTGGATATCTGCACTAATCTAATCAATGCAAGAATGTGGCTCCCCTTTGTACTCAGCCAGATATTTCTGAGGAGAAGGTGCTGCACTTGCAATACAGATGTTTCTATAACACCCCGTGGAGTTCAGGAATTTGCCTACTATCAGGATCCGCCCTGTGGGCCATGCTCAGTGACTCTGCCCACAGTGGCACGAGGATCAGATCCTTGTCTGTCACCTGGTGTCACCTCAACACATCATCCAGAAAAATGGAAACCCTGGATCAGCACAGGCACAGGCTCCAGCAAAGCAGGGCTCCTGCTGGAGGTGGCTGGAGGATGAGATTCCATCACACAGTCCACCACCAAACTGCTAACTGAAGCCACCTTGCTTCTCCCCACCCCCCAAAAATTGATTTTTGAACCTCAGCATCTGAAAACACTTAGTTTAGGTTCCCAAATAGTCACAGCCTTCCTCTCCCCCCACCTGCTTCCCAAAGTTTATCCATTGCACTTAAAAGCAGATTTAAGCTTGTCCACACAACACGCTGCTGGTGCCTCCAATGCTCTGCCACCCTCCTGTCAGACAGCACAAGCCACTCTCTGACACAAGACATGGCAAATCTCTTCTTTTTTTCCAAGGACCCAGAAAGGCAGTGATCCAGAAAGAAGGATTATTGAACCAAATCCACCAGATTTGCTCCAGTCAGATGATTCATACACAGTGTAACACGCTGCTTAATAGGATTAAAGGAAATGTAAAGTGCACATTTCTGGGCAGGGATACTTGAAGGAATAATTCAAGGAGCTTTAAAAGCTCCAAAAGAAGAGACAAGGAATAGGCAAAATAGCATCTGGATCAATCACATTTCTGTTTAGTTTGAATACCTCCAAAACTTTCAGGAACAAGTCAGCATTCCCTGCCCATCTTTCCCCACATACTATTTCAGCTCTCTTCCAGCAAAGTTTGGAAAATGTTTAATATAATGAGAAATGCAGAACCAGATGAAGCCTGGACATAACTGGAGTACTAGAACAAATTCAGGGTACTTGATACTTCAAGTTCTAGACTCAAGAGATCTTCATCAGTGGCTAGACCAAACATACAAGCTTCATCTGACAAAGAAAACTGTAACAGAATCATGGAATCATTCAGGTTGGGATCATTGACCCAGCACTGCCATGCTCACCACTAACCCCTGTGTCCCAGTGCCACATCCACACTGGTTTTGAGCACTCCAGGAATGGTGATCCCACCACTTCCCTGGGCAAGTCTCAGTGTGTTAGTCACTAAACATCCTACCATGGACTTGTTCCATTCATGGCACCTCCCAAACCCATCCAGGGCAAAAGCCCCTCTTCCCCAGCCTCCCTCTGTCCAAATCAGGACCTGACTTAGATCAGGAACTTGCACAACCCCACAGCATCTTCACATGGACACAAGCTCCAAAACAAAGTGCAGCTGATGGACACTGTCTAAACCCACAGCTGGATTTCAGATATTTCGTTCTGGAAAACCTCATAATAAAAAGGCATCTCAGCCTTGTTAAGTCTTGGTTTAGACCAGACATCTCTGTAGTTCATCCAGCCCCATCAGAAAGTTGAAAACACCGAAATGACTAAGGCATTTCTGTTCTCCAAGGGAGTGCAACGCAACCAACAGCATTAGAGATGAAAAACAAAATGCTTCAAAAGTGGTTCCTTCTATTTAAATAGACTGACACAGTAATAAATCAAATGAACAAATCTCTATGTGTACACAGAATCAAATCATTTTAATTGTGGACCCTAGGCAAAATCCTGCAGCCTTTTTAAATACAAAAGGAAATTAAAAATGCTCAGCATTGCTCACACTAGATCATTACTTAAAACCTGCTTCAGGTCCAGCTGACTCACAGCAGTGTGGTGGCATGTGAGCTGCTTTAACCACCATTTTCCACCACCCATCTCTGCAATTCCAGACAGATGAAGACCAAAAAATCCTCTTCTGTGGGACAACTCCCACATCTGCATTCACAGAGTATCAAATAAATCTTGCAAGTGGCAAAACAAGGTATGGCAGTACAGAGGGAAAGCAAGTTTGAAGGATTACTGCTGAGGTAAATGGACCATTAAAAAGCAAATAACATCCACTGGCTACAACCAAAGCCTCATTTTTATAAAGGCTCATAAAAGAAACTAAATCCTTGGGAGGTGGCAATGCCTACGCTTCCTTTTGAATCACAGCCATGAAGGAATCTGTGTGTTTAACACAAAAGTTTTTGGCTTTAGCTGCAGTTCAGCACTTTGGATCAGGCAGCAGGTGCTCTGCTCCATCCATAGGTCAAAACAACACACACCTCAGGCTAGAACAGGAAGCGTCCCTATAACTATAAAAAAAATTAAAAAAAAAAAAAAGCCAACCCCAAGAAAAGCACTTCACTCCTGCACAGGAGGTGAAGATGTTCATTTTCTGGGGAACTGGGCCTGGTTACTAACAAGGCAAACAGATCCTGACTCCCTGGGGATGTCTCGAGCGCTGCCCAGGTTCTCACATCCAAAATCCAGCCTATGAACTCGCAACAACAACATCAACGTCAGCTGCTCTGATTCCTTTAAACTCCATGAGCCAAAGAGCCTTAATTCATACAGCAACAGGAGAAAGGTGGGGGAAAAATCATAGAAAAGCAACATTTTATTGAAATCCTTTAAAGCCCAGATGCCAATACCCAAACTCCAGCACCAGTGGCATAAAGCCTGCATTGTGCACGTCGGCTGCCGACTCTCCTGGGAGAGCCTTTGATGGATTTTGACAGTACCCTGACCTGAAGTAACCTGAGGCAGCCCTCTCCCTCCAGCGCCTCCAAAGGCCTCTCCATTCACCTCCCCACAGAGGGAGATGTAATTACATCATTCCTCACAAGCCAGCAGTCATGTCCCAGCTGCTTTGAGCGATTTGCCCTCTGAACCTGGTGTTACTGAGGAGGACGAGGCGATGCTAACAATAGACCGCACTTGTTGGCCAACAGCTTTGTCAAACACGTCGCTGGTCCTCTCCTGGACCTCTCCACAGGGAGGCAGAAACGCTTGGTGAGAGAGAGGGATGTGCCACGAGCCTCAGGTGGTCCCCAGCTCCACCAGCAGCAGGGAGTTGGGCTGTCTGGAAAGGATTTTTGCCAATATTGTGGATGGATTTGAGTGCCCTCAGTGCTGCAATTTAGCAGCTGCCGATGAGTGGTGGGAGGTGTCGCTGGCCTGTCTCAGCTCACACACACAGCTCCAATCCTTCCTCCTTTGGTTTGTGTGCATACAACCCTTCTTTCCTTGGAAACGAGGAGGTCATCGTGGAGGGTGACAGCTCCCTGCAGGACACCCACAGCCGAGACGTGCTGGCTCTGGCTGCAGGCGTCACCAAAACCACATGAAGGGGCCTGGTCTTCTTTTGAAACATTTGTGTTTCAACAGCCACCCATGGGTCTGACTGACCTGACCTTACCCCAAAACCAGCTTCCAACCCACAAGAAAGAAGTTTCCTCAGCCTGTCCAGATTTTTCTCAACACGCTCCACGACGTCACAGCTATCAGAACGCCCCATGAGCCACGCTGCAGGTCCCTGCACACCATCCCAACTCTCCATCAGTGAGCCCTTCTCCACCCTGCGTCCCCAGCTAGGCTGTGCTGAACATCCACCCCCGTGCCGGCAGCACGCACAGGAAGAGACACGTTTGAAGCAGAAGTGAAAATGTTGAACACAAAGTAATTGCAGAAAACCACTTCACCGAGGGATACCCTTTGGTTTCATGAAGAAGCGGCGGCACGCGCGCGGTGTGGTGAAGGTGTGGATGGTGGGGGAGGAAAACACAGAGCTCTTTATCTTTATCCATGGCACACATCCCCCACACCTCAGTGCTTCTGAGCAACCCTTGATAAGCAGTCAGAACTTTCCAAGCATCAAAAGCTACCAAGGAGGTCCAGGCAGGGTTGAAGGGTAATTTTTTGTTAGTTTAAGGTTTAAATTTTCTGATTAGAACAAATAGTCTTTTCTCCTCAGATGGGTCTTGTTGCAGTCCCTGTGCTGCAGCACCTCCAGCCACACCACACCCAGACCCATCTCCTCAGCCTGACATCAGCATGAGCTCAGATGGAACAAAGAAACCCACCCACACCTTTCAAATTCTTGCCCCAGCTCTGTAACTGGCAACTCTTGCTGGCAGCACCCAGACTGGAAAGGGCATCACAGGGTGAGTCTCCTTCCTGGAAACAGAGTGCAGACTTCCCAGAGCAGATTATAAAAATAGAGATGTGGTTTCTCCAATAATGGTGCGTTTCTCTGTTATTTTTGTGAGTTCTAAGCAAAAATTATTATGTCTCACTTACTGGATCGGTGATTTAGCTGGGAGACAAGAGTTTAGGGACAAACGTCATATGAGCAAGAAAAAAAGTAATAAATCTTGCCCTGATCCTGCTTTAACTAATTATAAAGTGAAATAAATCCTTGTAATTATTTTTTAAGTATGCCTGTGCTTCCTCTCTGAAGGAGCATTTCTTCCATGAAGCAAACCTCTCACAGCTCATACCCCAAACAAAAAGATCTGCTTTGCAGTGCAGGTGGGCAAGAATTCGATAACCACTCTGGTTTACCAGGCTGTGACTCGTCCTTTCCTTTCTTGAAACACCTCAACTTTCCTCGCCACCTCAGAAAGCTCTTCCTGAGCAAGCCAAAACAACACTCAACCTCACAACCCCCACACTGAAACACCACCTAAAACGACATCAATGCATCTGCACTGTCAGTGCATCTCATATTTAGAAGGAACTGGGAGCTGAGGCCAGCAGGGCTGCATCCAGCACACCTGCATTGAACAGAACACACCGAGGGAAAACGGGGCCAGGAGACACAGAGCCTCTCCACAGCTGGGCTGGAAATTCCTGACACCCTGTCACAACACACAGAGGAGCTCTCTCATCACTCCTTTGTTTTACAAGGTCTTCCTGTCTTTGGATGGGATGGGATTACAGGGCTTTCTGCAAGCACTGCACTTTTTCCAGCGTGTCAGTAGGAAAACACCAAGTCAGGGTACAGGCAGGAGAGCTGGACTTGCCCTGCTCCCAGCCCCTCCATCCATGAGCCCCAGACATGGGACCACAGAACCACAGAACAGATTGGGACAGAAGGGACCCTAAAGATCACCTCATTCCCACCCCCTGCCATGGGCAGGGACACCTTCCACTATCCCAGGTTGCTCCAAGCCCATCCAACGTGGCCTTAAACACTTCCAGGGATGGGGGAGCCACAGCTTCACCAGCCAGTGACCTCACTGTCCTCAGAGCAAAGAATTTCTCCCTAACATCTAATCTAAACCTCTCCTCCTTTAGTTTCGAACTGTTACCCCTTATCTTATCATTATCTGCCCCCTCCCCTTTTTTTTTTTTTTTGTTAGCCTCCTTGAAGCACTGGAAGGCCACAATGAGGCTTTGATGAATACAAAGTTAATGAGTAGCATAATGAGAAGTTTAGTGCTCTTCTGAAGGCAGAAATGTTCATCCCTCTGTTTGCTAGAAGTTGATCTGAGAGGCAACTTGGGACAAGGATCATGAGATACAAAACTCAAAGTTTCCCTTCTTACAGCCACAACACAGCCAAGATTTGGTACAGGACGAGGTGGTGATGGAGCAGCTGAAACCACCAGTGCTGCAATGGACATCCTTCCTTCCCTGCCCTCTCTGCATGAAGAAGGGATATCGATGATTTTACCCCTCCAGAAAAGGAAGTGCCAGCTCCCATGCCTTGCCTTAGCTCATTTCTAACACTCAGTTCAACTTGCACACATGTACAAGTTTCCAGAAGTAACTTGGAAAATATAGACACTGGCCAAGAACAATTTAAACCTGCAAATAAAATTAATGAAATGCAGACTTTTGCAGGCTGTGGCACGGACTGTGCCAAGAGAATCGAGTTAATACCACTTCCTTCCTGCAAAGAAAGGATAAAAAAAGCATATTGTAAAACCTCACCATTAGAGATGTGATGACCTTTGTGTTCTGAGAAACGTTAGGACAAGAGATCATAAACCAGAAATTTATCTTTTCACAGAACTCTCTTCCAAGAGGGCATTAAAGTCCCTAAGTACCAAAGATTAACTATTTATGTAAACAATGTGAGGAAGAGATTTGGTACTAGGCAAGCTGCATTTGCAACAGCTTCCAAATTGAAACTTGGCTCAGCAGATACAGAGCACGTAAGGATCCTTGGGGATTGATGCCTTTTTGCTGTTCCAAGATGCAGCAGCCATTCTAACAAATGAGCTGAAAGGTCAGCTAGAAACACAGCCATTTGTTTAAAAATAAAACAAAACAAAACAAAAGGAATGAAAAACCCACAGAGCAGTTTTTATTTAGGCAGCATTATCAAACTCTACCTCCATGCATGAGTTGCATCAACCCAGGAGAAGTGATGAGACATTTCACAGCTTCAAGACACTTCTTTCTGTCCCTCCTCTCGTGGCAAACCCCAGCACCGGGGTGGGTAGAGACAGAACGGTGACTGGGTCAGAGCCAAATCCCAGCCCAGCTCCTACACTTACCCATTGCATCAGAGCTCTGTGAAAACCCTCAGTTACAGTCAAGTCTGCAAGATATTGTGGCCAAAAAGCCCACTCAGCAGATCAGATGTCCAGTTAAATTCCTCTCTCTGCACTGCAGCAGCAGAGCCCAGCAAAGGAGAAGTGACTCTGCAACCATGCCAGCCCACGTTCCTGTGCAAGCAGCACCTGTACACATCTGCTTTTATTTTTTTTCTTTTTCTTTTTTTGCTTTCTTCTTCTCCCTCCCTAACTGCAATTAAAGGGAAAAGATGGCAGGAAGATAACTGCTGGGAATTTCTCCTGCTCTACGTGCACAAGGCACCACTATAAAGCCATAAAAAAGCAGCTCTATTTGACTATCTCACAGCAAATCCCTCTCACCTTCCTCAAACCTACCACTACTGCCCAAGGGGGGTTAGGAGTGGGAAGCATGAGGAGAAATGAGCTGCTGGAAGTCAGAGGTGCCTCTGGATGCTTGAGGGGCTCCTCTGATCCCCTCTGACCTGCAGCAGAAGGGCTGGGGCAGAGTGTCCCTCGCTGTCACCCCACAGGGATGTGCCAGCACTGCCCACCTGCCACGCAGGACCAAAGGAAAAGCTGCCCCAAAGACTTTTGGCTTGGCTCATCCCCTCCTGAAATTCACTCTGAAAATATTTCTTCTTTCTTCTAAAGAAAACGTCACACCAAAGCCTTGTAAAAGCTGGCAGGGTCAGATCTAAGAAAAGGTGAATTATAAAGTTTTTGATGTCTTGCTGGGCTTTGTCTCCGGTAGCTCACACAGCGCTCAGCTGTCATGCAGTGCTTGCACAGCAGAAAATGAACAAGTGAGGTGTTTTTCACTCCCATGCCCTGGGGGAATTGTGCAGCCAAGCACTTCTCCCTGCCCCTGCCAGGGCTACAGGAGAGGCTGGAGCCAGCACCTACTACCAGGCTGGAAACCTGCCAGGAACACAAAAGCTTTCCCTCCCTCCTCCCCTGGTCCGGTCCATTAATGCCTCTGATGGAGCAGAGGAATAGAATTAAGAAACAAGTGGCTGGTTAAAGTTAAACCCTGAGAGTGGGGTAATGACAGATCAAAGATTAAGTGAGTCTTAAAAAAAAAAACAAAGCATACATGCACTTAGCTGCACATGCACTAAGCCCCACACAGGTCCTTCTTCTTCCTGTTTCTAGAAATCAAATTATTTTTTGGTATGTGGGAGAGCTCTGAAGAAACAGGGACAGTTTTCTTATAAAACCATGTTTATTTGATCAGCCTATTCTTGAGGAGGGCTGTGGAGGGGCTACATCTACACAGCAAGAGATCCTCGATGCTGTAATATTGTTCATTCAAACTCAAAAAAAGCTACTTAAAACTTTTCATTAGTAACAGTAAAAGCTCTGAGATACGTCACCTTTTCTTACTTAAAAGCACACCCTGCTTGGTCTTATCAAGCTCATTCACCAGTTCTACACAGGAACATTTTTTTCACTCAGATTTCTGACATCCACTTGCAGATAGAAGAGACTGATGTAAAGGCAGTTCTGGTGGGGCAGAGGTGCATCCTGTACAAACAGGAACAATCCTGGCAGGCAGACAGGGCAATGGGGTGCCTGTGCATTTCCCAGCACCACTGATCACCTCAGAAAGGATATGGGCAAACACCAGAGGTGATGCTCATTGCAGGATTAATGCTCAAACCCCATAAAGGACTCAGGAGGTGCCTGTATAACCCATACCAAAAAATTCCTGCCACAAATCTGAACCAGCACCAAAGGTTAGCTGGATCAAGGCTGTCACAGGGCAGCAGCTTTTCTAAGCCTGTACTAAACCTCCCAAGATCACACATAACATATCACAGCTTTAGGTCCAGGATATCTTCCAAGTATCTGTGCAATATTTCAGTGAATATTTTCTGGCTTCCAGCACAGATTGAGGTGAAAGAGATTTTCTGTCCTGCAAATCAAGACTCCAACACAGGAAAGATTTGGCCCACGTTTCAGTCAGTGGGAAGAGGAATGCAGCTTCCCCGCCCTCTCATCCCTCCTTTAACTACAGCCTCAGGAATTAGCAAACTAAACAGTTTTGCAGAGCAAGCACAGAGCATTATTAAAGACTGCCAAGCAACTGGGCTGGATTGCAGCTCTGTTTGGGACCATCTTTGGTGGTACACAAAGGTCAGAGCAGCGCGGAGCCCCAGCTGCCAGGACAATACACCTGACTGCTTATTGGTTTTGACTGCCCACTGAGTTGAGAAATAAGCTAACGGCATTCGTGGCCAGTCTAGCAAAAATAAGCTATTTTCTATCCCCCTCTCCCCTGCAGCTGTGTATTTATCACTGCAGCCCCATTGTCACCTCCTCTGCCCACTGCAAAACCAGCTCCTGTCCGACAACATCAAAGCACAAGCAGGACCAGAGAAGATGCTGGCAAAAGTTTTTCTTGGGGGAAGGAAGGATTAAATTAGAGCATTCATCCAATTTTGATGGGTGCATTTTCACCCATTCCCAATTTTCTTTTAGGTGAAGGCTTCTTAGTCCAACATTTTTCAGACTCAGGTTCCAAAACACCACCCTTGCTCAATTCATGATGTACAAGCCTGTGCATTCCCTGAGCATCAGAACAATGCTTTGAAACCATTCCACACAGGGGAAAACAAAATCAAAAAACTTTGTTCTCAAACTCTCCCACCCAGTCAATCATTCACTGCAAACCTGACCATTTCAGGCACATGAATAATTGGAGCAGGTTTCCAGCTTCCCAAAATTATTCCCACTCCAGGCAGTGTTACACTGCAGCCAGCCTGATCCAGCTAGGAGCTGCTCCATGACACACAGTTCAGTGGCACACCCACAAAAACCAGCTTTAAATGTGGGTTTTGCACATTAGGGTTAGAGAATGCTGTTGATATTTTCCTGGATACTTAGTACGAAGTTTTGGATCAGCCATTACTATGGGAAAGACAAAGTTAGTGTGGACAGACTCCTGAAAGGAGGAGAGCACAGAAAAAAAAAATTGAAATATTATATCGTAGAGCAGGAGTGTCTGAAGGATCCCTTTTACAGCCACTAATTGCATGTGTTTTTGAGAAACTGCAATAGAGGCTGTTTTCTGATGTTTTTCTCTTAAAATTTATTTATGACCTTTTAGAGAAAAGTCAAGCAAATCACCAAAGCTTTAGGTGCAGAGGTGAGCCACCCAGCAAGGTGTGCTCAGGCTTATAGGGCAGATCCCTCAACTTTGCTGTTTATTATTCACTTCTCCAGCAAACCCCAAATGGGAGGAATGCAATATCAACCTGTGCTGTGCACTCCACAGAGTCACAGCATGTTTGGGTTGGAAGGAGCCTTAAAAACCATCTAGCTCTAACCCAGCAAGAGCTTTTTAACCTGCACAGAAAACAGGGAGGGGAGAAACACAAAGCAAGGCATTTTTCTCCTCTGATGGGGCATGCTCCCACTCTGCCACTCAGCACAGTGCCAATGTCTCAGATGGTCACAATTACTCAGGCAGAACCTGTGCTAGGCATAAAGGTCACGGGCACTTTCAGTTTAAGTGTTCCAAGGGCTTCTTTCCATCACCTCCTCTGCCCACGGCAGCGAGGAGCTCGGTCATGGTTACCCTGGCAAGGAGTGGGCACAGCAGGCACGGCCTCCTGCTCGCCAGCCTGGGCACAAAACAGCAGAAAGTTTCCACTCTGACAAGAAGTGAAAAATACACCAGTGTGAGGATGGTGAAATACTGGAACAGGAGGCACAGAGTGGTGGTAGATGTTGTAAACTTGCAAACATTCAAAGCCAGTTTGGATGGGGCTCTGAGCAATGGGTCCAGTGGAAGGTGTGCCTGCAGAGGGCTGGGCTGGATGGACTTTAAAAGTCTCTTCCAATATAAACCATTCTGTGATCTGCTGCTTCAGGTTACAAAGATAAGCAGCACATCCAGCCTCCAAGAAAGAAAAAAACCCTAAACTAAAGATTGGATATTTGTGGGGAACCAGAGGAAAGCATGAGACTTGGAGCCTACCAGGTGGAGTGACAATAGGGCCCAGGGAGGATGCCTGCAGAGATAGGGCAGATTGGTGCCCCACCTCTGCCAAACACACACTGCATTAAAGATCAGAAGTTCAGAAGAGTGCTTTAAAAAGCCATTTGTTAGCAGCAACACTGGTACAGCCCAAATACCTCTGAGCTTTCTGAATTTCTGTTTCCTCAGGACAGTGAATTACCAGCATACAGGAAATAGCTGAATACTGTCAACTACTTAACTGGATTTATCTGGTTTTGCCTTGTTTTTCAGATCCCCACACAATGTTGTACCTCCTATGTATTAATATTCTCAGCCAGGTACCCAGCATTAATAAAGAAAACATAAAAAACTCTTAATAGAATCTGCATTAAGTCTGTAGATGCCATCAAGATAAAGGGGCATTTTTGTTAAAGTTTGACTTCTTTACTACACAAAAGCAGGTGGGTAATGAAAGGGCTTTCAATAAACCCCCTGAGCTCTGACAACTAAATTACAGACATCCCGTGAGTGTGCAATTGGAAAAGCAAACTGCACAGCTTGAACAAAGCTGGACCCAGAGCTTGATGAGACATTCTTGAAACACAGACTTTAAGTAACAAAATAAAGCTCCTTTGGTGGGACAGGGAGGAGGATTCACCTTCCTCTCCAAAACTTTTGGTCGATTCTTGTTTCAGATTAGTTGAGCAGAAGCTGAAGCACTCAAAAAATAAATTACTCCCAAGGGATCTTCACAGTTCTCACAGAAATTTAATGCAAGCAGAGTGCTATGGTGCAGGGCAGACCTGAACCAGGCACAGCTGAGCAGCTCCTGTGGGTCAGAAAACCTGTAGGGAGTAAATGGCCAAACAACACTTGTGCCAAAACCTCCATCTACTTGCCAGCATAGGCAGCATAGCTGATACTCAGAGCATTTTAGCTGATACTCGGAGTATTTTCTTCCAGCACAAGCAGAAAAGATTAGAATCAACAGAATTCAACGACTTGAGCAAGTTCTGCTGATTCTCCAATGGCCTCAGGCCAAAATGTCAGAGCGCCTCAGTTCTGCATTTGGGCAAACACTGAGGCTGCAGAGCAGGGCTGCAGAGCATGAGCCAGAGTTAATGGAGCATCAGTGTGGATGGGAATGATAGAGGGGTGCAACCCAAAGCCTAATCTGAAATCAAAAGCACTTTCAGTCAACCATCACGTTGGATATGAAGAGAGAACACACCCATCGAGATGCCTCAATTGTCAAGGTGACCCTTCTCAGGGATTACTCCCATTAAATGATGTGGCATGTTTGCATTCACTCCTCTTCCCATCTTAAGAAACTACAACCCCACAGAAATGCATTTTTAAATGCGTTTTAACTGTTACTATCACAATAAAAAACTTCCCATACCAGAAATCAGCAACCTGAATTAAAATCTGTCAGTACAGTACAAATTCTTCCTACACTTAGGAAAATCTTGAGAGAATGTGGTAAGGCAAAGTCAGAGCTAAGAAAAGGGTTAAATCCCCAAAAATCTAGAAAATTATTAAGACTGCCCTGTGTCATTCAACCTTTCCAAAAAAAAAGGGAAAGGCCAATGCAGAATCTTGCATGTTTTCTACTGAATTATTTGCTAGACTCTGATTAAGTGGGAAAGAATGGCTGTAAACTAATAAAACTTGAGGATTTCTAATTAAACCACAGGCACCGTGCCAAGCATTGTTGATTTGTTGATGCACCCTGCAATGTCAGGGCTCTAAGGACAGGTCATTAAAGTATTAAACAGATACTTACACCCTTTAATCAGCGCTGGGATGCCGGGTTAGGAAAAGAGAGTAAATTCAAGGGCAGAGTACAACAATTATCACCAGGAAACAAACAGAGCACTTAGGGAAAGCGGGGAGAAGTTGTTAGCAAGTAGTTATTGCACAAGGAAAGGGCTGGATTGCTGAGCCCCACACCTGGGGCTTTTATGATCGTCATCTCCCCCCTCTGAAGTAGCAAGAAAATCATGCAATATCTGCGATTTTCAGCTCTTTGCAGTCAGGAGAAGCACTGGAGCTTCCTCTGCTCAGCACATCTCAGCCCATCTACAACAGCATCTCACATCTTCGTCACCTCTTCACACCTACTGCCAGCTCTGCTAAACTCTCAAACTGCCTCTGAGACACCAGCAGCCTCGATTTTCCAGAGTGCAGCAGCCAAAAACTTCAGCCACCTTTGTGAACAAGGGACAGGAGTAAGGGTGGTGAGAAATGCAGAACCTTAAACCCAATTTTCAGCTCCTTTGAGGTCAGCACTTGCCTCTGACTTGAGCCTCCTCTCCAGTGAAGAAATCTTCAGTGATTGCAAACTCCCCCTCCAAATGAACAGCTCAGTAAAGGGCATTTCGTCTGAGGTTTCACTGAAAAACTAGAAGCAGCTCCAGAAGAAAGGAGGTCCACGAACTGCAAAGAGCCTCAAATATATTGCTCTGTGGAAGCCTCACAAGGCAGCTATTTGGCAGTTCCCCCAGACACACAGATATTTATAGGAAAATAAAAGTGCTCATCTAAGTGAGTAGTGGAAAGAGTCATGTATGGCATTTTCATCGTGTTTTCACCCTGCACAGCCCCTCCCCAGAGTCTGGGGATCCAAAAAAAGGCAAGAGAAATAATTTAAAATACAATAGAGATCCCCAGTTTGCCCTAAGGCTCTGCTGATGAACTATTAAAAAGTTTCTTCTAGCCAAAGAAGACACTTGGAGAATGGAGCAGATTCCCCACCACATTGTTTCATAAGACAGCACTGAAATTCAACCAGGGTCTGTTACAGCTGAAAATACAGCAGTCACTGAAAAAGTGATTTAATGTGCCTATTAAAGAGGAGGGCTGTAATTGGATCAGTCTTCAGTTTGACTTCTGAACGTCCCTGAAAAAATCAGCTTTCAAAACCTCCAAGATTTTATGTGTAGAGAAGAGCATTTAGTTCTGAAAACACAGCAGTTTGTGCTGGCTTGTGATGGCAAAGGATGTCAGCAGCAAGTCCTCAATGCTAGCAAAGCTCAGGAGAAGCATTAACTGCAGACTAAACCCAGAAGTGATAAGCAGTGTTTCTGTCAAATTATTTTACTATTTGCAAAAGCAAGTTCAACTTTTTTTGGGGGAAAAAAAAGAGCACAGGACTTTTCTTAGTAAGTTTAAGTGACTTAATTAGCCTGTCTGTATCTCCATCCTCACAGCCTGACAAGAGAAAGCAGCACTGAATCTGGGAACATTCTCCAAATAACTGATTAAACAATGTATTTAATGTCTTCTGCAATGGAATTTTACTACATAGCTGACATTCTGCACAGTGTATTCATCTTTGCACAAATGATCTTACTGGGAAAGCAGCTCAGCAGAGATACCCCACTGCATCTGCAGCACTTTGGGGATGTAGCAGAGCAGCCTGCTTAAAATGCAGAACGGCCAATAATCAGCTACCACTTGTGAGCATGGAAAAGTAAAGGCAGCGACTTCAATTTTAAGAATATTTGTGTTTATATTTTTTTGTTTTAATGGCAAAGCTGCCACCTGTCAGTTCCCGGGGTTACTGCATCAGCCCTGAGCCCAGCTCTGCTCAGCTGAGCTGAGCCCAGCTCAGAGCTGCACAAAAATAAAGCCCCATCCGAGCTGGCGTGACAACATTTAACACAAATACACAAACAGGCAATCCAGAGCCTGATGTGGAAAGGAGCCAGGGGAGGGGAGAGGATGGAACGAGTTCTGCAATCACTTATCCCAGAGAAGATATCCCTGGAAGATACAGCTGCAGTTTAATTAGTCACAGCACCGCTTATCAAGCAGCATCTCAGGCAGAGCATGTGGCATCAGCCTGGCCAGCCTCCACACGGCTCTTGGGCCACACAGCCTCACCAAACATCGGGTTTGCCCTGGGCTGAGTCATCCCAAATGTGCTCTGAGGATTCTTCTCATTGCCTTCACCCAAAAGAGCAAATGCAGCCCACTTTTCAAATGAGAAATCTGGTTGAAGCAAATCCCCCACTTAAAATACCTAAACTTTGAAATCCTTGTAGTCATTTGAGACAAACTACCCTAAATCTGCAATTCTGGAAATCTCCCCCCTTGGGTTGGGGGATAAAAGCTGGAGGCAATCCTGAATGGGTAAGATGCATGAACCAGATACTGCCTACCTACAGGGAATTCCCCTTTCACCCTGTCATCCTCCACAAATGCCAGATTTTCTTCTCAAACTAATTGCTCAGCACACTTAGGTCACACCTACAGCCATTGTTCCAAACTTTAGTACCAGACTTTACAGGCTTGTAAGATCTTTCCGTTTGTCCACTCCTCTTTCCTATAAGCTTTTGATTGGAGTAAAACTCCTCCCTACAAAACTTGCTTTTCATAATGGTTGAGAGAGAAGACAACACTGTCCTGTAAAAGTGTTGTCAGGGTGTTGAAGAGTTCTGCCATGGCACAGCAGTGATCAGGAGAGTGTAATAAGGAGAGCTGAGGAAGGAATACATCATTTTCCTTATTTGGGAAAAAAATAAAAACAAACAAATCAATCAAACAAACAAAAAATAAAAACAGGAAAAGCAATAATTAGGTCAGCAAGTAGCACTACTTGCAAAAGGGCGAAAAAACCACCGAGGAAAAAGAGTGCCTCCTTGGTCAAATGTTTATTATTCAAAACATGAAGTGGGGTCTTAAAAACGGAGTAAAAAAGTAGTTAGGAGTGTGTTACAGCAAGGCTGGGAAGCCCAGTTCATCTGGAGTTCAGTGTAGGGTAAAGCCAGCTCCTGTAATACACCCTGCCCCTGCAAGGGGAGAATCCTTCACACTGTGACCCTCAACAAATCCCTGGAGTTCAGCCTATGCCACCAGCTTCCAAACTACAACAACAAACCAAAAACCAAATCAATTCTTCTGCAATAGCTCTGTTTATAAAACATGTCCTTAAAAGCACACGAAACTCACATCCAGCCACTTTCCCACTCACTCACTCACTCTGCCATCTGTTACGCATCCAGTACAGGACATGGAAGTCTGACAATACCCCGGAACTCACCAGAAGCTGTGTGCAAATCAGCTGCTATTCCCTTGCTCATCAATTCATACTGGAAGCCTGTAATTTTCCTGCTAATGTCCTGCTGAGGAGTGGCCTCCACAAACAGGCCCCCCTGGTCGTAGCCAAAGCAATACACTCTGCTGGGGCTGCGGTCTCCATCTCGGACCAAGAGTTTCAGTTCTCCAGTTTTTTCCAAATAAATATTTGCTCCTGCAGAGTCTTTGAAGGGCTTTATGCAAACAGTCAAGTGTTTGTAAGAGGCAGGTGAAATATTGGGTCGCAGGTTGACGATGAGTGCTCCCGTGGGGTACATCCACTCTATGGAGCCTTCAGAACAGCGGAGGTAGACCTGTTCAACATCCTTCCTGTGAGACTCGTGGGTTAAGCCACTGGAGGAGGAAAGAAAGAGAAGGTTAGAGAAATGACAGAGCTAACAATGTGAATGGCAACTTCAAACCTTCCAAAACATGCAGCAAGAAATGCAGGAAGCCCAGGACATCACTGAGTGTTGGCCCGTGCAGCTCAGCAGTGCAGGTCTCTTGCAACACTTCAGCCTTAATATTATGGGACAATTTCAAATCATCCCCCAGAAGAAAATGTTAAACCACTAGTAAGAGGCTTCAAAATTAATTAGGATATAAGCACATGATCAAAAGCAATTAAATTACTACAGGCTCAGTTACTGCCCATCAGCTGGTCTGTGCATACGGAGTAAAACACGTACGCTCAAACTCCCTTCCTGGTGGCTCAATCCAGCATGTTCTCCAGCTTCACAGATCAGACTCCACCTTGTTCCCAGTACTTTGTTCCCCTTCCAAGTCTATATTCCCAATGGATCTGAAACTGGGAGGGATGCCAAGTTCACCCTGTAAACTGCAGCAAAAGCAATGCTCTACGTGCTACCGATACCCCCAGGCCAGCTGGGGAGCCCTGAACTCCACACTGGGCGGTGGGGAGAGGAGAGGAGAGGAGACACCTCACTCCCTTGTCATAGCTGGGGAAGCACTGAATCGTTCTGCTTTTTTTTTGGTGGGAACTTGTTCCTCCACTGCTACTCAATATGAGGTTTAAGCTCATTTTATCATTTCCACTGATGGGCTACAGGCAGACACAGAGCTGTGTTTAGCAAGAGAACATGTGACCATTTACTATGGCCAAAAATGAACACCCCAACAACCATTTCACAGAGACCACAGGGATGGGATAGGAGAGCAACACAGGGGCAACACAGGCTCCTGGGGACAGCTGCTAAGCAGAATGAGCAGTAAATCCCCATGGCTTGTTTGCCCCCTGCCCAAGCTGAGGGCAGCTCCACACAAGCCCTGCTGCCTGTCACTGATGCTGCATCCACCCCACCAGCCCTTTGCCCAGAGTGACTCAAAGCCCCAGCACAGTGCAGGCTCTGCAGTTGGAAGAACAAGCTGTGGGAAGCCTGATGATTATATGCAGTATTTGGGTATTAGGGAAAAATCCTTTGGTCCCAACCTCTGTCCTGTCACAAACCTATGAAGCGAGGATGAGCAAATCACCACCAAGCTTGTTTCTCCTCCTATGCTCTGAGCACCTTGTTCTCAAACACAAGCACCTTTTATCCTGTGGAGGACTACCCAAAACCAGACTCTTTGTCACCTCATGGGTCTGCTTGGCAGGACTTTAGGGAAGCTTCACAACATTCCCACTTGTAGACAGATGAATCAAGACAGGAGAAAAAAATAATTTAAAATTATTAAGTCTGAGGTTACACAGGAAATCTGTGGCAAAATCGTATTTTAGTGTAGTGCAAGTGATGACATCAAGTCCTGGTTCCTCAGCAGAAACCTCCAAATACCCAGTTCCCCATCTCAAAGACATATTTGGGTACTGAACGGGGTCTAAATTCAAGTCAGCACTTAGAAAGTAACAACCAGCAATGTGTAAAAGGGAAAAAACCAAACCATATGGTTTGCATTTACTGTTGACGTGACTCATTATTGTGAGTGTCGGTGTGACCCACTTGATAGAGGTTACATGAGGAAGCTCAGAAAGAAAAAAGTCATATTTAATAACAATAGAGCCTCCAAACATGTGCTTTTGAAGAATCTTGAAAGCCACATCAAGAACACAGATGAGGAGGAAAGAGGGACAAGCTTTTAACCTTTAGTCTCTTGCCCTCAAATTCAGTAGTACTTAGCACATTCAGGAAACTTTCCTTGCAAAGGGATATTTCAAGCTGACTGTAAATCCACATCTGGTCCACAAAATCAGTTTTCACGACAGCACACACATGATGCCACTCAACAGAAAACACAGAAGTCTGTTTATGTGCAAGCTGCGAATAAACAAAATTAAACAGTGTAAAGGGGGCAGAAAGTTATCCTCACACATCACTTGTCCCTACTCAAGACATCAAAACAAGCTGCAGAGGTTTTGCAGGACTTATACTGGCACATTCCAGCCTGAGTGCTTACACAGAAGGGAGACAAAACTCTGAACTCATGCAGTGAAACTTCTGTCGCAAGTGATCCCAACAACACTGAGGCAGAGAACTTCTGCCAGAGGGGAAAAAAAAAAAAAAAAGCTAAGTTAATTTTGTTCAAACATTCACACTGTTCAAACGAAAAACAGGGTGGACTCTGAAATTATCTTCTGAAAGCCAATTATATCCCACAGGCAAGAGTGATGCCATTAGACAGATACATCAAGCACAAGTACCTGCACACATTAAGCCTTGTAATAAAGGATGACTCAAAAGTTAAGCAGATTACAAAATACACGTTCACATTATTTAACAGCAACCGTCACCATCCAGTAAAACCTGTCGCTGTGCTTTCAGTCAGAATGACTTGTCCTCACACTGAGAGTGTTTAACACCACGTTTAGCTCTCACTGGCCACTCATCAGACACACCATGTCCACACATAATGGAGATCCAGGAGACTTTTTATTCCCCAGACTCATTTGAGTTTTGGTTTTTTGATTATATGGCAAGGACATAGGGTGCTTCATGGTTGCAGTGATGGATGAGCCATCCATCACCCATTTTAAATGCGTGCTGTTTATTGGGACTTATTTCTACAACAAGCTACTCCTACAGCTACTTCCTCATACCAATCCATGAGGACATTCTGAATCACTGCATCTGTCTCCCTGCTCTTCTCCCTTCCTGGCTTCAGCCCTCCCCTTATGTTTGTCCAGAAAAACCTGTTACAATGTCACTGCAGTGAGCTTTACACTGCAATGTGGAACAGGTGTTATTTAAAGAGGGAGCAAGAAGAATATTCACAATATCTACTTCAGTTATTTATTTATTCTATTAATGATGTGCTGAAGAGCCCTACAAGTACTCACGTCCTCCCTGCACCCTACAATGAACACAGGGAACTTTTGCTCCTAAATTGGAGAATTTAATGAGAGATGACAGTCTAGAGAACATTAAGAATTCCTCAGAGCATCCACCATACCGAGGGCAGGACTGATGGACAAAAGCAGCCACATCAGAGCTGAATTCTCTGTACCACAGCCTAAAGTCAAACATGCCAGGCCAGCATCTTCTCTCAGCCTGTCACTGAAGCACTTTTGCCCAAAGCATCAAGAGGTCACTGCAGCACAAAAACCTGAAGTTACAGCGAAAGTAATAACTGGACACATCATAGTGAGATTGCTCTCTTTCCTGGAAGCTCTCTGACAAGCTGTTTATTAAGATGCTATTAAGGCTTGCACTTAAATTGCAGGTGTCAAGCTGTGCATTGCATCAGATTTCCCTGGAAGCATGAGGGATATTCAGAGGAATCCTATGAAGCTCTTCATCCTGCTCAGGGGTATAAGCTCATCACTTCTCCACAAACTAAAAAGGAAAAAAAAAAAAACCCAAAACCATATCCAGAATGTTTTGGTTGTTTTTAATACATGTATATAAAGGTGAGAAAACACGTTCAGGTTTACTACAGGAGATAACATGACTCTCAAATCCATCAGCACCAGCCAACCTATGATTTCACTCTGGGGAAGAAAGACTATGTCTGGCACTCAAGTTCATAACTTTTCCTTACAGTCAAGGTAAAAATCATCACATGACTTCAAAATTTTCTGCATAAAAAAAAGTTCTTTTTAACACATATAGCTCCTAGTATCCATACTGAAATATTTAATTAATGACATTTACTGGAACATCAAATTTCTTTATTTCCTTCTTAACTGTTGTGGTTTTAGGACAAATCAGATTATGCTGAGTGGCCCTAAGAGTGCCAGCATTTCTGACAGCACCTGTTTGCCACCAGCAAGGCCTAAGTCAGCCTGGGTTACTTTATCCCTTCCCAAAACTCCAGCCCACCTGAACTCCAAAACTCTCCCACAAGTGAAACCACCCAGACTAAACTTTGCTCTTCTTCCCTGCTCCTCCAACAGCTTCATCACAAAGCTGTCACCCCTTCAGCTCACCAGAACAAGAACAGGTGAGTAAATCCAAGCTGGCATTGGCAGGTTCATCCCAAACTCAGTCACAAGATTTCACTTCCGCCCACCCCAAGCATCACTCCTGTAGCTGATACTCAAAGCATTGCTTTTTCCAACCCTGCTCAGGTGACATGAGGGGTCACTGCTGGCTCTAAGGAAACAGGACAAAAATAAGAGCAAAACAGGACAGAATTGCAGGGGTTTGTCAAAATTCTTTTAAAATGCTTGCTGCAGTACCAGGTGGTAAGGTCCAGGTAAGTACCACAGCTGGATGCTTTGCAGTGCTTGGGTACAGCATTTTCAGGTTTGTTGGTTGGTTTTGGAGTTTTCTGTTTTGGTTTGTGGTTTGTTTTGGGGTTGTTTTTTTTAAAGATAAATGACAAATTAGGAGTTTAAGAGGTTTGATCTCTATCAAGCAGACTCATCTTCAAGTGGATTCACTGCTATTAACTATGCATAAATTATCAAGAAAACTCAAAAAAAAGAAGAGAGTGAATATGAAGCATCATGTTTCAGACAGTAAGATATAAGAAATCATGATGTTGAAAGTCAATCCAATTGTTTTCCCACTTTGAATTCTCTCTACTCCAAAACACTCCATTGATACAGGCCAGCCAAACTTTTATGTTAGAGAAAGTCAGATCTGAAGAGTGTATTGGAGTTGAACCATTTCACTCTGCAAGTAACTCTGACCCAGCAACATTTGCTACTGGGGCAGAGCTGCTTTTCTAAACCTATAAAGAGAGGAGAAGGTCACAGACCCAACCACACGCGTTAAACATATTACAAGCAATTAAAGGCAAGATAATTTGGGAGATAAACACTCGAGAACTGGAGAGGTTTCTCAACGGGTGCAATTAGAATAAATCACGAGCGCGGTGGCTGTGCCAGCCCCTGCTCCCGGAGCTCATCACCATCACCATCATCTGGCGGGACGAGCGAGCAGGGAGTGACCCCGGGGCTGAGCGCGAAGTGCGGGACGCGCACGGAGGGGGAGCGCAGAGGCGAGGGAAGGGAAGAGAGCGGACGGGAGCCAGCGAGAGCCGCGGGGAGGGACGCGCTGGCTGCGGCGGGAGCGCTCCGCAGGTGCAGCGCATCCCAGGCCGCTCCGAGCCGCGGCTGCCTCGCTGCTCCCCCGGGCGCGGCCGCCGCCTCCGCCGGGCGCCGGGGCCGCGGCGAAGATGGTCGCGGGGAGAAACTTCTCCGAGGCGGACTTGGCACCGCCCTCCCTCTCCCAGCCCCCCGAACAGCGCCGAGGGGAGCCCAGCCCGCCCCGGCCCCTCCACCCCGCCGAGGGGAGCGCAGCCCGCCCCGGCCCCTCCATCCCTCCCTGCCCGGGGACCTGCCCAGCGTCTCTTCGCGGCGAGCCCGCCGGGAGGGAGGGAGGCAGATCCGGCCCCGGCTCTCCGCCGCCCCATTCCCCGAGCCCCGGCCGGGCACCGCAGCGGGAGGGTCTCCCTTTTGTGTTCGGCATCAATTTCTTCCCCCGGCGGGACGGCGATGGAGGTGGCAGCCCCCGCTCCCCCCTGCCCGGGCAGGATGCCGCCTCACCTCCCCTTCCAGTTGCACAGGTCGCTGGAGTACTGAGCCGCGGCGCCGCCGCCCAGCAGCAGCCGCAGCCCCAGGAGCAGCGGCAGGAGCCCGGAGACCGGGGCGCTCCGCATGGTCCCCCGGCCCGGTGCGAACGCGGTGCAGGCGGCGGGGAGCGATGTGCGCGGCGCCCGGGGCTCGCCTACATGGTGGGGAGCGCGGCAGGGCGGCGCGGCTACCCCATCCCCGGCTCCCGCATCCCGGCTCGGCGCGGCGCCGCTCGGCTCTGCAGCTCGCACCCGCTGGCTGCGGGCTCCCAGCTGAGGGGCGGGAGCGGCTCGGCCGAGGGCCGGCTCCTCCTCCCCCTTCCTCCTCCCGCCGCTCCTCCTCCGCCGAGGCCGGCACTTGCTGCGCCGGCAAAACGCGGCGCCGGATCGGGAGCAGCGGCCGCCCGTGGCTACGGCCGGTCCCGGGCTCCGCCGCTGGCCCGAGCTCCCTTGGCTGATGTCGTGGCGAGGGATGAGAGCCCGCTCCGCTCCTGCCCCTCCCTGCTTGGGCCCCCCAAGCTGCCCCGTGTAGAGAAGGGGTGATGATGGGCAGGACCGAAGGTTTTCGTTTGGCCAGGAAAGTTACTGAGACGTGTCCTCTGTGCTGGGGCAGCCCGCAGTGACCCACAGCCTGTCCCCAGGGGTGTCCGCAGTGACCCACAGCCTGTCCCCTGGGGATGCCCACAGTGACCCGTAGCCTGTACCTGGAGGTCAGCTCTGGATGCCTGCAGTGACCCACAGTCTGTCCCCAGGGGTGCTCGCAGTGACCCACAGTCTGTCCTCGGGGCTGCCCTCAGTGACCCCCAACCTGTCCCCAGGGGTGCCTGCAGTGATGGCCAGTCTGTCCCTATGAATGCAGCTCTGGATGCCCGCAGTGACTCATAGCCTGTCCCTGGGGATGCCCACAGTGACTCACAGCCTGTCCCCAGAGGTGGCCACAGTGACCTGCAGCCTGTCCCTGGGGTACCCACAGTGAACCGCAGTCTGTCCCTGGGGGTGCAGCCCTGAATGCCCCCAGTGGCTCCCAACCTGTCCCCAGGGGTGTCTGCAGTGACCTGCAGTCTGTCCCCAGGGGTGCTCGCAGTGACCCGCAGTCTGTCTGTGTGGGTGCAGCTCTGGATGCCCGCAGTGACCCACAACCTGTCCCTGGGGGTGCAGCCCTGGACGCCCGCAGTGACCCACAGTCTGTCCCCGGGGGTACCCACAGTGACCCACAGTCTGTCCCCGGGGGTACCCACAGTGACCCGCAGTCTGTCCCCGGGGGTCAGCTCTGGATGCCTGCAGTGACCCGCAGTCTGTCCTTGGAGGGGCAGCCCTGGGTGCCCACGGTGACCCACAGCCTGTCCCCGGGGGTGCCCACAGTGACCTCCAGCCTGTCCTTGGGGGTGCAGCCCTGGGTGCCCGCAGTGACCCTCAGTCTGTCCTTGGGGGTGCAGCCCTGGGTGTCCGCAGTGACCTGCAGCCTGTCCTTGGGGGTGCAGCCCTGGGTGCCCGCAGTGACCCCCAGCCTGCCCCCGGGGGTGCAGCCCCGAGTGTCCCCACTGCACCTGGCTGCAGCAGGTGACTCAGCCTGCAGCAGGATCTCCACCAAGGCGCGGTTCCAAGTAGATGAAGGCTGACGATTTTGCTGCAACTTTCTTGTGTCTCCACTTACCAGGAAGCACTTGGGACTCGATCTTATTTGTATTACTCTTCACCACTTAATGACCACTCGGGATAACTCCTTGTGTTGTTTAATGTCCCGGGTTATTCCGCTGTTGACTTGGGATACTTAACCCTTGGTGACAGAAACCCTTAGAAGCCTTCCGGGAAGTGAGGGAAGTGCAGGGGGTAAATCAGCCTAAAGCCCAAACTACCCGGGCCAGGCTAAATGGGGAAAAACCACGAATGGGGGTAGGAGGAAAATGATCCAGCTGCACACACTGTGCTCTGTTATGCCAGGTGACACATAATTTCTTTCAAAGAAGCAACAAGGGGCTTGAGATTGATATTGTACATCCACAGAGAGGGGTTAAAATATTTCCAGATCAGCGAGTTTCTTAGTCTCCTGTTGTTCTTTCAAGAGTCTGCCATGCAGCTTTATTAAGGGCATTGCTCGGATTTTTCTAGGTGAGAGTTCATGACTGGGCATTAAACATTTACACCCAGTTCACAGTTTGATGTGTTAGCCTCCTTAGTACCTGTTAAAACATTTTGCAAAGTGCCCTGGTGGTGTCTGCAAGCATCCGATGGCTGAAGCAGGATATTCCAGCTCTGAAAGCTTCCTGCCTGCTGCTGCACCCAGGATTAAATCCTTTGCAGTGTATCCCTTTCCATTTGTGGGTTTAGCTTTTCATGTCTTTTTTGTTTGGTAAATTACAGGTACTGTGCTCTGTTGATTATGAAGTATTAACATAATTACAGTAATTCTGCCCAATGATGCAATGCATGTAAACATGTAATTAGCACAGAGGGACAACACTGAGCAAAGTGATGACAACATGCAATAATGCAAAATGCCTTTTTCTCCCGGTCATGTGCAGTGATACAGGCTTTAGAGCTCAGTGCCTTGATTATTTCTTTAGAAGGAGGTTTTGTTAGAATGTTTTTGCTTCCTCCCCTCACACTGGAAAGAAAAGCATACAGAGAAAACACCGTATTGCTTTATTCCTCAGAGTGTTTATATGTGCAACCCTCTGCATGCCCCCCAACCTACTGTATCTGATTTCCTTTGCAATATTCGAACTCCCTGCATTTGATAAAACAAACAAGTGCCCAGGCAGCTCACATTACTCTCTGGAACTTTTGAAAGTGCCTGAAAACTGTGCACTTTTAAGGTAGGGAACAGAGTGTGCTGTTTTGCAGTGGCTACTACCTCTGGCTTTTATTCCCCCCCTTTTAACTCAGAAAAAGCGGTGGCATTTAGTTCTCGGGACCCAGAAAAGTAATGGCAACATGGGGACTTTGAAAGCCCCTCCTGTCCTCCACGCCTTCCTGATGCTGACACAGTTTTCATGCTACCCAAGCTGCTGAGCCTTACAAGTGAGCAAAGCCCGGGCTGGTGGCTGCGGAGCCAAGGGCTGTGGGTGCAGAGCCAGGGATCGTGGCTGCGGAGCAAAGCCCAGGTTAAGCCTCCCCCAGTTCAGAAGTGAGGGGCAGCAGGAGATAGGGAACCTCTGCAGGGAAGGGGGCTGCTTGGTTTGCTCATTTGCATCTCAATCCCTACAATGCTCTTCCGGCTACTCACAGCTATTCCATAGTAGTGCTCTTGGCTGAGATCTGGGAACACGCTCAAAGGGTGAGGCAGCTTTTGGATGCACTGAGCTGTTTTCTGTTTGAGCTGTGAAAAGCAAACATCTTTTCAAGAGAGAACATTCTGAACAGTAATTTTCTTTTTTTCTTTTTTTTTTTTCTTTTTTTCGCATTTACAATTCAGAAAGAGCAGAACTTCACTGAAATCTTGGGAGGAAAATATTGTATAATGTCGAATGGAAACATAAATCTTCTGCAGCAAAGGCTTCACACTCCTCTGAAAACAGAAGTCACTGAGTAACTACTCTGACCTAATGTGGCAGGACTGGAGATACAGGTTCTGGAAACAGCTCCCTACACTCAAACACTTGAACCCCAATAAAGCTCCACTGCCTTCCTCAAGGAGCAACTCAAAGATGAGACTCTACACAGTCACTTCAGACACTTCTTTCTAAATTCACTTTAAATATTTACTTGTCACGGCTACCAAGCCAGGCACAAACAGCAGCGATTTTAAAGGACTTTTAAGGATTTTAAAGAGCGGGCGTCTGCAGGAGGAGAACCTATTGAAGGAGAGATGACTCATTTTCCTCAGAACTCAAAAGTGCAGATTTGAGGAAAGCAAAATCAAGTAGTGATTACAGATGGGCTCAAGCTCAGGTCTGGATTCAAATTTTCTGCCAAGCTGGGACCCAGCTGGAAGGCACAGGAAGGGCACTTTCAGATGCTGGATTTGGGGTTAGGCACATCCCAGCCGAACATTCAAAGCTGCTTTAAACAGTGTGGCAGAGCTAATCTGCTGAAAGGTCTCACTCAGCCTTGCTGTCCCCAGGGGAATGTATATGGGAGAGCTGAGAACTCCTCGAGAGCTGCTCTGGTCACTGCCCAGCCATGTGTTGGTTACGTGTCCCTGTTTTGCAACTTCCAAGCAGCCCCCTCTCAGCTGATTTATTGTCACACTACTCAGTTTGCAGGAGGGGAATCAGGTCCTGTGGTTACAGAGCAGACCCAAGGGCTGGTGCCTGGTGTGCAGCCCCTCGCTGCCTGCCAGCAAGGGAAATCTGAAACTTTGAAGGAGGAGGGGGAAGGAGGAGAAGCAGGGTATTTTCTGGAAAGGCAAAGCCATAGCTAAACAGCATGCATGGCAAAGCAGGAGGGAATGAGAGCGGTCTAAGAATTCCAACAAGCCACAGAGAGGACAATAGACAATGAATACAGGAGCAATAGGAAATAAATAGAATTTGTAAGGTAAATCCACTGGACAGACAAGAGTGAGCAGAGTAACAAAACAGGGAGAGGTTCAGCAGCTGAATGGACAGTGGGAAACCTTTGTGTGTGGTGAGGGGAGACCGTGTTACTTGCTCTCATGAAATTAAAATCAGTAAAGAAAATACACTCATCCATAATTGCACCCTCCTGCTCATTCCTGCGTGCTTCTTTAGCACTAATATCCGAGCACAATTCCTACTACGCCTAAACCACTACTACTCACATCTTGCTTTTCTTGTTTTGTTTTGAAGGGAAAAGTTTTGGCCTTTGGAATGCGACCGAAAACAACAGACATTTAAAGAAAAATAAGTAAATCTTTCCTAAAAGAATCTGTTGTTAGTGCATGCCTGAAATCCAGCTGCAGGACAGCAGTATTTCTGATGAAATTAAAATTCTGATTTTGATTTAAAGATTGCATTTTTAAGAGTGAGGCAGCATTAAAGAAGAGTTGGAAGAGGGGGCGAGGAGCAGAGCTGCCCCTCTGCCTTGGACACACACAGGCAGCTCTGACACAAACAGCTCCCACTGAACTGGCAGCTCCTGCTGCACGCACAATCCAGCTTCCGCCTCTGGACGTTTGCATTGGGATCCCAAGCAGCTCCCACCCAAATCAATGGATTTTGCCGTAGGCATGAAAGAGAGACTGAGGTACTTTATTGTCAGATACCTACTTAATTATTGTCAGGTACTTAATTGTCAGATAAACAGAAAAACTTTGGGAGTTAAAAAAAAAGAAAATCATTATTTGGACAGGCTACTTATAAGAGGTAACAGCAAAATTAATTTAAAAAAAAAAAAAAAAAAAAGGCAGAGATGCCCAGACTTGTGATGTGGCCAAACCAGTAGGTGTACCTAGAGTTACACCTAAAGGACCTCTCTGCACAGCACTGTGCAAACAGGGATGAACCACTGCAGGCAGGGAGGTTCACTTCCCAAGAATTCCCAACATTTGAGGCAAATCAGTAGTGTGACCAATGGGTAACTTCTATTTTTAATAAAATAATACATTTCCCTTTCTTTTCAAGGTTTTTATTTTGATCTCCCAGGTATGAAGCAGGGTGAGACACAGGACTAACACCAGCCTTTGGGCAGGGAGCTCAGGTGTGCTGTCCTGCCCTGTCCCCCAGCGCAAAGCCCCTCTGCACGATGGGGTAACTCAGCCCAGCCCAGGCCGGCCCTGCCTCTCCATGCTGGCTGCAGAGCAAGGCTGCACTCCTGGCTACACTACCGCTGATTTAAATACCTCAGCCAGGTAAAGTACAGCGACTGGGGAGGCTGAGCGAGGCGTGATTTGGGCCAAGAGGTGTAAGGTGGAGTAAAGATTAAACCTACACTTTGTGATAGTGCTAAACCCACAGCTTTGCCCTATTAAGGACCAGTCTCCCAAACCACACAGCTTGGCTTGGATCAAGCCACGGGCCTCAGCATGATGGTAGCAATGGTTTTGGTGCTTTTCTCCCACCATTTCCCCTCTCCCAACACCTTGAACTGTTAAGCAACCCAGCCTGTGCAGACAGGAATTAGCATTTTACTCTTTGCACATCAAACTCAAAAGCAATGAAGGGAACGATGTCTGGACCCAAGCAGCCTATTGAGAGGATCAAAAAGGTAACACAAAGAACAAAAGATGGCTAAGAAACAGCTCATTCCCATCCCACACAGCCAGGCTGTCTCAGGACTGGGGACCCAGGCAGAGGATTTAGTGCCTAAGCCCAGAGACCCCTCCGGGGTGCAGGCAGTAACTCCTGCTTGCATGCCTGAGTCTGGATAAAGCTGAAGTCAAAACCAAAAACCTCTGAAGAGGCCTCAGCATATTGTTGTTTTGGGGATAGTCCTGTGCATTTCATCCAAAAGAATGAGTGTTTTCTTTTCATTTCACAATAACCTAGGTATTTAAAATGTCTGCCAAGAAGTACTCAGAAAACAACATTTAGTCTGAGCACTCTTCAAGAGGACCAGTTGTTTATTTCTACCACTTAATAAACATTAATTTCCTGTTTCAGAAAACATAATTTATGCCACTGGTGAAGCTGATATTAATCATGATGCGTATCTCTTGGCTGGCTTAATTTCTCATTTTCTTCAGCTCCTCCAGCCTGTCTCTACTCTGCAACCTGTAGGCTCAGCCCGTGCAATCAGTTCTCCAAAAGAATTCAGCAATTTCCAGTACATGGAGGGAGAATATGACAGCAGAGGACACAGATCCAAATCCATTAGCAGTCACTTCTCTTAATAAAAACAAAGCTGAAGAGTGGATCTGGAAACAAGAATATATTTTCCTTTCTGCTTCAGAATTTGGGCAAAACTGGTGCAAGTTACACTAAACAAATCCAGCCCCTGCCAAGATAAACAAACATTTGCAGTGTAGCTTGCTACATGCCTGTCAAGAAATAGACACTGATATGCATTTTAATGCAACTCTCCTACAAATTGTGTAAAAATAACTGTGCACTGTGTATTCATTGCTAGGTTACCAGAAGGAGAGAGAATATTTTTGCAGGCATGATGAAGTAACAAGGTAAATAATTCGACTTAATAATTTTCAAATTTCACACTTAATTTTCAACAGCAGGTCTTTTCAGAGACCAGATCAACCTCAGATCTGATGACAGGGATTTTTTTAGAGCTGACAAGTTCCCATGAGGCTGATTTGGTTTTACAAGCCAAATTTCACCCCTAAATTCAATGACAGTTTTTGTAGGAAAAGGGCAATGAGGTTTGTCCAGTTGTTATTAACAGCACAAGCATTTTCATTCCTTCTTAAATTCACTCACCCACTGAATGAGTTATGTCTTATCAAATATTGCAGCATTAACAGAGAAAAAATGCAAAGAGCTCTGTGCAGATGCCCAGTCTGTCTGTCTGTCTGCACAGTGATCCTGTCAGCAGCATTCTGGGAGGAACTGCAATAACTCTGGTTAAAGCAGCTCAGGGATTGTACAACTAATCCATAAATTCTGACATTATTACATATTTGCTTAAGGAAAAACAATGGATTTGACAATGAAATGAGATCCTTTGTGCTGCTTTGTGGCAGTATTTGCAGGGCTGATGTATCTGCAGGGGATAAAGGACCCTGCTTCACCCCCTCCCTTTTAGCACCAGAAGCAAGAAAGCTCCTCAAAAGAAACCCAAAGCTCAAATGAGACTCTCTCAATTTTGCAAACTCTGTTGAAGAGACTCTAATTTATTTCCTTTTTCTTTGGTTCAAAGCATGTGTTGACTACCATGGCTTTATTAGGTCAGATTACACCCTCATTTAGGTGCCAACAAATCTGACCAGAGATGCTCCTCTGATTAAGCAGTGGACTGAGGAAAAGGCAAGTTAGGTTCTCTGTCAAAGTCCTCTCTCAGTTCCTTCATGATCTTCTGAAAATAATTTGTCTATATTATGATGCTGAATTTAATTGATGAAGAACTCTGAAAATCCATTGACAGAAATTCATGGTACTCTGCCAATTTCTTGTTGTGAGATCAGTGACAAAAACAAAACAACATGAAAACCTGAAGGTGTGGTAGGAGCCTTGTTGAGGCTAAAAAAGCTTAATTTGAAAAGTCCCAAGGACAGTGACAAGCCATGACATCTAAAAGGATCTAACAAAACTAACTAATAATGACTAGCAAATCAGGAAGTGCTTTTACTCAGAAACACCATCAAGACAGAATAGATTCCAATATTTTTAGAAGATCCCATGGTCACCCAAACTCTTTTATTTTTAATGCCTTTTAAAGAAGTCCTTGAAGCAGTACCTAAGTATCAAATCTGGATTCTGCTATGTTGATCATATATTTGTCTATGTATCTTCTGCTTTCTCATGCAGAATTCTGACTGAAAATCCAATAGAATCCATTCAAGAGTAAAATGACCAGGGTAAGACTCTGAAGGAAAGGGAATTCTCCCTACTGTTGAATCTTGAGATCCCAAGAACTGAAGGAGGTCTCTTGTAACATGCCAGATTTTCTCATCCTCTCTCATGCTGACAAGTCTGGTTGGGCCTTATGTGGACCCAAATGCTTGAATGGACATGAAGATCTGACAGTCTGTACTTCCCTAACACATGTCTTGCACTACCTGACATGTGACCCAAGCAGATTCCTGGAGATCTCATTCAAATTTAGATCAGATTCTGGTTTTAAATTATCATTCATTTATACTGAAAGAATGAGATTATATTCTTCCATACTGGAAGACATATCTCTTTCCCATTTATAGTCACATCTTTTTTCTACGCTGGACCATTTCAAGGAAAAAACAAAAGAAAAAATAAAAGAAAAAGTAGAACTAACCCAAATGGTTGATGATCTATTTATCTCTAGCTCTATTTCATTTCATGCCTCTCTCACTTCACAGCACTACAACCTTTTTGAATTGCCCTCTGTGATATCCACTCCTTGTTGACCATTGCTCACTCATTCATTGCTTGTTGGATCAGCTGGGCACTTGCACAATCAAGGCTTTGTTATGCTTTCAGACAGGCTGCAGGTCACAATATTGAAGCAGCACAAGGACTGTTTCCTCTCCTGGTATTCTTCTTCCCTGTTTTTTAGGAAGACGCTATCCTAAACACATGAAAAAGGATATAAAGTAATCATGACAATAAATACTACAACAGCTCTCATTTAATTTGCTACACAATGTCTGTTTTCCCCTTTGTCATAAAAGAATGAAATATTCAAAAGTCTGAAGAGTTTTTGTAAGTTGGTCAACTGAGAAACAAGAATTTCCTTCTTTGAAAAGTGCAGCAGAGCTCAGGTTTATTTAATAAATCAGTGGAAGATAGCTGGTGATACACAGTTAGTGGGGACCCTTGAAGAGCTGCTCTCTCCACCAGTTAATTGGCCCAAACAAAA
This sequence comes from Acrocephalus arundinaceus, assembly GCA_021534815.1. Taxonomy (NCBI): domain Eukaryota; kingdom Metazoa; phylum Chordata; class Aves; order Passeriformes; family Sylviidae; genus Acrocephalus; species Acrocephalus arundinaceus. The sequence goes on from JAJEOU010002598.1 coordinate 2,191,358, forward strand.
TGGAATGGACTTCTCTGACTAATAAGCACTGACAATAATGAACAGCAACTGCAGGGATGGTGGGAAGATAAAGGAATGCACATACCAAGGCTCTGCAACAGGATGAAATGTCAAAGTTCAAGTTTACGTGCATAATAACCACAACGGTCACATGGGTTGTCAGCTGCATAAATAATCTGAGAGCCCAAGATGAGAACACTGACAAACACAACTATCTACAGTTGGAGGTTTTAAACCAAAATGAAACTTCCCATTTGCATATAGAGATATCCCAGTATTTAAATACCTGCAGGGTTTGTCTCTAGGCCAGTGCTCTCAGTGGAGCTGGACACTTGGCTATCTTTGAACTCTGTCTTAACAGGCACAGTACTGGGCAGAGCACAAGCAGCAATGTTAGCAAAAAGGTATTTTTAGTTGTTTTCACTTGAAGTCAAAATGAGGATCTTGACTTCCCAGCTGGTGAAATTAAATTTCTTTCTCTTGCAGTAAAAAAAAAATTAAAATAGTGCCTTATTTGGGAAGGGAAAGTTTAGATGGAAGTTAAGTATCTGGGTTTACTACAGAAAGAGTAAGAAGTAAATGAGTAAGAGAGAGGGAGATGTCACAGAGAGGGAGATGCAGAGTCTTTTGTGCATGGTGGTTTATTGCAGGCTCTAATGGCACCAGAATGACGTTACCAGGGAGCCTCTTCACAATGAAATGATTTACTGTCATCTCTTATATCCTGCTAGCACAGCAATGTAGTCTCCACAGACCTGCTCCTAAAACAGTTTTGACAGCCAAATTCTATCTGTAATGTCACAGATGTCACAACCTCACCTAAAAAACCTCTAAACTTGACACAACTGTCAGTTTATTCACACAAAATTACTGTGACCTGATAATGTCCTTTGAGAAGATCACAGCGCAGACAGATTTGCTGAAGTCCTTTACTTTCACTCTCAGGTCCCACTGCTGGCAGCCCCCATCAGTCCCTAATACTGCACAAAGCTCTGGCTCCTCCTCAGCTCCCCTGAACCCAGGAGAAGGAGCAGAGCGAGCTGAGCTGGAGTCACTGCCCCCTGCTCCCAACACCATGTCCAACACCAGCATGTCCCCACTGTGAGTCCCCGTGTGACAGATGATCCCACACCGGGGCTGTGTCCCTGCCCTTCCCGGAGCTGTGGCACTGCTGGATAAGATAATTACAAACCATCACAGATACCATTTGCACAGCTCATTGGCTCCTTTCCTCAGAGAGCTGCACGTCCTCAGGTTAGCACCACACTTCTCAGGCTGTTCAAAGGCTCTCCTGGCCTTGAGAAGGGTTACATTCAGCAAAGAAAGAATATAAAGATGGAGTAACAGTTTTTCACTGAAAGGGAGGAGTTTCCTGTGTCTGCTCTGCTCACATCTGGTCAGTTTTCTGACAAGAATTGCATCTTTGCTACTCTTTTACAACACACAGCCAGTACATCTGTGAGGGAGCAAGCTGCTTTCTCTACTGCCCTTTGTATTGTCAGGACTATTATTAGCTTTAATGAAGCTGTTAAGTCTGTTTTACAGAAGATGCATGAACCTGAAACTTTTAATTTCATAACCCAGGGTGAGTGCATGAACTGGCATTTACAGGAAAATGCAGAACAGTCTTGGCTTGAAAATTAAATAAAACTGAAACTGAATTAGTCACAATAAATACTTTAAGACCCACTTTTCAGAGTAGGTTAGCATTTTAAGGATGGTATTAAAAGATATAATAAGACATAATAAAATGTCTTTTATGGGGCAGTGTAAAGATTTAAAGAACTCATTGAATTCTGTTTTCAATGAAGACATACGAAGTAAATGTTGCTGTATTCTCTAGAGCTATACAATTCTTGTATATTTTCTTCAGATGCCTTTGGCTAATTCATAATGTTACTCATTTCCCTTCCTGTGTGTCACATAAAGATGTGCATCCAATACATTGTCTGTGGATCTCTTATATTATACACATCCCAGTTCCTGTTATGTATACATTCCTTTGGAGGGATATGATTTATTTCTTTAAGCACTTTCCCATCTTAAAATGTCAGATGCTTCCTGTACTTATATACAAAGAAGTTTAAGCTCCCAAAGGTACTGAAGTTCAACAAAATTCTGTCTGTAGATAGTATGAACTTACCAGTGAAGCTTTGGGAAATATACAGTTCCACCTACTTTCCTTGGCTCTTCAGAATAACTTGATTTGCAAGTGTTTGACACTTCAGTCATCAAGAAGATCAAACAAGCATGGTTTTGAAAAACTAAGGACCTAAACTGAACACTGAAAGGTTTACTCTTCTTCAAGCAGAAGCATTGATTCTCAAGGGTTATCACTGGTGGCACACAGGAAGATGAGAATTCAAGGCTACCCTTTATCTCTTTCCATTATCTGAATCTTGCTATCTTTTGCAAATAAGACCTTTTCCCTCCAAATAACTTACTTATAAATATTTTTTTGGCTATGTAAGGAAAATGCCTTTATTACTTTACTGAGATTCAGATTGGTTTGTTAATAGCAAACCCAAATTGTACTAACTGAGGTGGTAAGACCATAATCACGTGCCTATCACTGGATCCTCTAAAAATTTCACAAGCTAAAAAGTAAATTTGTTTCTTTTACTCTATTTTAAAAATACTGCATTATTTAGAATCATTCCTTTAGGAAAAAGATTACCAAATTAAAGTCTAGCTTTGCATAATATTGCTAAAATGGTGAAAAAAACCCCCCAAAAAACCCAAAACAACAACAACAACAAAAAAAACCAACCAAAAAAACCCACCTGTGCTAATCTGCCTCAGTTCTTTGGAAGAACTGTGCCTCTCACTTGTCACTGCCTCATCCCCTGCAGTCTTAATGCCACAAAATCATACTAAATATAAAGGTACACTTTATAAAAGCCTGAGCTGGAGCACGAGGAGAATGGCTTGAGCAGAACAGGAAACAAGCAGAACAGGGAACCTGCACAACATCACACTTCTGTGGCCCAGCAGTCTGAGGGGAGGATGTGGAAGCACACAAGGGGTGGCACAACTGGTGGTTAAGGAAAGTGTATGTTTGGGGGTGTGGGCTGGTACTGAAATGAATGGGATCTTTCTAGTTCACCCACAAAGGTACCCAAGTCCAGTACTTCAGCTAACAGAATATTTGTGGTATTTGCCACCTCATGAAAACAACCACCGGCTTCTTTAGGTTGACTCATTTGGAAAGAAGAAAGGAGAAACAAGCAACATCCTTTCTAAGGACAGCTAATGCTTCAGAGAAAGAAATGTATCACACAACATTTCTTCTCTAGGGAGCAGCAGCATTTTTCAGTGAGGTTACCCAAACTCAATATGTCTAAATTGTAAGAGCAATTAGGCCTGTAATTTCAGCTGAGCATTTGAAGTCTTGAGTACACAGGGAAATTGGCCCAAATAACTATTAGGTACTAGTCCCTGCTAGTAATAAATGCTCTGAAGGCCAAAAGAAGGCATTAGCAGCCCCTGTGCAACTCCCCTAACAGGGTGTACACATGTAACTAATTGGAAACCAGTAAACAATCCCGGTATTGAAGCGCAAAGCAGATAATCTCACTCACACTACTTCAGTCATTTTCTTCTCATGTGGCTGACTGGAATAAAACTGCTAAAATACTGTTTCCCTCATGCAGAAAAAGATCTAGGGGATATAATAGATCACAAGCTGATTAGGAGTTAACAGTGTCAAGCCATTGTGAAAAAGGCAAACACTGCACTAAGCTGTGCAAACAGGAGTATGGCTTGCTAGACATGGGAAGTAATCCTGCTCTGGTCCAGCCCCAGCAGGAGCACCACGACTGGTGCTGGGGCTTATTCTCCAGCAGTGATGCAAAGTGCCCAGAAAGCATCCAGAACAGAGCAGGAGAATAAACAAATGTCTGAAACATCACTGAACAAATCAGATGTGACCTAAACAAGAGCGTGGTATGGAGGGAAACTCAACAGCAGTTTGCAAATTCAGAAAATCATAAATTCATAAAGGGATTTTATGCGTGCAGGCTGGGGAAGGACTAAAGGATTTGTGAAGGAATTTGCCAGCCTTCTCAGGCAAAGAAAGGGTTAACAGAGGCATTAGCAAGAAAGCAGCTGAGAAGGCACACAGCTGCAGGGGATAAAGCCACTGGGAGAGGGCTATCAGGGGACCCCTGAAGGAGGGGGCTGAGTAGCCTCCCAGGGTGGAGATACAGGCTGAAGGGATGGGGTCTGTGTCCTTTCTAAGAGATTCTAGTCTTATCTTTGGGCAGATTGCTGGCCTCCTTGTTAGTATTTAGTCAGGGTGTTTGATTATAAAATCTTTTTTTAGGCCTGCAAAAAAGCAGGGTAGGGTGGTAAGGATCTTGTTTTCTTTTTTTCTTTTTAATAGCCCAGCAAAACTTTTCATATCTGGTCTAAAATGCAGACAAAGTGCCAAATATACTAAGGTAGGAGCAAAGTAGGATAATTCTTGCCTAAGGTAAAATATTGAGATGTTGTTACTAAGAGAAGATTCAAAGTGAAGAGCTGTACCTTGGGAGCTGATCATTATGGAGGGGAAGAGAGAGAGCAAAAAGCATCTATATAAAAGGGATAATTGTGATATAGGCTCATCCTCAACAGCTCTAAAATTGGGGAGATCACAGAAGTCTGCATCTTTTAGCCAGAGGGAAAAGATCTTAGCCCGCCAAATTTCAGGGGGCTTGGAAAATGCTGCAATATCTAAGCTGGGTATTAAGAAATTCTTATAATGCAAAGATAGCAAAGACTGCAAGAAAGTGGCTGAGGATGTTATGAAGACTCACAACCAGTAGCTGTCTGTGAGTTGATCCTGTCTCAGGATGCCAGGACTAGATGAGCTTCTCAAGTCCCCTTCTGCTGTTTTGTACTGTAATGAGAAATATTGCCCCCTTCTTCTCTTGCCACCCAACTGTGACATTTAATGAAAATAACAGAGCATTTTTGGAAGCTCAAAGCATTCTTTGAATAGAAGTGGTTTCAAAATTTGCGCTGAGCTGAATTTTTTACCTATTCTGTTGAATGATCCTTTCAACATAGTGTGTTCTGGAAATACTTCAGTACCAGAGCTTGTAACTTCAGTGACAAATGTGTTAAAAGAACACTCTACTCACTCATTCTGTCTTTCCAACAAAGATACAACCAAATTAAGTTGCCCACGTGCTCCACAACACAACAGATTTGTTTGTACAGATGCATTTTTACCACTCCAGTTAGTGTTTGAGCCTTTCAAAAAGAAACTAAACCCAAGACTACTTGGCCTCAATAGCCCCCTGATAGCCTGCACAAGCAGTCTTGCTTTATCTCCTTTTAAACTCCTGTGAAATCTGCTGAGATCTTCCCTTACGAATCTATAGGTCCATGTTGTTCATATTGTGAGTCTGTGTCATTTTAGAAATGACAATTAAATGTAAAAGACCAAAACCAACTTTCTAGATATTATATTTTTCCATTAAGATGAGGAAAATTTCTATTTGATAGCTAAGCCTCCAGAAATTGCAAGCCTTAGGTTCACAGTAATACTCCTCAAAAGATTATTTTGTCAGAAACAAAAGCTAAACATTAATTTGATGAGAAATGTCTGAGTTTGAAATGCTTTTAGCTGTGAGGACTGCTTCATGAGCTGCCCCCCACCACTTGGAAAAATCTTTAACATAAAGCAATTGGAAGTAGAAGTGGGACTAAACCATCTTTGCTTGCTTCTTAATGAGTTTGTTGTGACAGTGCTGGGAGATCTCTTTCCATTCCGACCCACATGAAAGCAGAATGGGCAGTAAAACAGTTGACTATATTTTGGAAACTTTTTAGTTTCCCAAGTTGCCCAAGGACACCGAAATGCCTGCTGGAATTTCAAAAGCCAGTAGGTAAGAACTCTCACAATGGATGTCAGCTGCCTAGGTTGCCCTGACAATCCCACTGAATAGGTTCCATGTGCTTGTGGGCCTTTAAATGTCTTTCCAAACCCAGCCCAAACAAAAATCACATTCTAAGCAGAAGTTTGTATTTAATTACTCTCTGTGGTCAGCTACATAATATAACTTAGAAAACATTTCTGGTGGGTTTGACTGGTTCTGTATTTTCCTCAGGGAAGGCAGCAAGGGCTTTGCTCTGCATTTTGCTTCACTTAATGAGGCGCTGTCCCTGACTAGGACTTTTGTTTGGTTTAGGGTGAGTAAAGCAATACTCTGCTACACTTTCTTAGATAAAGCAAGGCACACAGGCAACATAACAGTGCCAGCAGCCTTTGTCGCCAGAAACAGGAATGATCATATTTAACAGTGCTGCTCATGGAGAGATTAAACTCAGGCTGGACAGAGAGAAGCTGTGCAGATAATTTGAAATAGATTCCAAGGGTGAATTACTGCTTGGCTATCCTCCTCACCTCCTCAGTTCTCCGATTCGTGTGCCAACCAACATTTTAAGATAACTCTGCTCTGTTTGCTCCTTGAATTGTCTGGCTGTTTAACAGGCTCTTCAAATAAACAAGGGATAATCTCAGGATTTTGCTTAACAAAGATTGCTTTGTGCAAATTTTAGAAATTCTGAATAGGTTGTTGTACAGGGCCTGGTGCTGCAATCCCTTTTAGCTGTGAATACTTTCAAGGGAGTAAGTGGTTGCACAACCATAATTTCAGTTAATAAATGATCAATAATACTTTCCAGTATATTTTGAAATGCCTTCCAGTATCTGAAGGGGCTTACAAAGAATTTGGAGAGGGACTCTCTGTCAGGAACTGCAGTGACAGGATAAGGAGTAATGGATATCAGTTGAAAGAGGGGAAATTCAGGTTAGATATCAGGAACGTTTTTTTTTTTTTTTACTGTGAAGGTGGGGAGGCCCTGGCACAGAATGCCCAGAGAAGCTGTGGCTGCCCCATCCATAGAAGTGTTCAAGGCCAGGTTGGACAGGGCTTGGAGTAGCCTGGGATAGTGGAAGGTGTCCCTGTCCATGGCAGGAGGTGGAACTGGATGATCTTCAAGGTCCATTCCATTCCATTCCATTCCATTCCAACCCCTTTACATTCCATGATTCTGTGATATAATATCATCATTACCACCAGCAATTTGCCCTTTTTAAAGGTTATTAGAAACTTTTTTATTTAAAAAAGCACTGAACACAGTAGTTCAGACCAAGAAAAACCCAGACTGGAGAGATTAGAGAACATTGGCATTACCATTATCATTCTCCAGGAATATGTACAATGAACAACTCCAAAGCAAAAAATTGTTTCAATTTCCACAAATTTCAGTTCAAGCAGGCTACTACCTGCCGCCATACCTCAGTGTGGGAAATAACTTAGAAAAAGTATTGTAACATTGCTGCTGATTTACAGGATTGAGCTTAGAGAACAGGTGGGGAAACGCTGGCGGCATCAAATGAATCCGTGTGAGAGGGAAGATGTGTTCTAATGTCTTAACAAACAATTCGATGAGTGAAGTTACGGGTGTTAATGTCTTTGAAATGGGTCTTAATGTCTCTATTAACTTCAAGCTGCAGGTTTGCTACAGAGCCCAGACAGCTTCACTCCTGAAAGACTAATGGGTCAGCACAAGCCTGAACTTCTGAACTTTGGGGAAATTGACATGTTTAAGGGGAAGAATATGTGGTGTGCGGTTCGGGAAGGCTGTACCTTCCTAGTACCTCAGCACTGAGAAGGGAAGAGGGCAACACGCGCCCGGGAGTTTGGGATAAAGGGAGGCTGCGTCCTCCAACACCGAGAGAGAGAGAAAACCCCGCGGGCGTGTGCCCCGGTGGCCTCTCTCCCTTTATTTGAGTAACATTGCAGAATTCTTCTGCCTCCTTTGTGGACACTGGTTTTTCATAGCGTGATTTTTCGTAGGAGTGTCTCTACAGCCGGGGCCGGGGGTCCCCTCACGGACCGGGGCCAGGAGTCCCCTCATGGACCGGGATCGGGAGTCCCCGATGAGCCGGAGAACCCCTCATGGGCCGGGGATCCATCCTCTCATGGGCCGGGAGACCCCTCATGGGCCGGCGCCGGGGGACCCTTCATGGGCTGGGAGTCCCCTCATGGACCGGGGTCAGGGTCGGGAGTCCCCGATGAGCCGGGGGACCCCTCATGGACCGGGGCCGGGATCCGGGCTCGGCTGCCGCCGCCAGCGGAGCCTCTTCCGGCCGCTCTCGCCTCCGTCTCTGTGGTTGTTCCTCCCGCTCCTCCCCGAGGGGCGGTGGCGATGGCGCAGCCGGGGAGGGCCGGCGGGAGCCCCGAGCCCCCCGTGCAGGTGGTACGTGACAGGCGGGGCCGGGCCGGGGTGCCCCGGGCCGGGTGTGCCCGGTGAGGACACGGCAGCTCGGGCGGGGCCGGGGCTGGCCCGGGAGGGCTCCCCCGGAGGGCTCGGTGCCGCCGGGTCCTGCGGCACGGCAGCCTCGGCGCGTTCGGGTACATGGAATTGACAATGAAAGTCGTAAAATCTTCCTACAACACTTCCTGCTTTTGTTACTTCCCGTACCTATCTATAAATATATAAATATATAAATATATAAATATATAAATATATAAATACACACACGTATATATAATAGTGTGTGTATATATTATTTGATAATGTTATATATGTGTGTGTGTGTGTGTGTGTATATAGTGTTTGTGTATATTTTGTATATCTTCTATATAGAAATTTTTATATATGTATAAATTAAACACATAGATAAAGTTAAATATACATTTGTCACTATCCATGCCTATATAGCTATATGAATAGAGATATAAAAATATCGAAATATATATAATTCTTGTATAGAATGTGTGGAGTTCAGGAAAAACCAAGCCGTGTCACAATGCTCAAATGCAGGTTTGATTCATAGTTCTGTTTTAAGAGTCACATTTGGCTCATAGGCCATGAAACTCCTCTCTGTTGGATGCTGCTGTAAATCAGCCTCAGCTAATGAAATGGTAATTCTGACTCAGGTCACTCAGATTGTCACTCAGATGATCTGTAATGCCAAAAGCACATTAGTTGTTTTTAATTTATGTCTCAAATACTCAAAATTACTTTGAGAGAGCTTTACACTCTCTGTAGTTCCCTGTTTTGGTAGCAGTCTTCAAATACAGGAAGGGCTGCTGCAAGGAGAACTAGAATAATCATCTGTGCTGGGATTGGGGAGTAGGAGTTGGCATAAACTGTAGCAAAAGGACACTCGGAAAACCATTCTAGGTCTCCCTTACGCCTGCTTTTAGTAAGTGCCTTGGCAAGGTTGATGTTTATCCCTGGAGAGAGGGTTTGTCAGCAATGGCAGACCTGTGGCTGATCTTGTTTTGGGACAGAAGAGGCAGACACAGTTTCTGGAGGTTACTACCAGCTGGTATTTTTGCTATGAGACTGCACCTGTAAGTGAAATAGTGTCCTGGTTCATGTTTTTCCCCTCTTTAAATGGTCCAAGGAGATTGAATTATTCTGATACAGTCTCACAACATTAAAAGCCAATTTATAACTGCCCAATTGCAGCTCTTAAGCCAGGGTACAAATCTAGTAATGAACGAGGGAGAAATGAAAGTTGAGATTTTTAATTTATCCTTAAACTAAAACTAAACACAGAAAACCAGTGAGCTGAGCAAGAATGGTGGAACCTAAGAAAACTCTAGTATACAACACCAGCAATACTCTGAGGTGTTAATCCTATTGCTGAGTACAGTTGTGTGGATTTGTTAATTTTTCAGCTTTTACACAGAAGCATCATCAGCAGTTCAGCTCTGGGCCTTAGTTTGGCAGGTGTCCAGTTCTTTGTGGTGGTCATGGTTCCATGGAAATAGAATTTGCTCACAGTAATGTGTTTAGGAGCATGCTAATGTATTACAAGCAGTTCACTTCAGAGCACCTCAATGCCATCAGGTATTTATGGGTTGTTTTATATGTGCTGCCCTTCAAGTATTTTTTTCTGCTTTCAGTTCAAGCTAAACAGTAAGGTCAAAAATCATCTTGCTATTTTGCACTGCTGCCCTGACTTAAAACAGGAGTACACCACGGAAAAAAAGCAAAGAAGTTCCAGTTTTCAAACCAATGGCAAGCTAGTTGGTGATGGCTTAGTCAATTTTTTACTAACTGAATCAGAAAACAATTTGAAAAATAACTGTTTTTTCTGGATGTGCAAAACTGCACAAGTTGATATTGTCACTGGAAGAATTGTGGAACCCTTTTTTCCTGAATGAATGTGTTAGATTGGTTGGTATGAATGTGTAGGGTCATGTTTTAATTGCCATATCCACATAAAGAGTATTAAAATCTTGAGTAAATTGCATATAGTACTTCAGAATCTCAGATTTTTTGCCTTTTTTAGCCCCAAAATAGTAATCTGAGACAGTTCTGAAATAAACCTTTTTGTCAGTATGTTGTAATTATTGGGTAATCAGTTTCACTTTTTTTTTTGTTTCTCCCTATTTTATTTATCTCTCTAAACACAAGTTAAAGACCATCTTTGCTTAAAATTTTAGAGACCTTTTGGCCTACTTCTTTTAAGAACTGTTCCATCATCCTGCCAAAAATCAGGAGGTTCATTCGTTTTAGATGTTTACTATTTTAGATGTTTACTATTTTATTTGGCTGTGAAATGTTGTTAATTGTTGTACCCTACACAGGACTGGATTGTACCTGTGTGTACATCCTTCAGTGTCCAAAAATCTGCCTTCTGATGTGTGCACCTGTGTGTATTTACAGGATGTACATGTGTTCACATGGTACTAAATTGTGAATAATTCCATTTCAGTATCCCAGTATTTTGTTTCTTAGGATTCTCTCCTGCTCACAATAGGAGCAAATCCTCTCTTTCTTCCAAGCATGCGTTTGTGGTTATCCCACATGATGAGGAGTTTAAGTTGGGTTTCCAGGGACTTCTTGAAATGTCCCATGAGACTTTTTATGAGTTACTTAGTTACTAAGTTCCCCATCTATAAGTCATTTTAACAGGTACAGACTTGGGCTTTCCCTTTGCAAATGCAGCCAGGGCTGATTTCTCAGGCCTTTGCATGCTGTGAAGGAAATTTGTTCTGTTTTGAGACCCTGAAAGAATTTTGGGGGTTGTTGGCTTTTTAGGGATAATTAGATCAGTGATGAGTAACTGAACAGATAAAGCCCTCGTCATTTGTTTCTAACATATTTTAAATTATTTCAGGTATATTTTCCTGCTTTGGGTGCACGACTGAACTAAGAGGCTGTAGGAGGAAAGCCTGTAGCTGGAGTATGGAACTACATCACAGATCAGCTTCCAATGTGCTTTAGAGCAGTTGTAGGTGGAATAATTTTTAAAAACTTGCCTGCAGCCCAAGGGTCCAGCTGCATATATGAGCATCTCCAATTAGGCTTCAAGAGAAGTTGATGAGTAAGATGTATTAATGGAAGACAGAAGTGAGGAGTGTCTTAAGAAATGCAGGATTACTAGAAACAGGTTAGGGTGGTGTTACAGATGTTTCATTTGCTTCAGTGGTCTCTCTTGTTTCCTTGGATTTCTACCAAAAACCATCTTGTGGAACTTAATTTAAAAAGAAGCTTGATAGAGAAGAAAGCAAATCATATATTTGTAATGAAAATAAAGGTTCTTTGCCTACTTTTATATTTTTAGGGTGCATTTTTTGGTGAAAGTTAGTTTCAGAAGGATCTGCTACTTCTCCTTTTTAATACCTCTATGTAAGTAAACAAAAATATGCTTCCTGACGTGCGTGTGCATCTTTCTTTGTTTTTTTGTAGTCTATCATTGTGCCTGTCCACAACAGTGAATGCTGGTTAGATGAATGCTTAAAGTCAGTTTGGGAACAAGATTTTAAAGGAACCATGGAGCTGTCAATTTTTAATGATGCCAGTAAGGTGCGTTTCAAACTTTTAAAAATACTGTCCAAGTAAATACTGTCTGTGACAAGAATTTTTGGTTTGTTTCACCATACAAATTAAAATAGCTGCATCTAAGTCATTATTTTTTCTAGGATGGTTCAGCTGAAATAATTGAAAAATGGAAGATCAAGTTGGAAGAAGCTGGTGTCTCAGTAATCATTGGGAACAACAATTCCTCTCAGCCTCGAGGTGGTATGTAGCTTAATAGTGATTTTGTGAGAGTTTGGTTCTTATTGCAGGCACCTTCTGGTTTTTAGTTTGAGAAGTGTTTTCATAGCCATTTGCACTGCAATGGAAAAAAAGCCACATTGTTTTCTAGAGCTCTGTTTGAAAACTCATTCCAATTTGAATTTGGCCCTGTTGCTTTGGGCTCTGTAGAATTTGTTTATATGTTCAAGGAAAGAAGAACTTGGCTTAGCACTTGTGTGCTCTACTCTGCTAAAGCAAAAGAATTTTGTTTAATTGTAATATACACAATGTTTTTAATGCTTACAATTTTATTGTGGCTTTCTGATATCTGATTTATCTTCAGAGGATGGGTTTTAAGAAAAAAATAAATTAAAAATTTCATGCATGAAGATTTTAAAAGTAAATGCACATCCTTCAGTCCAGTGAAATAGAACCTGAAAGAGAAAATAAACACCTTTTTGATATTGCTTCAATGATCGAATCAAAGCAGAGGTTTCAGAAATTTTGATGTGAGCTAAAAACTCTCACTAAAGCCCCAAGTATTCACTCAGGGGGCTAAACCAATATGTTTAATGAGCTGTCAGGTGTATGATGTGATCCCCTATTCATTTGCATGCTAATATGAATCACACTGACTGCAGGAGATTACAAACAAATCTTTAAACAGATTTTCTTTTGCTTGTTTTGGTTGATTATGTTTAGGGGTTTTAGCACAAAATCTTCCTAAAATGTAAAATAGAAATAAAAGTCAGTTGGTTTTTGGAGAAGCTGTTGTTGAGTGGCAGTAAAGTTGGAAGATCATGTCTGTGTTCTGAGGAAGAGCAGCAGGATAAAGGAGAACAGTGTGCTCACATTTTGTACTGGAGCTGTGTAACCAATGTTTCTGTCATTCTGGACTTTGTTTTAATGGGTAGACCGGTAGGAATTGTTAAAACATTGGTTCCAAGTTTGTGTCTTTGAAGTTCTCTCTTAAAAGTCACACTTAGGAAACACTGTAACACAAAATTTGGACAGTTTCTGGTTTTTCACTACATGTCATGTTTGAGCTGGAAAGAAACTCAGGCTTATTAGCTCTCCTCAAATGATCTTCTTACTCAAAAGCCCAGTTCTGTTTCAGAAAGTTTGATTTTCATCCCCTGTTGAACATGCAAATAAATTGGGAGTTTGTGCACTGAATTCATCTGCAACCTGGTAGAGGCCCCTGGCTTTATTTACTGTCACTGCTCCTGACTGTAGGCTTTACATCTGTTTTTAAATAGTTGTCAGACGTGGCAATACTGAAGTAACACAGCATAACCCTTACTATAAATATTTTTAGTATTTTAATACCTCTAGCATGAACTGGTGTTGTTTTGACAGTGCAGCTTGTAATATTAGAACTATTGGGCTGGTAATGACGAAAGGCAGAAAGGTTTTTGGAGGGACTTTTTCTCTTTTGGGCAACTGATACAGCTGGAGTTGAGCAATGTCAGGAATTACTCATAATTCTGTAACTTTTTCTTCTTTTTTCTCCTCTCTCCACTGTTGGGAGATCAGTCTCCTTTCAAAACTGACTTCTTTTAGTGTTGATGAGCAAGAAACTAAGTCAGTTACAATTTCTTAAGTCAAAGAATAATCCCAGAGGTTGTTAATTCTGATACTTAAGAGAGTTAGTCATGTTTTTGTTAATACCATGATGTTGTGTAACATATTTTCCATTTTTATAGACATTTGCTATGTCTAAAGTCTTGTTCCTACTTGAGTGTTGTATCAATTGTGTATAAACTAGGTTTTAGTTTGCCAGAACACACAAGCAGGATGGTTCTTTTTTTTTAATTTTAGAATTCTGATGTCTGTTCACCTTTGCACTTTGGGAAACTGAACCCAAAACTGAGTTCCAGTTGTGAATTCCATTGTGCCATTAGGGATATGTCAGATTATTTTTTGGTTTAGCATGCATTTGTCAGTGTTGGGGTAGCTGGAGACTGAACAGATCTTTCATAAATTGCAGGTGGGAGGGGCAGCTATGCACTATTTAAATAATAATAATTTCACACTATTTAAATAATAGTGTGAAATGCATCGTGCTGCTAAAAAACAAACCCAGGCTATCCATGTGGAAGACACTCTCAGATCACCATTAAAACAAGGACATCTTTACTTCATGGCTGTTAAATTTTAGAAGCAGGTTACTTGAAATCCATAATATTTGTTTGCTTTTGGTGATTTACTTTCATTTTCTTAAGAACTAGGTACAACTGGAAGGAGTCTTGCCTTTAAAAGAAGATGCTTTGGTACAGAAACAATGTACTAGTCAGGCTTCACATCTTCAACTATTTACACAAGATGAGGATTTATTTCTGATTCTTTTCTAACATGTAAAAGAAAGGGGGAGAACCTAGGAAAAAAGAAAGGGTCACTTGCCTAAAAAAAGGAAACCTTTTTCTTTCCAAGAGTGAGGAATGTTAATATCTCACTGAGGCTTAAGTTTTTACGGCTGTAACCATGGTAACAGGCTCTTTTCACCAAGTAAGCAGGCCTTACAAAACTCAGAGACCTGGCACAAACATTTCATTTTGTTCAGTAGAGTAATATCAAAGAAATTTTTTTTACTCATGCCAAACACTGAATTTGTTGTGGTGAAAGAATTTTTAATACTTCATTTCTCCTATGGGGAGTTATATTTATCTTCTTAATAATTAAAAAAATACGTGTATTTTCTTCTTTCTCTTTCCTCTAAAAGATATCTGGCATATGAACAACTTCAGGATGTTTCTGTCTTAAACATAGCAAGAAATATTTTCCAACTCTTTCTCATAACAAATACTAGATATTTCGTGATTTTATTTAAAGTGGTTGATTTGAAGATGAGATCTGAAATACTTCAGAAAGTTTATAGAGTAATATAATTGCCGTCTTGTAGTTGCCTTGAAGCCTCCTTCACTCTTTTCTTACATTTTTGATTCCTTGTGATTCATTATTATCCACTGAAGGTTGTTGAAATATTTGGGTATGTTAATGACAGCACTGAAATGTAAGTCCAGGCTGCTCTACAGCTGCTGTGGCTTCTGATAATACTGATTTTTTTTTATGCTGGGCAGATTTAATTCTGTCATCTTTTTTGTGCTGTTCTTTTATCTCTTGCTTTACTAGGGACCTCCACAGACCTGGGGGTTTGCTGCTTTGGCATGTCCAGGCCTGTTGACTTGAATCAGTTTTTTCCCACTAAATTTGCTCATGCCAGGATCCAGCACTGCTGTTGTGGCAGCTCCTGTCTTTGCCAGCTGCTTTTTTACTGCCAGTAGGAAGGAGACTGAGAGTTACTGTATAGATGAGATTAGATATTCATAGGTCTGTAAAAGGTAGCATGTAAACATCCTGTAAAATAATAAATCCCAAAAACCCACAATGAAGAGAAGGTAAGGTGAGGATTAAAGTACATGAGAAAAAATAACACAGTTATAAGGAAGAGCTTTTATGAGTTGTGTTCTGGTGGTAGTTGACATAATGTTCCTTGGAGGCAGTAAGAGATGCAGTCATAAGTCTTTTTCTGTACTTGGACAGCTCAGCAAAATAGCCAAGGAGCACGTGCATTACAACTAAGGGAACCTTTGAGCCCAGTTAAATCTGTTTCCTGAGCAAACTTAAACTTGTAACACATAAAAAGATAAGAGAATTACAGAACTCTGCTTTTTTTTTTTTTCAAATGCAAAATCAGAAACTTTATGGATAATATTATTTAAAATTATTCTGTTCCACTTCATGGTGAGATTTTTTGGCTTTACATTTCCAGTTTTCCCCCTAAAGAGTAAAAACCCTTCAGTATTGCATGTCTTCACATGTTTGTTTTGCAGGTCAGGGTGATCTTGCTGGATTCTCTGACTTGGTTCCATAAATTCTCCAAAGAAAGCTTAGGTGTTACCTATGTGACCAAGTGGAATCCATGCAGCATTTTCAGACTAACACTGGATATAGTGTGGGCTTTTCTTACAGTTCTGCCCAGGGCAAGGATCTAGAGCTCAGAATGTTCTTAGGTACACCTTGTGAGTGATCCCAGGTAAGCATTTCCTCCCTGTGGGTGTATTTCAGTGGTTGCTGCAGTCCCATCCTTACTTTCAACTCCTTCCTATTTTTCTGGTCCTGCCATTTGTTTAATCCTCCAGCACAGTCATCTGCTTCAGAAATTAAGCTGAAAAAAACCTTTTCTTCTTTGGTTCAGCTGCCTGAAATGAATGACTTTGTAAAAAGATTCACCAAGTGTCAGGAGGTCACCCTAGGTGCCAATGTTGTCATTTGTCTGAAGTGACATTTCAGTGTGGTCTCCACTGATGATACAACATGTTATGGTATAAATAATCCACCTTTGTGCTCCGTGTGTGCATCTAATAAATAACCTGCTTTGGCTCCCTTTGCATGACACGTGCCTTTACAGAAAAGGCACAGGAAGTTCTTGTGTTTGCAAATTTTGTACTTAATAAAACCAAGGAGTAGAACTTTTTGAGTCCTTCTGAGAACCCTGATGGGAAGAGCAGCAGTTTCTGGTCCTTCTCTGCCTTTTTTATGATCTGCATATATTTTTTAGGACTTAAAAGATGAATGTATGTACAGCCAAGGGTTTTCAGCATCTGCTCTTTGCAAGGGGTTGGCCTAGATGACCTTTAAAGGTCCCTTTCAGCCCAATGAATTCTGTGATTCTACAGGCTGAGGTTCTGGATATAAATCCTGCTCTCTTCAAGATACACATTGTATATTACGTGTTTGGGGAGGCTGGCAAATGTAGTCTTATTCTACTTGATTGTAGAGTTCTGGTGCTCCCTCAGAGAAGGTGACTGACATAACATCCTATTTAAATATCCACAAATTGCCTTGTTTTAAATATGGAAAAATTTGGTACTTTATGCAATACTGATTTTTGTATTTTCTTTCATTCGTTCCTCACTTTGTTAAGGTTTTAAAAGATGCAACAGTAAAAATTCCTCCGTTTATCTTTGCTTTCTCAACAGTTGGATTTGCTAAAAATCAAGCAGTAATTCAGAGCTCAGGAACCTATCTCTGCTTTCTGGATTCAGTAAGTTAATGCTTTTTGTCTAACTTGGTTTTGTCAATATAATCCTTTCCTTTTTAATGGAGTTGTTGATTTGCTGAAAGACAAGCTGCTTAAAGGTGTTTGGTTGTTAAATGTGCTGGTTACTATTTATGGCTGTAAAGTTGTATTCCAACCTGTAGAAAGCCTTACATCATTCTTTGATTATATCAGATTTCACAAGCTGTTGTGAACAGGGCTGGGCAAGGTTGGTATTTAGGTGTTTTAAGGATTTTTCTTTCACACATTCTTCAGAAAATTGTATTGATGAGAAACTAAGAGAAACTAACCTACTGGCTTTTTGATGTAAAATAGGAGAGGTCTCACCTTCCAAGTGGAATTTTTTTTTCCTGTCCTTTGTTGGATATCTTCTGTGAAGCCATTCAGCTCACTAACCCCCAGATAAGGATCTCACTTCGTGCAGCTGAATATGCAGGAATGGTTTCACAAAGGTGCCCAGCTGAGCAGACGAGTGGGGCCGTGTGCTGGGAGCAGGCAAGAGGAGCAGGACCTTCAAGGCTCACTGATCTCCTGTAATTTCACCTGAAGATTGATTTTTTTTTTTTTCCCTCTGAATTGGAACTGAACTATGGGTTAGGGCAGTACAGGATGAACTGGCTGCTGACAGGGTAGGTTTTCAGATACAATTCAGCTGAATATATGATTGTCTGTGCTTGTTAAAAAGTGTTGTGAGAGCAGACATGTGAACTCTACAGCCATCCTCAGGTTTTAATTAGGGAAATCCTTCAGTTTGCAAACTCCACGTGTGTTATCAACTAGACGGAAGAAATTTTTTGGTTCATATGTTAAAGTGTTGTGATTTTTGTGATGTATTGTTAGTCAGTGAGGCTGCTTACATACCTAAAATAAAAAAAAAAAAAAAAAGGATCTTACTTATGATTTGCAAAGTTTGAATATTCCAGGCTTGGACAGATACCACATTGCACAGGGATTCTAGGGAGTCTGTAGGATGAGGAATGTGTGTACTTGAGCTGGCTGAAGTTATCTGAGTACATGAATGAGAAATTAATCTACTCTTGTCCCATTGAGCTTTGTATCTTCTGTCTCAAATAAATATAGCATGATGTACTGAAGTAAATTATGGGTTAGTCCTTCTTTTCAATCCAGACAGATCTAGTTGTTTGAAAATCACTAGCAGTAAACTAGAAAATCAAGTTCTGTAAATGGAGTTAATTCATATTTTCATAGTGATTCTTCAGAATTCTTGATTTGTTATTTACCATATATTATAATCTTCCTGCTGCTGTATTATTTCTGTTGGCTGACTATTGCAGGAAAACGAAACATCAGGGAAGCAAATTACAATTATTAAGGAATAAAACTGGTAATGATACTGTATTTCTGCAATATTATCATTAGCAGAAGTTTATATTTAATATTATCAAAAATTACTTGAAGTGAGTTGAGGATTTTATGGTTTACAGTGTGGATAAACTTAGGAGAAGTAACCAAGATTTTCTGTTCTATGAGTTTCTGTTGCTTCTTCAAAACAGAGGCATTCTGGACTACCAGAAGCCAAATCTTGCTACAAAAGGAATATTAAATGTCTGGCATTACTTAAATGTATTTTCTACTGTCTCTCCTTATGACTACCATTTTTTGCTGAAAGCAGATCAGAGCAAATAAAATGGATGTGGAAACTGCTACAAGTCCAAAAATTGCTCATTGTTTTGTCTCTAGTTAGTAAACGTTGTGTGATAATAGCTGGGACACAGATGTTACCAGCTGTTTAACAACTCTGCTTCCACACACCATCTACCTTCTTCATTTCAGTCACCAGTCCAGCATCCAGCTCTCTAGGAAGGAATGTTGAGATCAGCCTTTTGGAATGTGCTGCAGTAGTGCCAAGGCATTGACCTTCAGAAGTGCAGCCTCAGTTTCAGGTTTGCTACAGGTGGATGTGCAGAGGAGTGGGGCTGGGGCTGGGGCTGTAATTTGTGCACATTACAAATAGGTTAAGAAATACATCCGTGGATGTATACATCCGTGGAGAAATACATTTGTGCATTCCTTTGTTCTCTCTCTAAGGTGAAATGAGTGGATGAGCATATTGGGGAGCATCTTTGGAAGTGCTGGCTCCAGCAAGACTGTTTTTTGCGTGCCATTCCAGCTGGAGTCAAGCTGCTTGTGTTATGTCTCTCAACACAGATTTCTGAGGACAACAAACTGAGAAGAAATGTGGAAAAAAAAAGGTTACAGATCTCAGAACTGTCAGAATTTGATCAGCCTTTTCTAGTATGAAGTGGCAGCTGTTTGACTAACAGCTATTGTGGAGTTTTTTTACTGTGGATGTTGTTACAGATTTCACCTCCAAGCTACTGAGGCATTTTTTCCCCTCTGGGAAAACAAGTAGAAAAATTAAAGCTACTTAACAATTGTTTAATATATAACATTTATAGTATGGGAAAATGAGAGCTAATTTTGCAAATATATTTCACTGTCAGCTTTTCTTCTTCAAATTGTCTGCAGTTATGACTTTATCTCCAGTTTCATTGTACTGTAGCTGTATTTGTCACTTCTCTGGGGTGGTGCCATCTTTGTTAGAAGCATTTACCCACTTGTAGCACAGCAGAGCTCTTGCACTAAAAATTCTGCTTTGAACTGCTGTTTTCATTGACATGCACATGAACGTGCCTCTACTTGTCTGAAACTGTATTTCTTTAAAAAGGATCATGCTTTCATTTCATCCTAATAATCTGTGTAGTTTCCAATTATTTCAGGTTTATTCAGTGTGTTGTTGGAGAGTTCCTCACTGTTAAAGAAGAAACATAAAAATGTGTCCTTTTTTGACCTGCAGTGTTCCAAACCCAGTCATAATCACTTGAGAACTAAACGTGCTTGCTTTAATCTTTCAAAAGGCTCTGTTGGCAATGTATCACAATTTCAGAGATCCTCAGGCAGCTCAAAAATATGACTTTAAACCATGTTGTCACAGTGCCACTGCTTGCTAATAGCCAAAAATGCCATGGGGACACAGATAAGTTTTATTCACCAAAAATGAGGGTGAACCACACCAGATTTATCATTCCTCTGATGGAATTGACAACTGCTGACCTGTGCCATTTGATTTGGGAGATTTGTTTGTATGATTTAACTTGGGAATGGTAATTCTTAATTGCTGTGTGCATAATTGCCTAATTTCTAATTCCATGTGTTCCTTGAGGTTCAAGTTCAAACCCACCTCATGGAGGGGGTATTGCTAAAGGCCATGGAGGAAGGTGGTTGGACCTTCTCTAGCCTGACATGGTGGATTTGTCAGGCACATTTAGTTATTAACAGCTTTTTTTTCCAGCCTCTGTAACTTCCTGGGTTTGGAAGCATGGATTTCTTCTTACTTGCCATTATACATTACAGGCACTAATAAACTTCTGGAATATTCCTCCTTTCTTTCAAATTAGTCTGAATTTCTTAGGAAATGAAGATGTGATCAGAGTTCATGTGTTTCCTTTCTGTTGTTGTTTAACATAATGCTCCTTGGGAACTTATCCTCTGATTTAAAACCTGAAATAAGCTGTTACACAAATAGCAGGTGTGTGGAGGTAGTGGTGAACTCCATTACCAGAAGAGCTGTCCATGTTTCCTAATCTCTAATGAGCCCCAAAAAGTCAGAATACGAGTGCTTGAAGGCATCATTCCTATCATGGTTTTGTAAAGATGTGCTTATATTAAAACCAGATTAAATGCCTCTGTTTGGTATGAAATGTTAAATGAAGAAGCAAACCTTCAGAATCTGGTTGCCATAACCTCTCCCTACATGTGTCTGCATCTATTCAATAGTTAAAGAGGGCATTTGGAATTGCTGGTGAAGCTTTTACTCTTGTCTGGGTTTACTGGCTTTGCTACTGAACACCTTGTGAGTTACCTGCTTCACTTGACTGCAAACACATCATTTCAGTGATCTAACTATGAGGAAAAATCAAAGGTGATATCCAGTGACCACAGAAAAGCAAGATATGGAAAGGCATACATCTGCATCTGTTGAAAAAATGCACCAAGGTGGGAGCTGCTTCTACAGCAAATTTCCTGACCAACTAGCAGTTAATTAATGGTCAGTTAGTTAGCAGTTTAATTAGCAATGCTTAATTAAAAGATTCCATAAAATGATGGTCAGGCTCATAAGAACACCACGTAGATCTTTCCATGTAGACCTGTTTGTTGCTATGCTCAAAAAAAAAGAAAGGTGCTCAGTGCAGTCAGGTTCTTAAATTTGAAATGTTTTCTTTGTTGTCCCCTTCTTTCTCAGTTTAATTTGGGAGTAGAAACAGAAAAGTAGGATTTTTTCTTATGATCTTGCAAGTACTGACAGATGATTAGTCTCAGGTGATTTGTGGGTGCCATTTGAGTGCCTGGTTGTAGTGAGTTTGAAAGTGTGGGGCTGTTCAAAAACCAGCCCCTGGAGAATTGCCTGGGATCAGGGTATTTCCTTCAGCAGAGCTGCTGACAGGCCACTTTTTGGAGGTCCCAGGCATTTCACATCCCTGGTTCAAGGAGTTGAACTGAACAATAGCAAAGATTTTCCCTCTAGTCTGAGCAGGTGCAGGATAAATGAATGGACCATTTGATGAATTGAAAGATTTTGGAGGTGCCATATTGTTGCTCAGTGAGTGAAACATTCCTCCCGCTGTTGCTGCTGGTTGTATTTTACATGTATGTAATATTGTATTTATGTATGTATAAAATACATATAAATACAAATATGTATTTTATATATATGTAATAGCTGTAATGGAAAGAGGGTGCTGTCCTTACAGGAGTGAAGTGTATCAGCTCTCAGTCCTTTTTTTATTTTGAGCAGCCAAATATGGCTTTGGAAAAGCACGAGGTGCTGGGTCTGTAATGTGACCTTAAGAAAGCTCCTCAGTACTGAGCTGTAATTAGTGTTTTGTTTTTTGGGAACTTGCCCTTGGTTGAAAAAAGTAGATGTGTATTGTGCATTGAAGTGTCTATTTTGTTTTACTGCCTGAAGTGCAGAAGCTCCAATTTTTAAGGGAAACTGATGAAGTTATCACTGTGGAGCCCAATGTGGTCCACACAGCCTGGCTGAAGAGGGCAGCTTTTGTATTCCAAGTATATGATTGGGGAAGGCTTGCATTTATTTAGCATTTATGTTAAATTTCTTTTATTTTTTCCATTCTTCCCATGGAAGAAATTTCTCTTCATCCTGTCAACTGCATATCTGCTAGATTAGAGACTTCCATGTGAAAAGAGAAAATTGGATTTCGTTGTAAACTTCTGTTTTGTTAAAATTATTTTTCTGTGTAAGTCACTGCTGTTATTGTTATCTTCCCTACTCTCACCTAGGAAACAGAAACAAACTAAATATACTTCCCTTTTTTGTGTAGATCTTTTTTTTTCTGTCCAAAAAGAGTGAAAAATAATTTGGAAAGTGTTTGCCTGATTACTGAGGTTTTGCTCTCAGTTTTAAACCAAAAAAAAAAATGATGACCACACTCTGCCTGTAGAAACGGAAGTCTGGCAACACATTTGCTGAATTCAATATAAGTGCAACATCATAAGTGCAACAGCTTTGATAGAAAATTTCTGATTGCATCAGGCACAGTTGGATAAAATATTTTATCACCTTAATTGTTTAATACTATAGTTGCTAAAATTCCATAACTTTTTTTGAGATGCTCTTAATTTGTGGTACAATTGTTTTGGTTTTACTTATTAGTGTTTATTTTAAATACCAGTGTTAAATCCATCTGAGTTCCCTAAGATTATTCCACTACAAATACATTCTGTTTTCCACTCCATGGTTACCTTTCCAGTCATCCATAGTGAAGATCTGTTGAAGTTGGATTTTGCAGTTACTTTTCTGGTACCAAGCTGAATGATGGTTGTGTCTCATTTCTGATTTATATTTTGTGCTGTTCTTCCTTATCATCCAATTGCTTTATTATATTTTTTGGGATTATATCCCAAACTGTTATATTCTTTTCTTCCCCCATCTTTTTTTTTCTCCTTTCATGAACTTGGAAGGTATCACAGAAGGATACAGCAGTGCAGGGTGTGTGTGTAAAGCTGCTAATAAAAAAATGAGACAGAATTATTAAAAGAAATGAAGGTCATCCAGGGTAAGAGTTCATAGAGTTTTCCAGCATTAGAGAACAAAGCTGTATTAATAAAAAGAGGCATTTAGAAGTTTTTGTGGTTCTAGTGCCCCCTCTTTAGCTGGAGTTTACAGAATACTGATGCTCTCTGATAGCCTAAGCCCCAGAGCTGTAGATGTGTGAGTTTTGCCAATAGCATCAAACTGACACAGTGTTTTCTTAGGGGAACGGGGCCAGTCCTGTCAAATTGGGTGGTTATGAAAACATGACATCGACCTCTTTGGTGCATAGGTTATTTTAATTTGGTTTGAATACTTTCCAGGCTGATTTAACCTTTTTAAATCGAGTATATTATTTTTCATCTTTGTGAATGTAAGAGTTCTCTCTGTTGTGTGGGATCATGAACAGTGAGATCTTTCAGCACAAAAGTTTAAGAGTTGTATCTTGTAAAAGATGAGGGTAACATTGTTCTGAGCATTGCAATTCTTGGCTCAGGATTTTATTCCTGAAAATCCTGGTGGATTTTTCCTTTTTTTTTTTCTTTTTTTTTTGTTTATTTAACAAGAAAACATCTAAGGATCCTTAGAAACTTGTAAAGGAGTGAACAAAGTTCAGTTAAAATATATTAAAATATTTTCGTATTGTTTGTATGAAAACCAGGTTTTAATTTACAAAAATCAGCCCTGTATTTGGTGTAAATAAATAGGATTATTGTTCTTCTTGTGGGAAATAGGGTAAAGGTTTTATTGGAACACTTGCTTGATACTGGAATTCTGGTGCTCTATTGATAAAGTGGATTAGGTGGTAAATAATGTAGTTTTGAAGTCATGAGAAATCAGAAGGGGTTTTTTGCTCTGTTGGCTTTGAAAATCAGGAACAGCTGTCATGCTTATTACTAAACATATCCTAAATGCAAAATACAGAAAAATGCTTTTGACAACGTAGTACTCCCATCTTTTATAAACTTATGCGTGGTAAGAGTCAGTTTTATTATTATTTTGTTTTATCTTTAACCTTGAACTGTATTAAATAGTTGGACCTACTTCTGAAACTTTTTTTATCATGCATTGTTTTGATAAAACTATAGTGGCACCTTTATAGCAAGGTCATTCAACTCTTCAAGCTGTAGATATTTAAACACCAATATATTTTTGTTGCTGTTGACTTGATGGGAAGTTTTAATGTCAGAATGGTTGGAAATTCAATATTGAGGGTTTGTGCTTTAATAGGAATCTCAGAATGATTTCAGTATGAAGAGCTGTTAATAGAGTGTCTGTAGAGCAGGAATTCAGGGCTCCTTTGAATTATGTTTGCCTGATTATTTGGAAATACTCTGAGAGGAAATAGGCTGTGTTAGCTTTAACCAGCATCTAAAAAAGACTGGAAAGGGGGGAAATATGGCACCAACATGGAAAAGAATATAGGTAGAAACCTCAGGAGCCTTAATTTAGGGAAGAAAAATTGTGCCACAGTTTCTATAGATTGTAAAATCACTGCCTAAAAAGGATTTAATTTTGAACAGCAAATAGTATCATTTTGAAAGGAATCTCTCCTAACAGTTCGAGGCAGGATAGCAAAGTTACTGACTTTTCACAAAACATCTTTACATCTTTTTGTATGTAAATAAAACAGATCTTTATGCTACAAGTGGAAGAAGTATTAACATGAAATTTGAATCTAGGTGGTGTTTTTTAAAGCCAGTGTCAATGCATTTTATGAGTGTGGGCACTTCCCTTTTTTCCTCAGAATTTTCTCATTTCAAAAGTACAATTTTTTGTGCACATGAAATATGACATATTTTTAGCTCTAGAGACCAAAGGCTTTTCATTTTCAGTGGAACAAGGTACAGCCAGATAACAGAGAACATTTCCTCATCTTGCTGTCTCAGATCTCATGTCTTTAACTGAGGGTAGTTCCTTGTCCTCACTCTGCCAGTGCTGCTCTGGGAGTTGTGAAGGAGTTGGAGAGGTTTTTGTGAAATAAATGTTACATATGTGGGTGCCTGTGGATGTGTGTTGAGATCACAGCACCATTGTCACGTAGTAGTTTTGCTCACTTCCAGCTCCAGCAGCATCGAGTTTAATCCACAAAAAGTGTGAAGTCTCTTAATATCTGTTCCATTTGCATTTCTGACTGCGAGCCAGTAAAATGATGTTAATTTAGCAACATATTCTAATGTGTGTCAGTACTGTACTGTGACCCTTTTTATGTTCAGTAACAGTGTGCTATTTATTCCAGGATGATGTGATGATGCCACAGCGGGTTAGGCTGCAGCACGAAGTTGCCATTCAACACCCAAACAGTGTGAGTACTTTTTTCTTGTGTGTATTTCTGGGTTTTTCTTTGACAGAGTTCCGGATACATCTTTAAAAGGATATGAAAATTTCACAGTGGGGCTGGGGAAGGCAAAGCAATAACCAGTGTATTCTTTTCCTTTAGTTTTAATCCTTGCACTGAATGGGAGCTTTGATTGAACTTCTTTTCTTCCTTTTATTTTCTCTGTTCAGAAAACCAGATCTTATTTCAACAATGATACTCTTTTGCAAATAAGTATATAGGTTTGGCTAATGTCTGTAATCTAAAGGAGAATGCCTTTTTTATGTAGCCTTTCGAAGTCATGTGAAAAGCTGCAAAGGATTGGCTACAGCTATGGTTTATCTGCTTTTAATAATTAAAAAACTGTAAACCATAGGGAGTGTATGGGTTGTTACCAGTGATGAACTGGCCTACAGTTCAGCTGAAGTTTCTCTGTATGTCTGCCTGTAAAATGAAACATTATTAGAATTCCATTCTTTATTCCTGTGAAATAAACTGTCAGGAATATTCTGTGAGATAGTTTTTCTCTGATCTATATGATTTTGGTTTTATATGATTTTCTGTGATTAGGGTCAGTGTTCTTTAGAGAGAATTTGTGCATATGTTCTATTTATCCAAAGATTATATATATAAATAACTTGTTGTGGCAGTTAATTTATCAATACTATTGACAAAGATATTCCTTTATAAACTGAAAATTGAGTTTGTATTCCTATCAGGAATATTCAGCAAAATCAGCCTTATTATTTCCACATCTCTGACATTTTCTCTTGTGATACTTGTGAGAGAGGTTTCTGGAAAGGAAACGTTGATTGACTTGGTCTGTCCTCAGGGTGTTTCCTGCAGGTATCTGAACAAAACACAGTTTTAGGATTATTGCTCTCTGTCAACTAAACACCCTTTGAACTTTTGAACTCCAAAACACTCTTGCTTCAAAGTAGAGATCATTGCAGTCTCTTTAGCTGAGGAATGTCTGCCAAACAACCTGCTGCTTAGTGGTGGGATGTGTACCTGCTCCTCACACCACCTGTATGAGGGCTCTTCTGACATCTGATAATCTTTACAATGGAATTTGTTAAATTATAGCTTTAATGGTACCTGAGTAGCAGTTAACCTAACTCCCATTACAAACACAATAAAAGGATAAATTGAAAGTTGTTTTTGTTCTGATATCAATCAGTTAATGTAATTCTGCAGTCAGAGGCCAAAAAACCAGAAAGGCAAGTTGATCCAGTATGCTTGTTTTATGGAAATTAGTGCTAAGAGCGATCATATTTCTTGCTTATATGGCTTCTACAGATGTAAATTAAAACTTTTTTAATTAAGCCAAATTCATCTAAACAGTTTGTAGTCTTTTTAGAAAGCACTTCAACTGTTTTGTTTATATTCTGTTATACTTTAGTGCCCAACAACCCTCAGGATGAGCTATTGATAATCAAACAAGTAATAAAGAGGACCTGAGTAGACTGAAGGGTCTTTATGATCTGTTCTAAGCAACACAAACCTGTTAATGCCATGTTCTAAATTCATGTGGATTTATGGTCCTGTTTCAGTCTGGTACTTGTGGTGGCCTGGCCTTGGCTGGGTTCTGTCACTCTCAGGAGGATGGGGTGGTGGGAGAAAGAGAAGGTGGAAAAAATTGGTGGGTCAGGATCAAGGGAATTTATTAAAAGCAAAGGAAGAGTCCTTTGGTCAGCTTGGATCAGCTGCCCTGACTGCCACTGCAAGACCTTGCCCACCCTCATCTTTCTGGAGAGGGGGAATGTTGGAGAGACATCCTGGTGCTGTGGGAGCAGCCCAGACCACTGGTGTGTTACCAGCACACAGCACTGGCGTGGACAGAATTAACTCTATTTCCACCAGACCCAGCACATTCTCCATGTCACAGGTATAAAAAATGTGGGGATGCCTGTGTGAAATGGAACCTTCTGGGTTCATGTTGGATCTTACAGAATTCAAAGGCCTGAAGGAGAAAGGGAAATGTATCCATCTGTTTCTGGTGAGCAAATAGATCAGTTTGGTCCAGAGCCCTCAACAGTTCTGACACAACTTTGAGAAAAGTTGGCCTGGTCACAAATCTACTGACCAGTGTCAGGGTGGGCTTCTGTTCTTAAAAGAACATCTCTCTGCTGTCCTCAGAATAATCATGCCATTCAATTTTCAGGCCTTGGAAGATGTTTGGGGATGTTTGAATGAAGTTTTGTTCTATATTTGAAGTTCTGGCATGGCTTCAATCATTCTGATAAACCAGAGTAGGTGGAGGGGAAAAAAAAAAATTAAAAAAGCAGAAGGTTCAAAAATGCCTGTGAAGCAGTGAGCTTTTTTTGTTTGTTCCTGAAATTCTAATTTGCAGACTTGCACTTTCCACTGTTTTGCAACTTCTCCTGACCTGGATTTTTAACTTTATGCAGTCTCAATAATTTCTCTCCAAAAATTTAATTCTAGTCTTGCGATTGTTACTGGGAGTCAGATTTGAAGACCAGTGTTCCCAGTGGGCTTTGATATTGTAGGCTTCAGTCTGCTGTTGTTGTTACTTTAGATCTACAGATAAAAAAAGTCTCCAACTTTGCCCACCAAGAGAAATCTCCCAGGTCCTAATTAATCCTGAGGTTCTTCTTCTTTTGTATTACTCTTAAATGCAAATTTCCTTACTCTGACTTGAAGCCTGGTTACTAAACAGCAGAACCAAAGATATCAGATGCCTTTGGGATCTTTCCAGCAAATTATTCTTTAAAGAAACCTGTGTCTCCATCTGTGAAAAAGCAAGGAGCTTGCCCCAGGTTCAGGTACTGGAACAGGCTGAGGTAACAGCAGCAGCCTTTGTGTCTCATTTCCTGGTCATAGACTCCTTAATTGTGCTTTAAAAGCAAGTTAATTTCTATTCTCTTAAGCTGCTCTTATCTGGAACGCTTTTTAAAAATAAGGTTGTAGGTGGAACTGTTCTGTCCTTGGAAATGTTCAGAGTGGAGGATTTTGGATCTCAAAATCCAAGTCACCAATACATTGTGCTTTTTGTTAAAGCACAACTGCTGTCACCTTGTCCTCTGGTGACTGTTTGACATCATCTCTAAGTCCCCCTGACATGAAATCTGTAAATAGACACTCTCAGAAGACACAAGTTTTGGAGACTACTTATACTACAAATATTTGAGACTACTTAGACTACTTTATACTACAAATTCTGAAGTTCTGCTTAAGAAATACAAGGCTCAGTACAAATCCCTACTTTTAGGAGTTGTGAAGCTCGGGGACATCATGCTGGTTTTGTTTATCCCTAGAAATTGCATCTATCCCATTTATCCAGGATAAGCCAGGTGTTGCTTATTTACCAACCACAAAACATGTATGCTTTGTTGGCAGCTCATTAATAGGAAGATTCAAGATTCGATTTCCTTTCATTCTGAAAATATCATGCCTTCCTATCTTATTTTGTGTTCTGGAGGAGCTCCAACCTTGTGTATGTACTACTGTTCCATAGAACAACTGTCTAAGTTTGGAGTAGCCCAAGAAATGATTTCCCAAACCACACACACTGTGCAGTCTTTCACTCTGCCTCACATTTATTCTGTTATTTCATTTCAACAGTGTTACCCTCTGAGAACTCCCAAAGCTTTTTGTTTCAAGGAGAGACAGGGATGTCAGTTGTATCTGCTCCCTGGTTGTCTTGTTGCTGGATGCTTCCAGCAGGCCCTGCTCTGGCCATGCTGAAGGAAATGATTTTGGAGACACTGAGTAACATTAAAGAGCTTCTAAAATAGCTAAACTTTTCCTCACTGTCTCCTACCTCAGTGAGAAAACACCAGCTGGAGTGAGAATGTGGGCAATAGAAATAACATTTTCTTTTGTTTTCTCTGGCTCAATAGGAGGTGAATCAGTATCGGTGTCACAATGAACACCTTTCTATTTGTTGAGAAATTACAATCCTCTGTCTCAGACAGGTAGGATACCTGGCATGTGAGAGAACATGAATATACCATTTGCATTTCTTCAATGAGCAATTCTCACTATTTAGCATCTCTAAAGCAGATTTTTGGCATATTCTGTAGCCTGGCTTTAGATCAAGAGCAGCAGTGCTTAAAGGCATTTTTATCTGCTGAATTATCTGCCTGTGTTAACCAACTGCCTGAATTCTGCATATCTTTGATGGTTAATGTGACTCTAAGATAGTTGATGGGATTGAGTGAACTTGAACAATGCCTGGCGCTGGTGCCTCACAGACCTGTTCACCTGCCCTGGGAGAGCTGAAAGAAATATTGCACAATCGGCCCATGGATTGGAGAAATCAGCAGATGAATGAGAGCTGAGCTGCTCCTTTCTTTAAGGCACAGCTCTGAGCCAAAGGCATTGGCTGTTTCCTCCCACCTCTACTGAGCTTCACAAATTAACTACATTTAGAAGTTAAGAGGATTTCTTTTTTTTCTTTTGGTCTGGAAACATACATTTTTTTAATTCTGAAAGTTACAATTTAATTTTTTTTTTTTATGTCACCGTACCCTGTGCTGTTCTGCTTGTTGGGACCTGTCACACCTTTCTGCCACGTGTTGGAAAGTAGCAGGATTGCTCCCTCCCTTTGCTTACAGAGAGCACTACTTTGAGTCATATCATTCTTTTCTGGTGGCTACAATTATCAGATCCATTGATTCTGTTATTTTGTGGTGTGAAAAGACAAATGAGTGTATGAGAGGTTTTATTAAACTGCCATACAGCATAACTACATAATGCTGGATGTACCTCTCTGTCCTCCATTTCAATTCAGTTCTGTACCTCTATTTAATTTTCATCCTTCCTGTGTTCAGCGAGGTTTTTGGTGATCTTCTCTCATTCTGTATCTGTAATTCTGAAGTCCAGGTTTTACCATCTCCCCTTAAATGCTTTGTCCTCCAGTTGTGGCATATAGCTTAGCAGATTTTCCTTTGATAGGTGCTTTTATTTTGGACATGAAGTCGATTAAAATGTTTGTGTAGAACTTGAATAATCTTTTTTTTTCTCCTTAGTTAATTTGCAGAGCTCTCCTTGTGCCTCCCTTACTCAGCATGTTTGAGACAGATCAGTGTGTGCTGCCCGGGCCTGTCCCAGCACTGCCTGTGGAGGTTCATTTTAATAGAAGAATTAATTCACACAACAGCTACTGAAGAGACATTAATTGAGTACTGTCATGTCTCGAATGACAAATCAAATTTGTTTGCATAAACCTGTTAGCAGGAATTTGCTCCACTCAAGGGGCTGAGTAGATCTGAAGAGATTCTGGTCTATCTTTGGTATAGACAGAAGGGAAAACGAGATTCTGTTCCCGAGGTGATCCCATGTAGTTGTTGATTGTTAATTTTTTATGTGGGAGAAAAACATGTCCAGAGGAATATTTTCATGAACTAGTCTTAATTATTCTGGTCAGCAGAATTATTTTTAATATTCAGATCTCTTTTACTGCGCACTATTATCAAACTACCAAGTCCTTTACATTCTTCTCCAGCATGTGGAAAATGTAACTCTAAATTAAAGCTATCCAATATAGATACTTATAAAAACATTTATAGATTTCACTTCAGGAAATTGTCATTAGAGGCTTTTAAAAGTCATTTATAATATTTCAATAATCTTCTCTTGGTATGGAGGGTAGAAACTAAAGCAGCAGTTGTGTGAAGGTTTTGTTCAGAAATGGTGACGTTGGAGTATGTTTAGAGGAAAAATATGATTACTTTTCTTTTTTTGCACTGAAGAATATGAAAACTCTTTCTTTGACAGTGTGAGGGTATTATTCTGACATTTTTGGGCCTTTCCATGTGTCTTGTCCAGATCTGCTGGAATTCAGCTGTGTCTTTGTTTTTTATTAGGCAGCTTCCTTAAAGAATTGTTCTAATTTGGTATTTCTGAAAAAAACCACAGAGCATTTTCAAAGTCACAATGTCAGTCTAGGTCTGTTCTACATTTAATCAAATAGCCCAAATGGAAAACAGCCCAACTGACACGACTTTGTAATTAAATTTATGTTTGAAATGGCCTCCACATGCCAATAACCCCATCAAATGATTGTGATTACTGGAGTTTGATATTCATGAAAGTCTGACTGTAATGTATTTCATTCATGTAAATTTCATTTCCTATTCCATTTTTAAAACTATGTCTGAAGCATAAAATGTTTGAAAATCAAGATTCCCCCCTCCTGGTGTTCAGACATTTTGCTCAGGTGATAACTATTGCAATCCAATCACACTTTGTGAAGCTACAGCCAGAAGAAATTGGTATCTCTTCAATGATATTTACTTGAAGTTTTCCCCAAAATATCATGTTCAAACATCATGAATTCACACATGTGATAACATCTTTTTAAATCTTCCTGTGTTCTGATGCTCAGCTGGGCTCATTCTGATTACACCACCTTGACTTCTTGTTTTTCATATAAATTCACTAAAGAAAATTCAGACTTCCTTGGGTTTTGATTACTCTCTTTTTGTGTGCTGCAAATAAACATGTAACATCCTTTTGTGGACTTTGGACTTGAACTAGTGTCAAGTAGAATGTTTAACAGGTGTTCTTAAATATGGATTGCTCCATGAGAGAAGCATCTGTGGAAATGGATATTCATCTGACCTCAAGGTTTCTTTGGGAGTCAGCATTATCAACATATTTTATAATTATTAAAAAATGCTTTAAATACACCAGGGTGTGTTTTGTATATTTACACCTAATGCAAATTACCTCACAGGTGTCATGTTTTGAAGAACAGTTTCCTCCCTTGGAAATGATTAGGAGAGGAAACACATTTTACTGCCTTCTTCCTGCAGTGTATAATTTTGGAAAGATTTTAACCACATAAAACTATTTCTTTAGTTTATTTTTCCTTAGTTTATTTTTCCTTTCTAATTGCATTAAATGGCGATCACAAAGTCTGTCTTAAAGGAAATTACTGCATAAAACTACTACAAGAAAAATAATTGAAGTAGGGTTTGGAGACAGCAGAGGTGACACAAAAGATGTGGGCTTGATTAACTAAAGTTGCTCTTAAACATTCAGGCTAAGGTAAATAACTCTTATTATTTTAGCTCTTATTATTAATAACTCTTTTTATTTTAGGATTTTTCCATCTGTGGGCTCTCATAGAAAGGCATATTGGGGGAAAAGGTGTCATGCCCTAGAGATAATCCTCCCTATTTTAATTGTTATTTGGATAATCTTTCTTTTCACAGAACATTATCTAGGATCAGATGTTATGATTTTTCTAATTAAAGCATCACTAAGTACTTAATTGCATTCTCTTCAAGGAGGTTTACATCATTCTGTCATATTTCTAAAATGGAACACAACACTGCACATTCTTCCTCAGAGTGTGGAATGAAATTTTGTACTTTGCATAACCTTTGAAAGTTGCATTTATTTTGTACAGAAAAGCTGTGGATTTTTTCATGCTCAAATGCATATTTTCCCAATACCTGTTTTAACAATGAAGTTCCTTAAGAGAAGATGCATTCTAAGAGGAGCTCCTTTGTGTGTTTCTACATCTAGTGCCTACTGCCTTGTGGAGAGTTTATGCTTTTGCCTTTGTTCATTTCCTCTTTTTTTAAAACAAGGGTGGAAAGCATTGGGATAAAATTGAAGACCAGTTATTTTTTCATCCTCATTTCCTCTTTAGTACAACGAGTGGGTTCTGACCCATTGGCCACCTCCTGAATAAGGAAGATTGATTGTGGTAAAGGAAGTTACAGTGATTAAAAAACTCAAAAACACCACATCTGCAGAAAATGCGTTGGTTTTAATTATTGCCAACTCATTTAAACTTGGTTTCCTCTCACCCACTTCCCTTTCCATTTAAATGTGCAAGGGAAAACATAAAACTCTAAAATGACACAAATAAGAAACATCTCTACCTGAATATTGCATTTCAAAACCGCTGGTGAAAGCTGGAACAAGTTCTGACGTGTCAGTGACTGGGTATAGAGTGCTGGGCTTTGCATGTGTCAGATATGGGACTGAAATGTTCATTTTTCAGAGGAGCAGTTTTGTACCTCACAGGACACTGACTGTAGGTGACTCTAAGCAGGATTTGCTAATGTGTGCAGCAACCCTGCTCCAAATGTGAGCATAACTCTGAATTTACTGAATGTGCACGTTGGATTTTTATTTCCATGGTACTGTGACCTGAAGAACCTCATAGTTATTTTTACTATTGTTATTTGTACTGTTATAGTTGTATCATGATCCTGTTGTACTGGCTTTAGAGTTCTCTAACTCCTGAGGACGTTTGCAATGCAGTGGCATAAAGAACGTGTCTGTGACATTCATTCTGATAATGTTATTTAGATGCAATTCATTAACTCCGCTGCTAATTGTGTGAAGTGGTAGAGTTATTAGAGAAGAGAGATTCAGGTGCCTAAATACAGACCTAAAATGCTATTTTGACTCCTGTCTGAGACCATCTGGACAGGACTGGAAGCTTCAGTAGGTGAAGCCAGGCAGGACTGTAGGGCCACAAACTGATCCTGTATTTGGCCACTTCTTCCCACAGAGCTCATTTTAAGCCATTTTTATTTTTAAAATTCACTTGGTTGCCTTTCACTGTAGGTATTTGTTGGTACTTAACATCAATGCCCTATTTTGTGCTCTTACTGTTCTTCCTATCACTGTTGCCTTGCTGCCATAAAGGATAAATTCTTTTGTATTTTTTCCAGAGACGCTAATGCTGATTGCTATTAAATAAAAAGCTAAATGAGCTCTAAGTTACCTTTAATACATTAAAAAAGTAATTGTCTGTCTAGAAAGCAAATTACTTCATTGCTGTTGTAACAGAAAGGATTGCCATGATTTTCTCTCCTGATGAGAATTTTACTTTTTCCTGAACGGCCATAGTCCTTTTCTATGAGCCAGAAATTTCTTTTATTCATTATTCATATTACTGCTTCCTATACAAGCAATATTAATATTGCATTTCAGCAAGTTTCCAGCTGGAATAAGAAGCCTCTTGCATTTACTGTATATATTGCATGGTTTAATCTAGGTACAATTATGTGCCACTCTACAGCATTTGTAATAATAAAACCAAACTTGTCTAATTGGATCAAAAAGTTGAAACTTGGACGAACTCTATTTTTGCATAGAAACAGATACTCAAAAAACACTGAAAAGAATATTTCTAATGCAGAGTTTCTTGTACTTTCTGGAAGGTCTGAATGTGTGTAATGTAGGCCAGGAAGATTTTTATCAAGGTATTTTAAATGTTATGAGAGAAGCAACAGTGAAAAGCTTTTCTCTTCAGTTTGAAAGCTCTAAGGAAATATTCAGTGAATATAAAACCTCTATGAGGCATGGAGGAAATGGAATCAGTGTGCAGTTGCTTGTGCTGCCACACCTTACACAGGGGAGCTGGAGGAAGCTGTTTGCACTCTAAATAATCTGATTTTCTTTGTATGAAAGAAGCTGGTTACATGAGCTGGGCTTTACAGATGCTGAATCAAAGGCTCAGCTTGGTGGTGTTTATCTTGCAACCACAAGTCAAAAATCCCAGTCACGTGTCAGAGTCCCACTGGGAGGGGAATGGTACAGCTCAAGTGCAGAAAGGTGTGGGATTTGTTTGGCTGAGGATCTAGAAATAAACCTCATTGCATCGTGGCAATTTTCACATTTGTCTGTAAAACAAACTTCTTAAATGATGATAAAAGTGGCCTTGAGTGGTGCTGGTTGTGAAAATGAAAAGAAATCAGGTCTTAGGACAGAGGGGAGAGCAAACAGCACTTCTTACAGCACATTAACTTTATTAAATAATTTTGCAGCTATTTTCCTGTTGTGTTGCAAAGTTGCATTTCCAAAGACTGTGTTCCAAATGATGGCTAAATTCAATGTAACCCATTGATTTTTCTCACTGCAGTACCCCTAATTCCTAAAAAATGATTTTATTTGATGAGGACTTTTTCCTAATTTTTTTTTCAAGTCCAAAAGGCTCAAAGCATTTTTAGGACCTACAATACACTAAGTACAGAACCAGTGTTAATGAGCCAAATAAATTGGAGCTTGCAATGGATTTATCTGCGGCTAGATGGAAGAAGGAGGGAATTTTGGCTAAGACTTGAAGTCAAACTCTAGGAATTACAAACAGTGATGTATAATTCAGAAAAGAGCTGTCAGGATCCAATTTAATAGCACTTCCTCTGTCTGCCTTCACCTCTCCTTGTGTGTGTACAGATAATTGATCAAACCTGTTCCGTTTTCTCTTCAAGTGAGAGGAGTTGGGATTTGAACCAGTTGTGCTTTGGACTTCAGGGAATTTCACTTCTTTAGCTGAGCACCTGGATTCAACATTTACTTCAGTTTGCTTAAATTACCAACAGCATTTATGAAATTATCAGTCTGCTCAGAAATTAATATTAAAATGTGAAACTCTGTCCTCTGCTTCTAATTTAAATTTCAAGGTGTCAGGAAAGAGATGACTGCACTTCCTACTTGGCTGTAACTGAAAACCAGGTTTTCAGAAAAACAGATTTGAAATTCTCCTTTTTAATCTTTCACCTTTTGAAAGCTCTTTGTATTTTGTATCTGTTCAGCCTCACTGTGACTATTTAAAGAAGCTGAGTTTCCATCTTGTGCTGTTACAGAATAATTTGAGATATAAAATAAAGGTAATTTTACCCATTTACCTTTTATGCAGAGATTTGTAAAATGTCTTTGTAAGTCAAAAACCCCTAGGATATGCAAGAGGAGGTTAATGAGGGCTTGATTAATGAATACTAGAGAGAGTTCCATTTTTAAATAAAAATCATCCTTGCAGCACAGGATAGACAAACATCTGACATGACTTTTGCAAGTTTTTATCTCTGTGGTGTGCTGTAAAAACATCTCTATGTACTCTTCTAACTGATTTTTTTTTAACAGTTTAAAAGAATGTTAGGTTAACCTTCTGAAAATATCTTAGTATTACTTAGTTGTAATATAAGGGTTAAGTTAGGATGAGGATTGAAGTTCTCCACAGTAATTTGGTGTTGTCATTGAGGAAACATTTCCTAGTTCAGAGGCATTCTGGTTTATTCTTATGGGATAAGCAAATAACATTTTCTTTTTCTCCATGCTTGTTATTTGGATTGTATTTAATCATACTCTAAATTGTGATGTTTCATTGCCAGCAGTCCCCCAGCAAGATCTTCTTATAGTGTTTTTGTTCCCACTTCAGAAGTGTTCACGACTGCACACGCAGAGCTGTGGCCTGGCTGCTCACATCTCTCTGCAGTTTAAAGCTCTGCTAACAGAGATACCTGGAGATTTATGAATGCTTAGGGTGGAAAATAAACCAAGGAAGTTTCTCACCTATTCTTGAACAGAACTTGATAAGCAGAAATTAGTGTTCAGAAACACTAAAAGCCTGTGGTGTTAGTTCTCAGTGGGCAAACACATCCTCAATGGACAAACACATCCTCAAACACATCCTGATCAAAATCAGGAAAAGAAATGGAGAGCTTCAGTATCATGGGAGTGCAGTAGTTGGTATAAAACAGTATCAGCTTACTTTGCATAAATAATTAAGTCTTGTGGCACCCTGAAGGTTTCACATACACTGCAGACTTTGGGAGGAGCAAACAGCAGAGTTCTGTCCTGTCACGCTCCTGGGGTTCTCCTCAGCTTTTTCCTTCTGTAAACAGTTTAGTGTTTCTGTGAAATTGCATTAAGCTGTGTCTGTGCAGATACAGGTAATGTGTAATCCTGCTGATATTCTCTGCTGCAGATTGGAAGCTATTTCTGAACACCTACTGGCATAATAATATTAAAATTCATATTTAACCTGTACAGCTACAGAACAGTTTTAGATAAGGAGATACTGCTCAAATGAGTGTACAGTGCTTTAGTGACCAAATCGAGATGTCCACACTGTTCTGCCATGAACAAAACAAATGAGAATATGCAGGGAATTTTGCTTATTTTCTATTAATTAAAAGTAATGAGGGATATTATAGATTATGGGACTGTTGGTGGGATTGTCTCATGTTACTCAAGTTCCGATTTTCATTTGCTGGAGTAATTTTTGGTTGAAATTTTGCATTCTAGATGTCTGCCTATGGAAAATTTCCTTTGAAAATTTCAACCAAAATGGTTCAAATATTCCCATGAATGAGGTTATTGGAAAGGTACACCTCAGTTTTTTCTAGAGATTAATCTCTAATTAAATTAGAGATTAATATTTATCTATAATAGTAATTTTAGAGATTGTTAAAGTTTGTAAGTATTTAACATTTGAACAGAGCAACTGTACCATATTGTCTTATGAACATAGAAGGGGGCCGGTAAGGACTGTATAGATAATCTTAATTCTTGGAGTTGGCATGTTTTGAATGTTTACTTTGTGATCCTGTTTGTTGCCATGTGGGTGTACAGCTGTTTAACCAAGGGATTTATGTCATTTTGCTTTAGATTATTGGTTGCCAAGTCAGAAGAGAGCCAGTGGACTCTACTGAACGATACACTCGCTGGATCAATAACCTAACCCAGGAACAACTTCTTACACAGGTATCTTTGTTTCAGCTGGGCCTGAAATTACAGCAGGAAAATAGAGTAAGAGGCTTCTTTGGATGGATTTTTTTCAGTCATAAGCAACACTGGATAGTTTGTTAAGGTTCTAATATTTAAACATAGTTTGTTCAAGAGAAGCCAAGGTTATGGTGCATGTGATCATTCCAGAACAATGACCTCACACTGAGTGAGAATGAAGCTTTCAGGTTTGGAGTGAGCCCTACACGTCTCACTGCTGCCTGTGTTAACTACATATGCTTTCATGATCTAAAATTATGGTTTTCTTTTCAAAAAGTGGATTTGAATACAAAAAGGAGGAAAAAAAAATCAATCTTGAGAATGAATCCTCTCCCACCCAAGGTACTGACCACTCCTGTATCTGTTTAAGCTTTGCGTAGGATGATTTTAAAACATTTTAAAACAGTACTTCAGGCAATAAACATCAGGCTCATTATACATTGTTTGTAAGTGAGATGCATCTTGTGCAACTGAAGATGACAGTTTTGGCATAAGGAATGGTTGTTTCATTAGGCAGGAGGCCAATGCTGAACTAAAATAGAGACTAAAAGAGACTTTGGCAAAAACAAGTTAAGCTGTGGAAGAAATCAATCCAGCTTGTGGAGGAATGTTGTACAGAATATAAGAAATCTAATGGATGGTTTGCAGAAAACATCCCAGCAGGCCTTAAGATCCAAGTGTTTGGGCTTGGGTTTTGGGATGCTGTGTTAGAAAGACATTTGGTTTTGATTTCCCTGGATTTAAGTGGTTGAAAAGATTAACATATCCTTATTCGTTAGACTTCATTATAAACTGTGTTGTGTTCTCCTAACTCCAAAAAAACCTAACAGGCCCTGCTATGGTCATTGTGACACAAGGAGTAATCTACAGACCTTGTTTTAAAATCCCCAGTGGTATTACAGCTCCCTGTAATTCACCAAGGGAAAGTAATTACAGAAAAAGTTACCCAAGGAATACTTGGATTTGCCAGTGAGTGTGGCATTATAAAAAATACAGATTTAAACCAGTGAATTTATCTGATGACAGCATCTGGATCACTGTGCTGGTGAAGAAGAAAGCTTGAAGAAAGCTTGGCCTACACAATCTGAATTGTTTCATCTAAATGGCCACTGGATCTTTGATGAATTAAGTGGAAAATTTAAACAAATATCCTGATTTTGAGATAATGCAAAAAAACCCCTCTTTTTAAATAAGATGGGAATCAATATGTTCTGGAAGAGATCATTTCATATTGTGTTTCCAATAGTAGGATGCAAATATGATGACCTGGAAAGTCCCTTGTAATCTTACATGCTACAAATACCTCATAAAGCCTTAATAAATGCATTATTTTTACATAAAATTTAGAGTCACACATTTACAGGTAGATTAGCAATTTTGGATGATACACTGGGTTTGGAACTGGCAGAACTTGTGGTACTTACCCAAGAGTTTAACAAGATGAGCTTTATAGATTCCCACTATTTCTGTGCTCCTCATTATTTTTCAACGTGCTACCTGTTCTCCACTAAGTTGAATGCAGAAACAGAAGTTCCTCAAAGACAGCAGATTTCTGAGAATTCTGTGAGTGTGTGAAGTTTTGGAGAAATTGTGCTGCACCTGCTACAGTTCCCATGTTGTTAAGCAGCACAGAATCCCCTTGGAGGGAGATTTTAGGTGCCCAATTATCAGACAAGCTTCAGCTGTGACACGAGCATGGGGCAGCTTGGCTTTTCCAGCTTTGGAGCTAAAGGAGCTGCTTGGTTTGTGTGAGCACGTGGCACTTCTGCTTTTGTAATCTTCTGATTTGAAATTCAGGTAGGGGGATAATTATTTTGCTTTTTCTTACTTAAAACAGTATGGGGCAGAGGAGGAATTGGAGTAAAAGCCATCTCAGCTGTGCCCCAATAATGAGGGTATGAATCAATTATCTAAGATCCAATTATCTACTCTGATATA
Source organism: Acrocephalus arundinaceus (assembly GCA_021534815.1). Classification (NCBI taxonomy): domain Eukaryota; kingdom Metazoa; phylum Chordata; class Aves; order Passeriformes; family Sylviidae; genus Acrocephalus; species Acrocephalus arundinaceus. Next base: position 2,231,288 of record JAJEOU010002598.1, read on the forward strand.
TCCTATGCTTTATTTTGTGGTTTTTTTAAACTCTCTTCAGTACATAACCCGAAAAATATAATGGTGGACCTGTGCTAATGGATTTGTAGAATCTCTGAGAGGAGCAGTTCTTCAGGGAATTCAGGAAAGTTTGCTTTAATTTACAACACGTTGTCTGCAGCAGATTCCTGTAGTGAAAGCATTTTTAGGTTTTTTTAGCTGTCTCTGTACTCAGTGTCCAGCTCTTTCCAGTCACTTCTGCTGCATTTCCATACCTGCACATGCAGATTATTTGTGCTGGAAACTGGGAAACCAAACAACCAATTCAAAAAGGAAGAAGAGCCAGTTGTCAAGATCATGTCATGCCCTATCACAGTATTTATATTATTGATCAAATAATATCCTGTGGCACTGGATTGCTCTGCTGGGCAGTGCCCAAAGCCAGATTTGGGAGCTGTGGTTGGAGGGAGGTGATTTGGGAGGTGCCTTCAGACACCTCTGTGCTGGATGCTGGCTTTAAACTGCTCGAGTCAATACCAGATTTTTGGATCAAATGTCCATCCCCAGTCCTCATGCTGAAAAGATCTTTCAGTACAAAATGCTGCCAGCATTTTAACTTTCCCCTTAGCCCTGGCCTCTTGATGCTTACTCATCCATTAAATGTTTCTCTAAACAATTATACTGTAACATTCCAAAGATACTTTATGGTATGCGTGAAATTTCAGAATATATACCCCAGAGAGTGTGGTGGGAGTGAGAGAGTACAAAGGGAGCATGATAAAGAAAAGACCTACTTTTTAAAAGATCAATATTTGCTTCTTCAATGTTATCTTCTGCATAAATGACAGGTGATCAAACCACACTTTTATGGATATACTGATATAAACCTTAAATACATGTGTTCTGGAAGACTTGCTCTTTCTGGCCAAGAGTAAAAAAAACAAATTAAAAAGGATAATTGTAACTGTTCAGTAAGTGCAGATCACAGTGGCAGGTACAGGAAGAAAATGAGCAAACAAATAAAGAGAACTGGCTGTTTTGATATTGAAGTTAGTGGAAAAAAAATGGAGATTAAAACTAATCCGACAGGATATCCGAGTCCAAATTGTGCTTGTAAATGTGACTGAGGTTTGATGGTGCAGCCCTTCTTTTACACTGGAAATGTTTACTGGGCTGTGTAAGTGAAAAGTTCTGAATGGTTTTAAGGTTGGATTAATTGCACAAATATTTATGCAAGTCATTTTTAAGGACTGTTGCTGACTGTAATAAAAGAGCTGAGTTCATGTCCCCACATCTGTTAAATCACTGCTTTAGGTTAGTTTAGTCTCTCAGCCTGTGAAGTATTCTTAGTTCAGCCTGAAGCACAATCCCATCTCACCTACCATTTTTTCCTCCTCAAAGACAAGAAATTCCATCCCTTCACATGGTTGCTCACTTAGGAAGCAGGCAGAAAACTTAGAGTTTGCTCTTGTGAGGAGATTCCTGCCAAAAGGAAGAGCCTGTGGGTGATAAGGCTGGATTGTCCTGATGTAGATAAATAACTGTCTGAAAAAGCCACAGTGATCCTGCACAAGTGTGTCTGTATGACTTCCTGATACATGCTGGACTTTGCAGGTTATCTTGGAGCTCTTGGTGTTGGATAAATTTGGAAATGTCACAGGTGATTTGTAGTTCTTAGCAATAATCTCTGCCAACCACCTGACAGAAGAGCAATAATTAACATTTCATAGCACACACCCCTCTGTGCTCTAATAGGTGCATTTAAAAGCTGTGCTTTTCTAGTTACTAAGTCTTCCTATATTAGAGTTTAGTCAATATTTGATAAAGATTCATGCTACAAATCAGCATTTACTACAGATTCTCAATTTGGAAATAGTTCCACCATTGTGGTGGAGTCAGAGCCTATTTTAAAGGCAGGATGGACCTGACAGCATGGCTGGAACTTTTCCCTAAATTCAGTGCACTCAAAATTCCATTATCATCATGTGGCTCAATGGGGAACTTCTCAGTGGTCAAAAGCTGGTAGGATAGATTGCAAGTAGGATGAATTTTCCAGGTGGGCTGCAGATTGAATATCTCTGGCTTACAGCAGCTGTTCTGTCTACCTGCAGACAGAAAATCCCACTTTATGACGGCTTGGGTTGGCTGTCCACGTGTCACAACTGAAATAATAATCAAGGCAGCAATCTGACAGTGGATGTATGCAATGCCTGTTGTCTGGTTATGTTAGTAAAGGCAAAAACTGGCCAGAGGGAAAGGCTTTCTTACTTAAGGATGAATAAAACATGAAAAGGCTGATTGAAATCCCCTCCGCCCTCCCCCCTTCCTCCCCCATCTTTGCACTATTAATGGCTCACTTGTGTTTGTTGTCTTTCAATAAAAAGATACTCAACACTTCCTTGGGGTTTTTTTGATCACTGTTTCCTCTTCCTTGACCCATATTATTTAGAAATGTGGCATTAATAGTGAAGTCCTGATGTTTTTCTGCTGAGTGGAACAGCCAAAGTTACTGGTTATTACAGAGATTCCAGCAGTTTGTATGGGATTGAGCCTGTACCATATAAAAAAACCCCAACTGGCTGCTTCCTTTTGTGGTTGGTTGATCCTTGTTCTCCTCTGGAGGAGAATGAACCAAAGTTTCACAAGCTTGACAGTGTTTATATTTACATGTGAAAATACATGTCAAAGGGTTCATGGAATTCTAGAAAGTTTAATGAGAAGTGGCTTAGCCACATCTGTGAACTCAAAGCACAATTAGAACTTCCCAGTGAGGCTTTATGAAAAGGCAGCTCAGGGTCACATATTTTGAACTTAGAAACAGGTTTGCTGGAATTCAGAAATGTATACAGCTTGTGCTTTGTGTGTGTGCAGTTTTGCATGAGTTTAAAGGTGTCCCATAGGGGAAGGAGTGTTAAATAGCTTGTATTTTTCCTCTTCATATCTTGCTTGATAATTTGCATGTTTAAACGAGGCTGGAATGTGGCTCATAATACATGGTAATGTTAAAATGGAACAGAAATATTGTAATATAGTATAAAAGGGACTTGTGATTACAATAAGTTTGACTTTATTCCAAAATGTTCTTGGTGAATGCAGCATTACAGCATGACGGATTCTTGTATGGCAGAAAAAGGCTGATATGACTTTGATGGACATAGAAATGAAACTGGTAGAAAACAGCTATTTCTGTGTGAGCTATAATTTATTCCAGCTGATGATATTTTCTTGTGGTTTTAGTAGTTAATGATACCAATAAGGAACCAAATTTGCATCCAAAATGCCATTTTTGTAGACATTTGATGTAGGAGATGGACAGGTAATGCCAAGTGTAAAGGAAACTGTCCAAGATTGAATTTTCAGAATGCATAATTGGCTTTCCAAGTTATTTCCATTTATATCTTCTCAATACTCTTGAAAACTACTTTGAAAAACAGGGTGAGATGTTAAAATAAATTGAAGACCTATTTGTTCATTTAGAGCTGCAGTTAAGGAATGGATGGAACCAACTCATAACTTCCAGTTTCTGAGTGCTCCACTTAATTCTTGTTTGATCTGCCATATTTATCCTGTTGATGTGCTTGTGCTGACTTCCAAATAAACAGCCTTAAGCCTCACTTAGAGCTTCAATATCATTGCCTTTTATAGTTTAAGGTTCTATACTTTGGCCTCTTTTTGAGGGACAAAATGCAGTCTTTATTTTAAAGTAATAGTAAGATATTGAAGATATTGAAGTAGCCCTAATTTTTTTCCTTCAAAAACAAAAATCCCACTCCAAATAGACATTTCCAATTCAGTGATGTTTATTTTTCAGTTGGTTGTTCATATGTGAGAGCACAGAGCTGATTCACCCTTCGCTTCTGTAATTTGCTTTCTTTGAATTTGAACATCAAAGTACTGATTCCAAAAATAGAAGGGGAATGTTTTTACTGTGGCTTCTACTGTAATAAAACCCATGGATTTCAAACATATTTTATCTGCAATGCCGTTCCCCCTTGTAGCCTTATACATAGGAAAATCATTTCTTTGTCTCTTGCAACTGTGCACTGAACAGTTTTCACTGTTTTGAAAATTGTGTATGAGCATGAGTTAAGCACGTTCTATCTGATCTGTCACACTCAAGATTTTATTCCTTAATGCTTTTCTATACTGACTTCCCCCTGCCATGTTTGACATTTGTCTCCACGGTAGTTGTTGCTTTTCTGATTTTTTAACTACATAAGGAAGCTGAGTTTTAAAATATTTACATCCACCATATCCTCTCACAAGTATTAACAATATATGTTATACTGTTGTGTTTGAATTTATGTTTTTCCTTTCTGTGTTGTAAAAAAGCCAGATTCATTGTCCAATATGACAGCTTTGGAGTATTAGAATCCAGATTTAATGAGTAATTCAGCTTTTATGTATTTTTATTTCTTAGTACAAGTGTGACAAACTGGGACATGGGATTTTTATTCTGTTTTTACAGTCTTGGCCAAACGGATTGTGATTAGAAGTTCTTGAGCTGAAATTGTGCAAATAAACTGCAGTGAGCTTTTCAGTGCATTAGTTTGGATCAATGTAGCTGTGAACAGCATGTCCTTTTTCATAAAGAATGGATATTTGTCTGTGCACTTAGGGCAATTTCATCACCTAAAGGTGGGTAGCACCTCAAAGATGCCTCAAAGAACCTCGAAATGAAACAACACACTTTGGAGACATATCAGTACAGGAGGTAGAATAAAGGCTGGTCTTTATTGGAGGCCTCCAAGGGGCAGATACAGAAAATGCCCACCCCTGCACGGGGTGAATACAGTTTGATAAGTTGAGCAAATTAGCATAACTGACAGAAATCCCCAATTAGAGACACAAGTGGTGAGGTAATTCCTTTTCTGAATCCTCCCCCTTTAGTAAGAACTAAACTCTGTTCATGAAAATGTGCCTCCAAGAGCTGCATTCAACCTTGGCTCCCAGAGAGCCAAGATGGGAAAGGGGTCTTGGACCCCCAGCTTGGAGCCTCTGGAATTTTGTCTTTCTGCCTGTCAGGGTAGGGAGAAGTGTTGGGGCTAACTACAAATAGGCTACAGAGCTACAAATATATATGCAAAGAATATAGAAATATATAAAAGTAAATGCTGCTGGTAAGCAGAGTAGGAGGACTTAGGAGTTGCTGCAAACTTCTTTGATTTCTTCAGAGCTACTGAAACAGAAAAAGCAGATGTTACTTGCTTCTTTTTATTAGACTAATTTGGTACCATTCATTTATGGTGTTGAGTTTACTGGAGTGGATCTGAATCATGCTTGTCAACATAAAAGATAGGTGTTCAGAAAGTTGTATAGTAAAAGGAATTATTATTTTCAGGTGTGTAATTCCAGAGAATGCCAAGAGTCTGTATTTATTTTGGATAATTCTTTGCGTACCTATGCTGTAATAATGTCAGAATGAAATAAATATAATCATGAACGTATGAATCTCAGGGTTATGATTATTTTATGAACTAGAAAAACAAATTGCAGAAACTGCTTGCTGTCTAGTGAATGGTTCAAACTGTACTTAAGGAATGTTTAGTCTTTATAACTTTGGAGGATTTATCTAGCCACAAAGACAAAATAAGTGTGTTGTTAATAATGCAGCTTGTTACACTTGCTTTTTGGGTTTTTTTCCCTTTTTCTTGGTTGGTTTTGGGGCATTTTTGATTTTATTACATCAGACTGCATATATTATACAAATGCTTCTGCCTCTGGTTTGATTTTTGTCTTACCTAGTGTACATGTTTTATCTTTTTAATCCCTTTGCCATGATCTGTTTAAAAGCTAGTAAAACAGGGTCCAAGTTTGTGCTTAATATCATCTAATAGTTTCACTGACAACTGAAATTTATTTTGAGCATGCATCTGAGACTTTTATTTTTCTGAAACCCACTGGATTGACACTGTGTAGTTTTGGGGACTTTGGGACTGTATGGGCAGGTCTTATACTCTGTACTTTCTTTAGTGTGTTTTGTTGTTTCATTTTTGCCATGTTCTTCCACTGCAACTTTTGGAATTGGTTGTTCTGGCTGTGACAGCACTCGACAGCTTTCACTTTCTTATTTCATTCTTGGTTTCATCTCTTCCCCTATATAATTTTGTCTTTCCCTGATGCTTCACAAAGGAGCCACAAGTTCACCACATCCTTAATTGCCCATTCATTTTGCAAGGAGCAGATTGCTTAGTAGTTTTAAATGAAGAAATTGAAATGTAAGCACCCATAAGAAAGTAGCAGAGGAATAGTCATCTTAATATCTAGGAGAAAACAGTTTTCTGTGTTCATGAAATCCTCTCTCACAGTCAAGCCTCAGAGCAAGGAGGTAAATTGGTCACCAGGTTGGCAATTGCATTTAAAAGGTTTTAATGTTTCTGAGGGAAACCAGAGTGTCCAAGTGCTCACACACTTCTACACACTTCACTTGGAGCACTGCCAGGCCAGCAAGGTGATACTGAACCCAAGCTAGCAAGAGGCAAATGAACTGTCACAGCATTTAGAGCTGGGAAACTGCAGGGAAATCTCAGCTCTGTTATCACAGAAGCCAGAAGGAGAGATAAAGAAAGCATTGCTGTGGTCCTGGATGTAATGTAGACTGAAAGAGCATGTTTAGCTTTATGTTCTCAGCGTTCTTTCCTTCTGTGCATTTCCTGAGTATTTCAGCTGGAGGATAAAAGATTTTTTTTTTCCTAGTGTTGTCCTATATGCAGCCAAGAGTCAACCTCTGCTTTGTGCAGGAGGCAGTTGAGCAAACCTTATCACGTTATGCTCCAGCCCCGGAAAAGTGTCTGAGAATTACACTGGCAAGGACTGACTGCCCTTGTGATTTGTTCTTTAATTATTTCTCCTTCCATTCTTCTGCTTCTCCTGCTCATGAAGAGTCCCATTGCTAATGAGGGCTGCAGACAGGCTGATGTGCATCTCCTTTTTTCCTTTTTCCTCTCCCTTTTTAGCCAGGCCTAGTGACCATCTAAAACTGTAGCATGGACATGTCCCCAGGGTTTTAGCCATACCTTTCATTCTGGCACTCTTCTACTAGAAATAAATAAATAAGTCTGCGATTGTGAAATGAAAATAAATTAGACACTGCTACGTTCAAATGTTTGACAGCCTTAGAACCCCTGATGGCTCACTTGGAAGAGCAGGAGGAGGTTTCAAGTGGCAGTGCTGCTAAGCTGTCCTCAAATATTTTTCTTCTCTGAACTGAAACTCAGGTCGTGCTGAATGTCCATTGGTGCATCTGCATCCTCACTTTTTTAGGGTTGAGATGTTTGAGCTGAGGTTTGTTGTACTTGGCATGAACCAAGCAGTCAGAGGGATCACAGCTACCCCTCATGGAGGTTCCTCCCTCCAGCAGTGGGCAGGTGCTCCGTTTCTCTTCAATATTTGAAAATAATGTATTATCTCAACTGCCAACATTTATTTGGCCACCTGACTTTAGAAGGGAATAACCAGCACCATCAGCTTTTCCTACCTGCCCTGATTCTGTTTTAATGGCATCTCTCAGAAGAATGCAAATCTTAACCTCGAAGCCAAACTTCAGCGTCAGATTTCGCCTTCAAAACAAAAAAAAGAAAAACACAAACCCAACAGCTTTGGAGTCAGTAGGAGAGATTTTTTTGTGTGTGTGTGTCATGAAATTATTCATAGCTGTGCAGAGCAGATGTTGACAATTAGGAGAGAACAGAGGCTGGTCTGTGGTCTCTGTTTCACGTGGGTAGATGAAGGCTCGAGGCTGCGGCTATTTCCTGTCAGGTCCTGGGGGCTGCAGCCCAGTCAAAGTGTACAAAGTCACTTTTGTGTGGCCTTGGTTCTGTCCCTGGGCTGAAAGAATAATGGTGCGAGGAGGCTCAGTGTTCTGGTCTGAGAGATCTATGTCCATTGATACAAAATTACGGGATGAAAACTTTTTATGGATTTTGTGTTTCTTTGCTAGATGTTTGCCTCCTCCTTTTAGAAAGCACAGAACAGCTGACCCTTTCATTTACTGGGGTAATTGCCACTGTGTCATGTCACATTTTAATTCTTTTAGCTTGAACCATATTTAAAGCACAGTCCCTCCCAAGTTTGAATGTATTTTTAAACAATAACTTAAATGGGAGCAATTTCCTGCAAATTAGAAGTGATGAAGTGTTGCCTTTTGCCTTCAGAGCCGTTTTCTGTAAAATTCTGATGTTTGCAGGTGACCTGGGGCACCTCTGCTGTCGACAGCACTGCTTAGCATACTAGTGTAAATAGGGATTTCCCCGAAGTTAAAGGAATTTTTACTGTAGCTCACTTTGTCTCTTAACTGAATGGGCTTGTTGAGGTGAAGATGGTGTTGATGCCATATTCAATGAATTCCCATTTTCCTCTTTGCTGGTAGAGCTGTATAAATAATCATATTAACAATGGAAAATTAGAAATATTTTTGTCTTCAAAGAAGGACTTCTGATCTTCAAGTTTAGCAGGTGCAGGCAGTGATGGAGAAATCATCCCTGGTCCTTTGGGAGGCCATGGGCAGAGGAGAATTAACAAAACCAGTTTAGTGGAAGGAGAGCAAACTTTGTGGACCTGGTTGCTATTCAGGATCAGAGAAATGGTTTGTAGAATTTGAAACAAACAACAACAAAAAAATTTCTGGTGTTCTGCCATTTATTAAATTCACTCTTTCATGGCTTTAATAACCAAGCTGTAGCCATGGAATGTGAGCACGTTAATGTCAAGTTCCAGTGATTGGGTCTGTCATCCTGCTGCTCTGTACAATGGAGGATGCTATTGAACACAAATAGAGCATTGATAAAATGACAAAAGCAAAGCATAAAAATATTTCTTAAATGGCTGAAACAGTATCTGTAGTAAATACATGTTTTGTTATTCAGGAACAAGAAATTATTTTCTGTCTGACAGGATAGAATGCATTTCACTGCTGCCTGAGAACTGGGGCCCTGTGATAAGAATCTGTGAGTCAAAGCTTGGGTTGTTGGGCTTTTTTTTTTTTTCTTCATCAAGTAGGTAACGTGAATAATTTTAGAATAAAGAGGAAGGAAGAAATTACATGCTTCAGTAGCAAGCATGTGTTCTCTGATACTTTAGTTTCAAGTTCTGTATTGAGGAGAGGTGAAGTCCAAAATCGCCTTTTATAGCAGGATACCAGGTGCAAGCAGCGAGACATAGAACTCAATTCAACTTTCTCTGCAGTGAAAATTATAACACAGCTTCAGCCTTGATGGCAAACTGCCCCTACTGTGGCAGGCCTTGTGCTAATTTAGTAGGAATAATACTAAGCAGTGCTCATAGATATAAATTTTTAGTCTGAAAGATGCCAATGCATCCAGGACTGGAAGTCCTGGTGAAGGAGAACTCTTGGAGCAGCCCAAGTCAGGGCACTCACACCCTGAGCCTCTAAAGGCAGGACAATTAAGGATTGGTAATTAACAGTTGCTGTAAAAATGTAAAACTACCTGTGTCAGATCACATACTCAGAATGGGTCATGCCAAGGTATTTACCTGCAAATTACCTGAAAACTGTCCAGTGTTTCCTTCTGATCGTGTAGCAATAGCCAAATATTTGCTGGCCAAGTCAGAATCTTTCCAAAATTCCAAGCTGAAGGTTGTTTTGCAGGAAGGCAGCCTGATGTTCCCCTTCCTGTGACACTGGACTTATTGTTGCTGTCTGTAGAACTTGGGATGGATAGCCTGAAGTGGAATCTTTTCTCTGTTCTGACCTCTTACCAGAGAGCTCCATAAACACAACTAATAAATTTTACAAGGAAATAAATTTCTTTCTAAAACCAAGCTGTGAAGCTACTGTTTCACATAGTCTGAAAGTTGTTTGAATTTCCATTTGGGATTTGATACATTTGGTTAATTTTTTTCCTGGCAACTTTGGTGATTGTAGAATGTAGAAATGTCACCACCATCAGCAAACCAAAATTTTAGTGTCTGTTTTTAATGATACTATAAATAACAGGTTTGGGGTTTTTAACTTCTGTCAAACCCTTTTTTAAAGCAAAAATCTGTTATTTGGGCTAAATATCTGTGCCTATCCATAATCATGTGTGAGCAATGAGCAAAGAGAAGTAACTTTTCTACCTTTTACAAAAACCAGAGCCTTATTTAGGCACAGATTTCATAATTGCCTTCTAAAACATGTTTTAATTGTGCCTGTCTGAATTTGAGATGCTTTGCCAAGGAATTGTCTTACCGTGCCCTGTTGGCAGATGTGTGTTTGAACTGGCATTAAGTGCTGTTAAATATTTGCTGTTATTTCAGGGCTCCTCACTGTCAGGAATTTACTAATAATGAGGGCTCTGGATTTTATGTGTGCCCCCATATAGGCTGTGTATGCAAATCTTGTGCCATTTATAGTTTACAAACCAGCTGGTTTAACTTTGGGCATCTTTTGACCACAACTTTACATTTGTTGCTGTTAATGAATTTTTAAATGTTGCATTTAGGAAAAGTGCTTCTTCTTCAGGTTTTCGGGCAATGTTGCAGGGCTGGCACTGATTAATTTCAAATACACTCCTGGTAGATGTGCTTGTATTAGCATGAAAATTGCATTTTTTTTGTTTTGTTTTTGAAGAGAAAATAGGTAAATATTGCTTTCATAAATTCTATTTGTAATTTACCTTGACAACTATTTGTGCTCTGCTGTTTTTCTTTCCTCCTTTACCAGGTTTCAAGCCTCTGAATTTGATCTTTTAAGTGGATATGCGTAGGTTTTAATGGAAATTTGTATGTACACAGCTGCTAGAAAATAAGAGAGCATGTGCCTGTGAAAAATGACTGATTACCAAATAAGCCTCCCAAACTGAAGTCTGGAAAAAATAGGACTTTCCAAGCAGGCTAGAGGTTTATTGGAAAGGAAGAAAGCAAGCCAATTTGAGTACTTTGCACAGCTGTTTTAACAGACTTATTTCACCCATGTGATTCTATAGAATAATTTGATGCCAGAAGTAACACATAAATTTTCTTTTTCATTTGTTTTGAATGTGGTCAAATTTGTTTTCAGGTGGTCAAAACTTCTGCATTTTGGAACAAAATAACCAAAAGTTCAGCTCATCTTGCACTTGTAAAATGCTGCAGCTCAGTAACAGCAACGTTTTTGAATCATGCAGTAAACATGAGACTTTCCTGATCATAATAGGATGAACAAACACATTTTGCCCTTTTTAACTGCCAGGTTGGGGTTTTAAAATCTTTTCGCTAACAATGAGCATAATAAAATCTTGCTTTAAATTGAAGGGTGATGCTTTTAGATTCTTTCACAAATTAAATACCTGTACGAAGTGAAAATGTCATTTCTTGGGTGTAGATAAGCAGATCCTGCTTTCATATTTCTGTGCCTGTAGGTTCTTGATTTCCACCCTCAGAACTGTGTAAGGAACATTTAATAACACACAGGCTCCAGTGGAGGGGATGAGAGCCCTCCCATCCATGTGTTGGGAGATATCTAATGACAAAAAGAACACATTCTGGAGGTAGAAGTGCAGCAGATGCCAAACAGCTGTGAATCATCTGTGCTCTGTTATGGAAGAAATGAGAACCTTTAAGCCCAAATTGAAGAAAGATTTATTTGTTTGTTTGTTTGTCTTAGCACAAAACTGGCTGGTTTAACCCTTTCTCTCCACTGCTAATTGCAGTTATTTACTTCCCCTTAGATGAATAAAGAATTCTGGCTGCCTGTCCCTCTTGAAGCCCTTCAAATTATGTCTCATTAGAAGTCAGTAAAAACAAAGTGTCAATTTAGGAGTCAGATCCTGGTTTGTTCTTGTTAATGTCCCTTGACGTTAAGTGCCCATAAGTAGCTGACCTTCACACCCAGCACCATAAACAGCCCCAGCAATACCCACGTGTGCCTGCCCAGTGCCACGGGCCTTTTGGTTTTTCATACCCAGGCCAGTCCTGCTGCTGTTCAGCCCCATCATTTTTGTGTTTTGCTGGCCTCTGCTGCTGCCTCTTTACCATTCCCAGTCCCTTTGGTCCATGGTTTTTCCTCCTTTGGCAGATGATTTTTGTATCCCCTGAGTTCATCCACCTCTCTCCATCAGCCACACTCTCTGCTGGAATTCTCCTCCATCAATAAAGGCATATTTTGGAATACAGTTAGACAACAGAATGCCTCTTTTTCCTGGGCCTTTGATTGTTTTCCATCAGAAATGAATAGTTTTAAACCTAAATACTTCACCAAGCGTGAATGGCTTTCCCTCTTTCTTCCTGACAGCTTCTTTATGCTGTTGCAAGGTCCAGCAGTCTTTTTGGTGAACTCAGCATGTAATTTCTGAGCCCTGATGCACAAGTGCCCTCCACACGCTCACAGAGCATTCCTGGTGCTGCTGTGAACCTTTGGAGCATATCCTGATTTAATGGAATGGTTTGCTCTGCCCTACAGAGACTGAGGCCAGGAATGGGATAGGAAATGTGGTGCATGTGGGTTGGTTTTCAGATTCAAAAGGATTGGGAAGCTTAGTGGAGTTATCCAAGTCATCCTGAGAGAGATGGGAGGGAAGAGTCTGAAACAAGAGGAGTTCAAGAAAGGTGCTTAAGGGGAAAAGGCAAAATTAACAATTTAATGTTAAATTAAACCAGTAAAAATTAAGTGGTTTGTCTACCTCAGAAATGGAAATTGCCAAATCTTTTCTAATCTCTTGAGAGTTTATTTTTCATGGCTTATTCATGAACTTGGTGAGCCGTTGAAAGAGCAATATTAGCACTCAGAAATTGGCTTGAAATGGTAAACACCATTGATGAAAATGCAGGTTAAGGTTGGAACTGACAAACTGTGTAAGCGTTTCTGGATTATTCTCCTGCTCTTGCTCATCAAGTCTGACACTCAAAGTGCTGTTGAGTCCCTTGGGAGCTGAGGCATGAAAACTGAATGAGTGTTTGGGGGAGCTCCTCACATGTGTGGATCAAAGGGACTGGCTCTGAGAGCCTCCCTGACTGACTGGCACTGGGGCACTTTGTCTCCAAAGGCAGCTTGGAATTCTGTGTATGCAATATTGTTATGAAATTATTATTGACACTAAACAAAGGAATTTTTTTAAATTTTTTTTTAAAAAAATGAATCAAAGTTTTCTGAGTTTCAGTGGTATTTTTCATGAATGCAAATGTATCAAAATAAGATTATTCAGTGCTTTGCCTACTTTTTCAGCTTCTGTTGAGGTCCAAATTAATGTTGTCTCTGTCCTCATTGCAGAATAATGCAATATATATTGCAATATATAATGCAATATCTGACTAATATCAGGGAAGAACTGGAGATTTTTGTATTTTAAGACATTCATTTGTAGTAGCTAGTACATTTACACAGGACACATGAGATTAGTATTAGAAGCCAGTAGATTCAGGGTTTATCTGACTTTTTTTTTTTGCTGGCAAGACAGTTGTAGCAATATTAACGAGTATTTTGTATGCTAGAGATTTTAGGAAGTGCTGTCTTCCTGGATGCTGATTTATTTTTAATTTAAACAGACTGTACTCTAAGGTAAGGATTTGGACTTGATGATTCTTTTTTGTCTCTTCCAACTCAGGATATTCTCTGATTCATTTAAAGAGAGATGGACTTGCTTTGTTTGTGTTTCCTTGATTCACAACAGGTTTGGGTCTCAAGGAGTTCTTTTTGTGCATCAAAGGAAATGCATAATGCTACTCAGATGCAACAATTGTAAACAGTTGTTTGAGAGAATTTTAGAGAAGCCATGCTAAACTTTAAGGTGGTCATTACATGACAGCAGCTGGAAGTGCTTATTTTCCTGCTGTTGTATTATGAAATAATCAAAGCATCACTTTTGGAGTTATTTAATGAGAGGAGGTATTAAAACCCTACAAAAGACCCATCAGTGTTGTCGAAGTAGATGGAGAAAACAGAGCCCTTGAGGTTGTGCTGCAAAGAGCTCTGGGCTTCTTAAATAGGAGTCCAACAAATTCAGCATAGCACAGGGAATATTAAAAAGTGCTTTTTCTTATAGAAAAGCAAAGTAGCCCCATCACCTATTGCTGTGGCAGAATGTCTCTCTGTTGTCCCTTTCCTCCTGCTATGAAAACACACCAGCCTGTGCTTTGGAGAAAAACTCCTGTTCCACTTTGCTTGGTCAGATACCACACTTGACAGGGGTTTTAGAAGGTTTTTCATCAAGGCACATCCTAAAGCAAATCCTTTTTGCTTACAGCTTCATGTAAGTCAGTAAATCTGTTTTTTCACAGTCTCTGAGCACTCTGATCTTCCTTCCAGCCTTCCCACAGACCTCATCACATGCCATGAGAGGTTACCATTGCACTCGTTGAAGGAAGAAAAAAAGATAAAGAAAAATATTATTCTGATTTGTATAGAGCCAAGATACATTCTGCTGATTACTTGGGGTCTTTAGAGAACCTTACACAGTTCAGGGTATTTCTGGGTCAGTGATTTTTCTATTTTGATGGTGGAAAGTGTATAGACATATGCTCCAGTGCTTTTATATTGTGTTTGCTTCTGTTTCCTCACAGGCTTTTGAGAAAGAAGCTCAGGGATGTTTGGAGAGGAGGCTGAAACTTTTCTGTGGAGTTGACATAGTTAGGCACACTAATAAGGACTGATGATAGACAACTCCCTGAAAAGGAAATGAAAATGATGTTTATAGAACCCCACAATGTGTATTTCCAGAAGAATTGAGTGAGAGTGCAAGAAGATGAAGTAACCACAGGCAGGTGGGCTTCTCTTTTGGTCACTGGGCTTTTTGGTCATGGCTGGTGTCTTTGAGCAGTAGTAGCAAAGTGAGATGAGATTTGTGTATTTCTCTGTGTTCATGGTGGGGAATTATGGATGAATTCTAGCTTGTTCTAAAATTCTAGCTTGTTCTTGTGTGTTGGGTCTGCTTTTTGAAGACTGGGTTAAAATGTGCCAATCCTAGGCATTTTATTGAAGCAGATATTTTGATGAGAGCAGTTGTCACAGTATCCTGAGAAGTCTGTAGTGTTTCCCTCTGTTCTTTCCCCCTGTGATGCCCTGCAAATTCTTTCCTCTGTTCTTAGCTTTTGGTTTTATTTTTCATTAATTTTTCTGTATGGCATAAAGAGGAGGGAGTAACGTGATCAATTTGTCAGCAAGTTTAATTGTTAAATATTCACCCTGTGTCTCCGTATCCTTGTTCTGTGGCTTTCTCATGCAGATCCCTGCATGGCAGTGCCACAGAAGTGTTAGCAAACCTCAGCTACATTCCACTGGGGGGTTGATTTATGTTTCACATCGTGGCCAAAGTAAAGAATGAACTGAAACCAGAATCCAGTGCCATCTACACTTTGGATGTGGTTTTTGGATTGTAGATCTGCGTTGCCAAAAAAAGAAACCCAGCCCAACAAACCAGCTAAAAAAGAAATCTTGCAATAAATTAAAACCCACACTCCTAATTCACTCACTATTGTGTGATTATACAGGAGCTGGCTGGACGCTTACAGTGTGAAAAGCCAAAAAGAGCTTTTCCTTGTGAGATCTTTCCAAATGTTTCCCTCAGCTGCTGCTGTAACAATAAATAAACACAGGACAATAAAAAACAAGGATAAAATGATGGAGCCTAAATCCCTTAATTACAAAGTTTATATAAATAGTTAGGAGTATTCAGAAGAGAAAGATTGTGAAAAAAAATCCTCTGTTTTTTAGTAAAGGTGCTTCATTATATGTCTAGTACAACCAGTTTTGGAAATAATGAAATGCAATCTCTTCCTGAGAAATGTATGTGATAAATCTTCAGAAAATACTAAGCCACTGTACATAGAAAAAGTACAGTCTGTGCTTCCAGGGCATTTCCCAAGATAAATTTACCTCATGAATGAGGTCCTTAGCTGTTGAAAGAAATCTAAAATAGAAGACACATCGGGTTTTCCAAGTTGAAAACTCCATCAGGGAGTTCATTATTATGCACATAAGATCAGCTGCTCTATGGTTTAGTCCATGTGTCAGCATTTTTTCTGTAGTAATGTTTGTCCTGAATTTGGTCAGCTGCATAAACTTAAAACAAATCTGTAGATGTGGTGAATTTGAACACCAGAAGGAAGTGGGGGTTTTTTAGGGTTTCTTTTTCTGGTAAAGCAAGTGGTCAGACTATTGTTCTGTGTCACAAAAAAGGAAGAGTAAACCCCAACATATGAAGGTGATTATCAGTGGTAAATGTTGGCCACCTTATGGCCATGGTAATAATTATGAAACAGATTAAGAATTTATTTCTGGCATTCAGCCAGGATTCAGGATTGCAGCATTTCCAAATTTCTAGTTCTCACAAAGCAGAGTAGCCCTGTCTCCTTGATTTCAGGGGAAATGAAGACTATGATGAGATCTGCAGCAAAAGCAAAATTGGGATTAGAATGACAACCTCCACTTGCTATATTTTCTATGTGGGATTAAAAATAAAATGCAATCAGTCTGATCTGGGCTGAGGTAATTTATAGTTTCCAGATTAGCTTGACCTAGAGCACCAGTATCCAGCTGTACTTGGAAATCTGCAGTAAAACCCATGTGATCAGTAAGTTCTTTGCTGTTTACAGATGAACCAAGTGCACTTTGATATCCAGTATTTTTTCATGTTATTATGTAGAACTATGTTTGCACACAGACCTGTCCTTGTTGTGGAGGGCACCTTCTCAGGACTCATGGCTGACAGCAGGTGATATCTGATGTTACCAGAAAATTTAGGAGCTGTTACCTCTGTGTGTGCTGCAGAGAAAAGGGCACACCATGGCCACAGGTTGGTTTTCATTACAACCTTTAAGGCTGTGTTGCAGATACTTTGCATTACCTACAAAATCATGTTGCATTACCCAGAAATCTGTGAAAATAAGAAAGGTAAATGCGTAGGAGATTTCTAGTTAATGGTGATACTGGAAGTAGTAGAGAGAAAATATTGCAAACTCTCTTTTATTTTCATACAATTGTAAAGTAAACTTGTGTGTGTTCATTTCTGCTCTTAGTTGGTCTAAACAAGGCAGCAATGCTGTTTTTATTTTGTAATGAAACATCATTCATCATAAAGTTTGTCTTAGAGTAAATACCTATTTCAGATTGAATTCTGTAAGGTCTTAAAATGCACTCAACTGCATTTTAAGCTGTGATTCTTTTGATATTTTAGTTTACAAAGGTTCTACCCTTTCTCTCTCCTTTCTTCACAATCCCACCCATTTCCTTGCTGGTGCAAGGGTTTAGCTGACTTCTTGATGAGCCAGTTCAGCTCTTCACAAAGAAAAGAGAAGAAGGTTTTCCTGTTTGTTTAATGGCAAGGTGTGGAGGAGCACCTGTGCAGCACAGAGGTGGGAGGAGGCAGAAATCAGGCAGGTGCTACTGGGATTGTTGTAAGGTTGCAGCCAAAGGTTCCTGAAGAGCTGCTGAGCTTGTCTAAGAACTCACTCTCATCCAAAAACTTGACTTCCAGCAGGAGCCCAGCACCCTCCCATGAGCTATTTCTCTTGCTTGTCTTCTCCTGAAGGAGCCAGTTGATCTTCCTGGGCTGGTAGGAGGTAAAGAGAGAAAAAGAAATATTTGTTTTGCTTGGCTAGCAAGCTGAACTGAACTGCTGAGGATTCAGACAGTGGGGCTGTAAGAAAGGAAGTCGAGGGGAATGTGTGGCCAGGAGAGGAAGAGCAGCAAATCCTGCTCAGAGCCACAGGTGCAGCTCCAACAGCTCAGGCAGCCTTGCAGAGCTTCACTTTGTGGAGCAGGCACAGAACGCAGCAGAGCTGATCTCATGGCCTGCTGCCACCAAACAATCCAGCCAAGATCCTCCCTCCCTCTTCCTCTCACTTCCTTTTTTCTCTCTCCTTTTTTGCCAGCTTAGCAAGCTGAGTCAGTCCATCTTGGAGCTGAAGAGGGCCAAAACCAGTGCCAGGGAGGGGCTGGACATTGGAGGCCAGGAAGGGGTGGTGGGTATGGGGAACATGGGGCTCTTCCCCTTTTGCCTGTGGGTCAGTACTGTCCAACTCATGGTGCAGCACTTCCAATCAAATCAGCCTGATAAAAGTTAGTTATTTATCCAAATTTCACTCTGCTTTGTCATGATGAATAGTCAAAGTGGTCAGCACCTCTTCCTTGCCTCAGTGTTGTCTCCCTGTCGAATGTCAGCAGGTCCTGTCACTCTCACCCTCTAACAGAGTGGTTTTCAGTTCTTGTTCTCACCCTAGATAAACATCAAGAATCAAAATAAAGTAAGTTTGTTCTTAGGTACACATCAAGAATCAAAATAGAGCAAGTTTGTTCTAAAAATTACACTTGACCATTGCAGCTTATCTGATATATTGCCTATGCATGTTATTTTAAAGCAAAAATGAAGAAAATTAAATCTTTATTCACAGATGTATGAATATAAAGTTCTGCTTTTGTTTTAGCATTGTATTAATGATGTGTGGGGGGAGTTAGGTGAAGTGTAATCTTGATGTTTGCAGTATGTTCAGAGGAAGACTTAAAAGTCATATTTAAAAAAAAAAGTTTAAACCAAGCTAGTATCTGTATTTAAAAAGAAAAAAAGATAACCTATATATTTCAACTTCCTGTTTAAAAGGACAGTCTGACAAAGCCAGTAGAGAGATTTACTTGGGGGGTAGGATTGCTGGTGATGGTGACTTTTCTAACAGGTTGTTTATACAGTGAAGTACCAGACAAAAAATGACTGGGAATTGTGTATATGTTTCAGGAGAACACAGGGGAGCAGTTCCTGTACAGCCAGGCTTTCCTAGTCACTGCTAATGGTTTTTAATGTCTTTTCTAAATATCATAAATGTTTTGTAGGTGGACAGAGCATGTTGTGTTTCTTTGCTGGCTCTCTGCTTAAGGGACAGATTTCTCTGTTTGTCTGGCTTCAGTTTCACAATCACATTTCTCTAAATGCTTCCAGCAGGGCACAAACATCCCTTTCATGGAGAAGCAGCACAAGGCAGAATCCAGAGCTGGGGACAAATGTCCACCTTGAGTTTTAGCCACAGGAGAATGTGGGGCGCTTTCACAGGTGAGATGAGGTAGGCAGGGATTGAACAGAGCATTTTCAGCCCCTTTGCTCTGCTGTGTGGGACACTTTGAGCAGGCAGTGTCTGAATTTACAGTAATCTTGCACTGTGAGTGAACCTACATGGCATTTGTCTATTGAACAACTTCAAAGACATCACCCACACAAGTGTTTTTCCTTTCCTTTTCCTCCTTCAGTTTGAGCTGGTCCTAGCTTGATGTTAGCTGTAACTTGGGCATTTTCCCAGGAGTTTTGATTCTGGTTCTGTTCTTGAACAGGCAAGTATGAAGAAAACACCTCTAAAAGAGCAGATATCTTTATTAACTGCTAGCAAAGATTGCTGATGCAGAGGAATAAAATACATACTATCAGTTTATCTTGCAAATAAATTGATCACCTCCATGTTACTGAAATACCTCTAGGCATTTAATTGTTTTATTCACAGATAATCCAAATACATTCTCTTAACATTAGTTTTTATCTGTTCTGTTTATTTCCTACCAATTCCTACTTCATGCTTATTTGGCATAGGAGAATTTAACTGCTCCTTGTTAGCAAATCAGTACTTATATCTGGAAATTTGAGTGATTACTGTGATTTCTCCCTTTGGAAAAGAAATTGTAATTTGGCTTTAGTTTTGTTAGGGGGTGTAGAAGATGTGTGTGCTCAGTGTGCCCTCCATTAGACCAATACCTGTGGATTAAATCAAAAGTACATAATTTTGTGCAGCTTCTTGGGGAAATTGTGGAGCTAATTTGAAGTAAGTATTTGGGGGACAAAAAAGAAGTGAAGTATTTCATGCAATAGAAGCTTAATCTTACCTAACAAAATGGATTTTCAGAAAATGGAAGGGATCAAACTCTAATGAAGTGAATCAATCCCTGCCTTCCTAATCTATGGAATTTTAATTTACTTGTTTAGAAAGCATAACAGTGGTTATAGAAACATGCATTTAAAAGCACTTTAAAATCACCAGGGCATCTAAGGAATTTGAGACACCTGTAGTCCTTGAATAATACTAATTGATATCTGTGAAGACTTTATGAAATCTGCACAAAAGATAGAATTTTGAGTGGCTTAAACCTTTATTTACAATTCAATACTGACAAGAAGTTGCTGAAGTCTCTCTCCTCTCTCTGCTCTCTCCCCTTTAACCTCTGAATGACTGAACTGGATGGAAATGTATCAGTCAATTAAACATTGCTGAGAGCTTCAAAGGCTCTAACAAAAGTCAGAGGTGCGCTCTGAAGTTTCTTAGAGCTCTCCAAAAATCAAAAGCAAATTATATTTCTACTTGTATCCAGGGCAGTACTGAGCCCAGTGTCAAAATGAAAAATCCTAACAATTGTTTGCAACAGATGCAATTCTGCACCTGCAAGCACTGGGTGTTTTTCAGATGTTTGTGTGTGCATATACACATATTTATGTGTCATTTCAGGTACACAGCAAAGCTATGGAATATATTTCATGGGAAATTGGGAATATTTCCCAGTAAATACTGGGGAAATAAATATTTACAGTGTTCTCATTTGGATAGAATAGGGTGAAAGTTAGAAAAGAAATAGCAGGAAGTTATGCTTAGCAGTGGGTGATGATTTGGAGGTATGAAATCTGACAGGAGAGAATGATTTCAGTTAGGAACCACTATTATAGAAACTTTAGACATTGACACTGTGTGTGTCACCCCACTGATTACTCTTGTCATATTTTTGGCAATCTGCAAAATAAGCCTCTTCCTTTTAAATGCTGCGTGTTTAGAGCAGAAGACAAAAGCACTTCTGTGGATATGTGGTTCTTGTTTAGTCTCTTCCTAACAGCTCTCTAATTAAATTCTCCTTCTGATTATGTTGTGCAGGCAGCAGAGCATCAGAATTCCTGGATATGTTTATTCTGCTACAGAAACTTTGGGGTTTTCCAGTAAATTTATTTTCTCCTCAGTTTTACATATTCCAACTGTCGTTTCTGTGGTTGTAGCTATGTTCAATCCAAAGCCAGGCCTTGAGGATGTGGCAGTTGTACATTCTAACATCCTTCTTATGTCTCATTCCCACATTAAGGAGACACCTCTGCCTTTGTGGGCTATTAAATATTGTAGTTGTTCGTGGGACATGGCTTGACTGGGCTGTTAGAGTGAATGATGGCACAAATGGCCATATTGGCTTTCACTGGGCAGTCCAGGAAAGTTCTGTATGGATTTTAAAATAGTAATTCATCTTGTAAATACCCTTAGAAGCCTTGTTTGGCAGGTCATTGTTTAAATCCTTTAATCTTGGGAATTTGTCCTTATGTTAGATTTTCAGCAAAGCTCTTCTCCTACAGATGTGTGCAGTTATTTTAATATCATCACAGCTTGTGGTGCCTTGTTCCTTAATCTTCTATAAAAAGCACTGCTAGCCTCTTGGAAATGCATTTTTGTGCATGACATTTTTAATTTGAGCTGACTTCTTCAGTTTTGTGTTGGGGAAGACGATGGAGCCTGAGCTGATTTCCATCACTAAACTGTGGCAGGGAGATTGACGAGCATAACGCCTCTGTTTGCAGGGCTCACAACTGCAGCAAAAATTAAAGCTGGATTAAGGCAAGATGCATAGCTCCAGGTGAGCAACTTGAAGATTCACTGGATGTGAATCTCAAGTCAATCACCTGTGAGAAAATGTGAGAAGCTGCCATGGGTGGTCAAGGATAGAGAACAACTTCCATAAAATCGTCGAATCCTGGGCTGGTTTCGGTTGTAAGGGGCTTTAAAGCTCATCCAGTTCCAACCCCTGCCATGGGCATGGACACCTTCCCCTAGAGCAGATTGCTCAGAGCCCACCCAGCCCAGCCTTGGTCACACCAGGAATGGGGCACCCACAGCTTCTCTGGCTCTGATGTGTTGTTAGCCTGGAGATTTCTGTCTCTCCAAGATTGGGACAGGCTCGTGACCAGCAGTGCTGTCTGCCTGCTGGTTAAGTGGATGTAAGAACACTGATGTTCCTGTGACAAGTTGAAAAGCTTGTCAGGTGAAAATGGATCATGTTTTCAGCTGGGAATTGTTTGTGTGGCTGCCTACCCAAAATGTGGATGTGTTACAGAGATAAGTGAGCAGATGAGAGCGCTGTTCAGTCCACTTGGGGCTTTTCATCTGCTGGAAAATGCTTTGAATGGAGACAAAGAGTGGACTTATGCAGCTTTCCCATTATTAGTTCTAATAGTTTATCTGCATTTTCAGGTGGGTGAAGCTGATTATTCGTTGTTGACAGAAGGACTGTGTAGGGAACTTGTCCTAACAAGCAGTAATTGTGTGATTAGGAGAGTTTAATAAAGAAGAGGAATTCTAATTCATTCATAGTACTTGGTTTGTTGACAGTTAATGTCATTTTCATTGAATGAAATCTATCAGTGTTGCGTATATTTTCAAGCTATTTGGAAGTGCTGGTATTCTGAAGCATTATTGTTTGCATCTAAGACCAAAGTTAAGACCTGGAGAAATCAGGAAATATTCCTAAAAAAAAACCCAACCAAAAACTTATTTTTAATATCTCAAATTTAGATACTTCGTAGTATGATTAGCCTGTAGAATTACAGAAACTCTTTTGATGAGAAATACTTTGCATTTTGAAAACATTTTGTAAGTTCCATCGTTATGAACTATTATAGATATTTTCATAAATGAAACTGGACAGCACTGATGTCACAGATATGTTACCAATGTAACTTGGTTTTATTCACACATTGCATTTCTTTGCTTTGGCAAGAGCAGTGTAGGGCCCTAGGAATCATCTATTACTTTGGAAGGGAACAATACTAAATACAACTTTTAATATATAATATTTCTTTTCCAAGCAAAAGTTGTCTAAGAGAAAAAATGCAATCACTTTCAGCTTATAACTGTTAAGGTAAATATTGTAGATTTCAAAAGGAAAAAATAAAACTATTACTAAAATACAAATGTAACCAATACAGATGTGGTTACTAGTCCAGGATCTTTACCATTTATATGTTTATAGCTATGTAGGTCCATTCTTTGTCTATTCAAAAATAATCTTCTGATCCAGATAATAAAATTATGAATCTCTAATTGTACTCTCTGCCTCCACATGGGCATGCATTAGATAGAATTAAGTTAATTCGTTTACTGGGCTCTATTTTTTGGTCAGGCATATAAATTAACTGTCAAAATCGAGCACTTCCATTTTGTCAGGAAATAATTTTCTTATAATGAAACATAATTTATGATATAAATACATGCTGAATCAGGCATTGTAATGCAGATGACCCAGTGGCCCTGTATGATTTCTGAAGCTTGGCCTTGAATACTGTTCTTACTTAAAAAAGGGAGGGAAGGAGGGCAAACTGGGGAGAAATTCCCACAGCTCCAAATATTTCTAAAGCTGCCTAACAAAGCAGCTTTAACTCCCTGTATAAAGCTTTCTCTAAGCAACTTGGTGGGTCTGGCATAAGTATCAACTTTGAACAAGATTTTCATTTCTAATCTCTTTTCCTGTCTCAATACTGAATTATGTTCAGCGTTTTCAGATCATGCTTGCCACAGTGAGACACGGGGAGGCTGCCAAAGCCCACAGGGAGAAATCTGTATTGATTACTGAGAGCAGACAGACTTCTGACCTGCTGGAATTGCACTGGAACCACTCGTGGCACTGGTTCCTAAGAGAAATAAAATATTTACCTCATCTCCTGAAGTGATACTCTATTAAAGCATTCTCTTTTTAAGTCCTATTCTTGTATCACAAACTTTTGTCTTAGGCTAGGAAATACATGATGAATGCAAACGGTGGAAACAAAAAGTGGCATTTTTGAGCATGAGGTGTGCACTTTTCTTGTTGACTTCTCCTGTCATCAGCGTATTCCTGAAGCGTTTATTATGATAAAAATTAAAAAAAAGCACCTGTCTGATTGGTAGCAGTACTGCTTGTAAGTGAGAACACTCATGGCCAGTGGTTCTTTAGATTCAAGGTCTTATGGTGTCAGTTTGGAACAGAACTTCAACAATTGGGTCTTGTTGCTGCAGGTATTTTCCTATCCAGAAGCACAGATGTTGGCCAGCCTGACATTTCTGAAATGTCCATTTGGCTGTGGAATGTTTGTTAGATAATCACAAATAGGATATATGTGCACAATAAGTTAAGCACAAGATGATGTGACCTCATGCACGTTTGTTTCAGTAGCTCAGTCGAGTGATCTGAAGGACCAAATGGTTTCTCCACTGCAAGAGCCTTTTGTTGTCCAAGTTTTAAGGAGACTGGAGAAACTGCTCCTGTGATACTGTCACAGGGGAACTCTTCAATAGTGGAGTGAGTGCACATCCAGAAAGCAGCTTTTGATTGTGTAAAAGACACATTTTCAGTAGCTTTGTGAGTGTATTTTGTTTTCAGGCTGTTGGAGCTGTCTGAATTGTACAGGTGGTTGTTTCCCCCACTCTGTTCTGATTCCTAGCTGAGACTTCATTGGCTTCATGTAGTTCATTTAACAAGTTTGTCCCTCTAAACAAGATTGTGGCTCCTACTCCAGCTCTTACTGCCAGGAAGCTTTTTACAAAACATATATGATTAAACATGACTAACGTAAGTCATTACCATAACTCATAACATGAACATTTACTTAGAAGTGCAAGACAAGAAGTGATGGGGCCTTTTTCCCCAGCAGGATTTACTATCCATCTTTTCTGTGTACCTCTGCAGTCATGTGCAAGTATCAGCTCTTGAAAAGACTCAAAAAAAGACATCAGTATTGGAAATTAATTATAAAAACTTTCAGCTTTTCTGTGTGTCTTTCTTCAAAGTATTAGGCACTGACCACTGAGAAAGCCTGGTTAATCTGCTGAGTGAGATCAAAAGGTAAAATAAACTTCAGTTCAATTTAGTGTTGCCTGAGATTTATGGATTCTGTGCTGCTCATGTCTGGTTTTTAACCTGTAACTCTAGAATCTGGCAGGCTATTTTCTCCATAGAGGTCTGCTTGCTGTCTGGTGAAACATCATTTGGGCAGCAATAAACTCAGTGTAGCAAGGACAAGTGCAATTTCCCCATCTTAGATTCTTTCCTATACGAAGTGGTTAAAGGGATGCTCCCAGTAAATAAAGTATTAAATGGAAAATATAAGGGATATTGTTGTGGGTGTCCTCTCTGCAGTATTAGTGTGTAGGATTTTTCTTCCTGTGGAAAGATCACTGGTTCATGTGAATACGTTCTGTGTTTCAGGCTCTGGTTACAGAGATGTTCCTCCAGTAGTGAGGGCTGTGTTTGGAGCTCAGCTTGGTGCACAGCTGCTCTCTATGAAATAATTGACAGTTCTATAGCCCAGTTGTTTCATTGCTGTTTCCTGGAAGAGACAGATTGGGTTCACCAGCTTAATCCCCAAACATGTGGTCTATATTCAAATACGAAATGAGGCGGAACTGTGAACAAGCTTTCTGTTTGGTTGGATTTATTTTGGTATATGCCAAATCTATATTCTGTGCAAGTGCATCCCCTGGGATGTATTTCTAAGCTGCTCCTGTGACCCTCATATCAGACCAGTATCCCAATTCCTCCAGCCAGGGGAATGGGGAATTCCAGGCTCAACCTTAACCTTGGAGCAGATTCCATTGAGAGGCAATGTTTATGGAAAGACAAATAGAAACCTTACTCATCTGTCCTTTCTGCTTTCTGTGACACGTAAACTTTCAGAGAAGAAAAGCAAATGTTAATGGCAAGAAGTAATTTTTGATTAATGATTGAAATGATTCTCTTCATCTCCCATGTATTGTATGAAATGTGCAAAATAATATATATTATATTTATTATATTACATATATTATATATTTTATATATATAATAATGTGTAAAACAATATAAAAATGTGTAAAGTAATATATTCTAATAGCATCTGCAGCTGGGCAAAGGGTGAGAAAATGTATTTACAGGTTTCTATTTGTTGTAGCCTAATTTAGGGTGGATTTAGGAAATTCATCAATAGAACAGTGTAGGTTAAATTTAAAGCAAATCCACATGTTTTAGACTCTAAGTGCAGACATTTATAAAATAAATTGGTATATCATGTTACTTTTGTTTTCTTTAAAATGACTTCATGTGAATTAGACTTGAGTGTGGAGAAATGAGATGTGTTAGGACATGTTGAAAGGTATTAGGCATACACACAACATCACCTCCTTTGGGTTGTGTAGATGGGTAAAATTTGGGGTATTCTGAGCTGTTGCTGTGATGGGACAAACTGATGAAAGCACCAGATATTTCTTGTCACAGTCTAATTTCTTTTACCCATGCAAAATCTGAGCTTTTCCCTACTTAAGGCACAAAAGGAAGCAAAGCTAAGCAATTGCTTTTCTTGCTGTTCCCAGCCTTGTAGATTTTTAGTCTTATCTCCAGTTCTTGGGTCCTGCCCAGAGGCCTTTCACAGGGTGCTTTAATTTCCATCACCTTCCCCCTGCTCCATTTCCCTCCTTATCTCTCCTCATTTTGCTTCAGTTATCTGTTCCATACTGAAACTTGAATTTAATTTGCTTTTGCTGGATATAGGTCAATGACTGCAATTGTCATCTTGAGGAGATTTTGGCCCCCTACCTGAGCAGTGCCTGGGCATTTTTGGTATGGGGCATCTGCAGAGGAGGCTGAGGGCATATCTAGCAGAGCTGAATTTTAGTCCTCTTTTATCTTTGACTTTTTCTTTTGAAATCCTACTTGTGATTATTTTTCTTTTCTTCCCAGAGGACACTGATGTTTTACCTTTTCAAACACAAAAAGCAAAATTTATGTTCTGTTAGCCAGTGATGCTCTTTGATCAGAAGATTGTGTTAACAATTTCTCTAAATTTTAAGACCAGGAGAGAAATGCCCAAGGGTGACATAAATCATCCAGGAGTTCCAAGAGCCTTTCTTTTAAGTAATGAATTTTCTCCTTACAGTATTGAAACTTGTGATCTGTCATCAGAATACGAGTTATTTAATTGAGCTTTTTAGCACAATGTTGTGTCTTTTGCTGAATTTAGGGGGAAGCTATTTACTCCTCTGAACTGAGGACAGAATGTGTAGCCATGCTTTTCTTCACTGACATTAGCTGCTCACAAAATAGCCTCAAATATGTGCAAACACTCAGAACCAGAGCAGCCTCAGAGTACTGCCCTTTGGTTAGGAAGTTTTTTCAAGTACAAATCAAGGTGTGCTGGCTCTGGCTGGGCTGCAGTTATCTTTCCTCACAGAATGATGCTCTGCTCTGACCTCTGGGCTTGTCTGGGTACCACAGCAGTGGCTGAGCAGGGATCTCTCACTCCTGCAGCCCTGCAGGGCTGGAGGGGACATGGCCAGGACACCCGACCTTGGCTGAGCCCAGGGGTGTTCCTACAGTGTGATAAAAGCCAGAGGAAGGAAAGGGGAGCATTGGTTATTCAGGCATTTGTCCTCCACGACAGCTTTGCTGTGTATTGAGGCCCCAGGAAACAGCCAAACATTGCCTGCTGCTGGGAAATAGAGAATAAATCATCTTTTTTCTATTTTTTAATTTGCTTCCATGCTCAGCTTCACTTTTTTTTTTTTTTATTTAATTAAATACCTTTATCTTGACCCATGAGCTTTTCATCTTATTTTCTCCTCCATCCTGCTGAGGAGGAGGTGAGGGTGGCTTGGTGGGCACCAGGGTCAGTTTTGCAGAGGGCTGCACAGCCTTGGAGCTGTGGGACACGGGCCAGTGCCTTTCAGGACAATTCCTCCTGTTTATGAAAAGCAGCAAAAATGGCAGAGAGATGCTTTGCTCCAGCTGTTGAAAATGAATTACAGCACAGGCCACACAGTAGCAGAGGATGCATTTCTATATTTCTATAATTACTGTAAAGCTGTGGGGTCCATTTGCTGTCTGAGGGCTCATCCAGGAGCTGGGAAACATTAACTGGATTTGTTGAGACTGGTTTTGAAAGTGCATGCTCAGGAATAGCTTCCAAAGTAGAGCATAAAGACTTCCATTCTCTCCTGCTTTAGAAAGCCTTGCTTTCCTGCTTTTGTCCAGGGAATGGTTTATTCTGGCTAAATGGAAATATTTAGAACATGAAGGACATTCCTGACAAGATTATGGTTTTTAATATGAAATGGATTTGGATTTTAAATTCTTTCGCTGGTTTAAATGTTGATGTTTGGAATCGTGGTTGGATTTGTGGAGCAGCTGCAGTGCTGAGGGTATCCTGAGTTTGCAGCTGGCTAATGAGAAATGATGTTGATTTGGACAATACCGATTACTGACCTTATTAGTCTTAGCAATAGTAAGTCTGTCTTGGTAAGAAAAGAAATTACTTCTAGAACAATATAGAATGACAAGGTGATTGTGACAACAGGTGATAAGACTGAAAAAATGAATGAAACACCAAGCTTGTCAAAAGTCTGCATTGTTTAATTCAATCAAAAACAACATTGACCGAGACACTTTTTCCCAAAATGAAAGGAATGAAATATGCTTAAAAAGCAAATTTTTGTATCAGTGAAACAAATTTTTTCATCACTGAAAAACTTCATTTGAGATTTAAAAGTTCACTCTAAAAGTAACATCTGCTAAACCACTGCAGCATAAAAGAAACTTTGTCTCTATGAACTCATTCTGCTTTCATAGCACTTCTGATTTATACATAGTTTAATGCAGTAAACATTGAGATTCTTTTTTTTTTTTATAAACTACTACCAAAGCTGGAGTAATTTGCAATTTCTGTAAAGTGCCATGGTTAATAAAACCTGGGTTTGGGGAGGAAAGCATGCTGGGTTTTAACTTGAATAAGCTGGTTTAAATCACTGATAGCTCTCCTGATAATGCTCTGTGTAGCTCCAAAGATAAACTAACACCTTAAGGTACAAATGTTTTTAACTACAATTTTGTTAACTAATTCCATAGTATTACAGCTTGTATTAGTGTACTTCTGCCAGAAATACTTAGATCATTACATTGATCTTAAAAGTTTCCTTTCATTTATTTACTTCAAGTTGTGTGAAGAGGTGAGAGGTCTCATGGTGCAGCAGAAATGAGACAGTCCAGGGATGGTGGTTTCTGCCCAGCAAACGCTGTGTTCTCTTCTGAATGTTTGACTGTTAGACTGAACAAGATTTAAACAGAATTCCAAGCCCAGAACAGCTGTGACAGCAGATGAAGTTTCGAGTCTTCTCCATTTTTTTTTCTTTTATTCTCTTTTGTTTTCTTGTAGATCTTGTTATATTCCTTTCCATTTTCTTCTAAGGAAATTTTTTGGTTTGTTTTGTAATTTTGGCTTGGGCATTTGGCTGTGAGTGCCATGAAAGGCAAACTGCTGCCCAGTGCCATCTCATCCATGGTCCCACTGCTGGGGAGCAGGCACTCAGGGAAGGTGAGGGGTGGGGAGGGATGTCCAGTGGGGCCCAGTGGAATTAACAGGGCAAGAGCCAAGGGAGAGGATGTGCAGAAATGTATCCGGGCTGAAAGCTTGAAAGTTGGAAGCTTTACAACTTGGAAATTGAGAATAAGCCCAGCCTGTCACAGAAATATCCAAAGTAATACGATGAGGCTGGGTAAAACTTGTCCAGTCATCTTTTGGTGGTGATAAAATAAAAGTGTCTGTTGTTTTTTGACCAGGCTCCCAAAGTGGTGCTCGATCCTCTGAGTCTGTCAGTGTTGAAGAGACATTTGAACAATGCCCTTAAAACCATGTTTTAATTTAGCCAGCCCTAAAGTGCTCAGGCAGTGGATGATCATTGTAGCTCTGTTCCAGCTGAAGCCATGTATTTATTCTGTTTTGCTCAGTGTGTATAAAAATGGGAGTTTTTAATTGCAGCTCTGCTTTAAAATATTTATATTTCCTTAAAAACGTTCAGCAGAAATGTTTCTGTTTGGGGTATGGTTGATGAGAAGTTTTATCCCAGTGATGAATTAACTTTGCTGACTCCCTGATGTGGCTTGGGGGGACACCAGACCTGAGCTAATGCACCTCCTCCCCTCCCAGAGCTCCTCTGCCTGCCTGCAGGGCAGCTTGTAGGTACAGCAGAGATCTAGGATGGATCAGAAGTACAAATATCCCATCCACTTCTGCACTGGTACAGCAGAGATTTAGGATGGATCAGAAGTACAAATATCCCATCCACTTCTGCACTGGTACAGAAGAGATCTAAGATGGATCAGAAGTACAAATATCCCATCCAGTTCTGCTCTGGTACAGCAGAGATTTAGGATGGATCAGAAGTACAAATATCCCATCCACTTCTGCACTGGTACAGCAGAGGTCTAGGATGGATCCGAAATACAAATATCCCATCCACTTCTGCACTGGTACAGAAGAGATCTAAGATGGATCAGATACAAATATCCCATCCAGTTCTGTACTGGTACAGCAGAGATTTAGGATGGATCAGAAGTACAAATATCCCATCCAGTTCTGTACTGGTACAGCAGAGATTTAGGATGGATCAGAAGTACAAATATCCCATCCAATTCTGCACTGGATGCAGCAATTTCACTGGAGTCAGCGAAGGTAGTCCAGATTTTCACTGATATAAGTGGGAACAGAAACATCTTCCATTGAATTAAAACACTGTCCAGCTGCTTGGAAACATTAATTAACTTTACATTTTGCAGATACTGTATATAAACCTGGTTTATGTCTTTCCTAAGTGGCAGCTGGTGTAAACACAGCACCGTGGCACAGTATGAAACATGTGAGAAGCTCCCCTTGGAAGGGAAGAGGTTTTTATAATCAGCCCAATTCACATGAAAGTGCTTGAAGTGTCACACTTGCTGCAGTGCTGAAATCTTGGCACACCTGGTGCAGGGAAGCACCCAAAGTGTGTGGATGGATTATGGAAGGGTTCATCCCTCAATTCCTCTGCTGCTGGCAGCTCTCATTGTCCTAGGTTACACTGTCAGCTGTGCCCACAGTCTGTATTCCATCCATCCCCAGGAGCTGCTGGAACCAGCTGGGGCAGTGTTTCCCTTCTCTCCTGTCCATGGCCCAGCAATGCCGTGCCCATGGCTCATGGGGAACTCCCTGCGGGAGCTGTCTCTGGTTCATGGGCCAGCAAGGAGCCACTGCAGGGCTCAGAGAATGAGATCAGCCCATGGGGAGATGCTCCGCCCAGGGGGAGGAGCCAAGCATTCCCACCTGGATAGAATCTGGGATTTGGGACAGCACAGGGAGCCCTGACCCACTGGACTCCCAGAGGACAAGAGCTGCCAGAGCTTTCTACAGGATCACTGCTTGGACAAGAGCATTTCATCTGCACTGCTGCCACCACCCTAACAGGGTGTCAGGTTGTGTTCTGACTCTGTCAGTGGTTTTTTTGTACTATTGCATTTATTTTATTTTACTTTCTTTTATTTCTTTTCTTTTCCTCTTATTAAATTGTGTTTCTGACTTGGAGTCTCTCACTGGTTTTGCTTTCAAACCAGCACACTGATATCAAAGGGAGGTTTTGCTCAGCCTGGAGGGTATTTCCTTTTCTCACCCCCATGGCAGTGGTACAGTACAAAAAGCAGCAATAACACAGAGCACCACATTCTCTACGTCTTCCTAGAATTAAGTTTTCTCATGTTTCAGTGAAGTAAGAAAACAAATTGAAATTTTGGCTGAGCAGAACAACTTTTCATGTCCCATGAGCTTTAAAGTGACGATGTCTCCTCTTCATTTGCATTAGCAAGAAAAGATTTACCAGTCAGTATTTTTTTCTGGTTTTAGGAATGATGTTGCTGAGTTTGGAGGTTTGAGACCAGAGAGCTGCTGTTGGAATTCCTCCTCTGTGGCTGATTCCTCAGTGACACTGTCATCCCTATACTGACACTGACAGGCTTTCAGAGGCCCCGTGGGTGTCATTTTTTAGTGTTAGTTGAATTTAAAAGTCCTGAAGGTATCATACCTCTTTAGTTTTATCATCTTTTGGCAGTATTTGAAGTTTGGTGGGAGGTTTTGGTGTGAGCTTTTTTGCTGTTGTTATTGTTGTTTCATTTGTTTGGGGGTTGTTTGTGTTTTGTTGTTTGGTTTTAGGATTGGGGGTTTTTTGTTTGTTTTTTGGCTTGTTTTTGTAGGGTTTTTTGGGGGGGGGTTTTTGGGGTTTTTTTTTTGTTTTTTTAAGGGGAAGATGATGTTTATTGTCATGAAATTGGCTGTGTGGCTAAAATGCTTCATCCAATTTTTGGGAGATCACAGCTTGCTGCTCTTCCTGAATTCAAATTAGAAGGAGTGGCTTGGTGCTAGTGGATATGATGTGAGTAACCATCACAACATAAATATCTGTCTTTTCTAGATGAATTAGCCTGTTTTTCAAGAGGCTCATCATTTTTCATCCATTTTTTCCTTTAAAAAAGCTGATTTTTTCTCCTTCCAATCTCAAAACAACTTCTCTGGGGCAGAATAACACATGCACATGTGTGAAAAATTGCTGTTCATAAATGTCTCAACCTGGCTAAATATTTAAACATTTGCGGCTTGCCTGCATACATGCTGCTGATGGAATGGTTTCCTGAATCACATTAAAAGATTATTTCTGAGATTTTGCTGATTTTGGAGCTTGGACTTCATTACTGCCATACAGGGATCCTTCTGATTCTATGATTTGTTTTTATGCAGGATCAGCTCTGAAGTGGTGCAGTTTTGATAAGGGCAGAGATCCCATTTGCAAAAAGAGGTTATAGTAAATATTTTATAAGAAATAGGAATAAGTTCTGTTGATACACTGATTTTACTTAATCCAAAGCTCAGTTGGATAAAGCCCTATGGGGAAATCTGATTTTACTCTTTTTGATCTTTTCTTGTGCTGCCGTTGCACTTGAGTTTCAAAGCTGTAGTTGTTTGTCACCATGATAAACAAGTAGCACACACAAAGTTCTTGTTTCTAATTCTGGGGAATCTGGGGGAAATTATCTAAGCTTTTATATAAATTCTGTGAAGGAATGACAGGGAAATAATTATTATGAAGTATTTTTAACCACAGTATTTCTAAACTACGTTGTTATTGTGCTTTTTTTGTGTTACACTACCTTTTCTCAGAATTTGTAGTTCAGAGACCTGAAACCTCATTTAAATCTTAATCATTTTCAGCAGGATGTGTGAGACAAACAAGGGTGTTTATGTTGAGTGACCCGTGCAGCTCTCAAAGATATAAATCACAAGAGCTGCTTAGCAGATCCTTCCCAGCTGCTGCTGCAGCCATGTTTCAGTATAGCCAAAACTGCTGTTCTGTTTTCAAATTTTAAATTGCATTAAGTACAATTGTAGCATCTGCTTCCTCCACTGATTTTCAGCTTCTTGGCAAATGGAAAATCAACATTTTCTTTTCTGATTCACTTGGATTCCTTTAGATAGTTATTAATAGTTTTTCTTCGATGTTATAGCAAACCCTTTAATTTATTGATGGTAGATGCTGATGGTCATATAGTAAATATCTACTGTCTTTTTGGTGTGAATATTTCTGCAGGACAGGATAAGATGATATTAAGAAAGAATGTAAAAAATCTTTTTCATATATGTAGCACAATCCTCTTAATTCTTTGAGCGTTTTAGCTGCACTTTGCTTATTATTAGATTCATATTGTGTGCTAAAACCAGTTTAATTTAGAGATGATTTCTTTAAAAATTAATTTAAGTGGAAAAAATAATTCCATCGGTTTGAGGATAATTATAATAGCCTGATCATAGGAATGTACAGCTACATCCCAAGGTGTACCTTCAAAGGTGCCTACCTGAACCAGTGAATTTAGAAGTTCTCTGGAGCTCCTCTGTGTTCATTAGAGATGCTGCCAGGGACCTTGCAGGGGTTCAGCTGCCCCATGGCAGAAATTCTCCCTTGTGGAGAGGGCTGCTTGTTTTTTATCTCCAGCCTGGGGTGAATCCTGGACTCTAATCCTCGTTATTGTTGATTTTTTGTTGTCCCAGTGCAGTGTGGGTGCCCTGATAACTCACACCAGCCTCTGCTTGGAAGTTCTGAAGATATTCATTACCTTCTTTGTTATCCCTGAATTCTTTCAAGATATTTTGATGTGCTGGCTAGATTGAATGACTGTCTGAGCAGTAACTGCTCCAAAGCAGGGATGGGAAATGCCAGGTTCAGGCAGAATTTCCTGTAGGAATGGATGTCAGCAGTGATGCACACCCAGGGCCCAGACTCGGAGGTGCAGTGTGACTTCAGGCTGCCCATGCTGTGTGAGCCTGGAGGTTAAATCAGTCACAAATTAATGAAATGTTGCTCATGTTTCTGGCTGGGAATCGGGAAGAACCTACAAAATGAAATCTCACATACAAAGCCATCAACAAATTATTAGAGAGGCTGAAACAGGAGAATGCAGACAGGGGAAATCTTTGTAGTGCTCTCAGCTCTGGTTTGTCTCTTACAGATTGATGGGCACTTCATTTCTATCCCTGCAAATGCTCAGGGTTGGTTGAGGTCTTTCCAGCTGTGTCTTCTGCACTGTTGAAAAACAAACTCTTGTAAGAGACTGCTGGGTTCTGGACATGTATTGGGTCCTTTCCTTATCAGAAATGTTGGTCTGTGTAAAAGCTCTTGCTGGGGTGATGTGGGTTTTTTTTTACTCTCAGTATGTATCTATTTCATTGTGAGAAAGTGATTGTGGGGTAGGAGATTAGAGACAGTGTGCAGAAGGCCAAGACCCTGAGATCTTAAATCTTCCCCTGTAAAATTTGCTGTTACAGTTTCTGCACTAGCAGTGACATTTATTTTTCTAAAATGCATTTTTATTTTCTGTCTTTTCCTTGTTCTCCCGTTCACAGCTTTGAAGGGTTACAGAACTCAAATCAAACACTCTCAAGGCACTGGAATGCATTTGGTGCTTTGATACTCCCCAAAGACTTGTGATATGATGGAAGACATGAGGGAGAGATTTAGGGTAAAGTTTGCTTTGATTTCCTAAAGAAAACATTCTACTGTCACAGCTGTTAATCAGATAATCAGAATCTATAGTTTAAAATCTGATCTAAGTTTTCTCCTTTTGCCTTCTCTAAAAGGTAAAAGTCTATGGGGGGAAACACAAAAGGAATATAATTTATATTGGAATAAATACAGTGAATTTGCATGAATATTTAATATTTCTCCTGTGGGTCTATTGCATGTACATTAGCACACAGCTGAACTTCTCAAATTCAAAAGTGCTCTCCTTCCCTTCAGTTTGATGCTTGTTTATAAGGTGCTTATATTTCTTTCATTTAACTGAGGGTCATGTGTCCCCCATTTCCAAGTTGCATAAAACTTTTATTGCACGAGCTTTTGTTTGAAAAAGAGAATCAGTGAGCATTAGTATGAAGGATATGTTACACTCTCTGATAATCCTGAACACTCAGAAGTATTTCATGTTTCTCTCTCCAAATACCTGCATTTTAAAATTTGCTGAAGCTGAGATTTGCCAGGAGGTTTGCTCACGTTTCAGCTGAACATGTGTAGAAAAGTTTCATGTGCTGCATTTTGTGGGAATTTGTTTTCCTCTTTGCTAGCACAGTTTAGGGAAGTTTGTACATTGTGAACATAGCATCGTTCACTTTAAGAGAAGAATAGTTTTATTTTTTAGCTACACAACATGTAGGGAGATACTTCTGTGGTTTATATTGTCATCTGTTAAATGCTGTCTAATAAGTCACAAATATCAAAGACCAAATCAGTTTTCATCTTGTGAAAACTCTAAATGTCCACAAGTCAAATGGAAAGGTAATTTTTTGACTTATTTTACATCAGCATTAGTCAGCGTTGTTTCTTAGCAGATTTCTTGTTTGTTCTAATCACAATTTAGGGCCTGCCAATATGACTTGAAGCAGATTGTTTTCTTTCTTTTGTAGTAAAAACTCAGCACAAACAGCAAGCCAAGAAGACAACCTCATGCTGCAGAATGCTTTATTTTACTGGATGGAGTCATTCTTCCATTGTAAATACTTGACTCTTTAAATACTGGAAAATCTCCAAGAATTAGAGAAACTTTTTGCAAAGACCACTTATAGTAGCTTACAAACCCCCCAAAAAAATGCTGTAAGACATGCTAAAATCATACAGGCTGTTTCCTTTGCATGCAGCTATTGTTTTGGCTTCAGCAGTAGGTTAATTCATGGTCATTAATAGGGAAAAGCTCTAAAAATGTCCAGAAGAATGGTGCTTGCTCTTGGCCATTCAGCTACAAACCAGAGATATTCAGCACTGTGGTCGGCCCTCAATTATCCCACACAATGGGGCTGGCAGGAGCTGCCTCACAAAAAGTAAAGCCACAGCCAATTCAGTCCATAGGAATTGGACTAGAAACCCAAAGTTAATATATTTATTGGAGCAAGTTTGTAAACAGTTCTGCTTTCAGCAGCAAATTTTAAGAAAATCTCATAACATAGGTAAAGAACAGCCTGCTATCTGCAGTATTTACCCAGCAGTTCATTCTTTGTGGGGCTCTGCTGTAGAGATGGCAGGAGGAGGTGATGCCCTGATTTTCATTCCACCTGGTGGTTTCACTGCGGAGACTTGGTATGAAAATTTTATTTAACATAGGGAATACTATTTGTAAAAATTTAATATTTTGATATAATAGTCACACAGCTGTGAAGAGGACTGTTGTATTTTTCTGAAAGTGAATGGCCTGGTGCAAAGCACTAGAAGTGCAGTAAACTGTGAGGAACCAGGGAGGCTGTGACAGCCAAATTCAGCTTTTCTCCCCCAGCTTTCCTCCTGTTACTGTGCCCTTTGCATTAAGAGAAAGCATCATCTCACAGCTCCTCTCACTGCCTCCTGCAAACTGTGAGACATTCCAGCCTTCATTCGGGCTTCAAATCCAGAGGAAATCACGGGGAGCTGTAGGTTATAAATTTTCCAGCAGCAGGAATACCTTCTCAGAGGTGCTGAATGCTCTCTGCTTGCACTGGCATTAGCAGTTCTCAGGACTCTCTTACTCTTTTTGATTAGTTTTGTTGCTAAGTAGAGTTTGGGATTGTGAAGGCTAAATACCACTGATTTTCAGTCAGGTCTGCACCAGAATTACTGTATACACACCAGATTTTCTGCACAGAAAGGCAAGGCATGGTTTATTTCAATAATCTACTTTTTGCTGTGCTGGATTCCAGCTTTTTCAGAGAAGGATTTTCAGCTGCTCCCGAAGCTTGCAGTGATGAGGTGACACAGGCAGTTATTTGTACAGGCCTAGGAAAGGGTACAGCAGTTCAGTACAATATAAACTAACTGCATGGAATCCATACCAGACCGGCTGTTTAGGTTCCTAAAAGCTTAATAAAGCTTGTGGTAGTTATTTTCTTTTGAAAAATCATCTTTTCTCAGTCCTTTTTTTTGGTAGGAAGTATTTTTTTTCTCTTCCCTACCCTCTGTACCTCTTCTCTCACACTGACACACACAGACCTGATTCTGAATGTAAACCTGGTACAAGGTTTAGTAACCTTTAGTTACGTTCAGTATCAAGGTCCTGGCACATTCCTTGCTGAATTAATGCACAGGTATCTTAACTCATCATTGCCACAAGGTGAGGAGTGATGCCCTTCAGTCTGTGGTCTGCCTACAGCTTACAGAATCACTGTGCCCCTCCCCATGGGATTTATTTGCTTTTCTTTTTCACCTTCTAACGTGTCAATGTGTGCCCCTGGGTATCAGAAAGCTTCATTTATCTCAACAGAGAAGATTGTGTCTAATCCTTGATTTGTGTGGACATAGCTTTGAAAAATGCTGTAGCATTTTTCAAAAATGCTGTAGTAAATTTGCTGTAGTAAATTAAATGTGTGGTGTATTTGGGGGAATTATCTGGTTGCTTTGGAAAGCAGTCTGGGCCTGTGATTAAATCTGTTGCTTCTCTGAGCTGCCTGGTTTCCCCTGCATGGCACGGTGATATCTGATGTGATAAGATTGTTTCACCATCTGCATTCTGCTTTTGTCTCACTGCTGTTAGACTTTGATTTGCTGCTTCAAGAAGGAGAACTTTCCTTGAGAAGTTACTGTAAACACACAAATGCCTTTCCCAGTGTTGGAACTGAAATTTTGCACTGAATGCTGACATGATCTGCACTGAGCATCAGTGGGAACCAGAGTTCCATGTGCTGCTGACAGCTTTGAAATGCAACAATGAAAGTCACTTTATCAGCTCTTTGTATTCTTTAGATTTATTTTCAGAGAATCTGTGTAACAGTTGGATGTTATTTGATAGCCAAACAATGAACAAGAACAAACCAGTTCCAATTACTTGCTACTTGATCCTTGGAATGAACCCAGATAGTTATAAAAGTTCTAAATAATTTAGTAAATAAGATGCTGAAATAGGAATTTGTGCCCATCATCTGAAGATGGATTCCACTTAGGTTATGACAACACTTTTTCAGGAAGTCTAAACCTGAGCAGATTGATGCCTGAAGTAAAAACTTTTGGTTTTTAACATGAAATAGTCATATATTTAGATATTTTTTACAGCATACAGTGTGCTGTAATAATAACAAGTTTTGTTAATAAGAATTAGTCTTTAAATCAAACTGTGTGTGAAAGGTTCACGTGTCCAACCTGCTCTCAAAATATTGAATTAATTCCTCAAGGAGGTCTGGAAACCCACTGGTGTTCCAAGGTGACACAAGACATTTGTTAAGCACAGTTGGAGAATATTTCCAAGAAAACCAAACATAATTCATGGCCCATCATTCAAGTTCTGCTTTTGATTGATTTTCAAGTTAAGACTAGCATGTCCTCTTTGTTTCTCTCATTCCAGTCCTTGCAATCTAAAAGATTTATGGATCAAATCTGGAGTGACAGTCTCACAAAGTGAGAAGTTGCTGTTTTTATCACAGAATAAGGCAATTTGACCATTTTTTAACACCTTAACAAGAGTTTATGACAAGAATAGACAAAAAGAAATACAGAGGAAACTTTCCCATCAGACTAAAGCAAGGTGAAATATAGAATGTCCAAAGTGCTGAAGGTTGAGGCTATTTTTTTTTCTCTTGAAGATAAAATTTCAAAAGCTCTGGAAGGTGATTTTCAGAATTTGGCAGATGCCTCAGTGTTTCAGAACAGTTGTTAGGAGTTAGTGTTTTTCCTGGCCAGTTCTCCTCCCATCAGAGTGGGTATTCAGAGGATGCAGTTTTATGTTACAGCTGGACTTATTAACTGTGGGCAGTGACCAAAAAGGGAGGGCTTGTTTTCCTCTCCAGAGCTTTTCCTTCCCTCTCCAGTGTGTCAGTGGTATTGCTACTCTGACCCCACAGTGAACTGATTCAGAGAACTAAGGCTGTAGAAAACTAACACTAAAAACAAGGAA
This sequence comes from Acrocephalus arundinaceus, assembly GCA_021534815.1. Lineage (NCBI taxonomy): Eukaryota > Metazoa > Chordata > Aves > Passeriformes > Sylviidae > Acrocephalus > Acrocephalus arundinaceus. Next base: position 2,270,430 of record JAJEOU010002598.1, read on the forward strand.
AATAATGGCTTTTTACTGATGTAGTGCTCTGATCCATCCTGGGGTCAGGCAAGTGCCAGTGCTGTGACTGGGATGTGTAGCCAGAGGCAGGATGAGTGGGAGAGCTCTTCAATTAATGTAAATGTGGTGTAAATGTAGATTTCTAGCAGCTTTATCAGGTTAAAGATTATTTCTGGATTATCTCTATTCCTGCTGAAAAGAAGGGTTTTGTTCTCTCTGCTTGGTGCCCCATTTTCCTACATCCTCCTCTGGGGTAGCACCTCTGATTTATGGTTTGTTGGATCAGGAGATCCAGCTGAAGACTAAGCTAACCACAACAAAGAGAATTTCAGCTTCACAAAAGTTATTCTTACATAGCAAGGGACAAGGTAGTGTGAATTTTTCCTTTGTGACAGCAGCACAAATAAATTTCCTAAAGTTAGTTTTGATGTTGCACTGTAAGTATTCATGTAGAAAAAGTTTCTTTGCCAATTCATTGACCTTCAGCTACTGTGCTGTGCAGGTTTAGAGACTTTCTTGAAGGATAAGATGCTAAAATGATGTTTGGCATCATCAGTCTCTGTTTTGCCTGTGTGATTCTCTTCTGGTATCTCTCCTGAGATGGACAGGGAGCCATAGAACACTGCTGGATTTAGGAGAGACATCCGTGTGTGTAGTGTGTGATGGTCTACTGTAAAATCATCATCTCATCATCTGTCTTAACATAAATGGCTTTTGGATGTTTTCTCTCAATTTTTTCAAATGTGTTCTGTCTGGTTTCACTGCAGTATCCATGCCAGTGGAACACATGAATGGTTATCTCAGGTGTTTGGCATGGATGCTCTTGGCACGTGAGCACAGCTGATTGCATGGAGCTCCATCTCTAAGGTGAAGAGCATTTCTGTTCTCTGAGGGACCTGACAGCTCTGAGGAAATGGCATTCTGGCCTCTCCAGACACAGTTCACAAGTACCAATGGGCTCAAGACTTTCTTTTGAAGTTTTTGTTTCTTTCAGAAATGAGATTCAATGCAATGCCCTCTGGCCTGGCTTTTCTCCTTGCTGCTGTTTTCTTTTGGGATTACTGTTTGGTCATTGTTTGGTTCAGGCCATACTCAATTGCCCTTGTAATTAATGTGGAGCTAATAACCATGTACTGAGTAATCATGGCTGCTCTGCTTTTCTGGGATTGTTTTGACTCTTTCAGCTCCTACTGACTCTTGGGGAAGATTTTTGCATTTAACATCTCTGAACTAGAGTATATCAGCTCTGGGCAACCTGCTGATGTGCTAAGACACATTAGGTGATAGGATTGTTCTGACTAAACATGAGTGCCCAGGATTGAAGGGTCTGGATGCAAATGAGTCACCCTAGGGTCCCTTTAGGGCCAGTGAAGTTCTGTCTCCCTTTAGGGCCAGTGAAGTTCTGTCACTGCTCCTGGAGCTGGCATGCCGTGCTTTACCCTGAAGTGGATGCCTGTGTTTGGGCAGATACCCATAAGAAAAGTGGGAGTAGGTCATCTGTGGAATTTTGATTAGATTTCTAATTTAGTTAATTTGGACAATTGATTTAAGTGCCTTATTTGGTTTTAAATCCATGTTTATTTGTGGAAATGGAAGTTGCCAGACATAGGAGTTTGTGGAGCTCCCTCAGGCTGACATCAAGAGGAGCACCTTTAAAATATAGATGCTGAGATGCATGTGACAAATGTACACTCATGCTCTTAGTTTAAGAACTTCAGATGTGCAGGAACATTAATATTGCCCTGTAACATGCTCTGAAATTGTCACCTTACAGGATCAGCATTGTCATTTGACTGACAGGAGTTGTGCAGTTGGTTTTTCTGCCTTCATGACCCAGGGTGTGCTCTGTAGTTTCTGTGTCTCTGCTGGAAGCAGGCACAAGCTCCTGCCTTTGCTTTACACATTGTGCTTGACAAGTTCAGCCTCCTCTTTGCCTGGATACTTCATCTTGTGCTAAAAGAAAGAACCAGTTACCCCCTGTAATCCACATTCTGGCTTATTTCACAGTTGTATTTACAACAAGTTTGCTTAAAGCTTCAAAGACCCATTTGTAGAGTTCTTGGCTGTCACAAATGAAGGGATGTTAATAGTTACTCCCTTTTCTCTACTTTAAAAAAAAAGTGATTTTTGAGTTTGAAACTGATCTTGTCAAAATATATAATTAAGATTACAATGGTTTAATTGGGAGAAGAAAAATGATCACAGAAATGAAGAGGACAGAAATGTCTGAAGGTGGTGTTATGCAGCTGGTAGTTTTTCTGAAATTTTATGGAGTTTACTCTAATTCTGGAGAAAAAGCTTTGACTGTTCTTGGCTGTCACAAATGAAGGGATATTAATAGTTACTCCCTTTCCTCTACTTAAAGCTCTTCCTCTCCAACAACTTTTATTGTAGATACCCCTGGGTAGCAAATCCACAGTACTCAGGTAATGTTTAAAACAAATTGCGTTTTACTTGTCCAAGCTTGATTAGGATTTAAGTGTCTTTGGCAGAAATAAAAGATCAGTGAAAGTTCATACTTAATATATGTATAAGAAATATAAAATGGAAAAAAAAAATCAATATTCAGCAATTTTAAGATTCAGTTTAAGAACTTGAACTTCCAGTGATTCTTCTCATTGCTTCACTTCCATATCAACATTACCATTATTGATAAAGTGCCAACTCCAGTATCATACTCTAAATTTGGAAAAATGTTTTAATAATCTGCACGTGTTGCAGCTTGGGAGAGAAGAGAAGCTCTGGAATATGAAGCAGGAGCCAGATTCACCTTTTGGGCTGTGGCACCTGGGAGATTCTTCTACACCACCAAGCACCTGCTGAGTTTCCAGCACTTGCTCTTCTCAGTATTTGAAATTGCTGAAGGTTATACACAGGCATAATTTCAGGTGAATGTATAAGGTGTGCTTTGTTCCTCAGCAGCTGCTGGGTTGGACATTTTGTTAACTGACTGGGTTTTTTTACCTCTTTCCTAGGTGTTCACCTCCCATGGGCCTACTGTGATCATGCCAACCTGGTTCTGTTCTCGAGAATGGTTTTTCCACGTGGGAAGATTTGATGAGGGTGGAAAGGTGAGTGGTGCAGGTGATCTGTACTTCAGGAGCCATCCCTTGGTTTCACAGCCTCTGAAAGCCCTCTAGCTGTTATTAAGGAACAAAAGGGAGGGGGTGCAGATAAAAATTGAGCTCTAAAAAAACCTGGTCATACCATTTTTTTAAAAAACCAGTCTCCAACCAACGAAAGTTGTTTGGGAGTGATGGAAGGACCTACCTGAGATCAACATTGTAACACATCTGTTTTGGAAAAATGAAAGGTTTCAGATGTACAAGCTCCTCTTTGGTCTCTGGAATAGATGCTAAAAACAGGTGAGCCCATAGTTTTGTTATGAACTACAAAGGTGAGGTGGGTTCCTGAGAGAGCTGGGAGGGAAGAAAAATACAGAATGGCAGAGAGATAAAAGTACATTCACCTCAGGGGGAAGATTTAATCCCTGAGAGGCAAAAAGAAGGGCCATAAAATACTACCACTAAAACTCATTTATCTGCCTGCCTCGTGTCCTGTTGTCAATCTTAGTTCTTGTGCTTGTCCTTGGAAGATTTTAAGTAGCTTCTCCTCAAGGATCAGGGCTGAGAGGTTACAAATTAAATACCTGTGGTCTCAGAGGTGTTCCTCCTCTGAGAGTGAGGTGTTCTTTGTCTTTATGAATTTCCTGTTTGAGTTCCATTTGATCACTTTAAGCTCATCAGTGTGTTTTCCATGGCTGTCTGTTAACAGTGTTTATTGTGGTAGTTGAAATATGTTGACAAACAGATCTAGCTTAAACACATTTGGATCCATTTTGTGTGGTTTGGTTCTGAGAGGTTTTGCTTCCAGTGGTTTTGCTGAGATTTTTGGGCTAAAGTGGGTGGTTCTAATTTTTTTTTTAAAGCTTTCATTTGTTAGCACTCAAAAAAATCTGCAAAGGCTATTTCCTATTTTATTATTTAAACTACAACATATGATGATGATGATGATTATTATTTTTATAGCTTTAAATGAAGCCCTTCAGTGCCATGCAGTGTATATATATACATGTGTATGTATGTATGAGGATATACAAATATTATTCTTTGGGCTGCCAAAAAATTATAATTATAAGGAGACAGCAGACAGAGAACTGAATTGTTTAGAGCAGTGAAAAGATTTGCCCTTAATTACATGGTGGGTGAGTGGAAGAGCTGGGAATGGTGCCTGGCTTCCAATACAATCTACATTTGCTGACCCATGCTCTTTATTTCTTTTTTATTATTATTTCTTATCATTGTATTTTCACTCTCTGAAGCACGTTTGACTTCTTGAGCGTTGTTAGTAAGCTCCAGAAAGAAAGCAAGCAAGTTAAAGCAGCAGCAACAATAGAGCAGCAAGCCTAATGATAAAGTTCAAGAGGTTAAGTTAAATAGACTATTGTTCTGTGCTTTTTGCTTTTCATTTTAGGGGTTTTTTCCTCCTTGTTTTGTTTTTGTGAGTTGGGTTTTTTCTGTTTTGTTCTCTCTGTGTAATTGTGTAGGAACTATGCCACTGGTTATTCAGCTGTAGTACACTGACAATCTTAATCCTGATGATTTTCCAGCCACAATGCATGATATGTCCTTCTAGTTTTAAGAATTACCAGTGATAAGTTGAACATATTGTTTGTCCCTATTGTGAAGTGTCCAACATGTCCAAACTCAGCCTCTGGCTGATGCAGAGGACCTTCAGAAAAATACCCTATGAGCAGGACAGATCTGAACAAAGCAGTGAAGTCAAACCTTTGTCTTCTGTGGGTTTAGAGGACACAAAATCAAGTCTTAAATCTTGAGCATTTAGTGTTACAAAGTGTTTAGCATTGCTCTAACACGTTCATTTTCATTTGAAAAGAATCCTTTTAAGGCCAAGGAAGTTTTTCTCTGTGAATCAGCAGAGCTGAGGATACTCTGAAGGGTCTCATCCCTGGGTGTATGTTCTGACCTGAGCCAGGATCTGTGTTAATCTGATCACTTCCAGCTCCATTTTTGAGTAAATGTTTATTAATGAGACTTGTAAGTGTCAAAATGCTGGAAGTAAACACAGGAACAGGCCAACAAATCTCCATCTTTTGCTCAACTGTTTCTTGCCAAAAAGCTGCATTTCTCATTTGAAATTAAATCCAAACACCTGTTCTTCATATTTCAGTGCTTAGGAAAAAATGGAGGGTAATTCTTCCATGGGAGAAATTGTGATTTGATGTTTATGGTAACAGAGTGGGTGGACTGATAAAATACAAATAGATGTGCTATGGTGTAATCCTTTTTTTAATTCCAGGTAGATATGTGTGTCTCTCTCCAGCCATTCAGGCTTTAGGTGAAACAGGCTTTTTTTAATTTTTTTTTTAAATTAAGTTCTTTCTGATCAAGATCTGCAGTTGTTGGAAGCATATTCCTTTTAGGTCCAAACAAAATAGTATCTTCATAAATGGTCTCTAAGAACCTGGCAGGTTTGTTTTATATATTTTTAACTAAAATGATAGAGGCTTTATTTATGCAATCTCTGATAATTAAAGCAGGAGTACTGAAAAGATTTTAGCAAGCTCTGATGGTGTTCTGAGACTGAGATAATACAATGGAAGTGGTCACAAGCCTATGAAGTAACATTTCAAACAGTATCCCCTGCTGGAAGAACAGGCACATGATGAACCATATTTTTCACTTACTTTTTTTAGGAAACTAAAAGAAAATAATCTTTTCAGCAATTTTGCATAAAGAGTGCAGTACTTTTATTGAAGGAAGTAGCAGCACTTCACCAAACCCTTCAGAACTCCCATTTGACACTTAATGTGTGACAATACCATGGGTGGCTTTTAAGCAGCACCATTGTTAAAAATTAATAACCATGTCCAAAATCATCACAAAAAATTGTGCTGAGGAAACAAATGCCCGTGTTCTGGTCTAATGTGAAAAGCAGATTTTGGAGCTGTATCATCTGTTGGAGTGGGGAACTCCTCAGTCGTGTGCAGTGGGAGATGAGGTGCCTGTTATTAGTGAGGAAAAGTTATTTTTTCATGAGTCTGACAGAAATGCTGAGTACAAGGAGAGCAGAATAAATGAGCATTGCTACCCTGCAGGCTCCAGGCCATGCAAGGGTGGAAAATTGCAGTGCTGGCTCTCTCCAGACAGAATTACTCTCAACATCACAACTGTTATGTGCCAAACTTGTCCCTTTCTCTAGAATTTTACCACAACTTGGTTCCAAATTTCCTGTCACCCCTGTGTTTATCCTTCCTTTTTAAGTGTATGAAAACTGAAAATGGAGTGACAGCCCTAAAGTTCTGAGCTAATCTCAAAGTGTAAACAGGGGGAAATTCTTCTTAATGAGCCCCAGATGGAATCGTGCATTGCAAACCACCAGCCTTTCTGAATATAAAGTGTGCCTCCAAACAAAGTGGCTGGAGCTCAGTTTCATTCTATTTTTGTGATAAAAGGTCACAAAAAACACGGGCTGAGGAGGTGTCAAAATATCCTTTTGAGCACAGGAGACTGCAGGCAGTGGTGTAAAGCTCTGAGGTAAATGTAGCTGTTAGGCACTCACTGATGCAATTTTCCATGTTTCTCTGCCAGAGCACACAAATGTCATTCCCTTCACAAAGGCAAGTGGTTATAATAATGCTAAAAGCTAAGTAGGAATTTGGGTTTTTGGAACATGAAATAAAATATTGTCAGTCTGTCAAATAACCTATCAAGATGCTTTGGGGAAAATCAGGATAAAATACAGGCATTACTGGGGGTTTTTTTGTTTGTTTTTGGCTTGATATAGTTAAGGCTGAACAGAGATCAATATTTGATCTAAAAAGCAGAGAAAAAGTGGTGGAGCCAGTTATTAATTACACTTTATAAGCTATTTAAAAATTCACCTCATACCCCATGTCTAATTATATTTTCTGCTGGTCTGTTATTAAATATCATTTACAATTTACCACCTCTCTTCCATTTGACTTCCCCATCATCTTTGTTTAACTGCATTTCTCTGTGCCAAGACATTTGGATGAAAGCAACCTTTTGGAGTTTACTTTAACCTGTTATTTTCCAAACAATGAAATAAAAGCCAGTGGGCTCCAGGTCCTGTAATCAAGGCAAAATGATGGAAAGGCATGATTTGGATGAGAGCCAAGAAATGAAGTGACAGATCTGCAGAAAGGGAGACTTAAGAATATCTTGGGTAATCCTGTTGAAAAGCTATTAATAGCTATTTAAGTCTTTCCATTCACCCATTTTAGGGTCCCCTGAGGAATTAAAGTGATTTTTTTTCTGTCCAGCAGTTACCCTGATGGTGCTGATTGGTTTATGCAATGTGTACCAAATTACAGCCCAGTTTTCCTTGATGTCCCTGATCAAGCTTTTCCAAACCTGAAGGCTTTTTCCCTGTGTGGATTGATGTACTTAGTCTTGTTTGCCATTGCTGTTTATTGTAAGTGCGTGTATTCATGGAATAATGGTAGCTCTCCCATTTTCACCAGTCAGACTTCTCTGCACAGGCCAAATCTCCACTGGTTGTGCTCCCAAGGATCTCCCACCTCTGCCAGAGTGCCTGTGAGCTGGGAGAGGGCAGGGAGTCAAATGAGACAGACAAGGCTGAATAGAGATGGGTGAGGCAGCTGGGACAGATTGATTCTGTGGCAGAATCTCTCTCATCTCTTTGGTTTAGCAGTAAAAGGCAGTTTTTATATTGTGTGTATGCCCTGCAGCCCTGTGGTGGTTTCTGGCCAAGGGACCAAATGAAAGGCTGCTGTCAGTGCTGCTGGTCACCCCAGGGCTACAGCAGAGCTCAGCAGCTGTTAATGGTTAACATTAACATCACTTGCATCAAAACTCCTCCAAAAATTGCTGATTGTCCCTGCTGGGGCTCCTCACCATTTCTGATGGTGGAGGTGCAAGGGTTGTAGCCAGAATTGCTTTTTGGGAGATGCTTGAACCTCTCTGAAAGATGCTGAGGTCTTGCAGTTGGAGCCAGGTTTGCTGCCAGGAGTGAGAACAGCGAGTGATGAGAAGATGGCAGGGAAGGATCAGAGATAATTGAGTTTGGTCCCTAAACAAGGAGTTACTTTCACTCAAGTTGGGGTTCTGCTTGACACCCTATGGTGTATAAAAAATCAGTCCCCTCATCCATACAACCATCAGCAAGCAAGTCCAAAATACTGGGTCAACAAAACCCTTCCCTGTTCAGTGGGAATGTGAAAAAGTGAGCTATGATTTTGCATTTGGTTGGTTGGGGCAGGCTGTGCTTTTCTCTGGGAGCTGTAATTAGTTTATCCCTTTCTGCAGCAGAGGATGTGGGGTTGGGTTTTGCCTGTAATGTGGAAAATTCTGCATGTAGTCCAGTAACATGTAAACTGTGCAATTTAATTGTATTTATTATTGCTGAAAGCTATTGATGTGGTAGCCTATTGCTGAAATGCTGGGTTAGTAATTGATACTTTTAGCTGTGGATATTAATTTTCAAAAAATACATTAAAATATCCCTTTAGTGGTTAAACAGCTTTTTCTTTCAAAGCTGTGTTGTTCCACAAAGATTCCTGGTGTTTAAGATGCCATCTGGATCCAATAATAGATCTCAACTGGGAAGGAACTCTTGTATTGCAGCAAACTTACACGCTCAAGAGCCGTAGGAGTCCCATCCCTGCAGGATCCATAACACAGTCAACATCTTTCCTCTGAAAAATGCGTGGCAGTGCTGCTCCTTTGTAATGTGAGAGGCCACTGCTGAGCAGTACAAGGCACCTGCTCCTTCCTAGGGCTGAGTGCACTTTATTCCAGAGAATTTCTGCCAGTTAAAGGAAAGCAAAAGAGCCCTTGGAAGCAAACAGTGTTTGGAAAGATCCTTTTACTTCTGCAGTAACTCTTCTTAAATATACATATTAACATTGTCTTGAATAATGTAAGTGCTTATCCAAAAGAGAAGGAATTGCTGAGATGTGTGTGATATAATCATAGATCTCAATCCAAATCTGACCCCAAGCTGATATCTGCTGCACTTGTGTCCTGAGACAAGGTCTAGTGTGTGACCAGAAAAGAGAAAAAGGTTTAAACTTTTCTGCTGGCTCAATATTTCCCTTAAAATCCACAATAAAGAAAATTAGAAAGGGCTACAAGATAAATGGAAAGAAATTGATTTTGTGGGTTTTTTGTATTCTTGGTGACTGGGGTTACTGGCTGCCACTCCTGTTTCTCCCAAATTTCTTTTGTGGCTTTCAAAGTAGGTTCACATAAAACATAAATTGGATTAAGTTGTCTAAAAGTTTTCTTCTGCATTGCAGCTTTTAAACCAGAAATCAGGCAAACATGTACAAGGACAACCAAGAGTTGCAGATGAGCTGCCAGAGCAGAATCCTTTTGATTCAGAGTTTGGGAGTATGGCCCAAATCAGTGTCACACATGAATTGGAGTGAGGGCTGGAGCTGCAGAGCCCAGAGCTGGATTGGGTTCTGGTTTCTCCCAAGATACAAATGTTCAGCTGAGTGGTTTGGAGTTGTTTTCCAGGGTTCAGAGATTTTTTTTTTGTCTCATTTCTCTTCCACTCCCACACCCCTCTGGCTACTGAGCCTGGTGGGTATGAGAAATAGTCACTGAACTGTATTGCTCTCATAACTGGAGGGCCAGTCCAGCACTTTAATTAGAGAATCTCATTTTCTTAATTATGGAAGAAACTCAGAAGCTGTAGTAATAGGGAAAAATTGCAATTATTTTTTTTTTCAACTTGTACTCTTATTATTTTTGGGTGTTGAAATAGAGTTGTTAAAATTGAAGTTGAGGTTTATGACCTGGTTATTCGTGTGTGTGTGTTCACGAATTCGATATTGGCTACAGAAAGAAATGTATTGCAATCTCTTCACCTGCTTTTCCTTCCAGATTTTTTCATGTTATTTTTCAGCTTTTTATTGTTGCTACACTTAAATATTTTCTTTGACCCACCTGGTTCTATAAAAGGGAGCTTTTTAGTCTGGTAAAAACTATGTGACCTTTTAAATATTAATATGGCAGGGAAGAAATATCTGTATTTAAACATAAAAAAATGAAATGTTCTAGTATTTCAAGAAGTTGTAACTTTGCAAAATATAAATGAATGCTACTTTTTTACCTTTTGTGTAGGACTTTAAAGGTGGGTTTATGCTTTCATATGGCACAAAATAGAATTGAGTGCTATAAGCCACACAATTGCCCTTCTGACACTGCATCACTTGCATGAAGATTCTGTGATTTTTTAGTGGAAAATGTTGAAATAATTGTGAAATCCCTCATTTTTCCTAGAGCCTGCTAGATCCACAATTGCAGGAGCTTTTATCCTGTAGTGTTTTCAGCAGCACTGGGTGAAATCCTGTAAGGATGAATGGAAGGAAGTTTCAAGAAAAAAAATATTTTCAGATGTTGCCTCATTCTGAGGTTGCCTTTATTGCAGTTTTTATTGAAGTCTGTCATTATGGGGCCTGAGTCACCTTTCCTAAGTAGAGACCAGTATTTGTATGACAGCCAGAGAAAGAAGGAGAATTCCAGTAAAATGAGGAAAAACCCTCTCAAGTCACTGACCCTTTTCAGTATAAACCATTTGGTTACATGGAACTTTAGGCTGCACAAACTGTTCAGCAGCTGGGTTTCTTTTCCATTTGGATTCACCTGCACCAAGCTTGAGATCCCTGTCAAAATGAGATGATGTTGATTTTCCCCCTCTGTCCTTGCAGTCAGCTGCACTTCATTTTTAAGTAGCACTGACCATTCAGCAGCATTTATCTCATCACCCATTAGAGAAGTTCCTTGGGACATACACAAATAATATTATAGAGCCAGAGATGGGCTTGGGTTGGAAGGGAACTTAAAGATCTTCTTGTTTCACCTCCAGGACACCTTCTACTAAACCAAGTTGGACATTTCCAGAGATGGGGAATCCACACCCTCCCTGGGCAACAGAAAGTTGTATTTGAATATGAATATGAATTTTGAATTGTATTTCTGAAAACAGTTCCATCGAACCATATTCATTTGGCAGAAAAATAAAACATCTCCAGCTGTAACTGAATACTGATAGAATAACTGTTTTCTGTTGCAGGGTGTCCCAGAGGATTTGTTGTTTTTTATGAACATCTCCAGAAGGGTGGTGGAGTCTTTCGAGTGAATCATTGTCTCCTGCTCTACCGGTACCATCCCCAGGCTGCGACTCACTCTGTCCTAGAGTAAGTTCTGCTTTCTGGGAGAATTGAAAAGTTGGTTTTATCTTGGGTCATATAAACCCCATATCTTGGGGTTTTTAATTAGGATTTTGAATATGTAATATACAAAGGTTTCATTCTCATGGTTTTTTGCCATATGAACTATAAAGAAAAAAAAATTTGAAATGTTACGGCTTAATTTCAAAATCAACTGCCTCAATATTTAAAAAGTAAACAGAAACTTGTAATACCAACAAAAATGGTTTTTGGAAAAAAAAAAAAGAACCAGACCAAAACCAAACCTTTAATCTGATAATGTGCTGTCTTTACATATATTATTTTCTTATTTTAAAGGGTCTAAACCGCCTAAATCAGATAATGAGGTTTGAAAATTCCCTGAGGATGTTTAGCAGTAATTATCTCAGGTGCTTCCTTGTAAGCTGCCTTTGTTTCTTGCTGCCTTTCCTGGGCTGCTCAGCCCCTAAAGAAGGTTTTAAATTGCTGATTCCTCTACAGGCTGCAAGCTGAGCCAAAGCTGTTCCTTTCTCTTATGCACTGACATTAATAAAAAATTACATGAGTTGTATTGTCCTTTAGGAATCCCATGCCAGAATCACAGTGGTAATTAAGTAAAGTGTTTTCTTGCTGATTAATGATATAAGTACATTTTGCAGTCAGTCCTGGTTTTATGGCTTTGGAGAACTGAATTCCTGTGTACATTTTTGTTGTCCATCCCTGTATTGCTGTACATAGTGTAGAACAAATAAGTCCCATAAGTAGCACACTCATGGTTATGTCACCACAAATCTTTATAACTACATGTAAATGTGCATATCTATATAAAATCATTTAAATATGAAGAGGTCATTCAAGCAAATAGTACATATGATTTTGATTTTGCAAACAAGCATGAGATAAATTATCTTCCTTTTTATTCATGCTGAAATGTATGGATTTTTTTTTTCCTCTTTTACTGTGCGATCCTTTTGGCAGTTAGTGACCAACTTTTCAGCCACGCATTATGGGATGCAAAGAACTCTTGGAAGCCTTTTGCTTCTATCTGTGGGAAAGCATCTAATTCTTGGAAATTAATTTGTTTTGAATTTACTGCAAGCTGTTGCTCATTCAGATCTCCAAAGTTGTGTGGCACAAGCACCCTGAATTACAGCATGCAGGGGGAATGTGGAAATGCTGTGAGCTCTTTCAGATGTGCGCGCTGCGTGTCCAAATTGGCGCCTTTCTTGTCTCGTTCTAAGAAATCAGGCGAGCTGCTCTTCCTCTTGGCTTCCTGCTGGTACTACTGGGGCTGAGATTTGGTGTGACTTTCCAAACACGAGGTTGTGCAACAGCTCCTTGTCCTGGCTCCTTCTCTTGTTTGTTGCCCAAGTTGTGAAGGGTTGCCCAGTGTTTGTGTCTGATGTGCGCGTTGAGCAAGAGGAGATTAATGGACTCATCACAAAGGTTGAAGTTTATAATTTAAATTGGGTCTTGCCTAATTTGCCTCTTGGTCATTCCACCTTATTTAATGCATGTTCTGGCTTTTCTAGAAGCGTTTTTCTTTATATGGTGTGTTTTGCTGAGCAGTTTTCTGGGGTGTTTTGCTTTTTGCCCAGGTCATCTTTTAATTTTGAGTTAGCCTAGACCTGGATTTGGAAGTATAACTCACCAGCCAAATAATGTCTTGTCTGAGATCAAAATGATGTTTGTAGGAAAGTTGGTGGGTTTTTTTAAAACACTTTAGCCTAGTTTCAGTCTTAAAAACCATAGCAGGACATTTTTAAACAAAGGTTCATTCTTTTCATTTCATTTCATTTCATTTTCATTTTCATTTCATTCATTCTTTTCAGCAAAGACAACAGTTACTCATAGCCTATGATGGTTTCAGTTTATGTGGGTGTCTTTCAGAACCTTCCAGGGGGAAAGAAGCCTCACTGCATTTTCAGACTGCCTAAAGTATATGTAAAACTGCTTGGCAAGTGACATTTAATTCTTTTATTTTTTAGTTAGTATGTGTAATTGTAAACATTCATGTGCTTTAGGTCATTTCCTATGATTACTATCCTTCTGGAACAAATATCTGGAGTTGAGAATATCTGTGAAGCAGGAAACTAAATCTTATTTGCATTCTCCCTTACCCTGGAGGCATCAGTCTGCATTATTAAATGTTTTGGGTGCGTGACAGAATCTGCATGAACTTCAGTGTCTGTATTTAGATTTCATTAGGTGCATGCAGAAATATGAATGTTCTCATTGTCATTTCACCCAAAGTCTGTGATAGATACCTGCTGGATTTTGAGAAACTTCTCTTCAGCTAGGAATTCACAACACTTCTCATATCTCTTGGATCTCACTTTATCTGGTGTTGTATCCTAGGGCTGTGTGTACTCAGTGCTGCACACCACATTAAATTGATGTGAGACCGTATCAGAGCTGGCTTTAGAGTGAGGAATACTGGAGTGAGAAAGTCGAATGTATAATAAAAACATTTTAAAATTCATAGATTTTTATCTTGCCAAAGGGGAGAGAAAGGAGCTGTATATACAACAATACCTCACTGCGAGATGAAAGTGAGTTTGGAGTGAGGTGAGCAATAAAAAACTGCACTTGTCTTTAGGTAGTGCTGCTCATGAAGAACAGGTGGCTGGGGCATGCAGCTAATTCTTGGAGCAGTTTACAAGTTTTTAGTCAAGGCAAATTTAATACATGTGGAAAATAAGGTTTGTACCTTCTGTCTATGATCCGGGCAATTCCCTTTTACACAGGAGAGGTGAAGTGCACCTTCAGTAATTTCAGATCCCCTGTGCTCAGAACAAGTATGATATTCTGCAGAAATAAGCAGAATTACATAATCCATTGAAAACATCTGGTTTCAGGCACTGGAAGCTTCCAGTGTCATCTGAGTGAAGAGGAACAGGCACTAGTGTGAAACACACATTTGGCTGTTTCAGAGGTGCTCTGAGGCCAGGTCTTGGATGTGTGGTGAGCACAGGAATGCCTCCTTCATTTCCTGCACAGACATACGTGGCCAAAAATAGGCAGGAGGGAGGAATAGCCTCACATATTCCTGTAGAGCTGAAATTAAGATGAGGTCAACTGCATTTTTATCTTCTACGCTTGCATTTGGCACTTCAATTAAACATGGAAACTAATGACCTCATTAGATTCTTGAAAAGTAAATGCCATTAACATTGATAGTCTCTGTCTCTCTTAATAAGCCTTTCATGAAAAATAGGCCACAATGCAAACCATGCCTCAGCTAATGACCCGTGACCTGAAGATGAACTCAGACATTAATAGAACCTATTAACAGTGTAAATGTAATAACTCAGTGGGACGATATAGTCCAGCAATTAATAAGTTCACATGAAGTTCAACAGAACAACAACAGCAAAAAAAAAATTCAGTTTATTCACCAGTATGGCCAAGGTTCAAACACAATTTATTTCTGAATTTCCTGTGGATGGTAAGGGCCTTGAATTCTGCATAAGGGATCTGTTTTCTCAGCTCTCACTGTGATTATGAAGTTCTCTGTTCCTCCATCTCTGGTTAATCGATCAGGTGAGGTTCACCAATCACACAGAGCTCTCTCACCCTGCCATCAATAAAAAGTTCCTGGAAGAGGCCGTTCACTTGGGCAGCTCCTCTTCCTGCCTGGCATTACCTGAGCGCCGTGCGGGGCCAGCACAGGGAGAAAAGGTCAGATTTATGGATCTATAGGATTTCTGCGGATGGCAATCGAGGCCTAAAATTCCAGTACTGTTCAGGATATTGGTCTTGTATTTCTGCATTTCTCAAGTACTTGTACATCTGTCTTTGCTCTGTGGATTCACTTATGTGGCCTCACTGGGGGATGGAGGGGAAAGGCAGCGCACCAATATGGCGAGGTTTGACTCAGCTCAGACATTAAATCATGTTGCTTTTATTGTCACATTATCTTTCATTTCAAAATAGGAGTAGAGCAGATGTTTCTTGACTCCTGTATTCAGTCAGTAGGTCAGCACACATTTTTAACAGAGCTCCATTGTTGGATTACTTGGGTGGATGGTCTGGTAATAACTACTTGGGGCTGAGGAACACACGGCGTAGTCATTCTCACCCTCTGCATGAATACCCTCGTTTCACTCCTGCAGAATTTTGGCTCCTCTTCTTCCTCCCAGGCTCCATAACTGATGAGCATTGAGGGGCCACGGCAAGTGAGATCTTAGGAAAATTATGTAAGCCTCAAGAATGACATTTCCAGTGGAAACGTTTCTAAAATTTCTTTTACGAAGTTGTGACAACAAAATGAAAGGAATGGGGAAAATAACGCATTTCAAGACTTAGGGTCAAGAAAGAGCATTAGGATATGGGAACAAATTTGTACAGAGAAGAATTTTGTCCCACCTTCTGGCTGAGGAGAATCTTGTGAACTGAATACAGGCTTGGACATGGCACTAAAGGCTGCTGCAAATTGCTTACTCTAATCTTTTCTGAGATGGATAGGAGAAGCTGTCTTGATTTGGGGTGATGCAGAGTAATAATACCTCCTAGGTTTTGCTGGTGGCTGTGAATATGTAATCATGCATAATCTGAAAATAGCTGTGAGAATCATCTCTGAGTAGTGGTTTGTACAACTTCTAGATTGTTTCAGGCATTTTCTTTAATTACCCTGTGCACGTTGCTACAGCTCCTGTCTGGTGCACCTGCACTGGCTCGTGAAGGATGGGAAAATGGCATTCCCTTATCCCTCGAGGCAGGAATCCCAGTTATCTATTCTGGAAACATCAAAAAAAAAAAAAAAAAAGTGGCAAATTAGGTGAACCGGAAACCTGAAGGGAATAACCGAAACTCTCCTTTGACACCTGTAAGCTCCCTTTTGCCTCAGCGTGTGGGATTGTTTGTGCACGGTGAGTTCTCACAAAGGTGAAGCCCCTGAGTGGCACTCTAAAGCTCAGTCACAAATTCTCCCCTCAGTTCTGTGTTTATCTGATATCTCATCTTGCACTGTGAAAAGGATTTCAGGGTTAACTCGAGGTTTCAAACTGATATAACTTAATTTTTTCATTGAAAACACACAATATGGAGGTGTGAGCTTCAAAAGCTTTTCTGTGGGCATTGTCATAAGAATGCATCATAGTGATGCAAGCAAAAAGTCCCAACTGCTGGGTATATTGGCTTTGTTTTTACAACCCACAGTACATATTTAGAAAGTTTTTATTGGTTAAATGAAGCTGTCTGACAATATTCTTGTGGTTGAACAACAACCAATTAATTTGGAGTTTAATACCTTTCATACCCTTTTATTTTGGAGTGCAGTTCTCTCACAAGCTTTCCCCACTTGCTTTTCCAGGATAGCATTGATAGGTGAGATGAGTCAGTAAATCTGCTTCAGTCTGAAATCCTCATGGATGATTAACGACACTGAGATTTGATCTGATTGAATTTTATCTCAGTAGGTAAAATTGTGGCACAGAGGCTCTCACGGCCTAGACAGCAACCAGGAACTGTCTGGAAGAACCAATACTGCTGTGCTTGGACATCCATCTCCATGCAAATAAAAACATCTTTCAAAAGCCTGGAGGTAGATTGCAGTGTTTGCACTGCACCTAGAAATTAGTTACAAGTTCTTTTCATGCCTTGTAAGGCTGCCTGGTTTTTTACTTTGGCTTTCTTAATGTTGCAAACTCAAGTGGAAAAGAAACTTGCCAGTGTCACTCAAGCCAACAGAACAGATTCTGAAGTTCCTTTGGAATGTAATATGGTGTTATCCTTCTGAAGTCACATTTCAAAGGAAAATCACTTTTAAAACCTTTCCATTTATGTGCAAAGCAATAATCTTCCTTTTTAGAAGTGCGCAGGAGCTCTAAAATGTCTAGTAAAGTGATCCTGGAAAAATACTTGACCTTCAATTTTGTTCCTTAAACTTTCCTTCATGCCAGCAGCTAAAGCTCTGCAGCAGGAATGCATCTTGTGGTTGCATTAGAAGAGATTTTTGATCAAATCCAAGAATTTCTTTTTCTCCATTAGTCGAAATGCTGGTGCAGAGCCATGATCCTTGAAACTGTGGGGAAATTTTATTTGTGCATGAGATCTTTTCCAAGTTATCACACCAGGATCAGTGATGAAGTGCTGAGCAGGATCTGGCTGTGCTGAAGTGTGGTGGGGTCACTGGGTCCTGTGAGGGTTATGTGGTCTTCAGAACATAACTTGGGGCTGTGAAGGAATGGTGCAAATAAGCAAATGGAAAACCCCATTTGAAGATTGCCTTAAATAAGGAAACACCACTAAAGGTTCATCAGAATTTCCTGGGAAAGAAAGTTACAGCTCAAGGTGCCTTGTTCAAGAGATGTAGGTTAGGAAGATTCATTTGTCAAATTGAGGAAATCAATTTATTCTCTCTAGGAAACTGTGTAGTAAGTTTGAGGTGGGTTCTAGTTAATGAATATTAAATGAACTCTGGAAATACAGCAGATATTTTTAACAGTAGGCAGTTTTCTTTAATCCATGATAAATGCTGTAGCCTTAAATATTACATTATAGGGTAGAACACACACACTCAAACAGGGAAAAAAAAGCTGTAGTTGTCTGTGCTGGTTTGAAAGCAAAACCAGTGAGAGACTCCAAGTCAAAAATACAATTTAATAAGAGGAAAAGAAAAGAAGTAAAAGAAAGTAAAATAAAATAAATGCAATAGGACAAAAAAACACTCACAGAGTCAGAACACAACCTGACACCCTGTTAGGGTGGTGGCAGCAGTGCAGATGAAATGCTCTTGTCCAAGCAGTGATCCTGTAGAAAGCTCTGGAGCTCTTGTCCTCTGGGAGTCCAGTGGGTCAGGGCTCCCTGTGCTGTCCCAAATCCCAGATTCTATCCAGGTGGGAATGCTTGGCTCCTCCCCCTGGGCGGAGCATCTCCCCATGGGCTGATCTCATTCTCTGAGCCCTGCAGTGGCTCCTTGCTGGCCCATGAACCAGAGACAGCTCCCGCAGGGAGTTCCCCATGAGCCATGGGCACGGCATTGCTGGGCCATGGACAGGAGAGAAGGGAAACACTGCCCCAGCTGGTTCCAGCAGCTCCTGGGGATGGGGATGGAATACAGACTGTGGGCACAATTTACATTGTAACCTAGGACATTGTCCAAGTGGATTTGCCAGATGGGAGAAATGGACCATGAACAAACTGCTTTCCTTGACATTGTCTTCTCTTTCTGAGAACCTCTCTTGAACTTGTTGAAGATGTCAGCAGATCTTCAGTACCTAAGGCTGTTGGATGGGCCCTTGCTGTGGATGGTTCCAGAGCCATGGGATTTGTCATTTGGCATTAATGTCACCCTTATTTACCTCAAGCACTTGGCTTGATTATGTTGTGGAAGTTATCCCAAAGATGAAGACTTAAAGGTGTAAATTATCTGGGAGGGTCCTTGAAAATCCAAGTTTTTTAGCTACTGTTTCCTATCTATCCAAGTGGTTTTTGTCTGAGAACTTCCACAGAATTTCTTTTCTAGATTTCCCTCAGAAATTTCCAGTCTAATGTTTTGATGTGACTTTGTTGTTGTTGTTATTATATGAATCACTTTGGTCAGGTTTACATGCAGATGAGTGTGTACATGTGTATATAAATCTATAATAATGCTAAAAGTTTTAGGGGTCAAAATCTTCCCTTTTTCCAACTCCCCAGGGGAACCATCTGGAATCACCGGGTCAGGTTTCTTGAGGACAGAGTCCTGAGCTCCTGGACATCATTCACCATTTGGAATGCTGGCAAGCAAGGCAAGAAGCTCTACAGAAGCTTGGCACCAGCTAATCAGAAAAAGGTAAGCTGGAAAATAACATTTGTACAAATCCACTTCTTCATATTCCCCCGTGATGCTTCTAATCTAACACAGCAAAATTGTCATGAGATATTTTGTCCCCAAAGTACTAGTTGATAATTAATATACATTGGGGAAATTCTCTCTGATGTATTTCTTCTTTTCAAATGCCATGATATTTTATTTAGAGCTTATGGTGGGCATGGAGAGCAAGAAATGCACCAAGTTCCTGCTAAGCACAGTAGTAGGAGAGACAGAGCTGTAGTAGGCAGGTACTCAGTGTGAGTAAAGCAACTCTTTATTTGGGTTGTATGGCACTGAACTGCCTTGTCCAGGGTCACCCATACCTGGATAATATTTACCCAGTTCCACAGTGGATACTGGACATGTCCCTGGTCACTGTGACTCCCTTTGGAAAGCTGGATTGCAAAAAAAAAAAAAAGGTTTGGTGTGGGCTGAATGGGTGAGTAGAAACTGCTGGATGTGCCTGTCACATTCACAGTCAGCTGAAAATGCTTATATTTGGCAGTGGCAGATATTTCTCAGGATAGATTTGTCCAAGAGTCTAAATACCACATTTTTATAGCATTTTCTTGTGTGCAATAACACTGTGTTAAATAAAGGCTTTAGGGCTAATGTCAAATGGCTATTTCTTGTAAAGAGCCACAGAACATTCATTTTATTGCTGTATGTGTTTTTCTTAAGAATATGGATGGGAAGACAAAATGACAAATACATATAAAAACCTGATTAATGTTGTGGCCCTCAGACCACACACGTATAAAAAAATAGAAGACATTTGTATACACATAGTTAGAATTACTGAATAGGCATGGGAGACTCTCAGACAGTAAATGTACAAAGCAAAAACTGAATTTCCTGCTTGATATTCCAGTGCCATTCCAGTGCCATCCCTCAGTCATTGCCATCATGTGGCTGTGGGGGAGTTGTGTGAAAAGATATTAAAGTCTGTGAATCAGTTGCTTCATTCAGAGAGGACAGATCTGTCCATCAAATGTGATTTTATCTTGGTCATGCAGTGCAGTGTGTACAAGATTTTGGGGGATTTATGAAAATATTCTCATTCATTACTATTTGCTGAGCACTTTTGGAATTTCACTGACTGGCCATGCCATTGTCCCTCTCTCTTTAAAATCAGGAAAATGAGAAAATAAATTCCAAGGGAAGGGATGGCAGCTTGTCTGGTAGATTTTTGAGATGTTACAGAAGAAATGGACCATGTTGGTTCTGTAGTGGTGTCTCACCATCTCAGGTGTTGGGATTTTGTTTGGTTTGGTTTTCTGGCTTTTCTTGTACCAAACCAAAATGGAAATTGGTGCTGAGACAGAGCCTCTCCCTGGCTTTGGGTACATCTGCCACCTCCAGGGCTTCACATCCCGTTCAACACAGACAACTTAAAGATGTCACAGCAGAGGGGATAAAAAAGGCAAGAGGAAAACAATATTGGGGTTTTGCCACTCTCCTGCCCAAGACCCCAAGCCCAGCTCCTTTCCTGGGGAATGAACCCCATGCCCTGCTGACCTCCCAGAATGTTTGGCCCTGCTCAGCCTGGGCCTCTGTTCTGCTGCTGCCAAGGTGACAATTGCACATATTCCAGCCTGGTTTGCTGGGGTTTTGGATTCTGCAGCCAGCATTAACCCCTGAGCTCCTGGGTTTGGAGGCAATTGCACGAGCCAAGTGTGGCTCAGTTTGCAGATGTGCTGCAGAAAGTGCTGGAAGATGCAGGCACAGTGATCCTTAACCCCCTGTGCAGAGTAACCAAACCATCCCCTCAGTCTGGGGGGTCATCTGAAGTATTCAGGGGCCTTCTCAGTAACAAAAAAAAGATAAATCCCTTCAGAAAAGGACTTGTGTCATCCTAGGTGGGAGTAGAGGCTTTTGGATGGTTGATTTCTCATTAAAATCAGTGTTCTCTGTAGTGATTAAAGCAATAGTTTTATGTGTCTGTTCAGACTCGTTATGATTGGCACTGCAAGTTCCTAAGCTTTTCCAAAAGTGAGATCCCAAGTCTGTCCACCTCAGCCAGAACTGAAGCTTAAATGATATCCTCATGTTTCATATCAGTCACTGGCAAAAGGCTCTGGAAACAGGGAAAACATCTCACTCCTCCAAGAGCTATTCAAAGGATTATGCTGCTGGAGTTTCAGAAAATAAATTAATATAATTTGCAGTAGGCAATTCGTGGCAGTTTTCATTTTATTCCATATGAATAACATAAAAGGCCAGTAGAGAAACTCCTTATTATACTTTTCCTCAAGAATCCTTCAGGTATTTTGTGACTAATCTGCAACTCTTGCCAAAGACTCGAAAATCCCATATGAACAAAGGTTGTAAATAGTTGTTGCTTCGTCCTTTCCAGTCCAGAAAACAATAAAATGTTTTTTCTGTCTGACAGTTTACAATCAACAACAAGATTTAAGCTCTCATATATTCTGTTAATTATGAGAACACCAGAGATTTAGTATCAGTTTGGATCTGCGAGTGGAATCTCGTGTTGTCTTTAAGTAAATGGAGAGCCTGAGATATAAATTTATCAATTATGCAAATTAGACACCTTTAAAACACAATTCCAAAAGCCCCTTAGGGCAGAAGATGCTGTATTACCTTCATATAATTACCCCTTTCTCCTCTTTAAGGTCCAGTTGTGTAAAACAGTGTGACCTTAAAAGGTCCAATACCCTTGGAAATGCAGGTAACATTGCCAAAATCAGCTGTAAAATTTAACTGAGATTTAACTAAATATATGTACTCTTTATTTATGAATTTATTATGACAATTGTATTCTATCATTTCATTATATTATAATAATAATGATAATTATAGTTTATTTAATCTATTAAAGTATAAAGCCAACTAAAACTAAGTTTAGACAGAATATAACTGTCTAAACCTAATTTTAATTGGTTTTACATTTTAAGTCAGTTTAGGCTCCTGAAAATGTCACCTATGCTCTGTTTGACTACATACTTCTATTGAGATGCAGAATTTCAGCAGAAGTTTCAGAATCCGGACTGACTTTGGCTGGACTGTGGAGTCATTGCAGGGTTGTTTTCTCAATTGACACCAAGTACCTGGAGAAAATTTCGGACACATACTCCTAAGATAAATAATAACCCCCCCCAAAAACCCTACCTACAGCTTAGGTAAATAATACAGCTTGTATTATTTTTTAAAAAATAATTTTGGAAAATTTTGAAAAAGGTCTACTAGATCCTCAGGAAGAGAACTAAAAAATTTCATCTGTCAGGCTTAGGGTGTGTAAGAAAACATTAAAAAAAAAAAAAAAAGAATGTTTCTAGTATTTTTAGAACCTGGTAAACAAAGTAATTGCATTTCTTATGCTGACAGGGTCTTTGTGGGATGTTTGAAAAGCCCAGCTCTGCCCTGTGCCAAAGAGCATTGTTTCTTAGAAAACAAAATTCAGGCAATTCCAGGAAGCAGCAGTCTGTCTGTGTTCATACTCACTAACAAATTATTACTTTAGTTTGTTTGGAAAACAGTGTGAGTGTGCATTATGGTTACGTTAAAAGAGAAAAGGACACCTCAGCAATTCTCCCTTTTCCCTCAGCCATCTGTATGGTGAATATTAAAATGATGTTTTGTCTCCAAAGGAGTCAGGCAAAAATCCAAGGCTCAGTATTTTTGCTAAACAGCAACACACGAAAAAAAATGATTCCACTAGTAGGGATTTTTTATGAATTAATTGCCATGATCTCAGTATTCTTAGGGAAATTCTGCTTCCTGGCTGTCCCCTCCTTGATTCACACTGCTGACAGTGGTTCAGTATTAGCATTTCTGCAAGAATGAAGTCAAACAGACCTTTTTTTGTTTAAAACACATCCGTTGTGTCTATAATTTGCAGCTGAGGATGGAAACCAAATGTTTTTGGGATGCTCCATGTGCCTGGAGGGTTTCTGAGCTGTCTTGTCTGCTCTTTTATTCTCCATCAAACTTTAGCTAAAAGGAGAACTTAAGCATGAACATTTGGTGTCATTTCTGATGGCTGAAAATAGCATTCCAGTGGCTCATGGAAAAGAGGGGAAAGGCCCAAATAAGCATCAGCTCATTAGTGGGCTGGAAACAGTTCTTGTACACAGCCAGGCCATGCCATTCCTCTGTGACAGCCCTGTCTGCTGCTGGCAGACAGAAAAAGTATTTTCAAGGCCCTTTTCCCATTTCCAAAATCATCCATTGGTGTTTTCCCTTTGCCTTTTTCCAAAAGCAGCATCACCAAACTTTGTGTTGCAGCTCTGGTCCTTCAGCTCAGTTCCACAGCCAAGGAAAGTTCAAATTTTGTAGCATTTTAACCATTCTGAAAGTGTCCCCACCTTGAGTATTGTGTCCAATTCTGGCCCCTCAGTTTAGGATGGACACTGAGTGCTGTGTCCAGCTCTGGCCCCTCAGTTTAGGATGGACACTGAGTGCTGTGTCCAGCTCTGTCCCTCAGTTTAGGATGGACACTGAGTGCTGTGTCCAGCTCTGTCCCTCAGTTTAGGATGGACACTGAGTGCTGTGTCCAGCTCTGTCCCTCAGTTTAGGATGGACACTCAGTGCTGTGTCCAGCTCTGGCCCCTCAGTTTAGGATGGACACTGAGTGCTGTGTCCAGCTCTGTCCCTCAGTTTAGGATGGACACTGAGTGCTGTGTCCAGCTCTGGCCCCTCAGTTCAGGATGGACACTCAGTGCTGTGTCCAGCTCTGTCCCTCAGTTCAGGGTGGACGTTGAGACGCTCGAGCGCATCCAGAGGAGGCAGCGAGGCTGGTGAGGGGCTGGGAACACAAACCCTGTGAGGAACGGCTGAGGGAGCTGGGCTTGTTCAGCCTGGAGAAAAGGAGACTCAGGGGTGCCCTCATCACTCTCCACAGCTCCCTGAAAGGTGCCTGTGCCCAGCTGGGCTTGGGCTCTTTCTCCAGGCAGCACTGACAGAACCAGAGGACACAGCCTCAAGCTGCACCAAGGGAAATACAGGTTGGATATCAGGGAAAAGTTTTTTACAGAAAGGGTGATAAAGTACTGGAATGGCCTGCCTGGGGAGGTGGTGGAGTCACCATCCCTGGATGTGTTTAAATAACCTGGATATGGCACTGGGTGCTGTGGTTTAGTTGAGGTGTCAGGACTGGGTTGGACTCGATGATCCTGGATGATCCAGCCTGGTGGTTCTGTGATTCTGTGTGAGTGGCACTAGCAGAGCCTGGAGTGGGGACATGGAAAGCAAAGAAAAATGAATAAAGGGGAGAATATTACACCCACCTTGACAATGGAATGGCAATGTGAAAGCAAGTTAAAAGCCTCCAGAACAGGGAGAGAGAGATGAAATTTGTAGGTTTCAGTTAAATCTAGGTATAAAACACCCTAAAATGACATTTTGGACTGAAGTGAATCCTTCTTGGCCAGAAAAAAATCTGAGGAAGTGCTTTTTGCAAGCTCTTTTTGTCAGGACAGAGCTGTGCACACCCAAAACGTGCCTGACATCACTCACATTTATTCAGATTTACTCTGGAAGGATGAGGCTGTGGCAGTGAGGTCCCACACCTATGAAGGCAGGTGTATGTACATAATAAGGGAAATGTTTTATGTCCAGTGTTTAGAGCTGATTTTGCATGTTGGATTCTGGTGTTAAAGTTCTCCAGTGACTTTGGTGTGGATATGTGCAAAAGGGGGAAGCTGCTGCTATTTTCAGTGGAATGGTGTCTAAATGCAATAATGAAATGTATTCTTGGGGTTTAAAGATATCCACAGCTTCTGTCCTGGCTGTAGTGCTAAAGAGGTGAAATAAAAGCAGCTCCTGATACAGAAAATCACTCAGATTGTGGCTGGTGCTTGCTGCTTCCATGTCATGGCAGAAGCTGTTTATTCCTCTGTGTGTCTCCTGTCCTGTTTGCCATTGGCTGTATCTATTTAAACTTGCATTGTAATGCTTTCTGTTACTTTGTTTTGACATGAATGGCCAAAATTGATTTTGCTTTTGCAGAGATGTATATCACCATGCTCCTGAGGCTTTCTGCAAGCCTCAATGAAAGAATTATAAATAGAAGAATTAAGAGGGTTCACTAGAAGTTTAAAACAGATGGGGGATTGCATGAGATGTGGAGGGAATGCAGCAGGGAAGATCTGCTCAGTAGGATTTTGTAGGGTTTGAGGGTGGCTCTGAGGAGACCAGCTGATGTTGTGAGGAGGGAGAAGTCAAAATGTGCAGGTGAAACCCTTATTGAAAGGGTTTTCCAGTTTTCTGTCAGGTTCTACTCAGTTATTCCCTCTGCCATGTGGAACTTGCCTCTCACGTCCTTCCAGCTCAAAGGGACCTTGAGAATGTGCTGATTGCAGGTTGTTGCTTTCTGTAAATGGCTGTTACAGACCCAAACCAAACCACAGGTGAAAATAAGATGGGGGAATAAAATCCTGTGAGGATCATTCACCACAGAAGGACATCATGAAGCTGATGAAATCTTCCAGTTTTTCCATTATGAAATCCAAGTGGAATGGGAAGTGTGAGGAAACATTCTCTGCAGTAGCCAAGCAGCCCCACAGGAAACAAACAATTCAATTGTTGTGCAATCACAGCAGGGCTCACACAGGCAGGTAGTCCCAGCTGCACCCCAAGACACTCTTGTGCCATTCCTGGTCCTTCAGTGACTCCCAGGTTGTGCACTGGAGGAGGATCTCTGCCCATTAATCTCCTTTCCCCAGGGAGGGCTGATAGCCCCAGCCTGGCCCTGCAGAGCCCCTGTGTTTATTAGGAAGGGCCAGCCAGAGAAGGGCTTTTATCTTCCTCAAACGTGTCTTCCCCTAGCAGAGGTTGTTTCTGAGTAAATATCTTATCTTTTGAGCTATGTAAACTTTCTCTTTACGAGGGAGAAGGAGATTTCTCCTTTTCCCCTTACACCACTGTTAATGGAAGTTGCAATCCATATTTATAAAAATGACTTACAGTAGTTCCATAGCTTGCCCAGCTGTCTCCTCCAGGTTTGAGCTGAGAGAATTAGCAGTGTTCTTTCCTTTGGAAATTTTGTAATTGTGCAGATTTTATACAAATGATGTTCAAAACAAAAACATGTATTAATTCATATATTGTCTGAGGACTCAGTGGTCTCATACTGTCAGAGGTATTGCCAAAGAGTAATTTTGCTAAAAGGAAAGGGGGGGGGGGAAAGGCAAATTGAGACTCCTTTATGGCTTTAAAATTCATGGTTGCTCACAGGGAGACAGGAGTTCATGTGTGGATAGATGTTCTTCATAAAAGCTACAAGAAAGGAGCCCATTAATGCAGGAAAATAAATAGGTGTCTCTGGGTTTATCCTGATAGTGTATAAAGTAAATAACTCCCATAAGCCTGATGCCCTGAGTTCTCCTTATAGGATAAACAACTGTGCCTAAGTCCTGTATTTAGACTCCAAACATAGCTTTGCTTTAATTGGAAAATAAATAGTGTGTGTCAGAAAAATAGTTGACTTACATTTTGGCCACCCACATGGTGTGCAGCCTGCAGAAAAATCGCCCATTCAAGTCTGACCTGTTTTATACCACTGTAAATACCAGATCTAAGCTGCCTGGGTCCATTGAGAATTATACAGGGGAAATAGCTCAGTGATAACAAAAAGGGTTTGAGCTCTTTCCATCCTCCAAGGGAAATTTGTCACACACTCACCTGTGTTATTTTTTTATAACTCACAGAGGGGTTTTGTGTGGGGTGTTCTGGGGGCTGGGGAGTCACTATGGAAAAGGGCAGAAAAGGGAAATAGCAATTTTGGGTTTTCTACACCCAGAAATTTCAGTGATGGCCCAGGGTGAGAGGGAGGGTTAGAATTAATGGCAATTTAGTGACACAAGAAGTGCCTTTGGAGAGAGACTGTTTACAAGGGGATGTAGTGACAGGACAAGAGAAATGGTTTTAAACTGACAGAGATTGAGATTAGATTTTAGGAAGAAATTGATTCATGCTGAGAAGTGCAGGCACCAGTCAGGGGTTTCTGTTACCTGGGTTATAACACACTGAGACTTTCCAGCACAGACCTTACAGCTGAACTCTCAGTTACTGACAGAGAACTGTAAATAGAATTTCATTTCATGTCATAAGTTCTGGTGGTTTATTTTGGTTTTTATTATCTATAAGAGAATAAATAGCTCCAAAAATAGCTTAATTTCTTGGACGTAAGTCAACATATTGGACTGCATTTGTTCCTAGAACTCTGTTGGGTTGACACTGAAGGCATATCCTGCTAAATATTGTTTATTATGATCACAGCTTCCAGGACAGTAAAACACAAGTGGCAGAACTGAGATTTGCTGAATATTGGGGAATTTTAAAGGTGGTTAGCACAGAATGAAGAGAATACAGCCAGGGAACTTCTCTTCCCACAGTTTCCACTGACTCCCTTCAAACACACACATTTATAGATTTGTGTATGAACACATCCACACCGTCTGATTTTCCAGCTCCACAAACCTTGCAGTGGGCATGGAAATAGGGCCAGGGATGTGAAGTGTATTTATCTGTGAGGGAGCTGCCTGTGTGTGTTAATGTAACCCAGCAGCAGCAGCCTTTACACCTTTACAGTGTGCAATTCTCCTGAATTCCCTCCTTCCTTCCCATTTCCATTCCAGTGCTGACACAGGGTGAATGTCCTCAGTTCATCAGGATCACCCAGGGCAAATTCTGCATGCGCCCATGATGTGATTCCTCACTCACACGGCCCCACCATGGAAATTCCATGTTTCCTTCACGTTGTCCTTCCTTTGGTGCCCATTTTCAAGCAAACTTCTCTCCAGGTCTCAGTGTCTCCCTCTGAGGGGTTCCAGGGTCTGTCCCTGCCCACCTCCAGTTTATCAGCTCATTTCCCTCGTTGCTTTGGACACTGGGGCTTTGCAGCCTGATTTGCAGTCCCTTGATACTTTTGTTTGCATTCTCTTGCCATTGATGTTTAATGAGGGAAGTGATATTATGGTATTAGAAAAACAGTGTTTCCCTCTACACCAACAGAATGAGGTCACTTTAGGTAAAAGAAAACCATCTTAATCACAGGAAGAAAATGTGTGAGAGAGATTTTAGACACGGAAAGCCAGCCAGCCTTTTCAGCCTTCTCTAACTTAATAAATTAATAAACAGCTGTTTGGCTTTTCAGATTTTCTCAGCAGTAAGTGTTGTTAATCAATTTT
Organism: Acrocephalus arundinaceus; assembly: GCA_021534815.1. Lineage (NCBI taxonomy): Eukaryota > Metazoa > Chordata > Aves > Passeriformes > Sylviidae > Acrocephalus > Acrocephalus arundinaceus. The sequence continues at coordinate 2,298,580 of JAJEOU010002598.1, forward strand.
TAATGGAGCAATTAAAAAGATATGAAAGCTGCTATCCAGCTTTCACCAGAATAATTGATTTCTGTACCACCTTAACTATCTCAACTGTTCTGCTTCAGCATAAGAGCTCCATGTAGATAATATGAATAGATCCAACAGAAGTCAGGGGAAAACATAGCCATGTTTATTTTAAAAAGTCTTCCAAAATGTTCCTGGCAACCTAGTGGCTCAAAAATGAGGCCACTGTGTATTTTGGATGGCAGGCAATTATTCTCCCTGCATATTTATGAGGAATGCAAATAAAAACCCATCCGAAATATCTGGCACCTAGGGCTGCAAATAATGCTTTCATAACTCCAGTAAGAATAAGCAAAGCCAAGCAGTAATTATTTGTGTTTAAACATAGATCTGCTGAGCTTTTCAGTTGAAATCTCAAGTCCATAACCATAGGAATTCCCAAATTTGGTGTGCTGTGCCCTGGAACCCAGGCTGGCATTGCAGAGCACCCAAAGCAGTGGTCAGGGGTACATTCCGTGCTTGGGGTGCACAGGAAGAGAGAGGTTTTTAGTACATCTCATCTTGGGTTCTAGTGGAAGTGCCAAAATGAGGAGCCTGGTCTCTGGGTTGAGTTTTCCCCTGAGGATGGGGTTGGTGCAGTTCCCTTATGCAGTCAGTGACTTAGATCAGTGTGCTCATAAGCAACTGCAGAATTTCTCACTCCTTAAGATACACCCAGGACGGATTTAATAAGGTTTAAACTCCAAATGAGGCCAGGGTGCTTTGCCTTCCTCCTGTGTCCATTCCCATGCCTGCAGCTTTGCTCACACAGATACATTGCAGGTGAAATTCTCCTATTGAAACATTCTGCTCTTGTTGTGCAGGTAATTGCATTTTGTGATGTCGATGAAAAGAAAATAACAAAAGGATTCTACACTTATGAGGAATCTGAGGTGAGTTATAACCACTCTTGTATTCTTTATTGTGATCTAGAAGTGTCCTGGGGAATGTGATGGAGGAATTTGTCACTGATCTTGTATGTTGTGTAGCAGCTCATTTTGGTAAAGAGGCCGTGACAGAGATTGGAGGGCTGGGAATGGACACTGGAATGCAAACTGGAGCCAGGACTGTCAGCTTCACACTCAGTGAAGTCAGTTTAGAAAGACAAAAATACTTATTCTGAAAGGATTCTGATGATGGGGTTAAACAGTCTTCACTGACAGGTTTGTCTTCTAAATACGAGTAGAATTTGGTTTATGGTGGATAATGGGAAGGACCCTCAAAATTAAAAGTTTTCCAGGAAGTTGTCTTGTGAATCAAATCGCCCTGAGTTTGCCAGGGAGTGGGACTGAGGGAAGGAGGGACAGGGGGCCCCTCCTCAGGTACAGCTTGTGCTCAGCCTGGAGCAGCTGTACAGTTCTGTAATGGAAAACACTGAGTGCTTTGAGCTGCATGAAAGCAACTGGGAGGCAGCATTTGGGCCTGGAATACTGAGAACTCAGTGCCCAGCAGTTCAGTAATGCTGTGGGTATGATTGACACAGATCCTGGGCATTTGTCTTCCTAAAACAAAGCCATTTTCTCATCAGCTGTAAAGATTGTACAGTAATTGTTGTGAATCCTTAGAAAATCCTGCAGCTTGGATCCCTGCTGAGGTCCCAGCTGAGCACAAACCCTTTAACAGCTCCCAGCAGCAGGGAAAGGTCCTCCTCTGTCTCTGCTCTTGTGCCTGCTCTGATGCTGTCTGAAGGCACAGGAACTGATGCAGCTCACTAAAATGGCAAAAAATGAACCAAAAAAAGAAGGAACATTATTTGTTTTGGGACAGGCTATTGACTCTGCATACCTCTCCATCAGATCAAATGGGAATTGTTTGGGAAAGGGCTGGAAGTAGAACTTGGAGGTGAGGAGGAAGCAGTGGAGCAGTGAGAGCTGCTCCTCTCAGCAGCAGAAAGCTCCAGATTTAGGTTTGGTGTAACTTCACACAACTGCACTGAAATGTGATGGGCACTGAAACAACGGGCAGAGAATGAGCAAGGTCTCTTTAGCATCACGGCTCAACGTTTTTTCCTCCCTTTTAGAGTTTAACAACTCCTAAAACCAAGCTAGCCTGAGTAAAAACCTGAGTGCTTCTGTACTCCTTCCCCCTGCAGGAGAGACCAAAACCAAAAATTCCTGTGTGTCACTTCAGGGATGCAACTCCACCCTTTGTGATCTGTGTGAAACTGGTGAGTTCCACCTTTGCCTTCATCTGCAGGAGCAGCATTTGCTCCTTAGGAAAATGAGTTTCTATTTACTCTAAGTGGCTTTTCCCACAAGCTTTTCCTGTACTGTTGAATGGCTTCTTTTATCAAACTGATTGTGCAGGGGATTTTGGGATTTAAGTCAGCAGTATTGGGTAAAATTAAGACTAAGAAAAGGGAAAGTGAAGGAGCTGGATCTGTTGTACTTCCTTGCCCAATACCAAATACACCTCAGTGAGAACATTCACTCAGCCTCCTTTGGGCCAATATTTTGCAGCCCCATGTATGGCAATGGCTTTTTTTTAAAATCAGACCTTAAAAGCCATTTTGTTTGGCCCTGCCAGTTCTGAAACATCTTCTGTATCTGTCTGTGGTAGCTTATTTCAACTGGTTTAATTGCTCTGGTAATATAATTAGAAGATGATAACCAGCAGTTCTGCTGTTATAACAGGATCTTAAAATAGCAAATAATTGCAGTGAACACCAATAAAAACCCCTCTGACAGCAACTAAAACCTGCAGCTCCACCCAACACTGACATTCTAAGGCTGTGCTGCATCTCTTCAGGGATGGATCAGCTGAATCTCCTCTGGTGCAGCCTGCTTTAACTTGGCACTCCCAAGCTCATGATCAGCTCTGAGCTCCAACTCTGGGCTGTAAAGCCAGACTGAGAGTGCCTCGGGGCATTATTGTGTACTGTTGGTTGATAAACCTTGGATCAGCAAGTACTATTACAACTAATTTAATTTTTCATCTAACAGTGGGTGGAAGTCCCCAGACAAAACATCTGTGCAACCTGTTCTAAAGCACATTTAATCTGTGAAGCCCTTACAATGAGACTGTTATACAACATCTTGTCTGCAAACTCTGCTCTCTGATTTCAGTTGGGATTTCAGTCTGTTTTTCCCCTCACGGCCACTGAGCATTTTCTGCTTGCTTATTCTTTACCAACCTAAGTTCATCACCATTTTCTGAAGAAGGAATTGTGCTTTAAGGGGCTTTATTGGCTTTTATTTTGCTGTTTGTGGTAGGGGATTATTTTTCCTTTTGATACAGACAAAACCTGCATGTTTCTGTGCAGCTCTGAGAGGGTGATTTTGGAGATTAGATGTGTTTATTAAGTGGGTTGTTTACAAGAAATTACTCTGTTGGCCTTGTACTTGGAGCAGCACTGGCTCATTTATTTTTTCAGGCAGTTCCTCCCTTGTGAGCACTGGCATGGATTTGGTACCAGAGCAAATCCTTCTGGAGAAAGCAGGCATCCTCTGATCTTTGCTCAGTTTGCATCTTAAGGGCTTCACAGACAGCTGGGGGTGGAATTCTTCTCTCTGTGTGTGTGAGTTTTTGCTGAAGAGAAAAATGGAAGTGTGGCTTTAGCTGGTCAGAGCAGCGTGGGCCTGCAGGGCCACTTCACCCAAGGGTTTGTGCTCCCTGTTTGCTCTCACTTGAGGTAAAAGCAAAATGCTCAGAAATGCTGCATTGTGCCCTGGCTTGGCTTAGATTCCAATGGCTGCAAATGAAAGGGATTTTTATTTTTCTGTCACAGCAATTAAACTAGTTGATTGTATAAAGTTTTCAGAAAATTTGTGGTTAGTCTCTTACTGTACACCCTGCCTGGTTTTTCCTGTGCTCTGGGAGTGAAAGTTTTGTCTTTAATTCTCCCACTTAATTTAACATCTGGCCTCTTATTTTTAACCCCTCTATATACAGTTATTTTTTCCAACTCCTTCAAATCCAGTTTCAGTGGGATTCAATTTTTTTAACTTCCCATCCTAAACATTCAGTTAAAACTTCGTCCTTGATGTTCTGGGCCAACCACACAAACATGAGCAACTGCTTTATCCCCCACCTGTGGTGTTGCCAGTGTTAATTTTTTGAGAGTTTTTTGTTGACATTCCTTAAGATCAATAATTAAAGATTCCAGGAAGACCCCAGTGCTCAGGAATGCTGAATTTACCCTGTTTTCTTAATGACATCACTGAGGTTGCTCATGGACCAAATGTACCCAAGTTCCTGCCCTGATAACTTGTCCAGGGCTCAAAAGGAAACACCTTTAACTCTGCAGAGTACTTCATCTGCTACATGAAGGGCTTCTTTTATCAGACAACTTTATCAGTGCTCAAAATCCACCCAAACCACTTTTTTGTCCAACTCACTCCCTTGGTCCATTTTCTGCCAATGTCTGAGTCGGCAAACACAAGAGCAGAGCAGAGCTGGGGTGAACAGCACAGCAGAGTTGAGTTGTTGTCTGACATCCCCTCCACATTGATTTCAACACTAACTTTTCAACATACCCTGAATTTTTGAATAGAAACTTTCCTGAGCCTTGGGTTATTTGTTTAGTTCTGCAAGTGGGACTTCCTCCTGTGGCCTGAAGAATCAGTAACCCAAACCTGTTACAACCTGAAATGAGTTTGATCTCATTTTCTTGTTCTTCCCTCGCAGGACTTGACAGGTGGAGCCTTTGAAACAAACCTGGACACGCTGAAGCTGAAGGAAGGGAGGGATTATTATCACTTTAACTAAGGCAAGGTGAGGCACTGCTACTCAACTGTGCTGCTCTCTGTGTATCTGGGTGCAGGAAGACCAAACTCTTCAGGGGTTTAGAACTTTTTAGTCAGTTGTGCTTTGTTAAATTGATCTTTGGGCTGAGTAACCCCTTTGTAAGGGAGGTCACAGCTACACCAGGGTAGTGCTGTGTGCTGAGTTTTACTGTTGCACATCACTCAGTTTGACTGGGAAATTGTTTCTGATTTAAACGCCCACCGAAGCACAGGGAAGCCTCAGACCAGCCTCAGGCCAAGCCTGTGCAGGGAGTTTTGTGTCACACACTGCTCAGAGCCCTCAGCCCTTCCTGCTCCCAGAGAGCTGCTGGTGTTTCCCAGAGCTCTGCAGAGCCTGGTTCAGAGGGAGCATCCTCAGCTCTGGGGCTGTGTGAGAAGCACAGCTGGCAGCACCTGGCAGCCAGGTGAGCCCCTGTGCAGCTCCTCACCATTTCCACTGCACCTTCCCCTGCTGCAATACTCAGTTTGTGCTGTTCTTGCAGCAGGGACCTCCAGGTGTAACTGTACAACCCAAAATCTCTCAAGGACGTTCTAGAAAGTTCCCTTTGAGTGGCAGTGTAGCAGCACAGGAGCTGTGGGTGAAGGAGCATTTCCTCCTGGGCTGTTTGCAGCACGTGGCCAATATCAGCTGTGCTTGGTGGGAGTTCAGAACCACTTGATCCACAGTCAGTGAAAAACCTGAGCTCCACTAATCCCAGCTGCCAGTCCAGCTTGCAAGAATCCTTAAGAAGTATTGAATAATCTCATTTATAATTACTGTCTTCAAAACCAAACAGAATCTGAGCCCGCCAGGTTGGAGCATTAGAAGTGAACACCTGCAGTTTGCAGCATTTACTTCACAGAGAAATTGGTTTGGTTTTAGCTTCTCTGCCTGAATTTTTCCTTCCTTTCAAATTTGTAGAGATGTGTCTATATACACACAGCCACTGTTCAAGTGTTGGGATAGTGGGATTTAATTACAGCCATAAAACAACAGTGTAATTACACTGTGATGTGGCTGTGCATTTGACCTCCCCATCACATTGATCTCACTTCAGATCAATTTTGGAGCTGTTTCATTTTGTAGGGGTAAGAAATGAGCTGGATTCCTGGCAGCTGCTTGAGGAACTGACTCACCTTCAACACTGAGTTTACCACAAACACAATTTGTCTGAATTAGTTACACAAAGAGCTGTTATGAGTGACTTTGACACCAGCTGAAGTGAAACCTGGGGGTTTTGTTTGACTATGACATAGGAATGACAGACTTTTCCACAGGGACTCTTAATGCTTGGGATGATTTCAGTATCACTGAGTGTTGCCATTCTCACCTCTGAAAAATAAATTTGAAGAGACCAGAGCAGCAGGTCAGGTTTAATTCTTGGTGTGTGTACAAGCACAGGCTCCGTTCGGTCAGGGAAGTACAAACCACTGACAGCAGACAGGTCAGTGGGACAGAGCATGGCAAGAACCTGCCAGACAGCAACATTAAAAACTGAGAACAAGGAATTTTGGTCGTCTTCCTGTGGCCCATCTGTGCTTTCAGACAGGCTCTGCCTCTCCTGTGCAGCAGTGCAGTGCTCAGCTCTGCTGAGGTCCAGCATGTCGGGGTGCCACGGCTCAGCCTCTTGCCATGCTGGCAGCACAGGAACCACGAGCTCCAGCCCAGCCCAGCAGCCAGGGCTGCTCCTCCTCACGCTGAACTCTGCCAGAGAGAAAGGACAAGGACAGGTCACATGGAGCAGGCATTGCTGTCCTGCCACTGTCCCAGCCATGTAACCAACTAACCTGAACAGAAAACACAAAGCTTCACTATTTAGTCCTTCTAACACCACGGTTTGAACTCCCCTCCAGCAAGTTTTATTTGTACCAGATTTAAAGGAGTGGAAAGTGTTGATTTCAGCTGAAGCCAATTTCATTCACCTTTTTATCCTGCCATGCTTGGCCTCCTCTCTGGCTTCTCCCACTTGTGCCGAGTGCTGGGCACTGCTGGGAGCAGCACTGGGGCATGGGGACATTCAAAAGTGATAAAGCAGGTTTTATTTTCTGTCTTTAATAATTCTGGCTTGGAGACTGATTATGTTCTTCTGACTTCTCAAGAGCTGAACTGGTTTTTTTTTTTTTGGTTTTTTTTTTTTTACTTCTTTCACTGTGATTTCCAGAGTTTTTTTGAGTGCCACTTACCTAAGTAAGAATATTTTTACTGTTGATTTCTTTCTTTAAACTGTTCAGCAGGAGGAATAATTTGTAAATCTTTTTATAAATAATCTTATGCACTTAAAAGCTGATCTCTGAAACCATGTCAGTGCCATTAATCAAACATTTTTGTAAAATATTTGCCATCTCATTCATTCTATTACTTTCAAAAAATGTCACTGCTCTTCAAGCAGGCTGTCATTATTCAGGTCAATACTTCAGTTACTTGGCTATTTCCTTATTTTTCCCTGAGTGACATTAAAGGAAAAAGCACTCAGGAAATGCCTCTTCAGTGGCACTGTGAGCTGCAGGCTCTGGATGCACAAAACATCAAGATCCCACCTGTACCAGCTCCATGGAGATACCTGGATGTGTATTTGGATATTTATTATTTTGTTTATCCTAGAGACAGTTTTCTCCTAGCCTTCAATAATTAAGGATTAAAATAAGGATTTTTTTTTGAGATCAGAGAGTTCATCTTGTAAGAGCTGTTATTCTGAGCATAACCTTTCTATGACTTGATTAGAAAAAAGCAACACTCGGGTCAGTTTTTGTTCTAAAAACAACTCCTTTCTGGGCAGGAGGTTCAGACTCTTGTTTTCCAGAATTATAAAAATGTTAGCTGAGGTTTCTTGAAATTGTACTAAAAGCAGATGGTAAAAACTGGAAAATGAGTGAAGAAACTGCAATGAGGCAGCAGGAGGGCTTTGAAGGGTATTCATAGTGCCTTAAGTATGAGTCTTGAAAGAAAGATAAATATTTATGCATACACAGTAACACATATTCTTTAAAACACTAAAAACCTCTTCCAAAAAGCGAGAGTTCTGTACTTCTGAAATACTGAGCTGGGTGGGCACGTCCAAACTATCTAAAAATATACATTTTATATATATATACACATACACTTTATGATTTTGTGTGCTATTCATCCAGAGGCAGTGCTGCAATGCTGTGGTTTGCACACCACCTCATGTCATCATCTCGCTGTTGAAATTGAGAAGTTCCTGCCTTTTCCCTTCCCCAGGAAGGGCAGAGGAGCCCTGGCTGCACATCTGTGTCTGGAATGCGGCGCTGCCAGCCTGGAATGCTCCTGGAATGAGGCTGGAAGGGCCTGAGGCTGCTCCAGCCATCCCACGTGTTCTGCAGCTGGCTGGGAACATCCTCAGGGACACCTCCAGGAACAAAGCACCCCTGGAGCACATCCCCAGCTCACCTTGGGCACCAGCTGGGGTCTGGGCACTTTCAGGAGGTCACAGAGGCAGTTCCGTCTCTCCCTCACCACGGGCAGCTCTGCTTCCCTGGAGAGCAAAGGTTGTTCCCAGTTAATTCAGGCACATCCATAAGTGATCCATGCCCCCCTGCATCCCAAAGGGTGTGTCCTTTCATGCACATTTCAAATGGCTGGAGGTTTTGTTGTGTCACATTTGAGGACTAATGGACATTTCTGTACCACCAGATAAACCACAAATACACACCAGATCTGCCACAGGTGACCAGTGGCTAATAAAATGTCCAAGACTGTTCTTTTATAGAGTTTAATATTTAAAAACCCCACTTATTTGTACAACCCTTTTGATCAGAAGTTCATTTAATTTATTCTCCAAAGTTACTGGACTTGGAGAAGACTCTCCCATCCCCTCTATAGAGAAAAAGCAGAAAAGGGTGAGTTAGAAATAACTTCAACCTTTTTTTTCACACCTTGGACAATTGGTCTTATTTACTATTGGAAAGTTTCCTGTGGCTAAACAAAGTGTATTATTTATAAAGTAATTTGTTTAAGCTCTACATGACACAATTGTATGATAAAGTCTCTGGAGTCCCAACAAGGAAAATATGTGTATCACAGTAATTACTATATTCCTTCATTTGGCCTCCTGCTGCTAATACTTAGGGTAATTCAGAATTTAGACTGATTATTTTAGCACTGGGAGAGCTTGAGGAAAACAAGCAGCTCACTGTGACACTCAGCAACAATTTCCAATCTCTCTCTCTGTAAACAGCTCAAATCTACCAAGATAAAACAATTAAGTTTTGAGTAAACGAGCTCTTTGCCTTTCATCTCAGAGCAATGGGCAGAGTGCAGCAGGGTACTCAGGGCTTGCTGCAAGCCAGAATAAGCCAGGCACACCCTAAAAATGACAGGGTGAAAACAGAATATTCATTTTTCTGGAGTGTTTTTCTGGGGAAGTGTTTTGGCTTTGATGTAGGAACCCAGTTGTTTATGAGCAGAGCTGAACTGCCACTGCCTTTCCTGCACCACTGTGAGTGTTGGCCCTGGAACCATCCCTTGGTGACAGCACTCAGCTCATCCTGCTGCAGTTAATAAATTCCTTATGCAATTCCTGAGCAAGCCTGCTCTTAAATGCAGGTTTCCTAATGGAGCTCTGAGTCACACCCAACACAATCCTAAACTTCCACGTGCAGTTAAACAAGGAATTGTCACCACAGGCAGAATGCTGGTAACCACTCCTTCAAACCTGAGACTCTTGTTCTAATTCTGCACTGGAAAATTCAGAAAAAGAGCAGGAGCCACCTCTCCTATTGATAAACTCAGCTTTCTTTTCACAAATACAAAGTTTTTAAGCTTCAGAAATAAAGGGGAAACTACATAAAAGTCAAACAGTGTAACATGCAGTCTGCAACTCTGTCACCCACCCTAAAGTGTATTTGTTCTTGGAGCTTGTCTGGGATAAATTTATTTCCATGAAATGTCAATGAAGACAAAAAGCCATTTACTATAATGACTAAATAAATGATATATTTTTCTATGTTTGTCTGTTCTCTGTGACTGCTGTTTGGGGCAGCAGCCCCATGGCCCAGGTCTGTGAAAGGAAAAATGTTTAACAAGGCAGCAAAACTAATAAACTAATGATTCAAATTCTGTATTTTCTCAAATCTCCAGGCCTGCAACCTTTTATCATCAAAGGTGATGATAATGCCCAATGCTAGAATTTGCAGAAAGGGGAAAATCCAGTGCCAAAATTCTGTTCCCTGCTCCTGTCACTGCAGAGGTGCTCATGAATGATTCCTTTGCTCTAAAAGTCACTGGATCATGCTCATGAAGAACAGGGACCTCTTCCCCTTCCCCTGAAGGTAACAGTACAGATAAGAGTAGGGAAAAAATGAATTACAGTCTGGGAAGTGGTTGTTTAATTCATGCCATCCTATGCCTGGGAAACATCTAAACTGCTCCAATCCCAAATCTTTGCTTGAATGCAATGCTTGTAGCATGTTGAGTAATTACATTTCATGGGAGATTTGAGCTGTTCTGCTAATTCTGTTGTTTTCCAGCTTGCAGAGATCCTTCCTTTCCCCAAATCCTGCCAGTGCTCCTAAATGCCAAGAAACTGTCTGTACACTTGAAGTTTGACTGTTTGCACAGCCCAGTCTCTGGTTCATGGAAAACTTCCAAGATTTCCTCCCTTTTTACGTTGTTAGAAAAATATGGGTATTTTACTTTATCTAACGGTGATTTTATACATCCCCCTTCTAGCGGCAGGAAAGAAGAACTCCTGGAGAGTTCTGTAGAACAGAGGAATTCCTTGCAGCAGTGGCCTGGAAGCAATAAAGAGCTGAACCTACATTATCACTTCTCACAGCTCCTGCCCCCAAAAGGCACTTTCAGCTTTCAAAAGCATTGAATTTTGTGAGCTCCAGGGGAAGTTTGGGGCAGCTGCACTCACCAGTTGGTGTCACTGAGGATGGCCATGGCCTGCTCCAGGATGGCCGGGTCCACCACGTCGCTGTAGGTGAGCAGCATCTCGTACACCTGGCTGGCCGTGGTCTTCCGGATCTGCGGGGAGGGGCAGAGTCAGCAAACCCAGAGCAGAGCAGGGCAGAACAGAACAGAGCAGAACAGAGCAGAGCAGAACAGAGCAGAACAGGACAGAGCAGAACAGGACAGAGCAGAACAGGACAGAGCAGAACAGGACAGAGCAGAACAGGACAGAGCAGAGCAGAACAGAACAGAGCAGAGCAGAACAGAACAGAGCAGAGCAGAACAGAGCAGAGCAGAGCAGAACAGAGCAGAACAGAACAGAGCAGAACAGAGCAGAGCAGAGCAGAACAGAGCAGAACAGAGCAGAGCAGAGCAGAGCAGAGCAGAACAGAACAGAGCAGAACAGAACAGAGCAGAACAGAACAGAGCAGAACAGAGCAGAGCAGAACAGAGCAGAGCAGAACAGAGCAGAGCAGAACAGAGCAGAACAGAGCAGAACAGAGCAGAGCAGAGCAGAGCCACACAGGCTGCTGACCCTCAGGGACCCTCAGGGATCACCCTGCCCAGCTCCTGGCCCTGCACAGCACCAGCCCCACGAGTCACACCCTGGGCATCTCTTGGAGGTTAGGTTTGTTTCTCTTTTTTTACCTGTAGGATTTTTTCCCAAGAGTTGCTAGCAGACTAACTACTGGATGCTTATAGATACTCAAGCAGGACAAAAGGGGCGAAAGGATAGGAATTGTAGCACCTGGCTACACTTGTTTTGTATCTGGGAGTTTCTCTCAGAGTGGGGAGATACCACGAGGTTTGGGGCAGGTAAAGGACAGGGCTTTGCTCTCTTGCTCTGGGCATTGGAGAGAGGATGGTCAGGCTGCTGCTTGCTGTGGGAAAAGTTTTCACTGTCACCACCAAAGCCCAGTCCTGAGAAATCCACCATCATTCTGCCTGTGTGCCCAGGAATTCTGAGCTCTCCTCCTGCTGCCCTGCTGGAGCTGGGCCGGCCCTGTCCCACTGCAGCTTTTTTTGGGCGCTGCTTTGAGGCTTTTTGTTACACTGTACCCCTGCACTGCCCTGCCCTGCCAGGACATCCCTGCTGTTCCAGCCACCACTGATGGAGGTCCTGATAAATCTTACCCACCAGCCCAGGATTTTATTCTGTTCCGGCCTGGCGCTCTCAGAGTCCCCAGAGATCAGACTGCCCCAGGCTTTGTGAAGCAAAGCCCCTCAAGGTTCCTGGTTCTGTTTACAATTAATGCTGTAGTTGTTGTTGTTTGTTTTGTTATACATACTAGTAAAGAACTGTTATTCCTATCCCCATACCTTTGCCTGAAAGCCCCCTTTAATTTTCTAAATTATAATAATTTGGAGGGAAGGGATTTGAATTCTCCAATTCAAGGGAAGTCCTGCCCCTCCCTAGCAGAGACCTGTCTTTCAAACCAAGACAGCATCCCCAGAGAGGTGTCCAAAGCAGCCTCAGGGCTGTTCCCATTCCCTGGGGAGCCTGGGCAGTGCCCAGCACCCTCTGGGGGAAGAACTTTCCCTGAAATCCAACCCAAACCTTGCCTGACACAACCTCAGGCCATTCCCCAAATCCAGTGGTACAATGCTTGCTTATTTGCTTTCTATTAACAATACACAATATTCCATTATTAAACTGAAAACTTCCTACTATCTTGCTGAGCATATTTTTCTGCAGCCTTAAGATCTACCCTAGCCAAACCTAAGACTCAGACCATTGTTTCATGTCCTTGCTTGCTGTACTATTGTAACTTTTCCTACTTTCAAGCTTTGCAGTTGAATCTAATTCTAAATTCTTCTGCTCTTTCTGTTTCTGGGGCCTGCTTTCACACCTTCCTGAAAGCTTTACTTATATTATTTTTAATATTTCCCACAATTCCCCCACTCAGTACAACCACAAAGAAACTCTCTTAACTTTGTTACTTATTAACTACCTTGTGTTACATAGCTCTACTAAATAGTGTATTTTTTCACCTAACAAAACAGCGTTACAAGTTTTCTACACAAAGGCACATCAGCAAAACTTAAAGTCTCTCACTACTTGGTGTATTTCTTTTTGCTTATATTATGAGTGCCCTCAGCTGCTCCTCAGCTTCCCCTCAAGGCCCTTCCTCATCCTCAGGGCTTCCTTTGGATGCTCTGATCCACACTGGCTGCTCCATGGTATGGTGGATACTGAGTCCACTCCTGCCTCTGACAGGGATTTCCTGCAGGAAGGGACCTCGTGTCAGCACCTCAGGGAATTTCATCTCAGCACCTCAGGGAATTTCATCTCAGCACCTCAGGGAATTCCATCTCGGCACCTCAGGGAATTCCATCTGGCACCTCAGGGAATTCCATCTCGGCACCTCAGGGAATTCCATCTCGGCACCTCATGGAATTCCATCTCAGCACCTCAGGGAATTCCATCTCAGCACCTCAGGGAATTCCATCTCAGCACCTCAGGGAATTCCATCTCGGCACCTCAGGGAATTCCATCTCGGCACCTCATGGAATTCCATCTCGGCACCTCAGGGAATTTCATCTCAGCACCTCAGGGAATTCCATCTCAGCACCTCAGGGAATTCCATCTCAGCACCTCAGGGAATTTCATCTCAGCACCTCAGGGAATTCCATCTCAGCACCTCATGGAATTCCATCTCGGCACCTCAGGGAATTCCTGCTCCTACACTCAGTGCAGAATTTCCCACCCACACCTCTGTCCCTCACAGGGCAGGAATTCAAACATGTGAGATTGGCCCAATTGGAAAGGGCCCAACTTTGCCAAAGGAAGGCAAAGGAATTACAGGGTTATTACTGGACACAAATGAAATTAACCCATCTGTAAAAACAAACGTTTGTGATGTAAAAAACCAATAAACCAAGGAACTGAAATGATCTCTCTCCATCTCTCACATTGTGTCCCTCCTGCAAAGGATTCCTCATGGAGCAAGTACACACAACATGGAAATGGAACAGAAACCTGAAGTACCAAACTTTGCAGGGTCAGGGCTCCCAGGTTGGTGCAATGAAAAAAACCCAACCCCAAGCTTAAGTCAACCCAGATTTTAAAGGACTGAAATAATACCATCACACATATGATCTCTTGTACATACTGATTTTTGTGTCCTGTTAGTTATGGGAAAAAAGGTAAGAAGTCTGCTAAAGCTTCCTGCACTGCATCAGCTTTTGTCACACCTGATAAAAAAAGTTTATTTTTCTTGATCCAGCCCTACTCTCAGAAATGTCACAGAACTGAGAGTAACTTATCGGGTTGGAGCTTTCAGCACTAAAAGGTGAACAGATCTTCCCATAACCAAATGGCTGAGGCACCTGCACTGCTCCCAGTTTAACCAGTAAGGGCAGGAGGTGGAAGGGCAGCACGTGTGGCACAGCCAGGCACATGGCAGGCAGCAGCAGTCCTGTGTCAGGGGCAGCAGAGCAGAGAGCAGATCCTTGAGAAATAAAGCCTGTTCTAGACATTAATGCCTGCTAAAGAAAATGCTGCTTGAATACACTTTGAATTATTTTTCATTTGTAAAGTATTGCAAAGAATGGAGTTGATAATGTGCGAAGTCTTCAGTACTTACTATAGGAAAGGGATGGCAAAGGAGGAGAAACAACTGGAAGAAAACTTTCTCTCTCATGTCTCCTTGAAATTGAATCAGGCCACAAAATCTAGAAAATATCAGAAAAAACCCAGATCTTGTGTTATTACTGCACAAGTACGTTTTGAGGACTAGGCTGAAGATGGACATTGGGAAAAAGGCAGGGAGGGGAAGCTGTGCTCTCTACAAAAAAAAAGCAAATTATTCCCTTTAAGCATCTTTAGGACTACAAAAATTTTAAAATTTGTTCAACTTTATCAGATCACGTTTCACTTCAACCATCCAGAACTATGGGACTCTGACAACCTTCAATCACATGTATCTCTGTGTGTTTTCCATTGAAATTCCACATGAACCAGACCTAAGTGCTACATCTGGCAAGTTAAATATTCTTCACTTTGTAGGAGAAAAGATTGATTTCATTCACTCACACTCCTATGCTGGAGCGAAGCTTCCGGATGTCTTTGGACCTTTTGATCTCTTCTTTACAGAGAGTGAACAACTTCACTGGGAAGGGATGGCTGAAAATGGGAAAGAAAAAAAGATGAGCAGCAGATTCCAGCAGAATTTCCAAGACATTTCATGATGGTCAGGATGCCAAACTAACATTCCCAGGCAAGGCAAGACTGCAGGGGGGTTGGTGCTTCCCCTCCCCAGTTCAGGAGAGTTTTGCCACCACGTTCCTGGGCCTTTTGTTTTTTAACAAAAGAAGGAAGAAAATATTATGAATTATTTACACTGCTATTATCTGTGTGCTGAGGATTGAACTCCTTTTAGCCAAACAGGTTCAGTCCATGCAGGATAACTGGCTTGCCATGGCTTGTGTTTGAACAGTGTGGAATGATCAGAAATACTGTGTCAGGAATTACATTATCCTATAGCCAATAACAGTCTGTGTGTCATCATGGGCATTCCCTAAGGTCTCCAACCAAACTTGACATAAAAGGGGATGAATGTTGTTCTTACTCCACCATTTCACAGCCCAAATTCCTTCAGTGATTCCAGACAACGTAATTAAACACAGGGCTCACAGTTCTATTACGTGTACAGGCCATGAAGCCATCTTTAAATATATTTAGCAAATTCTTTTCTTTTTCCACACAGTCTGGGAAACGTGATTCTCACAGCTCTTTCCCAGACACTCGTACAAACACAAGCACTGTTAGTTATTCCAAGGATCTATCAAAGAGAAGGAAAGAGGGACTAATGCTTTTATTTCAGTTCAAATTATTTAATCTTTTACTTGCCACACTCAAGGCTGAAGTGCCATAGATGCAAAAGAAACTATTTCATATTTGTCTGGTGAGCACAATCACTTCTAGGCTGCGTATTTTGGAAACCTCACTGAATTGTGTATGGAAAGCAGAAAGCAAAAATAGTACCATTCATTTTCTGCTACCACAATTCAAAGCTGTGGATAAAAACTACTGAAGAAAGCTGGGTACTGTCATCTGTTGAAGGGCAGAACGTTTAAAATAAGATGTTTATAGGAGTGCCAAGATGTTTTGTTAAGGTAATGTGCCTTGCTCTGTAGAGTTTTCCAGACAAGAGTTAGTGGTTTTTAATGACTTTTAAAAAATTTGTAACAAAATCCTGGCAGGTACTGACAAACAGTGACCTGTTAAAAAAAACCTGAACAACAAACCATGGTAAACTGAGGTAAAGAATTCTACACACAGTGAGAACAACAGACATCTGCATAAATGAGTCTGTGTGTGTCTACGGGCATGGATTTGTCTGGGTGGGTGAGGGAAGAGCTCTCTGAAAGCTGAGGTATATTTTGCCTTACCTTGGTGGAATTTTTCCTCCTCCCACCCCAATTACACAAAGACCCTGTGCAGACAGCTAATTACAATCCCTGCAGTGCATGCCTGGCTCAGGCAATGCAGTGAATTAGGTGAGATTTAAACTGGCTGAACAACAGGGCATCACTGAGAAGGAGAACAACAAAGAGACCAATTGGAACAAGAGCATCTGGAATAAATTTAAAACATGGAACCTCATGAGCAGTATTTTGTGTTTAAAACAGATGCACTTTCCTTTCTGTTGGTTGCCAATTCTGCATTTGCAATAACCAAACCTAACCTATGTGTGATCTCAAATGACTCAAATAGCTTGGCCTCTGTAAAGGAAATTGAGAAAATTCCTTCTCCTGTGTGGGCACTGTGCCAGCATCAGCACTGGGGAGAAGGGATCAGTCTGAATTCTCTTTGCATTCTGTGAGCTGGGCACATGTGGCACTGCCAGAGATGTCACCTCCAGGTGAGCTGGTGTCACCAGTGCCCCTGAACTGCCACCAGCCACTGCCAGCTCTCTGCTGCAAGGCTGCTCATGCAGGAGCAGTAAAACTGCTTAAAAAAACAATCCACAGGAGCATGGACACATGGAAATTATCAGCTGGAGGTCAATGGGACAGAGACTTTCTTAAAGCACTGCAAGATCACCAGATAAAAACAGAATACATGGCTGCTTCTGCTGAATATGTACACTACATACATGTAAGAGAGAAATGCCACTTCCTACCCCAGAGAGCACCAGATTCTGAATTGTCATTGTTCTGTTCACATGGCACTGAGTATCAGACCCATCTTACCACACTTCTAAGGAGCCAGCAATCCCCAGGGCTCTGGGCAGCCCTCACCCACTGGAGCAGCAGGACCCTGCAGCCACAGGAGCTGTGACCAGTGACACCCCAGTGCCAGCTTTGCCAGTGGCCTCAGTCACTCTCCTTTGTCCTGCCTGTCCTTAAGGGTCCCAGCAGCAGCAG
Source organism: Acrocephalus arundinaceus (assembly GCA_021534815.1). NCBI lineage: Eukaryota > Metazoa > Chordata > Aves > Passeriformes > Sylviidae > Acrocephalus > Acrocephalus arundinaceus. The sequence continues at coordinate 2,315,626 of JAJEOU010002598.1, forward strand.
GGAACTGCCAGGTACCTCTGTGCTCTAAGTGTGAGTCTATATTGCAATGCTTTAATTGTGCCAGGTACCTCTGTGCTCTAAGTGTGAGTCTGTATTGCAATGCTTTAATTGTACCAGGTACCTCTGTGCTGTAAGTGTGAGTCTATATTGCAATGCTTTAATTGTGCCAGGTACCTCTGTGCTCTAAGTGTGAGTCTATATTGCAATGCTTTAATTGTGCCAGGTACCTCTGTGCTTTAAGTGTGAGTCTGTATTGCAATGCTTTAATTGTGCCAGGTACCTCTGTGCTTTAAGTGTGAGTCTGTATTGCAATGCTTTAATTGTGCCAGGTACCTCTGTGCTTTAAGTGTGAGTCTGTATTGCAATGCTTTAATTGTGCCAGGTACCTCTGTGCTTTAAGTGTGAGTCTGTATTGCAATGCTTTAATTGTACCAGGTACCTCTGTGCTGTAAGTGTGAGTCTGTATTGCAATGCTTTAATTGTGCCAGGTACCTCTGTGCTCTAAGTGTGAGTCTGTATTGCAATGCTTTAACTGTGCCAGGTACCTCTGTGCTTTAAGTGTGAGTCTGTATTGCAATGCTTTAATTGTGCCAGGTACCCCTGTGCTGTAAGTGTGTCTGTATTGCAATGCTTTAATTGTGCCAGGTACCTCTGTGCTTTAAGAGCAGCCAGAGGTGAGCTCTCAGCAGCCCAGTCTGCACTGCTGTGTTAGTCAGAGCTCTGAGCTGTGCCTGCTGCCTCCAGCCCACAAACACTCCCTGCACTGTCACAGGAGCAGCTCCACAAATTGCTCTGGGATGGAATCAGGAGGGTTTGGGCTGTGTGAGCACAGAGCTGAGGGCTCTGCTGCCCTGTTTGGTGGGAGCAGCAGGTCAGTGATGCTGCAGCACCACCACCACCTCAGCCCAGCAGCCACCTGCCCTGCTGCCAGGAGAAACCCACTTCCCTCCCTTCCCTTCCTAGTTTGGCACACCTTGTGAGGCTGAGGAAACCCCTCAAGCTGAGAGGGAGAAGAGCACTTTTCACCCAGAGCAGTTCTCCATTCATCCTGCAGTGACACAAAGCACTCCTGTCAGCACCAGGGAGGGGGAAGCTCTCGTGCTGGACAAGCAGGTTTATGTCACCTTGGGACAGGTAGGAAATAACAGCCTGGAGGATGCCTAACAGCTGTTCTTTTCCCTAAGCCAAGCTCAACACAGGAGCAGTTCTGAAAGCCTTTTGATGACCCTGGTGACAGTAAATTCATTTCCAAGCCCACAGGACAGGGATTACCCCACACTCCCATCCCTGCTGGCCTGTTCCACACATGGGCAATCCCCCTCCCCTGAGCACGAGCATCCAAACCACAACAGAAACACCCAGGGCTCACTTGTCCTTTTGCACAGAGATCACACACCAACCTCACAGAGCTTCCCTAACACTGAGATTCAGCTGCACTATCACACCAGAAATGTTCAGCTTTATATTCTAAACTGTAGGAGCTGTGAAATTGTGAAAGGGCAGGAAAATGCCTGCTGGGTTCCACCTGTGCAAGGCAGGAGTGACACCCTGTGGCAACTGGTTTTAACTGGAGCACTCACCAGGGTCAAACTGATCCTGCTGCTAATCCTGGTTAAATTAAGCACTGTTGGATATTACCCATTCTGGCCTGCAGTGTTTTATTAGAAAACAAATGTGTGGGAGAGCTCACAGTTTCCATTTCAAACTACAAAATGCGTTTGCAAACACTTTTTTACAATGCAACAGTTGCCTATTTGCCAGCTGGTTTAGGCATAATCCTGATGCCAGACATCCTATATGCCAATTCCCTTGCTAAAACTCCATTCAGCCCAACATGGTAAAAAAAATTTTAAAAAAGAGGGAAGGAAATTAAACGGGAGCTGAACATCCCAAGGAAAAATAAAAGCATTTATCTCAGTTATCTCAGCTTGTATTTCAGGCAGAGTCTACACAAAACCACCTGACACTGCAGGCACATGTGGCCCTTCCATGCCACCAGGCAGTGCCTCCATTTCCCCACCCACCCTGTGATCCTGCACATTTTTATGGAGGCTGCTCTGGAAAGGGAATAAATGGTTCCATTCTAGAGACCAGACCTAGAACAGAACTTTTCTGTTCAAAAAGGAGTAGGTGGCATCCAACAGCAGGGGCAGGCAGGCCTTGGAGCCAGGATCATCCCTAAGGACTTACCAGAGTAACAAAATGTGAACATTGCATTTTGAAATGGAATTTTGGGCTCCCCCATCATGTGTTGATCCACACACAGAGCATGGCAGAGCCCTTGACATTCACCTGGCTCCCTGTGAAGTACCCACAGAAACTCACCCATGGTCAGCTCTGCACCAGGAGACACCCACATTCCCCAAATCTGACACATGCAGAACTAAACTCTCCATCTTTTAACTGTCTTCCAACTGCCCACTGCTCTGCATGGTAACAACTTCTGCACTCCAGCATTTCACTCCCTTGACATGAGCACGATGCACTTGGCTGCTTCACTATTAATTTTCTTTTTTGGTTTCATCATCAAACTGGAGGCAAATACAACTGGATCAGCTTCAAAATCTCTTCCTCCCATAATAGCCCTGGATTTTATTTCAGGCCTTTTACACAAAGCATCACAATGGCACCACAGGGTTGAGGCTGAGCCACTCACACAGCAAAGGCATTGCTGCTCCCACTTGGTTTCTGTTCAGTGACCTGGGAGACAAGACTTTGACTGGAATTTCCACCCATAATCTCTCACCTTCCCCAGCAGGGATGACTGGAGCCTGTGTGGAAGCCCCAGATGCCTGGCATGATTAGCAAACTGAACAAGTAATATTCACTCCATCTGTCTTTGACTCACTTTAAATTCCCACTCAAGCAGGGATTGCCAAATGCAATTTAAGAAATATTATCTAAAACCACACTTCAAGACAAGAGTGGGCTCAATCAAAACTTTCAGAATGAGGAAGGCTTTTCAGATTTATCTGCTGTGAGCAATTACTGAATCAACAAGTTCCCAATCCAGTATCTGTGCTTGCAGGATCTGTGCTGCACAATTCTGTAAATACCTGCAGATGTGCCAAGATGCTGCCTGGGAGAGCTTGTGGAATAGATTTTAATATTACTGAGATTAAAATCCTTTTCTGAAACATCTGCAAAACCCCATGATTTCACATTGGAATATCTCACTCAGGTTTATCTGTTCCTAAACTGAACACTTTCCACAAGACTGAACTCAGGGTGGAAGAGATGCTTTTTTTATTATTCTTATTAAAATCTTAATTAGCATCTTTGGAGATATTCACATGAACCAAAGCAGTGGGACTGGGGGAGCCACAGCTTGTGGGCACAGAGGGTTCTGCAGCACCACACAGGGGCACTGCCAGTGCTCAAGCTCCCAGTACAGCAAGGAATGTTCTCCAAGCAGCAGGGATTTAGGAAGCTGGAAAATCAAAGAATGGATCTGATACTGGTCCAAGAATGCCAGGTGAAACATGCAAATTGCATTTGATTAATGTCCTGGCTGTCAAACAATGAACAAGTGACAAACTTCTACACAGACACGGGAATCAAGGATTTTATCCAGATCCTTTCAAGGCTGTTTGTCCCACTTCAGGAAAGTGAAAGCATTGCAATATAAACTCATATAAACTCACACTTGGAGCCCTGTGCACCCCAGAGCAACACCCAGCAGCAGCCAGGGCAAGACTGAAGAGCCCTGTTGCACAGTGGGAAACAAACCCAAGAGAATTCCAGCAACTTACTTCTCTTGCTCAGTGAACATATCAAAACAGCCATTTGCCAGCATCTGGTCCAGCATTGTCAGGAGAGGTACAGACACCCTGAGGAAAAAAAAAAGATTCAACGAGGTAAATCACTTCTTGGCATGCAGATAAATACTATTTTTAATCAGAAGCAAAGATAGAAACTTCCCATGTAGCTACACACAGGCAAATGAGAACTCTGATTTACACAGAGGAGGGTTGCTCAGTACCTTGTGTGTGTTGGCTGAACAGGGACATTCCCTCCCAGCCAAAAGGAAAAAAACCTAATTAACAACATGCCTGCTTTACATTTGCAGGGTCCTGAAAACACAATTGACAGGATCAGAAAATATCAATCTGTTTTCTAGAATATAAAAAATTTATTCCACAGACTGTATCAGAAATTACAGCACCAGATGAACCAACACATGTCACTTGGAATAACCATGGCCATGTTTCCAACAGTTGAGACAAGAAACAAAATAAAAACACAATAGTGACAGAACAAGGGGAAATGGCTTCAAATTGAAAACTTTAGATGGGATACTGGGAAGAAATCTTTCCCTGTGAGGGTGGGAAGGCCCTGGCACAGGGTGCCCAGAGAAGCTGTGGTTTCCCCATCCCTGGAAGTGTCCAAGGCCAGGCTGGATGGGGCTTGGAGCAGTCTGGGACAGTGGAAGGTGACCCTGCCCATGGGAATGGGATGAGCTTTGATTTCGCTGCAACCCAACCCATTCTATGATTTATAAACTTGAATACACAAAATATTTTGTTATATATTTTACCACAGGGTCAAACAGCTCCATTAAATCAAATGCATGTCCTTGGGCATTCACTGGCTGTGCCCCAAATCTGACTTTTCGAAAAGCTGTTAAGGGGAAAAAGCCAAGGAAACCATTACCGGTCATTCCGCAGGTTGTCCTCAAAGACCTTGAGCAGGGTCTCACCAAAACTCTCCAAAGCACTGGGGTCACTCTGGATTTTCTTCATGTAGTCAAACAGGCTCTGGGCAGAGTATCTGAGCTGCAAGAGAAGGGAGCTCCAGTGAAGGACAGGGAGAAGGCAGTGCCACACACAGACAGGGGCTGCAGGACTGCACTGGGAACACTCCTCCAGCAGCAGGGCAGAAATCAGCACCAATACCCAACAGACCATGGATATTTTACCTGCATTAATTCATTTTCAAGGAAAGTTTTTATCTTTTTTTTCCTTTTCAAGTTTGCCACTGGAGGATAAAAGACCACATTAAAGGCTCGTTGTTTTCTTTCTCTCAAAATAAAACATCCTCAAACCACTATGATTATCCTGCTTCACTTCAGATAATAACACTGTTATGACTCTGCAGGAGCACACCAGGGCTTCACCAAGTAGTATTTATTAAACAGCTGATGGAACTGAACTGTGCACACAAGCCACACAAACCACCAGCAAAATCAGGTTAAAAGTGACACACAACTCACAAAGAAACACTGACTGTAGGTTTAATTGCATTAAGCTGATCAGGCAGCTCAGCAAGATGGCAGAGGAGGGGTCAGGCTGCTGCTCAAGGCTCAGCTGGACACAGTCCCTGGGGTCACACTGGCCATCAACCATCACAGGCTGCAGCGTCACTCAACAGCTGCCCACAGTTTAGATGGATATTGGAAAAAATCCTTCCCTGGGAGGGTGGGAGGCCTGGCAAAGGTGCCCAGAGCAGCTGTGGCTGCCCCTGGATCCCTGGCAGTGCCCAAGGCCAGGTTGGATGGGGCTTGGAGCAGCCTGGGACAGTGGAAGGTGTCCCTGCCATGGCAGGGGTGGGATGGGATGAGTTTTAAGGTCCCTTCCAGCCCAAATCACTCCCTGATTCCACGATCTCCAGCATCATGGATCAAATTCCAGGATCATGGATCAAACATGGATCAAACTCCAGGATCAAACTGTGCTTGCCATTCCAGCCGCTCCCTCATGGACCTGCTGTGGGAGGGGAGCAGGTACAGCTCCTCTGGGAATCCCCTTTTCCTCACAGGCCTGACCATTTCATCAAGGAAAGAGAATAAAATATTGGATGAGGATGAGAAAGGTCACAAGTGTCTTCCCAAAAGCAAATGAAACATTTTAACATTTAAACATTTTATCTAAAGCTCATATCAGTAACATTTATGGGTGCATCAGTACCTAAAAACAAGAAACATTTTGTTGGCTCAAAACTCTGAACTATTTTCCCAAAGCTTTAGCCTGCAAACAGCACAGCCCAGCAAACCTTGGAAGCAGCAGAGTCTTTGTTCTGTACTGAAACATCCTGGGCAGGAGCAGAAATATTTCTTTAAAATTTCAATTTTCTTTAAATTTCAATTTTCTTTCAAATTTCAAGCAATTTGAAGAAATTATTCAGTTACTCTGAGTTTCAGAATGACAGCCAAATCTCAGTAAAATCTGTACAAGGCAGATAGACTGAACTGAACCCAGTGTGGTTCTTCCACACTCCAAAAGCAGCACTGGTGTGTGTCCCAGTGTGCCCAGTATAAACTGGGCCCTGACACTGAAAGGTCTTCACAGGACATACAACTGTAAGAGAGATTTCCAGAAAATTCAAAACCTGCTTAATTATTACATACTACCCTTTAAAACAATCTGTGCATTTAAGACTATTACAAACAAAGAAGAAATATTTTCTCTTAACACCTCCCAAGAGCAGAGATCAACACCAAGCAGAAGAAATCCCACCTCAGAAAAAAACCTTAGGTGGTCTCATTTTCTCTCCTATTCCTTTTGTCTCTTAAACTACCTCAGAGATCTCACAGAATTTTTTTTGAAGGAAGCTGAACGACTCAGTGCTTTCTCTGCAGATCCAAATGACTTGAAAAGGCAAGAAAGGGCATGAAAGTAAAGGGCAACAAGCACAGCTCCAGGTGAGGTGTGTCAGACCCAGGTGTCAGAGTAGCAGGATATCAGAAACACTGGAGAATGAGGACAGCACAAGTAATTAAACAATACAAAAGCACAGGTGTGGATAATCCATCATGTAACTGCTTGGGAGATTGAAAAATGGGGCATTTCCCCAATATTGGCAGAAACTCCAGCACAACAATGTGACATGACCAGGTTAAATCCTTATTTCTCCTCAGGTGAACTCCTTTTGTCCCAGCCTCAGTATCTGAGCTGTGATCTCAACTGCTCCTGTGTATTTGCAGAGAAGAATATTTCCAAATGCCCTCCTCATCGATGCAGAACACAAATTCACACTACATCAAACGTGGGACATTTACCTTTCCCTGGGGTTCCACAAGGGCTGGGAAAGGAAATTAGGAGGTTAATGGGCTGGAACTGGGACAACTTCAGATACAAATTTAAGAGGAAGCCTGAGAATGACCTTGTTCTTATGAAACAGCAAAACCAGGGTTTGCCAAGGGGTGACTCCCCCAGCACTGGAGCCAAGAGCAGATCCTGCAGCAGGAGAGGCACAGTGCAGAGAACAGTGCCCAAGGCACCCCTCACCTGAGGACAGGATTCAGGAACTGAGGATTTGACCCCCTGAGCCAGGGCACAAGGATGAGGAGTCCAGCTCCAGCAGGCACAGAGGCACTGGCAGCTCTGGGCAAGTGCCTGGTGTGGTTTCCACACAAACCTTCATGCCACTGCTCCCAGCCAGTTTGCAAAACAGGGGGACAGAACCTCTAAAATCAGTTTTAAGGCAACAGGTGGGACTGGTATGGTCAAAAAGAACTAACTTAGGCATCCAGTTTGTAACAGAGCATGTTACATCCAAAATCTCAGCTGCCCATCAGTGATTAAGGCACCTGATCCACATCCACAGGCTCTGGTTTGTACTTTGCAGCAGTGATACCTCACATGAAGTAGGAATATCAAAATTCACATTATTTTTTCTGTAAGAAAAGAATGCCTGGAATTATTCTCAAGTGTATTTTGCTCAAGAACTCTCAACTAAGTAAAGAGGATTTGGGGCTTGTTTCTTCCACCAAATATGCATTGATTTGCATACAATTTGTCCCAGTTACCAGATGTTTTAGAATATCATCTACTAACATCCCAATATTTTTGTTTGTGAGATCTAACACAGTAACACAGCTCTGGTACTGCCTGGGAGGAACTTTAAGAGTTCCGAGTATGTTGTTCCTTTTTAGTTTTTTTTTAAGGCTTTACTTAAAATTTCTATACCATTTTATAATGCAATTTTCACTCTATAGTGGGGAGGGGGAATCACGGGACATTCTGTGCTCCAACAAAATTTTGAATGTGATGTAGTTCAACAATAATGAAATTATATCAAAATTATATCCTGACCCTTGCAACTGCAGGGTTTGTGCACTGGAGAAAGACCAGCATTGTACATCTGATCTCCACAGACTGAGGGGTTTTATGCAGCCATAAGAAATATGCATCACTGTGGGCCAGATGTATAATTAGAAGATTCTTTTACACAGAGAAAGTGCCCTTTGAACCATGGTGATGGAGCAGAGTGCCAAATCCCACAGGGAATGACATCTTCTGTTTTCCCAGATTACTTCCAATGCTTGAGCTACAATTCTTCCAGCAGCCCCACTGCCACCAAAACACTTCAGAGACCCCACACGGCTCATTCCAGAAAATCTCTTTAAAAAGCCACACAAAGAACTACTCTTGCTAAATATACTGCAGAGCAATTTTAGCTGCAGCCAAACTGCCACTGACCACGGAATGACAAGAGAGCCTTTCTCCTGTTAATTCCCTGAGATGACTAAAAGACAAACTGACATTTGAACTCAGATAATCTCACAGTATATACCAGAATCTTCTCTCTAACTTCCATGTCCATGTGTGTATGTGCACAGATGTTTTTGAAGTGGGAGAGGGAAGAGAGTCACAAGAACACACACATTACTGCAAGAACACATATTCCAATAATCCTTTTCCTCCACCCAAGATTTTAAAAAGCTGCTTCTTTCATGTGGATTTAATAGGATTGTTCTTAAAATTTTCTATCAGCGTTTTAAATCAGTCTCTGGATATTGAGCAAAGAATGCAACAGGCTTTGACAGGGTAGTTTGAATACTTGTTATTGTAAAACACATCAATTCTAATTTCCATATCACATTTTAGATATAAAAGTAATTCACCCACACCACTCCCCAGTGCCCTCCCTTGCTTTCTAGCTGACTCAAGAGAGAATTAGGTCATCTCCTTTCTAAAGCCCTAGAGAATATTTAGCCTTTAGAGTTAAAGAAAACTGGAGGATCAGAGAAAAGCTGACATTTCACAATCACAAACTGGAGGATGACAGAAAAGTTAACATTTCACAATCACAGTTTGAGAACACTGCAGAAGGTTTCCCTTAACACATGGGCAGATGGTAACAAGGGCAGGGAGCTGCATGTAACTGAACTGTTCCAACTTTTCATAACTAAATGCAACCAGGACTTAAAAAAAAATTAAAAATATTGAATAAGAATTTTCCTCTGACCCCAGCTAGCAGCCAGGATGTCTGTTTCTCCAAAACTTTCCTCCTTTTTATACTTAGACAAATAACTTTGGTTTTGGTGGAGCCTCCTATAATTAACTGTGTTTGGCTGAAAGCTGAATTTCATGTGCATGTTTGCTATTAAAGAAATCTGTTAAGAGTTACATTGTCTATCTGATAATTACTGTCACAAACCAACACACACATGTCTTCAAAGTTTTAAAATAGCCATTTTCATCTAATTAGTTGCCATTTTAGAAACATTAAAATGCTCAGAATTGGTTTAAATACAAGAGACTGCACACACACTGAATGCTCTGTTCCATCAGACCCAAAGGCTCACAGAAATCTCTTGATCCCAAGAGAGAACCCACAGCACCAGACCAAAAAACATCACTTTTTGGGCAAGTTGTGACTGACAAGGAGAAGCCATGGGAGACAAGCTCCAGGTGATTTTAACTCCTTTCTGTGACCCAGCAGGAGCTGTTCCCCTCCACAAAAACTCTGTTTCCCAGCACTTTTCACTTTTCTACAGTTTTCTTAATTTGAGATGGAAATCTTAATTAGAAACACTCTTAACCACTGTTGGGGTGCTGACTCACAGCCTCCTTCTCCCTCATGTTACAGGACCACTGGGATTTAAAGACTTAACTGACAGTCCAAAATATTCTGTTACTGGTCTGATATTTCTCTGTGGTTTCATTTTGAACCACGTCCTTATCCCTAAAATTGTCTTCTTATATTTTACATCTTTGGCTATAACAAATCAAAAAACATTTTAAGCCAAATATCTGGAAACCAAGGATTCTGAAACTACCAATGAAAGTTGTAATATAAGGACAGAAGGATACACTAAAATGATAAGAAAGTAGGAAAATTTTGGCAGCATAACAGACTGCCAAAGCCAGTGATAAAGAGAAGATATTTCATTCTTCATGCCAGAAGAATGAAATAAGGATTGCAAAACTCAGAGGACTGAGACAGACATTTGAATGATATTTTTTGGTAATGGAACTTCTGACACCTCACTGGTATTTAAGTAGAAAATGGATCAATAATAATTAAAAAATAAACCTGTGCAGCTGTTAATACCTACAGACAGCTATAGGTTGTTAACTAACAGTTAACAGACCTTGCATCAGGTGACAAATGAACTGCCTTTCCCCTCATTTGAGAAGTGGTGAAACTCCACCTTGGTGAACCAATGAACATTGATTTCTTTGTTAAAAATAAGTGACAAAGTTTTGTGTCAGGGTCTGTGTGGAGGTTGGGCTTTGTCAGCCACACACACAAACCCTGGCAGGAATAAATTCCTGACTCACTGACACTAAAAAGGCACTAAAAGGTGAAACAGGTTTCACCTCTCCCTTGCACTGAGCTGGGCTCTGCTTCTATCCCAGCTGGGGAGTCAGCACAGGGCTGGCATTTGTGGAGCTGGAATCTCAGGTCCTCCCAGGCCAGCACCTCACCCCTTGTTCCCTGTGCACTCAGCAAGTCAAGACAATGATCCATTTCAAATGAAAGCCAAGAAGCCCATCAGGTTCAGAGGCAGATGGTGCTCTCACCGTGGTCTCAGTCAGTCCCCCCACGGACACAGAGAGCCCCAGCAGCACGTGGTACTGGTAGGCTGGCAGCCCCAGGAGCTGTGTGATCCGAGGGAAAGCTTCCGACGCCGCGTTCCAGTTCAGCGTCTCCTTCTCCGACCTGGAAGGGGAGGAAAAGAATCATCCTGTGTGGGTGCACTGCTTTGCTTCTCCCCACACTGCTCCTCCACACCAGTGAAGGAGGTCTCTGAATTAGCTAAATATCAAATCAAACACTGGTCTTTGAGCATATGGGGAAAATATACAAATCAAAGCTCCAGCCACTGCCAGTAAAGTGAAGGAATCTTCAAATCCTTGTTCTGATCCAGGTGAGATGTGAACTGCAGTTTCCTTTCTTACATTCAGAAAACATGTTTCTTTCTGCAGTTTCATTTGTGTTCTCTCCCAAGAGCTGACCCAAGGGCAGAGCTGTCCCAGGAAAGGCCAACACACCCTCCCAGCACTGCTGATGATCAGCAGCCCCACAGACAGAGCACTCGGAGGCACAGCAGGATGAGGTTCTCCCAAACACAGAGCTGGATATTCCTCATTCCCATCAGGTGTCACAATCACCATGCAGGAATGAGTTGCTCTCACTCTTGATTTAACTAGAAAGTCCATCTTGGGAAACTACTGCATCTAGAGCTTGGTTAAAACAATACAATTCATTAAAAACTATCATTATGATCAATGTTTTCCAGTTGAGGAAAAAAATATGTTCATGCATATTCATAGGACAAATCAATACCAAATATTCCTCCATAAAGATATTGGGCATTTGGGCACAAAAATTACATCAGGTTTTTTTGGTTTAGGTGTAACTGTGTGCATTTATCTTTTACTTTCATTGGTTTAAGATATTTCTCAATATCTCACCTTGGAAATATCCTCTCTAGCTCTTCTCGATGAGGGATGTGTGGAACTGGAGGATGGTCAAAGTGCAAAAGAGTAAGGAACACAGATCCTGCATGAGCTCGGAATTTATCTATTTTTTCAGCTGACTGTTGAGCCAGCCAGCACATAATCTGCTTGCAGCTATAAAGAAGAAAACAATTAATCAGAAAATTTAAACAGCAGAGTGCATATTTAGATTTAAATTGTTTCAATTAAATGAATAAGAATGATCCTGCTAGGAAAATATTCTGGTTTAACTCTTCAGAATGAACATAAAAGTGATTTAACACAGCCACGTGGTGAAAGAATCTTGAGGCTTTATCTTCCACAGATCAATCAATCAAAAACCAGCATGACATTAATGTTACAGGGTATTTTATCCACCTTTTCCATATACTGCCCCACATTTCATCCAAAAAGATAACAAAGTGCTTTATGGCTTGGCTGAACTGCTACATTTCAGATGGAAATAGAGCAGAACTTGGAGAAAAGCACATTTTGAAGCAGAAAACTGCACATGTAGCAGAGGATAAGGTCTCTCCTACATCTCATATATCCCAAGGAAATCAGTTCTTCAATTCTGGCTAGTTTTTAACAATATCCTATTTTGTTTATGTTCACAACTTAACTTTCAGCTACAGTACTGTGTCCCACAAGGCCCTTTACCCTTCAGAAAGGGCCACTAATGATAGTAAAACCAGCTAAAATTCCTTCATTCCTACACCAAGGCCTAGAATATTTAGAAAATGGGATCCAGCTGGCAGGAATGCTTTTCTCAGTTCCATGTGGATAATCTGTGTATAAACAGACGAACAGGAGGAAGCCCCTGAAAATGGGCACTAGTGAGCAGTGTATTCTTAGAGAATCCAGGACTTTCCTACTGGATGTCCTTGAACACTTGGGGATTTTTTAATTAAAACCCAAACCATGTATATGTTTACCTAATCATTGGCACACTATCTACAAGCCAATACCACTATCAGGAAAATTTTGCTGCAGCTCAAGCTATGTTTTAAAAATAGAACTTAATATTAATTCTTTTATCATTAGGAGTACAATATCATGAAAATAAAAATCAGTGTAAATTATTTTAATTCCTTACTAATAATTCTGCAAAGAAACAAATCCAAACTCATGCTCACATTTGGTCACATTCCAAATTAATGATGTGATGCTCTGGGTAAGTGGGCAGGTTTGCTTTCTATTTCAGGGAACACTACTGGGAAGCACCACAGAGGTGGCAGGCTTAGCCCAAATCCCACTGCAGCTGTGCTGCACTTCCAAGGTGGGATTGTCACCCAGGTTCTCTCAACAAGGTTTCCTTCCCTTTCCTTTCCTTTTTCCTTTCCTTTCCTTTCCTTTCCTTTCCTTTCCCTTCCCTTTCCTTTCCCTTCCCTTTCCCTTCCCTTTCCCTTTCCTTTCCTTTCCCTTTCCTTCTTTCCTTTCCCTTTCCTTCTTTCCTTTCCCTTTCCTTTCCTTTCCCTTTCCTCTTCCTTTTCTCCTTCCCCTTCTCCTTTCCTCTTCCCTTTCTCTTTCCTTCCCTTTCTCCTTCCCCTTCCCTCTCCCCTTTCTCCTTCCCCTTCCCCTTTCCATTTTCCTTTCCTCTTCCCTTTCTCTTTCCTTCCCTTTCTCCTTCCCCTTCTCCTTTCCTCTTCCCTTCCTCTTTCCCCTTTCCGTTCTCCTTTCCTTTTTCCCTTCCTCTTCCCTTTCCTTTCTTCTGAAAGCCAGATACCACATCCCCACATCTGTGTGGGCTTGATGCCCTTCTCTCCAAGTCCTGTCCCACTCAGGAGTGAGCAGAGTGTCCCTGGGTGCATTTTGGGAGCTCAGAGCAGGAGCACACAGTACGTACATGTTGGCATTGATCAGCTCTGCCTCCTTCTGCACCAGCAGCAGTGTCACCTCCATCAGGCTGCTCATGGCAGCTTCCCGCACCCTGTGGAGACACAGACAGAGCAGAGGAGCTACAGCAGCACTCATTTCAATAAATACATCAGTCAGGTGAAGACACCAGCAAAATTCCCCATAAAAAAGCAATGACCTCTGAGAGCAGTTCCCATATTTTGGGAGGACAAAGGAGTGTCCCCCCAGCCCCATTCTGTGAAACAAAACTCACACTGCACCAAGGGTCCAACAGTCACCCCTGCCTCACCAGCCTGGTTTTGATTCCAGCCAGATGTCAGCAGGCTTATTCTTTATTTTAAGAAGGTTAAAGCTGATAATGATTAGTAATATTTCATGTGCAAGTGGATGTATTTAAACTTAAGTGCTCTGTCTGCTTCAAATTATTTTCTGAAAAGGCCAACCCACATTTTGACAGTCAGATGCTGAACACTGTTAAGACTGTCACATTCTTGTAAATTTTCAAGCTTAGTATTTCCAACATTAAAAACAAGCTGTGACTCAGAGTAGCTTAAATCTCTATGCTAAACAATAATTAATTTCACGAAATGTTTGACCAAAGTAATACCAAGTTGTGCTTGAGGTGAGTCTTATCTAGATAATGATCTGCTCCCTTCAAAATGTCTAAATACAATTTTATAAAAAGTAATTTCAATTAAAAGAATCACTATGCTTGTTTTAAACCACGTCTTGTCAATCCATGAGTTTTTAAAAGTGGTTCCTTCCTTAAGACAAGGGCAATACCTCAGTGGGTTACATGACCCTGCACAAGACCAAGCACGTTCACTACACTGGTAACTCAGAGTAATGTCATCCTTTCTCAGTAATAATTTTTTGTAAAAAGGGAAAAAAAAATTTGAAAAGGCCCACCAGCCTTCTATGAAAAGAAATACTCCTCTTGCTGATACCCAACTTGAAAATAGTTGCAGGTGTAATCTAAAACTGGGTGAGACATTTGTTATAATGGTAAAAAAGGTAAATTACATCATTTTTTCCAAAGCAGCTCAAAACAAGTCTGGCAGTCTTTCATCAAGGTTATGTTTTACTAGTTTTTTGTATCATATCTGACTTGGATATTCATGTCTAACACCTGTAGACAGATCAGACATGTCCCAGCAAACAATCTGTCAAAAGAAAGGTAAAGTTTGCATATGCAGAGTCAAGTTGGTGAAACTTTCCCACAACTCTATTAAAGAAAGACAAAAATTACACAAAAAAGACAAGGTCTCTCCAGAGAAACAGCATTACTCTCCATATCTTTCCATCTTATTCACTGGTTTAGACGAAATAGAATGAGAAAGCACTGATATTTGAGAGGCCACAAAAGCCTTCAGCAGCCAAGAGTTTGCCATGAGAAAGGATCCCCCTTCCCCCTCTGATTTACATCTTTCTTGACTTGATTTTGACTGGAATTGCCCAAAGCAGCTTAAAAAAAAAAAAAAAGTGTGTGGTACTCAAAGTACATTTGAATTTTAATAGATGTTGGGAATTTAATTTCCTCAGGATTTCTTTGAAAGCACCACCATGTTTTGTTTTGTTTTGAGATGAAGACACAGATGAAGGATAAACAATAGTTGTGGGGAACTGCAGTGGGAGCTCTCAGATGTGGAAGTTAAGTTGAATACCTAATTACACTTAGCCAGGTCCTCATCTTCCAGTATCTCACCTGGCTTTGAAAACACAAAGCTCAGTATCTCTTCCTTTTCTCTGCCTCCCCACCCTGTATTATTGCTCTTGCATTTTCTGTCAGCTACACCCGGCCCTGTCTTGTGTTGGAGACACCTTCCCCTCCCTCGTGCTTCTCTATCAGCAGGGAAAGCCAAGCTCCTTCCTTGTGCAAGCTGGAATGACCTGCTCCTGATCCTCACTCGTTTGCATCCTTGTTTCCTCTTCTAAGGAAATGTCAGACACCTCCTGATCCCTGATTTGGTGCCCTGTGTTACTATTTCCCTGTTGTATTACAATTTTACCAGCTGAGAATCTGGATACCACTACAGAAAACAGGGAAAATCCAAACACACAAACCTCAGCTAAGGCTGAGAGCAGTCTGGATTATTTGTGCCATGAACTTTGTAAATATTGCAGTGAAGTGCTAAAGGGACTCCAGTTACAGGAGTGATGATAAATGATGGCACAATGATAACATGACACAAAGCTTTCCTCTGCTTTGTGCTGCAGAACAGGCACTTCCCTTCCTGTGCAAAGACACAGCAGCTATTTACAATTATTGCAGCCCAGGCTGGAACTGGTGAGATCTGACACTGCCAGTGGCTCACAGAGCACAACCAGCAAGGTCTGACTGCTCCTTGTCCATGATCACTGGCAAGGAACAATCCAGCATGGGACACATTGAAAAAAAGCACAATCACAGCTTTTCTCCCTGCACAAGACAAGAGGTGGTTACAGGCTGTGTTACAGCAGCTCCCATCCCACGTGGTTATTACAAATGTACTTCACAGCATCTGCCCCGTTCAAGGCTAACCAGGAATCCTGGAAAGGAGAATGGCACTGTAATTAACTTTTTTTTTCCTGTTTTAAAGCAAACCTGGGCTACCAAATGAAATAATGACCCTGAAATTAAGACTGAGTAAGACAGAGCTCTAAACAGGACATAACAAATCTGAGCCTAACCAAAAAGTTGCCAGGTTGGGCAGCACGTGTCACCATGCTGGGCTTGGCCAGGGACAGGCACAGCCACTTTCCTGTTCATACACCACTGCTGCAAACATCCTTCCAACAAGGAAGAAGGCAGTGACTGCCTAAAGCATTTATTTCATGCAAACTCTGCACAGATATGACTGACACAAACACTCCACATGACTCAGTGCTGTTGGACAAGAACTTCTTCAATAAACTGGGAAAATAACAAAATATTTTCAAGCAGCAGAATTATTTCTTACCAGTACTTCTCAGGCACTTGTCCCTAACTGCCTGGGAGGTAAGAAAAGCAGAGCCAGACACTAGATCTGAACTATCAATAGGTTGTGTTAATTTAAAGTCCTGAACACACATCTCTGTACCCTGAGATACTTCATGCAGCTGCCAGACAGGTCAAATACAGGTATTTTACCACTTCATTAGTATACCACACAAACAGTATCACCCACAGGTTAAACAAAGCTGATTCTTCATATCTAAAAGTAACATACATCTGCACACTTTCAAATTAAAATGATGGATTCACACAATAAAATTAAGCAGCCTTTTCAAACCCAGCATTTTACTCAAAATCAACTGGCAACAAATAAAAGACAACTAAAATTACCCTATCACTTTCATTCACAGAGTTCATGGCTTCTCTGTACTGAGTGTTACTGCTCTGAGGCTTCTACACAGCATCAAAAGTATTTTAAATCTGCAAAACTATTTTAAATTATTCTAGATACTGGACTTGTTCCTGAATTAGGATAATTTAATGCTTTTTATTAACAGGTATTACTTCAGCTGGGTATATTTTGCTCACAAATACGTGCAGAAAAGTTCCCTGACAGGAGGAAGTTTGGGTTGTAAGATCCATATTTCTGTGCTGTGTAATTCCACAGGATGGCATAATTAACATGAACTCTTCATGATCTCTCCCATTCAAAGCTGGCAGGAACTTCCAAGCAGTAAGTGCTGGTACATCCCCAGTTAGAGCTTCTTTGGAAATGAAACACCAACCCAAAGAAGGACACGAGCCTTTAGAGTCATGAATTTTGAAATTGCCTTTCCAGATACTGGTACTGAAGGAATACAGAGCATTCAATGGGAAGCAGTGCTACATACTGAATATTCTTTGTATATTATGGGGACCTTGAAGACTGAGGAATGCCATGAAAATAATACTGCTATAGATCAAATATTACTAAGATATTATTAATCTTATTAAGTTTGCTAAACTTATTAATCTACCTATGCTAATGATTTCACATCCACAGACATATTCCTATAGATTTATGATTTATTCTTGCAGTCTCATACCTGAAATCATTGAAACCCTAAACTTACAAAAGATTGAGTGATGCTGCAGCACAATTGAGTTTTTATCCCTCTCAACACGTTGTGCAGCTGCTCCCTCTCCTGGCAAAAAATCCCCACGACAGGAACGTGCAGCAGGAGAGTCAGGCAGGACCAAATGTGTTGTTTCAAATAAAGTTTTAAGTCCCTGTTTTGCAACTGAATACATTCCTGGTATTCACTAAAAGGAGCTAATGTCACCCACAGAACCAGAAAAAGGTTTAACTTTGGTTTTGAACATATCACTCTCCACATTCCCAACATCTGAGGAAGTGCAAGGCAAACTTATCAGCCTCACCTTTCACTTTCTACTTCTCTTCCTGCTGTGCATTCCTAATTCCTACCTAGGCTCAAATCTCCAAAGGCTTGGAGCTCTTGTTTCTAAGAGTTTTTGAAAACACATCAGGTTTTTATTAGACACTAAACCTGGCCCTGGATTTCAGCCCCACCTTACCATCCTCCAACATCCCCCCGGCTGTCGGTGGTGTAGTCGGTGACACCGGTGAGCAGCGTGGCATAAATCTGATCCACGTTCTCCCTGCAGACATATTCCTGTTGGGATCCATCTCCCTTCACACCCACTGTCTGGCAAACCCTTCAAAAAAAAAAAAAAAGAGGAGAAGAAGGGATGGAAGGCAAGATCAAGCTTTGTTACGTTGCTTAATAAAATTCCCAACACCTGTAACATCTGCTACGGATGGAATGAGGAATATTTCTGTGCTGTATCTGACCTGGGGATTTGTGAGCAGTGTTTGGGTTCAAAGGAACACTGGCAAAGCTAAGATCTCAGCAGGGAGGGAGGCTGCTTTCACATCTATAACACTGCAAAAAGGAACATGCTTCAGTACCCATCAGCCTCTGAACTCTCCTTAAAATGAAGTCAGGAAGAAGAGCAAAGAGCCAACACAACATGCATTGAACCTGATATTAAACTTCTTTGCTTTCTTTACACAGGGTTTTTAGCAGTGTAACAGTTAAAGAGCATAAAATATTAATGTATACTATCAACTGCACTGTGATGCTCAACATAGAAAATATTCTTTTAAATAAAAGGCACAATTTCTTTAAATCAATTCAATTTTTTTAAGATTGTGGAAAACATGTATATTCTTCCTCCTTGGTAAAGCTCATTAAATTGCAGCCCATGAGAAAGGCAAACATTAAAATATACTCTAGGTAGTCACTTAACTGATCAAAAACTGACAGCACCATCCCAGCTGTAGTCCCTAGTCAGGTGTGTGGTAATCCTCTGAGTCAAAAATAAATTGAGTAAAAGATGTGTGTGTGTGACAGGGTAACTGATTTCAAGACTCATGCTCCCAGCAGAATGAACAGGAGAAAGCTTCTACAGAAAGATTTAAAATTAGACAAAGGCAGGGATGAGAAACATACTTTGCAATTGCTATTAAGGCATCTCTCCTGGATTCAGCAAAGCTCACATCTTCAGGGGAAATTACTGTAACTTTTTTTAGACCTTCCAAAACCTGAAAAAATAATAAGATTGAGATATATAAATCCAGAGCATTTTTTACTAGGCTAAATTTAGATATCACAGTAGAATTAGTTCAATCCTGTATGAAAGCACCAAGCAGGCAGCAGAGGTTGGGTTCTCACCAGGAGTGACCTGCACACCTCTCTCTTCCCTTGGACCAACGTCCCATAGCAAAGGGATAATTCAACCTCTGGCTTTGCCATTAACACTACTAAAGCAGGACTAAGCATTAATTATCAGAAACTATGGCAAGCTCAACTCAGGATGATTTTCTGTACATTAGCATTCAAACCCTTTTGACAAAGACCTTTAATTATGATCATTATTATTATTTATTTGATTACTGTCACAGGTTTCACTCAGAATGCATTGTGCCCTCTTCTCATTACAGTGATCCTATTTTCTCACCTGTTGGAGCCTGCCCTTCAGCAGAAATCTTGGAAGGGCCCCAAGAGCTCGTGAAAAGCCACAACGAATCATTTCCTCTGCATTTTGTAGTTCTGAAACGTACTGTGTCACCAGCTCATCTGGAAGAAATACAATTGCAGACTGAAATGCAACCACCACATCGTTATAATTTCATATCTGGCTAAGGAAAAAAATAAGGAAAAGATCCCCTAAACAAAGCAGCTGGAAATTTTTGTAATGTGGGTAAATTAAAATGCAGAATACCTTAATTTTCTACAGGAAAAGGATAAAAATTTAAAGATGTCCAGTTTTACATTAATGAATTAATCTTTTCTGTCTAAAAAGCTGACTTTGTATTTAGACTAAGCCTACTATTTCAGACAGAGAAAAGAAAAATTTCTCAATTTCAAAGAGTTATCAAGCTTTAGACATCCAAATAATAAAGTGTAAGTAAAAATTTCTGGGTAAGCACAGGGAAGCAAGTTCTCTTTATATTTACAGGTCAATATTTTCTCTCATTGGATAAGTGTTCTGTTCTCCTGGCAGGAGATCCCAGGTTTGTAAAGGTTTTTAAGGGTTTTCCCTCAGAAAACTCCTGATTGGAGTCCTGTTTAAGCCCACACACAGATCATACTTAAACAGTGAGATAATTCCAGATCATTTTGCATAGAGAGACATAAATGAAGTTGAGTTTTTTGGAGGAGAAAGCTCAAGAAGAAATGTCCCCTTTGGTTCTGTGTGCTGGCACAGGACCCAGCAGGGACAGTGGCCCTACAAACAGCAGCAGAGTCAAAAGGCACAAGAATAAACTCAGCTGGGCATGGAAAAAGGAGCCTCACCAAACACCTAAAGTGGTACCAAGGAGAAAATGAGGGTGCACGAAAAAATAAAAAGAGGAAAAGTCAGGAACAGGTTCACATTTCTGCTGCAGTCCTTATCTCAGACTTACAGCCAACACTTCCCAATTTTTCACATGAAACTCTCCTGTAAAATGCAGAGAACAACAAAGTACTCCAGAAAAGCTTCTCCAAGACAGCTGCAAGACACACAGCTCTGATTCAGACAAGAGCAAGGTGGTCTCATCGATCCCTTTGCTGCAGAGACACTTTTTAATCCTCAAAGAAAAAGACCCAGAGATCCTGGGAAGATTACATAATTGTGCCACTGCTTACTGTTCTCTAAGGTTTAAATGGTTGAGCAATATTTGCTAGAGGAAGAAAGAAGAGTTGCCATAAGAAACTCCCCATTCATCATTATGCATGACTGTTTCTTTCAAACCCCAGTGCTATGGACAGGTCCCAGCTCGTCCCTCTCATCTCCCTGGCCAGAGGTGAGCAATACCTGCAGATAAGAACATTTATTATTTAAAACTTTCCAAACCACCGGGGTGTTAAGAGTCCTGAGGCCATAGGAAGATGCAGTGTTGCTGTGACAGCAAGAAGATCTTAAACAGTGAGGCTGTGACAGTCTCCACTTTAAATGATGGAAATTTCAGATTGACATTTTAGCCAAATGACACAAACAAGCAGCTCTGTACTTATAACCACGCAGTAATTATGGTGGAAAGTGTAATGCAAATGTTAATATTCTTCTAAGAGCCTTCAGCTTCATAAACCAACAGGGCCTATGAAGTGTCTACAATATTAATTCCACACAACCCATCCTGAAAGAGTATTAAAAGAGAAAGTCAGCAAAACCAAAGCAGAACACATTAAGACAGGAAAAGAAAAAACAAAGAGAAGGTCAAAACAAACAGGCAAAAGTAGTGATTCAATAAATCTGCAGCCTTATAAGGTCAGATTGAGAATGCCAAATTGCTAAAGTAGCTTTGATTGGTGTTTCCATTTTAATCATCAAGTAACAGTGAAACTCTGGTTAAATTTTACCAAAAGCTTTTTTTTTTCTCCCTAATCCCCTTGATCATGTCCAGACTTGCTTTAATTGATTTATCTAAGGCACCTGCACTGTGCTGAATGTCTCCTGCACTGCAGCTTCCACACATATCCACATCCACCACACATTGAGGGGAAGACTTTTACTGCTGGATTTCAATCCACAACAGACAGGCATGAAATGTGTAAGTTTTATCATACATAGATAAAATACACTTTTTTGTTGTTGTTTTTTTAAAAGATGCTTGCACGTTTAATGGCACTTCTGTTATCATGTGTGGAGCAGGGTTCAGTGAAGTCAAGGCAAATAAAAGGATGCTCAAGATGGAGCTGACCAGAGAGTTTTCTGGAACAGAAAAATTGTCAATTCACAATTCTACTTCAGAAAGTCCAATGAGAAATTTTATCAGTATCTACAAATTTGACCTAATTGTGTCCCTAGACCATCACAGCCACTTTGCCATGGTCCCTTCAAGCAGAGCCAGATGAAAAGTTAACCTAAAATCCAGGAAAAAATTGGCTTCAGAGGGGTCTAAATGAGTACAGCAGCAACAGCTGCAGCCTGAACTTTGAGCAGATCCCTCCTCCTTCCTGACCTGGGCACCTGCTTGAGTTTTCCTGTCCACTTTTACAGAAACTTGAAACTTCATCCTTACATAAAATTTATCACCTTTTCAACTCACTTTTAGCTTGTTTGCTTGGACTCAGCATTGCCTCCTCCTGCCCAGCACATTCTGGCTTTATACATGACCCTTTCCTGAGGTTGTGGGGATTTTATCTGCCTTGGTACCATATCACATCTTCCATGTTGCCCACAAAGAATCTGGCAGGCAGGGCCAAACTCCAGGAAGGAAAGGGCCATTTGGGGGCTCGGGTTTGTTTGGGGTTTTTTTTTTTTGACAAAAACATAGAAATTTAGCACTATATAAAGTATTTTAAAATCAGGATAGGCTGTTTTTATAGTTCAGCCCTAATGTCTTTGGGGCATGGACTGCATGTAAATACATATGTGATCAATATCCAGTTCATTTGGGGAACAACTCTAAGATAAATAAATAATAAGGTATTTTGTTACCTGACTAAATAATGGCAAAAAATAGAAAATCAATATTTTATTAAGTACATGTAAATTCACTGTCATATTTAGAAAAACAAGAATATAAATTGCTATTCTTAAAATATTTATCTGTACAATCCAGCAATTTGTCTTTGATGGACATGATACAATCTGATCCTTGAAACAAAGCCAGGTACAAGAAAAGCAGTATAAAAAAAGATGCTGATTCATATGCCCCAAGAGAAGTTCAAGCCTCCTCCTGTACTGCTGATCCAAATACAAACACATGGACTTTCACATGCACATTTACCAGAACTCTGGGTGTCCTTTTCTAGCCTTTTCTTATCCCTTAGCAATTCTCTGTAAATCAGCCATGATCTCTGGCAGAGTTTATCCAAATAGGATGTGAAAAAAGATTCACTTTGTTAAAATTTAGGATTTTAGAAACACATCTTTTTTGTTTCTTTGTTTTACAATATGGAATAGACAAGCAACATCAATTTCCCTCATATTCATTATGGTGGTACCTTCTATGAGTCTAAATCCAGCAAAACCTCTGAGACATTTCCTACACTTCCAGTTGTCATTTTTCAGACAACTTTCAGCTGTCAGTTATTTTTTCCTGAAGAATTTGAAGTTCCTTTAAAACCAGTGATGCCCCTCCCCATTCTGTGCAATACCTCCAAAGTGCAAGTTTGGTCCAGCCCAGTATTCTGTGCCTCTATGTTAAACATGAATCATTACCCTGCAGAGCTGGATCAGCTTCTCCCCTCTCATTGATGTAAAATTCATTGCACAGAGCAGCCAGGGCAGACACTGCAGACTCCTGCAACAAAAGCACAAAAATACATTTACTCACCTCATATGTTCTTATATAGATTCTTATAGGGATAAAAATTATAGAATTTTTAAGGAAAAAGAAAGTGGATTAAAAAAAATAACAACCAAAATACTCCTTTATTTCCTTTCTTATTATTTCTTCCCCATACTGGTTTAATAAGGAAACTTATGTAAAGAAAAATCAGATTTTAATTTTATTCCCTCAGTATGACCAGTGAGCTAAATTAGCATTTAAGACAATACCAGTAATGCATGAAATGCATTTTCAGCTCAGATGAAAGCCCTCCAGGATGACACAGCATTACAAAACACACAAGTCATTGTTTCAGCTTTCCTATACTGACCCCAGACTGACAAGAAACAAACCCTATTTCCCCAAGGAGCTACAGAAACACAGAAAAGAACATGGACTGAAGGTTATAAATAAAAAAAAGCCCAAATATCCAGGATCACAGGCCTTGTGTCCTGATCCTAATTGGTTTAGAGAAGGATCAATTGTTGTGAATTACACCTGACCCCCTCATTTTTAGAGTGGTTTCAGTTACAGAAAGTAACTGTAGGAACAAATTTTTGTTTCTACACAACACAAAATAACTCAGCTGCTATTTCAGAAAGCACAGAATATTTTTCTCATAGAATTTATGGTGAATTATACTTTTCAGTTGATAATATAATGTTACCCAAAATTATAATAAATTTGAAAGCACACAAAAGCTATGCATTGTTCACTTCATGTTAACAGCAACAATACTTATTAACACTCATGTTCTCCAGGTACAAGAAATCTGAAATGTAACACAGAAATCCTGCCCAGCTGATTCATTCTGCCCTCAAAGACACCTCAGACAAGTTCTCTATGCAAAGTCAAGGACTTGAAAGAAAACCAGCACTCACCTAAAGAATATTCTGACTACCACAGGCATTATAGTAACAAAATATGCAGAATTATCTAACTGCTGTAGATCAGGGACCTTTAAAGGCCAAATTTTCCAACTTCTGCTATGGGCAGGGATGCCTGGGACCAGACCAGACTGCTCAGGTATTTCACTTTCTATATAAAATGTTTTTCACCTTAAATGTTTGAAGTTAAACTGGAAGAGAACACTGAATGTCAGAAAAAAAGAGATTACTTTTAAACATCTTAAGCATTGCCCTTAAAATTATTTCTCTCTGAAAGAGAAACAGAAATAAGTGAGAATTACCATTTACTAAATACACTTTGCTCAGTTTTAACTGATGTTTACCAAACAAGTCAAAATTCTCTACAGCCTATAATTAGTTCTTCTAAGCTTTTGGTTTAGAAGTTCCAGTTATAAGACATACCAGCACTTTGAATAAATTGTTAATGTCAAAAGAATATCCTAAGAATTCAAATTTCTTCCTTTAATTTCCTTCAGGGATTTGGATACACTCCAGTCTCTTCTGTCTCCCAAGGACAACTTTAAAGATGAGCTGTGAGATACCTGAAATGTCTTTTTATCTTATTACTAAAACCTAACACAATGAACACACTATGTTAAATTCAGATTGTCTGTAAGCTCTAGCAGGGCAGACACAAATTGCCTTTATAATTCAGCTGAGCCTTTAAGAGCACGAGATCAAACTGCCATGGGATTTCTTGGGAAAATTAAGGCAAATAACTGGAGTTGTTAAGGTGGTGTAAATAAAACAACATGAGACATATCCATCAATGCATTTAATATTCAGAATCTGAGGAGTCTGACAGCACAAGGATTTGCAGCAAAATTTAATGGAAAATTTAAGCTCCTTGTCCTGAATAACTCTGGAAACTCACAGCAATGCTCACAGAGCCACCAAACATCCTCAGTACCTGTGGACATCATCCAGGGCATTTTGCATTCTCACAAGAATTCTCTGAAACCACACATATTGCAGGTACCCCAAAACAGGAGCAAAACACCCTCTAAATGTAACCACAGAGCCACCAGGGAGAAGCTTCCAGCACCATCAGGGACTCCTCACCCTTTCCAGAGGTACAGACAAGAACAACCTTTGGGATAACTGCTCAAGCATTGAGCAGAAAGGCCCACTGGAACCTTGAGGAATTCAAAATACACTTTTTAAAATATCCCTTCTCACACATCTAAGAAACAAGCATTCAAGAACCAATAAGATGATGGATAATCCATGAAAGAAAAGTATTTCTAATTCTGTATTTAAGGTGACCACATGAAGGAGGAAAGTTATCGTACCTTTATATGCTGTCGTGCAGCACTGGAAACAAGAGTGAGATGTCTCAGACTGTCATTTATTAACCACTGCCAACCACCTGAGAAGGAACATAAACAGCTTTAACTTTTCTTACTTTCTGAACTTCAACATTCTCCATTTAACTTTTCCACAGAGCAGCAATTATACAGCTCAACCTGTGTCCTTGGTTTTCCAAACCAAACAAGGCTGTCACTCCCAGTACAGCTACTCCAGACTGGATTATCATGCCTGGTGATGCTGAGCATTGCACATTTTATTTATTGTCAAGTTAACAGCTAAAACCCAACTCTTCAAATTGCATCAGCATCTGCTGCAGTATTCACCTAACTTTTAGGTATTTTTTAATGTGTTAGGCCACCCAATCCCATTAATTTTGCTTCTTTGAAAAGCATAATTTGCTAATACTTTAGTTCAATGAATAGTTATTACAGTCACGGAAGGTTATTTAAAATAGGACATACCAATTATTGGATCTCCTCTAAATGGCATTTTTGATAGTGATAACTTTTCTATCAAAGTGCAGACTGTAAGAAAATAAGACAATTAGACTGTAAGAAAACAAGATAAATACTCCCCCAGAAAAGAGAAATTGTAGCAATTTTGAAGAGATGACCACAGAAAGTTACATTAGCATTAATTTTAAATTGAAGAATATTTACAAGTAGATGTTCAAAATAAGGGGAATGAAAAACTGAAAGGAAATTGCATTTGTACAAAAATCACCACGATGCAGTAACTGTCCTTGACATGAGTTAGCCCCATCATTCATGCAAATCCCTGTTTGGTGGGATGTTTTCCCCCTCTGCCATTCAAGGTGTGCACGTACATATCACCCACTTTATTTTTCCTATACAGTCTGGAAATGGCAGTATAGCATCAGTGATAGCAAACCAACTGAGACAAGGATAATATAGCCACTAAAAATTATTCAAATATATATGACAGGTTCTCCTACTTCTTATTCACATTGTTTTTGAACCTCCAAGGAGTGGCATTTGTTCACTGCACAGAGCTGGGAGCTATGAAACTGGATGCAGCTTAATTTCCTTTGATACTTGGAATACATGAGGACATTCTTTTCATAATAAAGTCCTCATTATTTTTATCTATGAACTTATAAGAGTTCTATGCTTACAAACCTACTTTGAGAATTGTAATTTTTAAAACACAAATTTTTATTTAATTATTTTAAATTTACAAATTTAAAATATAGTTTTAAATTTTTAAAGTTTTGAGGGGTTTTTTGGGGAATGGAGATTAACACAGTAAACACTGCAAATTTTCTGTCCAACAGATTGACTGTATTGCTCAAATGAAAACTCAACACTTAGGGAATACCATGATCTTTCACCTCCTAGGGTTCAGTTCAAATAAATGAGTTTGGTATAGCTCCATCTCACTGCCTGGCTGCTTTAGAGCTGGTGAACAGGAGGGAAAGGACAGAAGAAGGTGCTATAAAATCAATGCCACCACTTTTTCCTCTCCTCCCACAAGTCGATTTTTGACTCTTCCTCTGGGCTCTGTACACAGCTCATCATCTTCATTTATAATCAACTTCCCTGGGTTCCAAATCTGCTCCTGAGCTCACTCCTCACTATGGCAATGCCACACAAAATCCTCTCAATGCTGTGTGTCAGCTTCTCAGTGCTAATATTTATTCACAGACAAGGCTAAGTGCAATGTGACTAAACCCAAGTCTCTTGGGGTTCCTCCTTAGCTCTCTGCACTTCTTTGTGCTCTATTGTGGTTGAGACCATCATCTTCATTAGACATGCAGGTAATTTGTGGAACATTTTCAATTCTTCTCTTATTCCACCTACACAGCTGTATCATGCCAAAATACTGCCATTTGTACTTCTCCAAACCCATAAAACGTTCAGCTGCTTAAAAGCTAAAACAGATCATAAAAACCCTATTCCTTCAGCTTGCATTTTCATGTCCTTCAGCTGGAATCTCACTGAAACCCTCTCGCTCTTCCACCTCAGTACAGAAACTCTTTTACCCACAAGGTCTGGCTGCCTTCAGCTCTTCCAAGCTGGAATCTGCTCTGCAGCACTTCCTTCATTCAACTCACAAGCAGGAAACCAAGTTGGCATCATTTCCTCATCCACCCAGCCTACCTCTCCTGCAACACCCTTCCTTTTTACAGCATAAACAATCTTCAAAATCCATCTTTTCTGTGATGCCACACTCCCCACAGACTGTTGTTTACATGGTCTTTCTGCTTCACTTCTGCACACACACGTGTTATGATAAAATCATTATTTCCACCACGGCTTCTGTCTGGAAATGCAGATTATATCTCTTGAGTCAATCACTGAAGGAAGAGAGTTCAACCCTGAAAAAACTTCACTGTGTGCAACAACAGAAGGCCACAGTGTGCCGCAGAGCTCAGAAGCATCCCCAGCTCTTACACAGAGTTATTCCAAGTGTATTGGCACCCCATGTCCTGGTGCTGATTGGCCTCCAAAGTTTGTATTTTTTAATTACTGTGCAGGCTCTACTTATACATTCAACACAACATATGCAAAACGAACTGGAGCACATAAACAACCAAATTCCTCAGGGCTCCTCTCGTGCTGTCCCACCCCAGCTGTGGTACTTACCAGCTGGTCTCATCAGTTCTCCTCCTAAACCCCTGCAAAACAGAAACAGCCTTCAGAGAACATCCCACCACAGGCAACCTGAGTGTATATTGTCCATAATGAAGCAAAAAGCACCTCAAAACCATTTCAGAATGGAAGCAGAGCACATAATACCCACAGTTTTGTATCTGATCAACTGTTTCCTTCTAAATCAATCTTTCTTGACTTCAGAGTGATTAATACAAACCTCTCCTGAATATTAAGCTTTCTTTTTGCAAAAATGCACTCCCAGTCTGCCTAATCTTTAATGTAAACAACAAAAAGACTGTCAAGTTCATTCTGCTTTTCTATTCACTTCTTCAGAAACATTCCAAACCCATGAGACTGGCGAAGGACTTTCCAGTCACACAGTCTCTACCAGCTTCTGTTTTCCACAAGTGAAAAGGAGCTACGTACAATTCTTTAATAAAATCATCATCTCGGTAAAACTAAATAGAAACTTCCCTTCCCAGTTCCCATTTTCACATATGTTAACTGGTTTCCTCTCCTGATGAAATTTATCACCCTTCTCCTTTCCTTCTCAAGCCCCCTCCCAGGTGATTTTGTGCATTTATCACCACAAACACATCAGAAAAGGGAGAGAAATAAATGGCTGAAGCTACTTCAGAGCCTCCTGAGGTGAAGGTGGGTTCCTCAAGGGTGGCTTCACCAGCTCAGCTCAGCCCAGCTCCTCTGTTTGAACATGAGCCGGCCAGTAACAGCACCAGGAGAAGAAAATCTGAACGGGGCAGAAAGTGGGAGAGGGAAAAGCATCCTGGAAATGGCAGGGCTTGATTCCATTCTTTGGCTTCTCCTGGCTGTGGGCAGAGACTCCTCCTCACCCCACTGAGCACTGTCTGCTGCTTGTCTGGATCCCCATCCCCAAGGCAATGCCTGAGGGGTTCCACTCCTGTCACCCTCTGTGGCTTCATTGTTCCATTCTGTGAACCTTTGACCTCCCCTTCCTTTGGATATTTCCTCCCTTGACTCCTTATTGCCTCCCTTCACTTCTGCTGGAATATTTCCTCCCTGAGGTGTGCCAAACCCTTAATCACCTGTTTGCATGTCCATGCTCTGGCAGAGACTCCCAGCAAGGCGAGCAACAACAAAAACTTGTTTATTTGCTTGTTGTTTTTTGTTTAAACATTTTCTTCCCTCTTCTCCTCCTCCCTCCCCACCATAAAATTAATAGCTGTGCTCAGAAGGCCATCTTAGCACTCCTAACAACTCTTACAACTTTGCTCTCCAATTTATCCCTTATATGAGCTTCAGAAGTCTGAACATTTTAAACACATTTTTCCCTTCCACACAAGGAGGTCCTCCTGTAATATGCTCTGGGTTTCTGACTGCTCAACAATTTCATTGGTGTTTTAGGTAACACAGAGATGCCAACTCCACAATATTCTCATTTGCCAAAGGTCAGCACTTCCTTTAATTAAGAAACTTTTGCTTTCCACAATCAATATATATTAGACTTAATTTAATAATCCCCAGCTCAGTTTATCATTGTAGGAAGCAAGCAGAGATTCTACATCCTCGTGCTGATAAGGTCTGGGTATTGTCTACCCCACCTTCCTGCCATGCTGTCTGCTCTCCAGCTTCTAAAAAAATTTAAATCAGAAAACAAAAAAAGTGATGCAAGGAGTCCAGACAGCAGCAAAAAGAGGTGACTGATGTGGCAAGCCTTGCTTCCTCTTCCACACTTCTTGTCCCCTTTATTTTGCCTTCACCCATTCCTTGCCTTTTGTCTGTTGCCTCCTGCAAATGAGTATAAAATAATCACCTTGCAAATGTGTTTGGTGTGCAGCAGAGTCTGCTGATGCAGGGGTTCAGATATGGACTGTTCTGTTCCAACTACAAAGCAAGAACTGACTCACAAAGGCTGCTCTTCTCCATTTCCTTGCACTGCCAAGAAGGAAGTCAGGCCACTTCAAGCTGTGCTGATGGTAATAATTTGAGTGCTATCCCTTCCTCTGGCGTTTCACCAACTCCACTTAATTCCAGAGTTCAGAGCCTCTCTGAGGATTGCTGTCCCCATGCAAGAATGCAGAAAGGTGACAGGGATTTGCATAGCAACCCTTCCACGTGGCACAAACTCCAACCCAATCCCTCTTGGGTGGCACCATGACCTCTGTGTGCACCTCGGCAAAGCTTCCCCAGTTGGTTCTTGCCCAGACACTCTGTATGGCCACCAACATAGCTATTTTTTCCCCCTTTCATATGCTCATGCATATTTCACTTTTAAGAACCAAGAATTCTGCTGTAATCCAAGATCCTTCCTCACCCAGTGCTTGGTTTGTCAAACATGATGCACATCTTTCTATTAACTTTATCTCACTCCACAGTATTTCACTAAATTAAAAAGATACGCATCTACCTAATTCAGAGATTCTGAATTTTGCTGTACAGTCAGTATTCTTTCTTTTTTATTCCAAAGACACATCCACAAGTTGCATCACATTATTAGATGTACCTGTTTCAAGCTTTAATTATTAATTCAATTTGCAAATTGACTGATGCAGTGCCCAGCTTCCACGAGCTCCTAAGCATTCCTTCATGTGTGCAGCTCCACAGCAATGCTTCTCTCCTAGGAACATCCTGGGATGAGTCACAATTTATGTGTGGAAAATAAAATATATAATCCCTTGCAGAACTGACAAATTAACATTACTGACCTAAGAATGACAGCATCTATTTTATAATTACATTGGCTTGAATCAGAACCAGTGACAGTGCTGTTCTCAGGGCATAAAGAAGTTCAAAGTGCTTTTGTGGATTTATTTTTTAAACTTATTTTAAGCCTGCTGCTTTTTGTGACAAAGCCAGAATTCCTCTTTAAGATAATAAAAATAACAGCAACTGAAGCTGTTTAGAAAAGCATCTATGTTTTCACAGATAGTCAAGTCTGAAGCTAAAATTACTGGAATAGCTGAAGAGATTCAGTTGTAAATACTGGATTTCTGGAAAGCTGAGAACACGTATTTCACCTCTGTAAGAACAGCAACCAAGCATTTTCCTTGGAAGCTTTTTGTCCCAAATAGAACTCAGGTATCTTTAAAGGTGCAGGTTGCACATTCCCTGGGTTTTGGAAGTACAGAATGGCTTTATCAGAGGGTACACAAGGGTGAAAGAGAAACCCCTGAGCACAGCTGAACAGATTAACAAAGCTTTCATGGCCAACCCTTCAAGATGCAAAGAATAAACCACAGTAAAATGAGAAACACCAGGTTTTAGGTTCTTGTGAATTTGTAAGTCACGTTGCATTCTAACATCAGAATGCTACAGGTGAAATCCTGGCCCTATAAAAGTAAAAGCTTTGCAAGTGACTTCAGTTTGTAGCAGATGAATTTCACCATATAACACTCCAGAGGACAGTGCAGCACGATCCTACAGAGCCACCCAGGTCCTGGATGCATAAACCCATTTGAACTTGGAAGAACTGTTCAGATGAGCTTTGTTGCAAAGCTGGAATTCTTTGCTGATTAAGCTCATGTGCCTAAAAATCTCTTTTAGGCAGATGAATGCCAAGAAACACATTTGCCCTGAAACCATCAAGATTAGTTACAACCTTCAAGGTCTTTGAAATGAGACGAGTTTCTCTTTTGCCCGGCACCTGTCAACACCTGCGGGCTCCCTTACTCTGCTGGAAAAGCCGAAACTCGGAAGGTGCCGCTTCAACTGACACTGGCTGCTGCTCCAAGCTCCTAAATCTGCTGGGCTGCCACAGCTGACGTGCTCCACACCCAGGCAGTCTCTCCAGAGGCTGCAGGGATGAGCTCATGGCAGGGCTGGGTGTGCAGCACGTCGCAGGCACCGCGCCGCCCGGCGTGGGAGTCGCTGACGAACATCCCGACACATCCAGCTGGGATGGAAGCCTCAAGGGCCAAGAAGCACAAGCTCTGCTGAAATACAAAGTGCACTGCAACCACCTGCAGGCAGCCCAGCACTTCCAGAGCCATTGCTGATCTTCTGGGCATTCAGGCCTGTGGTATCAGACTTAGAAGTGGCTACAAGGAAGCTAAAAATGTTTTGAACATCTGTTCAGCTGAATAGTCACTCAAGAACCTCAGGCCAGATGAGGCAGTTTGGGAGATCTTAACACAAGCACAATTAAAATATTGTTTTCTTTATTAAAGTATTGTTATTTGCTTCCTTCCTTCTTTAAGGAAAATAAAATATTTCTATTAAAGTATTGTTTTTTCTCTCTCTCGAAGACTTTTCGTATTACTGAATCACAGAATTACTTAGGTAGGAAAAGATCTTTAAGATCATTGAGTGCAACAACTGCCAAGACCAACCTAATCCTTTCAACGCATCTTTTAAATGTGTTAAAACCTATTAAACTAAACCCTTTTAACACATCTAGGTGTTGACAGACAGTAAAAACCAGGGATGGTGACAGCACCACTGCCCTGGGTAGCCTGTGCAAGGGCTTCATAAACCTTTGAGTGAAGTATTTTTTTCCAACATCAATTTAAACCTTCCCTGGTGCAACTTCAGGCCATTTCCCCTTTCCTATCGCTTGTTAGTTGAGAGAGGGAGTATTGAGAATGAGTCCAAGGTCTCAGATGCACAATAGAATAGATCTGCTACAAAAAAAAAAAAAACGGCTACTAACCATGCTGGTGCAGCGGAAGCAGAATGGAAATCAGGCTGACTACTGACTCCTTAAACCAGCAGAGTGCCTTCCTAACTCAGCTGAAGGCAACAGGTGCCACAAGTTTTCATCTTAGGTTTTCATACATAGAATGCCATTTAAACAAATAAAATAAAGCACAATTTTTGTAACTACATAACCTGCACGTCCCCTAAACAAGCACAGGAGGCAGATGCTCTACAGGGCATGGTTTGCATATTCCTTGGTGTAACCCCCACACAGAAACCCAGAAACTGCTGCACAACCCACAGCTGGAAGTGCACATGCAAATGCTCAACCCAACCAGCTCCTCCAGACAAACCAGTGCCTCAGATGTGTCAGGATCAAGGCTGATGGCAGGAAGTACACACTGATGTGCCTGGACTTGCAGGCTCCTTTGTACTATGGTAAACCCAGAAAGGACTTCTGCAGCAGGACAGAAAAATAATTTTCTGTAAAAAATAATTTTTTTAAAAAGTGGTAATATGGTAGAAGATGGGAATTTCTATAGTTAGCATCAATAAATTTGAATGCTTCAAGTATATTCAAAAGTGAGACTGACTGCAGTATAACTCAAAGCAGGACTGAGTAAAGGATAATTTATGGCCATTTTTCAAAATTAGGTTAAAGATGGTGCAAGAACTGCTAAACAAAGATGGTAGAGCAGCTCTATGCACGTCTGCATTACTGCACTTTGGTTTCTCTTGTTTGACTTGAGGTCCTTACGGATCCAACAGAATCACACAATCAAGAAACTTATGACCCGTTTTCCAGCTCAAAATTTAGAAATTGCAGCTTTGTAAAAAAATATTTTAAAAACCCTAAAATCCAGCATTTCTGCACTTCCTTTTCCCTTTCTCAGAGGGCAAAAAATCCCTTGGAACAGCTTGAGCAAAGCATTAAAATCCCTGCAGTCCCTGACAAGGCTGTTTAGTGGCCAGAAGTGAAAGCAAAATATCTAATAAACAGTTGAGACATGGGGCCAGATGCTCTTTGTTAATACAGTTCAAAAACATGAAACACAAATAAAAAACACAGGTTTTCAACATTCCTCCAAGATGTTGTTAACACTGAAAATTCCCGGTAGCAATTTCTCAAATGGAAATCTTTGGAATATTATGTGCAATAATTACTCATCATGAAACGAGTTTGGCTTGTTTCACTAAATGCTTGCCCAGCAACTCTCAAATTGTTGGTTTGTTTTTATAACCTAGTTTATTTTTCTTGTCCCATTTTCAGATATTTTATGCATACTGATATTTTACAATATGGATTAGGGCAGAAATATCTGTCTCAGCTAAGTCTGAGAGCAAACAGCAGTGAATCAATCTTGCTTGGAGTTGAATTAGAACTCTTATCTAGAACAAAAACATTTCTGTAGGCATCTTATAAATACCATTAAGTGCAAGAAGTGCACATTACGACAAAAACAAATTACACCCAAGCTCCACCCTGACATTAAAGAATTTATGGAAGCCAAGAGAGCCACCCACAAAGACATGAATATACAATATCAGCACTAAGCCCATCCGCCAGCCCAAGCTCACTCGGGGTTGGAAGTGTCACATTGCTCTGGATGAGCCCTCAAGAAGTAAATTTTATCATTTCTCCAGAAAGTTTTTGTGATTTAAAAAACTTGCATAAAAATTGTTCAACCTGTAATTAATAATTACATCAAAACTAGTTCAGGTTTATTGTTTTCAGGTAAGGCACATGTGAAGAAGTGAACTAAAAATGACCCAAAAATGTTGTCAGTTAAAGGAGGAAAACTCTCACTCACATATACAATTATTAGGGAATACAAGTCATTATGATTTGATTTCCTTCAATTTAGAAGCTAACTCTGAAGTCACACACCAATTTTAATTCACATTTACTTAACAGTTCCTTAAGCAATATCCCTTAATTTCCTGGAAGCTCCAACAAATAGGAAATGAGAAACAACTTAGTGAAAACTCATTTACATTTTCTTTGTCGCAAGAGTTGAAAAATTGCCCTGAACCTTTTGCAATGCTCCAGTCCTGCCTGTCACACAGGATGGAGAGAGGAATTGTGGAAGAGGGAAGGGAAGGGAAGGGAAGGGAAGGGAAGGGAAGGGAAGGGAAGGGAAGGGAAGGGAAGGGAAGGGAAGGGAAGGGAAGGGAAGGGAAGGGAAGGGAAGGGAAGGGAAGGGAAGGGAAGGGAAGGGAAGGGAAGGGAAGGGAAGGGAAGGGAAGGGAAGGGAAGGGAAGGGAAGGGAAGGGAAGGGAAGGGAAGGGAAGGGAGGAAGGGAAGGGAAGGGAAGGGAAGGGAAGGGAAGGGAAGGGAAGGGAAGGGAAGGGAAGGGAAGGGAAGGGAAGGGAAGGGAAGGGAAGGGGATTTGAGGGACTGAGGTGGGTGCCACTATTTGTACAACCCCGCTCCTTCCCAGATCCTCGTTTCATTCCTTTTAACTGACATTTTCTAAGATGAAAAATGATGGGTTTCCATCTTTTTTTCTTACCTGTACAACTGACGACTGCAAAGCTGAGGGGAAAAAAGCAACACATATTAATTGAGTTTGTTTGATCCAAGTGTTTTCATTTTTCCCCTTCACATGCAATGACATATACTGTGAGCTGTGCAAAACTTCAGTTAATTTAGAAAATAAAATTCAAAGGGAAACCTCTTTAAAACAACTTCTCTATACCCATTTGAACCTTTTTTTTTTTTTTAAATCAATTTAACACATTAGAAAGCACTAATTTCCTGAATTCCAAACTCAAGCTGCTCCTGCAAATATCCAGGAAGCCAGTTTGGCTTTTTTAAACAGATTTGCTTTCCACCACTGGCACTTTTAGAATGATGATAGACTGCCTTGTCTGATCACTGAAAATAACTTTGGAAGCTACAGATTGAACAGAAAAAACTTAAAGGCTTAAATGTGACTGAAAAGTCTTACTTCATTCTTAATGTTACAGCAAGCCATCGTTAAAAATCAGAGATTATCACATTTCTATGTAGTAAAAGCCAAAAAAACCCAGATTATTTAAAAATTAATAGTTTATGCAACTGCATCATAACAACTTAAGGCCACTGTAAGAGGTGTGCTGAGCAAGCTTTCAGGCATTTCAACATGAGAAAGTTAAAGGAGGACAAAGGTGCTTTTTTAACCTGTGGCAGCAGCTCTGAGCTGTGCCCAGAACTGAACAGCACCTGTGGATTTTGGTGGGTGAATGGTGAAGCCTGACAGCACATCAGAGCTGGCACTGAAGGTCCTGCAGATCCTGCAGGAACCAGGAGCCTGAATGCTGGAATATTGTCTGTTCCATGCTGGGAAGAAAACCCAACAACATGGGATGACTGAAACTGAAAGGGACAAATTAAGCCAAATTATCTCCATAGAAATATTTGGAAGTGCTCTGAGAAGGACAAGGCTTCATTTAGCATCAGCAGAAATACAGACAATGCATCAATTGAAATGCAGAATGTGACTTTTGAGGTCTGTAAACAGGAAATTACGGATGCAGGGACAAGGAATGGGCTCACTAGGTGTCCCCTGAGCACAGTTATATCAAGGCCAGTGTGGTGGTTTAGCAAGGAAGCAATTCTTCTGAGGAACTTATAGCAAAACCAGTGAGTGACAAGGTATAAAGTTATGAACTTAAACCATCACAGCCAGCCAGGAGGATGAAGGGAAAAGGGAAAGGAACCAAAGCAACCCCTTGGGGCATTTCAGAAATGGAATTTCCAGCATCATCAGAGCTGAGGGTTCAGCAAGAGGCAGAAGAGCCCCAGTGTCACTGGGTAAGACACAGGGTCCAGGACACCCAGCTGCCACAGGGTCTGGGGGTGTCCCAGCCACTCTTTGTGACAAGGTTTGCTCTTGGCACAGCTGGAGAACAGCTGCCTTAATTGTAAATCTTTGTTAAAAATCATGCAGCATTCCAGGTTAAAAACAGATTTATGCTGGCTACAAACCTCTTGGTGAATTTGCTTGAGTCCCTCCAACGATTTTTCACTGAAATAGTACGTTACAGGTCTGTAAAAGTATACAAAGATTTAATACAGATTTCCTCATCATGCTGTAAATCATTTTTTCCATAACATCATTGTACTTTCAAACAGAAAACCAATCATTTGATTTTCAAATTATGCTCCACAGAAATATGCAGTATTTATTTTTAAACAGTTCAGCAAACATAACAGAAATTCCTTCCTTATCATACAGAAAACTATTCCAAAAGGCTTATAAAAAATCAGTGTCACTTCCTAATAACATTGTAATTGCCAATACACTGATAACCCTTCTCAGCTCAGTTGTATTTTTAGACTCCAACACTTCTGTGATTTTTCCATCTATTCCAAGTACTTCCTACTACTAAAAATGATCTCTCTGTTTTTCTTGGACTCGAACACAAATTCTTTTGATGGACACTGCTGACAAATGTGTGTGTAAATACACAGATATACTTTTATATATACCTGGACCAGCATTCATCAGCATTAAATCAGGCTAACTCCATGAGCTGCTTGAGGAGGTTTTTCTCCAACACTGAGCAGGTATTTCTCCAATCCTGAAGACAAAAGACTGTCCCTACCCAGGAAGGCAGCACACTTGTAGGGAAAGAGGAATTAATCTGTATTTAACTGATCATGTTCAATTCCCCAAGTACGACAGCAAATGATCTCTCTTTCCTGATTACGAATTTAAGATTGAAGTCTTAAATCACTGAATAAAATGTGAAGGCTCAGCATCACTCTTAAAAACAAACAAAAATTCAATGGAAACTCAGTTCAGTGAGATGAACATTTCTATAATTATACTCAGGAAGCTTTTAATAGACCAGACATGAAAGGAAAATTTATAGTCTAGATAAGCTTGCATTAATACCTATTATTCTCTTGTGCCAGTTTACACAGAGCATGGGTGATCTCAGCACAGGCAAGGATTGCCCCATGGCGTGTGTGCAGATCTGAGCCCACTGATAAAGGCAGAAGTCTTGGCAGAACTGAAAGAGATTAAATAATTTTTATTTTTTTTAAACAAAGCATAGTGACAGATCACAGTTCTAAATGTAATTTAGAAAAAGCACTGCTGTAAAGTCAAGTATCCTGGCGACTTTGTGAAAATCAAGTTTTAATGAAGTAAATTCTGACCAAGCACACTGAACTATTTTATACTCCCAACCCCCTCCCTGGTTGGAGTAAATAAAATAACATTTTATTTTATAAAATATGGACACTGAGCTGGCTGAGCAGCCAGAAAAGTGGGGTTTGTACTGCCATGGAATTTTATTGCCATGTTAAGTGCCACCTTCCTGGACAGGAAGCCCAGGCAAGGTCAGCCACTGCAGATTCTCAGGGTCTTGGGCACTGCCTTCAGGCACTGAAAATCTGCCAGAACAGCCTCAGGATCTCCATGGGCTCAGCCAAGGACCCTGGGCTCAGGCTAGGAAACATCTGATTATACACACAGAGTCAGAAAGGAATTCTTCTGCAGGTGTCAGGCTGGACAAGACAAAACAGATCCCCCACCCTTTACAACATCAAAGCCTTCTGAGCAAGAGCTGGGAATTGGAGGGGTACAGGAGCTGGGAATTGGAGGGGTACAAGAGCTGGGAATTGGAGGGGTACAAGAGCTGGGAATTGGAGGGGTACAAGAGCTGGGAATTGGAGGGGTACAGGAGCTGGGAATTGGAGGGGTACAAGAGCTGGGAATTGGAGGGGTACAGAAGCTGGGAATTGGAGGGGTACAAGAGCTGGGAATTGGAGGGGTACAAGAGCTGGGAATTGGAGGGGTACAAGAGCTGGGAATTGGAGGGGTACAAGAGCTGGGAATTGGAGGGGTACAGAAGCTGGGAATTGGAGGGGTACAAGAGCTGGGAATTGGAGGGGTACAAGAGCTGGGAATTTGAAGGGTACAAGAGGAGGGAATTTGAGGGGTACAAGAGCTGGGAATTGGAGGGATAGCTGCTGGAGTTGTTCCCACAAAACTGCACCCATTTATTCACCCCAGAACCAGCAGAGTCCAGTGCAGCCAGGTATCTAAGGCCCACATCCCAGAGAAAAACCAAGCTGACAGTAGTTTAAAAATTTTTGCATGAAATGTGAAAACAGGTAAAGCCATCAGGCTCATACACTGTATTAAGTGGCAAGGGAAATCCTAATTTTTATTAATTAGAATTATTAATTTTTATGAAATAGATTGATCAGCTCTTTGTAGGTTTGTCCTGCCTAAGCTCAGCCTGGCTGAGCAGAGCTCAGCTGGTACCTACCCACGTTTGCCATGTACTCAGGGGCCTGGGGAGTGATGTTATGCAGAGCTTTGGTTGACAGCTCTCGAATAACACTGCAAGAAACATTTCTGAGGGTTAGCAATTCAGTAGGTGCAATGTGTTAAAAAAAAATAATGTGAGGAAGGGACTCCTGCCCCCAACCAAAACTCGGGCAAATATTCAAAATTACAGTACTCTCTGTCCATCCTATGCTTCCCCCTTGTAAAAAAGCCAACAAAAGCAAAGAGCACCCATGCAGCCAGCCTGCAGCCAGCTCTCAGTGAGGTGCAAAGAGCTCAGAGAGATGGAAAAACACCAGTGGGGCTGCTGGAACCTGAGGGCTCATTCTGTGCACTGGCAGGGACAGAGCAGTAAACTGTGATTATTTCTCATGATGCAAACTATGATCAGCACTGATAGAATCTCACTGGTGTGATATGTGCACATTTTAACCTTTGTGAACACTGAATGTGAGTAAGCACCATCTCTATGCATGAAATCTGCTTTAATTAGGATAATTGTATGGTGACAGTGTTTACCCCTCACATACACTATATAACATATAAATGGGTTTTACTAATCTATTAACAGATTGAGGTCATGGACAAAAGACAAAATTCATAAATCTGTTTAAGTGACAATCTGTTTGGGAGGTACAGATGATATCACCTATTACTTGCACAGTTTCCTTCAGTCAAATGCTGCTGCAAACCCAGGTGTGTGTAAAATTTACAAAAATTATCTACAAATGCCTAATATACAAAACAGCCAATTCTGGATATTAAAATTAGATTTTATGAACTTACCTATCCCAATGGTTAATCTTCATGTTAACTAAATGATCAATCATTGGTTGTGTATACTCAGGAAAGCCAGCAATATACACACTGAAAAAGAAAAAAACCCAGATATAGGTTAGAAATACAGTCCAGAGACAGAGAGTACAGAACCAATATCTGTGTGCATTTTGGCACAGTCTCTTTTCAAAAGTTTCAATCCTCTGGTTTTAATCCACTTAAAAAATTATTTAAATATGCCTTCTAAATGAGATGCAGCTAAATGACAGGATGGAAATATTCTGATTTATTGAAAAAACTTTAAATCATTTCTGTAAAACTTTCAAATTGTTTCTAAAACCCACTCTACATACAAGCAGCTTAACATTCAATGCCATTGTTACGTTCCAGAAAATTCAGATGTGTATATTAACTTGAATAATTATTTCAGCTTGGAGAAACACATCACTGATATCAACTACAAGACAGAGGAAAAATAAGTTACAGAAATGTGTTACATCCTCATAGATACAATGGTCCAAAATGGAAAATTTGTCCTTTTTAAAAATCAAACGTATGCAGAGAGTTAATTGTGACAAAGCTGTGAAAGCTGCAGAGCTCAGGAGTGAGGTGGAAGGGAACACCAGCAGTAATTATCTAAGGAGCCTGCATTACCTCACTCACAGCCACACTTGCCTTCCAATCTTCAGAAGCATCAACTACAGAAAGCCAAGGTCAACACAAGTGAAGTGAAATGTTTTCTCAGTACATCTGATGAGTGTTAAATCACCTTGGGAAGCCCAACAATCAGCAGGATGTGTGTGTCAGAAGGGCACAAAGGGACTCATGCATTACCCTAATTTCACCTTTTCATATCTTTTGAGTGATTAACTTTGCAGCTACAATGGTGCTCCATTAATATACCTGTGTGCAATCAGAAGCAAACAAAGAGAAAAACCAAATACTGCCACATGTTTCCATCCTGATATTTATGGAATTCATCAGAGAGGGAATCCTTAAATCCACAGCCCAGACCTCAGTTACTGAAACCAACACTGGACACAGAAGAACCCTCTACTGTACCCTAAAGAACAATTTGACAGCTGGTTCAAACTGTTGATGTCAGCAGAGAAAGGATAAAATTCACATCTCTAGGTCCTTTCCCTGTTCTGCAGGAACACACAATAACACACATTTCCCCTGCCATGTCTGAGCTCTCCTCTCTTCTTTGTAGTTGCTTTTTTGAGTCTCAATTTTAGCACCCACCATTCTTGCCAACCATTTTAATTGAACTTCCTTGCCCAGATAAAAATCAATCTCTTGGAGCACAGGTGTAGCTAAATCCCACTTTTAGTTTTAGTTTATAACTATCTTTAACTACAGTCCTCATTTTCTGTGCCCTGCTGAGAATTTAGTGCAAGAAGCCTTGCATACAAGTCTGTACTTCTGATGATGGTGCTGGTTAGATTTTTGTACCACATCAGGTTAAGAAGCTTTCTCCTTAATTCTGCTTGTACCAAGCTCAGAACTCCTGGAATCACATCATCTCTTTACTGCCAGTTCATAGAAAATAGGTTTCCTCAACCTTCCATCCTCAGAAATGTATTATGATATTTGAGCTGAATCCTCCAAATACACTCAGCAAAAAGGGGACCCAGTGTGAGAGCCTGCATTAAAATATTTAGATTTGAAAGGCTCTAAACAACTATTTATACACAACACAGAGAAATATTTGTAAATATACATTATACTGCCCCTTTACTGGAACTTTATCAACATTTATTAACCAAATTCAGCTGTAGAAATTGACACTTTTTTTTTTTTTTAGCTTTTATTGCTCAACATTATCATGGTACATGTTTTCTGAGTATATAAATATAAACCTGGATGCTTTTTCCTTTAATGTTACTCAGGGAAAAATAAGAACTTCGCCAAGTAACTTGAGTATTGGCTTGCTTGAAAAGCAGTGTCATTTTTTGAAAGTAATAGAATGAATGAATGAAATGGCAAATATTCTACAAAAAATAGTTTGATTAATGGCATTGAACATGGTTTCAGAGAACCAAGCTTCTAAGTGCATAAGGCTATTTATAAAGAGATTTGTAAATTTATTCCTCCTGCTGAACAGTTTAAAGAAAGAAATCAACAGTAAAAATATTCTCACTTAGGTAAGTGGCACTCAAACAAAAACTCTGGAAATCCAGTGAAAGAAGTAAAAAAAAATTAAATTACCAATTCAGCTCTTGAAAAGTCAGAACATAATCAGTCTCCAAGCCAGAATTATAGAAGACAGCAAATAAAACCTGCTTTGTCACTTTTGAATGTTTTCAATTTTCTGTTAGTACAAGAACCCAGAGTTTCAGAGCTCACATGGATCTCGAGCAGCATGGAAATACCAAGCTCCTGCATTTCCCCATCTCCCGTGGGTGGGAGCTCTGGGG
Source organism: Acrocephalus arundinaceus (assembly GCA_021534815.1). Taxonomy (NCBI): domain Eukaryota; kingdom Metazoa; phylum Chordata; class Aves; order Passeriformes; family Sylviidae; genus Acrocephalus; species Acrocephalus arundinaceus. The sequence continues at coordinate 2,357,821 of JAJEOU010002598.1, forward strand.
AAGGCTGTGGGAGGAGGGTGGGGACCCCAGAAGGGCTGACAGTCGGTAAAAGGTGAAGGCATGAACAGACTGAGATGATTCTGCACAAAAAGGACAATGCAGAGGTGGACAGATCAATTAAAAAATAGTCGAGGTGAAGACAGAGGGTTCCAGTGCAAATTATCTTAAAAACTCTCCATGGAAGTCCCAAAGTTGGCAGTGGAGCATGAACCATCATGTGCCTGTCTGCTGTTTCTGCTCCCCAAGGACATCAGCTGCTCCAGCCTTTCTGACCTGCTGGGCTCCTGAGCAGCCCCACGGGGCAATTTCCTGCCCTGTCTCAAATGGGGCTGAATCACTCCGTGGGTGCTGCTGTGCTGCTCTCCCCACCCTGGCTCTGCACACAGGCTGGACTCCAGGCCAGACTCTGTCTGAGACAACTCAAGCCAGAACCAGCCCTTGCTCTTTGTCATCTCCTCATGAGGAAATGCAATATTCTGTTCCTTCTGGCCATCCAGTTTGGCTCCAAACTCCCCTGATTTCAGCACCTCTGTGTTTCCAGAGCTGACTCTTTATTCCAGGACAAGCCCCTGGTCTATAACCACACCACCCCAGTTTGGGTATTTCCCATCTGCTCTTTGCAGACTGTACTGCAGAGATCAGTTTGGTTTTTCAATCATATAATGGTTTCACCTTCAACAATTTCATTTCCCAGAATCACTCTTTTTCCCTACTGTGAGATAGGATTAGGAAAGAGAAAAGCAAAGCAGGCTCAAACTTAAAGGGTGTAACAATAGATTTATTAACACACACTAAAAGAAGAATGAGAATCACTCTGTTTCCTCTTTAAGTAAAAACCAAGCTGTGCTAACCCATGACAATACATTACTGCACACTGTGGCCAGCTTTCCACTGAGCTAACACAAGCACTCAAGTTAAAGGTCTGTGCACAGACCACAAATTCAACAACTTGGGCAAACTGTTTTTTTAAATGGGTATGACTTGATTTTTTTCACCATCTGCCATCATAACAGCCTCTCCTGTGACTACAACTCCCCAAACTCCTCATTTCTCCAGCCTTGAGTAGCTTAGACAGTTTTGTGACATCTCTTGGCTGCTTCCTCCTCGTAGTCAAGGATTTCACTCTGCCTCACACATGACAATCAGTTCGGTGCAAAAACAAAACCACAATTTTGATTTATTTAAAACCATCAGTAATAAACTGTTCAATAAGGTGAGGCAATCAGACAGATATTTCATTAGGTACAAGAGGTCCTCATATTTAGGAAAACTAATGATTGGAAACTTACCTGATAGTCAAGTAACAGTTAACTCTGTTACCAACAGCAAAATAATCAGCTGCAGTGAGAATGTCGATGCCATGGGGGAAAGTGCCCTACGAACAAAATATTATTTTAAAATGTATAATACATCCCAAACAGGCAACATGATTGAAAACATCTCCTGCTACTCTCCCAAGCACTGAAAAAACATAATTTAATTTATAGTAAAATCACTTGTACTAGAGACATAAAGGACATTGAATATATAAACAGCAAAATACCTCACTCTGCTTGTGAGTCAATGATAAACAGCCCAAGCAAATGGCAGCAGGCAGTAACCTATGCAAGAGCTCCCTTCACACCTCCCAGTCATACCAAAATATATATTTGGTTAATGCATGACTATGTATATACCCAAAAGATGATTCCTCTAGAAGGATTTAGATAAACATAAACATGTTTCCAGTTTATGTGAAGGCACAAGGTGAGTTTAATGAAATAAAATTAGAGATTTAGGCACCAAGAGGTGCATCACGTGCAGAATACACAGGAGTTTCTACTTACACTTGTATTTTATGACTCATTAATGAACTAAAAAATGGGGTTGGTTTGTTTTTAAAATGAACACTGGTTCCCAGCAAAGCCTGAAACACTGAATCCTACTGAAGGATCCCACTTCTGCCACCATTTCTCAAACCAGTCTGTTTCTAGAAGATAGATTATCTTTTTAAGTATGAGATTTCCACTTAGAACTCTGCATTTCTGTATACAAGCAATACAGTTCAGATATTCAGAATTTTGCTGGCTCTGGCTGGTTTAGCAGAGCATCAGCAGAGGCAGCACAGCACCCACGAGCCATGATGAAGAACAAATGGAAAACAGCCAGCTGAGACTGGCTCCACTCACTTCCAAAAGGGACGCTCAGAGGGTATTAAAACAATGAGGCTCCCTGGCAGTACAGGTTTGGGATGTGATGCAGGTTTGTTTACAGCTCACTCATCCCTTCCACATTAGGATGCAGCCATGCAAAACTAGTGGGAAGTATCTCTCCATCTGAGCCTGAATCACTGGAGCAGTTTATCCTGGAAGCAGTGGGAGCTGCCAGCTGCTGCCAAGGTCTTGCTCTGGGAAGCAGAATTCCAGTGCTCCCCCCCAAAAAAGGCCTGAAATCTGACTGGGCCAAGGACAGAGTATTTATGGCTTATCCAAGCCTCCAAGTCTTGGTAACTCCAAGGTAAAATGAATGCTCTGTCCAAAAGTCTCACAAAATTCTGATTAGGGGCAAAAATGTACATGAGAAACACCTCAGTATGATCTAAGGCCAAAGAGCAAGACATAAAATGGAAGGTACAAAGATGCACACTACATAAGGAAAATCTCAGCCAAACAATTTGAATTCTAGCTGCCAGCTGGACCTTGCTATTTGCTGCCCAGCTGTGAGTGTGCCAGTTTGATGCCATCTCACAGAGGGCACAGTGCCACCAAGCCTGTTGGTCAGCCAGCATCCTTCCTGACTTCAGGAACACAGAGGTCACAGCCAGTGGGAGAGTCAGGCTTTACAAGAACAGCCAACAGCTTCTGTTCTCTCAGAACACTAAATACTTCTCCAATATAGAAGTTGGTATTACTAGAAGTATGTGCATTTCTCGTGATTTATGCTCAAAAGTTCTTCAGATTTTTCACAGCTTCCATTAACACACAGTGTAAGTGGCATTCTTAACAATGGCTTCTCCTGTGGCCATCAGCAAGCTCTGGATTTGGGACATGTGGAATTACAAAGCTGAAGGAACCAGGGAACAAGTGAGGGCAACCTTTTTCTCCAGCTATTTAGTATCTCCACCTGAGGTGGAGAATATGTTTTAGCTCCTTCCAGTTCACAGAAAGGGTGTCTCTTTCAACACTGTGAACTCCAGAGGGTGGATCTACTCATTAAGTAACCATTTTCCTAAGCACCAAGGAATGGTTCAGCAAGTAAAACTTCTGACCTCCTGCAGGAACCAACTGGAGCCTGACAGTTCCTCCATGCCATGGAAACTCACTGTTTCACTGCTGATGTGCCAACCCAGAGGCTGAAATCATCATCATGTGATGACACATTGGAGTTGTGGGTCAAAGCAGAGTCTGTAAGGAACCTTTCTGGCTGTGAACTAACATGGACCCTACTCTTCTGATTAAGAAATAAAAAAACCCCAAACCACACAGAATCTTTGCCACATGGAAGCTCTTCTAAACCTGCAGCACCCAGGAGCCCTCTCTCTCCCCTGGAGCTAAGCCAGGCTAAGGTGTGATTTACTTTGTTCAGGACCTCACGCAGTGGAATCAGGCTGGGCTGCTGTGTGATGCCCAACCTCTCCAGGGCAGGAACTGCAGACCCAGCAAGAGTACCTTGGCTTCTGTTCATCATAGACCTAGCTGAGTCAGGTCACCAAAAATCCCTAGTCCTTCTAACACCATGGTTTGAAATCCTCTCCAGCAAGTTTTATTTGTACCAGATTTAAAGGAGTAGAAAGTGTTGTTTCTTAGTCCTCTTGCACCCTTTCTCTGCTATTAACTTACTTCTTTCTGGAAATACACACTGAACATGAACAGATGGTTTAACAGCCAGAGTTCTAAAGGAATAATATTCTGCCTCAGAACACAGAGATTTTCAGGAATGCTGTCAGGTGACAGCATTTTAACAAAGATCCTTTAAATAGCAGCTTATTGATATCAAAATTGCTTTAATCATGCTCACATGCCCTGCTCTGTTCACTGAATACACTGAACCACTCCTCCCCACACTCTCTCTCTCTCCCTTAGATCTATATTCAACTTTATTAATTCCTGGTGTGAAACCAGTAAATCCAAGGCTTTACCCTATTTGTTTCTCCTCCAAGTTTGAAAATCAAAGTTGTCTTGAGGATTTTAACTACTTAAACGTTGCTAAGTTACATAGGAATCTACCACAATACTTTTTACTGAAGGACTTGGGTACCTCCAAAAGTACCAGATTTTTCAAAATATCTAGATGGTACAAGAGACAAGCCCAAAACTGAGTTGAAGACTCTTGGGCCTTGTTTACTGTGGAACCATCAACCACAGCAATGATTGCACAGCCCACTTCAGTTGTTCTGCTTCTATCAAAAACTAGAAAATCAATGAAACAAAAAAAAAAAAAAAACCCAAACCAAAACCCTACACTTTTCCTGCTTTAAAAGCATTGTAGTTTCCAGGATGTACAATGACCAGCTCAAATGCTGGTTTTGCTTTTCTGAAGGACTGAAAATTACCAGCAAGCTCATTTTCTTCCCAAGCTGGAATACTAAAATAAAACTCACACCTCAGAAAAATATTCCACAAGAACTTGCTGCTCATAATGAAAACAATTATTTTGAGACATTCTTTCACTCAATTTTTCCAAAGCCACGGTGTCTAATTTTGATTTTAGGCACTCCATGCTTACAGTAACCTCTGAGGCACAAATGAATGAAGATGCAGGGAAGTCACCATACCTGTCTCCCAACATTCTCCTGGAAGGCAGCCTGAGGAACAGAGAACAAACACACCAAAACGAGTCAGGTTTGCTTTTTGATAAACACCAGATGATGAATTCAAAACACACAACAGTATAAATGACCCATGGCTTTTCTGTTTTAAATAAAGTAAACTTTGTCAGTAGAACAAGCCCACAGGGCTTTTCTGTTTGTGCATCTCCACGTTCTGCTGTTCCTGGAGCCGTACGTTGCACGGCAGCAGTTGGAGAATGCAGCTTTATTAAACTTGTCACACCCACACAAGTGCTTGGGAGTAGTGACACGAGGCTTGGCCCTGGGATGGAAAGTCAGTGCCTGTAGACAACAGCAACACAGGCAACTCATTCTTGTCTGACTTCAACATCATTTGTTAAGAGGGGGCAAAGTTTAATTCTTTGTCGATGAAAACTTTGGGCAAAACCCATTGAGACTGCAGTGCTTATCTGCAGGGTGTGAGTCTGGAAGCACACTGAAACACTGGGCTTGTAAAATTTGGAAATAAAATTCATGTACATCTCTTGTATTTTGCCCTAAATAAACTCAAAATCTTGCAAAAATGCAATGAAAACAACCATAAAGTTAATCTGTATATTTTTGTATGGTATACAGAAGAAAACCTAATAAATTCCCTACTTGAATTTTCTCTCTCACACAAAAAAGCCCATTATTTTTATCCCTTTAAAGGCCATAAAATCCTAAGAAGTAGTAAAAGCTTCTATAAATTTTAACCCTTAAGAGAGGAGAGATCATTGTTATCTGGACACTTCTCCATGGACTCTGCACACACAGCTTTCCAGTGATGGACAACACTTTTAAAGGACGGGGGGAACTTCCTTATGTTTACTGAAACACCACAAGAATTTGGCCAACCAGAGTTTCTGTATTTCCTCCACAAACCCAGCAGCCTTGTGGTAATCCACCTGTGACAACAACAGGTTGAGCTGGCTCCATGAGGATCACACCGTGCAGGTGGAGCAAGGGCTGACGCCAGCCGGGATGGAGCCGGAGCCTCCCGGAGCGTTGCCGAGGTGCTGCTGCCTGTTCAGGCTCCTGCCTGCAGCCCCTGCACGCCTGCCCGGGCAGGTCCAGCTGCTGCCGGCAGCACAGGGCACGGAGAACAGCCTGGGAGCCCACCCCTGCCAGCAGTGCCCCCGGGCAGCACATCCAGCCGGGATGGAGCAGGAGCTGGGGCTGCAGTGGTGCCCTGGGGCTGCAGCGGTGCCCTGGGGCTGCTCCTTGCTGGATGCTGCAGCCCAGCTGCTGACATGGGTCTTTCCCCCTCCTCTCCTCACTCCCAATCCAGGACAGTGGTACTTGTCACTCTGCAGCATTCATTTCTTTCTACTTGCAGCTTTAGGTCCTGTTTTATGCTACCTTCAATGCATTACTGCAGGCATAGGCTGTGCTTTATGCTATGCACCCTTTGGAGATCAATCAGATCTCATTAACCTGTAGCCAGTTATTTGTGCAGCTCTGAGCTCCCCCTTGGTGAAAAGAAGGTGATTAGGTGATAATCTTTTAGCCCATTCTATTAAAAAAGGGATGTTTGGGGTGCAGAATGTATTTTCTGGTAACTCTGGTGTATCCAGAATCCCTTTAATGGGTTTAATGGTAGAGTGGGCAGTGCTGGGTTAGCAGCTGGACTTGATGATCTTAAAGGTCTTTTTCCACTTAGATGATTCTGTATTTTATACTGCTGAGACCCTTTTTTAAACTTATTTTATGCTGCTGAGACCCTTTTTTAACTCAGCATAGGCACATTTCAGTGAGGAAGACATCATATCCAAGGGATTTCATAGTTTAACCACTGCATCACAATGGCATTTAAAAATGTGCTGCTCAGACAAGTGCCTAAATGATACAAAATCCATAAAGCTGAAATTCCTAAAAGATGCCAAACTCCTAAGAGATGCCAAATACTTCAAGTGTTTTTGAGAGTAATTTTTCATTTTTTCTACAATCCCCTTCTGGAGATGGAAAAACTGGATACAAAGATACTAATTTAAAGATTCCATGAAATCAGAACCAAGGTGACCAACTAGTCTGGCAACCTGAACACTCTTCTTTCCCACAAAAACTGAAAAAAATATTGTAACATTCTCTAAAAATATTTAGTTTAAAACTAAGGACTTTAAACACTATCAGCCAAACAAGAGGGGGAAAAAAAAGCCTCTCTTTGAGATGTCAGAGCTGAATAGAGTGCAATTCAACATCACTTATTCATCTGATTATTCCTTAGACTGATTATTCATGAAAGAGTTGCACAAGCCAGCCCAGAATGCTTGTGGAGCTTCAAAAGCAGAGTCTTGTTCTATTCTCTCTAACCTCAGGGTTCAAAATGTCTCTATTCACCATTTTATTTTATTGGTGCTCTGCATTATAATATATTGCATTTGTAAGAGATGGGAAATCTAGTAAAACCTGTTGTTTATTTAAATATGTGTTTAACTGTAATAATGATTGGAAATATTTAGCACTCCCAGGTATTTTTCTTCAAAATTGTAATAGTGGCTGGTAAACACAAAATATTTCTTTGCCTTTCTAAAATAAGAGAAAAGGCTTTAGTAATTTCATAAATGTCCATCAAACAGCTATTCGAAATTTTGACCAGCTCTGAATTAGAAAGTACTAGTGAAAAAATTAATGAGACTGGAGCTAGCTGACTTGCAAACAGCTCAGGAGCCTGGGCTACAGGAAAGTGAGGAGAAATGTGCTGGGTTTTAATTAGAAATACAGATCTCAGACTGGACTAAGCTCTCAGCTTTAGTCTGGCTGGTTTAGCACACATGGTCAAACTACCAGCTGAAGTGTAGAAACACTCTAATGATCACATGGGGCAGTTAAATACAGCTACCAAAGGTAAGCAGCACATTTGTAGTGGCAATTGTGTTATAAAGATTTCTCCTTGGTGTCCACATAAACCCTGATTCTGAAAACAATTCCTAGGGATAAAAATTATAATTCACAAATAATTCACTTTTCACCCCCTGTGCTCCCTAATGTTTTCTGCAGAAATTCCTCTAAGGAATTGATTTGAATACAGGGACTTACATTAGCCAAGAATAACCAATTCTACTGTTTCTAGAATGTAGGAGCTGAAGTCTGGGGGAAGTAGCATTGCTGATATTCATTAGTTGTACAGTATGGGCAGAGTTCTAGCACTGCTCAGCAATCTGCAGCATCTTGGCTTGCCCTGATCTGAGCACCTCCAGACCCAGGAGCTGTGGTGGGGTTGCTCAAGCACTGACTCACTTCCCCAGCAATTACTCTGCTGCTTCATTCAGCAGCTTCAACTCCAGCAGAGGTGTGGCTACAAAAAGTAAGGATGCTATCCAGGTATCCCTGAGAAACCCTCCTGATGTTATAAACACATCAGCTTTCAAAATTTCAGTCAAAAAGTCAGACAGACCTGGTAATATGCATATTCTGTCTGGTTAGGTTGGGTTTTTTTACACATTCACAGTGACATTTACTGTCAGGAACATCTGGTTCTTTGGCAGACACTCTGATCCTGGTTTGAGTTTATACAGTTATAGGGTGGAGTTTTTTACACTTGCATAAGATAATTTGGTTTATCTGTTAAAAGACACAATTCATACCTTTTTTAAAAGAAAGCAAGTTCAATATCTACAACACACAGACTTGAATTCTCAGAGATAAGATGTCCATTCTTTCTTCTCAAATTTTGTAACTATAGCAATCTGTAATTCTCCATCATTTCTCTTCTCTTAAGAATGCTCCTCTCAACTCCCAACAGCATAAATATTTTCTACAAAAAGTTTCCAAAGAATACACCTTGGTGTCAGTTCTATTCACTGCCTAACAGTATCTGACTAATGGATTTGCCGCTCTTTTAAAAATTCCCAGTCCTGTGGGAAGAGTTTTATATAACAACTAAAAATATGTCTGAAGGAGAGAGACTATTCTAGAAATTTTCAACTTACCATGATTAAAGAGTAAAGGTGCACAATCATGAAAGTGTAACCTCAGAAAAGCCCCCAGCTTGGAGACTTGCAAAAGAGCAATTGTATTTTGTATTGTATTGCAAAAAATACAATATCTGTGTGTTATGTAGGACCCTTTTGCCTGTGATCTTGTGACTAAAAATGTTAAATTATTCTTTCTTAGATACTTCATCTTTATCATCATGACAACAATGCAGCAGACTGTTAACTGTGGCCATAAATCAAGATGTGCATCTGTGGATTATATAATTTAACATCTAAATTCACATGATACTTCTAAGGATTTTTAAAAAACACTTTTTTTGCTCCTAACATAATATTTTGCTTCTCTACTGTAGTTTAACAGTGTTGAGTCTAAAAATCTTAAAGTGAAAACAAACAAAAAATAACAGAGGTATGGAAACTGGAATGTGGTAACTTACAGAAGCAGCTCTTCTGCAATTAACATCACGATCAAACACTGCAGCAATAACCAGTGCACTGAGGAAATAAAACATTGAACATTAGTACCAAATATATGAAAAGAAGTGTGCAATGCCATCATTTCAACATTTAGCCTTCTAAGCAGAACAGGCAGCACGTCCTCTAAGGAGCTTATTATTTAGAAATACAAGCCTGAACTAAAATGTGAGTTGAAGTAACCTTGTACTTTCTTTTGCTGTGGATTTCCCACACCACTGTATTAAAGGAATTTATGGAATACACAAACACATTTTTAAACATAAAAATTTTTAAAACACGTTTTACTGCACAGAAAAGTTTTCTGTTTTATAAGGAGCAGGGGTTTAAAACCTGGACATAATCACATCCAATGTGAGACTCTGTGCAATTTTAAATTAAAACTTGGAAATACAGTTTCTCAATAGCCAAATGTACAGCAAGTCTTGTGTAAGGCTTAAACACAACACAAAGTGAAGCAATGGAAACCTGCAGTTATCTCCACAAGAACAGTCACATCCTGTAAGGCACAAAAATCAAACATTATGCAAATCCTGAAAAAAAGTAACCTGCAAGATGAGCTGCAAAGCAGTTTTTTTAGGGTGATCTGGAGAGACAGAAGGATGATTATACGAAACAATTTCTTCATGCATGAAGTCTGGTGACCCTGCACAGGGTAATTCTTCTGCCTCAAAAGAACTGCTGTTCAAAGATGTGCTACACAACACAGCCAGAGAATATATCCCAGGACACGCAGTCTGCAGCTTTAGAAATCCACCTCCAGCATTCAATTAACTTCAGCAACAAATAAACATCACTTCAGGAGAATCATTTAAGCAGAAAATTATTCCTTTCAAACCCTGAAACTCTTCATTACATGATTTATTGACTCCAGGCAAAACCGGAAATAAATACTGCCTGAAAAGTAAATTCAAGATAGCTTTGCTTCAGCATGAGGATATTAATTACACTGATAATATCAAACTTCCCTGGGTAGTGGCTATCAGTTCCCTACAGTGATGAATACTGTGTTGTTCCAAGTCTCTGAAATGCACAGTCAGCTTGGCCTCTGTAATTTCAGTTTATCTCCATTAGGGAAAAGAGGAGACAGAAAGGCAGAATGAAATGAAAACAAACCCCAATAAAGTGTTCTAAAGACAGTTAATGCTTTCTTATTGCTACCTGCAGGAGCAATACCCCTCTCTGCCACAAAGGCAAGAGGAGGTGATCCAAACAACAGAGCCTGGAACAGCAAATGTTCAGGAAGCAGCACACATGGCTCACTGCTGAAAAACTGCTGGGTCAGACACACACTCTTCATACCACGCTTACTAATTCTCTGGCACACTCAGAGACTTAATTTTTTTTTAAAAGGACACTTAAGAAGTATATAGTTTTAATGATATGACTAGCTCCCATAAATGTTTTAATGAGAGAACTTTCAAGACTAAAGGAATTGGGAGGAAAATGATCCTTGAAACCAAAAAGAAGCAGATTTCTGCCTGACATTTCTGGCTATACAGACTAGAAGCTAGAACAGTAATTTGTCAGTTATGCAGTATTTCAATATTGGTCTTTTCTGAAGAGGGGAAACAAAACCCCAACCACAAAAAACCCCAAGAAGCTCAGAATCCTGAGTGCTGACCTCACTGCATCAAACAAGAGCTCATCTTAAAATCACATTGTAGTTTTCCATTTTCTTCTTACTCTTCTGTTACATTAAGACAAAGCTGTGTAAGTAAAGCCAGCAAAGCAACATATTGTCTGCAATGGCACCCGAGTCACACAGTGCTGCAACCAAACACTGAGCAAAGCAAAATAAAAACCCCAGGAATTCTATCATTGCCCCATTATATTCCTAAAGCATACTGCAGTCACTGTTTCATGTTAAGCCTTTTAATGAAGTATTCTAAATTATCAAGAGTCCACAAACACTCTTTTCAGGCTAATTCCCACTTGGAAGTGCAGGCACATCCTCCACAGGGCTGGGTTTAGTGCAGAAGGTGGGAACACCTCTAAGGTGTCTTCACCTGTCTGCTTCTTTGTGGGAGTTTATGTGATACTGCACCAGGATTTCCTAACATAAAGAAACTGTTTATGTCAAACCAAGTGGGATATTTTTTTAAACTACTCAAAGGATCATGTCTTGACTTGCCCTGAGTGCACCACACCTGCCCGCTGCCAGGCAGAGCAGAGGATGGCTCTGCACCCTCCAATCCCTGTGGAACACCTTTCCTGGCTCCTTTGCACCCTCCAATCCCTGTGGAACACCTTTCCTGGCTCCTTTGCACCTCCAATCCCTGTGGAACACCTTTCCTGGCTCCTTTGCACCTCCAATCCCTCTGGAACACCTTTCCTGGCTCCTTTGCACCTCCAATCCCTCTGGAACACCTTTCCTGGCTCCTTTGCACCTCCAATCCCTCTGGAACACCTTTCCTGGCTCCTTTGCACCTCCAATCCCTCTGGAACACCTTTCCTGGCTCCTTTGCACCTCCAATCCCTCTGGAACACCTTTCCTGGCTCCTTTGCACCTCCAATCCCGATAGAACACCTTTCCTGGCTCCTTTGCACCTCCAATCCCTGTGGAACACCTTTCCTGGCTCCTTTGCACCTCCAATCCCTGTGGAACACCTTTCCTGGCTCCTTTGCACCTCCAATCCCCGTGGAACACTTTTCCTGGCTCCTTTGCACCTCCAATCCCTGTGGAACACCTTTCCTGGCTCCTTTGCACCTCCAATCCCTGTGGAACACCTTTCCTGGCTCCTTTGCACCCTCCAATCCCTCTGGAACACCTTTCCTGGCTCCTTTGCACCTCCAATCCCTGTGGAACACCTTTCCTGGCTCCTTTGCACCCTCCAATCCCTGTGGAACACCTTTCCTGGCTCCTTTGCACCTCCAATCCCGATAGAACACCTTTCCTGGCTCCTTTGCACCTCCAATCCCTGTGGAACACCTTTCCTGGCTCCTTTGCACCTCCAATCCCCAAGGAACACCCTTCCTGTCTCCTCCAGGGATACAGAGCCTGCATGCATGACAGCAGTTAAGTGCACAATGAACACAAATAGAGTTTAAAAAGTAAATTGCAATTTTATCAGTCAACTAATAATTCTCCCTTTTCTCATTATCCCTTCCTCGCTCCCCCAAGGACTCACCTAACTGGCTTCAGGGAAAGTTAGAAGGACTCAAAGTAAGTCAGTGGGCACCCTCCAGCCCATGTGGATCTCAATCCCTTCCTGAGAAGGTGGAAAAAAACAGGGAGCAGAGGCAGGCCAGGTGAGAGACATCAGAGCACAGAAATAAGCACAAACACCAGTTGCCCTCAACTAACAAGCACCAGGTGTACCAGGCAATAAACCTGAATTCCCTTTACCACCTGTAGCAGGCACTTCCAGTCTCCACTAGCCACAAGCAGCAAGAAGCTGACCCTGCTGCTGTCCCCTGGGAAGCTGCTACCATCAATTCCAGTTTGCCACCCTGAAGCTGTGGGGGAGAAAAATAAACTTTTAAACCTCTTGCCTATTTGGTACAAAACCAAAATTTCCTTCCTGAGCCCTAAAAAGGGTAAAGTGGTAACAGGAGAGCAAACTCTCCTCCCTGCTCTACATTAGGAAAGGCAAAGGCACAATAACCACCATAAGCAAAGTGGGTTTGAACAATCCAAGCAAGTTAAGAAAAGGAGATGAGAACAGTCAGACTCGGGTCTGTTGAGCACTGCTGCTGCAAACAGCCCCTCCTGCACCTCTCCTGTCATGCCAGTGCCCACCTGGGAGGGCTGCACAGCCAGCTGGGTGATGAAAACACATCTAAACTCAGGGGTTTTTTCAATTTTTGAGATCAGAACAGTTCCCCTGTTCATTTTATCCCATGGAGCTGTGCTACACCACTGCAGGAGCCACAGAGGGGAAGGAGCAAGCACAAGGGCCTGCTCCAGCCACACTGCACATGACTCAGATTTAATTCCTCCTGTTTACCTAGGAGAAGGTCTGAGGGGAAGGAGAAATGCTGTGACCATTCCCATTTCCACACTGCCTGCTTTTGCAGTCCCTTTAACCCAGCTCACACAGAGATGCCACATGTCCTGTTGGCCACCCACCCTCCTACACCGTTCCGTGGGTTATTCTAATCCAAAAATATGAAGTAAAATGGTGAAAGTGTAAGAAATGCATATGTGGAAAAGAGTGATGAGAAAAATGGTTAGAACAGGAGTTACAAATCCGGAGAGGAGAGGAGAGGAGAGGAGAGGAGAGGAGAGGAGAGGAGAGGAGAGGAGAGGAGAGGAGAGGAGAGGAGAGGAGAGGAGAGGAGAGGAGAGGAGAGGAGAGGAGAGGAGAGGAGAGGAGAGGAGAGGAGAGGAGAGGAGAGGAAAAAAGAAAAGGTCTGTGATACCCCTGCAGGAGGTCACTTTACCCAAGTGCACTGACCTTTAGCACCCAGCTCTCCTCTGCAGGTACACAGCAGCAGAAAGCCATTCTCCATATTTCATCATGGCCCAGGACATAGCTCAAAGCAATGTTTCAGATTTCCCCAGTTCTGCAGGACAATCCTGCCCTGGAGCAAGCTCCATCATCCATCCTGAGCCACACCTGCCTGTTTCCCCCTCCCAAAGCCAGGCAGCACCCTGGAGGCCAAGGCTGCCTGCCCTCGTGCCCTGCACCCACAGCGTGTGCCCGTGCTCTGCTGCACGGAGACAGAACCCAACAGATCCCAACAGATCCCAGCTCCCAAGAAATTCCAACAGATCTCAGCTCCTGACATCCCCCACCAGCCACAACAGGCAAAGGAAGCTGCACCCTGCACAGCTCCACACAGCTCAGATAGCCAGCAACCATTTAATCACTCTAATTGTATTACAGAGTGCAAGCATGTTTTCCTTTTTATATTTTGTTTAGGTTTTAAACAAAACAGTTCAGCTCCTTACTGTGCACCTGCCACTTCACAGACAGCAACTTCCACACCCAAGGGGGCAGGAATCAAATTACCCACATTTCCAAGTCATTAAATTCTGTTTCACTTTCCTCATAGGTAAGCTTAAAAAAAGAGGCTGCATGTAGAGACTGGGAGAGAAACAAGGCTCCGTCAAGTGGTGCTTTTATAATGATATGCTTGAACAGCAACTTCAGTGTCTGCATCTCAAGAAAGAGCAAGAGTGTCCTGTAAAAGAAGTGAAGTTTCATCTACATTGCCAAGAATTTTCTTTTTGTGGTCTTGTAGTTTGAATAGATGAGGCAAGGTTTTAGAAACCAGTTTAACTAGACTTTAACAAACCATTAAGCAGATGTGAGCAAGTGTATCTTGTTGAAATACGGATTGGGAAAAAACTGACATGAAAGAAAACAAGCGAGTGCTATTAGAAATACTCTCGGGCATGTATTTCCAATAATTGTTCTCTATCTTTTTTCTTTCTTTTTGTTTTTTCTAAAAAAAGGTGGCAAGGTCGGGAAGGAAAACGGCTGATCTATGAGCCCCAAATTTAAGTTTGCAACTTCAATATTCTGCCAGTTTCATCACGGAAGAGAACGTTCATAAAAAATAGGGATGAATCAGCTGACAGTGAATATGGAGAGAAGGATTTATTTTAAAGCACTGTCAGAAATTTTATTAAAAAAAAAAAAATCTGACTTCATGAAGTTTGAAGTGATTTTTCACTGGTCCAAAGTGATATATTTATGTTCCTTGACTACAGAAAACACAATGTCTTTCAATTCCATAATGATACAAGAGAAGGAAAAAAGAATCCCCTACAAATCACTCTCTGCTTTAATCTGTGACTGCTGGTAAGGGGATGTAGGGCAGGATGCAATTTATGTACTCTGGTACCTAAGTGGGTCCCATGTGCTTCCAGCAGCTGAGCACTACTGAGTGCAGGATAAGCCTTGTGCAATTCCCAGCACTGAGCAGCAGTTCAGGACTGCAATCACTGCTCACAGTTTTGGAAGGTGTTTACTATTTTTCTCTAACAGTGTGTATTCTTATCCAGGCAGATGTTTTTGCAGTGTAATTCAGCTCACAATGGATATTATGCACTTTGTTTCAAGATGCTGAGTGCTGCATTTTTGAAGGGTAGCAACAATTTGCTTGTGGCTAGAAGTATGACTCTTCTTTAAGTAAAACAGTGACACACCTAAGGCTAGATTTAAAAAAAAAGCCGTATGTAATTATCGGCTTGCTGACACAATAGGTGAAACTGTGTGTCATACTTTATTTGAAGTTTTTTTTTTTTCACTATTTCTCTTTGGAGTGGCAATTCTACCTTTTAGAGTTGATTTAGAAAAGGAATGACCATTATAACGACAAAGATTTTTAAGTAAAGCCTTGTAGAGCATTAATACTTGCTAAAATACCTTGCAGTTTTGTTGGAAAACAACACCTTACAGCTGTTCGTTGGCAATTTTCAGCTTCCACCCTGTGTTTTCTCCATCCCACCAACTTATTCCCAACAACTGATGTTGTCATAGGTGGCACAGCCACAGCACTCATTGGTTTTACTACCACAGCAGAGGGATCTAAAATATTGTAATTTGGCACTTTCCTGAAAAGAAAATAATTTGTTTCCAGAAGAGGCTGGAAGTGGAAGGACAGGAGCTTCTTCAGAAACAAAACCTCCTGGTAAAAATATCTGTTCCAGGGGTCCCACCTACAGCTTTGTGACCATAAAACTAAACACCACAAACCCTGAAAAATCACAAGGGTAAACCTGCATCAAGCCTATGGAGACCAATATTGCAGTATGACAGGGGAAAAGGAGTAAATGAAATATGAAATATATTACTCAAAGCACCATAAGAAGAAAAATTCTGATAAACAGAACAGATCAGAATTCTGATAAAGGGAAGGCTTGAACACTCACAATTGGGCTTTCTTAAGTTTCTACAAGCAACAAGCTTGCCTGACCTTAAAAGAAACCTTTAAAGCTTTTCATTCAGAGGATGGAAGCAGGGTCTTATTTTCATCAAGCTGCCAACCAAATCTAGAAAAATTACCAGATTTGAATGTGACCTCAGGACAAGTCTGGCCATACCAAGACTCAAGATTTGCTGGCAGTGAGAACATAAATGTAACTCTGCAGAGCTGTTACCACCCTGCCAGAGCCATTTGTTACCACTCTGGTCACAGGTGACAGTGTGCCCTCACTGCCACCATTAGTGCTGGTTAGATCAAACACAAAAATACAAGATTGTACCCACGGGATTATTTCACTGTGCAAATACATCTTCAGGTACCCTCAGTGAAGAATTTCATACTACATATAATTTACCATGAACTCAGCCAGAAGTGAATGAAATATGAGCCTTCAAAATACAATATCTCATTAATAACTTACTGTGGCAAATGTCACTGTTGCTAGCATGCCAAAGTGAAGCAGGGCTTTCCTGGAGTTTCACATGCTCTTTCCAAAAGTTATCCCAAAATAGTGGGTGGCATCACATCCTAGCACAGCTTAGAGTTATCAGACTCGTCTCCTTTATAATTTATGCCAGTGTAGATGAAACATCAAAACACCATGAGAGAGAGAGAAACAAGGCTAAAATGTCTCAGCATTTCTTGTCTGCTCACTATAGAAAAAATGGAAGAAAAATGGTGCTTGGCCTTGAGAAGTTGGACAGCAGGTTCTTAGATAGGAAGGTTTTATCAAGGTCTCAAAAACCACCAGGAACAAGTACCACAGGACAGAGACCTGCTGGGTGACCCTGCATTGAAGGACCAGCACTGAAAAGTGAAGCTACAGGCATGAAAACCAGTAGAGACCAGCCAGGACACTGTGTCCAGGAATAAAAATGGATTAATTTACAGATTGTCTCAAGGAACTTTAAAAAGTGTTTTTAAAGAAGAAAGAAACAATCATATATTCTTTGGGAACCTGCTGAGCTCAGTAGGTAACCCAGTGTTGGCCAAGGAGGTTTTTTGGATGAGACTGAAATAGTTCTGTCAGCAATCTAAAAGCAAGGAAGTCCCCAAAAATTAAAGCAGACATCCAGAATCACAGATCACTGTATAGTCCAAACTTCTTTCTATTGTATTGAAAAAGAAAATTCTAAATGACCACTGATCAAAACCCTTCTGATGGAGACAAAGCTGAGTTGCTGCTGTCAGTGGCTGTACTAAAAATGTGCCAAGAAACTGTTAGAAGCCACCTTTGTGTTTGCAGTGCAAGTCACACGTTAAGAAATCTTGAAATGTCAGCCAGTGTGTGGCCAACAAAAAGTCCAAACAACAAAGAGAGAATCCCACAGCCAAGGGGGAGGGAGAACATGAGAAAAACAAAAAGAAACAAAAAAAAAAGAACAAAAGAAAAAAGGTAAAACCAGTTTGTATATGCAAAAATATCAATGGTATTAAGTGAAAAGTTGCAGCAACTTCTAGTCCACCATTGCAGTAGCACAGATTTGGAAATCTCTTAAAAGATTTTACTTTTGAAAGTCTTTTGAAACAGAAACCACAGATTGAAAAGGAACTACACCAGGCACTTCCATTCAGTGCCAAGTGAGATCCTGGACTCTGCTCTGCTTTATAAAACCACGAGGTATCAAAAGAGGAAAAGGTCTCTCATGTAATTGTTAACTTTAACATCTTCTTAGTAATAATAAAACCCCCACTATTCAAAATTTAACTTTAACATCTTCTTAGTAATAATAAAACCCCCACTATTCAAAAGTGCTGTGTTACTAAGAATTCAGTATCACCATGTAAGGTTCTTAGCCCTTTCAGAAACTGGAAGTGGTTTTATTTTTTATTCAAAATAATCTGTGAATTGGAACACTTCAAAAGGAAAATTATAATTTGTACAGAAGTAGAGCTGAGGTGTACTTCATTCTTTTAGACTTAACCTGCTCAATTTGCAAGCTGTAAACTGGTCAATAAAAATATGCTTTATTTTTTGCACAACACCCATCTGATGAAGTCCCAGGAATCTGGGATTGTTAGGAACAAGACAGACCTGAAAAAATAAGAAACAACCTCTTCCTTACGTTTTCTCCCAATATTTCCAGCCCTTTATGACTCCATGAAGGAAAAGCAACTCCTCCATTTTAGAATGGTTTGTTATTCTACCTCTACTGAACTAAGGCTCCAAATCTTCTCTCTCTTAACTTCTCCTCTTAAATTCCCTGAGTAGATGTCACTGAGCTCCCCACAGAGAAGGTGATTCAAGCAGACAAAAGATGACACCCTGCCAAAGCCTGATTTCTCTTATCCATCTTACAGTGAGTTTATTTGGATTTTCCTCTGAAAAACAGGGAATGGAGGGAAGAGCAAAGGGAAGAAGTCATCACACCTGACAAGGAAATGATATGTTTATGTCACTGCCATCACACTCATATGCAAATTCTTTACTTTTAAGCCATTCAGTGTATATGTTAGCAAACATATATGTTTTAATTGATTTCAAAAATGGCCTGTATCAGTCTCCTGGTGCCACAGCTTACCTGGAGATGTGGTTGATGAAGGGGATGAGCTCAGCAGGCTCATAGGCACGTGCAAAGGCCCAGCACACGTAACACGCCGCGTCCCGGACATTGGAGCCCACGCTGCAAGCCCCCCTCTTCTCATCGTATGTCAGAGCCTTCAGCATCACAGGGACCACTGGTACAGCAAAAAAAATCCACACAAAACAATTAGGACCTTCAAGACTATCTCCTTCCACCCCCTGCCATGGGCAGGGACAGCTTCCACCATCCCAGGGTGCTCCAAGCCCATCCAACCTGGCCTTGGACACTGCCAGGGATGCAGGGGCAGCCACAGCTTCTGTAGGAAAGAGAAATTCTTTCTCTTTCCCACCCTCCCAGGGAAGAATTTCTTCCTGATATCTCACCTAAACCTACTCTCTTTTAGTTTAAATCCATTCCCCTTGTCAGTCACTACATGCAGGACTCAATAACATTTTTCTACAGATGAAAGAGCTTCCAAAACCTGTAAGGATAATTCTTTTACACGTTCTAGAAACACATTGCCCCAGTTCAAGAAATATGAATGCAGGGCTCCCCAGAGGGCCTTCATTTAGTATCTGCACATCCAGACAGTAAATCTGAATACATCTCTCTCTAGATGACACAACTTTATTAAATGAATAATGTCTGCAGAAACAACAGCCTCTAAAAAAAAAGAAACAATTTCTCCCTCCGTTTTCTTTCTTGTATCAAATTTATCAAATGCATCTTTTTTCCTTAGAAAATACTTGTCACAAGGTGATCCCATTAACAAGAAATGGGATCATTGAGCTGTATTTCATTAGCAATCTGTGCCTGGATATCCTTGAGTGAATATAATCACAAAGTAATTAAAACTTCCATGTGCTGTTCATCACTGTGGACTGCTGCTTTAAACAAAAAGATAGATACCATGACTGGAGAAGTGAAGTGTTAAAAGGCTGTTTAAATTCATTTTAAGCTGCTAAAGAAAATCAAGCAGTAGATATAGGGATGGGTGAGATTGGGCTAATAGGAGCACAAACACTACAAGGGAGAAAGCACAATTCCCATTCTGGAACAATGATACAGCAGAGATGGATGGATAGCTGGACATTTCCCAGTTCCTAAGAAACTGCAATGAAAGTATTTAAAAATGCTGCCTAGCTTGTTTTGAAAATTGCTGCATCAACTGATGAAAAAAATGGAATTTGCTGGTTCTACAGGAACACTCAAGCAGGCGCCACAGGCAATTTTGCAAAGCTGCAGCACGTTTCCCTCAGTGCAAGTGACCACTCCAGCTCCTTCCTGTGTGCAAGCACATTCCCACCTCTGTGCAGGGAAGGAAAAGGGGCAAGGAGGCCCCTCCAGCAGCTCCTCATATTTGGATTGTCTCTGAGAAAGAAAAAATGTATTTTTGCAGTTTAATGTCCCAAATGCTGGGCACAGCACCAAACACTTTGTCAGGGACAGTGGTGATGCTCCAGGGTCTGCTGGCCAGGGCATCTTGAGTTTTCACACCTCTTTGAGCCCTCTTCCTACATCTGGGACTCACAGCACTGCTCTGTGTGACTGCAAAGGCTGGAGACACAGAAAAGGAAGGAATCAACAGTGGGCACTGGGGAGGTGAGACTAACAAGGTGAAGTGTGCAGCACTGGTAATTAGAAACACAACAACAACAAAATACTGATCTAGGGGGCATCTAGCAGAGTTTTGTGCTGTCATTGATTGAATATTTACTGCTGAACTGTAATGGGAAATGCTGAATAAAAACTGCTCCTGACACAAGTGTGTGTGTTCAAAAAAGCAGGTCCAGCATTACATTTCTTGTTGGTTTTTAAGAGTTATAAAAACCAAAGGAAACACTACCGAAATCCAGGTTTAACTTCATTTCTTGCTTTAGAGTTCTTCAAACACCATGTCAAATCTTAACCTATAATCACTTTAACCAAAAAATCACAGATTTAAAAACCCAAAAACTTTATGAAAGAAGTCTTCCAGAAGAAACCTATTTTAGTTTGGTAGGGCAGAGACAAAATTCTTTGAGTTTTGAAATTCTGAACATGCCTTTTTTACTGAAAAGTAGGAGGCTGGAAGATGCAGCAAGGAGAAGATCTGAACTGTTCTTTAACTTTACGGGTTTAACTTAAAAGTTTCGCTTTCCTTTTACAGATCTACCATTTCTTTAAAAAGGGTGCCACCAAAACAAGAGGATAAATAGTGCCCACTCTGATTATTAAACCCAAATCCACCTGTGCAGGTCTGTGAATGCACAAGAAAACACAGTCACCTTTACCTGTAGCCTGAAGGTATCAATAAGCACCTGCTCACCCCACCCTGCCATGCCCAAGAGCGTCACTGCAGTTGCAGCACAGCCCTGTGCTCAAGCCTTGGAAAATAAAGAAACAACTTCTGGCATTACAAACAACTGGGTTGGGTTGGGTTTTTTCCTCCTGCTGGAGACAGGTTGCAGAGATATTCTGCTTTTTAAACACAGATTTTACACAGTCGGATGCTCAGTGCAGGTGAGAGGCAATAAAAGTCTGGTGGAGAGCTTGTGGGAGACATTGGATACTGAAGGGTTCAACGTATTGAAATGAAAAATCCTTTACATTAGTCCTTTAAAAACATACTTTACATCAACTTCAACTACAACCTGTGCTGTCCTTTGTCACTTTAACTCCACATAGTAATTTTTTTTAATTTAGTGCAATATTTATCATATAAAAGATACAAATACAGCAGTCAAAAAAACAACAAAAACCTGTTTCTCAGCTCTAGGCCTTGTCTCCACAAGAAAATTGCAAAATTTCAAGTTGACCTTATTTAATTTAAAACAGATTTTCATTGGATCTGGGGTTAAATAAGAATTGTCTAAATTTAGTTTTAAACTAAAATATGCAACTTAAAACAGATTAAGTCGATGTTTTCTTAGACAAGCATTGTTTTTATAGGGACCGTTTAGGCTGAGAAGCTGTTTCAATTCGTAAAAAATATCTTGTAAATCCTTGTATTATATAAGAAAAAGTACTACAGAGTGAATGCTTGCTATTCCTGAAGGGTGCATTGTGCACAGTGTCACAGCAGGAGCAGCTACAAACACTACAATTAATGAATGATGAAGCTCAACTTAGTAATATATTCAACCAAAGAATAGCAAGTTTGCTCTTCAAATTTTTCTTCAATGAAAACCAGCTCAGTGCAGAAGAGAAGGTTTAGCCTCTTTGTGAGCTTCAGGCTTAAAAAAACTAGTGCAGATATCTGCAGTGTTGTTGTTTCCTAAAAACACAACTCTGGCTCCCCCATGTACAGAAAATCAGGTTTGAGATCACTCATTCCTACATGGCACCCTGGCCTCTGGAAAGAGGCAGCTCTTAATTAGAATTTTGTTAGGGCTCTTGTACCAATATTTACTGCATCAACACAGATCCAAACACCAGAAAGTTCTGGTTAATCCCATTACCAGAAGTAAGTAACTTGTTTAAAATTCTGCCAATCATCTCTGGACTGATCTCATTTTCTATAGAATCAACACAGATGCAAACACCAAAAGTTCAGGTTAGGCCCATTACCAGAAATGAGTACTCGTATAAAATTCTGCCAATCATCTCTGAATTGTTTTTATTTTCTATAGAATCAACACAGATGCAAACACCATCAGGTTCAGGCTAAGCCCATTACCAGAATTAAGTAACTTGTTTAAAATTCTACCAATCATCTCTGGATTATTTTTATTTTCTATATAATCAAGACAGATGCAAACACCAAAAAGTTCAGGTTAGGCCCATTACCAGAAGTAAGTAACTTGTTTAAAATTCTGCCAATCATCTCTGAATTGTTCCCATTTTCTAGATAAGTTGTTGACTCCAGAATCTGCTCTTAAAGGGCTCTTCCATGGAGAGGATGAAGCCTCCAGTGGGGCTCAGGAAATGCCTGTGCTGTTTTGGCCGTGGAAAGTTCTCCGTGTTCCTGTGAGATGCTCCGACATCACATCCCCAAGGGCAAGTGCCTCAAAACCGCCCACAGGTGACCTCTCCTCTGCCATTCCTGCCCCCGGGGCTGACCTCATTAGGAGTCTGCCAGGGAAGGAGGAAGAGCAGCACAGCTCCTGCAGGCCCAGCAGGGATGTGAGCAGTCTCTGCAGGTGCTGTAAGCTCCAGGTTGCCCCCAGCGCTGAGCCCACACACGGCTGGGCAGAGCAGCTCCACAAAGCCGAGCGGCTCCCCGTGCCCCGTGACTGTGAAAGGCTGTGTCTGCCTGCCTGCAATCTCCCTTCAGTCTCTCCCTACGTAATGAATTAAAAGAGTCTTTAATTATGTGGTCACGTGGTGGTTTTTCCATGGAGCTATCTCAGCCAGCCCACAGGACAGACCTGCTCCAGCGATGAATCACGGCAGGGCAGCACAGGAGCTTGTTGTCTGCCTGGCTGCTGAGGGTGGAAAGCGTGGAATGCAAAGGCTGCCTGTCAGACTGACAGAAGGGGGTGGTGGTTAAGCTGGATGCTGCCCCAAAGACTCTTTGATACCAGTCATGGGTCATAAATGCAGCGTTTAGGAGCTGGACACCAGCTCTGGTTGCCAGGTCCCTCTGCCATGGGCCAAAGGCAGCCTTGCACCAGTGCCCCAGCACTGACAGGAGTTGGGCTCTGGAGGGTGGCCAGGGGCCAAGCAGGAAGCAGCCAGATCTGGATTCCAGCCAGTACATCCCAACATCCTTACCTAACACAGCCCAAAAAGCTCCAAGCCCCCTCTCTGCCTGGCTGGCACTCAGAGCAGCAGCTGAGCCAGGACAGCTCTGTAACACAGAGCACCCCGTGTTTTGGGGACTCTCCTACCCACTCACACCCAAGGCCAGACCAGAGACCTTGACACAGGTGTACAGCTGACAGAGCTCTGCCTCTGTCTGAATCAACAGCAAACTGCAGTTAAAGGCATGAAGGAACAGGCTTGTGGAGAAATCCCACTGAGCAAATGAATTACTTACTCTAAAGGAGTATAAAAATTCTGTAAACTCATAATGCTGCATGTCAGAAAAGAAATATCACCCAAGAAAGCCCAGCCTTAAGGCTAAAGTTGTGCAATACCGAGATAAACCCCATGGTGAAAAAGCCAGAAGCAATTCATTGTCATTTATTCCCTGCTCAGTGTTTACCCCATCTCCCAGTGGCGCTGGGGGAGGGACCTTCCCTGCTGCAGCTCCAGACACAGCATTTCTTCCTGCTCATACCTGCTGGCTAGTGAAAAAAAAAATAAATCTGCACTATTTATAATGCTTCCTTGCTAATTTGAAAACTATTACGGTGACATAGGCATTATAACTTTTTTAAAGGCTCTTTTCAAGACCATGCATCACTTTTAAAGTTCACCTGCGTGTTAGAGAGAAGGAATTCCTCCATAACCAGCCTTTCAGGTTTGGGTGTTCTCGATTTTCTAAAGAGTCCACCTAAGACAGGTAGATCTCTTTTTTTTTTTTTTTTTTTTTTTTAACTTCTTCCTGTATCTCTGATGAACAGCACCTGGAATTTTGCCAAAAGCCTCACAATTCACCACAACTACAGAACAGACCAACACAGTGCTGACTTCTTGATACATCCTCACTCTCCTCCAAACCCTGGCTGCTGCAAACCCATAACAACCAACTTACTCTGGAATATGAAAACACAGAAGGGAATCCTTAAAAACAGAGAATGTAAACAAGTTTAGGAAGCTACATAATGCATTTCCGTAAGACTATTCAAATCCTGGTCTCAGTTAAATCTCCTTCTAAAATGCACTGGAAAGCAGGACTGGGTTCACTTTTGGTTTGGGTTAGCTTTTTTTTTCATGAATGGCACAGTGAGACTGGACAAGTAAAAATGCTCCTTTTGTCCACTGTGTGTAGAGTTTTGCTACACAAAGGAGACTTTGTTTTAAGTATATCTAGTTAAATATAATTATCAGTAAGCACCATTCCCTCTACTCTCAGATAAAAAGACAAAATCCACAGGAATCCAATCTTTTCCTCCATAATAGCACGTGGTCAAGCCTTCTCTGTACCAGGAATAGACAATAGGGTACTGCCCCAGAGCACTTATCCACTCTAACCAAATTACAAGAAAAAATTAACAACAGAAAATCAACAAGGTGTTTGCACCAGAAGCTGAGGGAATTTTAAAATCACAGAACACAGCAGTCACATGTACATAGATAACTCTTTCAAAGCTGTAGCTTCTGCTATTGAGACTGGCTGAGTCCATTTGAAACCCTCTGACAGCACCAGAGTCTTCATTTCATACAAACTTTTCACCAAAAATACACTTGACAATGGGATAGCTTTAAAACAGAGAGCAACTGAGAGAACCAGTGTTTCCTATTTAAACCATGAGCTTACCATTCAGCAGAAATAGTTCACAACAAAGTCAGGAACTTTTTGGACACTGGTGGAGTTGTGTGTGACCTCTCTGAAAATGTAAAAAACATTCTGATTTTGTCATGGAATCCCATTTTATCATAACCTGCCACGTCCCCTCTGAAATGTGCCCTGGATTCCTCACTGACCTTCAACACTCCCTATTTCCTTCCTACATTTTTTTTATGCTCCTTTTATTCTGAACATAACTTATGAACCGAAGAAGTTACGGCTGGTTCTGCACATTTTTCACTCTTTATTACTACTTTTCATTTATTCTGACATTAAAATAAAATCAAATTCCAGATTCAGATCAGTTGTACTGCTCCACCAGTACCAGACTCCTGAATCTTCCATTATCCTTGGATCCACTCAGCATTATTCCTTTCTGTTCAAATGCTGCTTTCATTGTTGCCACGGTTTAAAAAGGAGCAAGGAATTGCTGGACTATCCCAGTCTATTCCCCATGAATGGGGAAGGGTATTTGAGAAAGCAGGAAGATTAAAGTAACGTCTTCCTGGCTGGAATCCTCCCAAAATAAGCACAAATTCACTGAAAGTGTAACCACAGGGCTCCTCCAATCTGCCCTCCCTGGCTTCCTTTTCTTACTCTTCAGTGATGCAAATGCTTTCAACCTTCACTTTGCACACACATGATTTTATATCAGAAACAGGATCACATAATGCACAGGGAGCATTATTTCCTGGTGAAACACTACTATGGATTATATTTGAGAGATTGTCCCTGGCTTTCAGCACAGACAGCTGGGACTACTCAGTGCTCAGCAAGTCCTTGAGAGTGACACCAGAACATTCTTCAGCTCACCACCAAGACGTTAAGAACGCCCAGGAAGGTTCATGTTCCTCTACATGACACACCTTATTAGCTAGAAAGTTTATACTGTGCTGTCATCAAGAGAAATTTTAATAACGTCCTTTCACAAGCAAACCAGAAATTCAAGTAAACTAGGATTCTCTTGTTTGTTTAGTATTTATCCCCACCCAATTAAATAAAAAAAAAACCCTATAAATAATAGTCTGAAGCCTACAAAACCACAAATACAGCACAAAACAAAAGCTGTGAAATCATACTGAAACCACACTGAAATGTAAGTTTTTGGTTCTAGTGTACACTGTAGAGTAAGGAATATTTCATTTTTGGGTGCTGCAATTCCAAATGTAGAATCGCACACAAATCCATCATCACATCATGAGATTTCAGTTCACTTCAGGCTATTTTGCTAAAAAAGTTTCTCCCACATGTAAATTTAGCTGCATGATCCTTCTAATAACAACTGAAATTTTACAGCTAAATAGTGACATGTAACTTTGAATGTAAAACCGTAACAGCCAAGCTGCAGCTCATGAACTGCAGCATCAGTATTTTTCAATGAAATAAAATAAAACATCAGGTTGTATTTGCTGGTTTATATTCCCCACTTGAAAAATTTATTGAAATAGTAAACAACATGTATTAATCATATAAATCATAATAAAATTTGACACGTTTCAGAAAATAACTGAAAGCTAAAAACATGTTGAGTCTGAGAGTATTTGTTCTATGCCTCCCTGCTCTCTGGTGAGAGCAGCCCCACACCAGGTATGGCTCAAAGAAAAGTGAGTTTATATACCCTGGAACTGCACATGGCACAACTCAGGTCCTGCTGCTGGATTCTATAAGAAAAACCATCATAGAGGAAAGAAAACTGGCTCAGAATCTCTGGTGTAAGATTTGAAACTAAAGCAGAAAAGGAAAACCTATTCAGCATGAAAATCACTTTTCAAAGAATACATTTGGAAAGAGAATTGTAACCAGAGCATCAAGCAGAAGCTGAAGGTGCATTTTGAGAATGACTGACAGGGAAAAGAGTCACCATTAAAAACCCTGCCTCATAAACACTTCATTCCTTTGCCTACAGTCCCAATTCCTGCTGTTTCCCACTTCCCCCAAGATGTTTCACTGCCCAAGGGCGAGGATGGGAACCTAAAGAAAGATCATCCTAGCTCCAGACCAAACAGCACAGGCCACAAGAAATATCTAAAAATGGGATCTGCAGTTGCTATTAACTGCTGAGCTTTTATTCTTTTCCCATACAAGTAATTTGCTCCAGGAATCCTGAACAAGTGGCTCCCAAACACCAGCACAGTAATCTGCCCAGACGTATCTCTGGAGTCAGGGACTGGATTGTTAGGAAAAACAAAGACACATTTCAAAGGGGTTATTCAAAAAGCATTAAGACTAATAACTATTCATATGGGATAGAAAAAAATAATTATGAGAATCTTGTAGGAGAATCACGTCATGTTTCGGGGCACGGTGTGAGTTACAGCAATTATTATAAATTTTATATATCACATCCATTTGCCCCCTTCTGGGAATGGTGTGGAACAACCCAGCCCAAACATGCTGATGCTGAGAGCCAAATCCTTCGATAACTTCAGTTCAAGTGATCCCAGAAAGAAAAAAGCAAAAAGCACTTTCTTAGCTCAAAGCCACATACCCAGACACAACTGAGGTGACAGAGGTGAACAGTGCAGTTCCTGATGTGGGAAGCTGAGCTTCATCAGCTTCATATCCACCAGTATCCACATTTACCTGTGATCATGCTGCTCTCCTGGAATAACTAATGAGCTCACACACTGGTAAAGCACCTCTGCAGAGACCTGGGAAAATTACTGGTGATGGAAAACCAGTGGCCATCCCCTGGGAGCAGCACTGGAGTCCTGAGTGCAACCAGCATGGCCAATCCTGGCACCAAAGCAGAAGGGCAAGAACTTTCTGATTAATGTGGAGGTGATAACTGACTGGAGCAACACCTGGCACACACTGATACATCCAGGGAATGGAATTCTGAAGTGGAAAACAGGACTGAGATGAGAGGTGTATCCAGATCAGGGTAAGTTTACCCCATTTGGATGCAGAGTTTCTGCAACTGACGTTTTGTTTTCTGTTTAGTGCTAAAGCTGAGGCAAAAAATTCATATAAAAGCACATACAAGGAAGTTTGTAATATTTAAGAATGACAGAAATATGCTACAGTAATTAAATCCATAAAATTCATCTACAGCTAAAAAATACTTATTTAATACTGGATTTTAGAAAGAACCTAGAATAAAGACGTATATTCTACACCAAAGAAGATAACACAAAGTTTCAGCCCTCCATAAATACAAAAATAACCACATTTTTTTAAAAAGGCAACTTGGCAGAAACTTATCAATAAATTCAAATTTTACTATGCCAGTCCTGATGCTCTTAATTAATCTGACCTGTGCTCAGGTAAATGAAAAAGGTGCTATCAACAGGGGACTGGGATCACTGATGGGACACTCAGGATGTGATTAAGGGAGTTAAAAACAAGTGTGGAAAAAACATCACTGCAATCATGATTTATTATTTCTACAAGTCTGCACAAACAGGAGTTCTCATGGTCCTGTTCTGGGGTCCACCAAAGAATCTTCTTCCCCAAATCTGGATTTTTAATATTATCCCCAAGCAAAGGAGAATTTACATGAGCTGTTCTTTTTCTTCCAGTTCTACTTTGCTGATTTCACTGACCTGACTGGTAACAGCAGCTCCCAGGAAGCAGCTGGGTTTAAAAGCTTTTCCGTGGGTCAGTGCAGCAACTGGACATCACATCTCCCCTCCAAATGCAAGGTCAGGTAATGGGGAGAAGGGGGGGAAATAAAATCCAAGTTCCAGTTCTGACTGACTGTTATCCCACTTCAGTCAGCTCTATTGAGGGAGTCCAACAGCTTCCTCCAGATGCCACAAATTGAAATTTTATTCCAGAGACGTTTCTGAATACAGATAGTATTTCAAAATTTCAGTTTCTGAATACTGAAAGGTCTTTCTCCCTTTTTCCCTTAGAAATTTCAAATACATAAATTTTTATTAAAATATTTTACAACTAAATGGAAGAATTTATCCCATCTTAATCCAAAGGATTTACAAATGACTAGAGTAATGTGACAGTAATATTACACCTTTTATACTGCTACGCTGCATTATAGAAACATAATAATAAAAAATAATTAAGGGAAAAAAAAACATACCACAAGAGCCACTCTTCTACCTTAAAATTAGTGATTGCTTATAATTTGAATTTTTTTCCCAAAAAGTTACAGCAGCCCAGCAAGAGGAAGCATGGTGACCTGCATACCCACATAGGGAAGTAGACGTCTGTAAATAATTCCACCAAAACAAAGGCAACACCTTTAAAACGATTTTTAAGACACCGCTTTAAAGACTGATTTTCAAACAACTTTTATCCACTTCCTAAACAGGTTTTGTAGTGACAATTTCCTTAATTTTCATTCCAAAAAATCTTACTTTTGCCAACTATAAAATCCATCGTACATTTGAAAGTTTCAGTAATGTGCAGCTGTCTTATCTACACAGCAGTGGATGAAACAAGAGGGTTCTCATGTTCAGTTTTGAACAGAAGTTTTAACACCTCTGTAACATTGGAATTAGTAGCCAAAAGCCCCTTTGCTTATGCATTAACAGGAGTGGTTTTTAGACAGAGCTACAAATATCAAAATGTTTTCCTTCTGCCAGCTCTATGTGAGAGGAAATCCTTGCCCTGAACAGCTCAGCCATGTCACCCAGAGACTGGCACATACACCAAGAAATTTGTCATTTACAAACTCTCACAAAAAACACAACTAAAAGCCAGTCCCAGCACTTATCAATGGGTGAGCAGTTGACTTTCCCATTTCACTGTTGGATTCCACAGGTCCTGAGCAAACACACAGCCACGACAATCAATCCTTCCTGCAGTGACTCCTTTCCCTTTCCAGGACCTGTACATTTGGCTGTCGATTATAGACAAGCTTTGGCAGGTTCCTGTGGCAAGCAAGCTTGGAGTTAGTTCAGTCCCGCCTTCAGAAAGGAGACTCATGAAGGACAAAAATTTAAATAAAAATGAAGAGGGGGGAGGAAAAACAAAAAAGAGCAAGAATATTAAAGCTACAAAGGCATTCAATAAAAAAGTCAGTCTCTAATAAATGAGCAAAATGATTTTTTAAGCTTTGCTACCCCTGGTGTACAGTCAGTTCTGTCGCCCACGAGTCACTTGCACAAAACTGAAATATCCTCAGTGTTAACTGAGCCATTTCTGACCCCACACTGCAAACTGCCTGCCAGAGGAGCAGCCAGCAGAGCCGAGAGCAAAACTTGGTTGTTGGAGGGCACGGAGCGACGGGAGCTCTCTCCGATAGCCGAGATGCTGAGGTAATGCTCAATGAGAGCGGTGGACGCAAACAAATGAATCGTAGCTGCAGGCTGGAGTAATATCAGGTGCATCTCTACACCCCGAGGGCTCAACTCCTACACGCTCAGGTCCCTCCCCTGGAACAGCCTCCTGCAGTTTCACTCAGGGCTCAGGCAGAGAACAGGTACTGCTCTCCCAGCAGTGACAGCTCCAGCTCAGCGCCCGCCCGGCAGCCCTCGGACACCCCAGTGCCTGGTGAGTACATTGCTTTAGAGCATTTCTTTAAGTTAAACCTGCTCATTTTAAGGAGTAAATTTGAGCTGCTCTGTTCCCAGCTGTCCCAGCAGCCAGGGTTTACTCCAGCAGGTGCACTCACGGCACCAGCCTCGGCTTTCAGCAGAAAGTTTCAACAGAGAGGGGAATATTTCAGTCTGAGAGAAAACCTGACTCTTGCAAGTTTTTACAATCATTTACTCTCGTTGGTGCAAAGGGTTTTCAGCAGCTTTTTTTTTTTTTTTTTTAAATTCAGGGATTAATATATTGAAGTATGACAAAAAGATGTATTGCTTGAATTTGCTGTGTTGGCTCTGCCAGCTCTGCTTCCTAGAGTCATGCCAGGTTCATCTGAAAAGCTTATACGAAAATAATGTGCTCCAGCTTGAGTTATTAATTTTTCCAGCTTCTGGAAATTAGCAGAAAATCGGATCATTTTCTATTTTCTAGTCAATTAAAGTGTATTAAGACATTGATTTATTAACTTGGTATGTAGAAAGATTTTTATTTCTTATGCACGCTGCCTAAGCAAGTTGTTTAATCTCTGTTTCTGAGCTCCCTCTCGCACACTCGGACGCACACGGACACACAGAGAGCATTTCCCGTGGGTCTGTAGCTCACACACACACACTGCCCTCCCAGCCCACTCCTCTCACCCCTGTTTCCTCCTCATTAACAAACAGCTGCGTTAAAATTTATCTTTCAGTTTCAAGGACCTGGAAGTTTAGAAGGGAGGGGTGGTTAATCGCTGGAAAATCTCAGCTAGAATAAAACTCACAAATCTTGTTCTTGCAACACCCTGGGTAGGTGACAATGGCATGTCCTTGGGTTATGCAATAATGCCACATCACAATATTTTAATTATAGCATGTCCTTCAAAATGTTCCACCCCAGTGAGTCCTCCTGGTCAGAGAGATCCACATCACCAGAAGGAGCCTGCAATAATAATGGGGTGGGCATGAGCAGCTGTTACGTACTTTGCTGAAGCAGTGTCCTAAAAAGAAATGTAATTACTGTCCCTGCTTGTAATAAAAGACATTTTGAAATTTCCTCTTTGATCAACTGGGCATCTTAAACAATTTAAACTACTTAAAACCCTAAAAAAAACAACCTGGACAGATATATATGCACATATCTCTGCGTGTGTATGAATACACATGTGCATATGTGTGTATACGTTTATCCCCACGGACGTTTTTTGTTTATATATTTACACACAACGTTCAACTACATTCCTGTTTTCTGAACCTGCCAACAGGTTAAAGGCGAGGAGGGAGCAACAACCTGCTTTTAAAAATAGAAGGAAGGAAGCTTGGAGCAGTCAGAGTCAGGCTGGAAAGGGCGACAGGTTCGAAAGCCATGGGGAGGTTACTAGTGACAAAAACAAACAACTAAGATAACCTCGAGTTTAATCAAGATTAGCTGAATAACTTGTTTTCAATAAAAATAGGGATAAATAATGCTACTGCTTTTCAAAACTAGAAAATTATAATAATATATAACCATCTGCATTTCTACAAGCAGGTCTACAGGAAATAAATTCTCAATCTAAAACTTTTATGTAACAAAGTTACATAAAAATTATCCTGCTATTGAAGATATTTTCCCCTTTTTTAAAGGATATCACAAGTGATGGCATTGAAGTTAAAGGAAAAAGCAGCTACTTACTTTGATATTTTCTTTCCAATAGTAAATTCTAACTTGGGCAGCACCAAACATACATTGTACAGCTGTAAGTAACATTATTTATATAGGGACACTTTTAATTGGTTACACCTACTTTAAACCATTAATGTCCTTTTGACTGTGTGATCAAATAGTTTTAATGGTTTTTAATAATAAAATATGTCCCTTTGCAAGATACACCAGAGGAAGAATTATCCTATTTGTCTAACTTCAGAAATATTTTATTACTGGCATTTTGAAACCAGGAGAAAAAAAGAGTTTAAATGGTAAAAGCAAGAGACAAAACATTCACCTGGCTGGCACTGACCTAAGTTTAGGAAAGGTAAACACCCTTTAAAATGAGCTGCTCTCTGCACCTCGCAAGTCAGAGCAACAGGTTCTGGAGCCATCAAAATACATTAAAGAGAAAGAAATAAAAAGCTGTTGGAATGCTCCCCTGCTGTACCCATGGTAGAGGAGCTCCAAGGCTTGAAATTTCTAACATTAAAACTGCAACAACGCATTTTATCTTGTTAAGAAATGATAGTTAATACTCCGTCCAACAGGAATAACTTGAATCAAAGTTAAATACCAAGTACAAAGTCAGAGGGGGGAGGACAGGACACACAGGAATTTTCATTATGAAGCAAAGGAAAGCTGGAAGAACAAGGAAATCTAATTACCATCCCTTTATTATAAATGCTGCACCTGAATGCAGATTCGGACGTTATCATAAATGCTTCACCTAAGAAAGAGATGGAGTTTTCAAAACAATATCTTTTTTTCAAGAATAATTAGTACAAGCACTTCCAAGAAGATATAAAGAATAACAGGTACAAACTGACTTGACCGAGTCCATTACAAACTTTCCATGTGAGTTACACATCATTAGTTAAAAATAAATGCAACAAGCTCACTAAAGGCAGAAGGAAAAGCCCAGTTCTCTATCTCAACCTCTCCTCCTATGTCTCAATATTTCATTTAATTATTTTTAATGTAAAAATATTATTTTTAATATTTCTAAGGATTTGTAGCTATTGTTATTTAAAATATTTTAAAATACCATCTATGATTGTTTAAAAATTTATTGGACTACCATTTCAGCCATACTCCAAAATGAGACTTTAACAAGCTGATACATTTTTCCTTGTTGCTCTTACAGTATCAGTATCCAACTCAAACAACCTCAGTAAAACTGGAAAAACAAAAAGCTTCTTCTCTAGAAATTCCTTTTTCATTAATCTGAAGCACATTTAATCACTTCTTAATTCTAGGAAAAAGCTTGATTATTTTTTTCTTGCAGAGGAGCTTTGCATTTTTAAGGGTGCCTTCACAATAACTATTTTAACAAAATTAATACCTCTATAACATCAGAAACAACATTTAATACAATTTGCTAGAATTACTATACCTGATGAACCAAGCAGCAATTCTGTAGCTTTCAGTTTTCATCATGTCTTGCCTGTCATTTTCTGTTAAATAATCTCTGTTTTAAGAAATGCAAAACATCTCTACTTGAACTAAAATCTCACAGCACATAATTACCAGCAGTTCTTTTCATAAACTTAGTATTTTAATACTACTAATTCAAACTTCTTTGTAAAAAGCTTTTTAAAAAAAAAAATGGAGCTATCTCGTCACTCTTCCAATTAGTATTCCTGTAGTTTCAGGTAACACAATAGATACAGTACGTGGTTTTGCAACAGTCATCATTTTGATAATGATGCTTGTAGTTCATGATGAAATCATCAGTTTTTAGATCTCTGCCATAACACATCCTATAAAATCATGAGAACTTGACTGCAAGAGTTTCTCACGCCTTCAGAATCAGTGAACATAATGGAACAAGCCGGTACAAGCCCTCCTGACTTATCTACCCAGCAAATCACTGGGCTGGATAAAGTATCCACAACCTTCGTATTTCCAAAGAAAGGCAGATAGATCCTTCCCCTACAAATCAATTACTGTCAGACACTTTTCCCCCTGAGTTAATACATTCGGGTCCCTGTGTTAACTGTGTGCAATCTGTGAGGAGCGACGCAGCAGGAGGATGGGAGATGTGTTTATCAGGCAGAGGATTCCATTAGTCAGACACTGCAGTGCTCATTTCTCTTAATTGAATTAGGAAGAGGAAGAAAATCGGTGTGGTTTTATCCTTCGAGAGATTGGGCACTTTTGAGGTACCCATTGAGATTGGGCTGTTGGGAAACGCCACACCAGTGAAGAGAGGGGTTGGTCAGTCTCAGAAAGAGCCCAGTCAGCCGCCCAAGAGCGACCCATCCACCCCACCCTCGTGTCACCACAGCAGGAAATTCCCTCCTTGCTCTCCCGGACCGGCCCGACAGGCTCACCCCACATCCAGCCCCTGCCGGGACCTGCCTCTTCCCATCCCACCCACTGCACTCCTCTCTCAACAGCTCCACCTGGATTTCTACTTTCATCTTCTGAATGAATGTTCCTCCAGCTTTCAAAGAGAACTCCCCGAGCCAACACAGGCAGGTGACAAGTGCTGCTGCTGGAAATTAGGCCACTTGTGTGACGGTGTTTGGGTGCGGGAGGATGCCAAAGGTCAATGCCCATCTAACATCCAGCTTTTTATTCTGTGTTAAAAACCCAAATAACACAACATATGCAGTTTAAGGGGGAATGGTCTAAGAGAAGGCACTGCTTTGCATTTAGTTCCAGTGTTCAACTACAACTGATTTTAAACTTTGTGTTTCAGTTCCTGCACCACCAGTGGCAAAAGCCTCATTTTCCGGCACCCTCTTCCCTGAGACACCATAGGAGCTGGCTGCTTCTCCTCACCTGGGAAGAAGGATTCTAGAAACCTGAAAAACCGGAAACATCACGAGGCTAAAACTGAGGGAAGCCAACCACAAGAAAGTTCTTATAAAGAGCCATTACATTTAATTGTTTAAAGCAGAAATAAAAATGAGTCTCCTCAAAGAACGTAAACCCAAGAAGCCTCATTACATCCCAAGACCACCAGGAAAGCCATTCAAGTACAAGTGCTTCCAGTGCCCCTTCACTTGCAATGAGAAATCCCATCTCTTTAACCACATGAAGTATGGCCTCTGCAAAAACTCCATCACTTTGGTGTCGGAGCAGGATCGTGTCATCAAGTGTCCAAAGAGCAGCTCCCTGGAGCCCAAACAGATCAACCAGCTCGAATCTACCGTCAAACCAACCTCTTCTAAATCCGTCACAAATGGACTGTCAAGCCTCGATTCAAAGCCTCAATATCCTTTTACAAAAGAAGATGCCAAGGAAAATGTTGAGTTACAAAACCAGGCAACAAACGCAGCAATCCAAGGACAAAAACCTGCGATTCCCAAGGAACTGAGCCCGGCCAGCTCTGCAGCAGAAGGTGCCATCAGCGTGCAGCCCCTGATGGAGGGCATGGTGAGGCCCTCAGCCTTCGTTCCCGTCGGAGAACACCGAGACAGCAAAGGCCCAGAAATCACTGAGGCATCTGAAATCCTCTCCCTCTCTAACAAAAGTTCTCCTTTCCACACCAAGTCTGCGTTTCACGCACCAGCTCACCCGTGGAAGGCAGGTTCTTTCCTCCCAGAATTTCCACATAAAGTTGCTCCCACAAAAGGCTTTGGTTCCATTTCACCTTACATGCAACCAATGATTCCTGAGTACTCACCCCATTTCTATGAGCACCGGCTTGCTATCTACACACCTTATCTGCTCCCAGGTAACTCAGAGTGTGAAAGCTCTGCTCTCTCTGTCTATGGAACACAAGATCAAAGACACTTTCTTCCCCACCCTGGGCCACTTCCAAAACCCCTAAATCCATCAGCATATGAACACTATCGATTGTTCCAACAGTACCACTCCACTCCACCGATACCATATGGATTTTGTAGGCCAACAGATCCTCCATTTTACAGATTTTCACATGTAGCTGGTATTAACAGGGATCAAAACTCTCATCTGATGGAAGAAACTACCTTGCTGTACCCAGCTTCTTTAAGCCCTTCCCAACAATACCCTCTAAGTTCACATAAAAAACAAGCAGATTATGAGAAAGAAATGACGTTATTGCATGCCAAAGGTAACCCTAAGGATGACCAAAATGAAAGAGAGAATGCCAAAATGAGCCCTCTTGCAGGAAGTGCAGCAACAGGCTCCCCCGGCAGACCCAGCCCCACCAACTTCACCCAGACAAGCCACACGTGTGAGGGTTTGTTTGACCTCTCCAACAAGTCATCGTCCACATCCCTGGGCAAGTATGACCAATCAGAAGAAAACTTCACAGCCTTCAGACCTGTGAGAAAAAGCACTGACCAACCATCTTCACTTCAAGGCGTGCAGGCACAGCAGGAGAGAGGGGATTCACCTAACAGGTAAAATAACGCTCTGCAAATTCTTGTCAGGTTTACCAGGGACACACAAAGACAGATGGGCACATTTCATGCAATGCTTGTTAGATATATTTAAATTTACAGCAGTGAGTTAATATGTGTGCAAAGCACACAGGTGCTACAGTGAGCAGGCCATTCATTCTCCTTAAATGTACCAGGAATTTTCACTGTACTTGTGTACTTCCAATGTCTTTGAGTACTTTAGGGAATTACTTCTATTACAGTGGTGGGTATGGTGAAAGGGACTTGGGAGATTTGAAGGAGAAAATACAGAATTGTTAGACTTCTAGCCTAGAAATCTAGATTTCTTCTTCTTCCTGCCCACTTCCTCAGCCCCAGTTTAAAAGAGCAATTTGAGCAATTGAAACCTCTTTTCTCCTCGTTTCTTTCAGCATCAATGTCACTGATGAAGACTCGCACACACAGACTGACGGCCAGAACAACGCGGGCTCACTGTCCAACATGGAAGAAGACACAGGGATAGCTCCCCTCAACCTTTCAAAAAAGGCTGACACAAGCACAGGACCTACTCACGAGCACATGTACAAAACCCCATCCAAAACAGACAGGCAGAGCTTCCTGGAAATGCAGGACATGCCCCTGAACCTCTCGGTAAAGGACTCCTGTAACACAGCCAGCCTGAAAACGTCCTTCCACAGCCCATCCCATGATAACGGCACTGCCAGCGCCGAGAAGGAGAGCTCCAGCACGGAGCCGGGCGTCCCCAAGACCCCCTGTGACAAACCCTTCGCGGCGCAGTGCGGCGAGCCCGCGGACTTGGGCCTCATGGAGAGCTGTGATGAGCAGAAGCAGACGGCGGCCGTGGCTCTGTGCCAGCTGGCTGCCTACAGCCCCGGCACGGCCCGGCTGGACAGCGACGGGCACGGGGCGCAGGACGGCCACACCGCGCCCGCCGAGGCCGCCGGCGCCGCTTCTGACGCTCAGGATACTCCGTGCAATCCAAAGGGGAAAGGACAAAAAAGGACAAACCAAAAAGAGGCTGCAAAATCCCAGCAAGGTGCTAAGAGGGTCAGGCCCAATGACTGCAGCAGAGTCTTCACTTTAAGGAAGAGAACAAGAGTGTCTTAATCCTCCTCCTTCCAGGGAGGTTCTGGTTAACCAGCATCATCGTGAAATTTCTACAAACCCTCACTCGTTGGGCTTGGCCCATGACAAGATACATTCAATCTCTCCATTGTAAATAATGTTCATAATTTTATATTAATATTTTTAAGTAATTGAACTTTGCATTGTACGAGCTCAGGTTTTGATGAGTGAATTTTTGCATTCATTACTAAAGCCAAAGTAAATTAGATGAATCTTCCAGGGGTTTTTGCAATTGTATGATGTAAAATAACTTTTACAACTTTTCTTAAAATATGTTTAAGCTCTAGAAACAATATTGCTCAATAACATACTGTCATAGTCTTTTCTCAGCCTTAACTTCATCTATTGGGGCTTTTTTTGGTCTTTTTTTTTTTCTTTTGAAAACCTTTTTATGTCACTCTGCAGTAGTTTAAACAAGCTTAAGATTAAAACTAGCTTTTTAGAGTATCCTTTAAAAACTGCTGTGTATTGGATGCACTTTGCCATTCTGCCCTAAGACAGAACAGCAGACAAAATTTAGTTACTCAGGGGCAGATGCCACTTTAAATAAACTGCCCCAAACCTTGTGTAAGCGACCTCTTCTGCACTGACTCAGAGCAAGTTTCAAGTCAAACCAAAGAAAGCCTGCACAGGTTTAATAAATGCAGTTTATGTTCAACTTTAAGTGAATCACTATGAAAACAACACTGAAAATATGAAGAACTAAGCAATCCAGGTGCCTGCTTTGCTGAGGTTAGACAGACACTGGGCAGCCTTCAAACTCCAGGCCTAAAAACTTATTTATATAATTTATTTCACCTGAGGCACTCTCCTGGGGAAGGTCTTGTTTCAGTACGTTTGTATCACTCACTATCAGTTTGTGTCCTACATACAGCCATAAACTATTTCCTACTTCTATATCTGTGTATATAAACTGGCAATTTTTCCAAATAAATCTTGTGATCTGTACTTAAAATATATGGAAAGTCATTAATGAATACAAACACATTTACTACACTATCTACACTGAACAACAGTTAGCAAGAAACTGCTAGCTAAATATTCAACTGGCAAGTAGAATTTTGGGACCAATCAATTCCAAACAATTCCAAAAAAAGGAGCTTTCTTCAGTGATGGAATTTCATTACACAGATTAGTTCATCCGTACTTTAATTCCAAATAATGAAGCTCAGAATTCCCTCTGCCTTAAACTGCTGTCCAGCCTGCCCAAACTGCTACAAAAGTTCAACTAAAACAAGGCTGATCCCTGTGTAAATTTGCACAGTATAAGGAGAACAAACCCAGAACAAGCATTATTCACACAAAACCACAGGTATACATTTCTCACTGATCATTACTCAGTGAGGGACATCCTCACCTGCCTGAACATCACTAATAGGTGTAAACCTCCTTAAGGAATTTGAGCTGCATTCAACACAATGCAGAATTCCCAGAATTTTTTTTAACTCATGCTTTGTGCTGTGCTGGTTTGAGCCAACAACTCAGACTGAACATTGTAACAAGTTTAGTAATTAAACAGTAAATGACAGACCTTCAGTTTCTGAGGTAAGGAACAAAAAGAGATACATTGATCTATAACCTAATCTTTTATAGAGAAAAGCTTCTCTCACATTATCAAAAGGCAAGAATATCAGTGTGAGTTTGAAAAAAGGCAGTGCAGTAACAGAAAATGCCTAATTAACTGAAATGACAACAGCAGGGCAGTAAGTCAGTGTGAGGTACTCAGCTCTACATCAGCACGTGATTGAACAAAGAGAAAGAGCTGCTTTCCAGTCCAAGATTAAAGCTTCAATCTTAGGGTCAGATGCTGCTAAATCCCTAATTTCCAAACATGAAATTACAGAGTCATGTGTCACCACTGCCACTCTTCACACTACCTTAAGCTGCCTCATTCATCTCTGAAAGCAGAAAGCTTCAGTTACTATTATCCACAATTTAAAACAAAATCTCATATATAGCTTTACTTGCTAATTTGAATTTCTTTAAAGTGAATAAAGAAAAACTTTTTGGTGTTTCTTCCCTAGATTTCAAGGATTTATTCTCCCCCATCTCCATACAAATATTATTTATAAAAGCCAGCTCCAGTGGTAAAGTCTACCTGATCTGCCTTTTTCAAATTAAATAAAAATCTATGACATGAGGTTATCCAGATTCCCTGACAGAGGTGGACAGTTTTGGTTTTGTCAGAACTGAAGTACAGATTTACCTTTGGAGGATTTTCCTTTCATGACTCCCCAGCTGTAAGCTGGAAGATTTTTAACTCTTTCACCTTTATCATGCAAGGGCAAAAGTAATGAAAAAAGGAAAACCAACTGAAGGCTCACTGCACAAATTTTCTCACATGCAGTACATGCTATAATGGACACAAACTCTTTCCATGGAGACAGGGTAATAAACTGCATTAAATGCCACATTTTACAGCACATCTTCAAACTAGAAAAGATTTAGCACCCTGACTTATTAGTGTGAAACACCAGCTGTGAAACATTTTTTAAATTTAGTGTTCAACTTCTCTGTTCAACACAGGAGCACCAGATGGGATCCAAAGAACCATCTAGAACACGACACTGCTGTAAAAGCACCCAAGGGTGGATGTTGACAGCTACATTGTGCTTTTGTCATTCCCACTGTGCATGGCATTGATCAAAATCACATTAATATCTCTGTAATTCAATGTATGTTGATAACTACAGAACACACAAAGAAACAATTCCTCTGCCCTGTTCTTTTTCTTTCCATCCTGCTATTTCAAAAACCCATTTAAAACATAAACAGTTCATGTATAAATTACATGAAACTGGCCTTTGAAATTTAACCATAAACAAACAGCAGAAGCTACTGGCTTTAAAGTGCAAGTTAGTCATCAATTATTTAATATATTCTGCTTAAATAATGACACTGACACAATATGGAGACATGCAGAATTGTTTTATACAACTGTACAAAGAAACATGGGAGGGAAGAAGAAAGAAGAAAACCCCAAGAAATTAATTCCATTTTGGAAAGAAATATTTATTAAGTATAAAAAAAGGCACACCCAAGCCAATGCTTTAGACAGAAGTACTTAAATATCCCCATGGGCGAATGTTTTACTGCAGAACTCAGTACTTCAGTCATCACCCAGCACACACACATCAGCAAATCCCAGACTATTGCCACACATTTGGAGCCTAATAATATAAATTGTTATTTCATGAATTTACATTCAACAAGTCCAACTCACCATCTGAAATTCGGGACGGGAGCAGCAATCCTCTCCTGCCCAGCTCAGCCAGGGCCAGGCACCCACCGTGCCATGCATTGTCTGTTTCCTGGAAACTAATGTCAGAACAAGAAGTTTTGTTAAAACTGGCCCTCCCTCTCAGGATTTCATTTCTTATGGTGAATTCCTAACATTATAAAAGACCCCTAACCCAAACCAGCTTGTTCTTATTGTGTTATTGATGCCACTGGACTTATAAAACAAAAGAATGACAAGTTAAACATGTTTTCCTTCCCATTTATGCAACATAAATACTGCTATAAATATGATTAAATAAGCAAAAAACTCACTTATGACTATAAATGTAACTCAATACAAAAAATTCAATACCTGAAACTCATAAAGAAAACAACTTCCTAGTACATGGGCAAAAGATGCAGATTTACAGAAC
The DNA here is from genome assembly GCA_021534815.1 of Acrocephalus arundinaceus. Lineage (NCBI taxonomy): Eukaryota > Metazoa > Chordata > Aves > Passeriformes > Sylviidae > Acrocephalus > Acrocephalus arundinaceus. The sequence continues at coordinate 2,399,072 of JAJEOU010002598.1, forward strand.
CTATCCAAAATAACTAATGAGTTTAGTGCCAAATGCAGCCCTTAAACCTGGAAAAGAGGTTCAAGGGGCAACTCCTGGCAAACCATTACAAGAGTTTATGAAGTAAGCAAATAGTGCTTTTTATCCACCTTTAGATAACATAAACCAGAGAAACTTGAAGTGAACACTGCAAAAAAGCCCCAAATGGTAAATAATTTTTAGTGGGCTGGTACATGATGGCATGAAAAGAGGAAAGGTGCATGGTGTAGGATTAAATTTCAACAGAGTTTATTTTGTATTACACTAGGAGTAGGAACCTGAGAATAAAACACTGGACAGCCAGGCTAGGTCTTATCAAAACTTCATCTCTCCCAAGACCACCTCTGACATGGCCAGAGAAAAGCAGGAAGGAGCAGCCCCTTCTTGCCCTCCTGGCTTTGGCAATCGGCAGCACAGAGACAGCTCAACCAGAGGCTGGAGCCGGAGTCATTATTTAATAACCTCTGAAGGGACTCTCTTCCATTAATTTGTATAATCCCTTTTTGAACTCCCTTTACACTTCTGGCTCCCATAACATCCCGTGGCAATGACTTCCACTGGTTAATTATAATTGCGTGGAAATGCACTTCCTGCTGCTTCCCTGCTCTGGTAGCAGGGAGAGTGAATGGTAAACAGCCACTGCTCTCCCTCCTTCTGGCCTATTTACAGTGGGCATGCAGCAAATCACATCCCTCCCCTTCTCCTCCCCACTTGTGAAAAGCCCCATCAGCTAAACCACTTTTCAGTGATTTAGGTTTATCTCTTCCTTTCCTAATAATTTCCAACATTACATTTGTCTTGCTTTCCCTGCCAGCTGCTGAGCACTCCCCTGACACACTCTGACAAATCAGTGGCTTCCAGGGCTTTGACAGTGAGCAGCATTTTGCCCCACGTACATCAGTTTGCATGCATCAGACATTATATTTTATATGACATTTACTGGTGTATTACTTCACTTGGGCTCCTGTCACACTTTTCTTTCTGTCACTTTTCGCTCTCACTACATTAAATCAACTTTAAATATCAGCTGGTTTCCTCAGCCCCTCATTCCCCTTTTTCCAGGATTCTTTATGTGTATGTTGAACAAAACAAGGCTCATATCCCAGTGGAACTGTGCTGACAATCTCACTACACTGTGAAAAATCATATTTATTTCTTCCCTGACTCTTGTCCTTTGATACGTCTACATATAATAAATCCTTTCTTCTTATCCCAAGAGATGTAACAGAGTGCCTCTGATGAGCAACTGATTGATTCCTATTTTGGTCACTAGATATTTAGTGCAAAGAATCCAACAGAGGTTCTCTCTGTCCTTGCCTACATTTGTTCCCAAGCGTTTCTGAAGAAAGCAGGTCACTCAATTACTAGGTGAATTACTCATGCCTATGACTTGAAAAACAAGGAAAGAAAACACACTGAGTACAGGTCTTTGAAGCTCCAGGGATAATTGAGATCAGCAGCACCTCTTAAATTAATCACAGTAACACAGTGGAGGGATCATCTAAGTGGATACTTTCCTTGCAAGTCTTCCAGACTTTACATCTTCTTTTTTCTAATGTTATCCTTTGAGCTGGAAACCTTTATTTGTACTCACAACCAATGTGAGAATGCTTTTTAATACTATGGACATCTGAGTGACAAACTGCACATGACCAGCATTTCTTGCCAATAAGAAAATCTTTTTGTTTTTGTCCATTCAGATTTCAGGTACTCAATGCAGGTGTGATGAGCAATTTGGTATTAAACAAAAGCACATGATACATATTTAATGATTTTGTCCTTGATATGCTCTACCTGAATGCAAAGCCATGACATCCAACACTAAAGTGCACCAAAAGAACATCCCACAGCTCTGTGAGCCCCAGCCAGGCTTTCCATTGGCCCCAAATCCTCCCTGACACAGCCAACAGCAAATCCCTTAGCCACAGTCTAAGAACAGTCATTGCAACACTCTCCAAAACACTTCTAAACTCTGGCAGATCATGGAAAAGCTTGCAGAAATGCAGAAATGAAGCACACTTTTTGTTCAGGTGAATATTCTCAGTATGCACAAAGTCCTATGGCAAGAAGTTTTTACAGTTTAACTGTGTGAATAACACAACTCTGTCTTTATTCTAAGCCTGCCACCTGATGCTTGAGTTTGCTCCTAGTACACAAAACCTAGAGGGCAACCACATCCACAGCATTCCAAGTGCATAAATCTCTATTATACCTATTTATTCCCTACTCTCCCTACATGTTTCAGCCTCTCCTCACACAGAGATTGTTTCTCACCTCCAGTGAACCTTAGAAATAATTTCCAGTTTTACTGAGTTTCTAAGGATGGACACTAAATAAATCTCTAATTAATAAATCTCTATTATACCTATTTATTCCTCACTCTCCCTACATGTTTCAGCTTTCCCTCACACAGAGATTGTTTCTCACCTCCAGTGAACCTCAGAACATCATTTCCAGTTCTACTGAGTTTCTAAGGATGGACATAAACTCAAGACTGACTCTTGGGCACACCAGGAATCTCTAAAGTAGGAAGTTAATGAGCATTTTTTTATCTTTCCTAAGTTCAACTGAAGTTCTTGCACATTCCCTTAGTATGGGGTCAAGAGGATGGATCAGAATAATTTTATTGAATACCCTTAGCTCATCTGTACCTTCAAAGATTTTGATATCTGGGAGGAGGACAGCAAGAAAATTTACAGATTTTAGGACCTTTCTTCCTAACTGTTGTCCTCCCATTCCACAAGCAGATATGTTTTAGATGTGTGTAAAGTGTGAAATAAGATTTTTACCTAAAACAGTCCAACAGAGACCCAATCACATCATCTGCTAATTCTTTTGGAAGTCTTCCAGTTATTCTACCAATTCTACAGAAGAAGAAAAAAAAAGAAGCATACAATGGATCGTTAGTACTACAGTTAATTGGTAAATTATAGAAAAAAATTATACTGGAATCTTCCTGACTTCATGATGCCACCCCACTGCCCTAAGACTGATACCCTTAAACAACAATCTCGAACTATAAATAAAACTACACAACAGTGAACCTCCCACAGAAATGCATTTTAAAAGAGAAAAAAAAGTATTTTCAAGAAATGTTTCTTTGCACCCTTCAAATCTTGTCTTATCCAGAATGTCTATTTCCAAACCCACCAGAAATTCCCTGAAAACTGGCCCAATTTTTCATTAGAAAAAGAGACAAATGTGTCTGTGCACCCACCCACCACAGGCTGTGCTAAAACCATTTGCAGTAGCAGTAAATACTGGCAATACACCCAAATTATCAATCATGGATTACACTGTATTTCTGTATTGTTTACAACTTAGCAGTCACCATAACAAACCTACCCTTTGGCTGCAGACCACCTGACGATGGTGTCTTTGTCCTTCAGGCCAACCAAGATTGTTCTGCAAATAATTTTATTTAAAAAAACAGATTATTCTTATTTAATAACAGTAAAATTTCTTAAGATTCATTCATTCTTAAAATTCATTCACCTCTTTGTATAAAAATTTTTGTATCTAGATTTATCCTATTTGTCACACAAGTACGACTTGAAATTAAAAAACAAGAATATGTCAGAATTGTTTATGAAAAGAGATCGAAATTTTAAGTGCTGTAAAAGATTCAAAATGGAGGTCATGGTGCTTTTTGCAGAGGTTCATTAGATTATTCAGTTATAAAAGTCTTCTGATGCAATTTTTGCCTATTTATTTACAGAATATCCACCAGGCAGCTAGCAGAGGACATGCTGTACAACTGCAGATTAAGAAACAAATGCTGTTCCTTTGATACTGCCACAGTCTAAAAATTAAACCATAATTCTTTAGCTTTCATGTGACATATTTTTTTGTTGGTGTTTCACTATAAATTTAAATTCATCCTTTCATTTGTGAAAGGTTCAGGGCATCTCTTTATATAACTGGTTAAAACTGGTCAAACATATTTCAGTATGTTCATACCCCCATGGCCAACTCCAGAACAAATGCTGCAGTACTGAGTTTCTGACTGAGATGCTGAAATCCAAACCATTTGACAAAGTACCATCTATTTTAATCAGCTGCACAGACTGAAGTTCTAGAGCCTTTCCAGCTGTTCACACTAGCACAGATACCCACACTATTTTTTTAGCCCCAAGCAGATCATTTTCCAATCTATGTTTAATTTTGCAGCATTGCAAATTTCTCTCCAGCTTTAACACACCTACAACATTTTCAATCTCTCCTGGAATGTCATATTCCTCATCATCATCAGCTTCAGGAGGAGCAACTTCTCTCTTTTGGTTCTGCACAGCAGCACCCTGAGCCTGCAGGTTGGCAGCCAGAGACCGACAGCCACGCTGGTACCTGTGGAGCAAACACACACTTCAGTGATTTCTCTGATTTAACTTCCACCTGCAACAAGGACACGCTGCCACTAAATCTGTCTGCCACATTCCTACACCTCCCAGGGCACAGCTCTGCAGTTATTTAGTGGCTGCTTTAAAGGAAAGGGAGAAATATCCCATTTTCCTTGCTCCTGACCCACTTGTCTATTTTCCAAGGTGAGAAGAGCCAGACTATTCAAATAGGTCCTTTTCATTATCCCTCCCGTTCCTGTTTCACTATAACCTATTTTCCACTGCTTACAACAAAGAAAGACAAAATTCCCATGCCCCAAAAGTCTCTCCAAAAACTAAAAAAAAAAAAAAAATTAATAAAATCAGCTTATTAAAAATTGCCTTTTAAATCTCAAAGCCAGCTTAGTACTTTCTGACCAAGCTGTACTCGAATATTTAGCCCGTGGTGTAGATGCATTCTTACAAAAGATAGACTTTACATGCTAAACTGACTTTTGCCATTGGGCAAGGTACATTCTCCACCTAAAAAGAATTTTCTATGCCTAAGGATGTTCTCAAAAGCCGGTAAAATAAATACAATAAAAATAGTCACCAAGGGAGCCTGCAATTTTAAAATATCAGTGCGAGAAATCTAAAAAAGAGTTTGCCCTCTGGCAGTACGTAAAACCAGACACCAAAACCTGACTAATATGCAAAACCAGAGAGGGATTGCAAACCACTTTTCCCCTGTGAACTTTCTATCGAATCAAGGTAGGACCAGGTAATGGAAAAAGTTATGTTCACTCTTACAAAATTGTACTAAATCAGCTTCAGGAACAAAGGTTGCTGTCTTCCCATATTTAGTGAGTTATGCATTATATAAGAACAGGCTTCTGCTTGTGCAACGTGCAAAGTCAGATCTGGCTTGTCCCAGCACTCACTTATGTACAAAAATTGAAAAAAAAAATTACAGGAAACTAAATACAGTGGAAGAATCTTCTTTTTCCAAATAATGCAAAGAAGAATGTGTTCATTCCCACAGGGATTTCTTTTTCTTTAAGGGAAGGTTAAGAGGGGCAGAAGGCCAATGTAGGGATTTATGCATTTGTAGTGGGTTTTGTGCTTTTGGATTTTCCTTTTTTTTGAACTTTTCAGCTTTAAACTGACCTCCACTTTGCTACCTTTGGTTTCACAAATGTCAGCCCAAGCCTCTGGACCAGTTTCATGCCCAGCTTGCGCAGAACCATCTGATTGCTTTCTGACAGCTTGCAGTTATCGAGACACTCGAGAACAGTAGCAGCTGTAAAAGAAAACAAACGCACCAGAAAAACTGCTTTTAAAAACACATCAGTATGAACATTTTAAAGTTTTGAGTGTTTTTTAGGAGATTTGTATTTTTAAAGCTTTACTGAAATACAAATGCCTGGTTATCCACTTTGTAGTAGATGACACTGGTCAAACAGTGGCAATATCCTTCACTGCCCAAACAGGGCAGATGGCTTTAAGGATTACTTTTGATTATGAAAATTATAATCTACATTCTCAGTGTTTATGCCTCTGAGTCTCACTGCAAGCAACATATCCAAGTGTCTTTCAGGGTCTAAGAATTTTCAGTGATCTAACAGAACCAGAAGCTAGAAAATATATTTCATTTACTCAGAAAATTTCCTGCACACTGAGGAAGCTTTCCCTTTCCTCATTTTCAGGCAGCACCAAATCCTGACACTGAAATTTTTATGATGATGGATGTCCAGAAATATTTAGACATGAGAAACACTGTGGACGTGTAAACAATCAGCCACAAAACCTCTCATTTGGGCACATCAAAGGTAACAAAGTTATTTGTCCAGCAAGTAAAAAAAACACAGAGAAGGGAGAATCTTGGGTTAATGAGGATAAAGTTCCAGGATTCAAAATTTTCACAAGGAAGCCATGGCTGTTACAAATAAAAAAAGCCCTTTTGCAGTTTCATTAGGGTGAAAATAATTCTTCAGAAGTTGTCCATTAGCTAATAGAGACTAATGACTCAGGCTCTGCAAGAGCCACCGTGCTTCCAACAGCTCTGCACAGATGGGATCACAGCAGCCAAAACTCTGCAACTCCTTCCCCAGCCTCTTGTCAGGGGTTTCAAAACACAAAGAGATCAAAGAAAAAAACAATTATTTCCAAGTCTGAGACACTGTAAGACATGACTTAAAAATCTCCTCAAGTCTTTAAAAAAGACTGGTGATGCATCTTGATGTACTAAAATATGAATGAAACAATCCATGCAGACAACAAGGCAGTGATGATTATTATTACTTCAATAGCTTCCAGCAACCTGGATTTTTTGCAGTTAGAAAAGCCCAAGAGACTGATAGTTTAGGAGGAAGAGGCTGCAGAAACATCACCATTCACAGACAGAAAATAAATTAAGAATATATAAATAAAGGCCTCTCCCAAGTCCTGCCAGCTCTTGAATCACTAAAATATCTACAGACCCATGTAAATTACTCCAGGATTAGTGTTTGTTTTTAATTCAACTTCTTTGTCACAAGTGACTTCAAACAGGATCTTGCTTTGACATTTGCCTATTTTTTTCCCCATTTCATCCTCAGATCTGTTATAATTAAAAATCTTAGATATTTTTTGTCTCTCCCATTTTCTTATCCTGAACAGTTCCCATCTGATTATCTGCTTCTCAGCTGTGAGCATTTTAGATTTCCTAGGGTAAATTCACTCATTGATATGCCCCTGATTTTTCTCTTATTACCAGACTCATAACTACTTATTATTCTTTCTATGCCATGAGCTAAAGCTTCTGATTTTACCAGCAGGGTTAATACTGTGAGCTCAATATGCTCCTTCCATACTGATAAGGATTATTGTGTTATACAGTGGTATTTTCTAAATTCTGTCATTTTTTGTAATTTTCCCAGCCTGTTTATTTTTCTGCTTCTCTGGCAGCTTCCCCAGTGGATTCTGCTATTCCTGTGCAATGGCATTCCCAGTATTTGCACCATGCTGTTTGTCTTCACTATCTTATCTCCATCATTACCCATCTCTCAGGCATTTGTTAAGGAAGTGTCTGCATCTCAGCCTTAGGAAATGGGAGAATGAGATTTTGCAGGACCAGAACTAAAAAGCTTCTTCTCGGGGCCAAAATAATTCCATGAGTGAAATCACAAACACTCCAAAGTGAGTTTATATCCCTGCTTGGTTCCTGTGAACAGCACAAACCCCATTTTTGGTACTTGGATAAGCTCCACAAAACTGAGAGGTCTTTTCAAGTGTTTTGGAATTAGCCACCATCTTTCCTTGCCTCCCTTTAGGCCCAAGATCACACTGCAGTCAGTTCTGATCATATTTCAAGATTCACCTCAAGACAAACACAATCCCAAATGCAGCTACATTTCTATTCAGAAACCTCCATACTCTCTTTTTCTCATTTTGGCTTCCTGTCTATCCCTAACTGCACCCAGTATCATCTCTTTTCACTAAAAACCTCTTATTCCAACAATATCCCAACATGATTCCAGCTGCGTCCTGTACACAGTTGGTTCTTAAAGCTTGAGTTTTCTGAAATCCTGTGCTTATATTAAAACTTGAAGAGTCTCTGCAAAACTTCCAGCAGTAATATGTACAAAAGCAATTTATGCTCAACTGAATTTCAAACAAATATTTTCCACATCTAACAGTTTATATGTTCTGTGTTCAGCTCCTGTATTACAGCAATGGCCAGTGTGATCACCTGCCAAATCCTCTGATGTGCTGTTCCAACACAACATTCCCTGGTGGCACCTGCTCCTCCCTCACAGTCATTTCTGCTTTTGCTCCCCTCATTTTCCCTGCTTTATCACTGCCCTGTGGATTTCACTCCTTCCAGTACCATTTGTCACCAGGTTAATCTCCTTTCCCTTTTCTACAGCAATGGCTTGAAAAACTGAACCCAGACTATTACAAACTTACCGTAGGTAAACAGTCTTCTCTCTTGCCATGTTTGAACAACTGTGCCTACAATTAAAATAGGGAACACAGACATGAGAATACAGAGATTGTATAACACAACCTATCAAGCATTTAGCTTTAAAATATTTTTCATGTTCTCACAATAATGTGTAGTGTTTGCTGATTTAAATAGCGTGAAATGAAGTGTCTCAGGGTGCAGCTTTTAGTAACTGCTCAGGGGACTGAGGTGGCCAAAAAACACTCAAGAGAAAATGGAAAAAAAAAAAAAAAAAAACCAGAGTAAAAAATGAGAAAAGAAAAAGGCCACCAGTTTTGGGCCAACTCAGGTCCCTGACCCATCGGGCTTAGTGCTGGGTCACAGGAGCTCAGCGTGGTGCAACCACAGCTTGTGAGAGACTAAACCACCTACAGACACCTGCAAATACACCTAGAGCAGGCCAAGTGCAATTCCTGTGCCCAGGGAATTTTATCTGCAGCGAAATATCCCAGTGAGATTAAACCCCAGCACTGCAGTGAGACAAAGGGACTATTAACACCTGACAGGTTACACATTAAAAGCTTCCTCAGCTCCTCATATATCAGAACTCTGGCCAGGCACTTGTTTGTCCTTGCCCTGGCACTCACCAGAAGCAAAATCTTCCTCAATAAATATGCCTGGGAGTTAAACAAGAACAGACTTCCCCTAAAAAGAAGTACTTTCTCACACATACCAAACACACACACATGCCTCCCGCGCTGCAGGCGTGGCTGCCAGCAGCACAGGCAAGAAAAACACCTTGGGGCTGTGTACCCAGCCTGTTTTGGTTTGTTACTAAATTGCATTTCAGGATCCCAAAGTAGCACTGCTGATCAGCCCCACTACAAGCTATATGTGGGAAATTGATATTTTATATCAAAGTATTTGAGATTTTAATGCAGGTAAGTGTGAGGGCTTTCTTAAAAATGACATTTACAAAGCAGCAATGCAATAGAATGACTTCAGGCCCAGCCAACAGAAATAAATATCACTTTAAATGTACAAATTGGCACAGCTTTTAGCAATATATGAAGTCAGCGTTAAAAACAATACAAAAATTTCTCACTAACACACAACAAAACTCTGCTTGTACTAAAAACCCTAAAAATATGTCAAATCTTTGGTACAACAAACCTAGAGTTTCTCTAAAATTTCTCTATCTTTGTTGAAACATGCAGAAACTCATTTCATCACTTTGTTCCTGTGTTCTGCTTTCAAACCCCATCACTGGTTTCTCCACACATTTTGCTGTGGATGCTGGAGATATGGCAGCATCCCTGCATCCTCACAATTCCTTCTCCTTTCTGCCTGACTTAACAGCAAACACTGTTTTTAAGGCACACAATCTGCCTGCAAATTATTATTATTATTATTTATTTATTTATTATTATTATTATTATTATTATGTTCAAGCATATTTGAACAAAGCACAGTGTAATTCTTCAAGCAGTGATAATGTAAAGAAACAGCTTTTTAACAGATCCTTGGGAATGCTCCTGAACAAAACACCTTTGGATGTTTGCTCTCAGCACACTGCGGGAGAAGTGGAAGTAAATCCTCAAAACACCATCCCATTTTTAGTCTGCAGTTCCCAAATTCTGGCACATTTCTCCAAGCTTCTCCACGTGTTTTCACACCCTTGAGTCTAAGTCTGAATTAAGTCCTGACTCCTCAGGAACAACCCAACTGGAAGGTGCCACCTCTGAGAGTGATGTGGGAAGGAATCAACCAACACACAAGCAGGAATTGAGAAAAACTGAAATATTGCACAGTATTTTTTTTAATGCTTTTCTTCACACACCTACGAATCAGTTTAGAACAGCAACCTGGGCAGATTCCATTTCCCAACCATTTCTATCATTTTCTGAACAAAAAAGTGAAACAGACATGGTCTCCCTACAGCACTTTCACTAAAACTTCAATAACAAACCATTTTCAACACAGAACATCTACTCCTACTATGGGGATTTATAATATACATTTTGTAATAAAATCACTGTGGTAACAGCTGTAAATCAACTGAGATGTGGATTAAGGGATTTTATTTTATCAATATGAGTTTTTAGGGGAAGTAAAAATTGCCCAAAGGACACCATAGCTAATTAATCAAAAATTATTAATTTGAATTAATAACTAAACTTTTTTTAAAGGGCCATCATATTTACATGACTTTTGATCAATAAAATATGTTACCCAACGGTTTGAAAATGCCAAATGTCTGAAAGGAAATAAGGTTCTTTCTGCACCCACTGAGGTGCACTGGGGGTCAGAGACAACCAGGAGCAGGTTCCTGGCATTTCTACAAGTCATATATTGAGTATTTCTCTGTGTCAGAGAAGTTTAATAGCTGTTTTGAAAATAAATTTTAAAGAAGTAAATAGGTAACAGCCAAGCTGTGGAGAACTCTTCAGATATTAACACAGCACGAAATTCAGTGTCTGAGGTTTTTATGTGAGTATGGAGAAGACAAGAAGAGAAGTGTTGGTTATTTATTTATGAGTCAAAGCATGCAAAAGCATCCCCAATCCAAATCTCTAAAACTTTTGAGTGTAATTGGTATATTTCTCCCAAAGGAAATAAAAGAGCACTTTAACCAATGCTGGCTTTTGGGAAAGCAGAAAAAAAAATTTTCTTCCAGCACAAGCTACAAACAGTCAGGCATGTACAGCAAAGTTACTCCTTCAGAAAAATACTTACAGGGGTCATACTAAAAAAGAAATGTTTGTGATGCATAAATAAAAAAAAAAAGCAGCAAAAAGGGCAAATCAGCATTACAGGACCCAGTATAAAACTTCCTGCCTTGAAGGAAGAAAAATATCCAAGGCACTCCATTTCCAAAAATCTGATACAAACAAAGCAATTAATAAGCTTGGTTTGCCACCTGCACGGGCGTTTCGGTGTCAGCAGCGCTGAGCGCGAGGAGCCTGTCGGAGCATCCCGGCAGTCGCAGTTACGCCACGGGCTCCTCGCCTAACGAGGACACAGAGCACACACCAACCTACCCAACCTGCTCAACTGTTGAAAAGTATGTGACTCCCTCTCTTATAAATAATTAAGCCACCTACAAATTAGAGAAAATCAGTGGTGTGCAAGCAATGACGACTGTCAAGTCTGGTTCTGCTTTAGAAACAGCGCAGGGCAAGGCAAACAAAGCCCAGTTTCTTAATAATCCCAGCAGAGACACCACACCTGCCAATTGTCTGCCTAACCCACTTTGGGCCCGACCTGCAGCAGATCTATCAGTCGGGATCATCTCCAGGACTTGTTCCCCGAGCTACACAAATCACCATGAGGGGTGGCCTGGCTGGTGGGGAGTGAGTGGCTCTTCCTGCCGAGCAGGAGACGCAAGTCTGGATGTACCCTCTGGTGGTAACCAAGAGGAGAACTGGGAGGATAATTCCAGCCTCGCTGGGAAGAGCAGGAAATGATTCCTTGCACTGCTCTGGAGCACCCCCTGGTAGCCACACAACACCCCAGGAACGCCACCAGCCATCCCTGCCTCCCGGCCAGGTGCAGGGAGGGAGAACATGCTGGCAGAACCTAACTTCACTTGCAAGCAGGGAATATTTAATGCATTCTACGTGCAGCTGATGGTAAAATGGGTTAGTTAAAGGCCTTGTTCTTACTGTGCCTCCACACAAGCAGCATTCCTGCTGTGGGCTGCACGTGTTTGGGTGTTGAGCATCAACACGACACGAAGGCTGACAGACAGCAATAGAGTGATGGCAGCTTTCATGTGATCCCTGTTATTTATCAGCTGAACATCTGAAATGTTTAGACTAACACATGGAGAGCTGACAGAGTATCTCCTTTCCATCTTGAGATTACCAAAACCCACGGATTTTAAATACTCAGAAGAAAAAAAATAAAATCTAGCAGCTTGAGATAGCACTACATTCTAACAAGAAAAAGAAACAGCTCTGTGATAACAGAACTTCTGAACCTTGAATGAACCACAAAGCTTCTGGTGAGAAAAGAAAAACTCAGCAGTATCAGACAAGGCCACTTTAGAAGAAATACTCCGTGACAGTCAGGAGAAATGGCATGAGCAGAAAGGAGTCAGTGCCCTTGGTACCTGCAGACAAAAGAACATTTGTATCTCCCACCAACACTGCATTTTCTACCCCTTTACCACCAAACCACTAAGCAACAATCCCCTCTTATAAAAAATAACACCAATAGACAATCCTAATACAGCCAATTCTTTGAGAATGCCAAAAATACAGAGACTTGGGAAACATTCTATTTGGAAATATTCTATTTTTGTGCCTCTGGGTCTGAAAGAATGGAGTTAGAGAGTTCTTTCTTCCCTGGAGCCAAATTTACATAAGCATGTAGCTATTGCTAAATAACCTTTGCATTAGAGACAGCTCAGGGAAATGCCTCGTTCTTAAGACTCTCGAGTTTCATCAGATCACTGTGTAGGGCGTTTTATTTTTTTTAATTATTACTCACACTTGTATACTGAATCACTTATAAAACAAATAAGGTTTAATAAGTTTCAATGCCCAAGGCTACCTCAACGTGATGACATCTCTGTCACGCAAGAACTGGGAGTGCTGCGCCCTGCAGCGATAACTAAAAAGCTGTTTGATATAATGGCAGGTTTAAAAGCAAACCTCCAGACCAAGAGAATTTAAAATGCAGATTCTTGAAACAGGCTAGAAGTTTCCTTCAAGTAAACAAATGTTATAAAAAAGTAGCAATTTCTTAATAATCCAACATTTTCAGTCCTTCAAACACCAAAGAACAGGAGCACAAAATGAATTAAATGCCATAACGCAACGTGTTTCAACAAAGGAGGGCAGTTTGAAACACTCAATTTGAAATAGTGTCAGCAGAGGTGCCTGCTGGTGCCCCCCATTGGGAAATGGTGAGTTACTGAGGACAGGTGGAAGGCAGCAGAGAGCCAAAGGCCCCAGTGCAATTACAATATGCAACGCCGGGTGCGTGTTCCGACAGGAGCCGCGGAACAGCCGGACTCGTTCTGCACAGAACGCTGAGTGAGATGAAACAGCAGCACACACCTGATCAGCCAGGCTCACGGCCACGAAGAGGCAGATCAAAGTGCAGCCACGGCCAACTACTCACTGCGTCCCTGACTTGCAGTTTCAGTTCATTGAAATGCAGGAGTTTCGTGTCTTTTCTGAGCAATTTTTCTGTGCCAGCCTCGCTCGGAGCCGCTCAGGAAATGCAGACCATGAGTGGCACAGGATCCTAACCCAACCAAAACCCAACCTGTTCGGGGCAGCACCACTTGGCTCTGATGTGGAGAGACTTTTTATTCCCACTCTGGTGGGTTACATCATTCCCAAAACCTGTCACAATCCCAAAACCCACCTTGCTGTACTGACCAGAAACTGAAAAATGTTTTTTTTTCTTCTGCTTGTTCAGAGAGATGGCTAAGCAGCTGCAGTTTGACTCTTAAAGCAACAAAGTGCTGGAGGAATCCAAGGGCAAAGAATTTTGAAGCTTGTTGCCACAACTTTTAGTTGCCCCTCATGAGGATGTGCTTTGCTTTACACATTTAGTGATTGCTTGTTATGTTAAAATATATTGTATGTATTTATAGAATAAATAGCATATATTATATAAAGTTAGAATCTTGCACGTTAAAGAGAAGTGTTTACTTATTTTAAATATTTCTTTTCAGTTGATATTTTTACAACAACATGTTGCTACAAGTATGAGACAAAATTCTTAATATTAAAATATTTAGAATATATGTAATTATATATAAATATAATATTTATAACATTTAACTCTTTAAATAAATATTTCCTGCTCCCCTTAAGCACCTACACGCACACATACCTGCACACATACCATTCTGAAAACATTTACTCCCTAATGATACAATTCATAGTAGTGACTGAAAGGAGAAATTGAAGACTAAATGCAGAAAAGGCTTACAAATCTGCTTATATCTACCAACTGGAATAGGAGTTATGAGCAGTGGAGAGGAAAAAAAAAAATCACAGAAAAGCAAAGCAGCAGGCTCTGCTCCCAGGTCTATTGTATCACATTCTGGTTTCGATTCTACTTGTTGAGTATTCACCTGTTTCGCTTAGTGCGCACTAATGAACAGGTGGATGGAGCCAAAGCCAAACTCAAAGGAATTATGACAAAACACTAATGCATTATACATCCTGCAGGTCTCATCATGCCCCGGGAATGGCAAACAGTCAGTCTCCCTTTCCAGATCTGACAATAAAATGATGAAACATCATTCTGTCTTTTGAAACGCTGCAATGCACACAAATAACGCTTCCTCCTGCTTAAGCAGCAGGTCCTCAGTTATTCTAAATATAGATTATTTCTTCTCCCTTCTGATTTGGAAGAGCTAGAGAGGAAGAAGAAACAACCAAAAAAAAAAAAAAAAAGCCCACACCCCACACACTTGCTCCAGACCTTTGCTTTGATGTTTAGTACCACACTGCACACAAGTCCTCTTAGCGACTGGTTAAAAGAGTAGCAAATTTATGCAAATTATCAAAACTTGTACAAACACCAGCAAATCCTCAGACCTGTGCAACTGCAAAGACTGCACAAGGGCTCGTGATCTGTCTTCACCTGCACTGCCTGGTCAACAACCAAACCAAGGAGGAACAACAACTCCTCCACCCACACAAACGCCTCCATTCTGCCCAAATACATTTGGACATCAAAACTGGCACAGACACCAGAACTGTGACCCCAGGATTTCAAAACACACCCCAGTACTTTTAAGGGTGTAAAACTATAACAAGGCTTTTATAAATAGCCCTTCTTAAGATGTACAAGAGGAGCACTGCCCTGGAACAGCATTTCAGGTACTACAGATTTTTTTCCCATGCACAGTATGTCCATTTGAAAACCCAAACTAAGAATTCAGCTCTTTTGAGTCATACACCATTATCAATTCACAAGGAAAGGGAATTAAACAAAAAATTCACTCAGATTAGCAAACAAACCCAAACCTACTAAAATGACTGCTATTTTGAGATTATTGATGAGTATCTGTATTGGCAACTTCACTTTCATTTGGGGATGACAAAAAAAGAAAATATCCATGCATGGGAAGTTATATTGCCTAAACTGCTGTGGAGGAAATTCTCCTTTTTTCATTGCCAGGAACCCCTCTGTGCATTTGCTATCAAATGCCTCCTGCAGCAGTATAGGATGGCCATAAACCCAACTGTCTATCTTTTAAGGGAAAACCAGTATTTACCAGGGCCTGGAGCATGCCATTCACAATGACAGTGCCCTCCATGGTCTGGGAGGAGGATTTGGATAACATGGAGAGACCCAGTCCAGGAAATCTGCCATCCTGCTTTGCCTGACATCAGGGCGGACAATAAACCTGTCAGAGAAAAAAAAGAAAACATTGCAGCCATTGACACCCAATGAAAAACAATTTTTCCTCCTATCCAAACTGGTTGTAGTTCCTGGAAACAATTCTTCAATGTGTGTTTCCCCAAATCAAAGAGGATGGGAACACTCCAAACCATTCTATGTTTAGCCCAGCTGCTTCTGAGCAAGGCTGTGATCTGGAATTTCATTTTCACTTCAAACCCATCTAAAAACTTGGGTTCTAGAAATTTCTTAACTGTAAAGCAACAAAATTTCCACAGCTTTTAGGAAATTATTTCCATTAGAATTAATGAAAAGCTGAAGCAAATAGAGGATTCTTCACCTCTGTCACCAAAACCAGCCATTCTGCAAATCTGAAAAGCAGTGGAAATCAGCACTGGGTCCCTTTTGCACTGTCAGCAACCTGGCTCAGAATGAGCAACCAGCAGGATTACATTGGGGTTTCAGATATTTGAAAAGGTCAAGCACCTGTTATTTAACACACTAGATGGGTCAAGAGATGTGTTTTTAGTCATCTTAGAAAAGGGAAAAGATGTTTCTCATGGCTAAACTACCATAAACCTACTCTCAGCCCTCCCCTGAGCAGTCAGGGCATCACTTCAGTGTCCTGGCACCTACAAACCAGGTCCTGTTCCAGCAGTGATTCAGACTACATCTGTTCTCAACTCACCCAGTGGAAACACCAGCCCACCCAGCACAACTCACAGAATTCAAAGAGGATGTGCCCCAGAGCCAGGATCTGGATGCTTCCTACACCCACAGATAACAGGGGAACAGCACCAAGAGCTGGCTGACGGATTATTAAATATATTAAACACACAGAACACCTCAACAGTGAGCTGATGGATGGACTGGCTTCCCTGCCAGCCCCTGTGGTGCTCAGAGGCAGCACAATGAGCACTTGGGGTGAGCTGCAGCAGGGTTGTTTTGGGTTGAAGGATGAAGCTGCCTTTGGCCCAAGGGCACTCCTGAGAGAAGTGACCTGTGAAGTGGCTGAGCTGGTTCCTGGACCCTTCCTCAGCCCCAAGGAGTTTAAATCCTTCTTTCCCAAAGGAGTGCCCTAACCTCCAGACTAAGAGCAGGATAAGGATCAGCCTCATCTCCTCCTACTGCAACCACTCACTGAGCAGGCAGAAAGGACAATTCCTGAAATATACTCCAGCTCCTTTGCCCTGGGAGAAGCAGCTCACTTTGAAAAACAGGAGGTCTTGAATCCTGATGTTTCTAAGCTTCACTTGAAATTCATAAACTCCTTGGAGCACAAACCAGGGCCCAAACTTTCTCTTCCTCCCCAGAGTGTGCTACAGAGTCAGAGTCCATATCTTATCTCTCCATCTGTTCCAGGACCGTTGTGCTCCTGCCCACCCCAGTAACAGTCCAGCTCCAGGGAGATGGCACAGAGACCTCTTGAATGATTCTGCTCAGAACTGGCTTTGGGGATGTGAGAACAGGGAAAGGCCTTGGAGCCAATTTCTAATTCCTGGTGAAGGCTATTTTGAAAATGGTGTTTTCATAATAAAATAAATAATTCTAAGTTCACTATGCAGTACCATTACTGCCTTGCACACAGTACTAGCACCAGCTTAATGTATTCTATCACCATATTTGTTCTGAACTATTCTCCTAATTAAAATTAATTCAACCAATAAACAGAGGTGAAGAAAGATAAGACAACTAACAAGGTGCCTGCATAGGACCCAGTGTGAGGGTGCAGGGCAGTGGTGAAATCCCCTTTAAACTAAGGGGAGAGCACTGCATGAGCACAAAGCTGTGCTGAACACAAAGCTGCCAACAATAAAGTTGCTCTATGTAAGCTTCCACTCAAAGTTTAGTTTTATACTGAAGTACAATTGAAAATTCAAAGTGCAAATTCAATTAAGCATAATGTGATGAAAGAATCTTTTAAAACTACTGTCATCCTTACTTGAGAAGGCTTCCAAACACTGGGTGTACCATCAAGAATCTATTACTTTTGGTTAATTTGGGTACTTCCTGGGATTTTAGGAAGTGAAGAAGGCCTATATGAATGTTCAAGAATAATTCACTCTGTGTCACATTGTCATCTCAAATCCTCAGGGTCTGTCACCTGTGACAAGGCAGATTACCCACACAAACACATAAACAGCAATTTCTAATTATTGATTCCAAAATGACTACAAAAACTAATTAGGATCACAGAATTATCATAGAATGGTTTGGGTTGAAAAGGACACAAAAGCTCATCCAGTTCCACCCTCTGCCATAGGCATGGACATCTTCCACTATCCCAGGTTGCTCCAAGCTCTGTCCAGCCTGGCCTTGGACACTTCCAGGGATCCAGGGGCAGCCACAGCTTCTCTGGGCACTCTGTGCCAGGGCCTGCCCACCTCACAGGGAAGGATAAGGAAAAAACCTTGTCAAAATAAGTATGTAACAGGCAAGACTTCTTCAAGACTGCACAAATAATTCATGCAGTCTCTTGAATTTTACTCTGATATGTTTCAGAATAAACCAGAAAAGCTCAAGATGAGTCACCAGAGAACTGTGAGTCTGGTCTCAAGTCCTTCATGAATTTTCTACATGACACTGTACATTCTAAACCAAAACAAGTGTTTGATTTGCCATCAGATTCAGACCTGTAACATTATACTCACTAAATATAAATTTCTAAAGCCTTGAGTCCTGTGACTGAAGCTCAGAATAAATTTAAAGTACGTACACAGACGGCTACCTCCTAAAAAGACAAGAAAGGTCTGCTCTACTAAATGTTGTATTTAACAACTGTTTTGATTAATCCCATAAATTTAGTGCATCTTAACCCAGAGAACATGAACACAGGTGTTAAGGCTGTGACCCTCCCACACCCACTGCCCCCATCTCCCAATGTCCCTGTGTCCCCATGTCCCACTGTGCCCCCTCATCCCTGTGTCCCATTGCTCCCATATTCCCAGGTGCTGCTGTCCCCATGTCCCACTGTCCCCATCCCCTTGTCCTTCTGTCCCCATATCCCCAGGTCCCATTGTCCCTATGTTTCACTGTCCCCATGTTCCCATGACCCTCTGTGCCACTGTCCCCAGCCCCATGTCCCCAGGTCTCTCTGTCCCCATGTCCCATTGTGCCCCTCATCCCCGTGTGCCACTGTCCCCATCCCCGTGTCCCTCTGTCCCCATGTCCCATTGTGCCCCTCATCCCCGTGTGCCACTGTCCCCAACCCCATGTCCCTCTGTCCCCATCCCCGTGTCCCTCTGTCCCCACGCCCTGCAGTCCCGCCAGCGACAGCGCCAAAGCTGCGCGGGCAGCGCCCCCTGTTGAGCACAGGCTGCAATGCAGAGCCGGGGCTTTTGCTGCTTTAAAAAGAAAGGGAAAAAAAACCCAAATCAGCCACAACCTGAGCTGACTAAAGGTTTCTTCCACTAGAATATCCAGGAATGTGGACTGGAATAGATACTGAAACAAGAGAGATGTGTGTACTATTCCTGCTTATGGTCTTTTCAATTTATTTTCATGTGCAGAGGAAGCAGTATTCCCAACACTACTGCATCCAATCAAGGAACAGTAATATCCCACAGACAGCTGGCAATTCCCAGCCCTCCCAACACTGTCATGTCAGATTAAGAAACAGCAGGAGGAATGGGGCCTTCTGCCAAGATGCACAAAAGAGACTTACTTGGACACCAGCACAGCAGCTGCATCCCGAGCCTTGTCACTGACAACCAGGTAGCACTAAAGGGAAAAGAAAACTGACTGTAAAAAAATTCATACATGGAGAAAGAAAACCAACGATGTAACAACTGTACATAATACACTGCTGAATACTTACATGACAAATATGATGATTACACACATTATGCCATTGTTATGATAACAAACTGAGCTTAAAGATAGCAGAAAGTCCATTTTCCCATTTAATAAACTGTATTTGAGGCAGAGTCTCCTTTTGTGTGCCTTTGAAAGCAGGTTTAACTCACAGACACATTGGCCTATAAGCAGTGAGCCCCCTAGTGCTGCAAATGTCAAAAGCCTGAGCTGTTGGGGTATCTGTGGGGAAGAGGAGGAGGTTTATTTTCATCTCAAAGGCATGACACCTGGGCTCACACCCACTAGAACTTCATGTATTTGTTTAAAAATCTTCACACAGTCACAGCTTCCAAAGTTGCTCATTCTGATCAAACACTGATTTCCTCTAGAAATCCTCAGATTTGGCACTTTCAAGTGTTGAAAGCCTCTGACATATTCAAAGGCAGGGTTTCACCTCAGATAAAATGGTTTATTACATCAGGGGAAACAAGTCCCAGTCTCACCTGACTCTAAAGCAGCGAACAACAAAATGAAGATCCAGAAGTATAAAAAATTCTTTACAGATTAGACATAAAAATATGGGCTTAAATAATATGCAGAAAAAAATACCACTGAGGAATATGCAGAATATATTAATATTTATCACATAATGAATGACTGAGGCAAATATCCCAGGTCTGGAAGCATTACAGGATGTGTTCTCCTCACCTTGGCTATTTCCAGGATGCGATCCATGGTTGGCTGCCGGGGCTGCCCCTCCACAGAAACGAGGTTTCCATCAAATCGGGCCAGGTCAAAAGGAATCAGGCAGATCATGGACAGCCACAACAACAGCATGTAGCGAGTTTCCCAAGTCTGGAAAGGAAAACAAAGGGGTTTTACTTAATTTTCTGCAATATGAAGTGCCAAGAGCACAAACTACCCCCTGCTCCAAGGAATTTTCAAAGATGAGCAAGAGAAAACTCCCAATGTGAGAGCCCTGAAACTCCAGAGGAGACAGAACTACAAGAGATCTCAAACAGCAAAACTGTAACAAAATTAATGGACCCTCCCCTCAATCAGAAATCCAGGCATCCTTGTTTGCTTCCCAAAGGAAAACTGCCTCTTCCCATTTTCCTGTTTTTTCCTTCCCTTGGCCTATCTGTGTTTCTACACACAAATAGAACAGAAGTATGTTTTTCTCCTTAACTTATGTGTTGCTTTCATGGCTTTACTGAAACAACTTCAGAAGAAAGAAGGACATTTTTCAAGCTTTAAAGTTGTACACCTACAGCAGAAAAGTTTCAGAACTGATGTTTATTTTAAAATAGCTTTAATTTAGAGTAGTAATACAATTATTTTCTTCAAATCCATAGTTTTTATTATTTTTAATTGATAATAAACTCTTAAAATTCATCTATCTCAAGCAGCTCTCTGGAGTTCTTCTTTTTCCTTATTTAAAAATAGAAGAACATAAACTACAGTATCCTGCAGTCAGACTGGATGATTTTTCAGTTACTCCTTTTAGAGGTTCAATGCCTTTCATTGCCCTTCCTCTACTCTTGTTACAATCAATTTTTTCCTTACATGAGTGATTAAAGGTTCTACTTGCACCTCTACCGCCACTGCTTCTAAGTCCTTGGAACAAATCCCATGACAGAAAATCAAGACCTTTCCTTGAGGAGAGCATTTCTCCTGTGACAAGATGATGGTTTTCACACCAAATCCAGGTGTTAACACCAGACAGGGTCTGTCACAGCTTTATATCATTTTTCCCAAATTTTTTCCTTCAGCTTTTTCCACTGGAGACATAAAAGTTTAACAAAAAGTAGAGCAAGTCCTCACCTCAGTGTCTCTTGGGTTCTGCTTTGCAAGCATATCCAAGACAGGCTGCAGATCCCGGACTTCATGAGGGAAGAGTGGCAGGAAACGTTTGTACCCTCTCACCTAAAGCAGAAAGTTTCAGGATTCAGTCACCCACCCAGCACCAGCACATACCAAGGGAAAATGAAGAAACCTTGGAGGAATTTCTTGATTAGGATGTCTGCAATTTCTTTTGCATTCAGACCTCGATTTTTACTCATCTGGATCATTAAATAACAAGCTACCATGAAAATGGGAAACAAGAAAATTAATCTTTTGTTTTAACTAATCTAAATATTTTAACTTATCTAAATATTTTAAATAATCTAAATATTCAAGTAATCTAAATATTTTAACAGTACAGTTTAAAATGTTGAATTGCATTAGACATTTATTTTAATATTTCTGAAAAAACCAAAGAAAATATTCATAAGTTAGAAATTTCAGTTAAAGAACATTAAATTTAGGATTTTTTTACCTTTGTAATGATGTAGAGAAATTTAAAAGCCAGGTGAACTAGTGGGGGAGGAGATCCACTGTCCCGTACTATCTCCAACAAGGAATTCATCATCCCCTCTGGTGAAAGGAGAGAAAAAACCAGTGAGACTACATGCAGTTCACAGAGTTTCTTGTACTTCTTATAGAACAGAGAGAGACAGCAATTATATAATGCAAGTACTATCAGCCACAGCAATCTTGTAATGCTAACCCAGATCTTCCAGAGTAACAGATTTTTACATATAGACACAAAAATTATTTAAGGATGGCATTCCTACCTAAGTGGTGATCCAAAAGGTGAGGCTGCTCCTGGTACTTGTCCATTATTCCTGAAAATGAAAAGATATCTGTAATAAACTACTCCAAGGCTCTTCCAGAGCCTTAACTGTGAGACATCTTCTGATTCTGAACAGTTTTAGCTGAAGATTTCTGCGTCCCTGAGCTGCCACCACCTGTAAGTGAGGTCACAAAGTTAGAAAACCATAGAGTGGATGGAGCTTGGAGCAACCTGGTCTAGTGGGAGGTGTCCCTGCTCATGGCAGGGAGGATGGAATGAGATAATTTTTAAGGTCCCTTCCAAGCCAGAGCAGTCTGTAGTTCCAAGTAACTGCACAGGCAGTCTGTCCCCCTCACACTGCACTCATTTACCTTCATTGAACCATCACCCCACTCCCAGGAGTGTCTCAATTTCCTTGGACAAATCACCCACAGGTAACACTTTGCAATGAGGGTGCTCCTCACAGTGCTCAGAACCAGCTTATTATTTTGAAATAGAATACAGGGAATTATTCAGCAAAGAACAAGGAATCCTTAACAAATTTTAACCTCAACAAACACAAACTGCAGTTCTTATCAATGTGCTCCTCAAAACTGTTCACATTCTTACTCTATTTTGCTGCCAATAACAGTCTCTCCTTTTGGATACTGACTCAAGACAGACAAATTGAAATTGAATATTGAAAAAAAAAAAAAAAAAAACAACTTGCCAGAGCTTTCAGACATAACAGCTTTTTAATTTAAACCCAGGATCAGCAAAAGGCAGCTACAGAAATGAAAGCTGGATTCCCAAGAAGATCAGTGAGTAATCCAGTGTGGCACTGGAGATTGCCTGGCTCATTTTAGCTCTTTGGTCAGAAAACAGCTTTTGAATTAGAAAAATAAAACCTCCTTCACCTCCTCTCTTCTTTATTTGTTTTTCTCACAAACAACTTGGCTCTCTGTCCTTTTTCTCTGCTTGACACATCAACACTTACATTTAGACATGACTCAAAGCCAACAGTGCTGCAGTTGACCAGTGGATGACACTGCACAACCACTTTCAGACACCAGACCATCCAACAGTATCCCTGTGCAATTCCACTGGGATACCAGAATGCCAGCAAGAGGGAAACCTGAGCTCCTCATCATCATCACTGGCTTCCCACTTTAATTAATGATGCCTTAGGCTGCATACAAACAGCAGTGAACACAAATTCCAACACCAAAGCAACAGCTTTCCAGTAAAGTGGAATTGAAAGGCAAATTCTTTTCCCAGTCACAGCCTCACAAAGATAAAACAAAACCCCAAATATAAAAGCTGAAGAGAATGAACATAAAACTATTATTTCAAAAAAGATCTTCTATATTTTCCTACAAAATTGTAGCTGCAGATTAAACTGTTCCCCAAACTTGTTTCTAATGATTCATCAAAAAAATGAGCATCCTGAGTTTTTCTGAACGCTTTGGAAACTTCCATTAAAATCCTCTGGAACAGGTGATTACTGCATTCTCTGTTCCCAAATAAAAGGTATTCCCTAAGTTTCAGTGTTCTAACCCACACATTGAGCCTCTGGCAGATTTGGGACATTTTGTCCAAGAAGGATCCATGACACCTGAGCACACTAAATATTATAAACCAATATTGAACTACATACACAGTATCTTTTTAAAGTTTATTGAGCCTGTATTTACTGGGCCACAATATACAGGCAGAATGGTCATAAATACAATTTAAATGCACAGAAACACTCCACATGATGTGACAGACAGAGAGGCATGGCAAGGTGATTTTTCCAGCAATGGTTTTTCCTGTCCCAATGAAATCTGACATTTCCTCTGTCATGCAACAACCTCACCAATGTGAGCTCCTGGGACTTCTGTCTGAGTAGTTGCATGTCATCATTTAGGTGGAACAGTCAGTTCAGTCAACCCCAATAATGCTACTGAGAACCTTCTGCAGGGTCAGATCTCCAAATTTGGGGGTTTCTGCTTTATTGTTTGCCCACCTCATTTCTTGTTGTCAAAAACCAAGCTGCTGGATCAATACTGGGACTGTAAGTTTTGCAAATTCACCATCCTTCGCAAAAATACTTGCAAAATGCCAGTCTGCTAAAATCAGTTTGCAAATACATGAAGCACTGAATGAACTTTTGCAAATCACCTCATCAGAATATTGACCCAATACACAGATGTGCCTTAAACAGGCTGGTCACCCAGGACACTGCTACATGCACCTCACTATGGCCCTTCCAGATCCTTCCAGCTGAGGCCCAGGGGCAGGACAGCTCTCCTTAGGTGGCACCAAAGTCAAATCAAGTTACCTCCATTGGAAAAACTTACTTGATCTGTATGAAGCCACTCTTCACATTACCCATGAAATGAAAAAGTAAAAATAGGAAATTGACACTTCAACGCACAAAATGGATGTGTTTCAATGAGTAATTAGGTTAAAAAGTTGCTTTATTTTACAGACATACAAACTTTTAACTAAAGTATGGCCTGAATTTGAATAGGATACTGGAGGCCCAACATGAGTCAGAATTCAGATTTCTGGAATCTAAGACCTAAGTTTTCATTTACAGTAGTTAAATACCAGGTAATAAAGGAATATCGATATGGAAAACAAAATGAGAAAAAAACCAAATCTGAACTATCTATTGATAAAGTTCCAGCATTCTCACCCAAAAATTAGCGGTTTGGTCCCTCTTTTGGTAATCAGCAACAATAGAATGAATGATACATAATAAAACGTTTGTATCAAGCAATAGCAGGACCACTCCCTTTGGCTGCCGTGCTTACCTATGAACCGTTCCACGGCCATTTCTCTTGTCACCAGCTCCCCGAAGACTTCCCTCAGGTTCCCGATGAGCTCCGCGACCTCCCGGCTCTCGGTGAAGCTGTCCAGGATGTTCCTGTCGCTGATGGCACCCGGCTCCCGCTCCTCGCCCTCCTCCGGCTCCCGCCCCGCTCCGTCCATCCCGGCGGCCCGGCGCTGGCAGTGACAGAGGGAAGGGTCAGTTCCACCGCCCCTCAGGGCGCGGGCAGGGCCGGTCCCGCCGCCCCTCACACCCCGCCCGGGTGAACCATGCGGCCACCGCGCCCCTCCCGCAGCCCCTCCCGCAGCCCCGCCCGGCCCTACCGGCCTCCGCCGCCAGCCCGCACCGCGGAGTTCCCGGAGCCGCCGCCCTCGTCCCTCCGGCCCGGCGCGGTACAACCACCCGGGACAAGGCACCACCCGGGACAAGGGACCACCCGGGACAAGCGCCCGGTGCCGCCCCGGGCCCGCCCCACGCCGCCGCCGCTCCCGCCCTGCTACGGGCCGCCAGGAGGGACCAAAGGCAGCGGCGGCGGCACCGCCTCCGAGCGCGGGCCCGCCCCTCTGCGGGGCGCGGAGAGCTGAGGGGCGGACACGCCCTGGGGACACCACCGGGGATGGGGACACCCACCCTGGGGACACCCACCGGAGACAGGAACACTTACTGGAGATGGGGACATCCAGCCTGGGAACACCCAGCGGAGACGAGAAGACCTGCTGGGGATGGGGTCACTCACAGAGGACAGGGACATCCACGGAGAATGGGGACATCCATGCCGGGGACACTCACCAGGGATGGGGACATCTAGGCTGGAGACGGAGACATCCACCCTGGGGACACCCAACTATGGGGTCCTGGGGATGAGACAAGGATGGGCACCCAAGGACTGGGTGAGGATGGAGATAGGACCCCCAGGGAAGGGAACAGGGATGGGGACCTGGGCACAGGGACCCCAGGGGGAAAGGACAAGGATGGGGACAAGCTCGGTTGCACAAGGTGTGGGTGACAGCTGGATGATGTCGTTATCCATGACCTCCATTCCTTACCTGACCCACACCAAAACACTGCATTACATGGTCAATATCACAACACATTATCTAAACCTCATACAATTCTGGAAACAACACTCGAACCCTGAAAGCTACAACTACAGCTCCACTGATATACAGGAAATACAAGGAGGACTTCAGCCTGGGTAGTTGCTCTTTCCTGCTATCCAGCAGCTCCATCCACACTCAAATATTTTATCTCCAGGCTCAAATTCATTCAATCAAACCACAGTCACAAAACAACATGTACAGCAAACGCCGGGTTTCTGCAAGGCAAGTGTTTTATTTGAGAAGAAGTTTGAGTTCACAAGTACTTCCAGTGTGATACAGGTCAGTTTGTTCACATCCAGAAACACCAGTGCACATGCACTTTGCTCTTTCCTCAGACCTAGATCTTCCAGCCATCAGCTACAATCCCAACTGTGTCCTAATTCTACTGTTCCATCTTTCCACTGGTTTAGTTCTGTTAAGTTTTATGATCAACAGATTCCCCAGTTTCAAAGGAAGTAAAATTTTTTCACTATTTGTATATTTACAGAGAGCCAAGTGCATTGTTTTAAACCAATTACAACATCAAATTTTAAACTTTATTAGATCTTTATAGCACTACTATTTAAAGTTGAAAAAAGCCTAAACATATTTGAGCACTTTTGAATAGAATATTTTAGTATTAGTCATGCCAACCATCTGAAGCCTGAATACTCAGGTCATTCTTACTCAAATCTTCTAATTCATATTTGTGGGACTGCTCTTACTTTTACTCTCCTTACCACTTTCTTCCATTAAAACCCCCAGAGTCACTAATGTACTCTAGCTCAGATAGTACACCAATATCTTTGCTGAACACTTCTCTCCCCAAATTCCCACTGCCTATGTTTTCTGTAAAAATAAAGCAGTAAGGAAAAATAAAACCCCTTACAAATCCATCAGATTTAACACTGCTCCTACCATAACCCAGTGGTGGCACAACAGACCAGCTTTGCCCACTGCACTCATTTTCTAAAATTCAAAACACATCAAGCACCAACCAACCCAGCAGCCACAGGTGCTTCTTCTCACCCAACCACGGAGCCTCCCTCCCACATTTTGCTGTCTTTTTACAAAGTTATTTAAATATGTTACTATTGTAGTACAACACACTGAAATATCACACTAAAACTATGAAATGCTATTATCAACTTTGAGTGGTAACAACCCACTTCTGACTGTACAGTTAATTACCAAGGAACTAGACATCCTTCCAGAAAATACCACTGGAATTTCAGTTCTTATAGCAAGAGAAAAATAATGTGAGTAAATTACATTAAATTAAAATAAATATTAGAAATATTATTAATTACATATGGTTGCCAAATGCAGCTAAAGGCCTTGTCTGCTCATTAAATTAAAAAAAAAATGTTTCAGATTCACAGAATCTGACTGAAATTTTGGATTAGACATTTGACATGCAAAAGGAAAGGAAAGGGAAACAGAAGACCATGGAAATATTAATGGGAAAAGGGCTGGGAACAGACAGAAAACTAAACCAGAACTAACATGGGCAGACATAAGAACTTGCTATTACTTCCACCACCACTACAGCTCTCCATAACAAACTGCTGATGGAGCAGCAGCAGGACTGGGAAGATACTGCTGTGGAACAACTGTGGGAGCACAGCAGCTACCAGGTGAGAAAGCAAGGACAGGCTGCCTGTTGTGGTGCTTTCCAAGCCAGTGGAGCCTTGACAAACAGTGCAGCCCTTCAGCAGGGAGGAATCTGTGCAGGGAATCTAGTGCCCAAGTTAAAGATTACACAATTGCTCTTAGTCAGTGAGACTCAAAAGTGCACTGAGCCTTCTCCATATGAGATGTTTTACCATCAATTCTGAGTTTGTGCTACTTGGAATGAGCAGGGGCTGCTCGTTCCTAAAGGACTGTGTCAGAATTTCTCAAATGTACCAGGTTACTTTAGAAGTTTCTTCATCATGTTTAGGGTAGAGCCCCTGTACCCTGTCCCAAAATGGTTCCAGTGGTTTATGTAATTAAAGAGCTGATACAACTTGTTCCGTTTCTCAAATCCTGGAGCTTTGGGTATTTTACTGTGATAGGCAGAGAAAAAAGAGCTGCTGAACCCCCCAAACATTCCAGCAATGGCCAGCTCAAATTCAGAGTGGCCATAGAAGCAGGCAGGGTCAAATATAATCGGCCCAGAGTCGTCCTCAGCCACATTTCCTGCCCACAGGTCCCCGTGCAGGAGAGCAGGAACGATTTCTACATCACAGAACATTTCAGGAATCTTTGGCTGAAAAAGCATAAACACACATGCAACAATTAAATAGTTTTGGAGAAAATAATAAATAAAATTAAGTACTGTAGCATGTTAAGAGCCTGGCCAAATGCTGCCTGTGTTCAGCCCTCATGGATTGCTTTGGACATTGATAGCAACAACAACAAGCCAGTGATAAATGTTCTGGATTGTTCTTGACAGAGCTTAGCAAAGCATTTAATTCACAGTCTAGTACCAACACTTGGTATTGATGTATTGTTTCTAGACATGGATACTGTTAGCTGTCATGAGAAATAGAAAATAATTTCATTTAAACTAAAAAGTTTCAATGGGATAAAGGACTGCAGTAAGATTTGGACCAATGAACAGAAGAGAGGAACACATCCCTGATGTTCTCTGAGTGCTGCATGGAACATGGCCTGAACCAGCCTCAGCTGTAAGCCTGGGCCAGGTAAGATACAGATCTCTCCAGGCAGCAGAATTTCACCCACTTCATAACACCAAGCTCTTAGGATTTACCATATTACTATTATTATTAGCTGTATTCTCAGAAATAAATGTTAATGCTGAATTACAGGGGTTTTTTTCCACTATCTATAAAAATTGAAAGAGTAACAGGAATTCTGTTCAGCTGACAGTGTTGCTGGACCCACTGTGAAGCTCATCCACACCCTGCTCTTCATTCCAAGCTGGGTAAATCCCTTATAAAACATCTTTACATTCCCACTGATACACATTTTCTGAAATTCTAAAAAATACATTTAAAACATGGTTCATACTTTCAGCTGTGACCAGAGTTCTCTGGCTTCTCTGTCTCCATAATCTTTTTCAATCAAATCCAGCTGAGCCTGGAGTCGGTGACGGATAAAGAAGGATGGCCAGTCACTCTGCCACTCATTCACCTGGAAAATACAGCACAGGTTTGTCACAACAATTTTAACACACATTCATTCAGTGTTTATAACAGAGATCCAATTAAAACATTCAGTGCTGACACAACGGCCTGGACAATATCAGTGTGACCAATGCACAGATGGATCAGATGTTTTGCTTGGGAGTGCTGATCTCACCACACTTTGGTGGGGCTTTCTTTAGGATAAGTTGAGGTTTTGGCTATTTTCATTCATTCCCATTTTTTAATGTATTTTAGAGGGAGAGTTTCTGGTGAGATCATTTCAGTTGTTCAATGTCATGTTTCAAATCTTTCTGGATATGCAGAAGTTTCCATTCATCTTTACTGGGTAACAAGTTTCTAATTTGGTGAAAAGTTGTACTTAGCAAAGATGAGATACTGGAGGTTCATTCGGTTAAGTGGCAGAATTAAATCCTGACATGTGCAGAGCCAGAAATTGGTGGAATTATCTCCAAGAGCCTTTTCCAATGTCATCATGGTACATGGTGAGGCTCTCCAAAAGCAGTGGAGAGATCCATACAGCAGGGGTTAATAAAACCAAGACATAGTATGTGAAGGGACACTGATTTTTTTAAGTATCACCACACTAAAGAACCACCACATCATTCCAAATTCTCACTCAATTCTCCGTGCCTGCCGGCCTCATGCACAGTGCCAGGGAACAGGGAAAGCAAAGCTGTGGTCAGAAAGCTGCAGACAAATGGAGCAAGCTCAGGTATGAGGAGTTTACAGACCTCTACAAGTGCCTGTTGGCTTTCACAGCTGTGGAACAGACCATACCTGTGGGATATAACCACAGCAGGTGGCTGTGTGGAATCCAAACTGATCCACAAACTGGGCCTCGGAGTGACCGGCTCCTTTTCCTATAAAATAAAATAAATGTTAGGGGATTTGAGATCTTTACATGGTAAAGTTTGCAAACACAGAACTTTTGGCAGAAAAAATAACTTCAGGCAATAAGTTACACTTATTTCATGGTCTCAACCCTTTCTAAAGCTGGAAAGAAATCTTTTGGACTTGAAGATACTGAATGGAAATGGAGGCATAGTCAGTCACAGTCAGTGAGATTTGCTTTGGATGAAGGAGTTAGACATTCAGGAAAGGAGCCAAATACAGAATCACAATTTGTGTTCTGGCACCTGGACATGATGCCATTAAATGTGGCTTGGGTTTGATTCACAGATTATTTGGGACCTGCCAGTAATTGGCCTTCACTCAAAAATAATGAATTATAATTTGCCCATCACTAAGAGTCAGACCCAGTCCACCTCTGAAGTCATGGGAACAACACAGATACAGACTGGTACTTCAGATTTTAATAGTAACAACTCAAAAAAAATTCTTTATATAGCTGATTTTTTTTCATTTATGCTTTAATTAACTTTGAGGAGCAGCAATTTTTGAGTATTTTGCTACTTATTTGAGTTCAAAAATGTCATTCCAAACATCTTTAAAAGGGAGCTTAATTCTGCATTTACTAAGGGACAATATTCTGTAATAAGTTAATTATCTAAACCAACAGCAAGCAAAAAATGGGATTTCTGTAAGCTCAATAACACTTTAAGAGAGTGAATGAGGCTGAAAGGTTTCACTGACACTGAAGAAGAGTCCAAATTGTCAGTTTGACTTAAGAAAGTTGAAAGAAATGCTGCACCACAAAGGAATTGCTTCCTTTTTGGTCTAGTACATTACATCAATGCTTTACCAATTGTGCTTCCCTCAGTCTTCAGCTTCTCTCCAAGTTTCTGGTTGTAAAGATGAAGCTCTGCTATCTGCTCTCCCAGCCTTGAAGAGTATCTGGAGGATCAAATAAACCAAAATGACACTGAAACAAGTGAACAAATATTACACAGGAAAAAATAAAACCTCAATTAAATATGACCAAGGCTATTTTTGGCAAATACAAAAGCTTAATCAATTTCAGAAGCACCTAAAGGGAGCAAATTACTTGATAACAGCTCTGAAGACACAGATAATACAGCAAACACACTAAATGCTCTTGCAAGAAAGGTAAAGAGAACACAAGGTGGTACAAACAGGAGCAGAAAGGGCAGGAGGATCGTGTGCTCCTCCTTATCAGCCCACTATCAGCAGAGAACAGAACATGGTATCTCCTGTTGGGCTTTACCCTTCCAAATCAGCTGAACAGCAGCTGAAAGGGTAAATTTGAAAAGAACCTAGGTAGGGATTGAATTGAGGCTGCCTAATGCTGAAGGCAGACAACTAAAAACCAGTTAAATATTCCACAGGTATCTTAACAGGACTTTCAAGGATGGAAACTAATTTCTTCTCCATGCCCAGAATGGACAGAAAATGATGGATTTAAAATTGCAACCAGAAGGACTAAGGTTAGACATTGGAAAATCCTTTTTACGAACAGTGGGATGGACTAGAATAAACTGTTTATGGAGACTGCAAATTGCCATTATTGTCCCAAATAATGGCTTGGACAAGCAGCTGCCAGAAGAGCCATAGGCATGACACTGTTTCCATAAGGAGGCCTGGAACACAGCAGTGTTCCTGAAAATCTGATTTCAGCAACACACAACTGAATTCCATGTTCAGGTTGGCTGACAGATGAAATGCAAATTCACGACATCTTATCTTAATCATGGCTTAAATCATACTGGAAGATTCTACTTAGAGAAGCAGAGGTTTCAAAGACCTAAGCAGCCTGTAAGGTTAAAGAAATCTGTTGGGCTGGGAAAAGAAACTCCAATGAAAAATCTCATGAGAGAACGATGAGCCAAACTCAGCTGTGATTACATTCACTGCAGCAGCATCTCAGCACACGTGGAACAGCACACAAATGAGTAGTGACAGCCATTTCTAGAGCAGGAAAAGCAAAATGTGGACATACATATGTATATATATATATAAATATGTACACAGAGAAACACAGATCTCAACAGAGAGAAGCTCTGTCTCTGAGAAAATAAAGTGACTCTGCTCATAAAGTTCCCTTGCTGACTGTAAGACATTAAAAAAATGTGCCCCAAAACACAAAAAGAGATGCATGGACATACTTGTTGAGGTGCTTCATCTTTAAGTACTCCATGGCAAACATGGCTCCTCCTCCAGGCAGGTCCATCACTTTGATGGGCTGAGGCACCTTCACAATATTGGTTTTCCGAATTGCTTCCAAACTTGCCATTTCCCCTTCAAACATTTTTCTAGCCTGTCAAGGAATAAGAATATCCTTGGGCTAAACTTGGACGCCTACAATGAGTAGTTTGGAAAAAACGGACTTTTGACAAAGTGTCAAGGATAAAGGATAAAAGGAGATAAAAGGAAAGAGCTGCAGCAAGGCTTCAGTCCACACATGAACACTTCAGGACCTTAATCTTATCTTCTTTTTTTTTTTCCTAAATTCATTCCAGGTTGTAGGATACGTCACATTTCACCCTGATTTCCAGCTGCTTATGAAGACACCAAACTACTGGATGCAAGAGCACCTCTGAGGATAAGTAGCCACTGCTAAATGAGGTTACATTGAGCCCTTAAACTGATACCTCTTTGCCCACAGGCCACTGGATGGAGATGATAGCACAAATATTCAGCATGTGCTCTGCATTTTTGAAGCAAAGGAGCTGTTCTTCACGGTAGTTTAGGATGATTTTGATATTGATAAAGCAAATTTCTGATGCACTGTGGTGTTAGAAAAAGCAATTGAGTATTCATTTAGTAGTAGAAAAGTCAAGAGTTTGGCTTGAGAAGCTGAAAGAGTTTTACTTTTAAAAAGGCAAAAAGCAACAGGGATGTTTGAAAGTTCTGTAGCTTTAAAGACAATACATGAGTTTTAGCACTGGCCCCTGTTTGTGCCCTCCCATTATCAATCCTCCCAAATGGAACATGAAAAGGAATGCATTGAATGCAAAGTCAGCTCTGGACTTTTCCAAACTCCAAGTACCACAATAACAGCTTTGTGCTTGGCCTCCTTTTTACAGGAATTACAGCTCATCCCTGCTGTTGAGGGTTATCACATTGCATTACACTGCATTTCACACTAACCAAAACTGCTACATTAATTCTGGATACAAAGTAGACACAGCTTTAAAAAGAATACTGAGAAATGGAATAATTATGTATTATTAACGATTAGCTGCTTTTAAAGTAAAAAGCTATCTCTATGCAATCATAAGATCTGCTGGCATTGACCTGAGGTTTGTGGTTGATTTTCACAAATACCCGTCCTCTGTCTGTCTCATACGTTTGGCCTTGGCTGATGCATCCTCCTCCAGAGCTCCCCAGTGCCTTCAGAATGTTGGTGTTCAGCTCTGTCTTCAGGATCTTCTCCATCGTCATTTCCAGGCTGCTGCAGCCGCTCTCTGCTAAACCTGCTGCAAAACAGGATCAAAGGTCTGGGTCCTTCTGCCACTGTCAATCTGCGATGAGGTAGGAAGGGCCACCCACCACAGAAAAAAAATAATTTAAAAGAAAAGCAGCTAAAAAAATAGCTCAGCCAGAGAGAATGTTTCAAAAGCTTTGCTGCCGTGGGCTTTTATAGCTGTACGTAAAAAATAAAATTATTTACAAATACTGCTAGAATAAACTGGAGAGATTAATTCTAAGGGAGGTGGGTCCTGGGGCCTCTCAGCGGTGCTGGAGCTGCTGGTATTTGTAGTCTGGAGCCGCTCTAAAGCTCCGGGATCGCCGCCGTTTTAGGCCAATCCGCTAGAGGGAAGCTGAAGGCAGCCCAGGAATGGCCACAGGCGCTGAATCGGGGGCATTTGGTGTGAAATCCAAAGCTTCAGCCCAAATGGATGTGATCAAATCCGCTAATCGGCCGGTCGGGGTGCGGGGAGGAGATGAGCCGAGCGGGAGCCCGGCTGGAGCCCACGATTCCCAGCGGAAATTCCTGCCGGTGCGGGACGGGGGAGATCCCGGCCGGGCTGCGGGATGGGACCTGCGGGCACAGCGCGGATAAGCGGCACCCCCAGGTCCCGGTAGGTCCCGGTGTGAGGGGCGGCTGCTCCTACAGTGAGGGCGGCTGCTCCCGGTGTGAGGAGGGGGAGGCTGTCCCGGTGTGAGAGGGTGTCGTGGTTTGATCCGCCTAGGAAGTGAGAGAGTGCTGGAAATTGTGTAAAAAAAAAATTAAAAAAAAGTTCAAGTCAATGAAAATAAAATTGATTTCAATTAGGCCAGCGACTCAAACCCATGACAGAGGGCTTGTTCCTGCAGTGAGGGGCGGCTGGTCCCGGTGTGAGGGGGACTTGTTCCTGCAGTGATGGAGGGCTCCCGGTGTGAGGGGCGACTGGTCCCGGTGTGAGGTGGCTGAGGCTGTCCCGGTGTGCGGGAACAGTTCCTGCAGTGTTGGGGGGGCTGATCCTGGTGTGAGGGGCGGCTGCTCCCGGTGTAACGGGGGACTGTTCCCACTGTTATGGAAACAGGAGCTCCCAGTGTTACGGAGACTGCTCCCAGTGTGAGGGGGAGCTGGTCCTGCAGTGATAGGGGGCTGGTCCCGGTGTGAGGGGCGGCTGTTCCCGCTGTGAGGGGATGCTGTTCCCGCCGGAATGGGGGGCAGTTCCCGGTGTGAGGGGAATAGGTACTCCCGCTGTGAGGGGATGCCGTTCCCAGTGCGAAGACCGGCTGTTCCCGGTGTTATGGGGGACTGTTCCCGCCGTTCTGGGAACAGGTGTTCCCGCTGTGAGGGATGCTGTTCCCGCCGGAATGGGGGGCAGTTCCCGGTGTGAGGGGAACAGATGCTCCCGCTGTGAGGGGACATTGTTCTCGCTGTGAGGGGATGCTGTTCCCAGTGCAAAGACCGGCTGTTCCCGGTGTTATGAGGGACTGATCCCAGTGTGAGGGGACAGTTCCCGGTGTGAGGGGAGTCTCACACTGTTCCCCACTTCACACAAGTGCCCCATGGCCCTCAAGACCTAAACACACGAATTCCTGTTTAATGGCAGTGCACACTCCATGTACATTCCACACTGACAAAAATTAGAGTGTGAAGTCTTATTTTAGAGCTTGCTCACCACAGAAATGATGCTCTGGGATGAATGACACATCCAATACCACCGAAAGGACATGACATTCTGCTGCTGGATTTTCATACTGTGTTTTAGTTTCTGATCTGCACAATACCATTGGTTTCACTATTTTGTGTGTTTTTATACAGGGGATAAATACCATTAGATTCAATTCTTAATTCCATGAAATCTGGACAGTGACTTACTAATAAAATAAAAGAAAATCCTGTCTTTTTTGAAAATGATTAAAAATAGAAAAATGAGTCATATGATATGATATGAGAATATGAGTATGCATATTCAGGCAGAGGTACTTAAAATGCATTAACTACAATGAATATATATTAAACACAATTAAAATGTGTTCAACACAACAAAACGTATTAAATATACTTAACAATGTATTTATCATTGTTAAATTCTACCGGTAGTGTGACAAATTCTGTAGTGCTACAATTGTGCATTTGGATTCCTTGTGAAGTTCCCTTGGTAACTTTTAAGGACAAACTTCACTAAGCTAAAAATGGATCTATAATTATCATGTAAATACACAACAAGGTTTTGTCTCACTAGTGTATTTTTTAATAAATGTTTTGTCTGTTTTTTAATACTTTGGGGATTAATTTGTAAGTTAAATACTTTCCTGTAAGAATAAATTACATTTCATACCACTCTATTAGAAAGTTCTAGGAGAAAAATGCCACAGAAACACGACTTGAAGAACTATTTCAAAAATAAATAAATGGAATGTTTCTGGAAAATAAATCCTTTCTTCAGATTCTTTAGAAATGGTTTCTTTAACTGGGGAGGGTTGGCTTTATCTTCCTTTAGAAGAATTTGAAGAACAATATACCTGAATTAGATACCAGCAATGTGAACTCAGCCTTTAAGTATCATATAAGGCTTCTCATACAACACCTGTCTACAAAATTGTTACCTGAAGTGTGGAAGAATAACTCAAGCCAAGTCTTTCACGTGTGAAGGGATTGTGTGACGACTTCTCCTCAGTAATAACAACCCTTTGGTGCAGCTTCATCCCAGTTCCTATCAGTGCTGTGAGATACCACCAAGAGTCTGTGATGTTCCTCCTAGACCAGCACTGACATCCTCTGGGAGTGTGAAATTCCGGCCATAAAATGCCAGAGTGTGCTGGGACCTGGAGCAGTCAGTGCATCAGCTTAAAGAAAAGTGCCATCAGAACAAGTCTTCTCACAGCGAGAGCCTGCCGGCAAACCTGCGGGCTCTGTCCCCGGGTGATGAGCAGGCTCCGCCTGCTGGGCTGCGTGTGCTGCGGGAGCTCCGGGAACCATGTCGGGATGGAGCTGTCGGGATGCTGAAATTTCATCTCCCCTGCGGCCGGGCACGGACAGGGCTGCCTGCGGCTCCGAGGGGTTAAACCTGAATCGGAGACACCCACACTTTGGCAGAGCTCTGCATATGCTCGCCCGGTGTCCGGGTGCAGGATGAGCAGTTCTGTCCCACGCACACGGCTACGTTGGTTTATTTCTTCCAAATTATACCCTTGGCCTCCTCAATCACCAGTCTGGTCCCTTTCTGTGATATGTAGGAGGAATGCCTGGCTGGAGGGAGCATTTCCGCGGGTGTGTGCCCGTCCCCAAGGCCAGAGCCTCTGTTCCTCCTGCCAGCCACGATAAACACAATGTAAAGAGATGTTGGAGCAGCACTCCTCTCCTGGTAATGCCTGCAGCAATCCCACATGGATTAAGTAAAGCCTGGGGCCCTAGTTGGGCAGGAGAAGCTTTAAAAAAGCAAAGAAGAGTTTGTTATTTCACATCACCCCGTCTCTTGGCTACCTGAGGAAACAAATTCTTATAAAGATGTAATGTGATTATTCTGGTTTATATACATATATATGAGTACCCAAAGAATACTAGAGCAGCTGGTCTGTCCAGAGCTCCAGGGCTGCACTCGGCTGTTGAGCACTGAAAAGCTGAGGTCACCTCCCAACAGAGCTGGTCACAAATGCGAGATGCAGCATCAGCAGAAGGCACAGATCAAGCACGGAAAAGGAGGTGAACGCACAGGAGGGATGGGGAATTGCTGGTGTTGGTGTGAGCACACACAGTCTGGGCTCCAGTTCATCGTACAGTCATGGAATAATCCGGGTTGGAAGGGGCCTCACCAGGCTGTCGGGTCCATCATCTTGAAGTAAAATTACTATTTAAGTCCATTTAGGGTGCTCAGGGCCTTGGGTCCGGAGAACTTCCACATTTTCAAGATGTATTTGTGGTGTTGGTGGTTGGGTTTGGGGATTGGGTTGGTTTGGGGTTTTGTCAAGTCAGGGAATCCCTATTTTAGCGTGTTCCAACTGCAGCTCCTGTGTTTTTACTAGTTTGATGTGAAAGCTTTTACCAAATAGTCCTTTGGAGCTGGGAAGGGCCCGGGCCACCCATCCTCCCCTCCGGCCCGGCGGTCAGTCCCGGTCAGTCAGGCGGTCAGTCTCGATCACTCCCGGCGGTCAGTCGCGGTCAGTCCCGTTTCGTCCTTGTCACTCCGGGGGGTCACTCGATCAGTCCCGGTCCATCCCCGGCGCTCCCGCCGCCATTCCCGCGGCGCTCGACTACTCGGCGCTCCTCCCGCCGGGGGCTGGATGTGCTCTGCGCTCGGCAGCGGTGCCTGGCAGGGCCGGAAGCAGCCGCCGGCCTGTCTGCCTCGGCCCGGCGGGACTCGGCCGGACTCGGCTCCGCTCAGCCCGCCTCGGGCGGGTTCGGCTCAGCTCGGCCCGGCCGGGCTCGGTCCGCCTCGGCTCCGGCGGGCCCGCTGGACTGGACCCGACTCGGGCGGGCTCGGCTTGGCCCGGCTCGGTTCGGGTTCCCGCGGCGGGGCTGAGGCGGGCGGGCGCCGCCATGGTGTGAGGGGCGGGGGCGAAGGGGCCGAGCCGGAGCCATGAACCTGCTCCCGGCCAACCCGCACGGCAACGGGCTGCTCTACGCCGGCTTCAACCAGGACCACGGTGAGGCTGCGGGCCCGGGGAGCCGGGTGGTGCCGCGGAGGGGCGGCGGTGCAGAGCCCGGGCTGGGCTGGCCTGGGGCTGCCGCGGCTCCCGACCCATCACTGCGGGGTCCCGCCTGCGTCCCGAGGCTGCTGCCGCCTTAGGGGATGCCCGAGGTGTGGCGGCTGGAAGGAGCCGGGAAAGCCGCTGGCAGCGGGAGGATTTAGTGATTCTGCCGTTGTTTTAGCGCTGGTGCCGGGCGTGTGTGCGCCCAGCGCTTCAGAGAGTTGAATGGGTGGGTTGGTAGGGGAGAGGAGAAGAAACGGGACCAGGATTGTCGGGGCTTGCTGCACTTGGCTGCTCACCTTGTGTGGCATCAGGCTCCTCAAAGTTGTGCTTCAGGGGCTTCTTTGGGAACTGCCCACAGTTCGACCCTTTCTCGGTGTAAGTACTCCACATTCAAAATGAGTGGTGTAACTGCTTTTTTCGTTCTTTTTACCTGGTTTGTGTTTTAAAAATTGTGGTTGACACTACTAATCACAGTGGCAGACAAGCACTGATACAACAGCCCCCTGTGCATCCTTGGCTTATCTTTTCCCTTTGTCAGATGGGAAGGCCTGCTCCAAAAAGGGGGTGCGTGTGCCTCATCCTGCTTTGGCAATACAAAAATAGCACCAGTCTTATGAGTAATTGTCATTTCTGTGGAATGAGGAGTAGAAGCTCGTCATTTTGTAACATCCTCTTGCCTTAACAAATAATATTCTTGCTTAAGACACTCTTGTAGCTTCTGTCATTGTAGACTGTAGCTCTTGTACCTGTTGCTGACGCTGTTGAAGTCGTGTGTAAACATGAATTATTCTGTTGATTTTAGTCAAACGCCTCTGATGACATCTTGGCAGTAGCACATGAAGCAGGTAATGAGGTGAGAGCATCTTGGCAGCTCTCTTCGTGCTATCCCTCAAACTTGAAAAGAATAGAATAGTTTGTTTCTCAGCAGCTCTGCACTTAATTTTCATCTTGCCTCTGCAATGGAGATGGAAAAAGATTCCTGAGGATGAGCTTAATTTCAGATCTGCAGGATCTGTAATGGAGCAGTGATATTTGATGTTTGGCCTGTAGAACTGTGTAAGAAGAAAAGTTTCTCCTTTAGTGCAAAATGCCTTTAGATCATCATTTTAGTGTAAGTGTTTGTTGCAAAGGCTTCCTTGAGTTCTCTAGGAATATATGCAAGATAAACCCCTTCTCTGAATATCACTTCCAAAACACCTTAAGGAATATGTCTTGGGAATCTCTGAGCTGGCAGTATTCATGTCCCATCCTACCTCACCTGGCCAGGCAATTGAGTGATGACAAAAAGCATGAAGAAAAAAACACAATGGCTTCTGTTTGGCAGCTCCTGGAGCTGTTCCTGTTGGGAATGATGACGCTGCACTGCAGATAACACAGTGGCCTTTTATGAGTTTAGGGCTCTTGTAAAGTGCTGAAGGGCAGGTGGTGTTTGGTCACCCGAAGGAGAGCAGAGAGGAAGGAAAGCTCCCTGCTTCCTTCTTGCTTCTGCCGGGAATAGAACGTGAGTCACTGGAGTGCTGAAGCTCACAAGTG
Organism: Acrocephalus arundinaceus; assembly: GCA_021534815.1. NCBI lineage: Eukaryota > Metazoa > Chordata > Aves > Passeriformes > Sylviidae > Acrocephalus > Acrocephalus arundinaceus. The sequence continues at coordinate 2,438,669 of JAJEOU010002598.1, forward strand.
TGGGTGTCTGCATGTACTGTCACAATAACCTAATTTCTTAGTAATTTAAGACTGGCCGATCCCACAAGGATGGGGGCACAGGAGGAATCATCGCAGAAGTCTCTCTGGGCCTAAATCTCCCTGCCTGGCAAGTGATAAAGCAGCTGTGGTTGTTCTACCCTGGGCCTCCCTTGCTCTGATTTGGGTGCTGCTGGTTTTAGATCAGGTGCCTTTGCTACTTTTAGCCTTTAAATTAAAAAGGAAACAATGTAACACAAGGAAATGGAAGTTGTTAGTTGTTGGAAGTCAGAATATTCTTGTTTTAGCTTTTAATTTCGAGATTGTGAGCTCCTGATTTCAGATCCTTTCCTAATGCTTTGAGAAGGACACTAAAGTGCTTTTCAAAAATGAAGAGACAAACATCATAATAAATGGCCATACCTGTAAATTGCTGACAATTTCTCTTTTGTCACTGTTGCAGCCTAAAGCTGGTTTGAAAACGAGATGTGGGTTTGTTTTGGTGTGGAAACACTTCTGTGTTTACTCCTCCAGTGGGCTGGAATGCTTTATAGGGCCCCTAAGGTTGGTAGGGTCCTGTGCTCTTGGCTTTACACAGCACTTATGGTGCCAAGGAAAACCTCCATGGCAGAAACTGCGCTGGACATTGTCACTTCCCTGGACTCCACTACTGTCACCTCAGGCCCTAGAGCCTGCAGGTTTCTCTGTGCCAGCATGTCCCCTTCAGCCTGTGGCATCTTCTAGGCTGGTCATTATTTAACCTTCCTTTTTGTGCGATTTGGAGGAACAAAATCACTGTAGCCTCCTGGCATTGGTGGCAAAAGCACTTTTACTGTAGGAACAAACACAACTGTGGGTCAGGGCAATAACTCTGTAATCATTACAATTTAAAAAAAAAGCATCTGAGTTGTCTTTTGTTGGTGGTTTTTCAGCTCATCTGTCCCTTCTTGAAAATAGGGGTACACTTCATGTGGAAGGAAGTGAATCTAAGGAAGTGTTCCCTCCTCTGTCAGTCCCTTCCAGCTCTCTCACATGGAAGGGCTTGCAAGCTGTAGCCATCAAATTTGTGATTCCACTGGTAGCAGAAATCAGTAGATGGGAATCACCAAGCTTCAAAGCTGCTTCTGCAACCTGGAACTGAAGGAGGGACAGGAATTTTCCTGTAGGTTTTTTTGTCTTGTTTGACTCAGGGGTTGCTGTGCCTGAGAGCTTCACGTCTCTGTGGGTAGTGATCGACCACGGGGAATTTCACTGTTACTCACATCCCCACGTTCTGTGTGTTGTCGTCAGTTAAAAATGTGGATATTCCCAAGGCATTGGAGCAGCCCACGTCTTACTCATGAGGTTGGTCCTGCAGAAAGCTGTCGTGGCGCTGCAGGAAGTGTAAAGTGTGTGTTTGATTGCATCAGGACTGCTCCATTTGGGTTGTTAGGAGCTGCTGGGATCAGCACAACTCAAACCTGACAGCGCTTTCTTACTATGGAACAGCTTCAGCATCCCATCCCTTTGACTTCCCTAAAAATACAATATGGGATTTGAAAACTGTTACTGGGAAATAATTATATGGATCAGCTGTGAGGAACAGATCAGTTCTCATCCTGTACAGCAGTGCTTTGTGTAGAGGGGAAGGTTTCCATTGCAGTTTGCTCCCTGGCAATGCTGTCCCAGTGCTGTGAGATCATGGCAGCACACACTTACAGAGCCGGCTGCCAGAGCAAACCAGCACTGAGAGGGGAGGAGAGAAAGTGAACAGGGTTCATATCAAAGCCTATTGCAATGTGGTTGCTAATCCTGCTACAATTTTTACATTCCCATTAGCCACTTTGTGTGTGTGTTTGTCTATGTAAACAAGAACTTTGTGCACTTAATTTATTACGGTATCTTGGACAGGGTGAAGTTGTACCTGGGAGTCTTTTGGGTTAAGGGCATAGGTTTTTGTGTTTCGTTTTCTTCCCCCACATGCCCTGTGATTGTTGGAGTATCGAGTTTTGGGAAGGGTTGTGTTTAGACAGAGCTCCTCAGCTTCTGTTTGAGGGGTTCAAATGGTTGCAGTGCATAAAAATAAAACCAGAGTAACTGGAACTTATGTTCCAGTACCTCAGAGATCTTTAACTGGATTTTTGATACAGTACACACAAATTGTGAGCAACCAACCTGCCATCAGGCTGCTGCCAGTGACAGCAGCTTCTTGGTGACTTGTCATTGCTCTGACTTCACAGTGGCATTTCTTTGTACCAGTGCCTGTGTTCACCTATTAGCAGGGCAAGGACAGGATGAGGGACTGGCAGTTTAATGGATTTCACTACAGAAAGTTACTTTTCCATATGAAAAAGTAACTTCAATTATTTTCCAGAGTTTTAATCTGGCTTCTGCTCATGTCCTGGGTTAGACTTCAGCTACTGGCATATGATTATTGGCATGGTACAGCAGTCAGCTCTTGTTAGCACAGTTGGAAAAGCTGTTGGATGAGCACTGTGCTCTGGAAACATCCACAGCAGAGTTGTAATAATGAGGTGAATTTGGATTTATGAAGAAGGGAGGGAGCTCACTTCATAACTGTTGGGCCATAAACATTAAAATGCTGTTTTCCTGCACTTTGTGCATGGCACAGGATCCAGGTGGGTTGGGAATTGGTTTCCTTTCCTTCTATTGTTCTCTTACCTGCCAAAACCAATACCAAGACATTTTCACCAGGCCAGTGTAGAGGACAACTTCTCTGGAAGATTTTCATTTGCCATCACTAGCAGAGCCTGTGGGTGCTCTTCAGCTTGATTGTAACCATGCAGTTGTTGAGTAATGCTTTCCTAACCCTGTGGCTCTTGCTTCCCTCTTGAGCCTATCTGGCAATTACTATATATGTGTATATATATGTGCTTTTTACCACAGGATGCTTTGCATGTGGAATGGAAAATGGATTCCGAGTTTATAATGCAGATCCACTCAAAGAAAAAGAGAAACAAGGTAAAACACTTACTTATTACACCGTGCTGCTCTGTGTTGGAAGCTCAGCCTTCTCATTTTTTCCTGACTGATTCTTGCTCAGCTTTCACTTTTCCATCCCTGGAAGGCTTTGAATAAAGCCTCAGGAAAGGCAGCTCCTGCTGGTCCCACAGGGACTCTCACTCGTGTCATTGCCTGGTCAAAAGTCTCTGTGCTGTTAATTTGCACAATTGGCTGATGAGGAATTTGTCTCAGCTTCTGGCAGAGTTGTGTTTGCTGTTGCTAATGTTTGTAGCCTGAGTAGGAGAGGGGTTTCCTGGGTATTTATGAGCAAGAGGAGTCGCTCCCTGCAGCCATCAGAAGTTGTTCTGTCTTGTGTGCTGATCTGGATGATCCAGTGTGGCACTAAAACTCCAGGCTTTTTCCTGGAGATCTCAATGTAACATTTCTCATACTCAAGAGTATTGTCTGCCAGAGCACTGAGAGCTCTAATGCTCTAAATCTTACCTTCTATGTATGCTTTAAAAATTTGGGAGGATCTTTATGTGGTAAAGCCGCTCCTGTGTCTTAACAGAAGTCAGTAGATGAGCTGTGTAAACAGTGAAGTTTTTATCAGAAAGCAAACAAAACTGAGTCAAAATATGGGAAACTGGAACTGAGCCGTGTCATTCTAACTCTAAATATAGGAAGTGAGCTGCTAAACAGGTTTCCCAGCACTTTCAGCCTGTGGTGAGAAAAGAGATTTAATAAGAGGAAAAATGTACTTAAACTAGCAATTCCTGTGAAATCAGGCACGCTTTCACTTGCTACTGCTGAAAGGATTTTAGTCACTGTTCACTTGGCCAAAGCTGACAAACTATCTTCTGCTCTTAACAGTAAATTTTTCCATAAGCAACATGCCTTGGGACTGTCACTTGTGACAGTGTGCTCAAAGAGTCAGGATTCAGCCTGAACTCCTGCAGAGTTCTCTGTCAAAACTCTCACTGCCAGTAGCTCTGGATGGAGATGCTTCCAGGATTCCTGCAGTGAAACGTTTCTTATGAGTCAGATTGCCTTTCCCTGTGGATCCTGAGAGCTCTCACTGAACTGGCTGCGTGGGTACACAGAGATCCTGTTCATTGTTTGTGTAGGTTTAAACCTGCCCGAGACACTCCCAGCTGGACCTTGTCCATTTGATTTTCTCTGTAACCCAGTATGAAACCAAATCTTGTTGCAGCCCCGGCTTGTCTGTCTTACATCCAGGAGTTCCAAGAAATTCCCATCCAAGCAATGATTCAGTGCTCTAACACAGGTTCAGAACACACTGCACATTCTTAAATTGTTTCAGGTTATCTCTTGTAGATATTGTAGACCTTTTTGTCACAGTGATCACAGCAGAACGTGCTGTCCTGCTTTAAATGCTTTAATGAGTCAAGAGGAGGATCTGGTGCAGAAAGGGGTAGTGTTCAAGTACAACTGTTCAAGAAGGAAACAAGGCACTCAGAAGTGCTGTTGAAGAAACCACAAGGACTTGTATGAAATCCAGGGCTTTACCTCTCCAGTATGAAGAACTTTCAAGGAATCCACATTCTCTGGTTTTTAAGGGTAGCCAGGGTAGGAAGATGCTCTTCTCAGGTGCCTGAGAAATGTGCTGGATAACATGAGCTTTTCTATAGAGTGGTAAAAATTAGATGGCAGTTTAACCAGTTCTGACACTCTAAAATAAAATATTTGCCTTGCAGAGTTTCTAGAAGGTGGTGTCGGCCATGTCGAGATGTTGTTCCGGTGCAACTATTTAGCGCTCGTAGGTGGAGGGAAAAAGCCGAAGTACCCACCCAACAAAGGTGAGTCCCCTGCAAACGCCTGCCTTGCCCCTGTGTGACAGTGCCCAGAGAACTCCCACAGCCAGGGCTGTGAGCTGATGTCCTGAAGGTCAGCTGAAGGAGATGCTGCAGCAGGTTTAAGCCACCGTGGTGCAGTGAGTTGCATCACTGCTGGTGCAGTGCTAACAGGCTGCTACCTGCAGGGACTGCTCTCCAGGGCCTGCTGACCTTCTCACAGTGAACTCTGCTAGGAGCAGGAAGCACCCTGCCTGGCAAGCTTTGTAGGAAAATGTACTACTCTTTTCAACTGCTGCATTAGTTCTTTCAGAACAAACAAAAAAAGCTGCTTTTCTTTAGAAAAATGTGTCTTTATTGCCAGTTTTTGTGGGTGGAGTGGCTCCTTCCTGCACAAGTTCTAGTGTCAATTAGGGGATTGATATGTAGTGGCTCAATGCCTTCTGGTTAGCAGGATGCCTGTCTGCAGCTGCTTAACCATTGGATGGACCTCTTGATCAGTCTGCTGGGGAACTGCAGGTTATTATAAGTGAGCTGTGGATCTTTGAATATGCCTTGATGGTCTAATGCAATCTCTGCACTGTTCTAGTCATGATCTGGGATGACCTGAAGAAGAAGACTGTCATTGAGATAGAGTTTTCCACAGAAGTCAAAGCAGTGAAGCTGCGAAGAGACAGGTAGGTACAGCAGAGGGGTCCAGACACCCAGCCTGGCTTTGTGCTCCTACTATTTACAGCTGCTTGTAAAAAGAAAAAGATCAAGCTGTAACACCAGCAATTGCAGGTGAAAAAGGCTTTTGGGGTCAGAGTATTAGGTGTAAACAGGCCACAGTTTAAGTATACTGCTATGTGAAGCCTTCGTGAAAAGCCTGCAAGACTTCCTGGTGCCCTAATATAGGGAAATATTCTCCTGTGGCTCCTGGTTTTCTAGGTGTGGAGGAGTGTGAAGAAAATTCCAGCAGATCCCTGGAGCAAGAGCAGCTGTGAACAGCTGGAGTCTGTGTATGCGTGGGTGGAGGGCTGGATAAAAGTGCTTTGCAGTGCTTATCTTTTCGTGGCTGCTGCAAGGCTGGGAGTCTCTTGTGGGGGAGGGCAGGAAGAACATGGCTGTTAAATCAGTTGAAAGCATTTGCAGGTCTGAGTGAGTGTTTGTGTCCCACCCTGAGTCACAGGAACCTCTGTTCTGTTTCAGAATTGTGGTTGTCTTGGACTCGATGATTAAAGTTTTCACCTTCACACACAATCCCCACCAGCTGCACGTCTTTGAAACTTGCTACAACCCTAAAGGTTAGTTGTACGTGTGGGCTGGGGAATGGAAGCAAGTTTATTGTGTTCTTGACTTGCCATTTATCTTTGCTGCCTCAGTCAGTTCTTTAGAAGTCATTAAACACTTACTGCACTGCAGTCGTGTCCTTTGGAGATGCTTTTGTGTTTGTAGAATGGTTATTAGAATTTATAAATACTTGGCCCAGAAAAGCTGTTTCCTGTGCTCATGTTATGGTTGTGATTTTTATAAGAGCTGTACGCTTTCTTCTGTAAAGAACCTGTATTTTTGCTGGAAGGTTAATTATAAACACAAACTCCAGTAAAGTGCATCATTTCTCTTTCCTAATAGAGCTGGAGGTGTTGAACAAACTCTTCTCTCCTGTTAAAATGAGCCTAATGAGCAAACTGATGCTGTTCTTTTTAACTAGCAAGGCCTGGCTGTGGCTGTTGTTGATCCAAGGGGAGGGGCTGGGCTCATTCAGCGGTAGCAGAGGGAGCCGGTGAGGGGCTCTGCAGGGCTGGCAGTGGCTCGGGGGAGGGTCAGGAAGGGTGGAGCAAACACTTCTTGCTCGTGCTGCACGTGGAGCCAGGGGTGCAGGCAGTGCTGGATCGGTGGAGAGGATCAGCTTGGATGTCAGGAGGGTGTTTTCTCCACCAGATTATACAGGATTGGAATCCCCATCTCTGAGGGTTTTCATGTCTGCCTGGAGCAAACACGGAATTGCTGTCATGGAATCCCAGCCTGGATGCAGCTCCAGCAGCCTGACTGACTGGCAGGCAGGGGCTGCAGGAGGAAAAAGTTTTCTCTTGTGCTGAGGTTTCAGGAATTCACTTGGCATCAGCAGAACACCTGGGATTGGTGTGATTTACCTTAATGGGCCACAAAATATTACCAAAAAAAATAGTGCCAGTGCTGTAAGAGCCAAGTTCAAACACAAATTAATAATAGCTTCACTGATGGAGCAGAAGCTGAGATATCATCTCTGATAAACTCCTGCCCTTCCTGAGCTGCTAAGGAGACCTTTAACTTCTTAAAATAGCTTTGATGTAATGGACTGACTGGACTGATCTGTAAAACCACCCAGATTCTGGATAAGCACAGCTGGATTACATTGAAATAAAGTGATGAAAGCAAGTTACAATTATGCTACTCCTCTGCTTAACTGTGCTCTTCACTCATGGACAGATGATGTTTTGGGACTAGCAATTAATGTAATGGCACTAGCCATTAAAATGAGATTCTGATTTACTCCATGGGCGTTTGCTTATCCTGAAACTATCAATACTTAGAAACTTACATTTGAAAGGTTGATTAGGTTATGGAAATGATCCAATTGTTCTTTTTTTTTTTTTTTTTTTTTTTTTTTGTCTTTCAGGTCTCTGTGTCCTTTGTCCAAATAGTAATAATTCTCTTCTTGCATTTCCTGGAACACACACTGGGCACGTGCAGATCGTGGATCTGGCTAACACGGAGAAGCCTCCTGTGGACATCCCAGCTCACGAAGGAGTCTTGAGCTGCATCGCTTTAAACCTGCAGGGAACAAGGATTGCAACAGCATCAGAAAAAGTAAGAACGATGTCCCCTGCTCTGACTTACTGTGTGTTCTAGGGTAGTGAGATAAAATAGCAAGTCACATCCTTTGGAGGAAAGACAGAGAAATACCTGCTGGGAAAATCTGCCACTGAACTGTGCACTCTCAGTCTTTCTTTATCTTCCCTGCTCCTCTGGGATGCCCAAACAGCCGACAGCCAAGGGCGCTGCCTGAGGTAGTATTTGTTTGAGCAGTGATTCTTCAGTGACATTTGAACACAACTTGGCCCAAGTAGTTCATATCTTTGATGTGTTCTTCAACAGATACTGTTAATTTTTAAAAAAAAGAGGTGGGGGGGAGCTTATTTGCATTCTTTCACCTTTATTATTTTCTGCTTAAATTCACTCCAAACCCACTGGGTAGAAAAATATTTGTAAATAGTTCAGTTGTACTGGTGGGCTCCATTCTGCTCTGGCTTAGCCCCCATTACAGAGCAGGATGGGGCAGGCTGCCCCCCTCACACAGAAAGGAGCGTGTGGCCACGTGTTACACAGGGCTGAGGAGACAGGACACTGACAAGAACAGGAAATTAGGGTGCAGTGCAGATCCCCTGTGCTGGGCTGAGGCAGAGAGAGGCAAACATGACAGAGCTGCCTTCTCCCTGGGAGCCACAGAGAGAGCTGCCAGGGCATTCGTCTCCCCAGGGAATGGCAGGCAGATGGATCCGTCTCCCTGAGGCAAGCACAGCTCTTGCTGCCTTCTTCCATCAGCTGAAATCAGTTTCTTAGGACAAGCCAAATTAATCAAACAAGTCTCTGTTTCACATAGTTTCTACTGCCCAGCCTGTCACTCAACAGTTTAAAAAAAGAAAATGTATCCTGAGTGTCTCTTAAGCTTAATGACTGCATGTCTTCTAAACAGAGTTCTAAAAGCTGCCAACTCCATTGCTAAATAGAGCCATTATCTGCTGCGTTTGTATTAAACATTCCTTGTTTTGCATAGAGAGGAAGTTAAAGCAGCTTTTATTTTCCAACTGAACTAGGAGTCTGAGCACAGTCAGCAAACATCTCAAGCTTGTCTCTTAAATCAAAGCTAAACTGAGTTTACCAAGTCTTTCTCTGCTGGGTTCTTATTTCCTGGTGTGTGACTGGAGAGCTGAGGTGGTGATGCAAACAATGTACACCCAGTCTTTATCAGAGGAAAGCACCACTGATTTGTTGGTCACTTTATTTGAGACACACCAGCTCGTTCTGCAGCTCTGCTGTCAGGCTGGCTTTACTCCAGCTGAAGGACAGTTTCCAGTTCAGTGTTCTATCACCTGACTGGGCAGTGCCTGAGATTTGGATCAATACAGATCATGACTGTGTGGTAACTGATTCTTCTAGGCTGTGTCAACTGAACCAATTTTAAGATAAGACCAGGCACAGCTTGATTATACTTGGTGGGAAAGAATTGCACAGTAGCAATGAAAAATGCAGTAATACTGAGGGGAGCATGGCAGAAGTGACCCACAGATCCTGGGCACTCTCTACACCAGCCAGGGCTGCAGCAGTGCCTTAGAACTGAACTAAAAGAGATTTCCGGAGTCACTAAGTGATAAGATTGTACCCTAAGGCATTATAACACTGTGGTGATGGTGTGTGGGGAAACCAATGTTCTTCCCCAAAATTAAGAGAGGTTTGCAAATCTACCAAGAAGAAAACCACAGCCATGTGTGCAGGGCACGCTGGTCAGACAAAATTTTAGGATGCATTCACAGATGTAAAGAAAGTCCTCTGCCTTTCCTAATACAATGCTTGATTCCTTTCCTAGGGGACCCTCATAAGAATATTTGATACTTCATCAGGGCATTTAATCCAGGAGCTACGTCGAGGATCACAAGCAGCCAATATATACTGGTACGTTCAGCTGCTTCTGTGCCATCTGTGGGTCTGGCTGTGCTGAGCCCCTCAGCCAGCACAAGGGTGGCTGTGGTACCCTAGCTGCCCTGGGCCTCTGCATCTCCCTCTGGGCTCACTGCTGGGAGGGGAGGGCAGGAGCTGGGAGCTCTGTGAAGCCTGGCACAGGCTGCAGGACCAGGGACACAGCTGTGGCTGCTGCCAGGCTGTGACTCTGCTGAGCCCAGGTGGGAACTGGGGGATGCTGAACTTCCACTGACACCCAGGGAGTGCCCTGATGCACTTGAACACTGCTCAGGGGATCTGGGGCAGGGAGCTTTGTCCTCACATCCTGCTGTGCAGGGGAGCACCCAGGGCAGAGGTGACTGTCCCAGGAGCAGGGAGACCCTCTGCTCATTCCCCATGAAAACTCCCACTCCTGTGCGAGCCCCACTGTGGGGTAGCAGTTGCACATTCTGCCCACTCCTGAGAGCAGAGCTGCTGCATTTCCTTCCAGTGGTGTCCTTGTCAGGGCTGCTGCTGCTGCCCCTGCAGGCCTGTTCTGAGTGCAGCCCTGGGTCGGGGCAGCCCCGGCTGCTCCTGAGCAGTTGTTACCACCCCGCCTGCAACAGCAGAACTGTCTGTGCCTGGGCTGTGGGTCTGTCCCAGGAGAAATCCTGCAGCTGTCTGTGTTCTCTGCAGTATTAACTTCAACCAGGATGCTTCCCTCATCTGCGTCTCCAGTGACCACGGCACAGTCCACATTTTTGCTGCAGAAGACCCAAAAAGAAATAAGCAGTCAAGGTAGGGATGGAGCTGTTCTGAAGCCCTGGGGGGTCCTTGAGCTTTGAATTGCATTTAAACATTGGCCATGTCACTCAGTAGCAAAATCTCTACACAGCTGAAGGTGGAAAAATGTATCTGCTGGGTTGGTGTGAAGCTGCAATTTAGAACTCTCTGGTAATTGCCAAGTTCCTGCTGTCCTTTGCAAGGCTGTAGCATTTCAATAGAGAGTCAGTGCAGGTTTTAGTGGACTTTAGGATGAACACACATTATGGACACTTTCCTCTACTAAAAATCAATCCTTCTGGCAGTTTTTGCAGTCACTTAAAGCCGCAAGGTAGTTGTAGTGTCTCCCTTCCTGAGAAGGGGAATTACTCAGGTTATCTGATGCTTACTTAAAGATAATAAAAAGCCAGTTAAACATCATGTGAACCTGCACCCTGTTAATCACTCCAGCAGCTCTGAATCCACCCTAGTCAACACCTTACCAACCTGTTAATGTCTTTTTTTGTTTTCTCTTTCAGTTTGGCCGCTGCCACCTTTCTCCCCAAATACTTCAGTTCCAAATGGAGTTTTTCCAAATTCCAGGTTCCCTCAGGCTCTCCGTGCGTTTGTGCCTTTGGAACAGAGCCAAATGCTGTCATAGGTGAGTGATGGGGGCATCCCCAGGTTCTGGCTGGAGGACCAGGCTTTGCACTGTGCTGCCTTGGAGGGAGGGAATGCTCTGCTGAGTGTCCCTGTCACCCAAGAGCTCTGGCTGCTCCCACTGCCCAGGGAGGGAGGCACGGGGCTGGCACAGCACAGGGCTGGCAGGGCTGGTGGCCCAGGGGTCCCTCTAGAACACCTCTGTGAGTCTGAAGGGCAGCTTGAGCTGCAGAAAATGAAGGCACCTCTGGCACAGCCCCTGACCCTGCCTGTTTGTGTTGCAGCAATATGTGCAGATGGCAGCTACTACAAGTTCTTGTTCAACCAAAAAGGGGAATGCTCAAGGGACGTGTACGCTCAGTTCCTAGAAATGACGGACGACAAGCTCTGACCGAGGGCAGGGGAGAGCACGGCTCAAAGCTCTGCCTCGGCCACCCCACGCCTCTGAGGGACAGATCTGAGTGTCCAGTACTGATCCAGAAGTTCAGCAGAGCTCATGGAGAAGCCTGGCTCAACATGATCACAAGCAGCTCTGAAGTAGTGGACTACATATGTTTGTTCTCATTTCTGCAAGTATTCATCATTAAAATCTCTTTGGGTTACTGTCACCAACTCAAGTTTTCAAGATGTGGCTTTCAACAAGCTTGTGCCTACTGGGTTTCTCTTTAGTCTAAACTGTGACATGACTGGAGCTCCAACAAGAGTGCCTGCCACAGGGAAAGCTCTGCGGGGGCTGTCCACACCTTCGGCTGGCCTTGGGAAAAGGGATGTGAAACCAGAAGATTTTAGGCATTGTTTTACTTCCACTGTATGCCTGGGAGTGGGGGAACACTCTGGGTCATGCTTTCTCCCCCAGGAGTCCTGCCTCCCCCCTCCCCTGGCACAGCTGAGGGAACAGAAAAGGTGACAAGTATGGAGCAAGGGACACCTGTAGATCAAGTCCTGCTTGTTCTCTGACCTGGTGCCCGGGGCTGGGTGGTGGTGGTGGTGTGGCCCTGCCAGTGCTGCTCAGGTGAGGGATCAGCATTATTTGTCCAAGGTGCCCAACTCTAAAGCAGCTGGAGGCACCTTTAGGCAAGGGCTGACCCAGCTCCCCTCTCCTGTGTGAGCACAGCAAGCACCCTGGGCTCCTGTAGCTAGAGCTGATTCCTTCCATAATCCAGCAGTTGGTACTGGTGTGACAGCTGCCAAACTGCTGCAGCTGGGAGGCTGGAGAGGCCATGCCCATGTCCAGCACAAGAACTGAACAAGGTGGCAGAAGTTCCATGTCTGCAATGGCTTTAAACTTGCAAACTTGTCTCTTTTTTTTTTTTCCTTTGAGCTGTCGCATACTATTGCTGCTGGCCCAGGGACAGGTAGGTTAGACTGAACCCACTGACTCGTACACTCTTCCCCAAAATTGTTCCCTATTTCCTGCTGTCCTGAGGCACAAGCTCCTAACCCAGAACCTGAGATAGCCCAAGTTTGGCATCTGTGGCACTAAACACTGGGGCAGGGAGGTCTTGCTCTTCTGAAAGCTAATTAATTTCACAGATGCTTCAGCCCTGACACGCTGTGACTTCAGTTGCAAACTCTAACTTTGACAAGTCCCTTTTAGTGTCATGTAACCTACTAAGGACTAACTTACCATGTTGATGTCAAGGTTGCATGTTGCTTTTATGCGTATTTAACCACAGGAATTGTTTTGCACACTTATTTGTAATATGTTATTTTCTTTTAAATAAAAGTGACTAACTTTGCTGTATTCACTGATGGTCACAGCCATGGTTTCCATTGCTCCAGGCTGGGGGAATAAATACGAGTCAGTAGTGGTGGCTGGTGAAGGACAGGAGCACGTGAGCCACTGCCTGGCCCATGCACCTTGTTGTCTGTCCCCAAACAAGTCCAACTTCCCAGTGCAAACCAGTTCTTGTTCAGCACTTACCTCATTCCCCACTGCTGGGCTGAGGCTGCTCAGCTTGGACCAGCTGGAGCAGCAGAAGGATCTGGCACTGTGACCTCCTGGAGATCTCAATGGGAAAGCACTGGAGGCTGTGCCCCAAGGGTGGGGTAAATCCCCTCTCACTGCAGGTGGGAGCTGGTTGTGATCCCAGCACCAGGAAACTCCTGAACTCCCCCATCCTGCTCCAACAGCTCTGCTGGGCCTCAGCTGCTGCTGCACCAACCCCCTGCCCTCCTGTCCCAGTTATCCTAGAGCTGACAAGAGACTATAAACACCTTTATAGGGAAGATTTAAACTCTTCTAAACATGTAAAATTTTCCCTAAACCTCTGCTCCAACGTGGCAGCAGGAATGAAAATAAAACACCTGTGCAGGCTGCACTAACCCTGGAATGCCCTCATACACCTCAGACTTCTCGTGCTACCTGCAAATGGAGGTGATCAGGTAGAGCTGGATTACAGTGATCAAAGCCAGCACAGGACTGAGCCTTCCCAGCTGGTGCTGGCTCCAGGGTGCTCTGCTGGTGCTTCACAGCATCGCTCTGTGCAGCTCTGCCTCCCATGGATGGGTTTAGCCAGCGTTTGCACAGCTCTACCATCAAATGAACAGTGCTCAGTCAGTCACTTTTGGGCAAAGGAATGCTGCTTTGAGGATTGTGGGCCCTGTACTTGGCATTGATGGAATCACACAGCCACAGGATCATCCCCCCCAGCCACCAGGAATGCAGAGAGCTCACACAGCAAGTCTAAAACACGGCTGTTCCTGGAACACAACATATTCCCACAGCAGTTTCTGTTGTATTAAAAAGTAACTCAACGCCTTCTCTCCCCACTTTGCCATCTCTCTCCACAGTACCTGTGTCACAGTTCAGAATCCTGACAGGAAAACGAATGAGTCAGTGCACTAAATTCTACAGTAATTTCCAGCAGAAACTGTGGAATAGGAGGATTGCTTTCAGAGCCTTTAGGTAGTCACAATAAAGGAGAAAATACAAGATTAATCAGTGCAGTTGGAGGTGAGACACAACCAGTTCTTACAGACACAGGGCAGGAGGGCCGTGTTGGACACAGCAGCCAGGGAATGGGGCTGGCTCACAGTGCCCTGCCAGCCTCTGGGGCAGAGTTACAATTACACCACTGCCTCCATGTTAAATTATTTCCTTCTTCTTCCCCAAGGATTGTGTTTGTTGAGATCATTCAGAGCACACTTTCTGTTCAAGGAACAGGTTCTGCCCATTCAGCTCTCCCCAGCAGTTCCACAGCCATCCACAGCTGTGGAGTTGGGTTCCCCCCAACTCTTGAAAGCATTGCCAGGAAAACCTGACCCAGCTTCCAGGAAAGTCCTGGTCCTTGAAAGCATTTCCCCAACTGCTGAGAAACAGAGCCTGTAACCAATGCAGGAAAAGGGGATCAGACACCAAACCCACGTTCATGACAGTGATTCCAGAAAGTGACATCTCCTAAAAAAACAAACTTACAGAAATAATGATCCATCCATTTTTACAGAAATAATGATCCATCTCAGGCAGACACGTTCCTGTGCCCTCCTGTGCTCCAAGCAGTGCAAGGCACTGGCAGGGTCCAGCCCCAGGCCCCTCCATGGCTCCTGGGACACAGCGTGGCTGGCACAGAAGCTGCATTAACCCCAGATATACATTGATATTTCAAACACAATTGTTGAGTAATTTCAACTTAGTTAATTTGCTGAATAAAATTTAATTTTATTTAAAAAAATCTTATACACTATTATTCACCTAGCCCTAGTTGTGAACAGATTCTCACTTCTGAAAATAAACCACATTCTAGTCAATTCATTCAACACCAAATTAAATTACTAGTACTGGATTTTTTTTCTTAAAAAAAGTATGTTAAAACTTTACTTTTTTTTATTTTTAAAACCTCTAAAGAAAACGTTGCAATTGTACAGAAATGCTTCTTTTCAGGTTATGCTTTTTTTTTTTTAAATGCCTGTTATAAATCCAGCTTGTGTAGAGTTTTTTTTTTCATAGTTTTTTAATGTATTATCTGCAGAGACATTGTAACAGTTCCATTGTGTGGATGAACACAAAACTTGTACAGATTTCTCATATTTGGTCTTTAGGTAAATAGTTTCCAAAAGCTGCCTAAAATAACCACTCCAAACTGTTCAGTCCATCATGAAAATACAGTTTTTCCTTTCGTAGCAGGAAAGGAAATATAAATAATGCATCTTTATTACAGAACAGGACAAAAACCAGATTCCGATGGAGCCACTCCAGCTCCCACTCACCTGGCTGCAGGAGGAAATAAGACGTTGTGTGAGTTGAAGACTGAACAGCAGCCTTGTTTCAATTGAATTTTGAAATGTAAAGTGGAATCTATTACCACATTAAAGTGAGAAATTACCGATACATTTTAAAATGTTCAACTGCAGAACACACACTTAGAAAAAAAAAATTATTACCATAATCTGGTAGCCACTGTTAGAAAACCACAACAGCTACTGGTCATGGAGACCCCGAGGTCAGTGTCTGACATCAAAGTGTTACAGAGAAATGGGGCAGATTAATTTCTACTGAAGGGTGCTTAAGCTTAAAAATATCGAATATACCTCTGACAAGATAATTTTACTCTTTTTAAAAGGACTCGTGATAAAGAATTTTATCTTTCTAAATGAAGAACAGTCTGTTATCTTAAACATACACAATATTAAGCGAGACTCTTGTTTTACTTTAGACTGGAAAAATATGCCAGGGACAGTCAAAGTCAACACAAAGTAACAAACAGCAAAAGGTAGCAGAGAGAGAAACAGGTAAGTGCAGCTCTGGTCAAATCCATAGCAGTTCTTTACGTCAGTTAACGGCTCATTTACATCAGAGTTTCTAATCAGTTACATGCAAGCCCAAAGAAGCGTTTGATCACTACACATGGTAATAAAATTTGATTAAATTTATCAGGCAACTGCTAAAATATGAAAATTTGCAGATGTAATAAAGTAGCTTTATCTGAACTTGAACAGGACAGACAAAAGTAAATCATTCCGTTGGTTAAAAAAACCCTACATTCAGTTTTTTACCAAACAAAATTTCACATGAAAAGTAGTTGTGTGATTCCAAAGTTTCCGGAGTAGAAATGGAGTGATTTGAAATGTCAAAGACCCCATTGTTTTGCAAAGAAATGAAAATACACCTCAAAAATTTCTAATTCCACATGTGAACAACAAAATACTGCATATCTATCAACAACTGCATGGGTGGGTGGTTCGGAAAGGCTTAGCTGCCACGGTGTCGGAATGGCTCCTGCCTCTGTTCCCTTTAGGAATATACAATCGTTTGAAACCAGTCACACTAAGCGCTATCATGCTGCCGTTACACTGAGATCCTCAGTCCTGGGAATAATCTGACAGATCCTGTTAAAGCTGCAGCCCTCCCAGCACACACAGTCCGTGGGGCAGGAGGGGCGGGGGCACAGCCTCTACAACAACATGGTTCTGCAGTTTGACTTTAAATTACCAAGTTTTAAGGCCACCTGTGTTGGGTTTTGTTTCAGTGCTGAAAGTTGAAGTCTGATCACAGGGCCCCTTTCCCCACTGCGTGAGAACATGTTCCAACATTTTAGGTGTTAGATTTAAGCGTCTCCTTTTGGCACCACGGAGTTTGTTTTTTGTTGGTTTTTTGTGTTTGATTTTTTTTTTTTCTTAAAAAAAAAAAAAAGAAAACTCCCCTAAAGTTTCTAGTTCTGGCTGCCTTTGTCACTCACTGCCACGGGTGGGGTGTCCACGTTCACAGCTATGACTATGCTCTCTCCATCCTCTGTTTTGATACGTTTGAGTTCCTGCTGTTCCGACTGGTCTCCGTTCTGGCGCTTGGTGGGCAGCGATGCCGACGCGGACGCGTGGGTTGCCAGCATATGCAAAGGACTTGCAGCAGCTGCAAGAGAGAGAATACCAACCTCAGCACCCTGATCCTTGTCAAATCAGATCCAGGGAGCAAACCTGCTCCGTCACTGAGTGATCAATTCCTTATTGGTACCATGTGGGGTATTGGCAGGCCCAGGTGAGTTCTGTGTGATTGTTTGATCTGCACAGAACTGTTGTGCAGATTAAGGACATTTTCTCAAATCACTCAATATTCACACAAATTTGGACCCAGATGGGAGAACAGGGAAGCAGCTCCATTTAGCCACTAAGAAGCTGAAGACAGGGAAGGATTTGATGACTGAGATTTAGCAAACCCACACCATAACTTGTGACA
Source organism: Acrocephalus arundinaceus (assembly GCA_021534815.1). Classification (NCBI taxonomy): domain Eukaryota; kingdom Metazoa; phylum Chordata; class Aves; order Passeriformes; family Sylviidae; genus Acrocephalus; species Acrocephalus arundinaceus. Next base: position 2,455,697 of record JAJEOU010002598.1, read on the forward strand.
GAACAGAATTGGATCCACAATCCCCTTTGGTAGGTTCTGGCCAGGTCTCTGATCCCTGCAGATGTGTGACATGGCCTGGAAGGAGAGCAGGGCCATGCCAGACCCAGCTGGGGCTGTGGGTTACTGTAGGGAAGTTCTGGGATTCCCAGAGCCCAGGAGAGGCACATGACAGAGCAGCAATTCCCCTGCAATGGGTAAGGAGGTGTTGGCCAAAGCTGAGGGGAAGGCAGGGCTGGAACGAGTCCCAGTGGTCAGCAATGACCCAGGTGACAAAATGCAAGTGCACAAGTGAATCACAGCAGGAAAGGCACAGTTCAAACATCCTGTACAAGATTTTCATCTTCCTCCTTCCATGGATGAGGGCAGCACAAGTCACCACTCATGGGTGAGTACAAATCTTGAGATCCCTGAGGTTCCTCCCTCTGCCCATGAGCAGCCCCTTCCTCAACACCGACCCTGAATAAATTCACTTCTCAAATGTCTTTGCCAAGAACAGAAAATGCTCATTACAGATTTCCTCGCTCATTGCATTTCATGAAACTGTACCTAAACTTTATCAAACCACCTGCTTTTTTCCTGCTCCCTTCCCTCAGCACCACTGACATCACCATGGCATTCCCTGCTGGTGGAGATGTAACATCCATGAGAAATTATTACTTGCTAAACTTGTAGTTTGTTTTTAGTAACTGTCCTAGAGAGCATCACCTCTGCATGAACCAAGCTGTAAATGAATTTGTTCTGGAATCTCAGCAGTCATTCCTGCCATTAGAAAAGATATTCCTTGCACCATTTCTGAAGAGGAGCCATGGAGATGGAACTTCTGAATAAAAGACCTTCCTGCAAATTTTGTGTTGCTTAAATAAAAACAAGTTCACCCCTCACCTTCAAACACACCTTCAGACAATCACTGCACTATTCTGTTTCATTCTTCCAGCAGAAGGTGTCCCTGCCATGGCAGGGGGATGGAATGAGATGAGCTTTCATGTCCCTCCCAACCCAAACCCTTCTGTGATTCTGTGATTTTTCCCTCCAGGGTCTGGTGGGTGGCCAGAGACCCTCTGGCTGATATGTGGGAGTAGGAAACACAAAAGAATGAAGATGTTTGAAATCTACACTGAAAGCTGAGATACAAATATTGAATTATGAAATTTTATTGGTCAAGAAGAGATGTCAGTTTCTTATAGACCCCAGAGCTCTCAGCTGTCTCCCAGGGACCAAGCAATGCTGCCAAAGCTGTTCTGCTGAGAGCAGCATCTGGAAGCACTGCTTTACTACACATGGAAAATGCAACAGGAACAGGATTTGCTCTGCATTTCTTTCTTCTCAGATGGCACAAACCTTGCATCAAGGAACTGTGAGTGTGAACACAGCTGTGTGTGTTACACAGACATGCAGACAAACACAACTCTGTGTTTCTATGGGCCCAGCTCCCCCTTCAGATGCTTTGCCTGAGAATTACCTGGTCTCTTGCTGGTTTAGGAGCTACTGTAACAAGAGACCAGGACCTGGAGCACACTCACTGCACACCCATCACACACAGAGACAGCATGGCAAACATCACAGCTGTACTCCTGTGTACAGCCACATTCCCTGCACACCCTGCAGCCCTCGGCTGCTGTGTCAGGGAACATGTTGGAAGCAGCTGAGTTTTCAGAATTCAGGAAAAAGAGAAAAAGAATTATTCCTTACTTTTAAAAATAGCTTTTCAGTATATTTCACATGGCTCTCAGCTCTATTCACACATCCCTTCTGACACAAAAATGCACCTCAAGTCTGACTGTGATGGTTTTGCTGCTCTTAAGCTGGAAGTGAAGTGGCAGCAGCCAGAACACTGACCTATAAATGTCAGTGATGGCAAAGGAGTAAAAAGGAAATGAAGCAGATAATTCACTCCATTAGAAAGACTTTAGAGCAGAAATGCAGGTAATAAATTGATATAAGACAGCCCAAAAATATTTCTGTAAACAAATGACAAAAAACCTCTCCTTCAGTATCAGATAATACATAAAAACAAACTTAGAAGGAGCTGTGAGGATCTGCCAGCAGAGCAAACCTGGGAGCAGGAGGGAAGGTGTGCAATGATGACAAAGCACTGCTGCCCCCTCAGCCTGCCAAGGCCCACAGGGGAATGATGGATTCAGACACAAACCACCTCAAAACCTTACAGAATTTGGGGTTCTTTAGTACAGTTTCAATAAAATCATAATAAAAAGTAACAGTTCAAAGAGCCAACCCACAAGCAAGTTCTGGTTTTCCTGTTGGTGGCTTCCAACAAACCACCTGGGAACAGGCACCATTTCAAACAGCTGTGATCTACAGGAACTTCTTTTAAAACTCATTTCTACCCTGGTTTAATGGGGAGAGAGGATGGATTGTCACCACTGAGGACACTTCTGTAATGAGGGAGAGGAGAGGAGAGGAGAGGAGAGCAGAGGAGAGCAGAGGAGAGCAGAGGAGAGCAGAGGAGAGCAGAGGAGAGCAGAGGAGAGCAGAGGAGGCAGAGGAGGGCAGAGGAGGGCAGAGGAGGCAGAGGAGGCAGAGGAGGGCAGAGGAGGCAGAGGAGGCAGAGGAGGCAGAGGAGGCAGAGGAGGCAGAGGAGGCAGAGGAGGCAGAGGAGGCAGAGGAGGCAGAGGAGGCAGAGGAGGGCAGAGGAGGGCAGAGGAGGCAGAGGAGGCAGAGGAGGCAGAGGAGGCAGAGGGCTGTCCCGGTCCGTACCTGCACTGCCCTGCCCCGCCACAGCGGCGCTCAAGGGCACGATGTGCGTTCCGTTCTGTGTGACAGCTTTGATGGGCAGCTGGTGCTGGCCCAGCGGCGCCTGTTGCACTATGGTAACTGTCTGTAAGGGCGTGGGCTGCGATGTCTGGATGATGCGACCAGCAGCTCCTATTGCAGCATGGCTAATAGCAGGAAGAGGCTCCACTTTCACTGGGGAACAGGAGAGAAAATGTGGTTAAAATTACCAAAGTGCCACCAGGACCCACTTGGTTTCATTCAATCAGCCTCAGTGGAAGTGTGTTGTTTTATTACTCTTCCAACATACCCAATTAGAAAGAAATTACGATTCAAAATATTCAGTTTTAGCCAAACTCTTCAAGCATTGCCCTGCAAGTATTGATGTCCCTGCCCCTCTTGAATGAGGCTTGGAGCAACCTGGGGTGGTGGAAGGCATCTCTGCCCATGGCAGGGGTGGAACGAGATGGGCTTTAAGGTCCTTCCAAACCAAACTATTCCATGGTTCTACAATTCTAAGTTCCAAACACAGATCCCTCTGTATAAAAAAGTTGCCAAAACAACCCCACAGCTTCTCACCTTTGACTTCCTTGTGGTCTCCATTCTCTTGAGGTTCTACCTTGGGCTGGGTGACCATAGCAGCTTGTGTGACGACCGCCTGTCCGCGACAGTGTAAGTGTTTGCTGGTGCTAATCCAGTCACGTTGGTGACTGACACAGCTGGGATCTGGTGCACAACATGAACTGTCTGAACTACAGGCTGCTGGGAGGTCGATGTTGTCACGGGAGTTGCAACAGTGTAGGTGACGGGTTTGATAGCTTGTGGTAGCTGCCGTTGTACAGTAATTAAAACTGGCTGGCTAGAGAGAGGTGATCCTACCAAGAAAGAGGTCAAAATTAGACTGCCAATTTTCATTATTTCTTTTAAGCCAGTCGTTCTTTTAAACTTCACATTAAAACCTCAGAGAATTAATGAGCTCCTTCACTAATGCCTGAATGAGCCAAAAGGTGGTACTGGATTCCCAGCTCCAGGCTCAAGGTAAGCCCTGTACTGCTTCAGCAAGACCCACACATCATTTGGGCAGCCCAGCTCTGCCCCAAACAAAGCTGTGGTTAGCACTTATTTAAGTAAAGCCCCTTCCACAGATGGGAACTGGTGTGTGCTGCAGGTGGTGTGTGCAGCATGCCTGCACTGGGGATGCTCTGTGTGCTGCACTGGGAATCCTGAGGAATGCTCAGGACCATGTCTGCCCTCTGTAGTGCCACAACACCACCAAGAAACTGGATGGCAAATGTGTATCAAAGAAGGTAATTAAACAAACACATTCTTATCCCCATCATGCCTCATGCTCTTTTGATTTAAAATAGGAAATTTCTTATCTCTCTTATTCTTTCAATTCTTTTAAACCAACCCCCCACCACTCTGGAAGGATGACATGATCACAGGGGTGTGAAAGGCATTTCCTTATTTCTGTAACACACACAACCCTTACATTTTGGGGTTTTTTCAAGAGAACTGTTACAAGACAGCACAGTCCTACACAGGACAGAGGCACAGCCTCTCCTCAGAAACATGAGCCAAAGTTCTGGAGCACCCCAGGTAACAACAGCCCCTATGTTCAAACAGCCCTTCCCTGGCTGTTTCTGAGTTTCTCACAGATCTGCTCTGAAAAGGTGAAATATATACTCATGTGAAACGTGAAGAGGTGAAACATATCCTAATTTTTGGGGTACATATTAAATCTTGGCAATCTTTTGGTGTCAGCCCTCTGCCCCCCAGCCCAGGGCTCCTCACCTGGGGCACTCTGTGCAAATCGCGCTTCTTGTATGACGGCGAGTTTTGGCTGGATGGCGCTGGGCTCAGGTTCCATGGGGACAGGAGATCCTTCCCTGGACAGGCTCTCGGGGGTCTGGACGCCACTGGAGTGCGCAGACAACACTCCAGAGTGGTTAGGAGAAGCTGGGGCACTTCTGTAGTCAGAAATGAAAGCAGCAGCTGATGTGTTTTAACTGTGAAAGCCCATGACCTTCCTCTAATGAGACCGTAACACACTGCCCGCAGCAGGGGAGGGCACAGCTACAACCCAGAGCTCAGGATCTTTTAAAAAGCTTCTGTTAAACAGGGACAGAATTTAAAAGCAAACTCCAGGTACAGATAACAGAGAAGAAGTGGCTGGATGCCTTCTTAGGGAAACTCTAAATCTGCAACACATGAACATTTCTTCTGGTGGAGAAGAACAATGAGCAAATCTGAGGCTACAGGGCAAGTAGAAAAAGATCTGCACCAGCAGAAAGGCCATAACTTTACAGAGGGAATAATTTAAACCCAGGTATTTCCCCATCACGAAATCTGCTCGAACATTATCAAACTGAATACACAATTGTCACCTCTAAGGTCATTAAAATGGTAGCCGGTATCAGAGAATTTTCTTTGTAAACAGTTTTAAGATCCAGTAGATGGCAGTTAGAAATTAAAATGATAATTCTGCAAAACCCACCAAAGGTACAGCAAGGCTTGCATACATTAACAATCTGATAGTTAGTTATGCAAACCGAGCTCTTTAACACTAAAAACAAGCAATAAACACAAGCCTGGTGTACGGGGCAGCCTCCTAATGAAACACACAGAATTCAAACACTGAGTCTGGATGAAATTAAATTACTAAACTTGTGACTGTATCCAAAGCTATCAAGTCTGTAGCAGCCTGAAGATTAAACAACAGCCATAGTCTTTTTGTTCATCTGGTTTTCCTTACCTAGAAGAGAGTGGTCCCAGAGGGGTTCTAAAGCAAGGTACTCCCCTAGGCCGCCTTTTCCTAAAAGCCTGCTCTATTAATTTGCTTTCAGAGGCAGGGTCTATCCTCCAGAATGAGCCTTTGCCTGGTTCTTCCTGGGAACGTGGTACTTTGATGAAATAACGATTCAGAGAGAGATTGTGTCGTATTGAATTCTATGGAACATAAAAAAATATGTAGAATTCATATAACTTTTCCAAGTCAGAATGTGGCCTACTGCAGCAGTTTGTACTATAGGAGACTCGGGGTTCAGCTCTTTAATTCCTTCATTTAACAGAACTCAGAGCACTACCAAGCAGTGCCATAAACTGAAAGGACTCTTGCATTTGTCAAATCTTTCCCAACAATTAAAAACCCAGTATGGTAATTGGAAATAACAGGAATCCCATTTATTTCATTCTCTCATGAGAAACACGGTGATTGAAACCAATGTTTAGGACACTACAAATACTTGTGCAGAATGCAGTGTTAAAAACAAAAATAAAAATGATCAGTGCTTGTACACCACCCTTCCCCAGGTGTCCCAGCTCCTTCCAGGAGGGCCAGCAGAACAGCATATACTGATTCTGATCCTGTGTGGTAATTCTGTTACTGTTCCACAGTTCAGAAAGAAAAGGCTAAAAACGTTCCAAAGGCAGCTGGACTGTTGTGAATTCACCCACAGTCCAGTTTTGTCTCAATAACAGAGCCAAGAATTTAATGTGTCAATTAAAACACCAAGTGGCAGCAGGTCCTGAACCAGCTCTTCCAGATCTTTGTCACCACGGTCCCTTTGCACATCCCCCCACTCCTCCATCAGAGCAATGCACAGAACTGCTGACACCCTCAAGTGCCTCTATTGTGCTTGGCTTTGCACACAGAATTTCTTTTGATTTTATTTTTTCATTTTTAACATAGATAAACCCCAAAATCTCTCTCAATATTATCACTGAACAAGAAGAGACTGATGCTAAGGATTCACCCTGAAACACTTATAGGGGAACAGAGGTAAATGGGAAAAAGCTTTATGTTAGCAAAAGCTCTCAAAGATTTGCAAAGCAAACGTAAAACTTGCTCAAAAATCTGAGTTCATGACCCTGATGGTAAGTTGGAAAACTTAAAGCAGTGATAACCACATATGATTTCTTGAATGCAAACGGATGAAACCAGAGATGGTTTTTTCCCTGCCAAAAATGGAAACATAACTAGAAAGATGCCAAGGACATATTTATAAATTGTATTATTTCTCCATATGCTAGAATAAAGGACTAGATCCAAAAGTACCTGCTAAAATAAGTTCACAAGAAGAGTCTTCAAATGCTCATCAAAATGAGACCATTGCATGCTAAAGGATATAAATACCTCTGCTTCTTAAGGTAGGGGACTGGGACACTGTACATATGTTTGTACTCTATGTTTTGAATAATATGTGCATATATAGCCTCAAATATGATTTGAAACATCTATCCTAAGTCACCCGAGCTGCAATCCAACTCTAATGTGTAGAAGCTGGCAGAGCAGTGACAGAACAGCATCTGATTTTCAGCTTTTCCAATTGTTTCTATGAATAGCTGCTGATTAATGACACCAGAACACACTGTCTGCTGTGCCTATCACCTTGGCTTTAGGAAGCATTACAGCCCCAAATCCACAGCCTGTTCTATGGCAGAGCTCTTTACCTCAGCATAACTCTGTGTGTGTGTGTGTGTGTGTGTTGGGTTCATGATGCTCACAAAGCAACATCATCTACACAGATACTCAAGGTACTGCAAAATAGGAAGCAAAACACACATCAACATTTTATAAACAGAGCCTTGTTGCTAAAACAACACGACTGCAGCCAGGATACTGCACTGTTATGTGGGAAAGGGAAACAAAAGAGACTTCCCAGCCACAACAGCCAAGTCCTTGACTAACCAAACCCTTAGCAAACAGCCAGGAGCAGCTACATTCCCCACTAACCTTGGGAGAGCGAACCAGCTTTCATTTAGGCCGTATGACAAATAAGTATGTGATTAATATTTAAAAATCTCTTCCTCTAAGGGAGGCTTGTATTCTTCAGTCTTCACTTGTGCAGCCAACACTTCCTCACTTTCCCCCTCACCTAACCTCTCTAAATTTTTCCTCCCTGACAATAACTGCAGAGTGAGCAGACAGCCCATGATGGGCTGTGTGCTCCAGGTGTTCCAGGCCCTGCTAACTCTGCTCCTTGGCCTCTGAGACACCCAAAACAGCTCCAAAGGCACAGAGCCTTCATGTGTGTCTGGGAAGGCTCTGCCAGACTGATTTGTACTCGGTTAGTCATCCTGGCAAAAGCTGAGGCTGGTCTTGTGAAAATGAAAAGAAAGCAGAAATTAATTCTGCAGAGTTGAAAGGTTTGGCCCAACTGGTACAGGAATGGGCAAGTTCACAAATCAAACAATGCATGAACCAGGGTGAGATAATGACAGATAACACACTTGTTCCTTCACCTGCTGCATGGGCAAAATCACTGTTTTCCAACAGAACTGAACTTGAAGCATTTAATATCTCCATTTTATCTCAAGATAGCAACACGGATGTTTACACAACTGTAAGTTACAGAACATGACACCATTCCTAGATAGCATACAGGATTCAAATCCAGTGCCAAATGCACTTTGCTTTCCCCAAAGTCTGCCTGCATCCTTACTAGAGGTTTAGAGAACACCAATCCATCAGTAAAGCAGTATTTCAAATGCAGACTAATGTAAATTGCCCACTTTGTTAGAAAACTTACAGTGAGAAGAAAGACAACACACTGATTTGACAAATTCTATTTCTGAGGGGTTATGAGGCTTACCAACTGCCTGCTCATGACCATTCACAGCTGCCAGTATTGCTCATATGTAAAAAGAAAATATTCCAGAAATCACAATTACCTGCCAGCCCTTGTCTGCTGTCCTGTAGTAGGGATAATTTTTAGTTATGTGCGTATAAATTCCATTTAGTGTAAGCTGCTTATCCGGGGCCATTGTAATTGCTTGGACTATTAACTGTGCATAGGAGTAGGGTGGCTTAGAGTCATCCTGGACAAAAACAAGAAAAGTCTGCATCAACAAACTATGAAGAGATATACACTGCTTACTAGATCAAAAATCATAAAACATCATTAATTTGACTTAGGGCAATTTTGGACAACCAAAATCTTGAGGCAGAAAAAAATCAAGAAAGCTTTGTTCTTCTGATTAGCGATTTTAGGATAAAATAAATTTTGCAGATATGTATTGAAAGAATTTTCAATTGCCTCCAATCAAATCTGTAACTGAGACTGCAAACAGACCCTCCCCCAAAGGGAACAGGGATAAAACAATCAATCAATCAATCTCACATCTGATCACAAAACCCTACACATTGTTTTTAAAGCCTGGCATGTTAAATTACCACTCAGTGCATACATCTTAGCAAACAAAACATCCCAAGTCTTCCATTCAGTTCAGGTGTGATTTCTGGGATTGGTTTCAAGCTGTGTTTACCTTTGGGCTGTCTCCCCCCGAAGCTTCCTTGTCGTTTTCTGACTGTGAATTGTCAGCCATCAAATGTAGGTCAGACGCTATTCCACGACTCATTTTGTACCCTGAAGAGCCTGCGCCGCGGGGGCTCGATGGGCAGGAATTTGCAGCACTGTAGAGCATAAAAAGAAGATCCTACTATTTTGTTATACAGTATATCACCACATTATGTCTCATCAAAAAGCTCTTGCTGCAGCAAAGCCACTACCAGAGCTGTGAGGCTGCAGCTAAAGGGCTGTCAGGGCTTTCATTCCAAACCACCTTCCACGCCTTGCTAACCCAGCCATGGAATCAGAACCACTGCAGGAAGAAACCTTGCTCAGGCTTTTCTCCTCAAGACAACAAGGATCAGCTGATTGATCAGGTTGTAATGTATTTGTGTAAGATTTGCCACTTTAAGTCCATCTTAATGGCATCAGCAACCACAAATTTCAGACACTGGTTCGAAACAAGACACACAACTTGCATGGAATTTCTGCCATATGCTTGTCTTCAGTCTGCCCCCCAAAAAATCATCTCTCCTGTCTAGTGTTTCTGCACATTTGAGAAAATATAGCAAGCAGTGAGGTAAAAAAAGGTTTGATTCTAATTTAAATCGAAACCAGTATTATTTTAAGTGATTACAGGTGTGTGCACATACTTACACCTAGGTATGTGTATAAAAATCATAAACTTATCTATAAATGGGATGCTTCAGCACTGACTCAGCTGATTTAATGCAGTATTAGGCCAACAGAGCAGATACACTGTTAGAAAGCAAGAGGTGGTGCCAAACACTAAGAGTATCTCCTAACACTTCACATTTTGCCATCCATCACAGAAAAACAGCTAAAACTGTACATAATTCCACTGGAACATCTTTCTACCAGCAGTCCCCTGCCTTGCAGAGTCCACAGGAACTGCAGCTGCACGATGCCAATTTTTTTCTATGATTTCCTTTTAGCCAAGAGGAAAGAGAAAGTCAGCAGGTGAGGTCCATCCCCTTCCCCAAAATAATTTTGGCAGCTCTCTTGCAAGGACACACATTCTCTACAATTCATACTGCAGCTGATTTCAAGGCAGCTCTCAGAAATCCAAAAAACTAGAAATCTCAATAGCTGCACCTGCTGTGCCCCCAGAACCAACCTTATCTCCAAAGATAATCTTTTATCTTAGAATCTATGGTTCAAAACATTAACCACAAATAAATCTAGGCAACATTATTTAGATCTATACGCTAAAGCTATAACAATTTTCATCTGTCGAGGTTTGTTTGTCTGCCTGGCCCCTCAAGTTTTTTGCTACCTCCTTTTTTATGTACAGAAGGAGGCAAACACTATAGATTGAGCAATATATACTTATACTGAAAGTATCAAAGTTTCACTTCCCAAGAAATCCACCCATGATTTGTTACTAGTGATATACTTACTATAAGAGAGAGATGGCATGTTTAAAGTGTTGTACAGAACAATCCTTGCTTAGAGCCAAAATGTGTAGCTAATTTATTTTTTTAGATATAGGTCACTCCTGCTCTGTGTTTTCACGTATCAGCTGACAACATCCCTCTGCTCTGCTCTCTTCAGCATATATTGACAAAGCGACACATATGGTATAATCAAAGCAAGTTTACAAGTCTTCTACAAAACAGGATGATTTGCAGAGAAACTGTCAGGCTTTGCTCTCAAAATAGACTCAAAACTGTCATCTTTTTTTTTTTTTCCTGTAATAAACTACTCAACAGGTGCATGAAAGCCCCAAAGAGAATTACAAAATTCATAGCGAGGCAAAGACAGTGGTGATAGATGGGATATTAGGTGAAATATTTGTGAGCTGCTCTGTCATTGGCAAGATGTGTTTTCCCTGAATCCTTATATGAAAGCAAACCTGTTACACAGACAAGTCTAGGTATCTTTTCTCTTTGCTTCCATCATTTAGGTAGGTGTCATTAAACACTCCCAGATAGAGACCAAGAGCTTGGCAAGCATGCAAGAAGTCAATTATTCTTCCATTCAAATCTCATTAACAAGTTGTACCTTTTTAAAAAGCAAGCACAGACAGTTCTTTGCTCAAGTGAAGGTGCAGGAAGTGAGAGGGGACAAAAAAGCTTTAAAAACCACACGACTGAAACAACTTCCAGTGCCTTGACATGGAAGATTTTGCTCCTGATCTTTCCAAGACTTTGAAAAATTCCATCTGAAGTAATTTTACCATTTGTGAGGATGGGTTGCCTGTTTAACTGAGCTTGGTCCCAAATAACAGGTGGGACAAGGGCTGCAATTACCAAAGAAGCAGCAGGAAAGGAAAATCCTGGATCACCATACCTGGGATCAGCCATCCTAACACTGAGCTCAGCCTGTGCTTTAAGTAAAAGGCCTGCTTACTTCCAGCAGTGCCTAACCAACAACAGATCTTCTCAGTCCATTTTCCACACCAATAATAACCCAAACCATCATTTTTCCTGATGATGAATTTCAGGAGGACAGTGGCAAATCAGGAGGATTTTAAATGGTGTAATTTAAAATTGTCTCATTTGAAGAGTTGCAATAAGCACGCAAGAGCAAAAAGCAATTTAAATTGTTGGAATGCAAGAAAAATGCCAGTTCCTGAGCAGACTGTTCCACATTGAACATGTTAAACCAGAGTAACACAAACTGTTCATGCAACTATGTAAGCAGAAAGGGAGTTTCTTGAGGCAGGTGAGGCTGAGCTTCAGCTGAATTTTGACCTCAAAAGCAAAATACTGAATGAGAAAGTTATGCTGAGCTTGACTGAATGTGGCCCTGATCCCACCTGCAGGGTTTAAATACCTGATAGTTCCTGTGGGAGAAGGGAGAGGGCTGATCAGGTGAGCCATGTTGTCTGGAATGTTTATTGTTAAGGGAGAGATCTGGGGTTGCACAGGCTTCACTGGGGACTCCGGGGCCTCCTGTTTTTCTCTCTTTTCATTGGACAGAGCTGTGAATGTTATCTTGATGTTTGTGCTGGGAAACCTGAAAGTACAGCTGAAAAATATAAAAAACAAACAAACAAAAAAACAAATACATGAGCCACTTTTTTACAGAATGTAAGACTTTCTGAATAACTTGCATGTTATCACCTAAGCTCATTTAGAATTTATAAGCTACAGTATCTATGTAATTACCCACAACCATCTTCATTTTACAGATCATAAAGGGAGATCAATGTGATCAGAGAAAGATCCCCAGGTAAGCAACTGGCATTTGTAAAGCAAATGCAATTTCTTCCAACAAGGGCAGTTTGTGCATTGTCTCTAAATTTCTTGAGGTTCATCCTGATCTTGCAGTAGCCCCAAAGCAGAGTTATTATAATGGCTTCAGCAAATGAACAAGTTGGTCCATGATAGCAGAATTAATCAGAAGCATAAACATTGGCCAGTTTGAGGTCTAACCAGTTTCATAGACAGATCTAAGAGAGTGGGGTTCTTTTCTCTTAAAATACCTATTAAATTAAGCATATATCAATTTAATTCTGCTCATTTACCAAATATACTGCTGCTATAGTACTACATTCAAATACCTTTTTTCAGAGCTGAATTTAAGACCCAATTTCAGTAAATTGCCTATTTTCACGTATTACCAAGGATTACATGCCTAAATTTAATGATGAACAATAAATTAACAATGTGCAACTGTTTAAAAATTTGAAAAATAAAATACAATGATGTACCTTAGGATAATCCCTTCTACATCCTTGTGCACAGCATTTAGAATTGAACCCAATTAAACAGGACACGCTTGTTTCTAACTTCTCAGTAAATAAATCTGCTCAATCTGAGCAAATAAGAAACTTAATTTTGTCTCAACAAAAGCATCCATAAAAAATACAGTTCAAATAACTTTACTACCTCCTCGTCCTTAAGTTGTTAGACTACACTGAGCACTAAACCCACAATGACATTTACACACCTCCCACATGATGAAAAGGACTTTCCAACAACACCAGAAACAGAACAAACCATACAGCCAGAAACAAACCTCACAGAATGTTGGGGTTTGGGTTTGTTTTGCTTTTAAATGCTTCTAGGGAGATCTAGTTTGATACAGAAAGGAAAGAAGCACACGCTGGAACAAGGAGTAAGAAATTAGCTATGAATGCAAACTAAAGACTGTAAATAAAAGTGATCATTTCTCTGGAAAAATATATTAAACATAAAAGTGATGTAAGAATTGGCAGGAACACTCAGCTGTGGAGTAGCCTTAGAAATGAACTCTCATGTGTTTTGGCTTTCATATCTTAAAATGAATCTAAGGATGTTTATAGAACAAAGGCAGCATTTGATTTTCACTATGTCCCTTGCCACATGCACCACAGTGGTTCTTTTTCCCTACAATCCACACTCAAGATCAGGAAAAAGAGAAAGAATTGACAGTGACCTTCCTTTTCTCTCTGTCTTACTTCTGAGTACGGACCGTGTCCGCATTTAACAGACGACCTATTTCTGAAACATGCTCAATGTACTAAATTAGGAACAGAATCTATGCCAAAAAACTGCACACGCATTTCAGCAAGGAAGTTAAATGGACCAATTTCTGGGTTGGGTTTTTTTAATATATTCAGTAACAGCTCATTTCTTTGCTTTTTTCCAGTAGAAAGTATTTTATGCTTGTATCGTTTTAGTGACAATGGAAAGGGGTCTTGGTTGTTTTGCTAATAAAAATATTTTCCAAGCATTTCTTTCAAGCAGCAATAAAAACAACACTCAAGTTTATGCAAAGACAACCAAAGATTAAGTAAAAACCCCTGTGAGAAAGTGAACAACATCTGTTTGACACAGATACATTTAAATTTTAGTCCCCTTCCCTATGCATTTATGAGACTATTCCATACCAGCAAATTTACCTTGAATGCTTTTAAGACCAAATTTATTTCAACACAAGAAAAATATAGAAAGAATTTGACATGGCTTTAGGTGCTAATTCCCTGGTTAGAGTCCCTGTTGCCTGGTAAAATCCACCCCAGTGCACAGCACTGAGGAACCAGAGTCCTCCCGTGCCCCGGCAGGGTGAGGATGGGCAGATGGGAAGAGTTGGATCTCCACAACTTCAGACACAAGGACCAGGAACATGGAAAGGCAGAAAAGCAATACTCAGCAGTTCTTTGATGTTCCATGTAGGCACATACATATTAAAAGATCTCCCTTCTTACCCTACAGCAGCCCTGAATGCATCATCTCCCTGTGGGCATCTCTGGCAAGCAAGGCAACAGCACAGACATGGAGCTCTCAGATGTTCATCAAGGTAGGAAAAAACCACTCACAAAAAGCAGCCCCAAACACAGGAGCTTTGACCAGCCAGGGGAACTCTAGAAGCTCTGTATGTGTCAAACAAACCTGGAGCTGACAGACATGAAAACCCAGAGGTATCCCCAGTGCAGTTTACATTTCCCCTGCTAGCCTGAAAGGCCGGTGTAAGTAAGGAAGATACAATGTACTTACAAATCCCTGTCTGGTTAGAGCAATAAACACCTGAATATTATCAAAAGACCACATCTGCCAATTGATACATACTTGCAAACAGGGTTTTTTTTATGGAAGGCTATTTTTATAGCTGGAATTCAGCCAAAATTCAGAATAGAGAGTGTATACTAACCAACAGAATTCCTGAATAATTTGTAGTTATGCAAATGTATTATATTTACATCCAAAATCAAAGTACAGATGTTCTAATTTGATCAGAATCAAGTTGGTTTTGGCATATTCTTTAGTTATACAATGAACTAAACAAAAACCACAGAAACACCCACAGGGAGAGAACCTCATCAAACATTTAGTTCTCAACAAGCTGAATTGGGTTTTACTCACTGTTCAAAAGTTTACAATAGTTTCACAACACACTACCACAGGATGGCTGCTGGAGGAGAAACTCATCTAGACAACCCACTTACAAAAAAATCCCAAAGCAATAGAGCAATTTTGAGAGCTGATTTGTGCAGTTTTTTATTACAAGTCCAGGTGAGGACAACAACAGAGCCACTGCATGACCCAGGGAACCACAGAGGAGGTGTCCCAACTAAAATGCAATTCATTACCTCAATTATCCTTCTTTAAATTAAAAAAAGCTCATTGTGGGTTGACTACTGGAAAACAGCAAGCATCACATCATTTCAGACTATTCCATATCTGGACAACTCTTCTCTATCTGCAGTTCCCAGCCAAACACAGCAATGCTGATCCAGGCAGGACCTCTACAGAGTTTAGGAGCTTTGCAGATGTCAGAGAAGTGTCTCAGGGTAAAAATGTGCAAAGTCTAGTTTTGTCACATCTGTATTTCCAATATTTTCTCACTTCCCCTCAGCAGTTCTGTCCATAATGCAGGGAAAAGCTGATGCTACACTTGTAGTTCTGCCTGTGTGAAAATACCATCTGCCTGGGAAGGAGGAATTTTATCCTGTCTTTATCTGGGAAACCAAAACACAGCAGAAGAATTCAATTTCTTCCCTGTACATAAACCCTGCTGTGACACCCAGTGCCTCAGTGTCCTTTGAATTATTCCAGTTTAATTGGCTTCTAAGAACCAGGACCAAAATCAGACAGAAGCTGCCATGCCACTTTGATCAGCGGGTTCTTTTATCAGCACCTCCAGATTTTACATTCAAATAGATTATAAGGGTTCAGCAGTGATAACCCCTGAAGTCACAGCAGTTACAACTGCACAGCTCAATTCCTTCACACTGACTGTGATACTGAACCCCTGTTAACTTAAAGATCCCCTGAGATTTTAACAGATCTAAAAGAATAACAAGATGCCTGGTTTTGAACTTTTGTTGATTTACTGAGAGCCAAGGACAGCTTCAACTTTTCACATTAAAAAGCCAAGACTCAAAAAAAGAACCCAGTCAGCATCTGGGAGACTGCTGGTGTCGATTTTTGACTTCAAATACTTTCAAGGTGAACACAAGCAGAATTAACTCCCCACAAAGAGAAGCAGAGGTCATTACCAACATCTGCACCACCAAATGAAGCTTTTCCACTTCCACTTTTCTCTGACAGTACAGCAGCCTGATTTGTACTTCCTTCTGCTATTTTGATCAGTGTACTAACAAAAAAACCATAGAAATCATCACACTTGTAGCTATGATCTCCTTTCCATGGAAGGGAGATTTTAAAGAAATCTATTTTCTAATTCCTCTTACCTACCTACTTGTGATCTACTTCCCAAACTTTCCCCTTACTCCAGTAAAAATGACTTGCACAGCCAATTCATTTATTTATACTTCTGGTAGATGTGCACACTGACATTCATCACCTACAGTGCACACTCCCAAGCCCACTTTGGAAATATTTGTATTTTGAAAGTCAAGCAAAAATCGAGTTTTTACATCTTTTAGACACAACTGAAGAGAAATTGAGTTTGGAAGGGACCTCTGAAAGTGTCCAGCCCAATCTCCTGCTCAAAGCAGGGTAACTTCCAAGTTAGACCAGGTTGCTCAGGGCCTTGTCTCTCCAAATTTTGAAGCCTTCCAAACACAGAGTTGGGCAGCTCATCTCCCCTAATTACACTCTCAAGCAGTGACCAGTTTTCTCATTTGTTCAGATACAAATTCTTCACTGCAGCTGTGAGCCTGCTGGCACAGCCTGGCCCCAGACTTTCCACAACCACTTGTTAGGCAGGGGAAGGCTGCACTAAGATCCATCCTTGGGCTTCTCCAGGAAAAAAAATTAAATCGAGGTCCTATAGCTTCTCCCTCTGCCCTGAGCACTCCAGCAGTGAGTCCACTCAAGCAAGTGCCCACTGGAACGTGGTGCTTGGAAATTACAATTTGATTGACTTCCTGCTAATGGACAAATTTAAGTTTGAAAGCACAAGGACCCCAATTTCATCTTTCCTCCATTTGCTGCTTCATTTATTATTGATTCCATCACAATGGATTAATAGGATATTAATTATAGATTAAATAATATGTGGCTGTGGTTTTTAACCGTTTTTTAAATAAACAAGACTTAAAAGATGAGTCTTAGCAAGTACAACTAGAAAGATCATGGAAGGGAAAAAACTCAACAAGTTGAAGTATGATTACATATTTCAGTGTCTGAATTTTCTACCAAAAGGTTTCTGACTGCTCAACACTGAGAGCAGGCATACTGAATTATTCACATCCAGAATTTATTTTTAAGACTTTGGGCTGTGTTTAATTGAACTGGAAGTCGATACCACAGTCCATTTCTGGAATAGAGTCGTCACCTTTAGAGCTAAAAGAATCAACAAACCCAAAACTTATTAAGAAGACAAATTGAACTGAACTGCTGGTTTTATTTGAAGATAATCTAAAAGTACCCAACAGTATAAAGTCTGAGCTTCCAAGCTAATAACAAAAGTGATACATAAATCCATCCAAGTAGTCATATATTGAGTAGCCACCTGAAAATTCTCAGCACTAAATGATTGCTAATAAAGGTTATTAAGAAAATACCACACAATTTTTTACAGTAGGCATTGTGTTGACTCTTTAAACAGATATAACTGTTCAGATATTTGTTTTACAAAGTCTTTTTAAAGATCACATTTAAAAAGTGTTGTTGTAACACTTTGCCATCACTAAGAGTATAGGAAAAGTTATCACAGACACACTGAAAAAGAGTGATCCAGTATAAAACCAGTCAGATTATAATTATGTTCTTATAATCTTAAACAGGGATAACTTTCTC
Organism: Acrocephalus arundinaceus; assembly: GCA_021534815.1. Taxonomy (NCBI): domain Eukaryota; kingdom Metazoa; phylum Chordata; class Aves; order Passeriformes; family Sylviidae; genus Acrocephalus; species Acrocephalus arundinaceus. Next base: position 2,473,374 of record JAJEOU010002598.1, read on the forward strand.
AATGGGTAATTTGTTCATGTAAGTGCTTGTTCACCTACATGAGGTGCCACCTTGTGCTCCTGTCAGAGATTTTGGTATTTGTAACCTTTCTCCGTTTTTGGCAATAGGAGTATCTGGTTTTCTCTATTGATGGGGGAGTGGTGATGAAAAACAATTATTTACATTAATGTAACACAAAGCCAGCTCCTCTATAGATTTTTAGAAAGGACATTTTTGATGCCCCCTGCTTGCAGCTGACCACAGCCTGTGAGAAACCACCCCAGCCAGAACATCACTGTAGGCATCACTTCCAACAGGCCATGCCCACATCCATTGTGGTGGGATGGATTCCTTCTCCTCCTCCCTGCTTTGAAACTAAGTCCTGATGTGGCTAATTCACCATAAATTTACATTTAATTATGCTTGGCCATTAGGAGTCAGGACACTTCTAGAGGTTACCCAAAAAGCAATTGCCCTTTAAAGAGTGGCAGCTTTTTCCTCCGGGGACTGAATCCCGACCTCACTTGTGTTCCCCTTTAATTCCCTGTATCCTTTGCAATTGATTTCTGTGGCCCAAAGATCAATCTTTGCACAGCATGTCCTCCACACAGAGACCAGGAGGGCTCGAGGCACGCTCGACCTCTAACGCCATAAGGAACAAAACACTGGCTGATTTTTAAACCAGCCATCAGAATTTTTATTCTGAGCACTGGGCATTGTCTTCACCAGGATTTGGGTGTTTTTGCAGGTGTACCATTGCTGCCTACACAGAACAGAATGAAAACACCCTAAAGAGCAAGATCCCTGATCCATCCATTTCTATTCTCTGATCTCTTAAGATTCAAAAGCAAAGATCTATGCAGCATCAGATGAAATATTGCTGTAGCCTCGTGTTAATTCAAGTTGGCCAATAAAACACTTGTAGCAAATTGTAAGCAAAGGCTGGAAATACAATCTAGCTGTAAATTACCAGCTCCCCATGGGAAACCTCAGTTACAGACTTCCCTGCTCATGTTTTAGCAAGTGCATAAGAAGTATGTAAAGCTGTTGGTTGATATTCCTTACAGGAACGGTGCTGACCTGCCTCAGAAGGGTCTGGAACAAACCTGCCTGCATCAAAAAATGATCCTATGACAGCAGAATATTGATGACGACAACAGGAACATTCCTGAAGCACCAGCAGCAAATACAAACCGAGTAATAAACACATGACCCCATCTGAAATGGTGCTCAGCGTTCCCACTCACAGAGCTGACGTCATGAGAAATTGGGCATTTTTAACCCTGTACTCACAGCAGTTTCTCTAAGGCTATTTAAGAGTTCAGACTGAAATGAGTGTGCTGAAGTTGTTCCACTACAGCAAATTTTGCTGCAAACGTAAAGGATTCTATTAACAACTTAAGCTGATCTCACTCCTCCCCTGCATTATTACGCTACAGAAACAGGCATCACAGTGTATCACAGATTTTCAAAGGTTCTTCTTTCAGCAGCCAGGATCTCTTTTCTTTCCATACCAACCACACAACACTGGTACAGATCAGCAGCAGAAACATTTAGGTTATCCTACAATCATGGCAATGTGCTGTGGTTAATTAAAACTACCTATCTCAAAATCACAAATTTCCACTGCATTCTCCTCTTTTCTTACAGGGCAAAATATTTAAACCAGCAAGAAGGAAAAAAAACCCAGAAACCCAAACAAAACCTACAGAATTTCAATGCAGTAGCCCTGCACAGGCTGCAGGACTGAGAAAGCACTTGGCCTGCAGGCAGGAGTGTAGGCAGCAGTTACTGTAGAAACCGAGCTCTTCCCTGCTTTTCTCTGAGCAAAAGAAAGACACAAAAGAGCTGGAAAACAGCGATCGATGGGAAGCAGCTTATAAAGCTGCTTGTCACATCTGCTGCAGGAAAACCAGACACTAATTCATTAAAACTGCTCATGTAATGCCTCTGGAATTTGAGGCTCCCCAGCCTGTGAATACAAAAGAAACTCCGCCTATGGAAACACTGCATTTTCGGGTGTTTAGCATCTCTGTACACAAAAGCTGTACGCAGAGCCAGGTTGTGTGGTCTCAATCTCTACATTTCCTACAAAACTATAAAAACAATTTAACATTTGTCCAAAAGCTTGAGTGCCTCTACCTTTGCCAAATTGCAAACAGTCCCAACATACATCACTCTATATAACACAACAGCTTCCTGCTTAAAAAACACAAACAAAACACTTGCAACAAGAAAACAGAAATCAATTGTTGTTTTTACTTCCTTCCAGATAACTGTATTTAACCATAAATATGCAAGCTCCAACTTTCTCCATGACTGTAAATGCCAGACCAAAACTTTCCATAAAGCACAGGATTTACAACCACAGCCGAGCCAAAGCTGACAAACCAAACCCACTCCATCCTTTACCACTAAGTTGGCTGCTTACAAGTGCCTGGCACCTCAGTCTCAGTCACAGGGTACTCGTGGGGGTGCAAAAGTTCATATGGAAACACTGAGGTTCTAATAATATCAATCAGTGTTAAATAAAAGCTATCAGCAAAGCAAACCAAACTGCTGGGAGCCAAGCAGACAGTTCCTGGCATCTCACATTCCTTACAATTAAAGCAGTAGGAGGAGTACAGTGAACAAGTGCTGTCATGATGTGTTTTGACGCAAGCATAATCATAAAAAAAGCACTTGTGACTCATACATTACTTTAGTAACAAAAGTCTTCATTTATTACCTCATCAGAGACCTGCATTCCGTTGCAAAATTATGGCCAAACTTCCTAATCGTTACCAAGAGTGCAGCTACCCTCTGAGGCAGGGCTGCACAATGATTATTCCTGATTCAAGGAAGCAAAGTTTATTTTAGATGGGCTTTTCAAGGCAGAACTCTGAGCAGCACAACCCTTTATTTGACACAGAAATCCATGACTAACTCAGGCCATTGAAGAATGACAAAAACTGCTTCCTACCAACTCGAACTTTGAGTAGACAGCAGTGTTTCATTTCCCCCCTAAATCTGCCTGTCTGGTCAAAGAACAGGCTTTTTTCAGCCTCCCCTCACAGAGCTATGGGCATTAATTAAATTTCACAGTTGCCTACCTAAAGATGTCTGATGGTCAAAAGCCATTCCATATTTGCTTCACTGTTGTGATACTGCTGGGCTGGGGATCTTAACAGAAACCAAGATTCTGTATTATATTCGGAGATTTTTTTTAATAAACCAAGCATGTTCTCCAGAATGTTTGTTCAAACAACTTTTCAATTTTCTATTTGCAAATTCCTAAAACTTTTCTCCTGAAAAAACCCTCTAGAAATGTTCTATGCACTGACTGCTCTACTGTGACATAAATTTAGGTTCCTTTGTCACTTGTGTGGACACTCAAGAACCAATCAAGACGCCAAAAAGTCTGAAAAGCCACAAAGTAAAGAAACTAATCTACAACAAGCACGTTGTTATTGGAAAACATCCTTCAAGAAGCACTCCTCCTCCTGAGCTGTTCTGAGACCATGCCAAGTGCTCAAATCGTGGGCTGTGTAAGGGGCAGCAGGAAAGTACAGAAGGATAAAAGCAAATAAAAACAACAGACATGATTTAACCAGTCAGAGAGTCATGCAAGTAGAAATCTGTCCAGGAATAAAAAAAATAGACTCAATAAAAGTTTTGTCATGTACTGAAGGAGCACCAGCACACAGAAGGGAAGGGTACAGCAGGGCCACACAAGGCAAGGGATTAATGCCTCCAAGCATAAACTTGGTCCCATGTTTGTCATTTGTCTCTAGAGTGAGTAAAAATGGGCAGACACCTCATGATGCCCATGACACAGAAGGGAAAAGCCTGAAGTGGTTTGAATCAGGGCTGTGTTACACTGGTTTAAAGGGAGTTTAGGTGCACACACACACACACACTCTCCTACTCACACCTCTTCAACAGGAAGCAAAATGAAATCCACTCCAAACATCTACTAAAGTAATGACTACAAACCAAGATTCCTACCAGGCTCTCTGCAATAAAAGCCTGACCCCGAGGATGTTTTATGGCATCCAGGGATGTGACAGCTCTGTGCTCCAAACAGGGCAGGCTCTCCCTGGCCTCCTGCACCAGCTCTGGTCCCAGCCACCATAACTCCAGTTCCCTGTCTCCAGGAGCCACTGGTATCTCCAGTGATGCACACTGATTCAGCACAGAACTACTCAAATTGAAATGCAGAAGCCTGCTGATGCTTTAGTAAGTTTGAGCCACCTCATAGTATAATCTTGATTCAAAAAGACATCATGAGACCTGAATTTAAAAGCTGTGCTGTACTGTATTACACCAGACAACGTTCCCAATATGCAACTGTTCTAACCATTCTCTTTGAAAGCTTGAGATTTGAACTGATATAGAAAGATAAGCTTCCAAAACTAATTTCTGTGCTATTTTCAAGGTCTTAGCTATAACTAAGCCACTCCTGTCCTTTCACTAGAAAACACTGACATACTGCACACGGTCAGCTCGGTAGATCCAGTGGGTTTTGAACACTGAGGCACACCAAAGTTTAGGGACAGCATTCACATGGGAACAGTGTATGCAAGAAAGCCTGAAGGATGAGGAAAAACAGCACCAACAGTCTTCAAAAACAGGGAGCAGAGAGGGAGTTAGAGATCAGCCTGCACACCAAGTAATGCCCTTCAAAACCCAAGGGATTGGTTTTAAAAGACAAGGCAAAGCTCTTCCCTGATAAAAACTGCTGGAAAAGAGCACTGAAATTTCATCATCTGCCTGCCCATGAAGTATTATTCCCATTTTCAAAAACAGATTAAATGGATTTGTGACTTGGCCAAGCCGTTTTGGCAAGTGTGCAACAGAGTTGGGAACAGAACGTATTTTTCCCAACACCCAATCTTTGTTTAAACCATTGGATCATCCCCCAATTCTTCCTTTTTCTACAACCACTTTAAGAGGCAAAATATCAAGTGAGAGACATATATTCAGGAAAAGGGAGATTAGTTAATTAAATTAGACTGAAGTACCTCAATCAGAGTTTGTTGTACAAGAGGAGCTGTTTAAGGAGCACAGAAGTAGTGGCTGTGAAGCCCACATGGCAAAAAGCAATACACACACATATATATGGTAAGCCATATATTACATTGTCCCAAACAGAGCTAAAGGAACTTTCATTTCATCAGTACTTTACTATTACACCATGAAAACTGCTTATTAAATGCATACATTCCAATTAAAATCTATACAGTTAAGTACTGAAGGGTTTGAGGATGCTAAATGACACAAACCTCATTTCCTATGTATCTGTGAGAAGCAAGACTTTTCTCCCCCTTATTGAACAGAAGAAAATTAAAGCCATATTTCAAGTAATTAAAAAAATAAAGAAAAAGCTAAAATTTCTATCTTAATACTGAAAAGTATGTAGAGAGAAAGGATTCTTCTTTTGTTATCCTTTAGCATCAAGGAGTTCCTCATTCCAGGTGACAAACAGCTGTCAGGTTACTACAAGTGTTACCCCTGTAACTTGTTCTGTGCAGAACCACCCAAAAACATCCCTGCAATGCATGCCTGGAGGGTTCAACAACAAGGGCACATCCTGCCCCTGGTGATACTGAAGGACTCACTTTCATTTTGTTTATCTGTGTTATATCTACTGGTTTTAATTAACCATACTCTTATCCTGCCCTGTACCAACAAAATGAAATTGAAAAATCTTACACTGGCCAGAAACAGCCAAGCTTTTTTTTTTTTCTTCTTCTTTTTTGCAATAACCAAACTGCTTTAGTGATGAAAGCACTATTTTCACTTTTTATTTCTTGTCCTATGTAAATCAAGGACACTGCTGCACACTCTTCAGCCTGGGTTTACTCTAGCTGCATTCCTGCAGCCAGGGTCAGAATCCACAATGACCAGATCAATCCCACACAACAAAGAACATGAGACGGAGGGTGATGACAAAAGCATCTCCTTAGGTTGTGTGAACCAAACCCAATCTGACATTTTCTGAGAATAAACCAACCATGTCTTGAGAGCAGCTTCTTCTGGTTTAGCTTCAAATTCCAACCCTTTTTTTTATTGTTATTATTTTGTGATTTAGCTCTTCCAGACCACTGAATTTTCTAAAAACAGAGTATCTAAAAGGGAAAAAATGGTCCTGGTACATAATACATTGTTTCACTCTGCTTTAACCTCTGGTCATTCTGTGAAACACGCCAGAGCCAGAGCAACTTTGCATGCAGTAACTGACACAGTATCAGTTAAGGACTTCCAGAATAAAAACTAATATTGACCTGGCTCTTCCTTCGAGCACACAATTGATGTAATTAAGTTTATAAAATGACTGAAATGCTGAAAAAAGTGACCTGCAGGGGAAGATCCTACCAAACTGCTCAAACAATTAAATTTCACTGGATGAGCAGAAACTTGCAAAGCTTTCTCTCACAGAGATAATAGATAAAGCAAGATGTTTTCCTTTCACTCTCCCTGGAAAAGCAAGTGACATTTGTCCAAGTCAGGCTTTATCAACTGAGCATCTTTCCTCAATGGAACTGTCAAAACAATCATACAACAAAAAATCCTCCAAATTATCAATCACAAACTCCCCACACACCCATAAGCTGGATCTTCCCTCTAGCAGAACACCATACACCGTTAAAATTACATTTCTGTCATGCACAAATATTGATTACTACAAATTCATAAATTTTGGTAGTGAAATTCCAACCCAGGATTGCATATTTAACAATTTCAGCAGCCATAGGATTACGTCAAAATTCCACTGCAGAATCTACTCGTCTGGCAAAGCTGAAGAGATGCAAATGAGTTCAATGCATATGCTGCTGCACAAAGAGAACTGCAAACACTAATTTTCACAGCACTTAAATTAACATGTTTCCATTTACACTTAAGAACCAACTGATATTTGAAAGATTTCGATTTTCAGAAAGATGTGCTGTGGTGAAATGAAACGCTAATCCCTAGTTACTTTCTGTAGAAAGTGTTTCCTATTTTCCTGTATGGGTACAACATTATACTACACTTCTGTCAATAATGACAAAAAACTTTTATCCTGAGAATTTTTTTTTCTTCAATCCCTCTGTCAGTATAAGAAGCACCACAAAAAAGTGGCATTTCCCATAATAACCAAGGTGACCCCAAAGGTAAACTTACCATAAATACTGAAGTAGCAGCAAACACCACTACAGATGTGGAGTCCATTTCCCTTGTTTTTAACTCATACATCTAATTATTTTATAACCTTAGAAATATGCATCTGGAAAAGTAAAAGACTAATATTCTAAATCCTATTAAGGAACAGCAAAGCAAAAATGGAGATGATCACTAAAATATGAATCTAAGAGATGATTTAACAATTCTGGAGGGCATGACCACAGCCTTACCCAGCATTTTAATAATATGTACACCTTCCCAGTACACAACATGCAGGCTTTAAGTCAGAAAAGATAAAAACTAAGATAACAGACACCTTAGATGATTAAAATCAGTCTGTATAAACCTGCATTTTTTCAACATCCTTTCTCAAAATAAGAAATCATCAGGATTTTTTTACAAGTTGCTCATTAAATGTTAACTTCAATGCACAAGTTTGTTATGTTTTTCAGAGAGTCAAAAAGATGCATTAGGTATTTTTAAACTACCACTCCTTTAATCATCACCAGGAATTACATCAGAAGACCTTATGAGCTCTAATTAGTTCATTTATAAATTATATCTTTCACTCAGTTTGGCTCACTCTCCTGAGAAAACACCAGTCAGTTTATATGAAAGTGCCAGGAGAACTAGTGACTCTTCCCCAAGAACTGCAAAGGTAACAACACACGACACCTTCACCTCATACAGAAAGCTTGAAAGGCAACAAGAAACCTTGAATTCTTCATCACCATTCAGAAAACAAAACACCAAGCTTAACAGAGACTACAGAAACTGCTTATCCAATATCTGTGTTTGAAGATACATCTGTGGTGAAGCACAAAATGAAAACCATCAACCACACAGTTTGGACCTACTAAAAATAGCACCAGCACAGCCTTGCTGTTTTTCCAGTCCAACTTCATTGTCCAGAGTGGTCTCCTTTGTTTTTCTTACTCCAAGGTTTGTGCTTCACAACCATGAGCAGAAGCATTAAGGATCTCTCCTGCCAGAGGTTTAACACCTCTGCTTGTTAAATCCCTCAGTGATAGAATCAGCCAAACCAGCACCAACTGACCCAGCAAAACAATGTTTTATAAGAAAAGGGTATTCTTTGGGGTTAGTGTGAGAACTTACCCACAAGGGGTTTAGTGCTGCCAGAGCCAGCATGAGGAGTGCTCCAGGCTCACCCTGGAGAAAAGGAGGCTCAGGGGGCACCTTCTGACAGGAGGGTGCAGCCAGGTGGGGTCAGGCTCCACTCCCAGGGAACAGGACAAGAGGAAATGGCCTCAAGTTGTGCAAGGGAGGTTTAGGCTGGATATGAGGAAAAATATCCTCACAGAGAGGGTGGTCAGTCCCTGGCACAGGCTGCCCGGGGCAGTGGTACACCCTGCAGACAGGATCAGGAACCACAGGGAGTAAGACCTTCCAAGAGGAGACAACTTCCACAGTGGCCCATGTTTAACCTCTTTATCCATGATCTGGTCAAGGTGACTGAGGGCACCCTCAGTCATTTTGCAGATGATGCCAAGCTGGGGGGGAATGCTGCTCTGTTGGGGGGCAGGAAGGTTCTGCAGAGGGATCTGCACAGGCTGGATCTATGGGCTGAGACCAATGGCTGTGAGGTTTAACCAGGCCAAGTGCTGAGTCCTGCTCTTGGGTCACAGGGCAGTGATCCAGGGCAGAGTGGCTGCAGAGTTCCTGGTGGAAAAGGGCCTGGGGTACTGGTCAGCAGCAGCCCAAGCAGCCACAATGGCCAATGGCACTTGGCCTGTACCAGCCATGGTGTGGCCACAGGACCAGGGCAGAGCCTGTCCCCTGTGCTGGGCCAGTTTTGGGCCCCTCACTACAGCAAAGACATTGTGGGGTTGACACATGTCCAGGACAGGGAACAGAGCTGGGGAAGGGGCTGGAGCACCAAAAGCAGCTGAGAGAGCTGGGGGGGCCCATCCCTCAGGAGAAAAGGAGGCTCAGGGGGGACCTGCAGCCAGGTGTGGGGGTCGGGTTCTGTCCCCAGGGAACAAGGAATAGGACAAGAGGAAATTGCCTCAAGCTGTGCCATGGGAGCTTTAGGCAGGGTATGAGGAAAAATTTCTTTACAGAAAGGGTGGTCAGTCCCCAGCCCAGGCTGCTGAGGGCAGTGGTGGAGTCACCATCCCTGGAGGGATTTAAATGACGGTTGTGGCATTTGGGGACATGGGTTAGTGGTGGCCTTGGCAGTGCTGGATCAGTGGTTGGACTTAATGACCTTGAAGATCATTTCCAACTAAAAAATTCTATGATTCTATGAAAGGCTAATAAAACCATGTTATCAATCTTATATTAATATATCTTCCCATCTGGTAATGGAAAAAGTTGTACTTCTGACTTGACAGAAAACTAATCCCAAGCCTCTCTCCTTCTCTTCCCAGGGATTGTTTTTCAGGCCCACCAGTAAACTAATCTGACTTGAGCACACAACATGAACACCAAAGCTCTCACACAGGGCAGGACAGGAAGGTTCATTCTCTAACTCCCAATTAGTTTTAAATAACCTAGAAACCAAAGGGTTAGTTACAGTTTATCTGCAGGGCCTGAATTTTACTGAAAGGTATGGTTAAAACAAGGAGAAAGTGCTGTTTTAATGAAGCTGTATTGCTGTAGAGATCTAATGTGAATGTTAAAAAAAAAGCTTCTAAAAACGGGAACCATGAGAAGAATACTTTTAATTACTGCAAATGCTTGAAAAAGCAAGTTTACCAACATACTTAAAATGAGAAGCATAAGCCTTCTGTGACAGTGTATCCTTTAACTCAGTGCACTTCCAGGAGAAAACTGAATTAAAAAGAATAATCTATATAAAGAAGTATGCAATGCTAAGCCTGTTACCTACAGTGCACACAAATAACTACAAGATGATTCATTCTGAAAAGCTCACCAAGTCCAATTAATTTTGTGTCAAGCCTGATCCCATCCAAGAGGTAACACTCCCTAAAATGTTATGAAACACACAGCAAAGATGCAGTATATTTGTATGTACATTAAAGTTTTATCTACTGTTGCTCTCCAGAGCTCCCCAGCCCATCAGTCTGGGTTGGTGCTCACTCATTTTTTACCAGAATGCACAGCTGAATTGTTGCAAATGAAGAGTCACAAGCAGTCTGAGAACTCGAGCTGTCATCAAAAATCAGTTTAAAATCAGAAAAGGCCTATGGAGTGTCTGCTTCACATCATTTATCTAACCAAAGATGACAAGGGATGAGGAAAAAACCCTACCATTTCACAGATGTGAACATAACAGTGAAAAATTGACACAGAGAAGAGGTATCACAGCTAACTAATGAATATAGACCAAGTCCCAAAAGATTAAGTGTAAGGTCATTTTATCTCTCAATTACAAGTTGAAAATAATCAGACTGATCTCCACAGTTTCAATGACATTACCACAGGAGTTACCTGGGATGGCATCCTAAGAGAACGAGCACAAACAAAATAGGGTGGGGGTCGTGGGAAACACAGCAGAGAATTTTAGAAATACAGAATCAACAGAAAGAATAGAAAAGGAGATTAAAAAACAAACAAACAAAACTAAAGAAAGAAACAAAAGGCTCAGTGCTTGATACTGACAGAGGGGAGAAACCTCTCAAAAATAAACAGCTTGTAACAAAAAGTAAATAATTCATGGCCTAGGCTGAAGTGGGGGCATGTGCTGGTCATATGTTCAGCGTATGTTACTGGCACCACTCACCAGCATGTTCCATGTTGTAATAGCTCAAACATTTAGAGCTGAAATGTGCTGCCTTCAGGGACGACATGATCCGGGCAGCCCTGACGAAACACACACCACTCCACACGAACACGGGCTAATTTTGGCTCACAGGTTATTTCTCCATACTCCAAACAATGCTTTGCTTGGCACTAACACACTTCAAGAGCTTATATTAAATATAACCAGTGGTAGCGTGAAGCAACCTTTAAAAGCAGCAGACTCAGTTTATCTAAGATTACATAAAATGACTACTGTAGTGTCTGTGGCTCCTCGAGGCCACTCTGTGCCTGGATGCAGGCACACATTTCAACTGCTCAGCACCCTTTGAAGCTGTGCACAACTCCTCTGTGCATTCACCACCTCAAACACAGCAATACAGAACACGATGCCACCCGTGGCCCAGATGACAGTGAAATGCAATGGTGATGTTTTAAGACTCCAAAACACAGCGGGGGAAAAACCCTGATTCAGATGGAGTTCAAACATGCAACTTCAAACACCTGCTGTCTGCAGCAGCCAGCTCTGCCTCCCCACTGCAGTCATTTCCACTCCTGTCAAAGCAGTACAAGAATGCTGCTCCTGCTGCTGACACACGGATCCTTTGGGGAGGATCACCCTCTCTGCTGCCCAAATCAGCCCCTTCTGCACCCAAACCAGTAGCTACTATTAGATCCATTTACTTCCTTTTAATACCAATCATGCGATAGTTTCCTTTTAAATCCCCCAGAGTGATTGCTCTTTCCTTTGTATTTTTGTATTAAATCATTACCTGCACAAGTCAAATCCTGTCTCCATTTAGAACATCTTTAAGAGGGTTATTCTAATGACTTAAAGATGGTGTGAACCATCACAAGTATCTAAGGACCTTTGGGATTTAAAAATAAAAGTCTCCTTCATTCAGTGAAGAACTTGATAAGCCAGCTCCTTGCTCTGAGTCAGACACTGCCAGTACATCCTCAGTCAGCAATTTATTTACCACAAAACATCCCTATAAAAACATAGGGCAGTTGTACATATTCTCTTCTTTACATCTCCTGGGGAAGGCTGGAACAAGCAGCCACCATAAAAACAAAGCAGTCACAAGGACAAAATTGCTGGTGTAACACACCTAGGAACCAATGCTTCCCCACCCAGAGCCCAGGGATGTCGCAGCTGAAGAGCAATGTCACTGCAACAGGCTCCCACTCCCCTGGGCCTCCACCTATATTCATCTGAGAGTAATTAACCCTAAACTGCTTTGACCTTCCAGATACGGAATTTTACTGGAAGAACAAGAAAACCACCAAGTGCTGTAATATCAAATGTTGTTGCAAAAAGAACAAGTTGCAGAAACAGGAGTTTCCTTGGGGATGAGGCACACCAACACCTTTCAGTAAAAGAATGGAATCAGAGTATTATGAGAACTACCAAAAACACACCCTGCCTCCTCGAGCCCCCAAACAAAGGGATCTGGATCACATTCCTACACTGCATCTCCACAACATCAGGATTTTTCTTTTCTCATTCAAAAACTGTGGAAAAGCCTGATTTTTACAACCAACATTTTTGATTAAACCACCTTACTCAGTTTCTTCTCCCTGTACTCAAAATCACACTCTCCCACACTATAGTTATTTTGTATTCTATGTAACCATGCTTTCCAGCTCCTCAGATGAAGTTCAATTATTTTATGGCACACTATTAAGCAGCACTACAGCTAACTCAAAGAATGCACACAGACAAATACAAATAATCTTCCTTCAGCTACTATTAAGCCAAAATAACTTCAAAACACTATCCCCAAACTTGAAACTTTTACAGATTTTTATTATATCCTTCTGGTTGAGGGTTGAATTATTTATATTCAGATGCTTCTTTGACTCTTTTGCAAGGCTTACATGTTTCTTTTCTTTAAAGGCTTCAAACCACCCAGTTTGCTGATAGCCCTAGATAAGAGTGAATAACCTCACGTAAGAATCCTGAGTACTTACTAGTCCACAGCAGACCAAATGTATTTATAGCTAAGTAGCAGGCTGGGGTTAGTGATCTCTTCCAGGCTCAACAATCTTCCAACCTCAGAATAACCACCCCATAAAACAGGCAGGGCTATTTCACTACTGACAGGAAAGTCAACATCTGTGTACGAGGGTGTGCTGGCAGATGAGTGCTCTGGCTGCCTGCACTGCAGGAGACAGCAAAAGCCATTCATAACAGGCCAGAATTCATGAAGGAAATTTAAAATCTTCATCAGGAGTTGCTTTGAATTTAACTTGTATGTTTAAACAGAGAAAGGTGGAAGGACCTGACTTCTCCCAACTGTGAATGAGGTTTTTCATTTTATGTTGTGATGGTTTAACAATTAGTGCCAATTTTTTTCTGTCTGAGGTAATGTTCTCTATATTCTATGATGCAGTTAAGGAAAAATTACTATATGAGAAAACAGCATCTTAGGCCACCAAAAAATCTCGAAAAAGAAAACAGAGGAAGAACTAAGGAAAATGGTATATTTTTAAAAGTTCTAACAGAATTCTGGCAGAATCTCAATTCTAATGAAGTTTTGTTACAGAAAGGGTGAATATTCATAGACTAGTTGCATTTCTCAGTTTTATGGGCACACCAATACCAGGAAAAGGTTTTAAAAACAAAGGTTTGCATTTCAATTGAAGAGGATAAACAAACAACTGAACTTCTCCTGTGGTTTTTACCTATTGCATCTCTTTCCGGTGTTGCTACACGTGCTTGTCACGTGAACATTTTAACTGAAACACTGTGGTTTCCAAGTCCAAAACGTCTCTGTCAATTATCAATATCTAGAAAGCTGAATGAATAATACTGTACCAAACCACAAACTGTAGAGCCCACCCTTAACTTAGACTTCAGCCCTGCATTCATTTCAGAACCTGCATTCCCAGCACAGGGGAACCACCTCAAACTGCTGCATTTGCTCTTCCACTCAGTGATGCAGCTGCAAAAGTGGTGCCAGGATCTTGATAGTATCACTGAGAGCAGGACTGCATGAGGATGCATTTCATCACTCTGTGAGAATCTTACCACCCAATCTGGTAATTTTAATAAACAATATATTGCACACTCTTTAAAGCAGGATTTTCATAGCATTTGAACACAAAGTCAGTGTTTGCCTTGCAGCCCCTAATGCTACTAAAAGCAAAAATGTTCAGTGATATGAAAGTGCAGAGAGGACCAAACCACCAACCCCTCTACCCAATAAAAAAAATCCTCCTGGGTCAGATCACACAAGGGCTTTGGCTGGTTTCTCCAAAAGAAGTGTACCAAGTGATGACCCTGCCAGGCAGATCAGACAGAAACACATCTAGAACCTTATGTGAGCCTAACCCAGGCACACCCAGGACATTCACACACCTAAGGAGAGAAAACAACTCACTTCCTTGAACGCCTCTTTGCTTAATGCATTATTTACTGCTTTCATCTGTGCAAGTGATAAACAGGGTTTTGATTGCTGATCATTTAAGCAACTCACTCCTACGAACCTCTGTCAGCATCCAAGTCCACCAAACACTGCAGAGAAATGCAGGGTGGTATTTGTTACCAGCTGTTCCTCCTGCAGGGGATGGTTTTCCTGAAATGCTGCACCTCATCCCCTGGAAGAAGGCTCAGGGTGAAGGTGAGCAGTCAGTTCCATCAGATCAGGAAGGCACAGCTACTTCCAAGCCTGCTACCCAAGTAGTTTTGGAAGGCTGGATCAACTCCACTGACTGAATCCTATGAGCACACTTCCCTTTGATGGCATTCTGGATTTGCTGTCCTGCACAAAGAAGCAAAAGCTCTCTCCAAATCATGCCTTTGTTAAAGATGTTTCTACAACCTATCAAGCTGAGGCCCTCAAAAACACCACAGGAAATCCAAATCACAGGTGATCGACCTGCATTGTCAACTTCAGCAGATTTATGTATTTCCTAAAAAAGCACTATCCATATACACAGCCTCTGCAATGAAAGATGTAAAAATCAGTGAAGTTTTTACAATTATCTTCAAAATAATGCTTTCCTTTCAGGCAGTCCATAGAATGCTGCACCAACTCTAATCACCTGCCTGCCGTACAGATAGAAAAGTCTTTCTGAGATAAAAGGGCTTTTTTTGGGACCCACACACACTACAAACAAAAACCACATATAAAATTTTTAAAAATACCATTTACCTCCACTATATCCCTAATGTTCAATTTTCCCTAGAGCTTGTAATTCCACTACTGCACAACACACCACCAACTGGAGTGGTCACCCATGGAGCAAAGCCTGGATTTAGGCAGGAGCCAGGCTGATTTAGGATATGGAATACAGACCATACCTTAACTCTGTCCTCTGCTACGAGATGATCCACAGCCAAGGAACTCATACCCCTTTTTTCTCTCATGTTTTCTCTGTATATTCACATTTATAGAGAGATAAAAACAGAGAGCCTGAAAGCACATATTAACCAAAGATATGACACCATCAAGTCATGTCAGCATCCTGCCTACCTATGGTTCAATTTTTAATTTTTTTTTTAAATTTAACATACCCCTCTACCAAAAAGCATGCTGTAACAAGAACTTTTAGGATTGAAACATTTTTACATTGCATTACAAGCGCTTTTTTAGTACACCAAAATTAGTTTGGGCCTTACACTGTTTTGAATCTTTCTTTTCCTTTCCATTTTTATTTCATACAGCTCTTATAAGTGCAACTCCTTAATGTACAATTCCACAAGTTCCAGCCAGCTGACTTGCCAGTCTGTGCAGGCCCACCATGTACTCCACTGCCTGCCAGACCTCTCTGTGAGCCGCTTCAATGCAACAGCAAAGCACCCAAAAATAGCAGAAAAAGCAGAGAGCAGCAGCATATGAACATCTGATGAGCTCCAAGGCCAGCCCAACCTGCAGTCAGGACCTTCCCTCCCATGCTCCACTGCAGCAGCAGTGAAACCTTGAATTAGCTCAGATGTCCACCAAAGCACAGCCCATGTTCCCAAAAAGTGAGACCCCAGATCCTTCTGAATCACATTTCCAGTTAAATATCCAAGTCAAGACTCCTTACACTCTGTAAGGATAATAATTCTTCTCAGCCTCAGCCCTTAAACTTGAGATGATCCTAATCTTCCATCTTTCTTCAAGCCTCCCAGCACAGCCCTTCACACAACTACAACCCCCCGAATATCCTGCCCATATTCTAAAGCAAAACTCCTTGGGTTTTGCTCATCATCCTTCCCATGTTTTAACTGAATTCACCTCTTCCATTTTTCTAATCTCTATGGGGTATGATGCTACAATCAATCATAGAATATCCTGAGCTGGAAAGGACCCACATAGATCAGAGTCCAACTCCTGGCTCTGCATGTGGCAATCCCAAGAAACCCACTGTGTGCTTGAGAGCATTTATCCTCTTTACCATTATTTTTACTTAAATAATCAGTTTGCTCTGATTCAAATTTAAACTTATCCCCACAGAGAATTTCATGTGAATACATTCACCCTTCTCTTCTCTAAGCCTTACTCATTTTAAAATCTTAAATCTCTGTCTCCTTCATTGCTCTGGAGGCCTTCTTCACCTGCCTAGAAAGGCCACAAGATTGCAGAATCACCAAGGAGGGAAATTCTTTTTTATAAAAGCCAGCTTCCATCGTTTATCCTTCCCAGTTAGTTCCCTTGTGTGTTTACTGCACTGATTGTAACCAACGAGCTTGAATACTACAGAGATGTGTAAACTACATGCCCAGGCCTTGTCTGCTCAAGTTATATTCTGCCTAGAACACCCAAATATGTCCAGAGGACAATGCAAAGTGATAAATGAAATTTTTCCTGTATTCTCAGTCTTAAAAAACAACCAAGAGAACATTAAAACAAACAAACAAAAGCTAGATAACTGAGTTTCTGTCTTCATAAACAATCAGGCTTTTACCTTAAACTAGTAAAACTTGTATTGTACACTGTGCTAAGACACCAACATTTCAGCTACAGCTTTTTGAGGAAACTGATGCTTCAAAGGAAATTAAACTACTTTTTCCCAGCTGTGATAGGGAAAAAAGGAAGCAAAGAAGAAAATGCTTTGCTCCCATACTGGAACACATCAGTGAAAATCAAAATTTAAAAGTAATACATTAATAAATAATAATACTTCTATGATACATCAATTCATCCACACCATTTCTGAAGCAGGACCATACATTTAATCTTCATTTAAGTGATCTAAAAGCTTGAATTTAAGTTCACTACAAGGTGTAAAGGCCTTTTCCATTATACACTACTGTGATTTCTTATCAACACAAGAATTAAGCAGCTTATACCTCATGAGCTGTATCTAAGACTTACTTGAAGAACAAAAGTTTTCACAGAATCACTTTATATTACACAAAAATTATCTCTGAAACAGTACAGTGTCCTTCAATACAAAGAGTGTGATAAAGTGAACAAAAGCATCAACATCAGTGTGAGAACTCTACTGGCAAATGTAAATAAACAAATACCCAACTGGATGTTTGATGCTTTAGAAGTAATTTTAATTTAAAACCAAGACAAATATTGACTTTTCATTAAAACACGTAATAAAATGGTCTCTTGCTATAACCCCATGACAGTTTATTAAAAAAGACTTGCAGAGGAAGTAAAGAAGCTTCAACTTTACCTCCTGTAACCCTAAACCATGATATGTCACCCAGCCATAGCTGCTCTGCAGCTCATCACTAGGGCTGACCACAACAAGGGTTTTTTTTGTTTTTCAGTGGAAGATGGTGAGGTAGACATCCCACCAGTCTTGAAAATAAACTATTGCAGCACAGCTCAATTCAAACCTTGACAGTTCAGTTTACAGCCTCTGGTTTCACACCTGTGTGTGATCCATTAGAGAGCCTTTAGTACTCTCACTCAGCCCCATAAAAACGGACCCACACCAACCCAGCCACCTCACACTCCTTTTGAATAAAACAAACATAATGAACCCCACGTGTCCCCCACTCTTTGGGACTTCTCCCAGCCTTCAATTCTTTTTAACAATCCTCCACTTAAATCCTTGCAGTTCTGCAGGATTCTATAACACAGATTTGATTCCAGAATGATGTGAAGCTCCAGCATGGGTTCCACACACTCATCACATCTCAGAACAGACATCTCACAATGTCTCTGCAGTCGTGGCTTTCACTCTACTGCTACTTTTCAGAACAGTTTTCCACCCTATAGTTCTGCCCTGTGTACTTTTCCAGATGACATCGTTTGGGTTTTTTTTAAACTGATTCATTCTAATTTTTTTGTCCTCATTACTTGTGAGGACAATGTTTATAACACTGTAAATATTTATCAGTAATTGCATTTACTCCAGATCACTACACAAAATCCAGTAGTGATCAGGTATTTATCATGATTTAGCACTAAGCTGCACATTATTCTAACCAGCCTGTGCATTCCATAAATTTTGCTGTTGGGAATACAGACTTTTTCTTTTCAATATAGAACTGTACTCGCATGAAGCACTTTATATCATTATAGCTATCCCCATCCCCAGAGAATCCAAATGGACAAGGTGCTGAGCAGCCTGATCCAACACTGAAATCACTTCTGCTTTCAGCCAGGCTTTGGCTGGAGCTTCCTTCTGTAATTCTTACAACTAAGCCTTAAACCAACAATGAATTAAAATTAATTCCAGTCAACTTTATACTAATTTTGTTACACTTCATAACACTCTGATAATGACATGACTCTGGCTTTTTTACTTTACTGCTCTGGCTCTCCAGACTCTCCAAACTCTCAATTCCACGCACATCCTTATCCACAGGAGCTTCCTTGCTGAGGTCAACAGGAATGTTTGGATCAGCATGGACAGAACTGCTTCCCAATCTCCTCGTGGTTTTCCTTTCATTTGGTGCACATGGACAAACACAAAGGTGGTGTGTTTGTATTAATATTCATTAAGACACTCTGAAATTTTGAACACTGAAAATTTTCCTCCCACCAGTACTCCAGCACACACGGAGACCATGCTTTGTCCAAGCTTCTGCTTGGCAATACCAAAGAGGACAGAGCTGCACGTGCAGGGGCTGCAGCAGAATCACACACACAAACGGGAAGAAACAGACTCCAACCATGAACAGACCTTTTCTTGCCCTATAAAAAATGATGTGTCAAAAAATTTGCAGCAGCTCTGCAAGTGCTCATTGAGTGTCACTCACTGAAGCCTCAGCTCCCTTCAGTGATAAAACAGCAGTGAGGGGATCTTAACTGAAGAATGGAATGTTTATTTCCTATACCATCCAACGTGGAATAGCTGCAGAATAAATATGGTTCCTCCCCTCCGACTGCTTTATCTAGGTCAAAAAACTCCTTAAAGGCAGGAAGTCGCAGGAAACAAATGTCACTACACATCAACTTTTTATCATGAAAACAAGCAAGGCAGCAGATAAACCCACCACCTTCCCAGGATTTCAGCACAGACAGCAGCTTATTAGTGAACTGTTGTGAAAACTCCTTATAACTGCAAAAGTCATGGCCTCACACCACATGACAAATACATGGTTTTCTTTGAAATGATTTTTTTTCCTGTATTTTACATAATTTTATATAAGTTAATTGGGCTTGAGATGTCTTGAAGAGTTGCTGCATTTACTGAAAAATACAGCAAATGAGAAGCATAATCTTATTTTGAATAGCTCAGGCATGACTGCAGAAAAACCTTTTGCTCTGCCCGTGACAATTGCACATGCTCAAAAAAATAAAAACCCGACAGCAGCAGAACTCCTCCACAGCAGAATTAATCTCTAAAACACATCTTCCTTTATGAAGGAATAATATTTGTAAGACAGTGCCCTTACTAATTATTAGCGAATTAATAATACACATTTATTTTGAAAAGGATGAAAGATTAACTTATTTTCTTTATTAGCTCATTTAACTTACTACTTTTGCTATTGATTAAGTGCATCATCCTACTCAAACACGGCACCTTGGTATTTTGATTTAATCAATGCAAAGAATGATTTAATTTGCATATCTGCTACCTCATTATTATAAATGAAGTAAGAATCTCAAAACTCTCTTTCAACTGCAGATCTTGGAACAGACATTTTTAATACTGACTTTGCACCTCTAAATCAAATGATGCTAATCTTGCTTCTGCCATAGAACTGGAACTTTACAGACTATAAAGAACTATAAAGATGATTTTCCAGTTTATACTATTTCATATGACTACACAAGGAATCTACTTACTCCTATAGCTAACTACAGATGTGAAAACATTTGTAGGATCAGCAGAATTGTAGAATTGGGTAAGGACGTTTCATATACATATCAATCATACCAACAGAAAAAGCCTATCAAGTGTGAATTAATCCAAATATAAACTGTTTAAGCTTTACCTCAATCACCTGACTGGTGTCTGACAATTTGCAACACTGCTTTATTAACAAAAAAAAAAAATCACTCAGAAGGTGTATGTAATTGAGAGGAAAATATGAAAAAAGAGATGACAGAAACAACTGTAACACAAATTATTACTATAGAAACTTCCCGCTCATCTCTATTTTCATTTCAAATCATATGTGCTCTACCTTCTTCCTCCTACGCTCCTTTTCAATCAGATCTGCTTAAGTGTGAACACTACTTCTACTGAGCTTGACATTTGGAAATCCTACCTTGAAGTAGCCAAAAACCCACCTATAAACACAGCCCCATTGACCTTATTAGTCACTGCGGCACAGGACCAGCATCTGCCAGAGACAGCAAATAAAAGTTTCTGGAGTCTGATTCTGTCAAGTCACAGCCAAGTCCAATGTTCCTTAGTTTTATGCTCTGAGGTAATTTGTAATTGATAGTTTAATACAGCCAGTATGGGGCTCCAGAACACACCTCTGAACACAAATCAATCACAAGGTCTCCCGAACTTTCAGGCAGCTGTCGCCCTGAGAGCCACTGTCTCTGTCAAAAGTGGTGTCAAGGAAGGGAGAAAGCAGGTGCCCACATGGCCTGAGGGACTTACAGCACACTGCTGAGTAGAGACTGCATAAATATATTAACACAAATTCCTTGAAGCATGTGTTTTGTTTGATTGCTCAAAGTATCTAACAGTTATATTCATAAGAAAACCCTTAGAACATAAATCATAACCCAAACCCAAGCAATGCTCTTCCTTAGCTACCAGGGAACACTACCCAAGGAAATGTTATGATCCTTTCACCTCCACTGTTAAGCCAAACTGCAGATGTTTCCAGTGAGAAATTTCCATGGAGCACATGTACAGTCACAGCTCCAACCACACAGACATACTTTAACTAACTGCAATTAGATGACAGAAAAAAGTGCACTGACACATTTGAGGCTCTTTACAATCTGTTTCCTGGGCAGGTAACACTGAACATAATAAACTTTTCCAAAGAATTGACTCAGGGAATAGATATATTTCATCCTTGTTCAGAACTGATCAGCTTTCATCAGCAGGAGCACTTCTACTGCTTAAAGGCAGCAATAACCCCAGTTTGTAGCTCCAGACTGCAAGACCAAATTAAAACTATGGGTTCAGCCCTCTGTATTACCAAGAGGGAAAGCAGAAGAATACAAACAAATTAAATTTTAGTTTTCAACTACATAGGCTTAATTTAGGATTAGTCAGTAAATGTTAAGTAAAATGTACTTGATGTCATTTACTGTAAGAGCGCCCACACTTAGTAATGTAAAGAAGTCTGCAGAATGAATGACAGAATGGGAGAGTTATTTACTGTCTCTTACTATAAAAGAGCTTCAGCTGGATCAAATGAAATTACCAAGCATCAAGTTCCAAAAACTCAGCAAAAAGAGGTATTTTTCCCAACATGGGCTCCAATTACATTACAGAATTCACTACCCAAAGATACTGCAGATAGAAAAGGTTTACCCAAACTCAACAAAACAAAAAAGAGAGAAAAAATGCAAACAGTAAAATATTTTAACTCAAAAAGAACTGAACCCTGACTTAGGACCCAAAAGAAAAACCAAGGGAAACACAACCATTTCTATTAATCCATTTTTATGCTCCTTCCTGGGTATCTGGTACTGACCACTCCTGCAGGCAGGTCATGGCCTAAATACATCTCTGATCTGACTTAGAAATGCTGTTCCTATGTTCATGGTATCTTGCTTATGAATAACAAATTACTTCCACAAAAGCAAAACCAAAAGTAATGACTAAAATACAAAATCTATGGGTTTGTCAAAATGAGTAAGACTGCCTCGGAACAGTGAAGTCCAAGATGCCCGAGTTCTGTGCATTCAAAGGCCAATACACAAAGCACATCCAAGAAACCCAAAAATCAAAACAAAACAAAAGCACTCCTTCAGAGCAAAGCTGTACCCAGAAGTCTGTCTGTTTTTCCAGCTGTATCAGTTACATCTGTCTGGAATCCTGCCTCTCCAAAAGCTGTACACAACAGCTCCAGCAACAACTGCTGCTCTGCCCAGCACAAAAGGTATTTTTCCAGCCAAGTACCTCAAAAGCAAATATTGATGTTATGATTTACCTAGCAATATATCCAATCAATGCTTTCACTGAAGGCAAGGGAAATTCCACAAGCAGCAAATGAAACCAATTGAAAAACATGAACTTTACGAACCGGAGAGGGACAGTCTGTGCATCTCAAAGGTAGTTGTAGAAGAATAATTGCACTGCTTTGATCTGGGTGTCTTGAGCAGGAGCCTCTGAAACCTCTTTCATCCCACGTGTGCCATGACATTGACAGGAGAGCTCCTTGCTGGACACACTCAAAAATGGCTCTTTTCTCCCCACCCCCACTTGATTCATCTCACAAGACGACAGCTGGTTTGTACATACACAAGTAGGGATGGGAGTCTGTCAAGAACTGCAAAAACAAAAACACACTTCCCACTGCTATTACCTCCTGCTTGATAACTTCAACATTTGAATTGCCAGTGAGGCTTCCAGGGAAGCATTAAAAATAGCAACCAGAACACTTATCTTAATGCACAGTAATTCCATGTTTCATGACATTTCTATCTGTAGAAAAAAGATGCCTTTATTACAGGTAAGTGTATACTCTAACATTAATAATTTAATTTCCCCAGATGTTTAAAACGTGTGTTTTGCAGGAGACTGCCATTGTGTATTCCTGTTTTTTCCTTCCAAAAACAGGGAGTTCAGTAACATTATTAATGCAGTCAAATTTAAACATTGTGCTGAAACAAAAAAAGGCCAAGGACACTGGAACCACATACAATTATTAGTGACAAGCAAATAAGACATTTCAAGTCTGTAAGAGTATTGTACTTGGCACCTTTGTAAGTCACCATTAAACAGACAAAACAGAGATGGACCCTCCATTCTTGGTTTCCAGGATCACTTAAAAACAAACAGAAGGAACAGGCCACCCTGAAATTTTTAAACTTCACCTGCCATTAAAATTTCCGATGATTGTGTAGTCATAGGCAAAGCATATTTATTACTGGCAACTGAGTAGGATTAAACAACAACAAAAATAGATCTGGTGATTACTTGAGCTGGAGGTTGGCAATCATCAATCCTGAGCTCACACCAAAACTACTTTCTTTCCCATCACACTTCAACCATTAATTAATGTTTACATTATACTGAAGTAAGTAAGTTTGACTCTTAAAATCCAGAAGACCACCTTCAGTGTGACCAGTTAAATCTATAACAGAACTCAAGAACAGGACTACAAACAATATTAGTCATCAGCACAGTAAGGATTTCCTAGGAGCAGACAGTACTTTGAATTTGCCTGAAGAGTACTGTCAAAAAAAATAAGCTTTGCAAATAATAAAACTACTATTTCCCCATTCAGACTTGTGTTCTAGAAACAGGTTTCGTTTTTAAAAAGCAACAAAGTAGCATTTGCTCTTAATCTCCAATGTAACTCTGGGACTGCAGACTCTTCCTGCCATTCAGGCGGCTCTGACCCCCTGCTTGGTGGCTCCAGCTCCTGGCAGGGGCACCTTTTATTTACCAGCCTACACCGACAATTTGTAACCAGGAGATAACCACTTCCACCAGCTCACAGCTCTGGAAACTGAGAGCTGTGTGTGCAGCCCAAGGAATGGTGTCACCTCTGAACACAGCAAATAGCCAGTTCCTGCACCACCACCCACGTTCACTGGTGAAGAAATTTTAACTACACACAACTTTTCATCATTGTTCAATAAAAAGCGAGACAAAAAATCCTTCTGAATCTTCTTTCCACTTGAAAAGCGACACTGATGGAAAGAACTAGAATAAATTACAAATCAGTGGACAGCATGAAGAAGTACTTCTTTTTTCCTCAGGTTTAAGCATTTAACAGAATGTTACTGACTCAATTACTCCAACTAATTCTAGACTGTTTAAAAGCAAAACAGATCATGCACAACTATGATTACAAATAATATACCACAGTGCTTACAAAGAAAAAAGCATTTGATCTACATTTCATAAACGTGTTAGATTAAAATATAGATTAACCACATGCCAAATAATTATAAATATTAAAAGCAGAAAGCAAAAATAGAAGTGACAGTTAAAGGTCAAACAAGTCCCTATATTCAGGATTACACGCTGGCACTGTTAAAGCCCTTCAGAATGAGCATTTCCTAGAAAGCAGCAAGGTAAGACAATTTGATTTTCACAGAGAAACCATGTGAGAAAACTAACATTAGGCAAACACAGCAGAAAATATACACCATCAATGTCCTAAACACAGTTTAAAAGCTCGTAGGGCATTACGGCTGTGTCACTGATAGCATGTGCTTTATAAAGGTTCAGCACTCGTAACGTTTTAGGTATTTCTTAGTCAAGGCAGCTAAAATACACTAAACCAAAACACTTTCACTTTTCCTACATGTGACTCCTCAGAGCACAGATCACTTATTTACAGTTCAACACATCCTTAAATGTCGTGGGCAGGCCTCACGTATTGCCCTAGAAAATCATTTTGCACAGACAGTTAATGTTTGGTAATGGCAAAGGAATGTATTACCGTTTAAAACCTCTTAATACATTTGTTGTCACGTAACGAAAACATTTTAAAACGCTAAGGCCAGCAGAAGCATTTCACGTGGATGATTCAGTTTACCCATAAGAATAAACGTTAACATTAAGCAAAGCAGCAGAAACTACCACCAACACCAGAACAACCCCAGAGCACCGAGGAAGAACAAGCCCCCAGTTCTGCCAAAGCACCGAGGGGGCTACAGGATTCTCCCGGCGCCGATCCTCAACCCAGACAGCCCAGAGCCGTGCAGAACCGCCCGCAAACAGGACTCGGGGTGTACCCGGTTCTGTTCGCCAGCGCCGGGGCCGCTCCAGCCCGCACCGGGCGCTCCGTGCGGGGCTGCGGCGGGGCGGGCGTGCGGGGGAAGGACACGGCGGAGGGCACGGCGGCGGTGCCGGGCGGTGCCGGCGGAGGCGCGGGCAGGACGGAGCCGCTCTCGCCTGTCACACGCCATGTGCACCCGCGGCCTCCGGCGGGCCCCGGAGCGCCGGCCCCGCGTACTCACACTCGCGGCAGCTGCAGCGGCGGCGCCCCGCGCCGCTGGAACACGCCGTCCACGAACACGCCGTTCTTGCCGAGGCAGCGCAGGTAGAAGTCGCCCCCCGCTCCGCCCGCGGGGTCCCCTTGCGGCGGGGGCGGCGGCCCGTCCGCGCCGGCCGGCGGCGGCGGAGGCGCGGCGGTGAAGATCTCGAGGTGGCGGCGGGAGATGAAGCTGGAGTGGCCCATGCTCACGTCCACCGAGCCCTGCGACGAGTTGCGGCCGATGGTCACCGAGCGCTTCTTCATGAGGTACTCGAACTCCCGGCCCTCGAGCCGCGCCACGGCCGCCGCCGCCGCCGCCGCCGCCATCTTAGCGAGGGACGAGCGAGGCGCGGCCCCGCCCGCACCGGCCCCGCGCCGGCCCCGCACACAGCAGGGAACGGGGCCGCGCACCCGGCCCTGACGCAGCCACGCGCTGATTGACAGCGCTCGGGGCCAATGCGCGGCCCGCACGCCCATGGGGCTACGGCGGCGCGGCCAATGGCGAGCGGAGCCGGCCCCGCACGTCCGAGTGTCGGCGCACGAGCGCAGGGGCGCGGCCCGGAAAACGCGGAGCGGAGCCGCGCGCGGGGAGCGGGGCGGAGCTGCCGGGCAGCACCTCCCGCCCGCCGGCAGCGAGGGAACGGAACGGGAGGGGAGGGACGGAGCCGGCTCCGGGACAGCCGCCCCTGCCGGCCTGCGGCCCCCGCACCCCTTCCCTCCCTCCTCTCGGCCACCTGCAGCCTCCGGCGGGGACCCGGGCCCCGCACCTGCTGTCCGCCAGCAGCGCCCTCAGGAACGGCACCGAGCGCACGGGGAGAGGGGGAAGAATCGAGAATGGAATAAATACAAGTAGACAAATAGTGCTAGAGGGTGAGCAAGAACCACTAGGTGAGTGCTGGGTAACTGCTCAAATTTAGTCTCAAAATACCATATTATTAACAAATAATAATAAAACCAAAACTGTAAGTTTGATCCCTCATACATCTGACAGCCTTTTGAGAGTCATGTTAAACCTAAAGGTAACTCCGCACTGTCAGAGTTTTGTAACATCCGTGGAAAATCAGTAGAATGCTTCAAATGTACAAGTCGCAGGTAAGCCAGGCTGTATTTGTGCACACACCTCCGCTCAGTCCCAGTTTTCTCAGAGGAACTAGGGCACAAGGAGCGAGCGAGTGACCTGACACGAACACCCAGACAGCGAGTGCCGAGTGCCACTGCTCCAAGGGCATGGCACAGGTAACAGCACGGAAACACTGAGTGAGAATCCACAGCCGTGCGTTTGGCTGGAAAATGTCACAGGCTACCAAAAAGAGATGGCATTAATTGTACACAGTTTGTCAAATACAGCATCTGCAATGAAAATGTTTTACCTGATCCAAATACTCATTGTTACAGGAGCTGTCAAAACTGAAAAGTAAACAATTCAACACTTTTGGCTATAAACTGCAAAGAGGGTGCTAAAATGCATTTGTGCCTATTTACCAACATAGCTACTGCCAACATGACACGGTAACAGCTCCATAACTCACCATGGTTTGTTGAGAAGAGGGCTGTGCTGTTTGGGTTTGCTACAGTACTGAAGCTCACTATTATTTACTAATAAAAATAACTGCCCAGAGAAGCTGTGGCTGCCCAATCCTCAGATGTATTCAAGGCCAGGTTGGACAAGGCTTGGAGCAGCCTGGTCTGGTGGAATTTGTTCCTGCCCATGGCAGGGGGTGGAAATGGGATGCACTTTAGGTCCCTTCCAACCCAAACCATTCTGTAAATTCAGAAGACATTATGCATATTTACTCTTTAGACAAAAAACAGCCTGCTAACAAACATCCAGCAGTAAAGTTGAAATTGAAACTTTGGGTTTGCACATTTGAGTCAACAGATCTTCAACTGTAGAATTATTTGTGAATGCTTAGGAAGAGAACATGATATCTGCTACCTGCAAAGTGATGGCAAAGCTTAGTTTTACCCTTAGGATTTATCAGCACTTCTTACAGGCAGCTACAACGTAATTCCATACTGGTTCAGTCCATTTATACAATCTCATATGCACAGCAGATGCAGTAAAATATAGCAACAGTTTAGAGCTTTCTTTTACAGAAAACTTTAGTAAATCTTGCCCACACTTTGGTATTTAGAATCAGACTTTCTTCTATACCAACATATGTTTGGCACAGAAAATGTGGAGCATCAGAGAGCCAGTTATGACTCCCTGATTCTCAGCTTGTTTTTATCCCTTGGCTCTGCTGGCTACAGAAATGTTGTGCCTGCTTTGCTAACAATCGGTCTGGGATCCTGAGGGCCCTGCTGGCTGGAATTACCCATGGATTGCCATCTCCTAACACACCCCACGCCTGCACAGGGAGAAAACCGGCAGAATGGGAGAGCAGCCAGGTGAATTTCCATCAGGCCAGCTGCACTTTTCACCACCCTGATGGTTGCTCAGTTTGCAGAAGTTAAAGGCACTGCTGCTACATCACCATTTTCTGTTCTGTGAATCACAGCTTTCTTAATTTGTATTAATTCATTAATAACAAGCAGTACTGAATTCACAAAGCTGATATAAATCCTGTTCATACAGACCAGAGAGCACAGCCATTGACAGGGAATGCTGAAGTTTTGCAATCTGTCTGCACCAAAATTTCTTTTCAAGGGTCCCAGCATCACTAAGCTGCTCTGTGAAAAGAAACTGAACACCGGTGGAAGGGC
The DNA here is from genome assembly GCA_021534815.1 of Acrocephalus arundinaceus. Lineage (NCBI taxonomy): Eukaryota > Metazoa > Chordata > Aves > Passeriformes > Sylviidae > Acrocephalus > Acrocephalus arundinaceus. Next base: position 2,501,407 of record JAJEOU010002598.1, read on the forward strand.
TGTTTGCTTTTGCATGACCAGCACTGCACAGCAAACACCAGACCCCATTGTCAGAAGCTCCATTCATTTCAAGAGGATGACTGAGACCTTTCTGCCCATGTTTTTCTAAATTGGAGCAGATTTAGTCACTTTCTTTGTGATCACAACAGCACAGGTACAGGTCACCCTGTGCCCATGTGCACGTCTGGTCCGTGCTGTACAGAGCAGGAATCAAGCAGGTACATGTGGGGAACAGCTCACACTTACAGATCATTCTCCACTGCTGTTCTGGGTGTCTGAGTGCCCCCAAAATCCACTCATTGAACAAAACCTGGCCCTGATGTCAGAGCTGCACTGCAGATACCTCCTCTTTCACACTTTTTTTTCCCCCTGCCAGCTGACTGAAAGCAAAAGGCCTTTTTCTCTGTCTGCCTTACCTCCACTCTAACTATTCAGGAGAGAATGAAGCTAGTGACCAAAATTGAATCATCCCAACAAACTTCTGCAATGGCCCCTGTCACTAAACGAGCTCCCAAAGCACTTCTTATATTTTTCTACTTCATGCCAAGTAACCCAGTGCGATCCAGTCCCCATCATATTATGCAGCAGCATCTGACTGCATCACAGAAATGAAGAACCTGTCTCATTTAATCTTAAAAGAATCTGGCCTGAGTTTAACAAAAATGTGTAAGTACCATCTAAGAGCTAATCCATTAATATTGTTTTATGTGACCCACCTTCCTTTAAATGACTACACATTTTTAGACTTTTTCATTTTTCTTGAAGCTCACGCTGTAGCAACACAAGGGCATTCATTTCCAGCTGCTTGTGTTTGGGCTAGCACTGCCATAGAATGAAGTTTCCTTTTTGGGTTTTCTTATTACATGTGCCCTATACTGAGGGCTATGAATGAGTGCAACAGCTTCTCAAGATGCACATTTCCACAGATCTCAAGCACGGAGTACTACTAGAAGAATATGATGAATAATCAAGTAGATTAAGTGACCTTAATTGCTTACTTTGACACAACCAGCAATTAAACAGCTTTTAAAAGCTATCAGGAGCTATCCATAATCTTTTTATTACAGCAAGTGTCCCAGGCTTCCAGCGAGATTTGCTTTTTATTAAACAAAATCCTACAAAGTTAATTGTCAGAACCACCTCAGTAACATTCATGTGTGATGTAACAAAATAAGCCCTTCAAATACCAGACCCTGTGCAACTGAATGAAGAAAGATTTTCCACATTAATATCCCTGCACCTGACAAGCACATTTTTTCCTTTCCTAGGTGAGAAGCCCCTTGTAAGCAGTAACAGCTTCCTCCACCACAGCCTCAAACCCACAGCCACATTTTTGAGTAATCCCAATAACTGTCCTGGAGCTCTTCACATGCTAAAATTTAACAACGTGTGTAACACTTAGCAGGACTCATGCTGTGATTTAGTCATTTTCTCACAAATGCATTTTGGTCAAGGGAAAAGCATTCAGAAAGCACTGTGTAATTACTGCAAAGTATTGAAAACAGCAAATGGCCAGGATGGTGGGAAGCTCCCCAGATAGACCCAGTCAGTTCCTGAAGTGACTTTAATAATAACAGGAGAAAATAAACAGCTTTACCTCAAATGTTAGCATTTTTTCCTTCATGGACAGCTTTCACACCTCTTTAAGTAATAAAGCTGTGAAGTGCAATACTCTTAAAAAACCTAAGACATCCAGAACACATTTTTTTGTCGGAGGAACAGAGAGGAGGGCAAACACAGCTACCTGACCTGCCACTCATTAACGTGCTATTGACCTCAGAGAGAAGGGAAATGAGCACTGCACAAGCCAAAGCCACCCAGCAGTTTGCTGGGCTGGCCAGCTCGTTTGTAGAACTGCTGTATTATCCTTTGCATTCTAACCACAGGCTGCCTGCTTCCTAACATGACCTAAAGAACCAGTCAGCATTTCTTACAAGTGCAAGGCAGAAAGCTTCTGGCTCAGCAATCAATCACTGACACAGAGGAATTGCTCCTCCCAGGTGGGGAATCCATCCAAAAGCTATGAAAAATAATCAGGCTAATTAATTCTTATCTGCAAAGAGCAATGACATAACTGATTTCAAGCAGTTCGAGGAGGTGAGAAGTTGACTCAGCCATGCTGGAATGGAGGAACTTCATAGTGACCAAAGGGATAAAGCCACAGCCTCAAATCCTTCATGTGTTGGGGGACAATGAAAACTCAAATGCCTTGAACAGAGATCACTTCTTCCACTCTCCCAGGTAATCACTCAGAAAGGAACTCTAGACCCCAACACCACAAAATGATTTCTAGGAGCCACAGCAGCAACGTCTGTCAACTGGAAATGCAAACTCCCCTTGCTTGACCCTGACCTTTGCCAAAGAAATAGTTAATTATTCTATTATTCTTCATGCTTCTATTTTATGTTTAAAATTGGACCTGATGATTCAAAAGCATTGAAGTTTTGTTACCCTTTTCTAACCAGGAGTTCTACACAATGAAGTCCTGAAGCATAAGCAGGACCAGACCTCACCAGGGCAGCAGTCATTGGATTTAAGGTTGATCATTAGTAACTGCTACAAGTTATGACCCACAATTCTATTGTAAGAATTTTGTCCAAGTTCTTTTGCCTTTTTTTGCCAAGGAATGTTCATCCTATCTCTCTGCTGGATCAAGAAATGTACAGCACCTCTGTTTGAAGTAAACACTTAGTAGTCCCTGTCAAAACACACCTGAGACCAGACTGACACTTTTCCTATTTCTGCTGTCAGAATAGGTCAGCCCTGTGACATTGACATGAAAAGCATCTCTGTGGCTCCTTAATTCCCTGAGAGCTCAGGTTCTACAGAATATTTTCTATGCATACCCAGCTGTAGTTGAATAAAAGGTTGTAATTCCCCACAATAACTAAGAATGGCTGGCACTTTTAGAGGAACAGCCCACTAGGATTCATCGAGTTTATTTACCACGATTGAATTTTTACTCTTCCTAAATCTTGAGCTGATTTTTTTCAGTCTCTTTTTAGCATCACAACATCATATACCTTTATGATACAGTATCATAAATAAACTAAGTGTTGCAAAAAAATAAAAAGAAAAGCAGCAGACTGAGTTTTCAAAGTCCAGCTTATCTGGCAGAGATAAGGAGTAACTGAAGGCATCTGAAGGAGGTGACTGCAGCTGACACCTGGCAGGTACAGGGTGGGTCTGCAAAAACAGGAATAGGAGTTGCAGTTTGGTTGGCAGAAAAAGGCAGGTCAGAAGAAGTGGAGAAAGGATAGGACAATGAATAAATGATTCACGCTAATCAAAAGCAGAGAGGAATTATAGAAATGTGAATTAACTACATGAAACATAAATAAAGATAAATCAAAACCAGTACCAAGTGTAAACTAACAAGAATCAATAGAAAAAACAGACTTTAAAATGTTCTTTTCATGACAGAGCCTTCTAATTGAAATCTGTCCTTTCAGGGTGAGAGAAACGAAGCTTTTATCAAAATCAGTTTGGTTTGGGTTTGTTTCAAAATCAATTCTTTTCCTCAGCCAACAGAAAGCCAAAAAGAAAGGAACACTGAAAAGTAAAGACATATTTTTCTTTATGTCTGTCTTTGAATATTTCTTTCTCTGTCCAACAGGATAACTGCAGAACAAAGCAAACTTCAGAGGAGAGTTACTGAGATATTGAGGTATGAAAAACTATTACACAAAGGTTAAGAAATTGCAATTGTTTTCACTAGAAACAAATGTTATTGAAATCAAGTAATAAGGCAAAAGCACTATGAGAACAACCTCATGTTCCATAAACAGATATTTTAGGATGCCTATAAGGAAACTGGCTGAATTCAAAGCACACAAAGGAAATCCTATAAGGAATATGATGACAGCAGCACTGCTTTTCACATCCATATAAAGTATTTAGCACTGGTATTTTAATGTGTAGCCAAAGCCTGAACAACTTAAAATAGGACATTTTCCATCCCTGTTAGGAATCCTCCAACACAAGAACCAACCTCTGTTCTGTTTATACCAAAATCTACCAAGAACCAGTCTTGCACAACTGCATTTGTAACACTGATATAAGATGGGGCTGCTTGAGAATGTCCTTCCTGAACACAAAAGAAGACACTGAAGTACATTCAGTCTCAGGTTTGGCCCAAAAGATTTTCTCATTTTCCTAATAAATCTCAAAATATTCAGAATGGTTGTCATATTTCATTGCTTTTTCTATGAAATTTCCTTAAGTTTAGACCTAATCTTTAAAACATAAAGCATTTAAAGTTCTGATAAAAGAGAGAGAGGAAGTCACACTATTGACTTCTTTCCAGGAGAGGAACACTTGAACAACAAACAGCTGTTTAAAATTATTTAGGGAAAAAACCCAAACAGATGCTGTGCTGGACAGATTCTGTTTTAGTCATGTGCAAATCACAAGGTATCCAAAAACCTCCAGAAAGGTGAGGGGAGAATACAAACATGTCTCTTCTGACAGGAGAGAGAGGAATCTTTTCAAGATTCAGACTCATGTTAACATGCCTTGCAATACAAAATGGACAGCACAGACAGGTCTGAGATTACCTTTTAAAAATATATATATATTGCCCAAATATCAATATCAAAGTCTTTTTGACACAGGGAGCAAAGAAAAAAAGATCAATGAAAACCAATTTATATCTACTGCAAATATAGAATATTGAGGCAGAAAGATGTCACTCACTTCTACATATTCACCTGGCTGATGCATAATAAGCACTGTAAAGGTGAGTCCCTTGGGGAAAACAGAACCACACATGAGGAAAAGAGTTCCCTTCAGCAGATATTCAGAATATCACCACACAGGCACTCCAGTACCTCAATCAGGAGCAGAAAAGTGAAGCTGAGCCTCATCAGTCAAAGGCCAGCATGGGGTTGTGTCAGGAACAGCCAGCAGAGTCTGTGACCAGAAGCACTGATGCTCAGAGAGAGTAATTACTGACAGATGTTCAACAGAGGAATACATCCCTCTGCTGAGGACTTGGGCTCTTCAAAGCCCAGCTCCTCCACCTCAATTTATTGTGCTAATTGAATTAGCCTGTGGTTAATTTAAGATGATATTCTATTTTCATTTCAATCTCAGAAAAGGAATGATGCAGTAGACTGTATTCCAACCACCAACTAAGCAACCCACCCTGTGATGAGGATCCAGAGCTTCTCACCAGTGTTCCCAAGTGCCCTCTGTTCCAGTGCATTGTGTGGGGCACCCCTGCTGCCATGGAACTGCCTGTTTGGATAGTGACAGAACTGAACACAAGAGGAGTGTGGAACAATTTGCCTGTAATTTTTACAGTTATACAGTCAGCAACACACAGTTCTTCATTGCCTGACATTAAATCACTGAGTGAGGTGCAAAACTGGGACAAAGAATCACAGAATATCCTGAGCTGGAAGAGACCCACAGAGATCATCACAGCCCAACTCCTGGCCCTGCCCAGGACACCACAAGAATGCCCCCCTGTGCATCCCTGAGAGCATTTCCCAACTCTCCTGGAGCTCTGGCAGCCTTGGGGCTGTGCCCATTCCCTGGGAGACCTGTTCATTGTCCGACAGTCTCCCAACCTCTGCAGGAAGAATCTTTTCCTAATGTCCAACCCAAACCTCCCCTTAATGTGTAACTCACAAAGAAACCCCCAAAACAACAGAAGAGCAAAGTTTGCTCAGTAGAAATCATGGAAAGCTAACATGAAGAGAAGCATTTGCATATGTGCAATAAATATACAGACCAATATAAATAATAATTTTAAAATGCACTTAGAACTTTTCTGAGGATGGACTGCAGCACTAAAGAGAACAGCAACATGCATCAACTACACAGCAGAGCACATTCCACAGCATCAGCTATAGACTACAGGACTTTTTTCACTTATCATAAGCTGTTTATGCCACCTGAAACTTGCCAAGTACAAAAGCTTTGCAGATAAAATCCAGCTACTTTCTAACAGGATTCTTAGACATAAACAAAAACAGAAACTGAGAGTTTAAAACAGAGTTGAAATATTAGTAGGTTGCAGCTCATATACACATTGCCCCTTCTCCTGAGGACACAAACTTAAAATCAGTCAACTTTCACACATCACCATTAAAGTTTCTAACCCAGAATATATTTGTAAAACACTATTAAATTTAGAACCTGTCTGTATATAGAGCAGCTACACAAGCCCTGCCCTGCAGACTGCTGGCACTACCTGGGCTGGTCAGTGCTGGGGATGACTTGAGAAGCTCAACAACTCAACAAGTTAATTAATTAGTGTGTTGGCAGGTTGCAGAATTCTAATGAATTTTTAACTTTCTACTGATCAGTTTCAAGGAACTACGTGTATTTTCCCTCATCACATCCCTAATGGCACTTTTCACTCAAATTGCCTTTATTCTACTTAACAAGGCTGTGTTTTCCTCCCCAGAAAACACTTAGTAAGAAGTTCTTTGCAGGAATCCAATTGATTATTATATAAGCACAATTCTGCAAACTGACCTGTGACACATCATTCAATGCATTTCCTATCATATACTGGTACAGAACTCTCCATAAATGATTTTTATTTGCAACTTTGGGCCCAGTGATGGTCTTCCTGCCTGACTTTTTTGTGCGTGTTTTACCTTTGCAGATTTTAAGAGAAATGTTGCTCAATATAAAGGTATCTTTCTTAATTTCAAAGCAGGGGGCTTTGGGTCCCTCTCAGGTTGGCCAAGCTTTGAAGGCAGAGTTATGAACTGAGTTTGTGTCAATATGACAACACCCCAAGTACAGCAATTGGTAGCCCTCTACCTCAGAGGCTTTCTCTTATTCTAATAGCCCTAGTACAACAAAATGGGTTTCTGTAATTAGGGTTCTGTAATGTCACAATGAATGCATTCTCATTCTTTGATTTCTGCTCCATTTTGGTTAAAGAAAAAAGGAAATACTGGTAAGAACATGCTTCCTATAATTAACACCAGTAACAGTCTTCAATTTCTTCCACAGATAACTTTTATCATTCAGCTTACCAACTTTTTTTTGAAAATCAGACACCTGTGATTCTGTTTGGTCTTTACACAAAACCAAACATGTAAATGCAGCTGAAAATCTCACTCCAATAATTTTCTTCCTTTGTAAGAAAAGACTGAAAGGCTATTTTTCCCCAATAAAAGAGTTGCAGTAATTGCAGAGGCAGGGTTTTAGTACACAAGTGGGGAAGAAAAACATCACTCACAGCTGTAACTGAATAAACCAAGATTAGGATGGATGGAAGCAGGAAAGAGAAGGATCACTGGACATCCAAAAGAGACACATTTTTGTATCTAATAATATCTTTTTCTTCCAACTCCCATTACAGAATTTTAAAAACAAAACTCGCCCTCTTTGAGAACACCAGGTGTCACCTCACCATTAAATACATCAATACTCTCCTGCAGTTTGGAACTCACCTTTGCCATTTTACACCATAAATATCTGATATCAAAGAGTAACCAAAATTTGAAACAACTGAATTTTAAGCATCTACTAATATCCTCACAACTCTTTTTTCCTCTTAACACTGTTTACAGTTTTGTGGTTTTTTTATTACAAAGGTATGAGGCAGAATAGACAAATGAAAAAAGTTCTTAAAATCAGCATTCTGGAAGCTCATAATTTTAAGTTAAACCCTTAATATCCTATTTCAAATGCTCAGTAGGCTTTAAATTTATCACCAAAAATAGGTATTATTTGCCTAAGATCCCAGAATAACTTGACATAATAATCTGAAATAGCTGGATCAGCTTTTTCCTCAGTGCTTTTATGCATGACTACAAGGTGAAAAGGTGTTTCATGTCACAGATCAATGTTTAGCCCACAGTTCAATCCCAAACATGCAGTGGTAGTGTCATTTCCTGGGCTTGCCACTGGTTCCCAGCCTCACAGCACCTCCCTGGTGTGACTGAGAACAAACCACATGAAAGAAATGACAAGAATAAAAAAACTCAAAGACAGCACCCCTCTGAGGGTGTATTTAGGCGAGTTCTTGTCTCCAGGTTACCACATGGACTCACAAAGTGTGCCAGAGGCTACGAGACTGGAAAAGGAAAAGAAGAGAGCAGCAGCAGCTGTGGGAGCTGGAACATGAGCCCAGGCCCCCGTTCCACCCCAGAGCCACCGTTACCCTGGATAGTCTGGCAGCCTTGCACAGCCTTGGAATGGGGCCTGATAGCAACACTGTGCACACTCACTAGAGCATTTCTAGTCTTCCATCAGAGATCCTCTTCTGGCTATGGCTTTTGGAAGCTATTCTAAAAAAGAATAAAAAGTACCTTATTCCTGCACTTCCTATATTTATTTATAATTCCTCAATCCTGAATAAAGTTATGCAAATTCTTATAGTATGATCAGACTTTTAAAATGCTGATTTAGGACTATTTTAGATATAGGGAGACAACAGCTACATGAATTACAGGAACAGTTATTTTTTCTACATGTTCACAAAACACACCTGCAGCTGTCTTAATTTATAGCAAAGTTCCCAACCAAAGCACAACCTGGTGAGGTATTTTTGCTCAAACCTTACCCAAGCTCGTATCTGTAAGCCCACACAACACATTGAATCAGGATACTACAGACAATAATCATTTTCACCTATGAGAATTATCTACTGCCACCTGTACTTTCATCTGCCCTTCTGGAAAAGAAAAGGAAGACAAGTCACTGGGATATATTAAATATATTGCAGTCTATTATCCCCAAGTACATTTATCTAATTTGGGATTTAAACCAGCACAAGAATTATCAGAGCTGCTCTGTAGAGACTCACTTTAAGTCATCCCAGATCAACAGGTGAATCACAAGCTAAACACTATTGTACCATACTCAAAGCCAGGTCAAGTTTATCCTATGATGGATTTTTTAAATTCCAAAAAATCCTACTACAATGGGATTTTATTTTTTGCCACTGAAGATGGCACTTCTTGTTTTAGTGTTACTGTGTTCATTTGCAAAATAGGTCATGTCAAATACTGCTTTGAAACGATTATTAAAACAAAGCTTACAAAAACTGATGAAATTCTTCTGCTGAAATGTCTTCTGATGTCTGCACCCAGGCTGACCAACCAAGAAGGAGCATATAGCAGGGGAAAGAAATTTGTGCAGAGAACCAGGAAGAGCAAGGATGAGATTTAACAGATATTCCAAGGATGTGGAGATGAAGAACAGGAATACACACTCACTTCAGAAAAGAATAGCCTATCTTGAAAGACAATTACTTCTTTAGTTAGATTTAAAATATCTAACCCAACATTTTTTAGGAAAGCATATGCAGTTTGTCACTTAACCTGACTGAAGCCAAAGAACCAATGTAACTAAGTTAAATAGCAACATATGTCCATACAAGAGACCCTGATTTTTCACTGTCCCTACTTACTGCACACACACTTACCAAAGTATTTTTGCTACTATAGACAGGAGATGTTTACAAACACACAACAGTAACCACATAAAAAGATTACTTAACACAGTGCCTGTGCTCATCTCACTTCAGACCATATCCTCTCTTAAAGCCAGAGAAAGAAAGGTCATTGTGATACATCTTAGAACATCTCCAGGTGCACACACTGTTACCTAGCACAGACAAAGTTATTCAAATCAGAAATTGTCTGCAGCTGTATTAAGTTGCCCCCATGAGTGTATTTTAAGGGTTCCCATACTGTCAGGTCACATATCTTAAAAGCCATGGATCAGCACTTTGACTACCACAATAAAAGTAAAAAGGAAAAATGGAAAACAGCAATGCAAGATGAAACCATTCTGGATCCTATGTTTTATGAAAGAACATTACAAAATTCTATAAAATACCAGGTTCTCAGAAGACCAAGGCTCTGAGTAACCTGATCCAAACCTGAGTCAGCCCTGCTTGGAGCAGGGTGGATGAGATGACCTTCAGAGGTCCCTTTCAATCCATGCTAGTTTAAGATTTCATCAAATAAACTGGAGAGTGGGGCTGTGTGTATACACACATGCACAAACACTTGCCCTGTTCATGTCTAGATACCCTGGGCAGTGTCTGGATACAGCTCCACTGAACACTGCATACAGAGCATGATTACACACAGCACTGAGTAGAGCAGACTGCTTTTGGCTTCTTAAATACAAGTCAGCTTTACATTTATGCACAAGAACTACTGAAATAAGTATTGCTCTATGACCTAAGTGAGGTGGTGAAGATTTAACTTCTCACACTTATCAGCTCTACCTGATCTCAGAAGTGTCCAGTTTATCTGTTGAATCCTCAGCATTGTGAAACCACAATCCTCACTGCCAGGGCTCTGAGTGCTGCAGTGGTGAGGAATCTCTCTGGAATTACAAATGAAATTAATAGTTTCTGCTGAGACAGGGGAAGAGAGAGGAAGCAGGCTTGTCCTGGCACAGGACACTCAAACCACAAACAGCGCTCAGGTTCACCATTCCTCTGTGACCCACATCTCATTTACACATCTCAAACTGAAACTCCACTTCTCCTACCTCTGGAATTCTTCCTTTGATGCATTCTCCTTCCTGCTATGCACTGATCAGTATTTTCAGCAGTGACTCATGAGAACATGCTTAACATGACACACAGCTGAAACTTGTTTGGGGTGTCTTGATTTAGAAGCCCAAGAGACTCCTCACTAACAGGCACAGGACATGGAAGCCTCTTGCAAAAGTACTAACAAGCATCATCACACTGATGATAGTATTTCATACTATTAAATCAGACAACTTATCATGACTTATAAAAGCTGTATTTCATATTTCAGTTTTACCACAAGATAAAACCCATGATAATCTACTAAGCCTGAAGAATTCAGAATAAAACCAGGTTCCTGCATCCCTGTTATACTCTTAAATAGTGTGCCTCAGTGCAGCACTCCTCTGACTGTCTGAGCAAGCTTTACAGACTTGTAAGCATTCAGAGAAAGAAAAGAGCCAGAGAATTAATTAAACAGCATTTTGAAATGGCAAGAAAACAGGGAATTGAAACACTGTTTAAGTACCACAATTCCAGTATCTCACTTCAGTTCCACTCCCCTCGTCAGTGGGTCTGTGATGATCTGCAAAACTCCTTATTTCACCAAGAAATCTGTAAGAGCTTTTTTAAACATTTTTTCCTCCTGTTTTGTAGGGTTTTTTTAAACTACAAAAGTAAATCACAATACAGGCCAGACTACCCTTCCCAGCAAGACACATGAAGTTTTCAGGTGATACTACATTATGTGAGCTAAGAGCAAAATTGTAGTTATTGTGATTTTAGAAAATAGCTTCTTGTGAAGGGAAAGTAATGGAAGATTAAGTTAGTACTATGGAAACCAGTGCATTGTAACTTCAATTCTTTAACTAATGGTTTGAAATTTAAGTTAAACACAGAACAGCCCTCATTTGGACGAAGTTTCCCAATCTATGTATGTAAATACTCACATTTCAAAAGATTTGATGGATCCACAGTTCTAAGGAAACTAACTGGCACAGTAAGTTCCACTTTACAAACACAAGAGTAAACTAAAATTTGGTGGGTTTATGGCTACTATTTGCCTTTCATTATAAATCTCTAAAGAAAATTTTCTCATTTAACACTATAGGTTTATGCCCTAAGTATTCAATATTGCCAACAGCACAACTTACGATTCTGCTTAAAGTAATTCTCCTAAATGTACATTTTTAATGTATCATTGGAATAAGAGGGTAAATAATTCTTATGGGTTTAGTTCTGACATCTGAACATAGTCAAAATTCCACAATTCCCACAGACCCACAGGAGCAGAAAGCCTTACTTGGCCATTTTGACTAAAGCAGAGCCACTGCTCATCATATCCATAAGAAAGAATCTTGTTTTAGAATAATTTCCATTCACGATTCTGCTAACTTTACTGGAAAATAACAATGATAATATTCTGCTCTACAGAAGTCAGATATTCAAAAGCATATCCTCATATAGCAACCCAAATATATCATCTGTCACACTATAATAGTACAAAAGGAAATGTTTAGTAGTCTACTTTCTCTTGATTTTTCTTCAGCATGAAGTGCCAGTGTAATGGGAGGTTTGAAGCCTTAGTAAGGGATGAATTGTACTATATTCCAGTGCTATGAACAAGAATAATCACTCTACCAGTAATTTACATAGTGAGTGCAACTCAACAAATCAAGTACAGGCAGTATTATTCTACTTGCATAACAGTAAGTCGTTAAATAATATAAATATTTGCAGAGTGCATTTAAAAAGGCACAAGAACGAGGTTCAACTGGCTGAGAATATGGCACAGTTGCAGATTCTTCTGATCTTGAAGACTTTAGAGGAAAATGTAATGGAAGGCAGAGTCCCCTTCCCTTCTCACTGTAATGACACCGACAATTGAAAATCTGAGAGCACTGGAAGACACTTCACAGAGAACAAGTGTCACCAGTCACACTTCTTCTGTGAGCCAACTGAGTTATTTACATGAATCAATGTTTGGTAGTCAAAGAAAAATCTGAAAGGTACAGAGCAAAGAGAACACAAATACAGAGGAAGTGGCATTTTCATTTTGAGAAAGTCTCAAAAAACTGCCTTCTCAACTTTTTTTAAAGATCTATCTGTGCAACATTTAGAGAGAAATCTATTGTTCATAAAGCAATACTGAATTTGGATACTTCAAAAGCATCAAGATAATATTTAAGAGCAGCAGCAGTTTCTTACAGCCAGTGAAGTAGCTCATTTAAAAAAGCTGAATGCAGACTATAATGATCTAATTAGGGGAATTTCTCCCCACAGAGAGGCTGTTCTAATGTAGTTGGTGGGAAAGCCCAGCTGGTTTGAATACTGTTAAGATCAAGACCTGAAAGCTTATGCAAGTGTGCGGTTAAAGAAAAAAAAGTTAAAATCAGAAAACTGGAAGTTTCTGTGCTTCTGACAACCACACACTGAATAACCTGAACACTATACCAACCTCAGCTTCACAGCTCAAAACCTTTCCAGATTACACACATTTGGTAACTACAAAACATTCAGAACTGCCAACAGCATTCTGTAGAACTTCATTACTGAAAGTACTGCACTTATTTCATCTCTGTTATAGAATAATTAAGATGCATCACGTATCAGCTCATGTATCAGCTTTTGTATTATCAAAAGCCAAAGCAAGATATCAAATGATTCAATCACAAAAGATTTTAGATAAGCACCAGAGTAGCTGATCTCAATTAGTCATTTTTCCGAAGGCACCAACACACCAGCATTTTTACCCATCATTTTTCAGGGCATCAATCAACTGAACAAATGCCTTCCAATATATGGGATATGTTAAATTTGCTCCCTATAGAGAAGCATTCCAAGAAACACATTCAGATGGAAGCACACTTGATGCTGCAACTGAAACTAAAATATTGCCTCTATCTTAATAACTTGGTCATTAAGATAACCTACAAAAAGTTATTAAATCCTGACCAAGTTAGCAATACCACGAGCACTTTGGCTTGTCCTTTTTTGTTGCCCCTCAAAGAACTTTATACAGACTCTCCCAGGTAAATAACCCACTCCACACACTTTATTAACATTAACATAACACAATAAAACTTCAGGTAATTAAGTTTAATGTGCTATCAACACAACATGGAATTTCACACAACTTACAGTAATTCTTTACAGTTCACAATAAGCTCACAGCAAAATCAAAATGGAGTAAAAACTGCCCCTGTATTGTTATGCAAGAGCTTGATTTCTTCTTGCTGCTCACCCTGGAAAGCAACACAATAAAACAGTTACAATACGACATTCAAATACCTAAGCATGAAATAAATTTATATTGTTTCACTATGTCTAGAGAAGTGCAGTCCCTTAACACAATCTTCTAACTTGGAAATAAGAGGAAATAGCACAATAAGTGCATTTGTGCTTTTTTATGTGCAATACACATAAAGAGACCAACACCTTATGTTTTATGATATATAAACAGAGGTTTCACTATAGTGAAATACAGACCAAATTTTAGCATTACAATAAATTATTTGTCTGAGACTAACCACTCAATTGTCTGTAAGGAAAAGCTGTTACAGTCCCTTTGAAGTCACATTAGTGAAACAACCACAGACCGTGGTTTGTCAGGGGTGAGGGGTGGTTGTTTTTGGTTTAGGTTTTTTTTTTTTTTCTTTAATTAGAAACAAACTATGAGCACTTAAGATCAAAAACAGGACATGCAGAATCTTTTAGGCCAATTAAAAATTGCAACTAGTTAAAGGCTCTGAAAGTTGATTTGTTTGGAGAGCATAGGAAGCTATCTTACCAAGCAGGGTGTATTTATTAGGCTTTTTTTTCCCCCTCCTTTTTCTTTTATATTTAACTTTTACTTTCCTGCTTGCTAAGAAACTCCTCAGCTGTTCACCTTTGTCATGGTAAGTCTTCAGCATTAACAGCCTGCTGGACCTTCCCTGGAGATTGTTTATTTGCTTTCCAGGGGAATTGCACTTTACAACTGCCTTGTCTGCAAAGTAATTGCATGGCTTTTCAGAGAAAACATTACTCAAGATGAAGAGAAGTTCTGCAATAGTCTTGCAAAGTCCCACAGCTACAGGGAAAGCTGTGTAGCAAAAATCATTACAAAAGGTGCTGCCAGTGCCATTTTAGGAGAGACAAGGACAGGGTAAAGGCTCCCACAAAGCTGGGGCTTCACAACTCAGCTTTTCTTACTGACTGACACCAACTATCCTCCTGCATGCTTCAGTCTTCTTCACTGAACTGCTGGGACACTTCAGAGTATCTATTTTGTATTTGTATTCTGCTTCATTTTTACTGAATTGAAGGGGAAAAAAAGATACAGTCCATAATCAAATCCCAAGAAAGTCTGTTCACAGAATCACAGAATGGTTTGGGTTGGAAGGGACCTTAAAGATCATCTTATTCCAATCCCCTGGCACGGGCAGTTCTATTGTAGAATCTGTCTTATTAACACAGGTAAAGGAATTTTTGAAACCCTATCATTCAACTGCTGCAACAGTAAAAGAATCTTAAATTCTCCAAAGCTTCCTCAAAAACCCCTGTTCAACTACTTTGACTCATCACTTTTCAATGTTAGAACAAATAACATATATTTTAAAAATATTGTTTATTATCTGCTTTGACAGCTTTGTAACTGTTACATATAAACTGGAAAAAAAGAATTTTAAATTAGCTTGGTTAAATTCTAAATGTTAAAATTAGAAGCTAATAACAGAATAACATTGGATAAGGACTGATTGTCTTCAGAAACCTTACTGGATGTGGGTTGGTAACCCTTCCATTTGGCTTTGCCTTGCTTTAAATCAGAATTTCTGCATATTCTTTCTTTCCTGTTGTATCAACCTGCCAACTCCTCACAACAGCCACAACTCAAAAATCCACTCCATTTCACCTGGCATGAATCTTGAAGTCACTTGACTCCCTCACTGTTTCTGCATCAATTTAATTCCCTACAACTGCTGAAAACCTTTATCATCAGGCTCCAAAACCAAGCCAGAAACCACACATTATGCCCCCAATGTAGCTGAATTTGTTTTCTTCCTCCACTGTCTTGGATGTGTGCAGTTCCTTAATAGCTAGGGTTTAGCCAACCTAAAACTAGACTCGAGTAAAAAGCCTAGAATACAACAGCTGCTTTATGATTATTAATTCTGAGTGTGCTAATAAAGCACCTACAATAAGACTTTGCTCTTTTCCTGACACTTACAGGCACAGAATGAAAAGACATATTTGGTAAAGCCCAAAACAACAACAGGAAAACCTGACAGCCAAGTGGTTGGAAAGCAGGAAATACCGCCTGCATTGCCTCCCTTCAATAGGAAGTGCAGTACCACACCTTTGAAAACAAGAAAGAAGTATACATCAACATAAGCACTGTTCCTTTCTGAAGAAAACTCACTATTTTCTGTTTGCCCAAATTTCTAAAAAAACTGAGTTAGCAACTGAGTTTGGTCTTTTAAGATGCAAGTTCAGCTACCAACAGGACTTTGGGCAACTGACTTGACCCCTGTATGGACATCCCACAGCCAGCAAGAACCTCAGTGACATCAGCACTCTACCTCTGCTCTCCTGTAAATGAACGACAAACCCAACAGTGTCACCACTGATGTGATGTTCAGACACTGAAACACAAACCATCTTCCTCATAGCAAGGTTACACAACTAGTCCTGGTAGGTAAATATTCCCTGGAATAACACAGCGTGCCCTAGGATGTCTCATTAAACCCCTCTTATTTTTGACTCTCCTCATCCTTAGGCAGCTGTTGCTCCTTAGCCTTGTACAATTACCACTGTGTACGTGCCTGACCATTTCTCCAGCATTTTATGTACTTGGTGGGATTTAGAACCTTCACACTGGTATCATGAGACTGTTCCAAAGCCTCATTGCCTCATCTTTTAGGGCAAGAAGTTGTTTTCATACCAAACACTTTTTCACAGTATTTCTCGCACCTCAAAAGGCTGAAGTAAGCAACCAATTAAGCACAAACCCTCTGTCTCACATGTATCAAATCAGTCCCAGGAATTCAGTTACTGCTGCACTCCAAACTAAAATTATAGTGCCAGAGAAAAATGCTATTTTCAAGAGTATACTTGAATTTTTCACCTTCACTGGTATTTATTTGCTCCTGACCTAGCTTCCAAGGATGCTTCTCTGCCATAGAGTTGCTTTCTGAACCCCAACTTCTTTACCTACTAAAATCAAAAGTAAGAACAATTAGGAAAGTCACAAGGAAAACCACAGTGGATGAGAAACAGACAAACATGGTACTTGACATACTTCACCATATTGGCGAGGGGTTTGGACACATCATGCAATGCCAATGCAATGTCCTATGGTCTCTGTGTCTCCCTGTACACATTAAAAGATACAGTTTTTTAAAGGTCAGAAAACTAAGATATGGATGAATTATTCAGTAAGACTGTTGTGGATAATCAAAACCTAAAGAAAAAGCAATGAACAAGCATACCTATTGGAGGCTCCTCTGATCTCAACTGGGAATGCCCCAGTTACTGAAGACACTGCAGTACCAGACACCAGCAGTCCGTGGTGGGGTGGCCTCGCTGAGCACGGCACTATTTTTTAGATAGTTTACACATCACTTGGTGTGCAACATCCCCAGTCAACAATGAAACATCCTTCTTCTGAGAAAGGTTAAAGCACATGCAGTCACACTTGCCTGGACACTGCACTACTGTAAAAGCCTAACTGCTGATGGGGACACAAGTAAAGTACTGGCTGATTCCTTGTTCACTCATGAACCCTGTACACAATCAAGGAAGGCAGTCGCTGGGTTTGCTGCTTGAACTCTTAGGTATTTTACAACTTTTCTAATATCTCCTTCAGATTCTTGCCTCAGAAGGATTGGACCATCAATTATGTACCAAGATGCTTTTAGATAATGAAGCAGGGCATGAATTATATGAGTTTCTAATAAATGAAATTAAATGTGATAATAAAATCAATTCTAAGTACTTTCAAATGAGAAACATGCAAGAAACCACAGTATCACTAACGTGTCATCTGTCCTTGTCAATGTGCAGTCCCCTGGCATCTCTCGCTCCTCTTTCACAGTTACAATTCTCACATCTCCGAATCCAGAACAAGCAGATTCTTTAGGCAGCTGCTCATGATTGTCGTACCTGTAAATACAACCAAAGCTGTTAACTGAAACACTTCTTCTGCAAAGAAGTTCTGCCTCTATTTCATCTGCAGTGTCATGTGCTCAACTATACAAACAAGAAAACAAAGACAGAAAATCTTCAACAAAAGATATTCAAAATTTTCAATTTAATTAAAATTACCTATATATTTTCCTTTTTATATATAACTTTTATCTTGTTATTTTTAAATGTCAGCTACAGTCTTTCAAGTAGTACCAAGAAAAATATTTCATCCACCCTTCCCAAGTAGGTGGAGGACAGTACTAACGTTCCATCTGCTGCTATTAAAGGAGTGGTGCCTGACAATGCTCTTCCTTCCTTCCCAGTGATCCTTCTCACACCCTCGGAGAGGGGATGGAGCAGAGCTTTTGACATTGGGTCATAGCTGTCATACCTAGAAAGACAAGACACAATTGCTATTAACAGTCAGAATTATTTACTTGGTATTAGCAAACAAAGGAGTATCGTGACAATCTACTCACATGTCCAGTAAAAACCCTGCAACTTCTGCGTCGTTTCTGAAATCCAACTTTTCCTTAAGTGTCAGCCACCGGTCAATGTGATTTCCCACGTAAATCCTAGTTTTCCCCCTTCTTCTATCAAGACTTTGCTTTCTCTTTTTCTTTTCCAGAAAAGACAGCACTGGGGGCCTTCCACACCTCTTTGCTGGCAGGGACATGCTGAGCCTGGAAATAAAGGAGAGGCTTTATTGAGAGGCAGCTCAGAAGAACAGGTGGTACCTCAGCGTCCCGAGACAGCACAGCGAGGACTGATGGCCGAACAGCTTTGGCTCCTCGCAAGTCAAGCACTGCTGCAGCCTCGCACCGACTGCTCCCGACCAGCACCCACCCGCTTGGGTCCTCTGCCTCGGCGTCTCTCTGCGGCAGCAGCGGCCGCGAACTGAGCCGCTTCCAGTCGGAACACGGTGAAGGACTGCGGGACAGCCCCTCACACCGGGAGGGGGAGGAGGGAAGGGGCCATTCCCACCTCACACCGGTCCTGAGGGGAGGGAAGTTGACATGCCCGCCTCAAACCGCTCTTGAGGGGAGGGAAGGGGCCATTCCCACCTCTCGCCGCTCCTGAGGGGAACGAACATTCCACCTCACACCACTCCTGAGGTGAGGGAAAGGGAAGGGCCATTCCCGCCTCACGCCGCTCCTGAGGTGAGGGAAAGGGAGGGGCCATTCCCACCACACGCCGCTCCTGACGGGAGAGGAGGGCTTTTCCTACTTCACGCCGCTCCTGGGACACACACACACACAGACAGACACACTCCCGCCTCATGCCACCCCTGAGGGGACACCAGCCCCTCTCGCGGCTCCTGAGGGAGGACGAGCGCACCTCACAGCGCCCCTGCGGGGTACGCCGTTTCCCCGCCGCCTCTCCCTTTTCCTCGACACCAATCTCCCGCTGTCCCCGGCGGGGTGGTCGGTCTGTGGGTCGGGGTCGGTCTGTCGGTCCCTCACCGGCCGCGGCGCCGCCACCACCGGCAGTGACCGAGGTAAACAAGCGACATGTGACCGGCGGCGCGCGCTGATGGCGCGGGGACACGTGAGGGCGGGGAGGGGCCGGCCCCGGTTTTAAGGGAAAAGGCTCAAAAAAAAGGGTTTAAGTGTTAAACCAGGGCAATGACTCGAAACCTGTCCCAGGGTAATGACTCGAAACCTGTCCTGAGGGAGCAGCCAGTGGCGCTCAGGTCTGTTCTCAGCCCTTCACTGAAGCCCAGAGGAAGAAATAACCAAACATGTTTAATATTTGTTTAACAACAAACTTCAATTACCTGTGTTATGCACAATAAAAAAAATCTACTGTTTTCCCAAGCAACAACTCGCAGGAGGAATATCCAATATACTGTGTGGTTATCTTACCTTCTGAAAGGCCAGGTTCAGAGACAAAACTAGAATTTTGCTCTGAAGAGCAAAAAATGACTTACCTGTTAAAATGCTAAACCAGTAACACCAAGAGAAGGAAAATGCAGTGAGAACTTGCAATCCTTGGTGTCACCGTGTGTTCGAAGAGTGACATATACGAAACTTGCATTCCACCAGGTTCTTGGCACCCCCACACACTCCTGCTGACACAGCCTTAAAACAGTGTTTTAAAAGCAATAACTAAAAACTCAGACCAAGTTAGCCAGCAATATTTGGATAATTTTATCTAAAGAAGAGAGGGACATTCATACCTGCCAAATTATTTTTTATCATTTCACCTGTCAGCTTTGGTAGAGTCACAGTAACAAGCTGGCTGAAGAACTAGTAGGTAACTGAAGGCTTATAAAAATAATTATTTTCATTTTCCAAATCAGCTGAATAACCAAAACAATGGTTTTGGTTTGTTGTCCAACATTTACATAACTTGAAAATAAAGAACTGGAGAAAAGAGCCATCACTGCCTGAAATCTATCTTTGTCTTTTATCATTTACACCTTCAGCCTGTGAGCAGGTTTTCATAGTATGTTTTACTATGTGAGTTAACAGAGAAGTGAAATTGAAAATAATTATTGTAGCTTAATTATAGTTTTGCTCAAAATAGCCCAAATTCTCAGTGATACATGTTTATAAAGACAATTCTTTGCACTTTACCCATTTAATTTAGATATAATTTCTCATCATTCACCGTTATTTCTGTAAAGTATCTACTTGGTGATACTGTTTCAAGTAAATGGGACTGTTTAGAGGCTTTTCATATTTAATTGTTCCAATTGCCTTCACAAATGTAATTATTGTTTGAGTAGCTCCAAAGAACAGAATTGTGTTAACACCAAAACCTGTTGTGTGCTTAAGGTTCCTGTTTATTTTGAAATCACAAAGCTGCTGGGAGAAGCAAGAGACTGCAAACAACATTTAGTTCTACCAAGTAATTTGGAAACAAAAGCAGTTATGCAGCAACTCACCTTTTATGCCTACTAAGTTAATCAAGCTAATGCTGTTATACATGCTAATAAAGTAAAAAACAGCATGTAAAAACAGAGGACCATGTCAGTGTTCTCAAAAATTAATTACTACATTAAAAAAATTTCAAAGCCATTAAGTTAATGTATATTTGCCATTTTTGTGAGGGGTTTTTCTTTTCATCTCATTAGGATCTGCCAGCCAGTGTTTATTTCAGCTGCTTGAGCTGATCTTGTCTGTGTGACAAACAGGGCACAGGAATGCTTTTAATTGCACCAATATTTGCATTAATGTTGGTTTTACCACCTGGACATCCTTGTCAGCCAGGTGAATATTTTGAGCAGTTTCACACAGGTCCCGAAATGAGCAGCATTCCTGGTACATGGAATTGTGTCTTACAAAGCAGCAGCTGCTACTCAGGTATGAAATTCCAAAGCCAATTCCCCAGGCCCCAAAGGCTGGGGTTTGTTCTCTGCAGCAATGCACAGACATGGAACTGAGGGCATCGGGTGCAGAAGCTGCCTCCTCCCAACCCCAAACTGCAGCCATGCAGGAAGGAATTCCAGAGGTTTATATATATATATATATATTTACATATATATTTATAGAGGTTTGTATGGCACTCTCACAGCTACATCAACTCACTCTCCCCTTCAATCAATTGAAAATCCTGGCTGTACTATCACCTCTCTGCTGATGAATATTTCACTGTGCTTCAGCATCCAGAACGAACATCTTGTTCAGCTCCCAGCTGTAAGCATGGCAATAATGCACCTTACAAACCCCAGAAGCCTTCTGCCTCCTGAAGTGTAATTTTCATTTCAAAATGTTGCTACAGGAGCCATCAGTTAACCCAGGAACATGTCTAAGTACCCCATTTATCTTGTGTTTTATGAGTATTTATGCAATGGGATTGAGAAACTGCTCCCTGGAAATGCCAATGCAAACTTCTTCATACAGTAATTAATGTATCTGTTAATGGGATAAAACCCTCGCAGAAACCAAGTTGATCTAGCCAAGTGTCCTGTTTCTAGAAGGCATGGGAAGCTCAGCCCTTTCACTGGATGTTCTCCCAGATTCCAGTTATCCATGATTTAAGGACTTAGAAGGTGAGGGTGACTCCATTTTGTTAAGCAGGTCTGGGAAGATCTACACCTCAGGAGCAGAATCCCTTTTAGACCCTTCTAAATATTTTGGACTTCATAATGTGCTACTTTATGGAGTCTTTACTTTGCTTTTTGCATTTGTTACATAATTGTTACTTCTAGGCAGAAAGGGAATTATGACACTGGCACAAAGCCATTTATTTCCATGTTCCAGTGCAATACTGACACCTCATTAAAAGACACAGCACAACAGTGACATGAAGCAGCCCCCCCAGACCATCTCTCATCATGTAACCAGTCTGTTTCTATCACAAAACAGAATCAAAGCAACTATTTAATAAACAGAAATAAGAATAAAGCTGAAAATGGAAAACCACAGGGTTTATTACCACACGATTCATTCCAGCAGGAGACTTTGCTTGTGTTGGGTCCTTAGTGCTTTTAGAACACCTCGAATTGTTAAGAGCAGAATATAAAAGATAAATTGACATTCAGTTAAAGGGGAGCACCCTCATTTCCAAACTGAGCTCCTGGTCATTTGGGCCTTCATGATACAACACAGGAGCTACTTTATTCTAGGAGATTTTAAGGAAAGTGAAGTCAAAACCTGCACTCTGACTGCACCTTGAGCAGTGTAATCCAAGTAATACCAAAGTAGAATTCCTCCCATTTATTGTTCACTGCTGAGGCTGGATGATTCATCACATTTAAATTCTTTCACATGAGCTTCCTAACTTCTTTTATCTGTTATCATCATATCTAAAAAGAATTAATAATTTTTACCTGAAAAAGAAACTGAATTATGCTGTGGGGTATCTAACATACAATAAAACATGCAGGAAATATGAAGTAAAAAAAAAGGAACAGTCAATCAAACGAAGAAGCTGAAGCATTTTTACTACATAAAAATGGCATCTCTAACAATATATTTGTTTCATGTTTCCTATTTTTACTTTCTCCCCCTCACCATCTGCCTCTGTTCTTCTTTTTTCTTTCAAAAAGCATCCACCTCATTTAGCTTCACTCATCCCATCACAGGATTCAGGCTGAACTAAAACAAAATCCCCAATGCCAAAGCCAAAAAAGCACTACCTCTTCATAAAAGACCTTCCATAAATAACACTCCTTCTCTTTACAGTAGCTGTAGATCTTTAAGAGAAGCAGCCCATCTAGATTCAGTGCTTTGCTACACATCCTCTAAGCAAAGGAACTCGAACTTTTTGGCCCCTGGTAACTCTGGGTTGTACCTGTGCCTTTTTGCCAAATCTTCCCTTGTTCTTTTGGTAGCCAGCACTGAATCCCACAAGAGTGAGAGATCCCGTAGTGTGGAGAAAAAAGGTGAATTACAGAACGTGGAGTTCTTGAGCAAGAATTACTCCCAATATGGAAGCACCTCAGCAATGCCCAGGGGGATTTGCTGTTCTGTAGAGCAGAGTCCCACTGCTTTGCTTAAGACACCTTGCATGAAAATAAAACCATTTTGGGGAGACAATCCTCAGGAGGAAATAGTGAGAAATAGAGAATGCCCATCTTTGACATGTGTGCCAGGCAGTGGTCAGGAGAGCCTGGCAGTGCCAGAACCTGCACTGTGCTGCGTGCAGAGGAAGCAAAGGACAATGAGGAGAAGATGAAATACAAGAAGGTACTAACCTGTGGCAGCATCAGAATCTGAGTCTGAGGGCAAATCCCTGCAGGGCCAGAAAGGTCAGGACAAACGCTCTCATTTGTGAGGCAATTCTCTGCAGCAAACAGAGTGAATTTGTTGCTGCAGTCAGTGCATGGACTAAGGAAAACTTCGGGGCCCAGCCGGGGTACAGCCCTGAGCCTCTGGGTCATTGGGGAGAATGTTCTGTGCAGAGCAGCGAGGAGCTGAGCCAGGTCAGACGCTCTCCCAAGGCACCTCAGTGCCCATCCTTGTGCCTTCAGGGCCAGCAGGACCTTGGCACAGGAGCAGCAGGAAAGGAGCAAGGGACCCACTGCTATCCTGGCTGTGTCTCTGGGGGTCCTGGGAGCTGGTGAGGCCAGAGGGGGCTCACAGAATCACAGAATCAGTTACACTGGAAAAAACTCTGAGATCATCACATCCAGCCTGTGACCAAACACCACCTTGTCAGCCAGAGCATGGCACTGAGTGCAATGTCCAGCTGTTTCTTGAACACCTCCAGGGATGGTGATTCCACTCTGGGCAGGCCATTCTGATGTTTAAAAGGGTAATTTTCATGAAGAAAATCTTCCCGAAGTGCAACCTAAACTTCCCCTGGTGCCGCTCCAGGCCGTCTCCTCCTGTCGCAAGCCTGACCCTCACCTCTCAGGGAGAGCCTGGTCACCCCTAAGCTTCCTCTTCCAGGCTTGGAGGGCTGGATGAGAGGGAGAAAAAAATATGGAACGCTTCACGAATTTGCGTGTCATCCTTGCGCAGGGGCCATGCTAATCTTCTCTGTATCGTTCCAATTTTAGTATATGTGCTGCCGAAGCGAGCACAACCTAGGGAGGCTGGGAGCCGCTATTTGAACCTCCAGAATCCGGGCCCCGCAAGGTTAGGGTGACCCGTGTGGGATAAGGTGGTGGTGCCGGTGGAAGCAGCAGCAGCCCTGCACAGCACCCAGGCCGTACTGAGGGTCTGGCAGGCAGGAGATGGCGAAGAAGGGGGGAACAGACCCCAAATCCGGCCTAACGCGGGTTATGCAAATAGCTCTGCTGTATGCAAATACGCGCAAAGCACTCTGGGGCGGGGGCGGTACCGGGGCTGCTCACGGGGCCGCCGTGAATCAATAACCGCCGGCGGGTTTCAGTCACGTTCGGCTGTGCGCAGCTGGGAATGTGACACTTCTCTGTGGTGACACATCGGTGGTTTGGAGCTAAATTAGTTAATATCGCTGACCTGTGGCGGTATGCGGGTGGCTGAAGCCATGTGTCGTCTCACAGAATCACAGAATCATTCGGTTTGGAAGGCCCGTATGGAGATCAAAGCCCCCTGCCAAAGCAGGGTCACCTGGAGCACAGGACCTGCATGTCACCTGGTGACACAGGAACGCATCCAGGTGGGTTTGAATAGCTGCAGACAGGGACACTCCACCGCTCCCTGCGCAGCCGTTCCACTGCTCTGCCACCCTCAGTGTGAAGAGGTTCTTCTTCTTGCTGAGGCGAAACTTCTTGTGTTTTAGTTTATGACCATTACTCCTTATATATTTGGAGTGTATCTCGGAACAGGCGGGTCTAAGTGGGACCGCGTGGCTGCAGGGACGGGCCGGGAACGCGTCCGGGTACAAAGGGGAGAGCGAGCTCTGCACGGCCCTGCTCATTCCTTCTAAGCTGGGCCAGGACTGTTGCTAACCACGGGCAGCAGAGTGGCGCAGCGGAAGCGTGCTGGGCCCATAACCCAGAGGTCGATGGATCGAAACCATCCTCTGCTAGCACGACTATTTTCGTTTTTCCCTCGTCTCACGGCACGGCGCCCATCCTTTCTGCGGTTATTTTTGGCTGTAGGGGACAGTGGTGTGGCTGGTGCGAGGACAGTTGTTTTTCCTAAAATCTTGGCGACGTGCAGTGTAGCTGGTGCGAGGAACGAACGGACAGAGCGCTGCGCAGTAAAATGGGTGCCTGCCGCATTTATTTCTTCTAGCGCCATTTGAAGGTCTCGTCGAGTCACAGGATGCTTTGGGTGGGAAGGAACCCTTAAAGGCCGTTTAGTCCCACCCCCTTCCGTGGTTAGGGTCACACCGAGGTACTCAGAGTCCAACCTGGCTTTGAATGTTTCCAGGATGGGGCATCTGCCACCTCTCGAGGCACCCTGTGCCAGTGCCTCAGCACCCTTATGGTGAAAAGTTTCTTTTTTGTCTTTCGTAAGAAAGCTCCCTTATATACTGAAAGCTCACAAGGGTCCTCGGGAGCCTTCTCTGCTCCAGGCTGAACAGCCCCAGCTCTCTCAGCCTTTCCTCATAAAAGTGCTCCTCTGAGCATTTTCGTGCCTTCATCTGACCCACTCCAGGAGGTCCATGTCTTTTAATTAAGCATCCCAGCTCGTTGCACACATTTGTGGTTTTTCCCTGCCTTGCCGGATTAAAAATGAAACCTTGTGGCAATGCCAAACTTAGCAAGCAGACTCTCAGCACAAAATGTAGGAAAGCAAAATAAAAACACAAACGTGAAACGTGGAAGTCAGTGCACGTGGTATTGAAAGTCTGTATTTGGCCTCTGGATTGCAGGATCTAAGGAAAAAGGCTCTGTGAACTTAATGCCACAGTGCTTCTCCGTGGGCGTTGTTTTCGGGGCTGTGGAATGTGAGAAATAAACAGTGGAATTCTTACATGGAATGAGTACGCGCGGAATACATGGAAGAAAAACAAGGCAGGGATTTTGTTCATAGATCCATAAAAAATACGGAATCCTTTTTCCCTACATTTGGCTCAGTAGGCGCGGCTCGGGGGGCCGTGTTGTGTGGTTCCATGGTGTAATGGTTAGCACTCTGGACTCTGAATCCAGCGATCCGAGTTCAAATCTCGGTGGAACCTGAACATTTTTGTCGCAAACACATTTCTTTACTGCTCAGAACCATGGGAAATGACTTAAAGGCGTTTTTCATGGACTGTTAGAATGCCGTAAACATCCCGTGCCTCGTGGAAAACATCTCTAAAGTAGAAGCGTAGCCAATCAGAGAGTTTTCCTGGATTTCCCCCCCCTCCATATCTGTTATTTATTGCAGTCAGGTTAGTACTTACTGACAAATTACCTGAAGAATCTCAGACATGTCACAGAATGTTGTTTACTTTTCTTTCTGTGCCTTGAATCGCCTGTGTGGAAACACAGTTCTGAGTTCTGCATCAGCAAGGCTGGTGGCAGCTGCTGAGCTCTGCAGTGTGAGGTTTTGGGCTGTCTCTGACAGCATATGTTCTCCAGTGTTCATGTTTGCTTTCTGTCCTCATTCTACCAGGGGTGACCTTACCGTGGCCTTCCAGTGCCCAAAGGGGTTCCAGGAGAGCTGGAGAGGGACTTTGGACAAGGGACTGGAGTGACAGGACAAGGGGGAATGGCTTCACTCTGCCGGAGGGAGGATCAGATGGGATATTGGGAGGAAATTCTTCCTGTGAGGATGGCACGGCCCTGGCACAGGGTGCCCAGAGAATCTCGATGCTCCATCACTGGCAGCATTCAAGATCAGGTTGGACGGGGCTTGGAGCAAGCTGGGATAGTGGAAGGTATCCCTGCCCATGGCATGGGGTTGGGACTGAATGAGCTTTAAGCTCCCTTCCCACCCGAACCATTCCACGATTCTGTGAAGACAATGAATATCGCAGAAACTCGGAACAAACACGAACATTCAGGCCGTGTTAAATTCCTGTCGGTCATCCCGGGTGCAAGGGCAGAGCGGGCAGCGATTTCCCAGCGGGGTTCGTTTGCCGTGGATTAATTCCAGGGGCCGGCGGAGGCGTGAGGCACCGCCCGGTTCTATGGTGTAATGGTTAGCACTCTGGACTTTGAATCCAGCGATCCGAGTTCAAATCTCGGTAGAACCTGTCCCAGGTTTCTTTTTCTGCCTCAGCGCGGCAGGGACAGACGGGGCCGCGGTGAAGCTCCAGCTCAGCGCCACTGGGTGTCCTCGACCTCAACTGTGTCACGCTCTTCCCGATTTTCTTCATGCGATGAGTTTGAAGAGACTTTATATAATTCTCACTATTTTTAAATTAGGTGTTTCATTGTATTTTCATTTATTTCATTGTATTTTCATGGTATTTATCATTGTACTGCTGTTTTACGTTAAGTACTTTTAGGGTGAGGAAAAAAAGGCATTTACACTGTGGAAAATTTCATCAGGCAGATGTGCAGAATTTGGACATTATTTTTCAGATGCACCCAACTACTCACTTGGAAAATAAGAGCAGAAACGCGGTATTTCTGGATAAACTGCACAATTTAACTGGATATTCCCTCTGCTTCACTGACACAAACCCTCAGTAGTTATTTTTCATTTCCAGAGCAGCTAAGGACATCTTAACACCTTTGCTCCCCTCCTCCAAACCTGTCCTACGAGTCACTTGTTTACACAGCAACAGGAACAAGCCTGCTCTGTGCCAACAGCTCCTCCTCCTCTGGCCAGGTAACCCTGCCTTGCTGGCCCTTGAAAAAAAACACAGAACACCTTCAAACTGAGTTATTATTTAGTAGAAATCCAGGTCTCAAGAGAATATATGGAAATGTTTGCTCAATTCATTAAATTTTCATACAACCTAGTGATGAAGAAGATCCCTTGTCTGTGTCAGGCCTGATTTTCATCCTTTCCTAAACTGTTGCATCAGGTCACACACAAAGAAAGATCTTTTCCAGCGCACCTGTGTTTTAAGTTACTCCATCCCGTAACCTCGGCACAACCAGCCTCTCTCACAGGCTGGCTTCAGGCACCAACATCATTCTCCCCAGGCATAAGAGCTTTAAAGTCACAGGGGCTCATCTGCCTTGCAAGGAATCAATCTATTAATTGACAATTCTAGAGAGCAAATTACCATTTCCTACAGCAATGTGGAACTTTCCTCCTCCCATTTAGCAGAGTTTGAGGTGCAGCTGTAATCCAAAAGTCCCATAAAGTGCTGATGCAGTACTGGTGCCACAGATGTGCCCCAGAAAAAACCCTGGGTTAAACCAGGAGTACTTAAAAGAGTTAAACTTTTACATGGAACAAGACAGAATCAGCACAGAATTGAGTACTGAGATTTATTCATAACTCATGGCCATGCTGCAATTGAAAACAAAGCACCAAAATTTGGGTAACTGAACATCATCCAGGTATACTCCAGCTGAGACTGCTGCATTTGGGTATCTGCATTACTGTGGGGGGACAGCACAGCCCAGGTCCTTGGCCACAGGGGTCACACAGGGGCTGTGGCTGAGGGAAACCTCCAGCACCAGGCAAAGGGACTGCACAACATGCTGGAGAAGTCTCAAAGTACCATAACCCCAAGAATCCAGCACATGACATGCTCAAATCAAACATCCCAGGACAATTTTATTAATTCATTTACTATGTCCAGTTCCTTTCCCACAATCCGTCCAGTTTACAATTTTCTAAAAATCCTCTTGTCTCAGCACAACATTCAAGAAGGAGGTAAAGCATGATGGCTGGGGCCACATCAGGAGCTTTTCCTGTTGCTGAAAAGGCAGCAATAAAATTATCAGGGAATCAGGGAACCCAATCAGGGAATTAAACAGTGCTGTACTTTCAGAAGTGTGGCTACAAACATGTATTGTCAACATTAATGGACTTTCCAACTGCAGATTTAAAAGCCAGAATCAAACCTTTAGGCAAGTATTTCACCATGTATGGAGCTGCAACAGGGTTTTCTGATAATTGTTGAAATTTCAATGAAAGTAGCTGAAGCAGGAAAGATTTACAGGATAGAACTTTTAAACTGGCACTTTAAAGAAAAGGCCTTTAAAAAACTAAAACATTTTACTCCAAAAAGCTTTATAAAACAAAAGACAGAAAAGACAAAAAAAGTCTCAGCTACCTTAAGTCACTAATGATAATACATTCTGTGTAGCCTCTACAGCTCAGTTAGATGCCTTCCTTGTCTTCAAAAAAGAATTTTGCAGCAGACAGATCATCAACAGCTCTGCACTGTGACTGCCTCAATAGGTTAAAACTTGAGCAGATGAAACAGGTTATTTTAGACACTGAGCCACCCATTTCCCTTGCAGTGGGAGCAGAGCAGATTGATTTCACCCACTGCCCAGCCCTTCCTGGGCTCCCCCAGCAGCACAGGGAGTGAGGCCTTTCAGTGCAAACCCTGGCCAAAGTGCCACCCAGCCCCAGGGAGGATCCATCACGTTGTACCAACAGTTCAGGGCTCTGCTTTCAGAGCAGCAAGGCAGCTCTTGTGTAGCTGACTGAAGATTTTCTCAGAAAAACAAACTGGTTTTGTACCATTTCACCCAGTACACGCACATAAAAAAAGCAGCACACTGTACAAAGAGCAGCAGCGATATAATTTAAACATGCATCCAGCTACAAACCATATATACAGACAAACAGGCCTATACAAACAGAACAGGACCACTTTATTACGGTAGAATTCTGGTGGAGTTTTTGGAGGCAATCACAGCAGATAAAGAAAATCACACCGAAGGAGGTGTATGTTGCTTCTGAAAGTAATCTGTTCTGAAATGTCACACAACACCCCCACCCTTCTCTAGCAGACATTTATTACAGTTCCAGCTACACACAGCTCTTCCCATGACTCCTGGACTCCCTCCCTGTACAGAGGTAGATTTCTGTCGATGTTCTGATATTGCACCACGTTAAGTATCGTTCTTATCACAAGGAACAACTTGCAGGGGGTAATTTATATAATTCATGGGCATAATCTCATTGTGGGCATTCAGGTAGTGCAGTAAATCAAATTTGTTTGCACTTCAAAGAAAACCTCCCTCCAAGTGCAATGGTTTCTTATTTAATGGAAAGCTGCAATTTTTAACAGCTTCACATAAGAGCTATTTCTTGTCAGCAGGGTGACACTTCACTGTCTCTTTCCTTT
This sequence comes from Acrocephalus arundinaceus, assembly GCA_021534815.1. Taxonomy (NCBI): domain Eukaryota; kingdom Metazoa; phylum Chordata; class Aves; order Passeriformes; family Sylviidae; genus Acrocephalus; species Acrocephalus arundinaceus. Next base: position 2,531,555 of record JAJEOU010002598.1, read on the forward strand.
TCAGCCTCCCTGCTCTAGCCAGTGCCTGGTCTTGCCCTGCCTTCCCTGATGCTTCACCCGATTCTTCCACTGTGTGCATTTTAAACACTCACAGGTTTTTACAGGATTTCTTACTCACACAAGCAGTTGTAATATGAAGAAATTTGCAAGAAGATTCATTCAAACAGCATGAAATGGTTAAAAAAGCCCATCCACACTTTCAGGCTGCATAAGGAAAGCTAGAACTTTGCTAGCTTCAAACAGCCATTAATCACAAACAGATCTGATGCTAGCAGGAAAATCTGAAGAAGTCTGGCAGGAGTTTTAATTTCGTTTGTCCATCACATTCTTGAATAACTCTGACAACTGGGGAAGTTGCAGACAAGCTGCATGGCAGTACCACTTCACAATGTCTGTTAAATGAACCTCTATAGCATATTTATAAAAATAAGTGCATCAAAATTCATGATGCTAACATATCGTAACTCTGATGAGCTCACAAGCATTGCTCAGTGTTTTTTCTCAGAGGCACCCCAGGAAGTTATTTTTTGCAGAAGTCTTTCAACATGGAGACAAATGAAAGAACAATCTGGGCATGTTTCACTCCCAGAGAAGCCAAAGCAAGCAGCACCACTCCTCCTGGCTGCAAGCCTGGCAGAAAACTTAGATGGAAAGAAAGTTCTCTTTTTTTAACAATCAACCTATTTGGAACTATTTAAAATGAACCATTTAGCATTAGCTTCCCAGATTCTGTTTCTGTGAAGTATTCTATGACACTACATCAGTAAGAAATGGTGGCTAGTTTGGAACTGAGTATTTTTTGCTGAATTATGGCTACAAGGCTTATAGAAATTCATTACATCCCTCCATGTACTCACTTGTCCTTTAAAAGGGCCTTTTCCTTAACAAGGTAAGTAAGTCCCAAGTTACTTCACACCAACTGCACCAATACTGAAATTCCTGTTGGCTTTGCATGTGGTGATAGGGACTGCAGACCTAGAAGTAAAATCATCTCACCCTCTTGGAGGAGCCCATTTTGTGAAGTGACCCCTTCACTTCAGGGAGTAACTTGATCAGGAATTACACTCCCTGTCCCTGGCAGAAAGGGCTTATGTACCTTGCAAGCTCAGGCTTTAGGATGAAGAAATCCATTGGACGCAGGAAATGACAAACAGTACGAATGAAATGACAGTGGCAGGAACCAGGGCTTTTGGAGACTTCTTTGTTTTTGCAAAGCAAAAGTTCATCCCAAGCACAATCCCGGGCTGGGCAGAGCCTCACTCACACCCTGGCTGGTGAGGCTGTGATTGCATAGAGGGCTGCATTGCTGCCCTGCAGCCTCAGTGCAGCTCCTGCAGCCGTTACCATTTGATATCCAAGCTGCTGGGGCTCTGATTTACTGCACTGTACGTGGTGTGCAAAGTGTCCTGCACCTTCTTGGAGTCCATGCCCTCCAGCCAGTGCTGGTACATCCTCTGCACGTGCAGGTTGGCTTCTGGCAGCCTGACAGGAATGGCAGTGTACACCTCTTCCATCTGGGCAAGCAGGGCTCTGTCTGGTTTGCCATCCTCAGTCTGGGCCTGCCCCTTTCCGTTGAGGCAACCTTAGGAAAAAAAAAAAAAGATGGAGGGTGATGGAGATTTGATAGGAAAAGAAAGTCTCTGTTAACTCAGAATTCTTTTTTCACACTTCTCTAAAGGAAGTTTTTTTTTAAAACTTCCTCCCACGCTGTTACAATTTGTATTTACCTAAAGTGACTCCGATATCAGCTCTATCTTAATGGAAATGAAGTTTCCATATCAACAATCTTTCTCTGCATTCTCCATGGTTTTATGATCCTAATTATGCTCCTTGTCTTTCCTTGCCCTTGACAACCACCATTTCAGAATATCCTCTGAGGCCTGGCAGTGCAATGCTGCCACTTATTTATAAGTCAGAAGATAACAAATATAAGAGACTAATTTTAGAAAACTCAATCATTTTTTGAGCCAACCCTGCACATGTAATAGGTGCACACTTCAATAATAGTGAGACTTTAGACTATTAAGAAGAGAAATGAAGTGCCTGCCTGTAAGACAGCTTTCCTCTGAGATTCAAGATGCATGTGCAGAACTGCAGATCCACAATTATTCTTACCTCCTGGGCAGGCAAGGACTTCTACAAAATGGTATAAAAACTTTCCTTTTTTCAACTTCAGGACCATGTTTTGGATATTTCTAAAGCCATAAGCTGCTGCAAAACGCAGCACTGTCTCCCCATCCTTTTCAAGGGTAACTTCTTGAAAGTCCTTGTTCCTGTCAAGACACACAGAGAACATTTTAACCCCCTGCACTCCCAGAGGAACAACCCAACTGTGCCAGTTTGTATTCAGATGCTCCAAAGGGAGCAGAACAAGTGTAACACTGAAATCAAGGTGAACTCTTCTTTCTAAACTGAGTTAAGCAGAAGTTGGGATGGAATCTTTGTGACAGCATTCTACTTTATTTTTAAGTGCAGGTAAGGTTTTATAAAATGAGTACCAGCAGGAGCTGCTTTGCACTGAGAGACTTGCAGGTTTAGAGCCAAAGATCAGGTTAGGTTAGCAGTAAATGCTTTCACTGCAGCACCAACCAAAACAGGGGAAGTTCCTTGCCAAGAGGGTGGCCAAACCCTACACAGCCCTCCCAGGGAGGTGGCCAATGCCCCAAGGCTCTCAGTGTCTAAGGGGCATTTGGACAAAGCCCTCAATAACATGTTTTAACTTTTGCTCAGCCCAAAAAATGACTGCTGTGGGTCCTTTCCAACTGAAGATACCCTCTTCTGTTCTAGCTCACCCATTCCACTTAACAAGGATACAAAACTCTAACTTACTTCAGTGCTTTGTAGGTTATCTCCTTGACATCCACACCAAAAAGCTCCTTTGCAGCGTGTTTAAAAATGTGCTCCAGGTAACCATCAGATCTCTTCCCTTCGTGCCTTACTACATCTCCCTCCTTTAGGTCATCAAACCTTAGGAAACAACAAAGTGGAAGATCAACTCAAAAAAATTCATTCTTTCACATCAATAGTGTGTTTCTCTCCTTCTCTGTCTCCCTCAACAAAAAGTGTTTTGTAGCACTGAGAACACATTATGGTTTTATTTATTACAGCTTAAAAAATGTAAATTAATCAGGACAGTAGTGAGATGATGGAAAAAAATTAAATAAAAAAATACACGGCTTTCCATGTTGAGAAATATCAAGCACATGTAATTTATAAGAATGCATCTTCATCACAACCTGAAGATTTTGATAACAGTCCTTTACTACTTAAGAGCCATTTTGGGGAAAAACTATTTGTCATGGGTTTAAGTTGCTGGCCCAATGCCAGTGCACCCATGACAGTATAGTTCCTTAAAATAATGCTGTGAGTGGGACAAGGAACAGAGCAGAGCAGGCTCCAACTTAGAAATTAAAAGAAAACTTTAGTAACATACACTATATAGAAAAAAAGGAAAAAAAACCCAAAAAACAAGATCTAGAATGAAAAACCCTCTAAACCACTCCTCCCCCACCATAAATTCCTACCAAAACATTGAGACAAAACCTGGAACTCCCAGCTAATTTAGTAATTCTAAAACAATCATTTTTTAGTTTATTTAGGGAGAGATGATATGACCTTTAATTGGTTTAACAAGGTGCCAATCTCAGAGCCAGCTCTCTCACTTCCTAGGGTGGGTCAAACCACACTACTACTTAAATAAAATTATTTAAATAAATTATCATTTTTTGCCTGTGAGAATACAAAACTACTTCAGAATTACAAGTCTTTGCTGACAATTCTCTTGCTTTAGGAATTTGGACAAAGCCCTCAATAACATGTGGTTTGTCACAGTCTGTAACACTGTGCCAGTAAAATCACACCAAATCAGTACTGCTGCAACCAGGTTAGAATGGTGTACTTGGAAAAGAAAATAAGTGCTACACTATGGTTCAGGAGAGAAAATGGGAGATGATATCCCAAGGACATCTCCTGGAAGTTCACCTCTCCTCCAGTTAAAAGCATCTCTGAAGAGCCCACATTCATCCAACTGTTTTAATACCCAGCACTTTATCACAAATTGCTGCTGTACTGGGACTTGTTTTAAGAAGACAACTTCAAGTTGTTTAAATTTCTCTGCAAGATCTACTTTTAAGACCCCAGAAGAGCAAAAATTTATGTCATTAGGTCTCACAGTTGAACCAGAATTATCAGATTATTCCTTTTTAAAAATTAACATTATTTTCCAACATAAATTGAGGGCACTTGGCTTGTTCAGCCGGGAGGAGACTGAGGTCAGACATCACCAGGATCTGCAGCTCTGATCTCTGTTCTGTGACAGTGACAGAACCCATGGGATGGCTGGAGCTGTGCCAGGGGAGGTTTGGGTGGGTATCAGAGAAAGATTCTTCCCCCAGAGGGTGCTGGGCACTGCCCAGGCTCCCCAGGGAGTGGGGAATGAGGCTGTCAGAGCTCCAGGAGGGTTTGGACACTGCTCCAGGGATACCAGGGTGGGATTGTTGTGTCCATGCAGGGACAGGGGCTGCACTGGGGGATCCTCCCAGCTCAGGATATGCCCTGATTCTATAAATGGAGCTAATGAACCAGGCACATTCTGAGTAACAGCTTGTTCTTTCATTGGACAGGCTGATACAGAATTAAAAGACTGTCTCTATGTGATTCTGATAGAGAATTACGTGACTGTCTCTGTGATTATTCCTGCAAGAACTTTATTCATTCTCATCCTGTGTGACAATCTCAGCTAGAAGCAATCAGAGGAGCTGCACTACAGCTCTGAACACGTTCCCACTGACCAACTCAAATTTCTCCCCTCTAGGTCCAAGCAGGATACTAGCTGGAACTGAAAAGGATTTTTCAAAACTTCCAGAGCTTTCTGTTTTGTGCAAGACAGCACGTTCACTGCTCCCCTAGCAGCCCTCTGGAAAGATACCAAGGAACATCTGTCACAGCTGAACAAAGATCAGGGAGAGCAGCCTCTGTAACTAAGTCTGAGAATTAAACACCACACACGCTGCTCCCTGAGCCAAGCATAAGGGATGGAAACAAAACCTCTTGAAGGCTTTGTGTGCTTCTCATCTACAGCACTGTTCAGTTTGATCTAATCTTGAAAAACTGCTGTCCTCAGTACAAAAGCCAATTAATTACCATTTCCTGAAAGAGTGCTGCTTCTAGCAATCTACATGAACATATTGGGGAAGTGGAAATTTACTGTCAGGGCGCTGCTGTGAGAGAGGGGAGCCCAGAGCAGATGGTCAGCCCAGGACTGTGTCCCAGCAGCTCTGGGGGAGGCAGCTGCACAGGGCAGATCAGGCTGTGGGGCTCTACACAAGGAGCACTGGGGAGCTCTGAACAGGGTCAGCACCCCCAGACAGACACACTTACTGGCAAATCAAATCTGTTATTACTGCATTAAAATATAAATCAGGAGCCACACAAATCTTCAAGTCATAAATTTTGAAGGAGTTACTGTATAAGGGTCATTACCTCAAATTATCTGCTTTGTATTTAGACAGTACATGCAGGTTTATATTATCTGTTTCATATTACTTTTATATACAGCAATGAACATCTAAGAGAATATTTTTCTGGGTTTGGCCACTATATAAAGGGTGAAGCTGTGGTATACTCAGGCTCTGATGTACATTTTTTTCACTAAAAAGAAAAAACATTCTTCTAAGCAGTTTTACATTTATATTGGTCATTTGTCATCAAAGTAAGGAAGCAATCCACAACAAAACTACTTACAAACTATCTACAGCTACTTCAGTCACATCTTTCATGGACACATTTTTCTGTTCCATTATTTGGACAATTTCACCTGTGGGAAAACACATGACATTTTACTTTTAACACAAAGCACAACACACACTGTGCCTCTGTTTTAGAGATAACATCCCAACACCTGCATGTGCTTTGTGTCATGTCCTCCAGCTCTTCCCATCTCCAGTTACTGAGAAGCCTGACACTTCCAGCCCCCCAAAAAATGAGCCTTCAGCTTGCCCAAACTGCTTAAATCCTCAGCATTTCTGTTAGGTGAAGTTTGGAAATATCCAAACTACACTGCAGGATGTTTGGACACCAAGGCTAAAGACAAGATCATCATAAAGGTATCTGGTGCCATGAATCAGAAATAATTTCTAATAAAATAATGACCATAGACAAGCCAGACAATAGTTTTAAATATAGATTTGCATAATTTTTACCTTCTTTAACAGGCTGACGAAATACCTGATTTTTTAGATGAACAGCAATTTAGAAGGAAAGGATGTGTCATTTTGCCTTCCCTGTGCACTACCTGTACTACCAGGAGCACAAAAATATGTACTAAACTTTAAAGCAGAAAAAAGCCAACCTTATGACTAAAGCAGACTTGAAAAAACCAAACTCTGGCATAAAGGCTATTCTAAAAATGGTGATTCACTTATATATTTATAGATGATGAGTTTAAAAAAGTTTACCTGATGTCAGGACACAATCAACTTCTGGTGAATTATACAAGGCAGTGTAGAAATCTTCCCTCAAGGCTTCCAGCTTTTTGTCATAACAAGGTGCCACGACTACATGGAAAATTTTATCAGGAGACAAGTTCTGTGGAACACAGAAGGGAGCACATGTGAACCCCATGAAGAGCAAAAGACAGCTTGAAGGATGACAGGGACAAAAATAGTGACAGAAGCCTCATGCAGGCATTACCAGGAATAATTACTACCCATTAAATTTAAAAAATGTTGCGCACAGATAATGATTTGCCAAAAGTCACAAAGCATCAGCAACAAACTTCCAAAGTCTGGCTGGCTGGACCATATTCCCTCAGACTACATTTTCTGCAGCTTTTGGATTGCCTTAGAAAGTGAATACAAGTCAGGAGTTCAGAGTTCTGGTTTCTGGCTGTCACTCAGTCACTTTCAGCCACAGCAACCCTTCAGAATTTGTCTATCCATGAGCAGGCAGCAGCACTTCCCTACAGAACGTGCCTGTGGTTCCATTCTGGTGTAATGTGTAAGAGCAATTTTTTCAACATACAAAAGTGAGATAAAAAGGTTAGTTCCTAGGATACAATGCTTTTATTGACCTCAGATAACAGGGAAATTTCCACATTACTCTCCTCCACTCCTGTTTTGGCTGTGCTATAGAACTACACAGGCAGCATTTCACAAAAAGACCTTTAACTGCTATGGATTTAACTTTATCCATAAATATCTAAATCCATGTTGCACTGGGGGTGCAAGGATTGCTGCCAGCTCATACTGCACTGTATGAAATGAATTCTTTGTACATTCTTCTCATCATGAGCACTTGTACAGCAGCAGAGCACCATTTCTTCTTCAAGTAAAGGACAAATATAATACACTAAGATCTGTATCTCAGTATTAAATCCCATCTTCTCTATTTAGAAGAATCTAATGGTAAAAATAAATCAGAATTACTTACCTGCTGCCTGGCAAAGTAGCCCTTCACTAGGGAGCCCATGATCTGCTGTGGAGACTTTGCAGTGCAAATGTGAGAGGTCACCAGGTTGGTGAGTACCCTTTCAGCATATCGGATCCAACCTGGAAGCACAAAAAAATTCCAGGTACAGAGAAGTGACCCATAAGCACAGCAAGGGGCAGCAGTCACCCAGCAGATCCTGAAAATGGTGACACCTTCACAATAGGGAGGACATTTCTGTGTAGGCTGGAAGCTCCACCTTGGGAACCATAGGAAATGTCAAGGCTCTGTTAATAATGCTTTAATCAATAATTTACTGGGTCAGTAATTCTAGACCAAGGTCCACTGTGAACTCCATGACCTGTTACCCCTTCCTCATGCACAGACTTAACAAAGCAGAAAGAACAAGACCCCAGCTAACAGAAATTTGACCTTCTAGACCTCAGCCCTTGGATCACCACATACTACAACAAATGCACTGTTTGGCTGCTTAACTGGAACCTGGCATTTCCTGAGATTTAATGGCCATGCACCCAGCTTGCCTCCCCTAGAAGAACAGTCACATGAAAGCATTATTTATTACAAGATGCACGTGGATTGAGCCTAGGAAAAAATGGCTTCTTTTACAATTGTTAGAGTAGCCACACCCTGAAACACACTCACCCACATCACATCCTTCACCTGAAATCTCTCTGTATGCAACACTGTCCTCAGTTTCTCAGGAATCCCCCTCTCTTTCACCACATCCCCTCAGCATTCCAGCTGGGGCAAGCTGAGGGTACTCACAGCATCCCCAACATCCAGAGCTGTTGTATTATTCCCCAAGTAAATGAAACAAATCAATGTTTTTAGGGTGTGCAATTCTTTCTTGGGCTCTGTAGTTCTTACTGAAAAGCCCAGAATCCTTCACAGCAAGGGTTTGGAGCTTTATTCATCTATGTGACACCTACACTGTGCAGGAGAGTTAGGCTCAGCCTTCCAGGCAGGTGTGTTGCTTTTGGTGCTAAGAAATGATGAAAAAAAAAAAAAAATCACACTTTGTCTTCAAGCAAATTAGTGATTACATAAAAGAGAGAAACTGCTGTGCAGTACATGCTGCCCAGGAAGGGGAAAATCTGGAGGGTAATTTTTAAGCTTGAAATTACCACTTATGTAAAAAACACCTGGTACTGTTTAAGTCAGAACAATGCCACAAATGCCAATAGCAGCACAAAACTGGGATGCAAAGCAGTGTTCAGATGATTTGCCTCTCTGTAGCAGAGAAATAGTCTTCCCAGTGTAATAGAATTTTACTGATGAAAATGAAAAGGTGCTAAGTATTAGGAAAACCCAAGGATCCTCCAGCTGCTTAAATATTCCCAGTTCTTGTTAATGTACAGACTTCAAGCAGGTTTTCATAAAAAACCTCGAAGGCACACATCATCTTCAACAAGCATTTGCTGTAGGAAAAGCTGAGGACCATGGATTTACCCATCAGGAATTTTGAGACTCTGAATTGGAAGCTTGCCTAATGTCCACCTTCAACTGGGACTTTAAGTCCAAGACATTACCTACAACAAAGCCCTGATTTTGTTGGTGCTTGGTAAAAAGCTGTATTAGCACATTCTGCATGATAGGTACATCCTATTGCTTAAATGGCTTCAGTCTCAAGTGCTGTCCAAATAGAACAAAAATTGCTTCAAACAAAACAAGGACAGTTTTTAAAACACTTGTACTCACCATTAATCACCCCAGCACTCCTGCTATGAGGCTGGTTCTTCTAATTGGAATGTTTTTGATATTGTAGTCATGACCTATAAGGAAATTTCACTAAATCCCAAGAGATTTCTGACATGTGTTACCTGAAGTAATTCCTTAAATTGTTTCTGTCCTTGCAGTGGATGGACAAGTGTCTCATAGCAGCAGCTCCCAAAGATCATTAGTCTCATTAGTCACTGGTTAATTGTACAGGCAGCCTGGGTGAGTGAGCATTTATCTGCACTCCAAACACACACTGATGCTTCAGCCCACTCATCACAGGGCTGAACTGCAGAGCCACAGTTTGGGAAAACCTCAGATACCCCATTGTAATATCAGGGTACACCTGCACTCATCCAGACCTACACCCTCATAAATTCATTTGGATTCTTGGCCATTTGCTGGCTTGTGTTGGCATCAAAGAGCAAGAAAGCACTACAAATTAACATATAAATTCTAGCAGATATAGCTCAGAACATGTTATTTTTGGTGGTTTGTTGTGAGATCATGAAAGTGCATCTATCTATCTGTAGGAAGTGTAAAAAAACTAAGAAAACTTTTGCTACTGTAAAACCCCATTCCTGCAAAAGGAAATTGATTGACTGAGACAAAAGCATTTGAATCCTCAATACTTATGATCTTCCTACTGCTGTTCCAAGTCTGCCCCATTGGCTTTTCTGGGAAGACACAGAGGCAGGGCCTTAAAAACACTGGATTTTCCAGAGCAAGTGCTTCATGATGCTCATCAGCCTGGTACATTAAGGAAGGGAACTGATTCTCTTGAATTCTCTTGAATTGATTCTCATTTACCATCAGTAGTAACACTACTGTTCTTTCAACAGGAAACAAAGCAAAAATGAGCTCAGTTTCTCCCCAGAGAGTAGCAGGAGGTGAACAATGAAGACAGGGACAAGAGAACAGCTTTTCTAGGTTCTGGACTATCCAGGCTCTGCTCTTTGCTCATGGTAGATGTTACACCCCTGACTGCTGCAGAGGGTGATAGGTCTGTGCAAAGTCACACACCACGATAAAAAAAGAGTAAAGCATTTATACTTGAGTTCACACTGACCTTGCATCTACAGAGCTATATAAAAACCATTTGGTGATAAATAGACCCAGTAAACAACATCTCTGGGACAAATTTATGTCATCTGGGGGTAGAAAGAGGAAGGAGAAAAAGGAACAGAAAATGCACTCAGACAAATAAGGTCAGGAAACACAGTGAACAACCTCACTTTAAAGATGACTAATCAGGATTTTTGTTTTCCCTAATTGCTGACAAAGAAACACACCATGTTTTCAAAATGGGTTTACAGTGATATTCTGGGTTTCCCAGAAATGGAAAGCACTCATGATTGTTACCATCTCTATCACAACAGAGAGCTGACACCAAAACCAGCACTGACACCAGAAACTAGTGCACACCACACAAGGACAAGCAAAGTGCTCCATTAACTATTTTAAAGTATTTCCACTGAGAGCAGCAGATAATCTGAGCTCTGTTTTCAGATGAAGAAAATTAAAATGATCTCAGAAATTCTAAAAGAAATCCTCAGGTTTTGAATTTTACCTAAAGCACATACAAGACAACAAAACTAAGTAACAGGGGTGTTTCAACTGCACAGGTTTTACATGAAAAAAAGCAATTTATGATATGTCTGCTCCCAAGATAAGAGGGTACACTAAGATAACAGAAAAAGAGACATGTTTTTAATACATGTATGTTGTACTTAAAGCATAACCCAGATACTTCCACTACAAAATACATAGAACAAACAAAAATAGAAGTATAATTGAAACAGCAGCATTTAAACTTCAAGTCAATGACAACAGCAGTTTTTGGGGATCACTGACTGCTACTCATCATCACTCTAACTTTTCTTTAATGAATGCAATCCACTTGAGTTATTTCAAAGCTAGCAGGAAATATTCTGGTATTTTTATCAGCCTTTTGAAAAGCAACATTATGAACTTTAGGATTGAGTTGAGGAGGCTGTTAGGCAAAGGAGTTACTTCTACCTCTTTTTTGATACCTCATGTTAGAAATGTGACTTTTTACTTGAATTGAAATGGTGCTGTGCTAACAATGGAAAAAGTAAGCAGTGACTGCATGTTCTGCATCTTTTCAGCTCTTACAAGTGCAGTTCTGCTCAGAACAAGTTCTCAGGTGCAAGGTTCTCAGAAGTGAGACATTTAGCAAGTCAAGTCTGGACATTTCATGTGAGAATTACTTCTTGAATGTCAATGTCACTTGCTGCTTTCCCCTAGGCTAAAGTGGCAAGTTCTAAACTTTGCTTAAGATAATGGAGGTTGTGGTTTAATTCTATCAAAGTTCCTTTAAGATTCTTTTCAATGAGGAAACGCCCTGATAAACTGTGAACACACAAGCAGCACCCACTAAACTCCTCCTTCCAGTTCTGGTTCTCAATTCCAAGCACTGAAATGCACTCAGGATGACAGTGATACTGGGAACAAATCCTGTGTGCTTGGTGTCCTTCAAAGGCAAATCAAAACTGCTCTAAATTATGTGAGGCTCCCAAAGGAAGACACCCTTTCCTCAGCCCCTTGGTAGTTCCAGTGAGACCAGTGTGAAGGGCAGGAAGGATGGATAAATCAGTTCTCACCAGGGCAAGCAGAGGCAAACATTGGTAAGGCATGTTCCTCCTGGTTCCTCCGTTGGTAGCGCTGCACAAATTCCCTCTGGCTCTCCAGGATACTGAAATCTGCAGCTATAGTGGTGTCAAACACATAATGCACCCCTAGGGAAGCAAGCAGAAAGGAACAGGGAATCACTGGAATGTTTTCCACACCTCACAAACCCCTTCAAAGTTCCAGGTCTATGAAAAATCTTGGAGGATCAACAGGTATATGCCTTCCCCTCGCAAATTTTCACAAACAACAGAGTTATAAATAAAAGCCATACACTGGAAAAACATCTACATCCTGAGTTTAAAAGGACCACCAAGTGGCTAATGCTGCAAGCAGCACTGCAAACATTCTCTGCTTCCTTCTGAGCACCTTGCATCTATCACTTTTAGTTCAATTGAACAGGATGTCACGACTCCTGGGTGACATGCAGTGACTCCTGCAAAGCAGTGCTCTTTTCAAGACACGCTCAAGTCACACAAGATGATATCCAGCTAAGAGGCATATCTGCCATTGCTCAAGCAGAGGTACAAGAGCATATCACCAACACAGCAGAGACCTTCTGGCTGCTCATTTAGCAACACACTCCCTACAAGCCTACGTAACACTGAGCACATCCCCACAGAAGTGAGGGTAGATAACGAATGCATTCTAGGAAAACTGGGGCCCACCAGAACTTAGGAATGCATTGAGGTGAAGAATATACACTGGGTACAGAGATGCATCAGAAAAAACCATAAATATATAAGTGTATGTATACAGATGGGAGGAAGCAGTTTATAGGTTTATTACTCTTTTTCTTCCTTCAAATAAATAAAAAAAAATCCCAAACTTACAAGGAAAGTGACTTTTGCTTTTTATTTAAAATTTTGTATGTAATGAGCAAAGGAAATACAGCTCTAACATAAAATAGGCAGATACAACAGTTCTTGCAATTTCAAATTACAGGGAAAAAACCAGAACTGAGAATCTTCTAGAGATACAATGTGTCGAAAGGACTGAAAGGAACTTAGAATAAGAATTACTTACTCCCTCAAGTTATAAAATAATGGGAAGCTTGTGACTAAGCCCTCCCTGATTTCTTGGTGGCAAAGGTTTTGGAGCCAGCTCTACAATATCCTTTTGTTCTGTGACCTTTCCTGTGAGCAGGGAATGTCTCCAGTCTGTTTCTGACAATGGTGTATGGGGCACTGGTGCCTGACTGTAACTTCACAGAGCGTGGAGTTCAAACTCTGAACAAGGTTGTGCAATGGCACCTTAGGACTGCACAACAAAATATCATGGAATGGAATCCCACCATTGATTTTGCTTGGGAGGAACCTTCAAGCTCATCCAGTCCCACTCCATGCCATGGGCAAGGACACCTTCCACTGTCCCAGGCTGCTCCAAGCCCCATCCAACCTGGCCCTGGGCACTTCCAGGGATGGGGCAGCCACAGCTTCTCTAGGAACCTGTGCCAGGGCCTCACCACCCTCATTTCTGCCTATTATCTAATCTAACCCTGTCCTGTTTCACTCCATGCCCTTGTCAAAAGCCCTCTCCAGCTCTCTTGCAGCCCTTCAGGTCCTGGAAGGCTGCTGAGAAAGCAAAACAAACCCAAATGATCCTTCCCTTTCTGCTTCACCACCGTAACAAATGCAAACTTACCAAGACTTTTGAGGAAACCACAGAGTCTCTTGGCTGCTTCATTCACAGAGAGATTGAATTTAGCAGCAAAATAAGGCAATGACTGAGGGCACAGAGACACTGCCAACACTTTGTGTTTTGAGGTATCACATTTCTGTGAAATGGGGGGAAAAAAAAAGTCATTACAACAGGGTAAGGCTCCATGCTTTCCCTTCCTTTCCCATCCTGGAGTTATTCCTTAGAGTCTTATGCTTCAGTGGGCCATATCATTAAAAACCCTGTAGAACAACCCTCAAGCTGCAGCAGGACAGGATGTTCCTCTGACAGTGTTCATCTCCAATCATCCGTAGATGTTTCTTTTATATAACTCAGGGGAAATCCATCTCTCTAGGACAATTCTGGGGCTGGTTTCCCCGTGGTGTGAGGAAAGTTAAGGGACACTCAGCACCTCTGAAGTTCTAGTAGGATGAAATATTCTAGCAAATATGAAAAGAGCTGTATGTTTAAACATTAATAAATAATGTTTACAGAAGCAGGGGCGTTTGAAGCTAAAAATACAACCCAGCAAATTACACATCTTATTTTTTGTTAAGGCTCCTGTGTCTTTATCACTGCAGTTGTTGAGGAAAGTGACAAGATGGGACTCTCAACAAATCCGCATTTGTAGGCACTGAGGAATCCTATAAAAATACCCAGTGTAAGGTGTGGAACTGTGCAGCTCTAATGACTGTGGCATTTAGCTGAAAATTAATCTTGTGTTTTAGCTGGGACATTTCCAAGGGTTTCCAGTGGAACCCTTGGAAGACAAAGCAGAACTGAGCTAGAGACAAGTGTCACCCTGCAAAGGTCAGAGCCCACAGTCTGTACTGATCCGCATGCTGGACACAGCCCTTCAAGGACAGCTCCTGACTCAGAGCTCACGACTGCCCTTTGCTCACTGTCTGCATTTGGACCCCTGGAGCTGTGATGAAGGTACCTGACTGCCTTGCTGTTGTAGGATTCAGGCCCTCTTAACAGGACCCATGTGACCCAAAAGATTATTTCCCCCTCCTTCTCTTCTAATTTTCTCATATATGACAACATCATTCTGTGTGGAGAGTTAAACTCATTCTAAGAAAACATAAGTACTATGTAATTAATCCATATTTATGACACATGTACAGATCAAGAAGTTTCAATTCTAGTAGCTTTTGCACAGAAGTCTGGAGTAGAACTAAAAAAATTAATTTAGTATGGGTTCTAAAAATCTGAACTACATGCAACTAACTTCCAGATAAAACAGAACTCGGCAGTAAATAAGACAGCAATAGAAAACTTTTGGAGGTTTGCTAAGAATATAGACAAAATGTGGTCAGGATGAATATATATTAAAAAGAATTCTAATTTCAAAAACATGTCTTCATAGCTTTGTATAATGTGGATACATTAGCACCAAAACCACCCAGAACAGTCCTAGCAATGAAGGCTTGAATATCTATAAACACTGAACTACAGATGGATTTGTTAGTGCAGTAATGAAATCATCACATTGCCAATAAATTTTCCTTCTGCAGGTGCAGTAACTTTTCTCTGGTGTTTATGTTAATTGCTGTGACCTTGCAACTCCAGTACAAAATTATTTTAAGTACTTTAATGTTTTGTGTTGCCTGAAGTTTTTCACTTCCTCTTTGGAAAAATCATATCCTGACAAATCTTCATGTTATCTGCCTTGGGAAACTAAGCTGCTTAGTCATTCTGGAATTGCCTCCTTCTCACAGAAAACAGTGGGTTATTGTTTGGGTCACTTTACCTTATTAAGGTTGAGAATACGAAAGAACTCCTTCTGATTCTGTTGGAAAACTCTGGCTCCTTCTTCCAATGTCATGCAACTGTCACAAGCTAGGCAGTCGCTAAGGAGTATTTTAGCATTAGCCAATGTATCAAACTCATTTTTCTGGTGGCAAAAAAAAAGGTAAACAAGTATTTAATAATGATCAAGTGATTTTCAAGATCTCTGCAATGAGCCAGTTGAAAAGCAAATACAGTATTATTGATTGGTTTAAAGCAGAACAATTCATGATGTTTGCATAAAATCCAAGATTATTTACAGGTAAACAAAATAATATGTTCCATCCCGATCATAGCTCTGCTCCTCCTATTACTGTGAAACTGCAAAATAATTAAGTGTAAACAAAGATCTAAATTTAGCCCCTAGTCCATATGCTAGCAACTTAATTTGAACTGTGCTTCAGAGCTGACAGTCCCCATCAACTCACGAAGCAACTGAGAAAACTTTTCCTTGAACTATTAAAGCTCTTTAACCAGATGCCCCTCTAATGGCAAGGTGACTTAGGCTTTGTACTACAAGGTAAAACAAACAGAACACAGTCCTACAATTGCACTGAACATATTCTGTGAGATCATGACACTATCTGCAGCTCACTTGAGAAGAAGGAATATAAAGAATAAGTAAATGTTTTGTCCACTTGTACTATCAAAACTCCTCTTCCTATAAGCTCTCTGTTCTGAGGACTTGATAGAAGAGTTTTGGCACTCCACATTTTTAGAACTTAGAATTTCTGGGTTTTGTTTGCATAGCAAGGGCTTTAATTTCACAATTTAATTTCAACCTTTTTACAAGATTTTTGATTCGCATATTAAGGGATGTCTACAAGAGCTCGTAATTGTTTCCAACTGCTTGTTGTTTATTGTTATACTTAGTACTTGAAAGTTGTCTCCTTATAACCTCCTTTGGGGTGCACAAAACAAAAGAATATAGAGTCTAATACAGGTTTTAGAAGGAACATTACCTCTTCAGAGCCATCATTTGAACTCAAAGCATCAACAGATGTACTTTGTGTCTCATCATTTTTCTGTTTTTTACTGCACTCCTGAAACAAAACATAAAATGCATGGATTATGCAAAACCTGTTTACCATTCTGTAAGAACACTTTCCAGAACTGTTCATGTCATTAACCACTGACAGAGTTTTTGGAACACATGCAAGACCCTATGTTCAAAGTGCAACTGCTACGATGGAAATAATTTCCCAGGAATTCCCCTGCTTCATCGCTTTGAGAGTTCTGGGCGGTTTGTTAACCTGAAGGGCTGCCCCGCGCAGGCACAGCTGGAGCCGAGGGCGCTCCGTGTCGCCCGGGCACAGGCACGGCCACGTCCCGGCGATAACGCGCCCGGAGCTCCCCCGGGAGGTGTCACGGCCGGGCCGCGGGTGAGGACGCGGAGCTCCGTGACCTTGGGGCCGGCGGCCAGCGCCGCTCCCCCTGCCGGGGCTCCCGGGCCACAGGACGAGGCCGTCCCGGCCGGCTGCATCCCCCCATCCCCGAGACGGTGTCCCCCGCAAGCCGAGGGGGCGGGCAGGACGCGGCCGCCGCACTCACCTTTTTGGTGCAGTTCTCGCACTTCATTTGCGGCGCGGCCGGCGCAGCCCGGCCCTGGCGCGGCTGCCGCGCGGTCCTGGCCGCCGGGGCTGCGGGACAGGAGAGAGCGGGCCGGGAGTGAGACCCGCACGAGCAGCGCCCGCCGCCAGCCCGGCCCCCGATCCCTCCCTCCCGTCCGCCCGTCCCCGCCGCCCTTTGTTGCCGCGCCCGCCCCGCCGGGCGGTCCCGGGGCGGGGGCGGCCCCGCCGCTCTCACGTGTCCCGCAATTCGCTCGCCCGGAATTACCCCGCAAACGCCGCCGGCCCCCGGCGCTGCGGGCGGCACCGAGCGGCCTCGGAGGAGACGCGGGGCGGACAGCGCTGGCCGAGCCCCGCGGGGAAGGTGCCCCCACAGCACGGCCCTGGCCCCGCACGGGGAGCGCAGCCCCCGCCGCCGCACCCCCGGCTCTTCAGAGCCCCCCGCACCGAGGTGACGGGAGAACGGGCGGGCACGAGCCGCAGCTCATCAGCTGCACAGGGGAAAAAAATAACGACCGCCGAAAACCCCACCGCAGCCTGTCGAGGGGGTAGCGGTGCCGTACCTGCCGCCGGGGCTGTGCCTGTGGCCGCAGAGCGGGCGGGGCGGCACCGCCTCCTCCGCCGCCTCCCCCGGCACGTCCCCGGCCGCGCCCGCCGGGCTCATTGCGGACCTGCGCCGCCGCACGTACGCGGAGGGACTCCCCCATCGCGATCCCCGCTCCCAATCCCCATCCCGACCGGGACCCCCGGGCCGCACTGATCCGCCAGGCAGCTGCCCTCCGCGGCGGGGCTGTGCCCGAGGCTTCGCTGCTTCTCCGGAGCGTCCCTGCGTATTTTTTTACAACGCGCTCATCCGTTATATCGTACAAAGGGGTTTTTTCCCCCCGATTTTTGCTTTTTTCTCCATGGCTTTAAAGTGAAATGACACTCTGCGAGTTACTAAACACACCATCATCACCATTTTATTTAACCAATATGCTGCGATTTCCCATTTCGGTAACAACACAAGCACCAGCGGTGCTGTTCCCAGGCAGGGATTACAAATCCTCATGAACAGGATTATTAAAGAGACATCAGCCTTCCACAGTCTCAAAGACCCCGAGTATTAATCAAGACGCTTATGATTTCTTGTCTTTCTGAATCTCAGCTTGTAGGATTTAGACAGAAAGGTTCAATCAACATTTTGCTCCTTTTTTAACCCCCGGCCACATGAACACACATACACAAGCAAACGCCTACGGCTACACAGAGAAGTTTTTCAAGTGCAAAATGGCATTTTAAAAATTAAACCACAGAACTTCCAAAACCCATGCAGTTTCCTGCCTAAACTGCAGTTTTTCTATAACACTGGGTAAATCTCGGTTACAGTGATCTCTAATGCTTTAAACCACAGATTGTTTTTGAGCACAAGGGCTGGAGACAGGCACAGCCAGAGAGGTTTGTTAGCCAAGGCACAACTTCAAACACTTGTTCCATTTTAAGGATACTAAAGATAACTCCAGAGATTAATGTAGTGCTTTTTCTTTTTTTTTTTTAATTTCCAGACTATAGATGAGTTATCATTGAGGTCAGTGAAATCAAGAATTCCTTAGCTTAACCATGATGAAAGCAAACAGACACATTTTCATATTGACCACGTAAAGAAAAGTAAGCTGATGCCACTTGACATATACCCTGGAAAAATGGCACTAATCCTGGCTTGAGGTAAAAACTGTAATAGCTTTGGTAATAATTTTCTGTGCCTCTGTTCTCTTCCTTCAAAATACTCTCATTTTCATATTTGCATATTAGCCCAAGCTTTTTAAAAGCACCACAATCTCTCCTGAGCAATTCCAATGTGACCTAAGAATTTGCATTTCCTACAGACTGGCTGAAGTGCAGCATTATCTGACATTTTTCTTGTTCCTGTGAATGAGTATTTTCATACAAGAAAAGCTGTGCCAACCTCCCACCTTATTCCACCAGGATACAACAGCTATAGTTGCATTGACCAATAAGGTGATAGGATGGATGAAAAGTTCTAAATTAGAAATGTGTTGAGATTTGCACTTAAAGGCACAGCTAAAATCTTCTGTTTCACGCTCTGATTATACTTACATTTATTATCCAAAACTGATACAGTGATTCTTCAAAAGACATGTCAGTTTGGGATATTTCTGTAACTGCGCAGACCATATTTAAAGTATTTTTTATTTCACAGAATCACAGAGTAGTTTGGGTTGGAATGGACTTTGAAGGTCATCTAGTCAAATCTCCCTTCCACTAGACCGGGTGGTCCAAGCCCTGTCCAGCCACGCCTTGGATATTTCCAGGGATGAGCATCTGTCAACTAAGTTAATCATCTGTTACAGGACTGGATCAAACACATTCTTCTGCACATCACCAAAGAGCAGAAGATTAAATTTCCCCCATATTTCTTGTATGCACAATGAAAAACAGAGAACTGCATAGAAATTGATGCATTTTGCAGAAATATTGACATTAAGTATCCCTATTTCATCCTTCATTTTAGGAATACTTGGACTGAGTTAATTTCAATTTAAAAATTAAAAAAAAAAGAGCTAAAACTCATACAATCTGAAGAGTGTGCAAGGAACCTCTGTTTCAGTGCACAGTATAAGTTTATATTTGTGAAATATAGATAATTAGATGTATCATTTATTTATTGCCAAGAGCACTCTCTGCTTTCCATTAACTATGGATGCAATTTTCCCACAGAACAGTGGATCTTTGATCAACCCTCACAGCAGGCCTGACAACCTGAGACAAGAAACACCATCCTGTTTTAATCTGCCCTGGGGAGGTAACAGTTACCACCTTGGCAGGGCTGCTTCCCAAACCCTCACTCTCTAAAAGCTTTCCTATACCAGCAGTAGGTAGCACTTAAAGGCATCACTTGCTTTTATGGCCACTGTTGATGTATTCAGCCTCCCTGGCTCCATGTAACATTTATCCCTGCACCTGAAGCATTTACACCCTGAATGAAATGGAGAAATAAGAATTTCCCTGTGAAAACAGAGCGCTGCAAACAATTGCAAAATGCTACAGGCTTTGCATCAGTCCTGCAGGGCAGTGCCAGCTGTAAATGCCTCCCTGCCATAGTGACAGTACATGCCACTCTACAGCTGTCAGAATTGGGCAATAACTCTTGGCTACAGCTGGTAAACATGTATTCCATGAAATCTGTGCTCTGCAGGCTGCACACACACTGTTCCCTTCGAGGTCAGGGCGCACCATGGAGAGCTCGTTCTGTGGGATGAGCTCATTTCTAACAGGACTCGCAGCCAATTCTGTCCAGCCAAAGCATTTGGTGGCTGCTTCCAACCAAGCCCTCTGGGAATTTATCCTGGCATGTTAGTAAGATCACATGCTTATTGCATAGCTGAATTCCTAAGTTTAAGATCTAAGGGCAGAAAAAAAGTATAAGGAGTTAGAAAAGAGTATTTAAGAAAATGGTCTGAAACAGGAAAAAGCACCAGAATTCCAGACATGTCAAACTGATTCAAAATAAAGGCCAGTTCTGTTCTATTGCATGTTCTTGGGTTTAGATCAATGACTTAAAAGTTACAAGTGTGTTTACTATGCAAATAGAACATAAACACTTCCACAGAATCTATTTTTACATTGTGAGGAAGAAGTCTACAAATAGTCAATCACATATTCCTGAATTGTTTATTCTGGAAAACAGTTTTTGTTTCTGCAGCAACGTGATTTGGAACTCATGATGTCCTTTAAGTCCAGGATCAGGCTTTCAAAATGTTCCTTGTTCCTTTTTCTATTGGTAAGCATAACAGCACTCACTTACTTCAAAGAGCTGGTATAAGATCTCCAGATTTTAGAAAAAATGCTGTAAGAATCATTAATGGATAACAGAAGCTTACAAGGATCCTTGTCATATTTGTTTTGATTGTGTGTGTATGTAAGTGATAATTCCCACAGTTGAAAAAATTTATCTGTAACTTCATAATTAAATTAAGTCATATCAGGTTATCCTAGTGTGACCTTTGAAGAACTGGAGTAGGGAGTCGCTGATATTGTTGCAGTTAATAACATAATAATAAAACATATGCTGTGTGGTTTATGCTGAGTTGAGGGGACAGATGAATTTCTTGCTTATTTCACTCTGCTCTAGACACAAGAAATCTTTTGTCTTGTATCACTCAAAACGGCTTAACATTTGGTTTCCAGAGAAACCAGTTGCTTATAAAAACTGATTGACAGCTAATTAGACATAAATTCTTCCCAGAAGACTCAGTCAGCTGCTTGTTTGGGTTGAGCACACGTGATACTTATTACTTCCTATTTTTCATCCAAATCCAGCAGCTGGTACCTTGTGACTCACAAGCAGGCCAATTCATTCTTGCAGTTCCTCACTGCCTTTTCCCATTAGCACATTACACAGAAACTGCACATCAGTTGATATTTTCCAGTACTTACACTTAAATGTCTGTACCATGGACTCTGGTTTTTTTTTTTTTTTCCCCTCCCTATCTTCACTCTGGATTGTTATGAAAAACACTGATCAAAATTTCAATTCTCCAGACTAGAATTGAGAACAGCAAAAGAAACTTCTATCATGTCATGGCCCTGAGCAAACACTCCAGAATATATTCATGTTCAGAAAAAAGCTAAAAATTGAGGATTTCATTCAGGAAGGCCATCCCTGTGCAACTGAGAGAGGATCAAGTATCATTTGTAGATGTAGATTTGTAAAAGCTACACACTGACTTACATAAAGGGAATTTAAGAAGTTAAGCTAAACTACAGATGTGTAGTTTCACCCATCCTGCCTGACATAGGTAGTTGCTCTAATGGATTGAACAGGAACAGCTTTCCCATGTGAATAATATTTGACTAAAACACAGATTTTCCAAATGCAGCCTATTTATCCATAACAGGAAAATTACTCTGTATTTCAAGTAAATTAGAAAGTTTCCTCCCCAAGCAACAGATTTTCAAACCCAAGCCTTCAGCTGCTGTACACAAAACCCATTACATCAATGTTGAACTTCTAAGATTATCACTGATATTTCTGCTTTGCAAATAAGTGATGTCCAAGTGTTAGAAAAAACAAGTTATTTGTTGGTGGAATTGTCTTGTTAACGTGAAGGGCTTGACATGTTTAATGATCACAGACCCAGCAGAGGTTAACAAAGTCTGAGAGAAAAAGGATGCCCACTGGCAGTGGACACAAAGAATGCAGAATTTAGGGGCCATCTGGCAAGAACTCCCAAGATAAGGAAGAAACTAATAAAGCCAACTCAGCAACTGTGCTGAAATCAGATCCAACTGGGTAAAAGATAATTCTGGCAGGGGAATCTGCAACCACTGACACAAGAAACCCACCTACAAGAAGGTAAGACAGAGCATGCAGACTTATTAGCATGAGAAGTGAATCATTAACCGATAGAAGCAGAATACTAATAATAAGAGAACTATGCAACTTGTAGCCAGTGAACACTAATGTCTTTGTTTGCTAAAATGTGTAAGTAGTTAAATGCTTTGGTGTGCTTGATCTGTGGAAACCTCCACCTTGCACCCTGTGCAGAATAAACAATGCCGCCTTCCTAAACTACACTCTGTGTCTATGTTTAGAGAACTCCTAAAATCGGCAACACCTCTCTGCAGACACTCCAAACCTACCTGTGCCAGCTGCTCAAGGTGTGTCAGCAGAGACTGGACTGAGGATATCCAGAATGTCCTTCCAACCCACACTGTCCTGCGATTCTGCCATAGCCGAGGCACAGCAGCAGCGCTTTTGTGGCAGTGGTGCCCCAAGTGTTGCCATCGAGAACCCAGAGGTTTCCTGGCCTCCACAGGGGCTGCCCGAGCCTGGGGACAGCCCCCAGGGGAGCTCTGTTCCAGCGAGGAGCTCCCCTGCCGTCCCCGACCCCCTCATGCAAGGGGCCATGTCCACCTCACCCATCACGGGTCGGTCCAACTGGGTCCACTAA
Source organism: Acrocephalus arundinaceus (assembly GCA_021534815.1). Taxonomy (NCBI): domain Eukaryota; kingdom Metazoa; phylum Chordata; class Aves; order Passeriformes; family Sylviidae; genus Acrocephalus; species Acrocephalus arundinaceus. The sequence goes on from JAJEOU010002598.1 coordinate 2,554,338, forward strand.
GGCTCTCCCACACACCCAGCATCACCCTACAGCAGATCACTCCTCTCACCACGCGAGATTTCTGCTCATTCAAAGCACCGCTAAAGTAAAATAACCAAGGAAACATCGACACTCTTACTTCAGCAGCATCCGCAGGCTCAGGCGCCATACTGAATACTGGCAGCGCGCCGCCATCTTGGCGCGGCGCCGCCCTCACGGGAGGGGACGGGAGGTTCATGGCTCATCCTCTGCCCTCACCCAAAATGGCCGCGGGCGCGTCTGCCCAGCCTTGAGGCGGGACCTCTGAGGGCGCGGGACGCGGAGGCGGCCGCGGGTCCCTTTAGAACGCGGCTGGAGCCCGGGCAGGTACTGCGGGCTCGGGGCTGGGGGAGGCTGAAGTGAAGGGGCCTCGGGGTCCCCACGCGGGGTGGAACAAAACCCGTGGGTTGGGTGGGTTTTGGTAGGGCCGGTCCCTGGCTGGGGAGGGTCTTCCCATCCTGAAGGGAAACCAGGCTGGGGTGGGAGCAGGTGCAGGGTTGGGAGGTAAGGAAAAATGAGTTCTCTAAAGAAAATTCACCTGATATGTGGTTCTGACTTGGTGGCTGTTGGTGAAGATTTCAAGGTGTGCCTTCCAGTGGCTTTTGCTGGCTCACCCTCAACCGAGATGTTGGAGGAAGCATGAGAATGTTGTTTTGATGCTGGAGATCAGCGTCAAACCAGACAAATTCAAGCAAAATTCAGTTTTGGAATTTGAAATGAAAGAGCAGCACAAAAATACCTCTTTCTCTGTAATCATAACATTGTTGTAGTGAAGCTTTTGTATTTGCTTTAGGGCGTGTTTATGGTTTATTTATTAAATGTAACTTTAGAGGCTGCTTTGGTGCTTTTTATTCCAAGGTCCATCTCTTGCAAGCAACAGCCTGTGAGAGATAATGCACTGATGTTGAGTGGCCAACATTAAACCAAAACTGGCATTTTTCTGCTTGAACTTCATTAAATTATTATGGGAGGAGATATCAAAGTTTGCATTAATGGACTTGACTGATATGTGTGAGAATTACGTTCTAAGTAGGGTGTAAGATTTGTTAAATAGAGCAAGATTTCTGCGGTGATCTTGATGTATTTTATGGCTTGTATTTGATAACAGGCTGGAGAAGGTGTTGTAAGTGCAGAAGTATTTTCCGGTATATTGAGAGCAAACTCACAGGAGTCATTTGAAAATTAAAATTTGATGCTTGACATCCGGAGGAGATGGAGCGTGTCTTACGCATAAGTGCTTTTGGCTCTTTCGGTTTCAGATGCTCTCAGATGTGTTGCTAAGAGATTAAAATCAGAGTTGTGGGTGCTTTTTGTTTAACTGAAAAGACCTGGCTAAATCTGCTCCCCTGGAGCTTTGTATCCAAACTACCTAGGTTTGCAGGAGTGGCTTCTTGTATCCAAGACCAGCTGGATAACCAAAGGACTGAAAATCACATATTTGCCTTTTGTAAGAACTTGGATGTGCTCAGACCTGCTCTCTCTGTGCTTTTCATGGTTATTCAAAACCTGATGAATGTTGACATTTTCTGAAAGGCTGTTATCATGGGCAGCTAACAACAGCTTAATGCCAGCCACCTTGAACTGGTTCTGTGGAACAGGCTGCCCAGGGAAGTGGTGGAGTCACCATCTCTGGAGGTGTTCAAAAAACATGTAGGTGAGGTGCTTAAGTACATGGTTTAGTGGTGGGCTTGGCAGTGCAGGGTGAGTGGCTGGGCTTCATGATCTTAAAGGCCTTTCTCACCCTAAATAAATCTGATTGTATCTTGTAAAACACTAAAAACATACTGGAAAATGCTGCATGGGATTGCAGCTCTTACTGGTTTTAATTAGTACCTGTCTTTTGCCTAGACTGAAGACATGGTCTTGTTGAGGACAGACAGACATACTTGTTGTTGGAAGCTCCTGGTTGTATTGTTCAGGTGGCTTGGAAGATGGGAACACCATCTGTGGCATTATGGGATGTTGGCAGTGCTTGGCTGTTGCCCTTAGTGTGTCAGCAGGATGAGACCCCATGTCAGAGGTACAGAAGGCTGCAGTGTCCTGTCCCAGCTCCCAGACTAACCCTGCACACAACCCTTTGAGCTCACAGGAAAAATGCTGTCCAAGAGATTCCATTCCCCTTGTTGTTTTATCTGTTTGAAGGGCTGCATAAATTAGCAACAGCATTGTTTCAGGTTCTTGCTTTTCACATTTTTCTTCTGGAATTTGATTATAATAGAAAGAGACCTACCCCCAAACTGAGAACTTCCTTCCAAGTGTTGAGATTCCTGTTGTTGTTATGTAACTCTCCACATGACAGTTATACTTTGTGGGTTTTTTCAGTATACATATTGCTCTTCCTGTTCAAAAAGACCATATTCTTACCCTGGAGTATCTTTTATAGTCTAGATTAAGACTTGGTGAGTCCTCAAAAATGCTAGGAAGGGGAAATGGTGGAATTGTCAATGATTTAAAATTCTTACTTTTTTACAATGATTTAAAATTCTTACTTTTTTTTACCAGTGAGGTTTCATGAGTCAAACTGGGCTGTTGGGAGTTTCATTTGAAGATGTACATGTTGGTTGAGAAACGCACAAATTCCTATCTTCATCTAAAGAGGTCACCTGGCATCCGATCCTGGTCTCTCTGTGTTGGTAAGACCACAACAGATTATTTCAGAGCTTGCTTTAAGGGAAGAGGGAAAGAGCTCCTAGTGAAATTCCTGCCTTCCAGGCATTTTCCTTCCAGAAAAGTGCTTTGAACTCTTCTTTCTCATAGCCACTAAATGAGTCTGAAACCTCAGCGTGGCAATTTCACTGTGGGACTTTCAGTCTCATCTGGAGAACCTCAGAAGCTCATGGATGGAATTTTAAGGGAGTCCTGAAAGATCAAGAACAGAAAGTTTATTATGTGCCATGCAGCAGCAAAAATGTGAAGCTTCTGAAGGGGATGTATAGTTAGGTTGAAAAACATCTCGATTTTCAGGAGTGGAAAACTGCAATGTGGCCATGCTGGGGTTGGATTGTGCATGTGGTTGGTGATGAGCTCCTAAGGATGCTGTAGGGAATGGGAAGTCATACAGGATATTCTGAAAGGCTATTCTATATTCTAAAGGATATTCTTTATAAACACTACTGAATATGCAGGAAAAATAAACTTGTTAGGATTGTACTGAGAGAGCTGCTGAGGAAAATCTGGCATATCCTGCTTTCCAGCTGAGCAGATCCCACTGCTGTAACACCACGTTGTCATTGCTTTCAGGGATGTTGAGAGGATCTTTGCAGTTGCAGCAGCCTCTGGAGCATGGGGCACTCTTTGGGTGCTTCTTCCCCCTGAGAGAAAGGAGCTGGCAGTTTCTGACACAACTTTACTGCAAAAGTTTTCTTTTGGTTCCATAGAGAAGTTAAGGGGAAAATAACCATTGCAAGGGTTTGTGTGAGCACTCCAAGTTGTACCATGCTGAGAGAAAATACGGTGTCATGGTTAGACTGAGTCCCTCTGAGGTTCTGTTCCCAGTTGTGTCACAACATTTTTATTTCTGACCCCAGCCCCTGTGGGTTTTAATGCCTTTGCAGAATGGAAGTTTTTTTAATACTGAAAGAAAAAAAAATGACTTCTATATAGTGATTTATGTTGCAATCATGTTTGTCCTGTTTTTGAAAAGTGATGTTTTTAATTAGAGAATTTGAGATGTTTTTTGAGCTGCTTATTTGTCCTAATTCTCTCCTCTTTCCTCCTAGGAATAGCCTCATAGGTTTGGCTGCTGCTTATTATAGTGCAGGTAATGGTCTGTCACCTTCTGGGGAGAGTTGTTTCTTTCCTTGATCTGTTTTTCATGCTGGTGACTCATCTGCAGCTTCTGTCTGGCCCTTCAAAGGCAATGGAGGTTCCTCTCCCGCTTTGTGGTGTGAATATTAGAGCCAATAATAACTGTTGCCTCTATGGCTTCCTGTGCTTTAATGCTCTATTTCTTACTCAGCCTCCTTTTCCATTTGCAAGTATTTTTAACAATGATATTGGTACTCTGTGGCATTTTGTACTTTCAGTGTTTTATAAATGTGATTAGCTGGTCCTCACAGCTCTCCTGGGAAGACATGTAATGATTATTTGACACCACAATGAAATGATTACTTTGTGTTTGACGGAAGTTCTCTGTTTCTCTGGAAACTGTCAAATCATCACTAGCAGAGATTACTCATCCAGGCACCTTTAGAGGTCAGACAGCTACTGCTGCTTCCTCCCCCTGCAGTGCTGCAGACTGCACCAAATGCCAGCTGTCTTTCCATCCATGGGACTTACCCTGCAAGCTGCCCTGTGATTCTTGTGCTGCATCCTGTTAACATCAAATGTTAACACTTAATACTGTGTAGGAATGTGCTACCAATATAACCAAATTATTTTTATTTAAAGAGCAAAATGCAGTGAAAGCTGCTTGAGCCACCAGCCTTGTTTTTCTTACTGCAACAAAGTTTTCTGAAACCCCAGCACAGTTCTACTGTGCCTTCAGTTAAACGCCTGAGTGAGCAAATTGTTCAGGCTTTGACATGTAAACATTTCCAGGACATGAAATGCAAATGTTTGTTTGTCAAGAGGACCAACTACTTCCTTTTATGCAGAAACATGTTTGCTTTACTGAATTTTCATTGTCCTTATCCTTGTCCTCTGCAGCACAAATATTTGGTGTTTGACAGCAGGTTGGCAGTTTTGAAAAAGATGTGATGTTACAACCTTGCCAATAATACATGTGCTTATAATTCTGCATGATTTGAAGCCCAGCATGAATGAAGTCTCTGAAAAGTGTGAAAACTTTCTGTATTTTTATCCTGGGAAAGAGCTGTAAAATAGCTTGTAGTACAACTAAAGGCAAAAATGTTCCATCTGAGAAACTTTTCCTCCTTTCCTTGCTTTTAAAGAAAGCATGTTGCTTTCAGGAGTGTTTGAATACCAAAGAAGGCGGAAAAAAAAGCTAAACTTGTGCATTTTTTGCATTGTTCAGACAGCTTGGCATGGAAGCTCTTCTACATGGCCGGGTGTTTCTTTGTGGCAGCCCAGAATCTGGAGCAGTGGGAGGTAAGATGCTGAAGTCAGGAAATGAGGGTATGTGAGTAGGAAGCAGTTGGCAGATGCTGATTCCAGCAGCCCCACACACTTGCTCAGTCCAAACAGACAAGTTATGCTTTTGGCTTTGAGGAAATCCTCTGGGTTGCTATACTGGGACTAGAATTAGGGCAATAATTCTTTGAGTACACAAGCATGAAAATGTGAAGCTAAACATATGGATATTTTTAAGGGGAGACTTGGCCCAAAATGTTCTCTCTTATATAAAAGAGGGAGGATGACTAGGACATTCAGCTGCACAACATGATTTTGAACTTAGCCTTCAAGCTAATAACAGAGCAAACACTAAATAAGGAAGCTCTAACCTTCCAGGCTGCTCAGCTTTTCTCCTCCGAGACAAGCTGGTTTAGAATGGTGTGGATGTTGATTTGAGAGCAATGAGCCACCTTGTCACCCTGCTGACCTGTGTTAGAATGAGCAACTCACCTGAAGAGAACAAGATCCTCTTTTCATTGACTGTCAGGGATATTTGAGGTCTGTGTAAGTCTGGCCCATAGAGCACAGCACGGGAATGTCAAATTCACCAAAAGTGAAAATTATAGGAGTTACAAGTTAGTGTTCAAATTTGATTCCAGACAAAGTTTTTATTACACGAGGGATGTGGCAAGAGGGATAATGAACCCACTTTTAACTCCCTTCTAGAAGCCACACAAGAGATATGGTAATGTTTCTGTTGAAATCAAGGGCAAGATCATAATTTTCACAGTCTAGTAATAGAGGAATGTCTCTAAACTAGCTGTTTACCAAGATTATTTTCCCATAGAACTATTTTTATTTTACTTTGAAGCCTAGCTAGTGATGGTGTTTCCAAGAAAATCTTAATTTTTATTTTTCAATTTTACAGGAAGCTGTATTTGATAAGAACAAGGGAACAATCTGCCTAAAAACATTCAATCTCTACAAAAAAATACTGACCTTGTCAAAAGGAGGCAATGAACAAGGTGAGAAGGCAGCATCTCTGGTAGAAAATGTGGTGAGCAGCAGAAGAGATGGAAATGTGCCCATTTAATAGCTTCTCTGGAGTTCTGTACTCAAATTAAGTCACATCTGTTTCCAGATCTGCTTTGTTCCCAAGCAGCAGATGTAATAATCTGCCTCTCTGGGCCCAAGTGCTTTTTCTCATTGTGCTGACTGCATCTTGTTAATTATTTTAATCCAAAGTAAGTAGGCCTACACATTGCTTTCCATAATAATCTTAGCCATTCCTTTGGGATGTTAATGTGTTTACCTTGCCCTTGGCTAGCCTGCTTGGCAGCTGGGACTGGTGGAAAGACTTCAGTTTTGGATCCAGAAGTTGGGATTCCTGTAATCTCATCTCTTTTGGGGAGCAGGCAAAGGTTTAGATACCATATGCAAGCAGGCATGTTGCATCCTGCAGATACAGAATGTGCATTTAAAGCAGCCTGTTCAGGAGGCTCAGTTTAATGCAGGATCTGATGTCCTGTGGGCTTCCTCTTGGATTAACAGAAGTTGCTGTGTAGTTTGTGACTTGGTTGAGTCACTGTGAGTTGGTAGCTCTATTGCAAACTAGGATCTTTTATTCTGTTCCAAAAGTAGGATCTTCTTCCATATCAGAGTTTTTGTTCTTCTCCCTGATCTAAACAGAACCAGCTCTCAATAAGCTCAGAAGAGTAGCCAAATTTAGAATGACCTAAAACTGAATTGATTTTTAAAGAGTTCATTTTCAAGATGGAAGATAAAAGATGTGGAGAGAGTGATGTTTAATGTTTCTGAACTTTCCTTTAGGATACATGTGTACAATGGAGAGCTGAGGATATCTCTTCCTCTTTGATAATAGCTGGTTTATTATTCATGTGTGGATGCAGAGATCAGCAGGTGCTCTGAGCAGTTAAATATTTCATTATTTGTTCAGTCTCAGTAAACTGAACACCTGTTTGCCTACCCTATTGAATTGCTCAAAGAGTCAGGTGTAATCAGCTCTGTGAGTGTTCAATACCTCTGAGGGTGTCCAGCATCTCACAGAAAATGGCTTAAATAACTAGCGAGACAGCATGGTCGAGTGTGTCTTGAAAAAGCAAAAAGGTTTTAATAAAAGAAGGAAACAATGCAAAAATAAAAGAACAAAGCTGCTCACAGTGTAGGGACAGATCCCACACACCTGCTGCAACACCCTGAGAGTGCACTGAGAAGCCTCGTGCTGTCCCTTAAGTATTCAACAATTTAGGTGGTTTTTTTGGCAAACAGCTCAATAGAGAATAGGTACCTATGTGAGGAACAGGTAAAGAGATCTATCAGTGTTTTTGTCTTGGCCTTGAGCCAATTACTGCCAGGAGAGCAAAGAAACTTCTGGTGTTCTTCCCTTAAAAGCTCTTGGGGTGAGTCTTAAACCTTCCCCATAGGAAACACCTGCTCAGATGTGGGGTGCATTTCTACACTACCCCATACAGAAAAATAGTTAAAACTGCCATTAAAGCAAGTGGGAACCATAAGTAATAATGAGTTGCTTCCCAGTGCCTGGCTGGCTGTATGTTTTTCCTTAGGGCCTGTCCCAGCTACAGTGTGCTGCAGTCACACCTTGTGCATGTTTCTTTTGCCTGAGCAGCTCAGCAGCTGTTTGCTGCTGCAGGACTGCCCTGATTGTGTGGGATCACAGCAGTGGTGCCCAAGAGCAGGGTCCCTGTCACCCTGTCCCCAGTGGCAGTGCTGAGGGGGTGCAGTCCTGCTGACAGCTGCCCTGTTGTGCCCGTTTTGCAGTGGTGGCTGTGCTGAACGAGATCCGCGATGTGAACGTGGAGGAGGAGGCCGTGCGCTATTTCGGGAAGGGTTACCTGGTGGTGCTGCGCTTCGTCACTGGATTCTCACACCCGCTCACACAGAGCGCAGTGCTGGGCTGCAGAAGGTGCAGTGTGGACTTTTTAAAAAATTACAGTCTGTAAGGTGGGAAGTGCCAATCATGTGGGTCAGTAATTGCCATCTGTTGTAACTAAGATCATTTTTAAGACTTGCTGTTATGGCCTTGTGTTATTCAGTTTAAACTTTTAAACCCCATCATGTTTTCATGTACAGACCTTTGGGTAACACCATCTATCAGGATCATGTTTAGATATCTTAAGATCCCTTTGGTGGTGCATGTCTTCCTTTCTTCCTCAGCTATGCAATGGCATGGGGGATTAATTCTACTTTGCAAACACTTGGTGTATTAGTTAACAAAAAATTCATCTTGAACACTGATAATAAGGAACCCTGAAGCAGGGACTGGGGAGAGGACTGATGTGGAGGGAATGGCTTGGTGTGGCATGCTGTCAGCCATACCCTCTATGCCCACATGACTTTACCTCAAGGCAGTTATTCTCAGGAATTAGCCTGCCTCCTTTTGTCTTGTCAGCACCACAGTTCCACTAACTCATCCATTGTTTCTTCTTTTTCACAGTGATGTGGAAGCAGTTGCCAAACTCATTACGAGTTTTCTGGAACTGGACAGAGTAGAGACCCCACAAGATTTCTCCCAGAGCAGCGAAACAGAGGCAAGTGATGCAGATGAACCAGAGGCTAAATACTGATAGTCATTGTGAACTGAAGCAAGCAGAGGCTTTCAGACATCTGGAAAATATTCTGATTGTTCTTCAGAAAAAGAAATCCCTCACAACATTGACCTGGGCATTTCTCAACATGTGCATTTACAATGGGTGGAATCTGTCTTAGGGCACGTTGTTAGTGCTAAATTGCTTCAAGATCCTGCATGTGGACATTGCTGGCTTTTGAGCTTTGTCAGCTCATCAAACTTGTCTAGGAATAGTTATTTATTAATGAATTGGTTTGAAATAATTGCTTTTCCAGTAATGAAGATACAGATGTGAACTTCTGCTTACTGCAAACGTTTGCTGCAGGTACAGTATATGCAATGTAGAAGAGTTGCATTTGTAACTCATAACACAATGCTTTGAGGTTTCCTTTTTAATATATGCAATTAGGAGATGCAGAGTAGTGGCACTTTTATGTTCTCTACTACTGACTTGCCATTGGATGTCTGTGGAAATTAAAGTCTGAGTACCTCTCTTGGAATTCTAAACATCAGGTTGATCACCTGTAACAGTGTCTTAACTTATCTCAGACTCACCAAGGAGCCATAAATAGCAAAGGAAAAATAATCATGATGAAAAATCTTTGGGATGTTCTACCTTAATCCTGTTCTGCTTAACTTCTGGGCAGGACAGAAGAATCTTTTTCTAGACCTCAATGTTTACTACTTAAACTGTGTATTTAGAAAGGAAGCAGGGACGTGTAACTTTAGGTAGTGAAAAGACTAATGTCAAACAAGGTGGTAGCCTAGAGTTGTTGAGTGTTTCCTCACTTGAAATGATACCGAAGTGCTAAATAATAACTTTTTTAAGGTAGCTGGCGTAGACTAAATGTTGGACTTGTACCTGTGTTTTACTCCAGGTGTGTGGTGTCCTCTGTTCTGACCAATGGTTTCACAAACAGTTAAAATAGAAATTTTTTCAAGGTATTTCTGAAGTAAAACCTACCTCTGTTAGTCAACATAGTCTGTCTAGAACTAAAATTCCATCATGCTTACATTAACGTGTCAGTACAAGAAACAATTGTAAAAAGCTGCGAGTTCCTTCAGCCTGCTACAGCTGCTTGTATTGAAGTTCACTAGGTTTTATTTAGGAATCTTACGGTCTTTAGGTCTGATGTAGAAAATATTTACACAGTTACACCTAGGAGATCTGAACAGGTACGAGGTAACTGTGTTGTCTGCTTTCATGGTTGGCCAGCAGCAAATGTCTCCTGGCAGCAGTTTCTTCAGGATTTAAAAGAGCCTGTGTTGTTGGTTCCAATCACTCTACCTCTACAGAGAGAAGGCTCTAAAAAGTTTTTGGTAGAAGCCCCATCCTGTTGTGTGATCCAGTTTGGTCTGAAGCTGAGCACCTGCTCACCAAAGAACAGATTTCAGCCATTCAGACCTGGGATGTGAGCAGAGAGGCAGAGGCTTGGTGCTGTCAGTGGAAGGTTCTTACACTGCAGCAGGGACATGCCTGTTGATGTACCTTGCCTGCAGCACAGAACTAGGTCTGTTTTCTTTAAATAATATAAAAAACTTTTGATCACATCAGGTATCAGTACAGACCTCTGCCAATACACATTCTTGAAAGTCCTCTGAGTTGTTGGGGTAATCATGGGGCTTTCAGTGCCTACCCCATACCTCTGGAACTGGGAGGCTGCTGTGTGTGAATGTGGGAAAATTAGGCTGCAGGCAATTAGCTAAATTTGCCTTTATTCTGAAGCACAGCTGTAAGCTAAGTATAATCATCAAACCTGTTTAAAAATATTGCAGGGTGTAACTCAGGAGTTCCTCATTTAAATCCGTTGTAATGTATACCCCAGGTAATGCTCATTTTAGAGAGAGGAGAATGAGATTGGGGGTTTGGAGAACTCTTTTTTTCCCCACAGTCTAAAATGAGAGTGGTAAGTGTTCTAAGGACTTCCAGTAGGAATTACTGTCCTGGAGTATGTAATGGTACCATGTAAGCACAAGGGCTCAGCCTGTGGTAGCTGCTGCTTTGTATCACAGATATTCAGAGGGCATTTGTGCATTGCACTTACTCTGAGCCCATGGAGTGCACCATGGATAACACAGACAAAACTACCTGCCTTCAGTCTTAGCTCTGCTGGCTTTCTTTTGTATTCCCATGAGAGCTGACATTCCATGGAAGATATAAACCTGCTGTAGTTCTCCAATTAAAAATCAGTTTTTGAGAGGTACGTCTGTTGGTGTGACCCTGCACTGCATTCTGTGTCCTGCTTCTGCTGAGCTGTAGTGCATCCAGCTTGTGCATTCATGGTGTTAGTCATGTCTATACTTACAGACTATGCAATATCTTACACAAAGACTAAAACAACCTAAGGAAAATTCAGAATCTATTGAAAGGGGAAGGACTATAGTAAGGTACAATGTACTTGAAATACATCCTGTGGAGTCAGTTGTATGTTGGTTTGATAACAGTGATCACCTCTTCAGAGGTGTTTTCCAGCATCCTCCTCACTCCTCATTATCCTGCTGTGTTAGGAGGGATGGCTGCTGCCATGCACTGTGTGTCTAGGAGGAAGATTTTGACTCCTCAGCCTTTCCCTTGGAGCAGCTGGTGCCATCTCCTCTCATGCCATTTCCATTTTGCATTTGGCAGCTGTGACTGCACCAACAAGTCCAGTTGCAGTGGGAACCTGTGTTCTGTAGTCTGAGCTAACAGGATGGGGCCCTGGGGACATTGTGCCAGGCTGTGGGTGCTGCCTGGGGGATGTCTCAGGCACTGCTGGCTGATCCACCTGGGAGCTTCCTGTGGATCTGAGCCTCTGAGCTTGGCAGTGGGATCCAACGTTAGCACAGGCTGATGGGGTTTTCTCTTGTATTTCTCTTGATCCACATCTTCTTGCCCTCAAAACCTTTATCATTTGTAGTTGGAAGGCATGGCCAGAGGCCATGCAGTTATTGTGGGCATGTACAATTAACTTGTAATTGCTCTTCACATGGCTTTGGTTCTGGCAGTGTCTGTGCACTCCTCAGCAATGGGATCAGCTGGAAGAACTGTGGAAAGCAGGTGCAACTCAGGACAGGTTCCATTCATTCTTCCCCCTTTGGACAAGTTCTCTCTCATCCCTCTTTTCTGCCACTTCCCACCATTCTGCTGAAGGCTTTCCTGGATGGTTTTCCTCACTTCTCTGGGGCCCAGCAAAGCCAAAGGCCCAGTAAACAGAGCCTTACATGTGCCTGGTGTAAAGTGACTTGGACTCAAAGGAATCATGTGAAAGACTAGTTTTGGTTAGGGAATTAGGTACTCCTAGATTGTTACAGATGTAGTCATTAACTTTTGCATCTCAGGCTCTCTAGAGACTTGTGCCTGGACAGCTGTAGTTTGCATGACTTATAAATGATTTAAAAAAAAAACCCTGCATTACAGACCTTAGGTTAGATCTAACACCCTGACCCCAAAACCAAGCCCTTTGGTCATGTCCTTTAACTGTATGGCAAGTGCCACTTAACACCTGCTTCAGCTCCTGCTTGAGCAGCACAGTGGCAGTTCCTTGCATGGCTGTGGTGGGATGGCACTGGGGCTGTGGCTGCTGCACTGAGCAAAGCCAGAGTGTATCTGTGCAGAGGGAGAGCACTGCTTTGTGTAAGGTGTAACCTCATGTTCCAGTACTTCACAATGAAACATTCCATACCTGGCATCAATTGTGCAAGTCTCAAAGAAAATCCAAATATTTATAGTTGAGATCTGACTCTCGGGCTGTATTTATGAAGTTACACAGATACCAAAACCTCAGCTGGCTCACATAATAAATAAAGAGTGCTAGTTCTGACAGTGTTGTAGATGGCTGGGAGGCAAAAATACTGCTGGAAAATGTTTAGAAATTGCCTTTTTTTTTTACTTTAAAATTGCAAGTAGAATTTCAGCAAGGCCTTGTTGTATTGTCATTTTTTAAAAAAAAGTTCATTGATAAAATCAACTTTGATAACTTGTTTTGCGTCGCTGTAGTATTTTGTATTGTTTTTAATTAAAATTATTAAAATGTTAATGGCTGTCTAAATTATTACTGGGAACAGATCTTCTGAAGGAGTTAATGAGGGGGAAGACAGAAGAAGCCCAAATAACTACTTAGAAGTGACCCTGCTGACACTCTTGCAGCAGTCCAGCTTTTAATTCCATATAAGCTGGTAAATCCAACTCTCTATTAGTGAATATTTCCATTTTCCCTCCTTTAAACAAAACCAACATGCTACACACACAAAAAAGCAGCACCTTTCTACAAACACATTAAGTATCAAAGGTTTTATTCAAGTTAAATAAAATAAGATCTTGTTTAGTTCAAGCTATATGACAGGTATAATAGCAATTGGTTCTTTTTAGATGAAGATCTGCATGAGGACCTAGTTACTGAGACTCTCATTGAGTCAGTTGGAGCTTGTCTTATGCTGTAGTTTTACTTTCTGTATGTCAAGATTTGTTCCAAGAAAATTTCAATAGCGGCGCTTCCAAAAAAATTTAAAGAAATGATTAAATGAAGCACAAAAATAAATATTTTGAATATTTATGATGGAGTAACATACTTAACTACCATATTTCTGCATTATTTCCGTTTTGGTGATTATCTCAATTCTCCACAAAAGTCCCCAAAAATTCATTTCTATACATTGTAACAAGTTTGACATTAAAGTAGAATAAACCAGCATTTTTTTTCCTTATATTTAGTAGCTTTAATCATGGTTTAAATTGGGACAAACCTGCAAAGTGCAGGTTGCAGTTTCAGGAGCGTGGGGTGGTGCTTTTCTGTGGTGCTCTGGCAGCAAGTGAAGCAGCCCAGTGTGTTAAGGCAGTTTTCCCTCCAAGCCCAGGTGTCACTGCCTCAGGAGCTCCCTCCTGCCACAACTCAGAGCACAGCTGCCAGGTGAAGGAGTTATGGTACACCCAAACAGTTTTAAAGTATTCTAAATATTAGGGTAGAACTTTTCTCAGGTCATTGTTATGTAAGAGTCTGTTGCTACAAATCCTGAATTTGGAAGAAACTGGGTTTTTCTCCTGCCTTGTAGGAGAGTGAGCTGTGACTCACTCCTGCATTCTGTTCTGCAAGGGGAGCAAACCTGACTTACAGGCAGGTGAATTAAAGCTCAGCATGTGTTAAGACAGGAAAATTGATGGAAGTGTTTTATGCTAATAAATTCCTTCATGCCTTCAGGTCACTTTTGTTTAACCACAGTTCATGCTTCAACCTTCAAGATGTCAAACTGCAGCTCAAGGACCAGTTGCTGTTTTTCACTTGCCATGTTTTACCAGGGAACAGTCAGATTAATTGAAATGCCCCTAATTTTGTGCTTTTATTGCTTCATCCAAATCATCCACCACTTGCTGCAGCTTCTGTAGGCTGGGGTGGACATTCTCCTCCATCCATTCCTCTATAGCACACCTGTGGAAAACTTGCTCCATGGCTGCTTGGAGGTCTTGCACCACAGCATTCCACTTGGAGAGGAGACTGAGCAGAAATGAGAAGGAAGAAACAATGACATTTGCAGGTGAGCTCTGTCTCAGGGGAGGGTTGGCTTTCCTGGCCTTTGGAAGGGAGTATTGTCCTTAAAACACTTTACAGGAAAAGAAGCATCTATTACAAGAGCCCAAAGGACTTGATTTTGTTCAGATGCTGAAAGCTTGATGCTGTTTCTGTTTAAGTTCCATTAATCTTGGAACTTTCCTCATGCAAAGACTTTTAAAGTACCAAAATGTGAGCTCAAAAAAAACTTACTCAAGTGTAACTGAAACCCACTGTGAGACTTGTTGGGAATTTAATTCTGGGTTTTATCAAAAAGAGTAGATGAGGTTGGATATTCACTTTATCACAAAAAAAAAAAAAAAAAAAAAAAAAGAGAACTTTTAGCATGAATTGGCAAAATGTTAAAGTTTTGAAAAGGCCATGGTGACAGGGAGCAGGGGAAGGGCTTGGCTTTATTTTTATTCCAAGCCCTGCCTGGAATCTGGCCCAGGGTGAGCTCCTACACCAAGGCCAGCCACTGCTTAAGGTGCAGCAGGGCTGTACAGGAGTAACAAGGGAGAGGCTTCTGGAGGCCAGGTTTGTACTTGCTCTCAAAGAATTCATTCAACAGAAGCAGAGATAAAATTAGAATCATAGGATGGTTTGGGTTGGAAGGGAACTTTGAAGATCATCTAGTTCCAACCCAAACATGCTGTATAAAAATGTATTATGCACACTTTGTCTGATTCCCAATGATGTTTCTGAGATAATTATGGAAAGGGAAAGGGCTCACAACTCTCTGTACCTGAGTGCCCAAAATACATCAGACTTTATTTCCCCTGCAATGCAAAGCAAGTGGTGTTACCTGACTGCATCTGGCTGGAAGTGGTGCATGATGATAGGATGAATAATCTTCCTTTTCCTGTGGTAGGGGCTGAACCAGCCTGTGACATACCTGAAAATGGATGTTGGTGGGAGCAGTGAGGAAACAGCAGCAACATCTGATTGTCACTGCCAGGGAGGTGGGGAAGGCTTTAGCTCAACTCCTGCACAGAGATGATGCTTAAGAGAAAGTTTATTTCAGTCTATAGATTTTTGGAATTAGCTTGTGGAAGTGTTCCTGGCAGATGCTCACTTGATCATCTGCTGCAGTATAAGTTTCATTTCAAGCTCCTTTCTTTTGTAACTGCACCATTCAAAATTTTCATTTTAACTTTAAATAGCAGTAAAATGTTATTAAGAAAAGAACTAGATGCTTCAAATAAGGCAGCATACAGTATTAGGAACTTGCTGAAATGTTTTAAATTTTGATGTAAATATTATGTTCTGCTGAGGTGTCAGTGACACCTGAAATGCAGAGCTTGAGATTTAAATCACTTCTCTGGAGCTGTGCCCCCACTTGGAGATGATACAGCTCCAACATTCCTGCATCCAGGCAGAGAATCAACAGAAACCTCATTACCTGTTCCTTTCGAGAAGTTCATCCACTGATGACTTGAGGTAGAAACTAACTTGTGTCACAAGTGTGAGGATCTTGCTCCCAGGAAAGGTCCCCAGACTTGTGCTGTCCAAAGAGGATCTGTTAATTTCTGAACTTACCACGCAAGGAGAAGCACCTGAATTCTGCAGCTGGAATTTTACCTCATGTAAGTATCAATTTCCAGGTTAGACATTCCCAGGAGCTTTTCCACATTTTCTTTAACCTTTTCAGAATAGCCACCTGGCAGAAGACAGTGGAAATGAGTAAAGGAGCCTAAGGAACCAAAATGTTCATACAAGAGGGGTTTTCTGGAGTATTCTGCCTTGGCTTAGTGGTTCCCCTTTGGTGAAGAATTTTTTAAAAGGTAAAATGAAAATAAAAGGAAAAAACACTTGTGGGTGGGAGGAGGAGCTCATTGTCTTTCACAGAGTTGTCTTGTGCAAGGTGAGCACTTCCTAGCTCTGAGCTTTCTGTTCAGGGTGCTGAATATTTCTAGTGCCTTAATTAAAAAAAAAAAATCAGTGTTTATTTAGAAAATAAGAAAAATTCTGTTGGCAACTGCCTGTAAAGAAAGCAGAAACTACAGCAGGTATTTTACCAGAGTGTCCTCCCTAGATCCATTTTAAGAAAAAAAATTATTTAAAACAACTTTTACACATGAGCATGTTCTAAATCAAAACTAAATTAGTTTCATTTATATATCACTACTGTTTCAAAGCAGCTTGAAAAGCAATTCTGCACCTTAAATTTATTTTTTAATATAAGCACAAAGGTTTTGACCATTTGTGTGTTAGATCAAAATAAATGCAGAGGATACAATGGCTATTTTTAAATACTTATGCCAAGAGGCTTCTCTGCTCCCATACTGCAAATTGTAATTTATTGTTCACAATTCAGGCCATGATCAATTCAGCAAACCACCTCGAAATATAACAAGCCTGTGCCATCTTAGGGCAAGATCACTTCACTCCTGTGCTAGGCATTATCTGAGAGAGAATAAAATTGTCATTGTACCATTCTTTAGTGCCTGCAGGCACACAGCCAGTGATGGAATTGCCACAGGGAGAAGCTCACACAAAACAGAGAAGTGATCATACCTACGTAAGAAAACATCCATTAATTACACATTTTACTGTTAGAGCATACTAAACAAGTGGGAAGTTTTAATATTTCAATCATTAAAATTCAAAGAGCTTCAGAAACATCTGTTTCTGTCTCAGAGTAGAGATCACTTATCTCTGAAATGTGAAGTATTCCTGTTTTACTAGTAAGAACAGATAAAAACCAAATTCTTTTCTCAAGGCAAATTAGGGTCAGAAATTGGATATTAGCCCTGCATAAAAATGTTTTACTCCTTCATTACATTAACAAATTCTCATCTCTTATGTGATTTCATTGTGTTTGAGCTCCCATCAGACATTCACATAGACACACCATGCATGAACTGCTATTGTCTATGAGCAGGTCAAGGTGGCACAAAATCCATTCAAGCCTTCCAACCCAATCTGCTGCTGGTGGTGTCCCCAAAGCCATTGTTCCTGCTGGTTGGTGCTGCACAGCAACTGCAGCTCTGAAATCCACCCTTCACAGTCTGGGGGGAGGCCCAGCAGTGACAGACAGGAAGATTTGTGGGTTGCAAAGTTCCCTTCTACATCCCCAGCTTCCCTGTACCTCCTAGGGGGCTTTTGGGTGGAAATTTGTTTATCTGTGACCCTTGGGACTACACAAAGGCTGTTCCTCACCTCTGCCAGCCGGTCAGTGCGATACCTTCCAGGACATCTGCAGGGCTCCTGCTGGCCACCTGCAGCCACTCCAGCTGGTTCCTGAGGTGGTGCCCAATCAGTGTTAGGGACTGATTCACTCCCGTGGCTCCCTTGAAGGCACTTGCAAACCACACCTTGGAGAAGCCACACCTGTGGTACTTCTCTATGAGCTGCACTGCAGTGAGACACAAAGGGACACACACAGGATGAGCTTTTCTGGTTTCAGCCTCGACTGCAATGCTGCAGTGAAGGGGAACACAGCTCCAGATCCAACAGGCTGCTGAGCCTTTTCCTGTCAGGCTTGGAGCATCAGCAAGGATGGGGGATTTGACACCCTCTCTGAGCAGCCTTTTGAGTGGCTGTCCTCCTATTTTCCATCCCCTTGTATTGCTACCATGCTAAGAGCTGTGAGACAGTAACAAGCATGCACAACATCTGACAGCTGATTGTTCTTGCAACAAAGAAATACTTGCATGAATGTTAGATGCCTGACTGGAGCCTTTAGGAGCTTCCCTCTGAATTCTATAGAAGTATGAAGCCCTGAAGCTTCTCTTGCAGAGCTGTTCAATACAGAGTTATGTGCTCCTACTGGTGTTAATGCAAGGAGAATTAATGTAACAGTGCTTATAAAAAACCTCTGAATCTCCTATCAGTGATTCCATAGCTCTGCTGAAAAGAATTAAGCAGCCTACAATGCAAGTCATTCATAGGGGAAACATAAATAGAAAAAGAAAATAAGTAATAGTAACTATGATGTGAAATCAAACAAGGGCTGTCTTTAAGCTACTAAAGCAATAAAAAACAAATCAACAAAACCAGAATGTTTTGGTGTCCAGCTAAGGTATGTTTTAATGACAGAATTTTGCTTTGGCTATTTTGCTCCTACACATCTGAGCAGAGCAGTACAAACCTTTGCCCTCCACGTCAATGTCTGCTGCATAGTCCCAGATCATCGGCTGCACCAACTGAGGGACCCCAGACTCTGAAAGGAACAGAGCACTTCTAAATCATGGCAAACAGCTGGTTAAATGAGAACTCAGTACAGGTTACTGGGGCAGTAGCAGGTGACTGCAGCTATGGCTTGTCACTTACAGCTGAAGTGCCCCTGGGCATTGTCAGCCTGGCCAGGACTTGGCACATGCCCAGGCCACTGCCCTCAGGCATTGGGAAACCATTAATATGGGGGAGCAGTGACAATTTATCAGAGATCCCCCAAGCCCACCTCATTCTTAGCTCCTTGCCTCTCTCTGTGTAGCAGCTGGATTCCACTGGCAAAGCTGCAAGCTCTACACACCAGGTTTAGCTAAATTCAAATGTAACACTCACCCTTTCACTTACAGAGTGCCTGGGCTGTGTTTGCACAGAAAGTTGCTTTCCAAATACAAGTAAGATAGAAATTCACCTTTAACTCCTTTTATAATCAACTCCTCAGCTAGTTTTAAACACGTGAAACTGACCCCTAGAGAAGCTGAAGTGAATTGTGCAGAAATTCAGTATTTTAATTCCATCACATTTTGTTTATTCTGTTATTGTGGCAGTAGAGTGCAGTTAGAGTGCACTAGATGCTGTACTGTTCTTGTGGAAACTCCCTGGGTCCCATCTGCATTTTGGGGCATCATTTTGCACTATCAAAGCCTTTAATAGATCAGTCATTGCTGGATGAGCTGCACAGCTCCTCCTGGTACCATCTAAATCTGTTTACAGCAGCTATGTAAGGTGGCTCTGAAAATGCTGGAACTCCATCTGTGCTCAGACTACTCAAATTTGAGCAGTGGTTTGGTATTTTTCCACAAACAAGACTTGTGATGTCCAGGTCTTGGAGCTACCCCACAATTCAGTATCAAAGTCCTCACAATGTGCACCGTGATCACAAAGATGCTCACAGGGCTGCAGCTTCTCTGTGTGAGCTGGCACCACTTGGATCAAGAGCTGCAAAGGGCAGCATCGAACATTAGAAGGTGCTGAGAGGCACAGAGATTGAGACTTGGACCACAGATGTTAATAGGTTGTTGTTTCAATGTATAAGAAAGCAGAATTGATGACAGCCACTGCAGGGTGAGCGTTTTGTTTTGGGAAACTAAAATGTCCAGACTGGCCCACACTCACACAGGGACGCTGTGACAGCCAAGGACTGAGTGATTCTATTCTCCAGTCAAACAGAGCACACCTCAACTCTTGCCAGATTTGTTGTTTTCATTACATTCAGCTGCCAACCAATCTGTTTTATCTGCCTGTGTAAACCTGCCTCACCCCAGGCTGATCACACACCTGCCAGTGTTTCCTCACTCATGCCCCTGAGCATGTCGTCCCACACGATGGGTGTCACCGTGGGGTAAGACGAGGTCAAACAAGTGGCAACAGCTTTTATGTGGGACAGGCACAGCTTCTCTGGAGTGTTGTCTTGCTGCTGCAGCCACTGCTTTGACTCCTCTCCTTCGCCAAGGTAGTAGACCTGAAACACCAAGTAAATCATCCTGACTTCTTGTATAGAAATAGAGAGAGGTAGACAATGTTCAAAACCTCTGTCCAGATGTGACCCACTGAGTGGACACATCCAAAAGCACCTCTCAGTGCTGAAGACACTGCAAGCATTTCTGTCAGTCTGCAGGAGAATGTGGCCATGATTACATGCATCACTTGAGGGAATTTTCCTACAGAAACTAAAATATCTATATGCCATATTTGCCTTTGCAATGTTTGTCCTTGGAAGTAGCACTCATCACATTTATTCACTTCAAATCCAGCAACCCATCAGGACCTCAGGTAGATACCTGGAGGTTCCTATCTTGGGGAAGATCATCCAAATGTGAGTCTAGAAACAACCTGGGGCCATATCCAAGGATGGCCCAGCACACTTGGTCCCAAGCAGAGAGTGAATTAAAATTTGCTGGTTTAGAGCAGGTTTTATTTATTCTACATAAACAGTATTTTGCTTTATAAAAGCCTACAGCTCCCTGCCTAACCTTCCCACCAGTTTCGACACAATAGGACACAAAATGCTAAACTAATATCAGTACAGTTAAGTGGTCATAATGAATTCCAGGGATCTGTGCTATCAGGATGGTTTTAAGAAACTATGAGAAAGAGAAGCTTGAGTTTTGTCCTTCCCAAAGAGACAAACTACCAAGGTAAAAAACCCAACACTTCCAACCACAGAAGGGTTTTCTTTGAGTAACTTGACCAGAACAATGAGCCACATCTTGCACCAAATTTCCAGGATTCTTAATGAACAGCTCTTATTGATATCTCACTTCAAATACCCACTAGACCTAAATCCAAACACTGTTAGATTTAAGAAGTTGCTTTCAATACTTTGATATTACACTTGTATCTATGGAAATAACAACCTCTACTATTGCAATCATTTATTGTCAAAAAGACTTTTCTATACTGGCCCAAGTGGTGTTTTCTGTCCCCCAAATCCCACCCAAATGTGGCCTGGGCACCACTGAAATGCAGAAGCCTCAGCCCTTGCTATCATTCCTCAAAAGAAAAGAAACATTCCCAGCTCAAGAGAAGTCCACCTCATCACAGCCGATGTGAAACCACTGCAAGTCCTCATGCAGGGCCATGACCTGGTCAATCATGGCTTTGACCAGTGCCAGTGACTCCTCCTTGTGCGGGTTCAGGGCGTTGGGCAGCGCCTTCACCTCCCGCAGATGAGCAAACTCCCTGTGCTTCAGCACAAACTGCAAGGGAAAGGGGAGCTCAGGGGCAGCTGCCACACCAGGGGACAGCAGCGTCCTCCGTCCCCAAGGCTCTGAGGGCAGGTGTCTGCTAAACCCAGGGTTTGGCTTGACTGAGCCCCAGGGACAGGCTGGGGCCACAGCTGCTGCTCCACACTGCTGTGGGGTCTGTGACCACAAAGCACCTCACAGGGTGGGTCAAGGAAACAGGGAGGTCACTGCAGTGTGACCCTGATGTCAAATCCTGCAGCTGGCAGAGCTGGATAACCACAGCACCGGGACTTGGATTGGGAATTTTCCAGCAGAGAATCACAGAATGGGTCAGGCTGGAAGGGAGCACAGTGGCTCATCTGGTCCCACCTCCCTGCTCCAGCAGGGCCATCCCAGAACAGAGTTGTGTCCAGAGGGCTCTGGAGTATCTCCAGTGAGGGAGACTTCACACCTTCTCTGACAACCTAGAGTTTCTGTCTTTCAGGGCTTGGTCACTGCATGGGAAAGAAGTTTTTCCTTATGTTCAGGTGGAACTTCCTGGCCATCAGTTTCTGTCTAGAACTGGTCACAGTGCTCCAGATGTTGCCAGGGCTGAGCAGAGGGGCAGGATCACTCCCTGCCCTGTTTCCAATGCTCTCCCTACTGCACCCCGAGATCCCCCTGGGCACTACTGGCTCAGCACCCCCACTCTCACCCAGCCAGCACCCCCAGCTCACCTCCATGTGCCCAAAGCTCTGCACCAGTGGCACCACGTCCAGGCCCTGTGCCCGTGCCTGGCTCAGCAGTGCCCGGAGCTCTGTGGGGCTGTGGGATAGCGACACCTCAGTGCCGCTGGGCACTGCCCGGGGCACCTGCAGGTACCCAGAGCTACCTGCGGGGTACATGGCGGTACCTGTAGGCGTGGGGGGCCTGCAGCACCTCCAGTGGCCCCGTGTATGGGAAGGTGTCCTCATACTCCAGCAGCAGCCCAGTGGCACCCAGGCTGTGGAGCAGCGGCAGCACCTGCGGGAGGGAGGGGACACTGGGAATGCAGCACTGCCACCACCCTGTGCCCCTGTCACCTACACCAGACACATCCATCACCTGCATCAGGTATGTCCCTTACTTGAGTGCAATAAATCCTTCACCCACACCACACATATCCCTCACTTGAGCCCAGTACGCCCCTCACCTGAGCCAAATAAATCCATCACCTGTGCCAGGGACATCCTTCACTCACACCAGGTACACCTCTCATCTAAGCCAAATAAATCCTTCACCTGCGCCAGGAACATCCTTCACCCATACCAGGTACACCTCTCATCTGAGCCCAACACATCTCTTACTTGTGCCAGATACATCCCTCATCTACACTAGGTGCAACTCTCACCTGCCCCAGTCACATCCCTCACCCTACCCCAGACTCACGTCTCACCTGCCCCAGGTTGACCCCTCACCTCCCTCAGGTTCACCCCTCACCTGCCCCAGGTTCGCCCCTCACCTGCTCCAGGTACTGCGCGCGCGGCGCGGCGCCCTTCAGGTCCAGGTGCACCAGGCGCCGCCGCATGCTCTGGCCTCGATTGCTTTGGCCTGCGCAGCCCGTCCCGGCGCACTCACCCCGGCCGCGGCCCGCTGCCCCTGCCCCGCTGTCCGGCGCTGCCCGCCGCGCCCTGCTGTCCCGGTGTCCCGCTGTCCCCCTGTCCTCGTGTCCCGGTGCTGCTCCTCCGCCGCTCCCAGCTCTGCGCTGGATCCTCCCGCTCCCTCTCGGCGGCCGAGCGCGTTCCCTGAGCAGGCAGGCCGGCAGGCCAGTGCGAGGCGCGCCGAGCGCATCGCTCGAGGCGGAGGAGGCGCGATGGCTCCGCAGCGGCGGGCGCTGCCCCGCGGCCCCGACAGCGCTGGGCCGGGCCGGGCCGCGGGGGCCGCCGCCCCAGCAGGTAACAGCGCGGGGCCCTGGCCGTCACCTCCTGCCCGCTGTCCGGAGGCGGCGATGCTCAGGCCCGGCGGCGCTGCGGCTCCTCGGGGAGCCCCGGTGGGGAGGTGGTAGGACAGCGCCAGGCCCGGGAGCGACTCCCGGGTGTTGGTGTTTGTGTTTGTAACGCGGGTGTTGTGCTCCAAACCAGGGGTCCCGCGGGGTAAGGAGCCCGGGAGGGACCCGCGGATGTTGTGCTCCAACCAGGGGTCCCGCGGGGTGAGGGCGGGGCTCCCCGGTATCGGCCGGGGCGGTCCCTCCCCCCTCACGGGCCCGTTCTGTGCTCCCTCCGCAGCGCCAGGAAGGGCAGATTGCAGCAGGATCCCCGGGGAAAGTGGCTGAAGGCAGCGATCCTTCTCCTCCTCTCCGCCGTGGCCGGCGGCGGCCTCGTGGTCTGGAGCCGCGCCCGCAGCCAGGATGGGATCCCCGAGGGTGGAATCGCTGCAGATTGGGTCACCGAGGTGCTGGCACATCGCAGCGACAACCTGCAGGACAAGTTCATCGAGATCCCCTGCTCGGAGGACTACGACAGCCACAAACGATTCGCAGGTAACCGGGCAGCGCTGTCCGGAGCGGGTGGCGGTGCTCAGAGGGCAGGGCCAGCCTGGCTCCTGCTGCCTGGGCACCAAACTTGGGCTGTAAAATCCCGTGTTTCCAGCAAACTCCTGGTCACTGTCTCTTCCCTAAAGCCTCAAAGGTTCGTGCCCCTCTGGCCAGCCCGGAGGTTGATTCTGTGATGTTTTCCTGTCGTTCCACATAACTCCCTTCTGGAACTGCTTTGCAAGGGCTCTATGAATTAAACCTTTGCTAAGTCTGTTTCTAGTTCCTTTCATACTCTCTTGATGCTTGTAGGAGGTTTGTGGAGTTGCTGCTGGTCAGTAGTGTATAGGCTATGGAGTGGAACCATATTATCATCTGATGATGATGAGCTTCTGATTCAGGACACTGTGCCACCAGCATGTGGTGACTGCACAAGTGCCAACTTTTGACACTCTTACTCTGAGATGTGTGTCTGCCAGTAGCTTTGGGGAGCTTCCTGCAAAGCACTTTTCTATCTTTGTGTCTTTCAGCTGAGCCTGTTTTCTGTCAAATTGGTATCTGTTCCCTGGCACTTATTTCTTTGAAGGGTTAAGGTTGGTTCTTCAAGAGACATGGAAGATTTTAATCTTCTCTGACAAAAGAATGAGAGTCTGACTTGCAGCTTCCATGGATGAGCAGTGCTGATGTTCTCTTTCAGATCTGCAAAGTGTGTTGTGATGCACATTTTTAGTTTGTACAGCTGTCAGAGAGCAGCTCAGCCCTTGGTTTTTGTCAGTGTGTCTGGCTGTATGCTGACTGCTAAGCTGTTGAATCTAAAAAAAAAAAAAAAGCCAACAAAACTTCTGAATTAGTTTTTAGCTAAATTGCTGGTTGTATCTGCTTCATGACACAAAGCTGCAGGCTGGGAGAAGCTTCTGTGAGCAGAGGAAGAACAAAGGTGATCAAAGGGCTGGAGAACCTCTCCTATAAGGAAAACCTCAGGGGACTGGGTTGCTTTCCCTGGAGAAGGCTCAGGGAGAACACATCCCAGTATTCCAGTGCTTAAAGGGAAGCTACAGAGGGCAGAAGCTCTGCCTTTGCAATGAGCTGCACGAGGAAGACAAGGCACAGTGGGTACAGGTTGCATTAGGCAAGGTTTCATCTTGATATAAAAAAAAATTACAGAGAGAACACTCAGTCACTGGAACAACTTCCCCAGGATGCTGGGCAGACCTTGTGGCTGAGGGTTTCCAGGTGTGACTGGGCACTGTGCAGATAATCTTATCCAGGCTCCTGTGCCACAAAAAACTGACCCAGATGATCTTTGGAGGTCTTTTCCCACCTGGGCTCTTCTGTGATTCTGCAATTTTTAACTTTCTTCTCTGCCAGTTCTAATAGAAAATGTTTGACACATTTCAGCACCTGTGTTCTTCAGGTGGCTGGTCCTGGTGCTGTTGGTCAAAAAGACTTGTAACATAAAAGAGAATTTATGTGGAGTCAGGAGTCACATAGGTTTTCCTCAGTGCTGCTACTGTAGCATCTTTTTTTTCGTTATTCCTCCCAAATGTTATTTAGGCTGAGAAAACTGATGTCAGGAAGCTACCAACAAAAAAACTGTCTTGGTAAGGTGTTTTTGGGTTGGGTTTTTTTTTTTTTTTTGACAGAACACATGAGAACACATGTTCTGTTTTAACTTTTATAGTTACTATAAGGGGAAACTGCTGCTGGCTATATTTGTGTAGTGCAAGGCCAGAGAAAACTGCAGCTGGTGATTTGGTTATGATTGAACTGGGGCTAAAAAATCTCTGGATTCTGCTACTGCAGTGTTTGTTTACCAAAGGAAACCCCCCAAAGCAACAAAACCTTACTTTTCCCTTGCAAGAGCAATTTTTTTGAGCTGTGGACTTGTGGTCTGGGCCATCCCTCCAGTTACCCTTTTCATTGTTTTCTTTCTATTCCTTCTTTTTCATTCTATTTTTTTTCACTGTGAGGAAGGTTGGAACTTCAAGGAAGGCAGAACTTCAAGCACATCTCTGTAGGAATAGGAATGAACGTGTTCTTTATTTTTGGGGTGTCATGGGGAGCAGCAGCAAGCGCTGAATGCAGGGTGAGGTCTCACCTCTTGGCTTAGTGTGGGGACACATTCTAATTAGGTGCTTGCTTGGTGCTGCTGCTTAAGTTCCGTGATTGATTTGTGACCATGCCTTCCAAGGATCAGCATGCAAGCAGCTGTTAATTGGTTAATTAAAGCCGGGCTGTGATGGAGCTCTGCTCTGGGCTTTTCCCCACATGAGGGTGATGATGAGCTGCGCTGTGGAGGAGTTTTGTGTGTGTCCCGTTCCCCACAGCCCAGCGAGGCAGAAAATGTGGATTATGGATCAGCTCTGCAGCTTTAGCACTTGGGAAATAGGTTTCTGTCACTCAATAGCTCTTCATTCTCAGTCTTTAGCCTGGTTTGGCACCCACAGCTGCAGGCTCTGTGGCAGGAGGAGGCACATTCCTGTCACCACTCAGTGTCTGATGCTCAGCTGTGAAGTTTCCACAGCTAAAATGAGCTTTTTATTTATGCACCTGCTTCCAGCTGAACTTGGTGCCACTGAGCTTCCAGTTTGTTTCAAGTGATTTGGTAGCTGGTGTCAGAGCAGGATTTATTTCCATAGCACTGCCTGTAAACATGCTTCATACCAAATAAAATTTGCTATTTTTCAGAGGCCAAGCACTTAACTTACGATATTTGCAGAAGGTTGGGTGTTATGTGAGCACAGTGTCACCTGCATTCTAAACTCTGTGGGCAGATCTTGGCCATTCCTGCTCTCCTGAGACACAGTTAATTGCTTAAACCTACTGTGGCCACTGTGTGGTGAAATCTTATTTCTGATGTGTGTTGACATTTTGTGTCAGTGCACAAAGCATCCATGGTCACTGCCCAGGAGACAGAGTTAAGGTGCTTTTCCAGAGACAAGGCCAGGGGATGTGGAAAGCAGAGATGCCTGGAAAGGTCTAACTCAGACTGCTCTGGGGATGGCAGCTGTAAATCTCTGCCTGCTCTTGTCTGGCTCAGAGAGGGATTGTTCCCTGCTCAGGGCAGGGGGTGGAACGAGCTGATCTCCAAAGTCCCTTCTGACCAAACTGTTCTATGGTTCTGTGCTTCAGGGGAAAAACTTAACAGAGCTTTTTTCTCCTGTGAATTCTCTCTGTCTCAACATGAGTGGTTCTTGGCTAAATACCACTAAATAGGAGACACAGCTGCAGTTTGGGCACTTGCTCCTTTGTGTTACATTCTGTTTTTTGTGCTGAATGGGAGCAGGGGCCAGTGGCAGTACTTGTGTTTTTACATATTTTAGTATACCCCACCTTTACCTTGATTTACCTGATAGCCAAAGCTGATGGTGCCTTATCAGATAAAGGGATGGGTTTGTGTCTACTGGGCACAAATTTGTGAAAGCTACCAGGTACTTGCAGTACTAATCTGAATTCCTCCTGAAATTCTCCAGGTATGCCTTTGACATTTCCTTGCTCACATGTGCCATGGTCTCTGAGACAGGGAGAACACTTTCCTTAATGCTGAAATCATTTTCAAACAGACTGTTCTGATTTTTCCTCAGCATTCACCCAGTATTTGTGCTGTGGGTACCTGACTGACTTTATGCTGGACTACATTTTTCTGTTTGTTGAAGTTTTTTCTCCATTTGGGAAGCTTATGCTGTGGCTTTCAGAACACCTCCTGCTTCCAGTACTCTGCCAGTTCTCTGTCAGAGACCCCAGACATGTAGCAGTTGTTTGAGGTAACCCTGTAGTTTTGCCAAGCCTGGGCTCTCCAGCACTGGCCTTTCCAAAAGGGTAAAAGCTGTGCTGATATTTGCAGCTGGAAAAGGAACAATCCCATCTGAAATCAGAAATCTTTGCAGAATGTTGTAGAAAGGAAGCTCTCTATAGCCAGGTTTGTTCTGGAGAATGGAATTTCTCCTTGGAGTTTATTCCTTCCTAGCTCTTTTCAACTTGAACATCAGCATTCCCTTGCAGCCCACCTGAGACATAGCTGGGGTATATCCAGTAACAGAAAATGGAAATTCCTACAAAATTCCTGGCTAAACTTCTCCCATCAGCCTGATCACTGTTATGAGTTGCTTTTGATCAAAGCAGACTGGTGCTTTTGTCCTCCATGGGTGAATTGATTCTTTCCAGGAATTTTGTGTTCTGGTGAATAAACAGTTCTTGAAGTGACACTCAGTTCAGGAGCACTGAGTGTGTTGGCAGGTATCACAAAACACACTCAGCCCATCTCTCCTGGGGCTTTACATCTGGAAATGGATCTTCCTTGGAAAAGTGCCAGATGTAACATCCCAAGGTCTCTGGTGGCTCAGAACTGATTTTATTTCTTTTTCTTGCCTGAAGATTGTTGTCAACCAGACTTATAAGAACTTTCATATATTCTTCACCTGGAACTCTTGCTGCTGACTTGTTATTCCCAGGAGCTTTTAAAATTTAATGTTAGATTTCTTAGCAGTGAATTTTAGAAGACTTTTTAAATCTTTTATATCCAAGCTGTGTGCTTCAAAAGTGACTTCAAGAGAGGCTTTTTTTGCAAAGTCTCATTGGAAAACCTACCCTCCAGGTGGTTGAAGTGGTTTCAACAGGTTCTTTTCCTCCTCTTTGTGTTGCAGGTTGCACTCCTAGGAAATGTGGAAGAGGTGTGACAGATGCTGTAATCACAAGGGAAGAAGCTGAAAGAATTCGTAGGTAATTTCTCTTTTAGTTCTAACTTTTAAAAGTACTGACTTTAATGACATTGTACCAATCTGAGGTGTAAGATGGGTGATCAGGATGGGTTAGACTGATTAAAACATGAAATTTTTGTTACTAAAGCCATTTTCCATTTTTACTTTAGTGATGGCAGTTCTTTCACACAGAATCTGCCTGGCTCTGAGGGCCATGAGCACTTCACAGAAAGAAAGGAAAATGAATTAAATAAGTTTTAAAGGATTTTTGCTTGGCCTCCATTTGGCCTTTAAAAGCAGAACAAAACAATGTAAGCCTTCTTGCAGCTGTGTCTGTGTCTGGGTAATCACCAGCTGCTGCTGCCCCTGTAGTGCTCTGGGAAGGGACTGTTTTAGGATATTTTTGGGATTTGTGGACAGGAGCTGCAAGCTCAGAAGTGAACACAAATACTTTATTTTCATGACAGGCTGGAAGGTTCAGTTCCAAATAAATGGGAGCTTCTATTAACTCACTTGGGTTGTACCTGAGGCATCAAATACCACTCTCTGAGGAGTTACATGTTGTAAATAAGGGCATTAAAGGACAAAGTAATCAGACTTCAGTTCTCATCTGAGATTATTGTTTTGCCTGCAGAATAGCAGAGAGGGGACTGTCCTTGGGAGGATCTGATGGAGGGGTGAGCAGTGTCCTGTTATTTTCTACATTCTTTTACTGCCAAGGCAAGATTATAAATGCATTTTTTGAGGCTGAGGTGAGGAGATGGAGATTTTTTTTCCTTCTGTTCAGACTTGGAAAAAAAATTATTTGGAAAGTTATTTCCCATTAATAGTTCTGCTTGCAGTGTAACCCCTGACTTCTGCAATACAGTTGCCATTTCCTTGTATTTAATTATTTCTAGCACCTCTCTTGAGCTGATTGTGTCTTCATTTGGAAACAGTTGCTATAGCAGAACTGCAGAAGTTTATCTTCTGAAAGTAAATTACAGCAGTTCACACCATCATGTGAAGATTGGTTTTGTGTAGTGTCAAAAAAATCATGTAATGTCTTAAAGAGACCTTGGAATAATATTCTTTAAATTGAAAGAATCCCACTTCTCTTTAACAAGCACATTTATTTTAATTTCTTTCCCCCTTCTTTGTTCTCCGAATGTTTTTGTGTGTGAGCAGGAACTGTTTCTTGAGTATTTGTAAACAGCCACTTCTTTAGGCCTCTGCTGAATTAGGGCATATATTAGCAAAAAAAAAAGTAGAAGGGTTTCTACTTCTGAAAAAGAATTTAGTCCAAGAAATTTAAGGAGTTCTGCCCATCACAAATAATGTGTTTAAAAGATTTCACGTTCTGTGTTCAGTTCTGTTGGGATCACCTGGATTTTTTTTCAGTTCTGTGGTTTTTGCCACTTTCCCTGGACTGCTCTGCCTGTTGGGACCCCCAGTGTGGCTCCTGGGGCTGTCACCTGGGTTTGTTTTCCTCTGCTTTTGGGACCTACATGGGATTTTTCATTACACTCCTACAAAGATGGATTGGGATGGCAAGGTGGAACACACAGAGCTTGGATCTGGAGATCCACAGAAAGCTGGTGTCCAGCTGGGGGTCAGGAACTGGGGAAACTGAGGCAGACAAAGCTGGGAAGAGATGAGAGGGGGAGTTAAATTTGCTGCCCAAAGGCCAGAGCTGGGCAGAGGTGCTGAGCTGGCTTAGTTGGACAACAAGCCAGAGTGACAGACAAATATAAATCCATCATCTCTGTTATTTTGGAAGCTTCATTGTGCCTTTTTTTTTTTTTTTTTTTGAGGGAGAGGGGAAGATGATTCTTCTGCAATAAAGTCTTGCTGCAATAAAGGAAATTGTTAAAAATCTGATGTCCGTGGCTCTGAGCCAAGCCTTCTCACATGTCTCATCATCTGTAAATGTGAGGAAGTTCTTGTGTGTGCTTAATCCTTAGGGAAAGGGTCAAGAAGAAAATGTAATGTTGCATTGAGCACTTAACCAGAATAATGGATAAAAACTGAAAGATGTTAGAAACAAGAGTGACCAGTGTTTCTGGGAAATTGTAATAGAAGGGTTTGATTTGGGAGGGACCTTGAAGCTCATCCAGTGCCACCCCTGCCATGGCAGGGACACCTTCCACTGTCCCAGGCTGCTCCAAGCCCCATCCAGCCTGGCCTTGGGCACTTCCAGGGATGGGGCAGCCACAGCTGCTCTGGACACCTTTGCCAGGGCCTCACTGCTTTCACAGGGAAGAATCATATTCAGGAGAAACCATTAAATACACTCTTGTTACTCTACAGTTTCTTTTATACCTCTTTCTCCTGTCCTGCCTTTTTCCTCTTCCTTTCCCCATGTGCCAGCCCATATTCCCGGTGTCATGGTGCAAATCTTTTCCTGGCAGGGCTGTCCTGGCTCTCTGGTACCATTGGATCCTGCTGGATGTGTGCTGATGGGCTCTAGATGAAACTGTCTGTCCTCATTTGAGCCTTTCATCTTTTTCAGTCTCTTACCCACAGAGCATAAGGAATATTTCACTTACTCCATCCTGCTGTGCCTGTGTGCTCCCAAGCTTTCAGCCACTTGGAGTAGGTCTGGCTTGTTGCTTTAAATTTCTTTGGCTTTAGAATGCTTGGATAATTCTGTCCAATTATGTCTGCTGCAAGACTGATTTTTTTCCTTTAAAATACCTCAAAATTACTGTTGCTGTTTAAATATTTTTAATTCTTACTTTATCCACTTTGTTCTCTTTGCTATTTGAAATAAAACTTCTACAGGTTTCTATTGGGATTCAGACTGCATTTTCATTGCCTGGGGTTTCCTCTTAACCCCTTTGTAAGCAAGATGTCTGGGTTTCTTTTTTTTTGCCTGTCATAGTTGTTATATTTTGAATTCTCAGAAGTGGATTTGTGTCTGTGTGTCTAGATATAATTTATTAATTTAAAGGTCTAAACTTGCAGGTTGTGACTTTGTCAATTCTCTCCTCCCTTTGTTTGCTGCCCTTCCCTGGAGAACTGGAGCATAGCACCAAAACTTGTTTCCCATTCCATCTTTTTATGTTGAGAAAGTCTCGACAAACATCTGAATTATTGAAACCTCCCAGGGGTCACACCCCAGTTGTCATGCTGAGCTTTCTTACCTTCCTTTGTAACTTTTCCTGGGTTTTTATTTATGCAGACACACACAGACTGAAGCTAGAGGGGCCATGGTAATCTTCTGGTCTAACTTCCAGCAGAATCCAAACAGGAATATTTTCTCTACCAGCAAGCTCCTCATACATGTGTCTCTGTAAAGTCATTTGTACTCTTGTTCCTTATTCCCAGAATGGGAAAATTGCATTAGTTGTCTTCATGTTTGCCTCAGCTTTTGTCTTCTTTGTATAGATAATGATATTTCCCTTTTCAACCTTCTGTGATTTTGTAATTCTTCCCTCCGTGATATTCTTCTGCACATCACCCCTGCTTGTATGAACACTTCAGCCCTGACTCATTCACTCAGGTCTTGTAGGTGCTGCCATCACAGCAAGCCTGTGGTATAAATGAGACAATTCATTTGCCATCACACCTATTTGTATTTATTTCAAAGCCCTAGAAAAGAAATCCCTTGGTGAGCCAGTCAGCTGCAGTCTGTGTCCTGCCTTCCAGCAGAACTGGCAAGACCTCCCTTTGCAGGGGAAAATTAAATTGTTTAGTCACTGGGAGAAGCAAACAAACTGTGTGGTGCCAAGCAAGGGGTTCTGCTGTGGGCCCTCCAGCCCAGTGGTTCTGCAGACTTATCCCTTGTTCTGCTTTCAGCCCTCCCAGCCAAAATCTGAAGTCCTCAAAATGCTGCCAGCTGTGCCTTTCCCTGTGCAGAATCCTTGTCCTACCTCATACCTCTGCTGCAGGCTGCAGAGTTCTCTTCCTGCCTAATGAGCCTCCTGGTAATCCATAGGAAACACACACTCAGGGGTGAAAGATGCACTTGGCAGCATCTTTCACCTTCCTTCCAGCTCTGTGTTGATGTGATTATCTTGGCTGAGCTCCAGGAAGCTGCAGAAGATCTGGTTGTGTCCAGTCTGTGTCTGCTGTAAATTTGTGCTGGACTCTGTAGCCAAATACTGCATTTAACTCCCCCAGCAGTAACCTGAACCTCCCCCAGGCTGGTTCCCCTCATCTCCTCGTTCATCAGTGTCACTGGAAATTTCTCTGGGATCAGAGCCCTTGTCTGTCTGCTTGTGCTTCAGGAGGGCAGGGTGTTTGCAGGTGGGACTGAGTGTGTGTGAGGCTGCCTGCAGTGACACCACCATGTGGAACCTCCATTCCCTCCCTCTGCTCAGCTGGGATGTGTGAGCATTCCCACATGTGAAAAACGAGGTTCACCTTTTTGGAAGAATTTAGAAGTTTAATAAAAAATTAAGAAAATAGACAATTAGGTGAGATAAAAGCAAAATACATTTTCTCAGCCGAGGGTGCTTGGCACAGAACCAGCCAGCACACGCTTAACAAAAGTTTTCCTTTTAAAAACATCAGCTTGATGCATATTTAAAAATTCACATGCATGATTCAAACATTCCTTTTGAGTGTGAATTTCTTTGTTTAGTCCCAACTCCCCCCAGCCATTCCATCCGGCAGACCCATCCTCGGGTGTCTCCATTCCATCTGATAGCCCAGGTCCATAAATTCTTTTCTTGGGGTTCTGGTCATTTTCATTTGGACAAGATACTTGATAACAGAAGTTTAATCGCTTTCTTGGTCAGCAATCTTCATGCAGGAAAACAATAGACCTCAGTGTTCTCACACTGAGACGCAATCACATTTCTAAATTCTATTAATAAAGAAAATACAGCACAATCTTCCCACATCCTACATACAGTATTCAATTTAATATTTGCGAAAAGCCAACTATATACCATGCATTTATAACACACAGGAGCCCTGGGGGGGGTTGGATGCTACCAGCTCCTCTAGAGAGGAATAGAATCAAGGTTTTCTCATTTTCCTCCTTTGGGTAGTGTGGCTGCAGCTTGCTGTCAGAGTATCACCTAAAACCTAAACTGGTGTGGATGTGAACAGGTATTTAATCCTGGCAATCCTTTCCAGTGGGGAACAAAGGCAGGGCCTGTCAGGCTCTCCAGGATGGGAATATTGATCCTTTTTGCCATAAGCTGAGAAGTGCTGGGTACTTGAATATTCCTTTTGAATTCTTTTAGCAGTAAGAGGGTGGAGAATATGGGACTAACGGTAGTGAAGGTCTAGAAGAACATGTTTGTGCTTTTCCTTTTTTAAGAAAAAATTTTCAGAATTCAGAATAGAAAAAGTTCTGTTTCACTTCTGTAGAGAGTTCTGTAAACCAGGATATTGTCAGTCTCTCAGAAATAGAGGTGTGAGTGTGTATTTGCCATTTTTAGAGAAACTTTGTAGGCCTTTCAGCCTGGGAGCCTTGTCCTGAACTGCAGGCTGGACTTGATCAGAGAGGGGGATTTGAGGTAATCAAGATTTCATTCTCAGTGTCAGAAATGATGCTGAAAATGTTTCATATTCTGAAATGACAGAGGCCAAAAAAAAAGTGTTTCTGTTTCTTTCCTAGGTAGCTGTTAAACAAAGAGCTCTGTGCTCATGTGTAAGCAGGTCCCTGTCTTGGCATTCAGTTGTTTTCCCTGTCTGAAACAACCCTGAAGAATATTCCTTCTTTTTCAGGCTCCCTCTTCAGCCTTTATCTGGCTTTTCTAGGCTTTGTGTTGTAGCTGTTGCCTTCTCAGCTATTAATAATTACAATTCTTGGGGGTGTCTTTTATTGATTAATTTTGTTATTTTGGATCTTCCTAGCTGTATTCATCTGGAGCTTGGGGACTGAGAAGAAATGTGTAAGTTTGAAAAGCATGTGGAAAGAGTTAGGAAGGCAATTTGTTTTTAAATTGAATTAATCTTCTCAGCTGTGTTGTGCTACTTCTTATAATCTACTTTAATATGGTCACAAACATATTTTTGAAGCTTCACAGGAGCAGTTTTACTTCTTTTAGCTGTGGCCTAGATTTTTGTACAGAACTAGAAACCAATAGATGAAACTTATTTTGTTTCTGAGCCTTGAAGAATGAGAGCTGCTCTTGCATGAGTGTGAGATTTCTTGTTTCCTTAAGAGTCCTCTGAAGCTTTTGGGGAGCAGTGGGAAAGGCAGATCTGAAAAAGCTCATGCTGTGTCCACTCATAACTCCTTACTTTATGTATTTTTTGAGGGATAAATAAAGTTACTTGTGTATGTTTATTTTTAAAAAGTTGTTATTATCTCTTGTAATAAGAATTATTAATGGGGTTTCCCTAATTCAGCTCTGGAGCTCAGAGCAGTTGAGGCTGCAGAGATTTTCTAAGGGACTGTTAGGAGTGTGTCACCAGTGTTGTTGCTGCTGGGATTTTGTTAGAATGATGTGAATGCTCTGTGGTGCATCAAAACAATGCCAAATTCCAAGATGAGTGCACAAATATTGCACATCAGATGTGTCACTACTTCAGTGTCAGTCAGGTTAATTAACTGTTGCCCTTTGATATTTCTGGCATAAAAGACAAAATATTTCTATTAGTTACATTTTGAAGTACTTTTAAACTTATGTAGAACAAACATGTATTTTGTGGACAGCAAGGGACGTAGAAAATGCACTTTATTCAATTTAGAGAAATGTTTTAGAATCCTGAGAGGTAGCTCTCTCTTCTGGCAAATCTGAGTACTAATCTTTGCAGTTTGTTGGGAGCTCAGCAGAAGAGTTTGGTTTGAATTGGATGAAGAAATGGATTGAATTTTCCTGTGTGAAAAAAACTTTTCACCATGTGGTTTTCTTCTACAGCAGCTTAGAAATTGAGGAAAAAGTTTGGCCCTAGTAAGCCTCGGAATTCTAATTGTACTTTTAAACAGACTTTTTAATGTCTGTATTAAATATGAGAAGTATACAGGGTCTCATGGTGAAGGAGGAGTTTTAATAACAAATGCAGGGCAAGATAAATATTAGTGCTGCTACTTGAGCACTTCAGAAATACTGAAAATGAATCATCTTTGTGTGGAAGGGAAATATCTTCAGGAAGGGATCCTGGAGCAGTGATTTACCCCAAGCCCATGGAGGGAGACTCTGGCAATTCCCTGTCAGATCTGAATCTCAGGAATAGCAGTGCTGTGCTTTTTTCACAGTACCTTAATAATCTCTGCAGGGATCTGAGGGAGGTTTGTAGTTGTAAAATAAATGTTATATTGTGAACCCAAAGGCTGGAAACTGCTTTTACTTGGGAGGCTGTGGAAAGTGAGAGGCAACTTGGGACAATTATTAAAGGTCGTAGTTAAATAATGCTAAAACCTTTTCATGCTCATTTTTCCTTCTTTGTTTCCTTTTCCAGGCATCAATTTTGGACTTGCACTCTGGAGCTCTTTCCCTGGGGAAGCATTTTGTTAATCTTTACAGGTAAAATGGGGCTGTGGCTTCGTGCCTCCTGTCATCCCACCCTTCCCTAGTGTCTCAAGCCCCTGGGCTGGGATTAGTGCTGAGAAATTATGGAAGTTGGCTGCATTCACCACAGTTTCCATGACCAGTTAAAGAGCTTTCCTGGCATGAAAATGGAGCTTTTGTTGAACTGGGCACTTTGAAAGCTGCCATTATCTTTATTTTTATGTTCTTGCACCAGTTAATCATAGTATTTTTTCACAGTTATAGTTTATTTTTCAGCAGTAAAAGAAATCAAATAGCCTGAACCCTTAAAAACATGAATCCATGTGCTTATTTCATGATGTGGGAAGGGATATTTTTATGCCTGAGGAATGCCATTACCAGCTCCAGCATTTCAGTCCTTTAATCTTTTAACATTTTTAGCATTGCTTTTGGCCATCATGCTCAAAAGCATTTGTAAGATTTTTTTTGTGTTATATTCTTTTTGATTGTGGGTAAAGCATGGGTGGGGATGAGAAGGTGTCTTGTTGCTCAGTCTGATTCAGCAACTCCTCTTTTAGACTGTTGTTTAATTTTTCAGGTACTTTGGGGACAAAATTCAAGATATCTTCACAGAAGAGGATTTTGCATTATACCGGTAAAGATTTTCAATAACTGCTGAATGAACCACAAACCAGAACTTTTTATGGTTTTGAGCAGGCTGGGAGGGGATTACCCTTTGCATTCATACACTGGATTTTGCAGCTCGAAATAATAATCTCTGAGAGCTAAGATGGCTTGAGGAAGAGAAGTAAAAGGACTTTTTGGTGATTGATAAACAACATTTCAGCTGCATCAGCCACATCAGGACAGTTTTATGGTGTGAATGTCCTCTGGGTGATGGCAGCACCACACATTTCCCTCCCTGCCGGCCAGGAGAGCTGCTCCTCTGAGCTCTGTGGGGATTTACTGGAACATGAGAGCTGGGATGGAAAATCCTTCCTCATTACCTCCACTTTCACACATTATCCAAGGGCTTGTGTGAGATGATAGACACAATTCTGGGCTATTATTACATCAGGAACTTGGGGGGGTTTTGAGGCAGAGTGCAGCAAAACATTAAAAATGGTAAAGCAGGAAGTGGAAGGACTTGAGATGAGTCATGTTCTGGCTGGAGAAGCAGCCAGAGGATGAAATAACTCTGTAATGGACCAGCTCTGGCATCTGATGCTCTCAGCTTTCCTGCAGCCCTGCTCATGCACTTAACAAACACAACAAACCTAACGAGTTCCATGTGGCTGGGAAGGTGTGAGGCCAAAGTTTAGGAACAAGCATTCTTTGTTGACTAGACACAATAATTCTTTGGTTATGCATTTAATTGGTTTCTCATAATTTAAAATGTCCCTGATTTGAGCATTTTAACTCTTTATTTGGTCTTTTTTCCATGCCTGTGTGAAGGAATCTGACCTCCCTCTAGCGGTGGAAGGAATGTTAAGTAGCCAAATGGGTTTATTAGTTCTATTAAAATAGTAATTAATTAATATAATCCTAAAATGTTAATAATTTAAGGCTTATTTCTATTTAACCATTGTTTTTAGATGTCATTGTCTTTGGAGGTGAACTTCTTTAAAATGTTTTTACTTCTGATCCCAATATTGGAAAAATTAGATGATTCCTTGATTATTATTGAACTTTACATAAAGAAAATGTATAATTTCTGTTTCACATGAACAGAAGCATTCAATTTTTCAATAATTTTATAACTTTATGCTGTGAGATGAGACAGCTCCTAGGGAATGTCAATATTCCCATTGGGAATTTCATGCCAGTGTAAGGGATGTTTCAGTCTGCTGGATATGAAGCTAATACAAAATACATTATTAAATGCTTCTGTTCCTATTAATGACAGTGCTTTAACATGGACTGTAATACTTTATGGCCTTAATGAATGATTTTATGCTATTTCTGGGAGCATTTATCTTCGTTACTTTCTCTTAGCTACCAAGGTCACTTTAAAAATACACTCTTGAGAGAAATAACGGAATGGATTTCATGTCTAAGTATTACTGATTGCAACAATAAGGAATCTGAGAAGGCATCCTGAGCCAGGGGGCTGATTTCTAAGCTGTCTCTGTCAAAATTACATTGCTTCAGACTCAATTATGGTTTCTAGGCTGATACTTTAACCACCATCTGCCAAGCACATTACAGCAATCCCTCTTGTTCCACATAATAAATGAAATGTTTATCCAGAAGGGAGACCTTTAATCAGGATACTTGGTGGAAGGGGTGAGTTGAGCAGAAAACAGCACAATCAAAGATTTATTGCCAAAACCTTGCAGCTTATGAGGGCAGAGGAGGAGCTGTGAGTTTGCTTTCTGCCTGTGTCTGTTCTGTGATTGCTGTAAAGCTCTGGCTGCAGGAGGCCTTTGCTTTGTCAGCTCCCTGAGACAGTGCTGACAAGTGGAATAATCAGGAAGTTGTGTGGGATTGAGCTTTGAGTGTTCCTGTCACCATGATTGAATCACACTTTGCAGTGGCTCCTAACTGCATTTTTTTGTGTTGCTCTGGCAGAGCCTGTGTCTCACAGAAACTTTTCAGTGGCACTTTCAGCTCTCTGTGCTACTACATTAAACTGGCAGCTTTGCAAGCTACTGAACTTCCTCTCAAGTTGTGTGTTCCTTGGACTTCCAGCTACTTCATTGGCCTTTTTTATTTTCTTCCTCATCACGCTAACTCCAAAACCAGATTCTGTTTTTACACAATCTGGTGGTCATGTGCTCCTTTCAGGGAGTTCTGCTCTGCCTTTCCTTGAGTCTGGCATGAGCATTTTGACATTTTCCAGTGACTCAGTGCAAATGGACAAGGACTGCTGCTGACAGGTGTGGGTGAGCATTAATTTGGTACTGATGCTGTTGACTGGATGCTGTTCCTGGGCATTTACTGCACTTGCAGAGCTGTTACTGCATCTGCTCAGAGCTCAGCAGTCTGAATGAGGCAGGAGTTGCTGTGCTTATGAAAACAAGTGTTTATCCTCTCCAGCATGAAGAAGTATTTTCTTTGTATCCATGGTCCACCAGAACTCTCCCAACAGTTCTGAAGAACTAACTCCAAAACCCTAACTCCAAAACCAGATTGATTTTTTCAGAACCTGGTGGTCATATGCTCCTTTCAGGGAGTTCTGCTCTGCCTTTCCCTGAGTCTGGCATGAGCATTTTGACATTTTCCAGTGACTCAGTGCAAATGGACAAGGACTGCTGCTGACAGGTGTGGGTGAGCATTAATTTGGTACTGATGCTGTTGACTGGATACTGTTCCTGGGCATTTACTGCACTTGCAGAGCTGTTACTGCATCTGCTCAGAGCTCAGCAGTCTGAATGAGGCAGGAGTTGCTGTGCTTATGAAAACAAGTGTTTATCTTCTCCAGCATGAAGAAGTATTTTCTTTGTATCCATGGTCCACCAGAACTCTCCCAACAGTTCTGAAGAGTTAACTCCAAAACCCTAACTCCAAAACCAGATTCTGTTTTTACACAATCTGGTGGTCA
Organism: Acrocephalus arundinaceus; assembly: GCA_021534815.1. Taxonomy (NCBI): domain Eukaryota; kingdom Metazoa; phylum Chordata; class Aves; order Passeriformes; family Sylviidae; genus Acrocephalus; species Acrocephalus arundinaceus. The sequence goes on from JAJEOU010002598.1 coordinate 2,593,460, forward strand.
TGTGCTCCTTTCAGGGAGTTCTGCTCTGCCTTTCCTTGAGTCTGGCATGAGCATTTTGACATTTTCCAGTGACTCAGTGCCAATGGACAAGGACTGCTGCTGACAGGTGTGGGGGGAGCATTAATTTGGTAGTGATGCTGCTCCTGGGCATTTATTGCACCTGCAGAGCTCTGTTACTGCATCTGCTCAGAGCCAGGGTAACCTCAGCAGTCTGAAGGAGACAAGAGTTGCTGTAATTATGAAAAGAAGTGTTTATCTTCTCCAGCATGAAGAAGTATTTTCTTTGTATCCATGGTCCACCAGAACTCTCCCAACAGTTCTGAAGAGCTAACTCCAAAACCCTAACTCCAAAACCAGATTCTGTTTTTACACAATCTGGTGGTCAAGTGCTCCTTTCAGGGAGTTCTGCTCTGCCTTTCCCTGAGTCTGGCATGAGCATTTTGACATTTTCCAGTGACTCAGTGCAAATGGACAAGGACTGCTGCTGACAGGTGTGGGTGAGCATTAATTTGGTACTGATGCTGTTGACTGGATGCTGTTCCTGGGCATTTACTGCACTTGCAGAGCTGTTACTGCATCTGCTCAGAGCTCAGCAGTCTGAATGAGGCAGGAGTTGCTGTGCTTATGAAAACAAGTGTTTATCTTCTCCAGGATGAAGAAGTATTTTCTTTGTATCCATGGTCCACCAGAACTCTCCCAACAGTTCTGAAGAACTAACTCCAAAACCCTAACTCCAAAACCAGATTGATTTTTCAGAACCTGGTGGTCATGTGCTCCTTTCAGGGAGTTCTGCTCTGCCTTTCCTTGAGTCTGGCATGAGCATTTTGACATTTTCCAGTGACTCAGTGCCAATGGACAAGGACTGCTGCTGACAGGTGTGGGGGGAGCATTAATTTGGTACTGATGCTGCTCCTGGGCATTTATTGCACCTGCAGAGCTCTGTTACTGCATCTGCTCAGAGCCAGGGTAACCTCAGCAGTCTGAATGAGACAAGAGTTGCTGTGCTTATGAAAACAAGTGAAATGAAGAAGTATTTCCTTTGTAGCCATAATCCACCAGAACTCTCCCAACAGTTCTGAAGAGCCTGAGGGCCAGGAGCAGTGAGGGAAGGGAGGATCCTGCCTGAGGCTCCTGCTGCTTCTGGGTCATAGAGGCTGAGGGAAACAACGTGGCTCTCCCAGTTTTGGGCTCATTCATTCCTTCTAAAATGAAATTTGGCTTCTCTTGTTGCTTGGTTTACACATTTTTGTCCTTAAGTATTTTGCCAGTAGGCTGTGTTTGGAACAGCAGAGCAGGGAGTGGAATAGAATGAAAAACCTGCAATCATGATACTGATAAATGTTGAAATGGCCTGGCCAGCAGAAAACAGACTGTACAGAAAGGCTAAAAAGTGACCTTTTTCTACTTTTCAAACCAGCTGTGTGCTGTATTTGCCTTATTGAGTAGGGCTTTGCATCCTGTTTGATTTGTAAAACACAAATTCTGCCCAAAGCCATCACACATCAGTCTCCAAGAGGAATGAAGCTTTAATGGCAGTGCTTTAGCATGGACTGTAGTACTTTCTGGCCTTAATGAATGATTTTATGCTGTTTCTGGGAGCATTTGTCTTCATTTTTATTTATAAGAGCCTTATAAACACCAGACAGCAAACCTTAATAGAAAGCTTTTAAAAGTGGAAGATGAATTAGGCTGAAAGAAGAGGGAGGATTCTTTGCAGAGCAGGACAGCTGCTGGAGATTTAATTTTGTCAAGACTGTGGCCTGACTGCTTGGGAGTGGATTTATTCGTGGCTGATGCAGGGGCCAGGGAATCAGCTGCTCTAGTGTTTGTGGCTATGAATTCTTGAGCTGGCTTGTTCAAAGCTCTCAATTCACAAAACAAGCAATTGCATTTAATGCTTTCTGGGAGCCTTTCCTGCATGCTGCTCCTTGGGAAAAGCAGACAGCAAGATCAGCCTCCCACAGCATGAGAGGAAGGACCTGTAGGTTCTTTCCTGGTGTCAATTTTATAAACTCCACTACTGTGTAGCTCTCAGCGTGAAACCTCAGTTCATGCAGCCATAGATATCCCTGAAAATCCCTCTGACTCCATTTAATGCTTTTGGTATTTCACATGTAAAATAGCTTGAATTGACCCTTGAAATGTAAAGCAAGACAGGTTAAAAAATCAAATCTGTGTGTGTTATTTCTATTTTTTGTGAGGGACTAAGTGTGAACAGAATGAATATTTAGTGGTTTTTAATACTTGTGGATTTTAAGAGGTAACTTTCACAGCCTATAGACACACACCACATGTCTTGTTTTAATTCTGTCACTTCTTTTTACTCACCATTTAAGTTCCCTAGAGAAATACTTGGGGAAGACTTTCTTGAAAGTTATGCTGAGGTTCAGTACTATTGAGTGGAGAAATGTAATGGAAGATACAAACCTACTAATATAATTCCAGGCACAACTTCAGAAATGTGTTCTCTCAGATTATCTTTGTACACTGTAATTGTGTAATTGTGAAAGACATCTTTCATTAATTAAAAAAAAACCTAGTAATAATACTGATACATGTGTTGACCAAGAACCCTGAATTTTATGGTGCCAGGGACTTCAGCAGTTGTTTTAAAAGTAGTTAAAGATTGTTGAGAGGCAACCCATTTATGAAGGCTGAAACATTTATGAAGGTACAGCTTTACTTTAACCTGCTTTGAATTAAAAATATCTGTGTGAAAGACTAATGTTTTCAGGGATAGGTCTGGAATTACTCAGGAAAAAAGACAGAAATTTTCAAACCTAGGCCATAGGAGTCATAGGAATCATAGTTTCTATTCCTTGATATTCTGACAATTCAAAAAAACCCAAAGCAACAAACCCCAACCAAAACCACTGGGGAATCTCTCTCTTTCTCTCTCTTTTTTTCTCTTTTTCTCTCTTTCTCTCTCTCTCTCTCTTTCTCTCTCTCTCTCTCTTTCTCTCTCTCTTTTTCTCTCTTTTTCTCTCTTTCTCTCTCTTTCTCTCTTTTTCTCTCTTTTTCTCTCTTTTTCTCTCTTTTTCTCTCTTTTTCTCTCTTTTTCTCTCTTTTTCTCTCTTTTTCTCTCTTTTTCTCTCTTTTTCTCTCTTTTTCTCTCTTTTTCTCTCTTTTTCTCTCTTTTTCTCTCTTTTTCTCTCTTTTTCTCTCTTTTTCTCTCTTTTTCTCTCTTTTTTCTCTTTCTCTTTTTCTCTCTTTTTCTCTCTTTTTCTCTCTTTTTCTCTCTTTTTCTCTCTTTTTTCTCTTTCTCTTTTTTCTCTTTCTCTTTTTCTCTCTTTTTCTCTCTTTTTCTCTCTTTTTCTCTCTCTTTCTCTCTCTTTCTCTCTCTTTCTCTCTCTCTTTTTCTCTCTCTTTCTCTCTCTTTTTCTCTCTTTGTCGCTCTTTCTCTTTCTCTCTCTTTCTCTCCCTTTCTTCCTTTCTCCCTTTCTCCCTTTCTCTTTCTCTCTTTCTCTCTCTCCTTCTCTCTCCTTCTCTCTCCTTCTCTCTCTCTCTCTTTCTCTCTTTTCTCTCTCTTTCTCCCCCTTTGTCCCTTCTCAAAGCAAAATAAGACACGAGTATGTGTTCCCCCTGGTTTCTCAGCTGAGGAAGAAGCAGTAGCTGCCTGAAGAGCACAGAAGCAGCAGGAGGGAGCTGTCAGTGACTGAGCACTGTGTGCTGTGTGTGTTCCCTGCAGGGATGTGAGGCAGAGGATTCAGCAGAGGATTGCTCAGGTGTTTGGTATCAGCCCTTCTGCCATGTACCTGACCAAGCCAACGTTCTTCTCCAGGATGAACAGCACAGGAGCCAAGACCACACACGATGAGTACTGGCACCCACACGTGGACAAGGTGAGCAGGAGGCTGAGATGGGATGCAAACATCTCCTGTTACTATTATTAGATCACCTTGAAATCATTTTGCATCAATCCATCAAACAGGTTTGAAAACTGGTGCTTCAGTGGATGAACCTAATGGGAAATGAGTGAGTTTTAGAAACATAGGCCATTACATCCCATTCAGTTTTATTTTCTCTAATTTAATTTTGCTAGAATTAGTAAACTGTGAGAATGACTACTCAGGAATCTCTTTTGTCAGAAACATTGATTGAAATGACCTGAGTTGCTCTTTCAGCCAGATCTAGCAGATGTTTCACAGTGGTCAGTTAGTCACTGTTGTTATTGATCTAAGGCTCTTCATAAAAGCTTAATATTTGTATTTCAGCTATATGTGAACTGAAGCTTTTTGTGTTTCAGTGGGGATGTGGTACCTGGTACTCTCTCTCAATAACTTGGTGTTTTGATCCTCTTCACAGTCTTATCTCTAGGCTTATAGCTTAACACTTGTCATTTCTCAGTGGACTTAAATGATTTGGTATTGAGTTTGTTTCTGAATTTTACTGAGTTCTGTTCATTCTGTACAGAACAGCAAAATACAAACAATGGAAGAATCAAAGAAAAAAAAAAAAACCACGACAAAAAAAACCCAAGTAAGCAAAAAAACCACCCCTCCACTCCACAATACCCACATTTTATGCCTTCAGGATTTATAAATGAGTCACTCTGGAGTCATGGATTACCTAAGATGGAACCAAATAAAATAATCCCAGTTAAATCCAAGTTATTCCTCAGGGCTCAAGTCTGTAAGTGGGCAGTGTACCTTGGAGCCTATAACCTGAGATGTGAAAAAATCAAACAGAAATATTCCTTGCCTTGAGGTATTTCCTGGAAAAAGCCACTCTGAGGGAAGTGTCTTTGTTGGTCACAACATTGGTGTGAGTTCCTGTGTCCTTGTTCATGCGGGCAGAAGCAGCTTAAATTTAGAAAATGTGGTGGCAATGACACAGCTTGTGTTTGGAAGCAGAAAGTCCTGTAGGGTGGAATCTGCCAGGGTTTGAAAGGCTGTGATGTAACCAGTGAAAAGGAATGGTTGGACCAGAGGTGGTAGGGGTGGTTTTGAGGTCCTGATTGCTTTGATTTGTGTTGGTAGGAAATGGCTGCAGGGAGCAAACTGTGCTGGTGGTGTTCACAGAAATTCCATCATTTTATCCTCCATTCCAAGAGATCCTTGGGAAGAAGGAAACTGATGTTCTGGTTGTGTGAAGTGCAGTGAATTCATCGGTTCCTTATAGTTTTCCCACAATTTCAGAGAATCAGATTTGACTTCCACAAGGCTGGAAAAGCAGTATATTTCAACAGCTGATGCATATTTTCTCCACTCTTTTATTTCAGCCCCCAAAAAGACCTATTTTAGAATTTTAGGCTCTGATTTATTACAACAATGAACTTTTTGTCTGCACAAGCCCTGCTTGCCAGTATTCTCTTTATTCTTCTCTGCATGGGTTTTGCTTTGGGAAGTGAATGAGGTGGTTGGATAACCTCTCCATTAAGTGTTTCCACCTAAATATCTCCTATAGTGCACAAATTACCTTGTCATTTACATGCAAATAAGTTTACATGAAGAGAATTTGTGGAAGCTGCTTTTCTGCCCTGTCATCTTGAGAGTGCCTGAGCATGATGGACAGCAGGCTGAATGTTTTCCTGTTTTTATCCTTCTCTTTTGTCCATGTTTTATTTATCTTGCAGGCTGTCTGTTCAGGGAGCAGATACATCAATTGATTTGCCTGGGCTTTCTCTAACCCATCTTCAGCTTCAAAAAACCAAAACAAGCAGGAAAAGTGCTCTCTTAGACTTGGAATGCATAATCTAGACTTCAGTAGTGTCTACTGAATAATTGGGTTGTCTGATTTATGGCAGGGGTTGGAGTCAGTGATCTTGGAGATCTTTTACACAACCTAAATAATTCTAAGTCTGTGAATTATCCCAGTTGGGGCAGTTACCAAACACCTTGTTCATAATCATAAATAGTCTGAGCAGAGACTAAATGGGATGAGGGTTTGCAGCTTCCCTGCCTTCAGTGCAGCCAGCCTGGCTTATATTTCACTTCCTCCAGCAAACTTTTCCACTTCCAGACTGCAGTTGAAAGCAAGGGGGAAAAAAAGTACATTTCTATTGATCTGAGGTAAGAAGTTCTTGCCAGAAAAGAGCAGTAGAGTTCTTATGTGGTCTCCAAAGCAAGTGTGAATACTGGGAAGCTGAAGAAAGATCAGTAAAACTTGCCAGTTTGTTGGAAGCTTTTGTGTTGAATCAATATTTATGCTTTCCCCTTGGAACAGAACAAATCACTTTAGGTATTTCTGCATAATTTAACAGTGAGGGTTACTCCTAGAAGACATCCTGATTTTTTCCCTGCCTCTTTCCAGAAGAAAGGTAAAATGAAGCCTTAGCAAAAAGAGTTCACTATATTTTCTGTTTCACAGTGACATTGTTGTTAAAAATACGTGGCTTCTTGCAACATAGGAAAACCCCTCTTGCCTTTTTCCTGATGTTGCTGAGTCTACTGCAGTTATATTTCTCAATCTGAACCTCCCTGAAGACTTCTAACATCATAATGGAGTAGTACAGATTTATTGTGTCTAGCTGAGCCTTTGGTTTTTATCCCCCTAAAATTTCCTTGGTTTGTGGTTACATAGGAATGGAAACCATGAAATCACCCATTGAAATGACTCATTTAATCTTGTTGAATTTATAAGCATCTAAATCAAGTGAAGCGAGTGTTGTTTCAAGCTGTGGAGTTTCATCTTGGATGGAATTTGTTTGGAACTGAGGCTTCCAAATGTCAGATAGCTGATTTATAGTGGAGTTGCTGTTGCACATTTCACACTGTCAGCACTGCAGTCTTACAACATTCTCTGGTGGAAGCAGTGTGGGACCTGTGGATTTGTGCAGTCCCCTGCCTGGGCACAGATCCTGTCATCCTTCACAGAATCCTTCACAGAATTGTCAGGCTGTGCCATAAGATGGTTTTGGGTTTGTTTTTCTTGAGTTTCTTCTATCAGAGCTAGTCCAGCACTTCAGTGCACATTTTCCCAAAATTGGTTGGGTTTTTTGTAGCCTAAATATGTCCATGATCAGTGTACAGCTATTTTTGTTCCTCCTCCCAGTTTACATCCTCCCACCCCCATGTATTTACATGTAGGATTCATAGCCCTTTTCAGCCTTTGTTTTTCTGAGCTGAAGAAGCCAAACCTCGAAGTCTCCTCACCTGCAATGTGCTCTCCATCTCCCCAACCCTTCCCTGTACCTGCAGCCCTCTCTGGCTGCTGAGTCTGTCACTGAGAGCAGCTGCTGTCTCTTCTGGCAGACTTGTCACTCTTCTTTTCTTCCCCTACATTTAATAAAACACATCAAAAGATCCCATTTCTGCCCTGGGACAGCAGCATCTCTGAAAATTGAGGAGCTTGATTTCCATTTCTGCCCTGGGACAGCAGCATCTCTGAAAATTGAGGAGCTTGATTCTCATTTCTGCTCAAAGCCATCACCTCAGCTCACCTACAGCCCCTTGCAATTCAGGGATGTGCTCTTTGCTCTTGCATTGTCTGCTGAATAGACACTGCCAATAAAAAGGACACTGGAAGTAGTTATCAAGGCTATTCTGCTGGTTATCTACACAGAATTAGGTAAAGGCTTACAGGAAAAGAGAAGTTTTGATTCTTTTTCTGCATGCTAGACCAATGCTGATTGCAAAGTGAATTTTCTTCTGCACTGGAAAGCAGAGGATGCTGTCCTAAATATCCTCAGTAACTACAGACCTCTTGCATTTCCATCTTGCACAGAAATGTGTCCCTCAAAAAAACCCACTCCAAAATGGGGCTGGCTAATTCTGGCAATTAATTCTATTGATAATAATAGCCTTTAAAGAAGTGTCATATAAACATCATTATTAGCATCTACCATTAAATATTATCTGTGTTGACTTTTTGGATAAGAGTGTTCAAAAAGAGCACACTAACCATGTGACATAGCAGGATGAATGGAAATATCTGCATTTTTTCTCTTGAGTTGTTTACAAGGAGCTGTAGAAATTTGATTTGCAGCTGTGTGGCTTTTAATGACAGCTTTTCTCATGTAGTTTGATCTTTTGGTTCAATTATTAATCTGTCTGGTACTGGAAATCATTACCAGGGTAACAAATATATTTGATATACATGGGGGGACATCTTGAATTTTAAATAATATAAATAATGAGTATAATATAGTGCCTACATTCTGTAGTGTTGCATTTCTCAGGCCTGGCTGCTTCTGAGAGTGAGTAATGACTAAGGACAGGAACAGAAAAGCCATTTTCCCTTGGAAACTTCATTCCCCAAATTAGTCATCTTTAGAAATCAAGTGTGTTTGGCTAGGCTGAAGTGGTTGGTAGTCAGCTCTTAGAAGTTTAGAATTGGTAAAGCCACCTTGGAGAGGAGGGAGAGGGCACTGAGGGAGCAAAGAGATGCTGCTGCACTGAAGAGTTGATAAAAACAATTCTAATGCATTAAACTTGCAAGTGGAGTTGAATGAACTTCACTGGCTGGAGACTTCCTTAAATTGACTGGAAGTTTTTATCACCAAGTCAGTGAAGTGGAAAATAGCTTTGCAAACTGATTTGCATGAGAAGGGCTGGAGAATGGCTGGTTTGAGGTGCTGCACTAGCACTTGCTCGTTAATTCCCATTTTTGCCTTGCATTGCTATCAGGGTTTGGAAAAATATGAGGAGAAGGGGATCACTGTAATATTTCTCTCATTTTTGTGATTCACATCGTGTAGGGCAGCATATCACCAGATCTGGCTTTTTCCTTTCAGCCCTTATGGTCAAAATAATAACAGAATATGAATGGAAATGTCTTCCTATTCCATCTGCTGTTATGTTCTCTCTGGTCCTGCCCTGACAGAAAAATATGTACAACTGCTCCTGAGCCAAAATCTAACTGGCACTAATGAGTATAACTTGAAACATGACTGAAAATATTTAGAGAACTTCTAAGTTTGGAAGTAGCACTTACCTCTAACAGTCACCAGGTCAGTCAAAACACTCTGCAAATTCTGTGTATTTATACAGCACTGCTGTGCTGCACATTTCACTGTTTGACAGTGTCATGCTGAACTTGAGTTGTGATACACAAAGACATTGGAGAACACAGACATTGATTTCAAGTATTTTTTTAATTGCTGGTGACAGGTAGATATGAAGGGAAGTATTTCCAGAATCAGCTAAACTCAGTGTTAAATATTTAGATAGCTTCACTCTGAGCATTTGTATGTAGTTTTTTTTTTCTCCAACTTAAGCATACATATCGAACAAAAATAATCCTTTAAAAGGAAGGAAAAAATCACCTTGTTATATTTAAAAGTGGGATGTTTGGTCTGTAGGCTGAGAAGAAGCAGAGACTTCCAAAGTTCAGTTTGAAGGGTTTTAAACAAAACCTGTATGGAAAAGAGTAGAAACTCCTCCAACAAATGTGAATTTACTTGGAAGTTCTGATTTACTGTTACCATGAATCTCCTGTGTGATAGCTGGTGAAAGAGGAGGTGAGCTATCCAGAAACCTTAAACCAAGGTTAGATAATGGGTGGAAATCATTAGTCAAGAGTTGTTCTTCTGTTTATTAACCTCCTGGGGAAATTTTATCTTGGAATAGTATAAATCCTATCTTTTTGATACAATGCACTTCTGACACTGTGTTGTGTTTTGCTCTTGGATGATAGAAATCAATAGGAGCACTTCTCTAATTATGGAGACTGTAACAATAGGAATAATAAACATGACATGCTAGTCTTGTAGTGTGTGTATAAACACAAGAGAATAGACTAAAAAACATAGATAATTCCTAGAAAATGGTGTTCTTGGTTTTCAAAACCCCTTTATTAAATACATGAAAAACTGAAAATTAGAAAAACCCACCAGATCCATCTGCTCAATTAGCTGTGCTCTGCAGAGATAAGATAAAGAATTGGGTAATTTTTGGTAATTTTGGCTTCCCCCACAGGTGACTTATGGCTCTTTTGACTACACTTCTCTGCTCTATCTCTCTGACTACTCTGAAGACTTCGGGGGTGGACGGTTCGTGTTCATGGATGCAGATTCCAACAAGACAGTGGAGCCCCGAGCAGGTACGAGCCCAGGCTGGCTGCAGGGAGCTGGGCAGGTTGTGCCATTTATTGGGTGGCAGGTGGTGTGGGACTGTGTTTTGTGTCAGCAGGAATAACATGGGGTGTCCTTTCTTATCTTCTTTTATTCTGTGTTAGAGTGGGATTGATACATGGGAGTAGCAGTTTCATGTTCAGACTCAGTGTTTATTAATTCTTATCTCTAGTACAGCCTCACGAGTTCTAACTAACAAGGTAGAAAATGGATGCCTCTAACTCTTTCCAAGGCTATTTAAGCATAAACTGTCCAATAACGAGATGACACCTATATTATTTATACTTTTAACCCAATAATGACCACCCAAGGTCCACAATGCAGATCTTTTTCACCCAATTAGAAAAAAACACCCAAAACCAAGAAGAAGAAGGTGAAGAAGGACTTAGACAACACCTTAAATCCTCCATATTGCCCCATATATATTACTATATACTAAAACCCTAAATTCTAGGTTTTCCACCCTGTGAAATCACACAATATTATTCAAACTACACACCCACAGCCCCAGTGCCATCACTCAATTTTGAAAGCCTGTTCCACGGCCTCAGGTCAAATGTGGTGCCTGCCTAAGGGTCAGTGCCTTTTAGCACAGAAAGCCCAAAACTCTCAGCTCCCAGAATTCTAACAGTAGAATAGTGTAGCATTCTGTGTTCAGGTTGATGACATCAAAAATAAAGATTAAGACAGGTTAAAACACAGCCAGAGTTTGTAATATCTGGTGTTAAGCCACAGTAAGTGATTTCCTGAAAGCTGTAGGGCTTAGAAGAGTTGGGCAGTCCTGACAGCTTAGCAGGTCACTGTGCAGCAAGAGCAGAGCTAACTATCACTGCAGCAAATCCAAATTAGAGCAATTTATTTTAGACTGGCCTGAAATTCCTTTACTGCTCAAAGTGGGGCTTAATACCTTGTAATGGCTGAGGGCTGGGTGTGAAGGTGATTGATTGCCTCAGCTCTGCTGACCTGCTGGAGCATGATGAACCATGATTACTTGGGTAGAAATCCATCCCTGCTTCCAGGAGGTCTGACAGGGATGAACCTTCTGATGGCTGTCAGTTATAAATAAATAAAAAACCTTTAAGGTTTGAGATTTCTCTAATATGTGGATAATTTGAAACTAGAATTACTCTGGGGCTGCCTAGAGAGGAGCTCAGCCTCAACTCATCTGTCTGGCAGGTGAGTGCTGAGCTTCCAGCAGTGTTAGCTTTCATAATGCAACATCAGCTACACTGCTGCAGGGGGAAGAAAAAAGGACAACTTTATATTCCTGCTGTGTTCTTTTTTTTTTTCCAAGACAGAAAAGATGGAAATTTACTCATTTAAAGAGCCTCAGTAATTGTCTCTTGTCAGTTGTTACCCCAAGCAGAACTGACTTTAGACTATTCCTGCCTGCAAATTGGGATGGGCATAGTGATCCACTCAGCTGCAGTGTTGCTGGTTTAGATAACTGTGAGATTACCTGCATTCTGGGTTGCTATCAAGAATTGTGTGTTTGATTATTTTGTCATTTATGATTGGAAGTAAACCCTAAACTGAAAGCTTCATCTTTTGCAAAATGCTGCTGCAAAGTAGCATTTCAAAGTACTTTGAAAGGGAACACATTAAACTGTTTTGTTTCCAGATGAAATTCTAAGATTACCAGATCTTTATAGCTGTAGAAATCATAGCTGAATTCTAGGTATGTGAGGAGAGGTGTCTCAGTGCAGGGGCACTCAGCCTGGCTGCAGTGTGCAATGTGCTCCTGACTTAATTTCCAGAAGTCTGTAACTGTGAAATTACTTCCATTCAGCCCCATCTCTTCATTTTCAGGTTTTCTGCTGCAAGGTCTTTGCTCTTGATGTCGTTTTGGGGGAAGAAGGGGAAGCTGATGAAGTACAGAATTTTCCTTTTGGCTGTTCCCTTTACCAGGGGGTTGTATGGGCAGTGTGTGCCACAGGACACCCCTTCTTGACACAAAACAATGCACAGCTCCTAAGGAATAGCACAAATAGCACAAATGTCCTTCATGGACACATCTCTGTGTTAGCACAGTTGTCAGGGGTCCTGTGATTGTGTCACAATCATCACTGACATCCTGTGAGCAAAGCAGAAAAACTTGAGAGGTGAAGCACAATGTGAAGGCATTTGCATTTATTTTCCTCTTGCTGATCAAATGTTTTGTGAAGGAATGACCCTGGGCTGTTTCTGTTGCTGGTTGATGTATTTTTCATGTTCATGATGTTCCTCTGCAATGTTTTTTCTCTCCTTCTGTCTTTTTGGCTTTTGTTTGTTTGTTTTGTTGTACACTGCTTTTGATCCTTTGTGCTTCTCTTGTCACTGCAGCTCAACTTTTAAAACCACATGTTGATGAGCTTTCATGCTTCTCATTTAGGAGCTCCTCCAGGCTTTTTTAGAGATGTCTGTCATAATCACTGGTTCAGTTTTCATGCTTGACAACTAATTTACTTTTCTGTTTTGCTAATGCCACTGCAGTCCTAAAACCTGGTACTTGTCTCACACTTAGCCTGAATTTTTGGGGACCTGATACTGTGTGCCAAAATGAGCAGGTTTCTTCTCCTGTGAGCAGCAATTTGTTGAAGTGTCAGTGGGAAGCAGAAAGGCATTGTTAGTGATGCAGCAGAGCAGAAAAGCAGTAATTGGAAATATAAAAAAAGCAATTAAACCATTGTGGGATGTCCTGTGTTTGAAAGTGCTGCCTGGGCAAGTCCCACTGCTGCTGCAGATGCATTTGCAGCACTTTACAGTGTCAGCCAGGCAGCTGGGGACAGGGAGAACTGTTCTGCCAAGACTGAAGCCCAAATTAAAATGCTTTTCACTCCCCTCAGTGCACATCACTTGCAGATTACCTAAGAAATCTCTAAATCCTGGCTCTCACGTAGTTGACTGAATGACTCTCCAATTTGCAGGATGATCTTTAACATCCCCTAGTTTGGTTGTTAGCAAACATTAGCTTTAAGAAGGAATTATAATTTATTAACGTTGAGGCTCTTGAGATTATTTTTTTTAACAGAAATGAACAAGTCAGCACCAGCTCAAGTGTACAGACCTTTAGCTAATTCATAACCAGAGGTGGCATGAAGGAACACATCTTTCTTGTGCTCTGACGGGCTTCAAAAGTGAAAATGTGGCTTTTGACTTCAGTCAGGACCTCTCTCTGCCACAAGAAACTCACTGTACCATGAGGAAGAAAATTCTTAGTGCCAAGGGAAATACGACTTTGAAAAGAAAACATTTTTTTTGGTGACAAAGAAACAGGTCTAAAGTGGTGTCTGTTCCTTTTCAATATATATGGAAATTCTGTTCCCAGAATTGTCATACTGGGATTTTTTTCCACCCCTTGCACCAGAGTTGGCTCTGTTTGAGAGACTGTAAGAAACAGAGCAACATTTTGAATGAAGTCCTTCAAAACTAATTCCTTTCAATATTAACTCTTTTTGTTGGTCTGAGACATGTTTTAGTAATCTGCTAGGCGTACAAGAGGAATAAGAATAAATGGCAAACATCAAGGCTTTCCTTTTTCAGTCACAAAATTAGTATACTGCTGCTTCTAAACTTATTAATGTTTAAAATTTCATATTTAAAATTTCATATTTAGAATTTCATAATTTTGCAGAGTCTTGTGTGAATTTGGGGTCTGGCAATATTGAACAGATCACAGACTTCACTTGATCATAAAGTGTAGCTGAAACTGCTGTTAGAATGAAATCCCAGTACTGGTTCTGTGTTCTTTATTTGCATCTGAGTTTCTTGGTTTGAAGGTCAGATTTGTTGCACTTATTTTCAGCTTACAAGGGAATTTGTTCTTCATGCAAGTAATTTATTATACAAAGGCAGAAGGAAAGGTCACAATCACTTTTGTGTGTTTCTGGAAGGAATTAATCTGTGGGGCAAAATGAATTCTGTACATTGGAGAGTGAAATGTGACTCTTTAATCTCAAACTTAGCATATTCTCATAGCTGTCAGAAGAGTGTTTTTCTGGAAGTGTAAAATACTTGATTGGAAGATATAAAGATATTTGAGAACTTCCCCCCTTATAGACAGTCTCTGTATTCAATCCACATCCTCCAGTCTAGATCATGATAATCTGCCAATCCAAGCTTTAGTTTTGCTCCATTCACTAAAAAACTGGAGCACATATTGAAGTTAAATCCATATCAGCTGAAAGCTGAGAATAATTTAAAAAAAATCCACAGATGTAGCTGTCAGTCCTGGTGAGGAACAAATGGAGGCAGCATTAGCAGCTGCAATAAGCACCAGCCATGCAGAGGACAGCAATTCTTACTGATTTGCAGTACTCAACACAAATTGTGCCAGGGATTGGTGAGATGATTGCAGAGAGAAGTGGTAGGAAAAGGAGGATCTGTTGCAGTCGTGTCAGAAAGACAGAACATAGCTCCTTATTTCTCAGTAGAACTTGCTTTTGGTTTTGTTATCTGTGGAAGAATAAATGTCTTCCAGGCAGGTTTGGTATTCTGGTGGTGTTTGATGCCAGGTTAATGATGGCATTAAATGAAACACTATTTTAACTGGCCTGATGCCTTGGGAAGGCTGACCTGGAACAGAGACTGGACAGAGCTAGAAATAAAGTAAATATTTATTGAAAGGCCTTTAGGGTACAACTTGGGCAGGACAGGGCCTGGCCAGGGCTACACCCAAGGTGGACCCAACATGGTCACAAAATGGACAAACGGTCACGAGGTCTCACACTTTTATAAGTTTTGGTCCATTTGCAGATTGGGGTTGAATTGTCCAATCCCAGCTCCAGGCTGTGAGCTCCCATCCTTCTTGTTCCTCCCTCCAGCCACCCTTGTTTGTGCTGTTGGGCTGAAAGTTGTCCTTGGTGTGCAGCAGGACAAGGATTTGTTTTGTGTCCCTGCTGTGTGCAGAGAGCTGAGTGACACTGACTGTGAGCTCAGAGCTGCACCCCTGGGCAGCACAGAATTTGAAAAACATGAAAGGTAAAACTTAAGGCATCATTCCCTTCCTTTATCAGGCCCATAAATCAATAAGTACCTGGGAGTGCAGGTCAGACCTGGCCCAGCGTGGTGTTTCTGTGACTTCTGATCAATCCCCTGCCTTGTTGGGGCAGCTGTTCCTGAGGGTGGCAGTGATCACCTCACACTGCCTGGAGCACTGAAAGGATGGAGGAGTGCTGGGGGAGGAGTTGTCCTGTGTTAGTGTTGCACAGAGCATTGTGAAGCACGGCCAGTATTCAGAATTGGCCTCTGAGGCTTTTCCCCTGCCATGAAATCTTGGTTATAAATGACCACGTGTAGCATGTCCTGTTTGTGCCTTTATGTAATGCATGTGCGGGGCAATGTTTCATGAATTTGAATTGATACTGGTCAAGAAAATTTGCAGCAAAGCTGAAGGCAGAAAGCAGTGGAAAATCAGCTTGAAAGAGTTACTCCATGAAATTCAGGTAATGTAACAGGTGAAATAAAATACCAAAGTAACTGCAGGTTCAGCTGTGTTAGACTCTGTGGTTCAGTAGTGAGAGTTTATTTCTTGATTTCTAAGCTGTGTGTGAATGTCACAGGCCACAGATGCTCTGATGAAGCCTCTTTAAGGGTCAGTTTTGGAATAATTGAGCAGCAGAGGTTACCATTGTGTTTATGCTTCAGTGATTTTCTAAATATAAGGATGAATTCCTTCTTACCAGAAATCCAAAACCCAGAGCTTGGGCATCCATGTGATTTGACCACAGCTCTACTGGACATGCCATGTTTGGCAAGGTCAGGAAAGTCAGAGAGATGATCCTGAGGTTGTTTAATGTGGTTGAATTGCAACACTTTGTTCTTAGTGAGAAATTTTTGTAGGAGTCAAATTCTGAGGAGCTGCTGTGACAGGGAGAACAGAGCAGATCTGGCAGCACTGGCTGGGTGAGGCTCAGCCCTGAAGAGGAAAACTGGAAAGAAGGGCAGGGATGATATCCCTGACTTCTCTTGGCTCTAGGGAAAAGAGATGGAGCCAAAAGGCCTTGGGGAGACTCACAATTGAAGAGAGCAAATAGGCATTTTTAATTTCTAAATACTCCCAGGGTTGTCACAGCTTCAGACAGAGTGGAAACTGCTGTGATTCTGACCAACCAACTGTGCTGGTAGGAGAGAAGCAGGCAGGGATTCTGAAAATTTAGCAGCTGATACCTTAAAATGTTCATATACTTTTAGCAGGAAAGTAGTAAGTTAATTAATTTTCTTTGGAAACTGTAATGTGGAAGATTTCCTTCTGAATTTAAAATAGAAGCAACTCCTTTTTTGAGAGTATTGTTAATACTACAAATTACAAACTGACTGTGGGAGACTTTGCTATGTGAATCAGTGATTTTATTTATAACAGCAAGAAATTTCTGTCTAGTAACTAAATATGAGACAAGTTTGTAACTAGGTTTTGATACCCATTGCACGTAGTTTTTTGTTTGGGGTTTTATTTTTAGGGGTTTCTATTCTTCTGTGCTTGACATAAGTGTTGCAAAATGGTTCAGAGAAGTCTGTGCCCTCTCCTCTGGGGTGGTCACTTCACCCCAGGTCAGGGCACTTACAGACATTGTCAGTCCAGGTTCCTTTTGTGGGATTTGCTTAAAGAACTTGCATAAATTCTCCCAATTCAACATTTTTTCATTGAAAAAGTAACTGAATTAGTTCAGTAAGTTTTATTGTGTGCTTGCAGAAAACATTATCAGTTTATTTACCTAATGATCTGATGGTTTTCTTGGGCACTCTACATGAGAATGAATTGGTGATTAATCCTAAACAGATGACGAGGATGAGAACACAACTGTTGTGCATTTTCCCTGGCAGTGCTTCTGTCTGGCTGTCATTCAGCAGATAAGATGCAGTTTTTCCTTCTTTCCTGAGGAACATTTAGAGCTGATAGATGTTAGGCAGACAGTGGAAGCTGTCAGTGCATGAGATGAAAGATGCTGAATAGATCTGTGGTGCCAAATAAACTCTTCCTGCTTCCCTTTAACCAGACAGAGGAGTTGCTTCCTTTCCTTCTGAGCAGCAGCTCAGTCTTCCCAGTGTCCCCAGCCAGTTGCCAGGGGCAGTGGATTTTTTTTCCATTTTTTTTTTCCATTCCCCCAGCCCTGCCTTGCATCCCTTCCCCGGTGCCAGGAGGACAGCAAGGGCACAGTTACCATTCCCTCACTTGACTGGGTGATGGTCAAGACAGCTGACACATAATTTGCTTTTTCTCTTTGAAGTTCTCATGACCCAAGGAGTTTACAAGGAAATTTGGCAGTGAGTTACACTAGAAGAGCCAGAGGGGTGCTGCCAAGAAAGCAGAAGGGGAGGTACCATGTGAAGGATGGGAGCATGAAGGGGCTTAGAGTCCAGTGGCAAAAGAGGCAAGCTGCAAATAAAAGTGATTGCCAAAGCTGATATTGGTGTGGATGGCCTGTTTCCTTTGTAATCAGAATAACTGGGGTTGGAAAGGACCTCTGGACATCATCTACTCCATGCCCCCTGTTCAAAAATCAAGCACAGGAGACACAGGAGTAGAAAATCATGTCTGAGACATCCCTGGGAAACATCTGAATGCTGCACTCATTTGTGCCAGTGCTGTGGCCCTGTGGGGCTGAGTTTGTGCCAGTGATGTGACCCTGATGGGACTGAGTTTGTGCCAGTGATGTGGCCCTGTGGGGCTGAGTTTGTGCCAGTGATGTGGCCCTGATGGGACTGAGTTTGTGCCAATGATGTGGCCCTGGTGGGACTGAGTTTGTGGCAGTGATGTGGCCCTGATGGGACTGAGTTTGTGCAGTGATGTGGCCCTGATGGGACTGAGTTTGTGCCAGTGATGTGGCCCTGATGGGACTGAGTTTGTGCCAGTGATGTGGCCCTGGTGGGGCTGAGTTTGTGGCAGTGATGTGGCCCTGGTGGGGCTGAGTTTGTGGCAGTGATGTGGCCCTGGTGGGGCTCAGTTTGTGGCAGTGATGTGGCCCTGATGGGACTGAGTTTGTGGCAGTGATGTGGCCCTGATGGGACTGAGTTTGTGCCATGATGTGGCCCTGGCAGCCTGGAAGGACTCAGGAGTTGGATATAATTTAGGAGTTGCCCTTGATTTGAGAAAGGGAATTGGACCAGGTAATGTCCCAAGGGCTCTTCCAACCTGTTATGCAATGAATGTGTAATATTATAATAATCATGTAATATTTTTTATGAGCATTGTGGTCTGTTAATTTTATTACAGTTCTCAAAATCACACCATATATTCCCTACATTTTGTTATAATTAAGCTGGTGTGCCCTACTAATTTTCCTCTTGCCAGATTAAGAACAAGAGACGATATTTTTTTTATAATACTTGTAAATCAGAGCATGGGTTAATTGCAAAGTATTATAATGATGCTTACTAATGATTTTTCACAGAAACCTTGTTAGAATAGGTCAGTACTACTTCCATTTCCTTTCAACAAGGAAAAAAGTGACAGAGAAAATGGTGTTGTTGAGGTCACAGTAATATGTCAGGGGTGTAGATGTCACTGAAAATTGTTTCCTTTGTATTTCCCTGCAGTCTGTATTGCCTCTCAGGACAGAGGTTAGGTAGCAAATTGAAGGCAGCTTGTTTATGGAAGTGCAGCTGAAAATTCAACTGGGATAACATTTCCTGAGAGCAAACCTTTTGGGAATAGTGACTTTTTCTATGATGTAGCTCTGTGTACATCTGAAAGAATTCACTGCTAAGAGGTGGTTCTGAATTAAACCTGGGAAAGCAAAAGCAGGGAAAAGCAAAGCCTTGGATTTAATACATTTATTCCTTCAGTTCTTTTGTTTGAGTAATTAAATGCTACATAATTGCTGCATAGTGAAATGTCTGTTGTTTCTGCTGCTTGTTAAATATTACTCCTTAAAATAACAGCATTGCTTCATCTAAATTTATATAAATTACATAAAATTTATAGCAGTGGATCTTGTGACTGGTATTTGCATGTCTCTTAAATAATGATTCCTGTGGATCAGTGCAAAAATGGATTCCAAAAAGTCAGGAGGAGAAGTGGTTACCTCTAATACAATCAATGCTTCCTGTAAGAGGTTGTTAGGAGTTCCCTGGCCTTGGTCACTGCCAGTGACCATCACCTGGATAAGGATGTTGCCATATATCCCTTGAAGGTTTTGTCAGATGGGATGAGAATTAACATTCTCTACTCTCTTTTTGAACATTTATACTGATAAAAATAATGTACCATAGAAAGAGTGTGCTTTTGCTTCAAAAATTTTGTAAAGGAAGTCAGTTTAAAAGAAATTCTTCCCAAGTGAGGAAAAAGCTTCTTTGAAAACTGATTACAACCTTGTTCAGTTACCCAGAGACCCCAGTTAAAGCATATGGGAGCAGATTGATACCATATATATGAAGAAATATTTATTAAAGAAAGATCTTAAAAGTCATTCAGTATAGCCAAAAAAAAACCAATTTAACTGGCTTAAACACACTGAACCTTGTCTAGCTCTGAATTACTACTACTTCTAGTGAGAGATCAAACAAAACAGCTTGAAAGTCAGTTTAAGGCAAAGCTTTGAGTGAGCAGGTGAGAACCAATAATAATGTACTTTAATGAATTTGAAATATGGTTTAAAAGGGAAAAAAAAAGTCATGACACAGGGATTTTGTATGGAATCCTTGAGGGCAGCACTGTTCATTGCAACACTGGTAGGACAGGAGCATGTTGCCTTCATTCAGCCTTTCATCCAGAAAAGCAGGACAGCAGGGTGGGAATGAGCTGTGCATACAAATGGATCTCTTCTTTACTTCAGCCATTATTGAGGTGCAGCCACAGGCACAAAAGGGATGGAATTGTTATGAAAGACTCTGAGGATTGATTAAACTTCATTGTTATGAACTGCACTCTGAGGATTAGATGTGAGCTG
Source organism: Acrocephalus arundinaceus (assembly GCA_021534815.1). NCBI lineage: Eukaryota > Metazoa > Chordata > Aves > Passeriformes > Sylviidae > Acrocephalus > Acrocephalus arundinaceus. The sequence goes on from JAJEOU010002598.1 coordinate 2,613,338, forward strand.
CAACTGAACATGAAAGGGGCTCAGGGATTAGTGGGTAAACCCAGCCCCATAAAGCCAGTCCAGTTTTGTCCAAATCCCCCATGTGTGCTGCTTAGGAGGATGCAAGCAAAGGAACTTAAGGATCTTTGGGATCCCTTTCAGAAGAGAAACCCAGTGATGTGCCTGGTGCCCGTTTTGGCTGGGGAGGTGGGGTAAGGGTTGGAATAGTTCATGTTGTTGTACAGACTTTAGGTAGGCATCAGCTTTTAAACAAACCAATTTGAACAGGGGGGAAAAGCCTGAGTAGGAAAACCATGAACTGTGCAGGTGAGAAATTCTGGCTTCCTCAGGAGAATGGGAGCAGTCCCACAGAACTGTGTCAGGTTGGAGTTACCTACAGGACATCAACCTTGGACAGCCTCAGAACAATTTAATAACATGGGAATGCAGAGGGCTCCATTCTGTTGTCTCATCGAGTGGGATGGCAGTGTACCTCTGCTGTCAGCATCAAAGTCACTGCATTTCCCTTTCACCTGATGCCACCTGAGGCCTGGAGTGTCCCCAGGAGGGACAAGATGGTCAAGGCTTGAGTGGGAGCAAGCACAGCAGTGAGCACATGCATCCATAAAACTGCTGCCAAGCCAATGCGTGGATGGAGTGGCTCTTTGTAAGGAAAGTGAATTTGTACCTGGCTGATACATTTTCACTTCTAAATACTCCCTAGAGTTGTCACACCTTCAGACAGAGTGGAAACTGCTGTGATTTTGAGCAACCAAGTGTGCTGGTAGGAGAGAAGTAGGCAGGGATTCTAAAAATCCAGCAGCAGTTGATATCTTAAAATGTGACTTTGTACATGACAGTGACTTTGTAACCTGCCTGAGCAGTGGTGACCAGCCCAGGCACAGAAAGCCATAGCAAACACTTGGTGCAATGCTGATAAGATGCCACAGCTACTTGTAAACCTGCTGTGGTTTTGTCACTGAAGGCTTTTTGCCTCCTCTGTGCTGCTTCCTCCTTCTTTGGTCTAAAATTAGAGCCAGGACTAGAAGGGGAGCAGGGAGGAAATCAGTACCCTTTGCTGACAGTCACTAGAGTTGCGCTTTTTTGTTTTTAATTGAGACAACGAAGAGCTGGCTTCCATGTTCTTGGCTTCCTCCTGCCTTTTATAAATTAGCTTTGGTGGGATTACATCTCCAGCTTGGTGGCACAAGGGATGAATGTATGTTTTAAACAGTAAAAAGCTGTCAGAGTGCAGTGTAAGCTTATAGCAGTTTGTCTGGATCACCTGTGGGCTCTCAGGTCGCTGGGGAGCAGCTGGAGCTGAGCTGTGCAGGGAGAGCTGCAGCTGAGTGGCAAACTCCATTCAGGGTGAAAATCTTTGTCTTTGCAGGCCGGGTGTCGTTTTTCACCTCTGGCTCAGAGAACCTGCACCGGGTGGAGAAGGTGCAGTGGGGCACTCGCTTTGCCATCACCATCTCCTTCACCTGCGACCCGGAGCACGGCATCGGGGACCCGCTGCTGGCCTGAGCCATGGCCCTGGCATGGGAGAGAAGCCCTGCAAGAGGAGAGGAGAGAGGGAGGTACCATCTCTTGTAACCTCACATGAAATCAGAGGTGCCCAGCTGTGGGAACAGCTGTCACACACTTTGTTTTCACATCTTTTCCATAAACGTTGCGAATGGTGACTTAAGGACCATCTTAAATTGAATGTGTTCTGAAAATTGTTTGTCTTCATGTGCCAAAGGAACAGGCTACAAAGAAGAGAGAATGGGCTCCACAAAGAAGAGAAAGTGGGCTCTTCATTTTTAAATTTTTTTTTTAATATTTTTTAAAGATTCTTTGGTTTAAAAGATACAAACAATCTTTTGGGCCATGCCTTGATCTGACTCCCCAGGCTGCTGTTACCTGTTCCAATTCTTGAGGCTCTTCAGTTACTTATGTGGTGTAGAAAGCCTGACCTCAATAAACAGAGCCAGGTGAGTGTTATTCTCTAGAACACACCTTCTGCTGAGAGGAATTGGTTCTCCTGAGTGTGGGATCAGTGGGGAATACACCTGGGATTGGCTACTGGGACCTGAAGGTTTTTTTAATTTAATTACTACTGATTCAATATTCAGGAAGTCCCTCAATAGTTATTTTTGGACTTGTCTTTTCCAGTTTAGTATGAAGACTTTTTCTGTTAATGAGGACCACTGTGTTCCCTGAATATTAAATTGCAGGGACTTCCAAGAGGAGCTGTGTTGTAACAAACACATGCATAATCTTGCTAAATGCTTTGGGTTTTTTACCGCAGTCAAAGATTTCTTGGGTCAGAAGGTTGATAAATAAACGGTAGAAAAACTTAATTTTTTTTCTCAATCAAATTTTGAAGTCACCGTGTTGATCTGGTTGTTATTACCTGGATGTATAATTTCTGTGAAACAATGAAAATCTGGGAATGTGCTTTGATTTTTTTTTTAATTTTATGCATACAGTTTGGACTTTATAATGTACCCTTTTATGGAAATAATAAGTACTAGAGGGAATTATACTGAAGATCAATGAGAAGAGGACACTGGGACTTGTGAGGGCTCTCATTGGGCACACCACCAAGATGAGTCCTCTGTAATTTCATTTCTTTGTTCTGAAACCTGAAAAATCTTCCTTGTCTGTACTAACAAGGGAGAATTGTTAAAATGGCTGGATGCAAGGAAATAATAAAGTCAGTTGGGTTCCATTTTGAAATACTTGTCTTAAAGCCTGTTTATTCCAAGGAATTTGCATTACACCATGTTTTAAGTCCATGTGAAGGCAGACCAAGATCACCAGCAGCTTTGCAGGATTGAACTTGATTCCTGCATTACCCTGAGATTTAAATGTTGGGCTTTTCCCCCCCAAAATACCTGAGAGGAATCTGTGTCTGCTGGTTACTCCTGTTGTGCCAGCTGTGAGTGGCACAAAAAGGAAGTGGCACTTCTGGAGCTGCCCTCTGTCAAATCCTGCTCAACAAATCATCTCAGACCCTGGGGAAAATCTCAGCTCATCTCCTCTTGGATTTTCATCTTTTGAACATCCTGTGTCTTGTAATAACTGCTGCCCATGGTGCATCTCCTGCTGGGAACTGATAGATGTTCAGAAATAAAATCAAGCTGGTATTTGTCTTCTGGAGTCTTTAAACCTCAGTAATCTGTCAATATGATCACCAAACCTGTCACCTGTAATTTGTTGGGAAATTGTGCACTGAATATGGTAGGAGAGCTCTTCTTTGGAAAAAAGCCAAATATTTTGTATGTTTTAGTGCCACTGAGATTTTTCATTTTAGAGCTTCAATATCCAGACTACTAAAAGCAATGCCTAAATCTAGGGAGAATTTAAATGGCAAATGAGGAAGTAAAGTGCAATCTGAAAGTTTCTGAAGGTAGCCTCCAGCAGGAAGCATAATTGCAGAATGTTCCTGGGGCAGAGTGGAACTTGAATTCGCTGCTTAATAAGAACCAACTTGGTTTAATTTATTTTAGGCCACTTAAATAACCCTGAATAACTTTTTATCGAGGGTCCCTCCAGATAATGGCATATAACTCTGAATTTGAAATACATTAATTTCTGTCCTTTTTGACAGGCTCAGCTGCCTGTTGCTACTGGGAACTGCAGGGCTCTGGTTCTTAGAACTCTGGGTACTCCAAGGGCAGGATTTGTTGAGTAGCATGAAGCTGATGCCAGACTGCTGCAGAGAAGTGCTCTTAATTGAACAGAGGTGATGACAGAACATGGCTGGAGGTGTCCCAGGTGTGTGAGGACCTTTGCAAAGAGCCCCTGTACTTAAAGCAAAGGAAAGAAATGTCAGGGCTTGTGCAGTGTGAATTGGGGCCGAGTCCTGATGTTAAAATTACAGCCTTGCACCTGAAAGCAGACTTGTTTCAAGTTATCTGGGAATGCTGGTTTGTATTTTGAAAGGAAATTACTTGTGAGGAAAGGGAAAGGCTGCTGGTGTGAAAAGTCCCAGAGTGAAACAGAAAATGCAGCAGGAGAACAAGCCAGATTTGACTTCCTACAATGAGACTGAGTGGAGCCTCCTGAGGACTTCTGTGAAGTTGTGCTACTTTTAAAACCATATTTCCATTCAAATGCTTTGTGGAATATCAGGAGCTTTTGAAAAATTGACAGGTTTTGTGGTCAGATTAGATTTCTAGTGTACACCTATCTTTCAGTCCTGTAGCATGCATTAAATTTTAATTTTTTTATCCCCTGTGATTCTAGGAACTCTAGGTGGATTTCTTGACATTTCTCATGTATAACATCTTCATTGTGCAAGCAGTTGTGGAATCATGATGGCTTTTAATTCCCTCTAAGTCAGCTGAAGGTTTGGGAAGGTAAATTTATGTTGAGATTTTCCTGAATGTGTATCATCCACCTGAAATATTCTCTGCTCCATCTCAATCCATTTCAAATCCAGAAGTGTTTACAAGGATATTCTATTTACAAAAATATTTTAATTTGGATTTAGAGCAGAAATTCAGCTTCATGTCTTACTTATTTTAAAGTCAACAGCTGGTGCTTTAGGAGGCTGTAGCACCTAATAAAGGGCACATTAAAATAAATGTAGCTCAGAAGGCACTGGTGATCACTGTGCTGCCAAGGAAATCTGGTTTTGTTTCTTCAATCGCATTTCTTAGTATTGAACTGCTCCTTCACAGCTTTTCTTTCCCCAGTAAATAAAGATGATGTTGTTTTTAATGTAAGAGTTCCTGGTGTTCCTTCTCCATCCAGATGTCCTTACACAGAGTTTGCAGGGGATTTGGTTCTCTCTAACCTGCTCATGGGGAGCTCTGCAATATTTTTGTCTTGTCTCAATTCTAGGAGTAAAACCAGGAAATGCTGCTGGAGGTCAGGGCTCTTTGGGTGGGGAGGAATAAATCCAACCAATCTACCTTCTCCAAGCAAATAAAAAAGTAAAAAAAAAAAAAAATCCCCACTCCTATCTTTCCTTTTTTGAGTTTCTTGTGGAAATCCAAGCAAACATTCCAGGAGCAGCAGCAGAGTTATTTCCTTTCTGAACCACAGGTGGCTCTGGCACACATGGATTTCATCAGCCTGGGAAAATCCAGCTAGGGCAGCATCCTGGAGGGGTGGGAATCCTCTGCTGAGTGCCCACTGCTCCCTGTGGAACAGCCTGAAGGGCTGGAGCTCTGCCTTGCTTTGGGAGCACTCTGAGGAAGCTGAGAGCTCATTTTACATCATTGGCTGAACCCTGCTTTCATCTCTCTCTTCCTGATTGTTAATTTATCCCCAAAGTCTCTATGTGGCCACTTTTTATCTTCTGTGAGCATTGGTGGCTTTGGACTGAAGTTTTTCAGGCTGGACTGTGCAAAGGAAATAAAGATCTGTCCAATTTCCCAAGTACACCTCTTTGTCCATCATCTGCCCTCAAACTGCTCATTTCACCTCTCACTTCTGTCCCAGCACACCTCAGCCTGACCTGTAGGAAATACTGACCAGGGGGTAGAGCTCAGTGCATTATTTATTCATGGACTGGCCTGCTGCACTGCAGAGGAGCAGGTTTTTCCTCTGATCCTTTTAGCCCACTTGGGGTGTTAATCTTTTAAGGATTTCTAACTCAATTTTTGAGATTTTTCTTTCCTCTGCATTCATTTTTTTTCCCCAAATACTCTTATTTTTCTTCTAGCAGAGGCATTGTCCATGTTTAGACCAATTATTTCAGAAATATTTATTTCCATCTTGCCTGTTTTCCTGTAAAGCTGAAAAAATGACAAGCTATGGATCAGTTTTGCCTGCTGTTGAGTATTCCTGTTTTTCCTGATACCTCCTGGAGTAGGGAATTCTGAAACAGAACTAGAGAGAGTGAGTCAGAGCTTGGGATCACAACAAGAAATGCTTTGCTTGAGTATTCTTACTCTGGAATCAATGAAGCAGCCTGGAAGGACCCTTCCTTTATTTTTGTAGCATTTAGATGCATGTAAATAAAAACATCTTTGTTTACTGCTGGGTATTCCTGAGGCTGTCCAAGGAATCCAGGCTGGGTGAATCCACGAGCTGCCAGGTCAGACTGAGATCGTTCATAATGAACTGCACTGAAACCTTCCCCTTTTTGAAGGAAATACTCTATTTATAGGGAGAAGCTGAGCTTTGTGGAGCTTTCAGTCATGTTGGGAATTTCTTGATACCTCCAGTGTTCATTGTCATTTTTTTTTTTTTTTTTTTTTTTTTTTTTTTTTTTTTTTTTTTTTTAAATTGTTTTGATTATCTTTCCTTTTTTTTCAAACCACACAGTTCCTACTCCAAAACCAGCTGGTTCCGAGCCATGATTTTTCTGTTCAGACCCTTTGAGGAGCTTTCATGTTCCATGTTTCTGGGAATTTCTTGGAATAGTCCTCCAGTGTTCAAAAAAGCTCATTTTAGACATGGATACCCTTCCTATCCTTTTATTAACAAACCACAGCAGCCCCTCCACCCCCCAAAAAAGCACCAACTACATTCCTGAGCCATGATTTTCCTGTTCAGACACCTTGAGGATTTGTCTCTTGTTCCTCAGTTTATACAATTATTTTAAGCTGTTTATATAGATGCCTGGACACTCTGCTGCTGACTCCACAGAAAAAAAAAAAATCTTGCTGTTCTCCTTTGAGAGAGTTTTTCCCTGCCAGGGGAAGGTCTCTGGGTGGATTCCTACCTTGGAGGTGACCTCCTCTGCATATCAGCTTGCCAGCCAGACCATTAAATCTTGTGGGAATAAACAAAGGCAGGTCCTAATGGAGTCATTCTGCATGTCTTGGCTCTGGGTGCTGGTTTCTTCCATTCCTTCTAGCAGGGAATTGTGTTTATTTCTGTTCTGTTACAGACGTGTTCTGGGAGTCCTCCCTGCATAATGGAGCTTTAATTGTGGTTCACTGAATAAATCACCTCATAAAAAGAAGGCCACAATTTTACCAGGTGATTCAAAACTTAAAAGGCTGCTGTGAAATGAGACAAACTCCGAGCCCATTTAGTCCCTGCACTTCTTAACACAAATGAGAGAAGTGATCTCGCACTTGGATTATTTCTACTTTGCTTCAGGCCATAAATGTGTGTTTTCTTGGTTTCTTTATTTTAAAGGAAAATAGGAATTCATTTGATAGTCATTCCACTGGGATGAGTATGATCAAAATAAACTTTGACTAGCAGGGAAAAAGCAATACTACAGAAATCAGCCAAGCAGAGGGGGAAGGTAAATTTAAGATGGTGTTAGGCAGAGAGCAGCTACAGGAGATTTCTCCCACACTGATGTGTCCATGCCAGTTTGAACTGACATTTTCTCCTCCTCCTCACTCTGCTTTATTATTTAGTTAGATGATCAGACAACTGGAAACTGAGAGCTTTCAGGCAGCAAAGATCTTCCTGTTCAAACATAAAATTTTCAATAGGACCTCTTGTTAACCATTTGCTTCTGCTGCTTACCCTGTCCATCCTCTGTTGGAATTAATAATGAACCGTGAATATGCTAAAATAAGTTAAGTGATGCTGCATCCACCTATTTAAAAAATGATGAATTGTGCTTTTTTCTGCATTTATCTTGTGTATCAAATGGGAATTTTTAAAGTGATGGTGTCCTCCACACATAGCTTGTGTCTGTTGCACCTTTTCTGCAACTGGACTGAATTTTGACCTGTAAATAAGAAATAATCCAAGAAGAAATTAAAACTGAGTTAATAAATACACAGAAGTGTACAGAAAGTTTCCCCTTAGGAAAAAAAAAAAAGGTTGAAATATTTGTGGGTTTTGGAACTGTAAGAAAAAACAGAAAAAAAAAAAAAAAAATTGATTTATTTAAATAATTGATTTATTAATCCTTTAGTGGGGTGTAGGGAATCTGCACCTGCTCCTCAGTACTCTCCACTGAGGCTGTGCTCTGCTTTTACAAGCTTGCACAATATCTGGAAATCCAATCCACTCCCTGCCCATTTTCCCTTTCCAGGTACACATTTTGATGGAGATCTTCATCCCTTCAGACCACGAGCAGGAAAAAAATCTCCTTTCTCTGCCTCAGCACCAGCACAGGAGGAATTCCTGTGGGTTTCTCAGGAAGGCTCTTCCCACCTGGAGCTGCCAGCGCTGCTGGGCAGGTGATGAGGACTCACTCAGGTCACATTTAGCAGTGCCTTGAAGCCTTCCCCTCTCAGCTGCTGCCTCTGAGCCTTTTCCTCTCCACATCTGCAACTTGAGACCTCTTGACTTTGTTTTCTAAATGCCTTTAGCACCTCCAGATGGCCGTGAGTCAGTGAATTCCAGCGTGCTGCAGAAATTATCACGTTCAATACAAGTTAAACACGTTTTGACTCTGTGGCTAATTTTTTACTTCAGGCTTTGGAGCAGACTGCTAAAACTTGTTCTCCTTAAATGAAATACTTCAACCATAAAGCATGCACAAAAGGGCAGTAATCAAAAACCTTTCCATAGCTGAGTTGTACAGGAAGATATTTCTGAGATGTTCAGGTCTAAATTAATGATTCTGTCCTCTGCTCAGGCCAGGTTTGTGGTTTGCAGGATCTGGGCAAGAGGGAAGTGAAGGTGTTTGATGGCCCAGCTCCCCTGGAGTGGGGGGTGTAATAATTCTGTAATTGTGGTGCACTGAAAAAGGTTTCTGTGTTAAATTTACAAACATGGCAGGGTCATTAGGAACAGCAGTGGCTTCTTGTTAGACCATATGACAGAACAAAACCCAGAAATCTTTGAGCCTTAAAGCCCTGTTTAAAATAAAGGAAACTGAGTGAGTCAGTGGATCAATTAACTTGAAAAGCAGATATCATTGTCTGCCTGTCCCCTGCACAGGGTCACTGACCCCTGGTTTTATTTCCTTCTGGTTGTGGATGGATGTGGGGCTGGGAGAAGCTTCAGTCACTGCCTGCTCCAGACATCCACAGCTTCCTCCTGCGAGCTGCTGAGGACTTGTTTGTTCTACAGGGGAGACAAAGGATATTCCAAATCCTTTAAATTAATAAGATTTTAGTTCTCTAATAGCAACACCTGCTTGCTGAATGCATGTGAGTTAGTCCAGCTGCACCAGACTGGAATCACTTAGGAGACACGGATTTTCTAGTTGTGTCCACAGCCCTGGAAGGGGAGAACAGCCTTGGGCACATCTGAGCCAGCTTTAGTCATGGAGAATGCCAAGGGTTCAGGTTTGCATCAGTGTGACAAGTCAAATCTGACTCTAAATTAACAGCCTTGAAACTGAAAAATGATTATTTTGTTGGGAAGACCACAGGTGTGGAAAGAATGCTTGGCTTAATGAGCTTATCTAATCTCAGTCTCCTTCAGAAGTACTAGCCTGACAGTAAATACTGAAGTTCTTTTTAGAGGTAATAGCCAAGAATGCTTCCTAACCACAGGAGGATTTACCATTCTTAAACAGCTAAAAAGCTGAAACTAATCAGAAATATGAAAACTCCATAAAACTGAGCATTTTGCAACATTGGTGTGTTGGAGCTGGGAACTCCTCTGGGCTGGAGCCAATCCTTGGCAGGAATCTGAGCAAGAGCCTCAGGTGCCACAAATCCTCTGTATTTCTGCAAAACAACTTTTGGATTATTATCATGATCCTTGAGGCTTTCGTGGTCTTTCTGCTCCCTGGGGACTGTGCTTGTGCACTTCTGAGAGCAGGGGAAGGTTCCTACCAGGGAGGTGGCACCAGCCCGCAGACCCCCACTGTGTCCCACAGGAGCTCCCAGGGTGTCAGCCCTGTCTCCTCTCTGGAGACAGCTACTCTAAACACTGGGGATGCTGTTTATCCTCAGGGCCAGGGCTCCATCAATTTGTCCAGTTTATGTGGGGAAGAGACAGTAAAACAAGAATTCTGGCTGCACCCCCTCCAGACAAGGAGACCCTCGTGTCCCCTGGCCCCACACGAGGTGGGTGGTGGGACCACCCCAGCAGGAGGTTTGGGGTTTGGTGGGGGTTTGCTCTGGCTCTCAGTCCAAAAGGCAGTGAGCAGCTGGGATGGGCAGGACACATCTGGACACTGCAAGGAGGTGGTGGTAGAAAAGTCCCCATGGGAGGCTTGGGAGAGGAAGGCCAACAGCCCTGGCCTGGATCAGGAACAGTGTGGGCAGCAGGAGCAGGGAGGTCATTCTGCCCTTGTACACAGCATTGGTGAGGGCACACCTTGAGTGCTGTGTCCAGCTCTGTCCCTCAGTTCAGGGTGGACACTGAGTGCTGTGTCCAGCTCTGTCCCTCAGTTTAGGATGGACACTCAGTGCTGTGTCCAGCTCTGGCCCTCAGTTTAGGATGGACACTGAGTGCTGTGTCCAGCTCTGGCCCCTCAGTTTAGGATGGACACTGAGTGCTGTGTCCAGCTCTGGCCCCTCAGTTTAGGATGGACACTGAGTGCTGTGTCCAGCTCTGGCCCCTCAGTTCAGGATGGACACTGAGTGCTGTGTCCAGCTCTGTCCCTCAGTTAGGATGGACCAGTGCTGTGTCCAGCTCTGGCCCTCAGGGATGGACACTCAGTGCGTGTCCAGCTCTTCCCTCAGTTCAGGGTGGACGTTGAGACGCTCGAGCGCGTCCAGAGGAGGCAGCGAGGCTGGTGAGGGCTGGGAACACAAACCCTGTGAGGAACGGCTGAGGGAGCTGGGCTTGTTCAGCCTGGAGAAAAGGAGACTCAGGGGTGACCTCATCACTCTCCACAGCTCCCTGAAAGGTGCCTGTGCTCAGCTGGGCTTGGGCTCTTTCTCCAGGCAGCACTGACAGAACCAGAGGACACAGCCTCAAGCTGCACCAAGGGAAATACAGGCTGGATATCAGGGAAAGGTTTTTTACAGAAAGAATAGTAAAGTACTGGAATGGCCTGCCCGGGGAGGTGGTGGAGTCACCATCCCTGGATGTGTTTAAGAAAAGACTGAATGTGGCACTGGGTGCCGTGGTTTAGGGTTAGGTTGGACTTGATGATCCTGGAGGTCTCTTCCAGCCTGGTGATTCTGTGATTCTCTTTGGGATCCTTGTGGGACTCAGCAGCACATTGCAGCTGATGGGATGAGGGCTCACCTCCTGCTGCTGGAGAGGTGCTGGGAAGGAGCAAATGCTAAATGTGGGTGACACTGAGTGCTGAATGTCAAGGTCTGACATCCCAAATGATAGGGATTGAAATGACATGGATACACAGGATGGGGAAAGGGAAAAGGAACTGCTGTCCCAGGGACTTCAGCAGAGGGTGGGATCCGTTTGCAGGCAGAGGCTGAGATGGCTGTTTAGAGACATTTCACCTCCTACTGAGGGTTGAGATCAGTCTGCAGCACTTCTCCAGCCATCCTCTGCTGCCAGGACTCTGGAGCTGTTCACTTTTTGTAGCTTCTTGGGAAAAGAAAGGAGGCTGGTGGGAAAGCAGTGCCCTGGTGTGCCATGGAAAGATGCTTTGGCAGGGACACTTAGCAGGAAGAAAGGACCCTGACAGCATTGGTATCATCTTCTTTCCAGCACAGGACCTCCAAAATCCAGCAGTGAACCTGGGGGGACAGAGGGAGTGTGTGGCTGCCTCTGTGGCCTCCACCCACAGAAATGCCCAGTGGGAACTCACTCACTCACTTGGTGTAAGCAGCAGCTGCTTTATCGAGGTGCTGTTTAATTGTTTTGCTAAAGCAGCTGCCTCTGCCTTATTAATTTAGAAGGAATCACTGACTGAAAAGGCTAACTCTAGCTCATACTTTACCTTGGTTCTTTTTCCTTTGGGGCAATGAGAGATTATCCCACAACACTTCTCTAGTTGAAATGACAGGATCTCTTGGAGATCTGCCTTATGCTTTGTGCTCTTGTTAAAAAGAAAAGGGGCATTTAAAATCACTTGGAGCCCATCAGGAGCTCAGGAGCCTCTCAGCATCACTGCTGGATCTTCTCAGCAGCCCAGACTCAGAATGGGTGAGCTTGTTAATTCAGAGCACTTTGACAAAATATTCAGTTGAGGACCCAGTGGAATACTCCAGGAGTTACCATTCAGGTCATTTGTCCTGCCCGTGTGAGAGTTACAACTCTGGACAGGTTTGGATTCCATTTCATTTCATTCACCAATTTGGTAACCATGGGTAACAGCAGAACTGACGTGGCTCTGTGCTGCTGCAAGGAGGCTGTCAGGGTTGTCAGGTTTTAAAATCAACCTGCTTTGATGACTCTTCTGTTCTGCAGCATTTACCTTATGGAGTTTGCCCTGAAGAAAACCTGTTTAAAAATTACTTTCCTTTATTTTTGCAGCATTTGAACTGAAAGTGAGATTAGAAGAAGTTCAAGGATGCCTTTGCAAAAGACTGGTGTATTGCCAGAGATACAAGATCTGGGTTGTTCTAATGCCTTCTCCCCTGCAGAAAAAATAAATTTACTTTGTTCTGAAGTGTGTTGGGAAGGATGAGGTTCAGAACACACTCTTCCTCCTACAGGATCAGAGGAGCTGTGACCTCGTGGAGGCTTTGAACATTTGTCACTTGGGAAGTACAAAGGGAATAAATCTGCCCGTGGTCCATAAGGGTTTCAGGGCTTTGCTTTTTCTTTTTTCTCTTTTATGAACATCTGCCACTGACTCCCATGCTGGGAGGAATGTCCCATTTCCATTAGGATGTGCAGCTGATGGCACATCCCACAGGCAGCAGTAGTTACACCCCACTGACTGTGCAGGAAGAATATAATGCATTAAAATAATCTAGAACAAACTATAAAAACACTTCAGCAACAAGCCCAAAGCAAAAGAATTCTTTTGAATTTACTAACTCATTGTTTAAAATGAAGTTGTACTTGTGAATGAAATGCTGCCTCCCATTTAAGTCCATCCTTAAAACTCTTCGCAAAAGTCCTCAAACAAACTTTTTGTCTACAAACCTGCCTGAATTCACACACAGGCACTTGACATTCCTTGGAAAACAGTGAAGACATGAAAGTAAGCTGGAAACACCTTTTTGTCTCAAGCACTGCCTTGAAGACTCCCCAAAGCTTCTGGAAGTCAGTCCAGGCTCCAGAAATCATCCTCTGGGTGCTAAACCTGCTTTTTAAACCTTAAATTACCAAACCCCTCAAACAGAAGAAACACTTGCCCAGCAAATATGTTGGACCAGCAGCAACTCAAAAAACATCAAGGGCTCAGAAGATTTTCTGCGCTCACACTGCCCAGGCTCTGTGAAGCACTCAGACTTTGCTGTAATGTCTGTTTTTAACTCTGGATGAGAGTTTGGTCTCTCAAGTACCTGAGCAGTTACAGGTGAGCTGTTTTTAATTAAACATCTTGCTGGAGACTGCTGGCACCTTCAGAGAGATCTTAATTCAAGCAGAGCCAAATGTGGGGAGGGTCTGAGCTGGGAGGAAACAAGGATCAAAGCCATGGCAAAGGTTTCCAAAGCTGGGGAAGGTGAGCACTGTTATGGAAGGCTAAATTTAGCAGTGATTAAATGAGCTCTTAATTAACCAAATATCCCTCCTGCTTGCCTTTGCAAATTATTCAATAACTGAACAATTATAACGAGCTCAGCAAGTAATTACTCTCCCTTCCTCACCAACTGCAGCTTTGGAACCCACCAGCTGTTAATGTGCTGGGGAAGGAAGTCCATCAAGTGTGAGTCAAATAGTTGAAAACTGAAGAGGAAAAAGCTCCCCCAGGTTCCCAGGCACTGTCAGGAAAGCTGCTGCCTCATGCTGACCCCTGAGTGTCCCTCCCAGAGGGAAAACCCATCAGGAAGATGTGAGCTTGGGTTGGAGCTGCAGTGCTCTGTTCTCCTGGGTGCTCTGGCAGGATGGAAATGTTCCTCGTGGTTATTCTGCCTCATGAGGCTTTACAGAGTCTTCCTGGGGCTAATGGGTGTCTCTGGAGGGGGAAGCCACTGCCTGACTGATTGGGAAGGAGAAGGCAGAAGGAAAGCCCAAAGCCTCTGAGAACACAAGATTTTCCCCAGTTGCACGGAGTAAAATTCCTGGGATTGTGAATTTGGCCTTTTACTGGCCTGAGTTTAACTGCTATGTTAAATAAGAACAAGCTCAAGTGCACTGAATGATTTTTAAATGGTTTTTAAAAACAGATTTGAAGATGCTTCACATGCACTCCTTTTCAGGCCCATCATTTTATCAGTTCAGCTGCCTGGAGGTGGACAGGGAACCTGATCAGGATAAGAAAGAATTACTTTTGTCTTGACTGGAAAAAAAAACCAACCCTCAACCCTATGAAATACAATGCATTAATCTTTTAAAATTATAAAACTGCAAAGACAGATGTAGCAGCCTCAGTGAGGAGGTGGAAGGTGGAGCACCAGCAAAGGAAAAGCTCCTTAAATCATCCCCCTGTCTGTGCAAACATAACTTCTCAAATGGAGCTGAAGGATTTGCTTCTAGGTCACACTTGCAGGAGCATGTTCACTCTCTGATTAGGCTGTGGAAATTCTGCCTTCTCTGTGGGCAACCTGAAACACCTCTGAAATCCAAAGGTGAGAAATGTTCCCCAAAGCCTTAAGATTCCCACTGGGGTATCACAGAATGTGGTTTTAGCTGTGGAGCAAGACCAGGGTAGAAGCAGAGTTCCTGGGAGAAGTTACAGCTTTTTGCTGAGGAGGAATGTGACACAAAGCAAGGACAGAACAGAAAAACAAACCCCATGAGGTTAAACCAGAGCAGCAAAGACACAACATGGTAAAACCAGACACGTTTCCATTGAACATACAACCTAAACATCACCTTTGATCCATGATCTTTCTGCTCAAGCTCTTCTCAGCTCAGGCAGGGGATTCCATCTTTGGTGAGCAGTGGGAATGCACATGGCAAAGGCAGACCCTGGGATGGGCTCTGGAATTACACACACACCCCACAGGCTGTCTGACACACACCTGGGAGATCTCCTGACACAAACATTTACTGAAGAATGTGACAGAAGACAAAAATCTCTGTTGAGATGCTGGTTTGATGCCTTTTTTTCAGCTCTAAGCTAATGTGCTTGTGCCAGGGAGCTTCTCTGTTTCTTTTTCTGCCCTGACACTCCAGAGGGGCAGGGACATCCCATCCCTGCTGCCCCATGCTGCCTCTGGAACTCCTCACCCTGCACTGAGAGGGTTTGGAGTGGAGTTGGAGGCTCCTGTTGATGCCTTGGGAAGGCTGACCTGGAACAGAGACTGGACAGAGCTAGAGATATAGATATCTATATTATATCTATATATAGATATAATATAGTATCTATATTTACTTTATATAAAAATATATATATTTTATATAAAAATATATTTTTATATAAAGTAAATATATATCTAAATAAATATAAATATATAGATAGTAAATATATAGATATAGTAGTATATAGATAAATAGATGTATATATGGATCTAATATATATAGATGTAGTATATATAGATATATTGTAGAGATATACATCATAGATATTTATTATTTATTAAAAGGCCTTTAAGGACACACCTTGGGCAGGACAAGAGCCTGGCCAGGGCTGCACCCAAGGTGGACCCAAAATGGTCACAAAATGGATGACAGGTCACGAAGTCTCACATTTTTATGAGTTTTGGTCTATTTGTATATTGGGTTTTATTGTCCAATTCCAGCTCCAGGCTGGGAGCTCCCATCCTTCTTGTTCCTCCCTCCAGCCACCCTTGTTTGTGCTGTTGGGCTGAAAGTTGTCCTCGGTGTGCAGCAGGACAAGGATTTGTTTTGTGTCCCTGCTGTGTGCAGAGAGCTGAGTGACACTGACTGTGAGCTCAGAGCTGCACCCCTGGGCACCACAGAATGTGAAAAACATGAAAGCTCAAACTTAGGGCATTACTGTAGAGCCCAGGTTTGCTGTGAGCACAGCAAACAGGGCAGGAAGGGAGGAGGGAGATGCAGGAGATGTGGTTGGGACTTTTCTGCCCCTGGAAGGGACACGTGGCTGTCAGAGCAAGGGCAGGTTCTGCTCAGAGGTGCTGGCAGGAGGGGAGATGTCCCCAGACTGCAATGTGGGGCTGTACCCGGGCACGAGCTGTGCCTGCAGCCCCTGGGGTGCCCATCTCCCCCCCTGCATCCCCTCACCGGGGTAAAGCCTGATCTCCAGAGGCAGTGTGCAGATGATGCAGCATTGCCTTCCTCAGGCTCCTCTCAGCCTGAAGCCATTTCTCTGTGCTCTCCTTAATGAGTAATTCAGGGTGACACATGGAGGATTTCACGTCTGTGCTCTGCAGGGACTGTGGCTGTCAAAGCCCTTCTCCCCACATCTGAGGTCCCTCTCATGCTGCTTCTACTATTGTGAACACAGGAACTGGAACTGGGGGATACAAACACCTTCCCCATACCATGAAGTTATAGATTTAAAGATTTTTCTTGTCCTTTATTGGACTAAACCCAAAACTGTTGGTTTTGGTTTTGGTTTTTTTTTTTTTTCCTGAATAACAGAGATAGACACCAAATACCCCAGAGCACACAATGCTCAGGAGAAAAAATATTCTCTTATATGGGTGGAGGTAAAAACCCAAGTGATGCTCCAGCCCTGTCCCCATCCCTCCACTGTGGTCCCTCCCCACTTAAATGAGATTTTCAAGGAGCTTTAACACTGGGCACCAGAGGATGTGGGGCTTCACTTTCTCATCTGGCCTAAAAGAAGCTGCTGCAAGGATTGAAGTAATGCTTTAAAGTTTGAGAGACATTTTCCATAATAAACTTGTCTTTGTATTAAAAAATCCCAACCCATGAAAGCAGCCAAAGTTAGTCGATTATTTCCTCTGCTTCTGTTGTTGGGAATTAATTGTGCTGTGCCTCAGGCAGGCAGAGGTTCCTCGACAGATTTAATCATTCTAAAAGAATGCCAACAGCAAAATGACAGGGAGGTTCTGTTGTGTTTAGCAGTCAATAATGAGTGTTGGGATAATTCCTTCTGTCCAGCCTCCTCTGCAAGGGTGACGTGCTCTTTGAGCTGAGGCACAGGCTCTGCCCTCACCTCCCCTGATCCCACTGCTCCCAGCCCATAACATGGGGATGAGGCTGCCAGCAGGTAAAGAAGAGATTTTGATTCCCTACCCATCTCCTCCTATTGTTTCTCCCCGAGGAAGGCTTTGCAGAGGGTTCTGCTGCACTGAAATGATGATGGTTTTATCAGAGGCTCATTTCAGTGGTGACCCCAGCCAGGCTCAGCTGCCAAGGCTGGGGGTGAAGGAGCATCTGCACTGCCCAGCTGCCAGAAATCAAAAGCAGAGAGGTTCTGGTGCACACACATTTCCTCTGTCTGACCATGAATAGCTACCCTGAACCCTAAGTTACCCCTACAAGGAGACTTTTTCCCCTTCATACACAACATCTCTCCTCCAGCGACCTCCAAACCTGTCACACAGAACAGAGACAGCTTAGAACACCTGCACAGACACTGGAAATAGCATTGCCATTTTCTAGGCATTGAACAGCAGCACAAGACCAAGTGATCCCCCCTGAGGTCATTTTCTAGGAGGATCCAGGACTTCTGAGCTGCCCTGTCCCAGTGAATCCCTCTGCTCAGCTCCAGCTTGTGCAGTGCTGCTCCACAGGCAGCTCCAACGTCAAACCCTGGAAAACCTCTCCTGCCTGAGTTACCAACAGCACAGGTGCTTTTGGGGCAGAAGCCTCTGAGTCCCCAGCAGCAGATGAGGTGAAGGAAGGTAAAGAAATGCTCTTGGCTGCAGGGCAGGGGCAGGCAGGGGCTGCAGACTCCTCGAGTATTCCTGCCACCAACCCTTAACCTGGACACTGTCCATGGGCAGGAAGCTGCTTTCAAAATGTGGGGCTCCAGCTGATTTTACAATAATGCCATTCCTGTAAAATATTGCCTTCTACGGTGTTAAATGAAAGAAAAAACCCATCTGCTTCGAAGAAAAAGGAGAAATTCGATTTAAACCTGTGGGGTGCTGGGATTTTGAGCAGTGCAGTGCTGGGGGCTGGCTGCCAGCCCAAAGGGACGAGGCTGTGGGAGCCTGGCACAGGAGCTGCTGCTGCCTCCTGCCTTGCCCAGCTTGTCTGGTGGGACCCACATCTCCCAGGAGGTTTAGGTGCCCTCTCTGCACATGTCAGGGGTGCTGCTGTCTGTCCCCTTTTAGCATTACTACATCAGAGTTCATTTACCTGCTCCATTCTTGCAGATTTTTGAAAGATAGGCTCAATATCCCCAAGAATAAGTGCTCTGTAGAGCCTTTCCCTGAGAGGCTTCTTGCAAGAGGCAGCCTTGTGCCTCTCAAATGTCAAGCTGATATTTAAAAGAATAACAGAGGTAGAAGGCTGTGAGTTTGATGGACGTCCCTGGCTTGCAGGAGCACACACTGATGAACTGTCTCTAACAGGCTGTGCTTATGGACACACCACATTTAACTTCAGGAATCTCCCCTGCTTTGTTTGGATGGAGTCATGTTTGGTTCTAGTTAAGAATTCAGGAGCTGAATTCAAATCCAAACAGGAATGCACAAGGAAAGACTAACAGCATCTCGGAGAGAGATTGGCCAAAACAAGCTGGAACAAACTTGGCAGATTTTACTTTTTCAGCATTAGCATGGCTTTGGTTTGAGAACTGTTCCCTCTGCCAAGCACGGCTGATACTGCTGGTGGTTTCATGGTGCACAAACTGATTTACAACTTCCCCTCCAGATACCTCGATGGAAGGGTCTGGGTGGGATCTTTTGCAGTATTGGAGCACAGCCTTTTAAAATAAATTAATATTTTAATGAATGTTCTTTAACTCTTCACTCTGTCTCTCACTGTAGAAGCGTTTCTAGTGCTCACCAAAATGTTTCATTTAAATTAAAATTTGTGTTATAAATGGAGAGAACCAGAAAAGCAGAGCCCAAATGCCAGAAGACTTTTACAGGATTCATTTCTCCCTTTCCTCTTTTAATTCTCCCTTTCTTGGGTGGGTGACCAAAGTAAAATGTTGCAGCAGTTTTGCTTTGGTAAATTCCATTGGGAGCATTTTCTTTGGGGACAAGATGGCTCCAGTTGTGTCCACAGATCACAAAGCTCAGCTTTGACCATTCACATTTGTTAAACTGAAATTAGTCTCCCCCAAAGGTGATGTATGACACACCAGAAACTCAGTGTGGGCAGAAATTTGCATTCCTGAGCAGAAACATTTATGATGAAAACCCCCCATTTTGATATATGTCCCATTTAAAATTTTAATATACTTATAATATTGTATATGATAATATTATAATATACATAACTATATACTATAATATATTGATATATTAATACTATACACGAATATAGTATTATTAATATATTAAATTAATTAATTAATTAATTGAATTAGTAATTAAAATTGTTAAATTAAATTAAAATAATTAATTACATAAATAAATTTAATTAATTAAATAACTATATTATTCACAGATTAACAATAATATACGTATATTAATGATTTTATATTATTAATAGAAATACTATTAATATATTAATAATTTTTTGCATGTTGGGTGTCTGACAGAAGCTTGTTGCATCCCAGAGGTTTGCCTGGGAGGAATTCCTCCATCTGCCCTCACAAAGCTCAGCCTGAGCCATCCAACCCCTCCCACCCCTTTGCCACCAACTGAGGCATCCTTTCTCCCTGCTGTGCTTTAGACACATTCCCAAAGAAGGGCAAAAAACTTGTATAATGCTAATAACAATAACTTTACAAGGTACTTACACCCTGCAAAGCTGTGGCTACTGTTTTGAAGACAAAGCAATTTATTTCTCATAAACCACAGAAATTTACTCAGCGTCTCTTTATTCCCCAGAAAAGAAATTAGAAACTAACAGCAAACCCCAATATTACCAGGCAGAAAAAAACCCAGCTGGGTTAAAATGGAGTTACTCAGCAGCTCTGGGTGTTTCTGTGGGTGCTGCCTGGGAGGATGCTGTGCAAAATGACAGGAATGAACTTAGTCTGGGTTTGGCACAGGAAGAAACATGGGAGAGGAAAGTGAACTCTTGGAAGGAGGTTTTTCTCTTCTCTTCCCCTCCAGGTGCCAAAGTAATGTTCTACTTTAAAGGGATAAAATGCTCTTATGTAGTTACGTTGTGCTGTGATTTGGGACAACCTCTCTGTTTTAAAGCTTAGAAATAAAAAGCAAATTTTCTTCCTGAACCCTCGGGATGGGAACTTGCTGCTGCCACCAGAGGGACTCCGAAATGCGACGGAAAAGCCGAGTGCCCTCAAACCAGACAAACTTCTGGCAAAGCTTCCTGACTTTCTGGGGCTGCTCTGAGGATTTCTCCACGTTTTCTGTGCCCAGGGCTTGAGGGCTGGGCTCTGAAATGAGCTTTATATGCTTTCTTCTCTCATCATCCTGGTGATTATGAATATATTATGAATAGATTCTGAATAGATTATGAACAGATTATGAATAGATTATAATAGATTATGAATAGATTATGAATAGGTTATAATAGATTATGAACTCTGTCATCCCTCCCATTGCCCACAGTTAATCCCACTGTGCATCTTGCAGCTCAAGGTGCAAAATGTTCATAAAGTCCCCTCCCTTTTGGTGGCTTCCCTGGTGTTCAGTCACACACCAAGCATCAAACTTGACAGCTGAAATAGGAGTTAAAAAATAATGATTTGCTTACACTCCTGAGAGAATTGTGATGTGGGGCTTTTGAGCTTTTATTGCAAATTTGTTTTTTGAAATTGGGGAGAAAGATGATTTAAAAAAAAAAAAGTGACTGAAGGTAAAGGCTGCAAAAATTCTGTAAGGTTCAGATGGATTCTCCTGTGTCTGATGAACAGAGCCATTCTCATTTGTCCCACAAAGCTTTTACTTGTCTTGTCAAGAAAAAGTGGAAAAATTGCCATTGCTGCAGCAGGTCCCATCTGAGAAGGTGATCCCAGCATAAAGGAAGGAGAGAGCACTCAGAGTGAAACTGCTTTTCTTTCCCAGTCTGGGTCAGGTTTTTTTTTTTATAAATCCCTAAATCCTTAGGGGCATTGGGAAAAAAATCTCTAGTGATTATTTTCTTTCTTGTAAAGCATGTATGGAGTTCTGCAGTGACAGCCAGCCCAACAAGAGCAAGCTGCTGCCTTTGCTAAAATTCCCATTTCTTATGTTTCTGAAGAAGTAACTGTGTCACTGAACCTGCAGCAACATTTCATTTCTAATAAAAAAACACCCAAAGCATTAAGAACCACAGGATTACAGTGATTTAGGTATGACAAGTGACCCCAGGGTACACAGAACTTGATTTCCTGGAATGCAAAACGGCCAAATAAAATAGATTTCAAGGAACTCTCCACATGTTGTTTTTCAGTTACAGCCCCACTGACTTCCCTGTTGTTACTCAGCCCTGGCCTGAGATGCTTCAGATTTACCTGAAGGACACCAATCACAGAATTTGCAAAGTCCCATCATCCAGGTTCTGGTTATCTCAATTTTCACACACTTCTGTAACCTCTGTGGCTGGGGACACAAAAAGTTTTTAATTTCATGGCTTTGGGGATCCCAACTCTCCCTTTTCAGTGCTGAGGACAGGTGATAACTCTCCCTCATGTAGGAAATAACCTGAGCTGCCTTACAGCAGCTGTGCACAGCCTGCACACAGGGAGAAGTGCTTAGGAATGCTGAGATCCCAACCCCAAACCTCCCCAAAACCCTCTGGGTGAGCAGCAGGTGAAGCCACCCCTCACAGGTAACCTAAAGGTTGTGTCAGCCCCAGGCAGGGCCAGCAGCAATCCCCTTCCCATCTGAGCTACCAGATTAATTTGGTTTTGTTGTTAAATGAAAACCCACAAGGACAGTCTCATTCCCAAAGCATGAGCATCCCAAGAGGAGTCAAGCTTGCCCAGTTACAGACAACAGGAACTCAGCCAAAACATCTGCTCCAGGAGGATATTCATGAAGTGGATCAAACCTGCTGCGTTTTGGCAGTTTACCTGGTCTGACGGGACAGCAAGAGGGATGTTGTTTATGAAATGCACTTTTTAAATGGAGCTCTGACCCCTGGGAGTGATGTTTGTGCAGGTCACAGTGAAGAGCAGTCAGTGACACACACAGCAGCAGCTTGTGACTGCTGGGCCCTGCTGGGTGTGACACAGCCTCTCCTGGGCCCAGGGACCTGCAGTGTGACTGTGATGCCTGAAGTTTTATCTTTAATGTATTTCAGGTCTGTGCTGCCCAGGGGTGCAGCTCTGAGCTCACAGTCAGTGTCACTCAGCTCTCTGCACACAGCAGGGACACAAAACAAATCCTTGTCCTGCTGCACACCAAGGACAACTTTCAGCCCAACAGCACAAACAAGGGTGGCTGGAGGGAGGAACAAGAAGGATGGGAGCTCACAGCCTGGAGCTGGGATTGGACAATTAAACCCCAATATGCAAATGGACAAAAACTTATAAAAGTGTCAGACCTTGTGACTGGTCAGCGATTTTGTGACCATTTTGTGACCATTTTGGGTTCACCTTGGGTGTAGTCCTGGCCAGGCCTTGTCCTGCCCAAGGTGCACCCTAAAGGCCTTTTAATAAATCTCTACTTTATTCTCCAGCTCTGTCCAGTCTCTGTTTCCAGAGGCTCTCTCAGCCTTCCCAAGGCATCAAGGGCACCATCCAGCTCACAGGATCTGTGCCTGGAGTAACCTTGGATGGGTTTGTCAGAGCCTGGGGGAGAGAGGAGCAGCACTGGGATGAAAATCCTGAGCAATGACAAATGTAACAGAATCACAGAATGGTTTGGGCTGGAAGGGACCTTGAAGATCATCCAGTTCCACCCCCTGCCATGGGCAGGGACACCTTGGCTACTCCAAGCCCCATCAAACCTGGCCTGGAACATGTCCAGGGATGGGGCAGCCACAGCTGCTCTGGGCACCCTGTGCCAGGGCCTCCCCACCCTCACAGGGAGGAATTTAATCCCAATATCCCATTTAATGCTGCCCTGTGCCAGTGAGAAAACATTCCCCCCTTTCCTGTCCCTCCATCCCTTGTCCCAAGTCCCTCTCCAGCTCTCCTGGAGCCCCTTTAGGCTCTGAGCAATCCCTGGAGCCTTCTCCTCTCCAGGTGAGCATGCCCAGCTCTCCCAGCCTGGTTCCAGAGCAGAGGGGTTCCAGCCCTGGAGCATCTCCATGGCCTCCTCTGGGCTCTCTCCAGCAGCTCCACATCCTTCTGATGTTGGAGATCCCACATTTGGAAGCAGCACTGCAGGCTGGGCTCACCAGAGTGGAGTAGAGGGGGAGAATCACCTTCCTTGACCAGCTGGGCACTCTGTTTTTGAAATATCCAGATTTGCCTTTCATATGGATGCCCCTCCATCAAGGCTTTGATGTTCAATGCTCCCACCATGTGGCACAGGAAGCACAGGCACTGCACACTGCTGGGGACACCGAGCAGAGGAACAGAATCTCTTCAGGGGACTCAGAGGTGTCTTGGGAAGTGCATCCCAAATGAGCCCCTTCTGTTTGCTTATCCCCACACTAGCTTACAACTGAAGAGCCCATCTGATCTGCATTTTTATCCTATTTTTTTCTATGTAGAACTCCTTTTCAGCTTCTCCCTCTTATTAATAACTGTGGGGTTTGGCTGTTCAGCTTTTTATTTTTTTTAAAGTACAAAGCAAAGTCCCTAAAACTGTTTTTTTGATCCCATGGGATGCAGCCATGCCTGGCTCTGCCAGGATTTCTGTCCAGACACACTTTGCACATGAAATTCATACCCCAGCCTACCCAAAACACCTTCTGAGTTCAGTCTTATCTTTTTAATTCTTACACAGGAGTGACTTCCACCCTCAGAAACAGGAGCCAAAGGAAAAGTAACAATGAGTTTAGAATTAATAATTTAAAAATCAATTAATTTCTGAAAAGTTGTTCTGAAAATCTGCTGAACCCTGCTCTCCTTGCCAATTCCCAACATGAATTATGTGTTAGCCCCCTATTTCAGAAGGAATGGACAACATTAGGATTATTTATGATGCCCAGCTTGGAGTCTGTGCAACACTGGAATATGACAAAGTGTTTCAAAGACAGTCCTGTGGTTAAAAAGATTATGGGCGAGGTGAGTTACTCATTGCCCTGCTCCCCAGAAAGCATCCCAAGAGAATGCTGACTCCTGCACGGAAACACCTTCATCCAATTCGTGATTTTTTCTGTTAGCTGAGTGCACAAATCCAGCGGGTCTCTGTGCCTGTTCTCTGCTCTCAGCCCTGTCTGGCACTTTGTGTCTCTGCTGCAGCACACCCTAAAGTTTGGTGTGGGACACGAGAGATCACCCAAGGACACGGGAATGCAGCACTGCAGGGCTGAGGGGGACTCTGCTCAGGCACATGGGGTTGGAATAAGTAATAAAAAAGTGGAAATCACAGTTAATTCCACTGCTGCTGCTGCTGAGCTCTCTGGGCATCACCAGCTGCTGACAAGAGTTTGTGCAACTCATACTGCGCTTTTCTCATCCCCAGAGTCCGTCCCAGAACAAGAAACAAGAATATTGAACCCAACTTCATCCCCACAGCTGGAAACTGTACATCTGCCCTATAAACACACCCCTGAGCTGGGTGAAGAGACCAGGCAAGGGGAGACCTGAGGAGAGTCCATTTTTAATAAGCATTTATTTATAAACTGACACTTTACAATTGTTTAAGTGCTTACAGGCATCTCCAGGATCTGTGGTGAAGGTTTACTGTGAGATGCCAAGCAGGGAGAAAATGAGCAGAATACATTGAGGCAAAACGGTTTTGATCAAATGTCATGAAAAAATTTGTCTCTTTTATAATGAGTTTCATGATATAGGATTCAGTCATTTTTCTCAGAGCCTCAGGTCTTTGAGTGATAGGATTATAAATAATGTTTTATTTCTTCCAAGGTAAATTTTCAGGTTTTTCAAGCTCTGTTGACTTTCAAGAAAAGGACCAACTTTTTCAAGAAAAAAATCAGTGGCAAATTCAAACCACCTTAGGTAGAAACCTTAAAAAATTACAAGAGGTTTTTTTTTTTTTTTTAGATAATCCTGTGGTTTCTGACAGCTTACCTGGTGGTTTTTGAATGCTTGGAGTTCAAAGTGCTGCTGCAATGAATTTTAAAATAGAGACTTTAAGCTTGATAGAACAGTAGTGCACTGTAATGTAACAGGAGATAGGAAAAGGGGCTTAAAAATCTCTTTACACACTCCAGAAACAGACAATGGTAACACACAGGGCAAACCCGAGGCTGGCAGCTCAGTTAAGTGATAGAGGGCAATCTCAGATTTCTGCAGCTCTGACCCCGCTGTAGCCCCAAGACAGCACTGAGAAACCACACGGGAGAAACGGTGTGAGGAGCTGGAGCCAAAACTCAGCCAAGCATGGAAACAGTTTGTGAGCATCCACCTCATCTTCTGCACCCCAAACCCTGCAGGGTTTGTCCCGAACTGCTGCTGGCTCCTGGCAGGACCCCCCTGACAGCCCCTCAGCCGGATGGAAATCCAAACTCATCTCGCAGCATTTGGTTTCACACGGCTTCTTGCCCCTGGCTAGAGAGAAACGAGTTTTCAGAACCCTTCAGGGCTCGGGGGTCCCAAAGCCCTACCTTGGCCGGACGCTCTGCCGTCGCGTGCGTTGGCAGCGCCTCCTCTTCCTCACTTGTCCTTCAGCGTGGCCATGCCCAGCGCCTCCGAGCTGTAGTCGTACTGGTTGCTGGAGGACATGGAGCGGCCCCAGGAGCACTGCAGGTTGGAGCCCCTCTTGCGGAAGGAGGACGTGAACCTGTAGAAGTTGCGGTGCCTGTTGCGCAGGTACTCCCGGTAGTTTTTGGTGAGCAGGGTGTAGAGGAAGGGGTTGATGCAGCTGTTGCTGTAGGTCAGGCAGGTCACCAGGTAGTTAATGCACTTTTGGGTTTGGGTGGTGAGCTGCAGGGAGCTGCTGTAGAGGCGCACCAGCTGCCAGATCCAAAAGGGCAGGAAGCAGGCCCAGAAGACCAGCACGATGCTGAAAATCATGATGAGGACCTTCTGCCGGGGGATCTCTTGCTCTTCTCCTTGTGGGGGGGGTTCCTCTGAGACTCCAGGTAGGTCCTGGCCAGGCGCGTGTAGAGGAAGCCGATGATGATGCCCGGGGCCATGATGCTGGTGCTGAAGAGCACGGTCAGGTAGGTCCTGTAGGCATCCACGCTCCAGGTGGGAGCGCACATCCTCTTCACCTTGCCCTCCGCCTTGCCCCCCTCGGTCAGCGTGACCATCAGCATCATGGGCAGCGTGAGCAGCAGCGACACCGACCACACAGCCCCCGCCGTGACCTTCCGGTAGCCCCGCGAGCGCTTCAGGGTGTCCAGGGGCCGGGTGACGGCCAGGTAGCGCTCGGTGCACATGAGCGTGAGGGTGAAGATGCTGGCGTGCATGGTGAGCAGGTCCAGGCTGAGCAGGATGCGGCACCCCAGGTCCCCGAAGTACCAGTCCTGAGCCAGGTAGGTGCAGACGATGAAGGGGATGGTGGAGAGGTAGAGCAGGTCGGCCAGGGCCAGGCTGACGATGGAGCTGTACATGGGGGCGGCGCAGCGCGCCGAGTGGCACATCACCACCAGCGTGTAGACATTGCCGGCCACCCCGGCCACGTACATCACCGACAGCACCGTCCCGAAGGCCGAGGGGATGAGCAGGGGGCCGCCCCCGGGGCACCCCCGCCGCCCGCCGCCGCCGCCGCCGCCGTCCCGTTGTCCCCCGCCGCCGCCGTCCCGTTGGGCTCCATGGGCGGCGGCGGCGGCCCCGGCACCGTCGCACCGGCCCCGGAGCTCCCGGCCCCGGCGGCGGCCGCTCCGCCCCCCGCGGGAGGCAGGGCGGTACCGGGCTGCCCTCGGGGGAAGGGCCGCCCCCGCCCCGCCGGGGCTCCCCCGCTCCGCGCCCGTGCGGGACCGGCAGGTGCCGTCCGGGAACGGGAGCGCTCCGGGGTGCGGGGAGAGAACCGCCGGCCGCGCTCAGCCCGGGCGGGGACCCTGCGGAGAGCGGCTCCCCGAGCCGGGAACGGGGCTCCAAGAGCCGGGAACGGGGCTCCAAAAGCCGGGAAGAGGGCTCCAAAAGCCGGGAACGGGGCTCTCCCCTCCGGGAATGGGGCTACCAGAGCAGGGAACGGGGCTCCAAAAGCCGGGAACGGGGCTCCAAAAGCCGGGAACGGGGCTCCAAGAGCCGGGAATGGGGCTCTCCCCTCCGGGGACCGAGCTCTCCCTTCCCAGGATGGGGCTCTCCCTTCCGAAGATGGGGCTCTCCCCGCCGGGAATGGGGCTCTCCCCGCCGGGAACCGGGCTCTCCCTCCCGAGGATGGGGCTGTCCCCCCCGGGATCGGGGCTCCCCGAGCCGGGAGCGTGTCCGGGGCGCCCCTCAGCCCCCGCGGAACGAGCCCCGCCGGGCAGCGTCAGCCTGCGGGAGCTGCCTGAAAAGTTTTCCTGGCCGCTCCGCTGGAATTTGGCTCTTCCCTCCCGCGGTGGCATCGCCGGCGATGGGGCTCGGCGCTGTGCTCCATCCTCAGGCACAGAGGTGTCAGTGGCCGACAGGGAGAGCCAGAGGCAGCCGCGCTCCGCAGGTGCCCGCGCAGAGCGCTCCGGATGCGCTCGGAGAGAGGCTGAGGTGGCGGTGACAGCGAACCCGGGCTGAAATCCTCCTTTCGCCCTGCAAATAGCTCGCATTTTGAATTTTATCCTGAAAAGCACGACAGTGCTGGCCTAAGTTTTAAAATTCGAGCTTTAGTGATGCTCGTTTTTCTGAAGTGGAGGAGGCACAGAGTGGGATGAATATGAGGTGCACGGAGACAACTTTCCCCCTCAGGCAAGAAGTCTGGGCACAGCTGCAAAAATCAATAAGCACCTTACATTTCCATCTTATTTTAGAGAAAGCAGAGATAGGGCAGTCTGTAGTTAAAGGACAACTTCCCAAGGGTACCAGAATGCTGTATTCCCTCAGCTACCATTGATTTCCAATAGGAATTAACTGGCTTTTATGCTTCTAACATCTCCGTTTAAACCAGAGTGCTAAAATGACCGATATGTGTTTATTTGCTTGTTTTAATCCCTCCTGAAAGTGATTTTGTGCTAACTGTTGTCTAATTCTCCGTGCCACAATACAAAGCAGTGAAAGCCTCATTAACTTGTCAGAGCAGGATTCAGCCCTATAAAAATATTGTCTTGAGAATTGATTGTAATGTGCAGTGAGGTGAACACACACACAAATACAACCCTGCTTTCCTTCCTGGTGTTCATCAGCGTTTGTGTCTCTCCCCAGTGCGCCCCAAACGCTCAAAGCTATATTCAATAAAGGGCTGGCTCAAACATGGTTTGCACGCTGGTGAGGGAGAAGAAACCAAATTGAATTATTTTCAGGTTCCTTTATCAGATTCAGCCATCGCACCGGCAAGGTTCAGACCCAAGCGCTGCGGTGGAATTTGCTTTTCTCTGGAAGTTTGGGCTCCGCCCCGTGCCAGCGCCCTCGGCAGCCCCGCATTCCTCTGCGGCAGCTGGACAGAGCAGCTGGGAATGCAGGCGGATGCTTCGCCGGGGCCAAATCCTGCCTGCATGGCAGTCAGGGGGATTGACTGCCACAGACTTCAAGTGAGATCCGGCTTTGGCATGAACAGATCGTCTCTGAGAATTAGGTTGCATGCAACTTTTGCAGTCCTGTCGCCTTTTGTTTGGAAGTTGTTTTCTCTCTTTTTTTTTATCTGTCTGCATCTATTGGCCAGGACAGAGGGAAAAGAGAGAGCAGAACAGATATTTTGTTTTCTGCTGTGTTACCTGATTTGTTTTGGGTGATCACACAGGGTGTTAGAGGTAAGCAGAGTAATATGTTCCTCTAGACAGAAAATTACTTTATCTGTTTAGTAAATACCTAATTTCAACTTCCCGGTCTTCCTTCCAGAACAAGAATATTTCATTGAGCAATACCAGGCATCAGTGAGCCTGAGAGACACTTGTTTTCTTGAACATGTAGGATACACACACATATCCATGGGAACTGAGTCCTGTTAAACTCTTCAAAAGTAGTTTGTTGCCTGAAGTTGTTCTGCAGCACAGCAGAAGCTGTTCTCTGAACAAAAGGCACTTCTGCTCTCACCATGCACGGAGCCTCTTCTGCACACCCACAGGCATTAACAGAGCACTTCATATCGGGTGGAACTGGGCCTGGAGCGTGTGAGAACTGTGATCAATCAGAATTAAAAGGGGGACGATGCAGGAGTCTGGAATACTGATGTTTCCCATTTGTCTGTGTACACAAGGAACACATCTTTCAGCAGGGTGGGTGACAAGTTACCAGAAGAAGTGGTGAATTTTCCATTTCTCCAGCTGTCTAAGCAAGGACTGCAAGTGCTTTTTTGGGAGATGAATTTTAATCGAACAGGAGTAGGGAGCTCAGTGTATGATTACTGTCAGAGTAAATCCTCAGGGACCTGCACACAAACCAAGTCATCAAGGATCAAATTGTTTTATGAACCTCAAGATCTGTTATTCCCTATGTGGTTTTCTTGTAATATTCTAAGAAGTATTGGTATGAAAATGAAATAGTGTAGAATCATAGATTCATGGAATCACAGATTGGTTTGGGTTGGGAGGACCTTAAAGCTCATCTGGTCCCACCCCCTGCCATGGGCAAGGACACCTTCCACTGTCCCAGGTTGCTCCAAGTCCCATCCAACCTGGCCTTGGACACTTCCAGGGATGGGGCAGCCACAGCTGCTCTGACAATACCCTGCACATGCACTTCAGGTGCAAAATTTCCCCTCTGGAGCCACGTATGGCTCATGCTGAGCATACCCAGCCATCTTAAAATATAGCTCCGTGTGCCCTTTTATTCTCTGCTTTGAACAGAACCTTTTTCAGGTGCTCAGCACCTAATTTTAGATCTTCAGAACAAATTTTTCTGCTGTTAGGAAGCAGAGAGCAGCAGTTCTGTGGTGAGGGCTGTTTGAGGAGCCACGTCCACATTTTTTCTTTAAAGTCCTTGATATTCTCCGTGAATAACTGGCACTCCTTTGTTTGGCTGTGAAGGTCGTGGTATATATGGTGGGCTGCTGAAGGCTGTTGCCTTGGCAAATTGAAAGGCAGCTCTCCCTGCTCCACTCAGCTGTGACAGGATCCAAACTAAGTGTTGGCTGGGCAAATGAGTGTTTGGAAGCAGAGGCACCACCTTTGTACATGTTGTCCTCCTAAAGTACCTTCTGGGTGGAATTTTATTGTTGAGAGTGAATTTTGTGTTCAGAGCAGGGAGCCTGTGAAATGCTGTGTCCTTGATGTGAGTGTTGAGGCGGAGGTCCTGTGGAGGGCAGGTCCAGCCTTTGGCTGAGTTTGATTTCAGTTGTACAAGTTCTGCCTGGCCAGGTGGGCACTGATGTTTCTCGTGATACTCTTGTGCCCAGTCACCACAGGGATGATCCTCTTCCCATCAGAAGTGCAGGAAGTGAAAAGACTCAACTGATCACTTGCCAAAATATCAGGAAAGTATTTTGCTTTGGCAAGTTCAGAGGGATCTTGACAGAGTATCCGAGTGAGAAGGGCAGAGAATGGATGTCTCTGGAGAAGCCCAGGGGTGAGGTTTGTTAGATCCCAAGCACATGCTGTCAGATGAGATCTGTACATTCATTTCTTAATCCCAAACTTAGAGGCTCAGTTATCATCTGTTAATGCAGAGCCTGCCAGTGGAATGTAACGTTGTGGGTGACAAAGAGGTATTGAAAGCAACTGCAGCTCATGTCCCAGCGACAGCCAGAGACTGATTTGGCTGCATTGCTGACTCAATAGCAGATCCTTTTCTCAGGTTACCACCCACTGGTGTATAATCCCTGCAGCTTGGCCACGGAATCTCATCGAGCAATGTTTTGCTCTAAAAATGCACGGGCCTGTGGCTCTCTGAGATTGTTTCTGAACCAGTCATCACTCAGGTGCAGGGGATTATCTGAAAGCATGGAATGTGCACACTGATTGCAGCAGGGCCACTCCTGAGCTGCACAGATAGAAGGAAGAGCAAATGTCATCCCCAATTTCTGCATGTGCTGTTAACATCTATATTTACATCTATCCTATAGAGTTGCATATGCTCTTAAATTTAAATTTACAGGTATTTTTATTAAATTTATTAAATTTATAAATTTATTAAATTTATTTCAAAGTTAGGGCTTTCTCCCCTCACTCAGGGTTTGAGATGCAAGGGTCCTGGCTCTGGAGGAGCCACTGGAGAGAACTCTCTGTGAGATCCCTAAAGAGGACCATGTAACAGGTTTCAGCCAGCATTATCTCAGGAATGAAGTTGAATGGGTTTTAAAACCCCTCCCAGATAAAAAGAACATAGGAGTGACTTGCTCTTGTACTCTTAACCACAGCACTCCTGAGCAAGTGCTCTGTGGCTCCTGATGCCCTGTGAGGTCAGCAGAGTCCCTGGCAGGGTAAGGCCTGAGGTGCCACATGGATTTGTGTCCTTGGGGGATCTGGCTGGTGGTGGCTGCTCCCTTTGGAGGCAGCTCCAGGCCAGTTACAGGAAGGCACTCCCAGGGTCACTGAGTCCAATTTTATGTCATTTCAAGCACCTATGTGACAGATATGAGCCCAGAAAATCTCTCCTCTCCTCTCCTCTCCTCTCCTCTCCTCTCCTCTCCTCTCCTCTCCTCTCCTCTCCTCTCCTCTCCTCTCCTCTCCTCTCCTCTCCTCTCCTCTCCTCTCCTCTCCTCTCCTCTCCTCTCCTCTCCTCTCCTCTCCTCTCCTCTCCTCTCCTCTCCTCTCCTCTCCTCTCCTCTCCTCTCCTCTCCTCTCCTCTCCTCTCCTCTCCTCTCCTCTCCTCTCCTCTCCTCTCCTCTCCTCTCCTCTCCTCTCCTCTCCTCTCCTCTCCTCTCCTCTCCTCTCCTCTCCTCTCCTCTCCTCTCCTCTCCTCTCCTCTCCTCTCCTCTCCTCTCCTCTCCTCTCCTCTCCTCTCCTCTCCTCTCCTCTCCTCTCCTCTCCTCTCCTCTCCTCTCCTCTCCTCTCCCTCTCCCTCTCCCTCTCCCTCTCCCTCTCCCTCTCCCTCTCCCTCTCCTCCATAGCCCTCAAACACCTTTGGGGTTCAGCAATAAGCCTGAGACCTTCAGTACTGAAGATTACACCTGGCAGAGAATGCAGTGGCCATGGGAAAAGGTGAGGAGATCAGAGGTTTTGTCCCTGCTTTTTGCAGAAGATGAAGGGTGTGAATTTTGAGCTATCACAGTGACTTTCAGCCGCTCTGGGTTTTTAGGATCTTCTCCTTGTGTTAAAGCGTTTGAGATCATTTTACAAAGGAAAAAAATACATATTAATAACCCCAAGTCATTTCCTGCAGAAACTCAAACCACTACCATTATGCTTCGATGTGAATTCTTTCTCCTCCCCTGAAAGACAGAACTGTACACTGAAAAAAAAAAAACCTCATCCTTTACAGTGCATGTGAGTGCAAAGGAGACTGTCTCGGCTCCAGGGAGGTTTTTATTGTTACACAATGCAGCATCTGCACAGCCTGGGCTCTGCAGTGATGGTGCCAAGGAGCTGGCAGAGGTCTGGCCTGGAGAGCACAGGGGAGGGCTGGGGGGAGCAGCAGGTTTGATTTGGCAACCTGAGTTACCTTTTGTCTTGCTGAAGGAGCTCTGGGAGTCGCAGGCTCAGCGCTGTGTTGCTTTTGGTGCTTGATTTGTTTTTGTTCAAGGTGGAAAGGCTTTTATTCGTATTAAATGGCCTTTTCTACTGATGGAAAAATTAAAGACTTTGTATCTGCAGATTTCTCCCTCAAAGAGGGTTTGGCTCTTCCCACAGGCTAAACTCCACTTGGAGTGTGCAAAACCTACAGCACACTCATCTCCAAAACTCAGCCTGTTGTTAATAAAGAGCTTCAGATGCTGGAAACTCTCCCTTATTTCCTGACTTCTTTGATATTTCTTGGTCCACACCGAGAAATTGCCTTCAGGTGAGCAGTCTGCATTTCATGGGGGCTGTGAGAGGCACTGATGGGGATCTGCAAGGATGGTGCATCCAGTGTGGTGGAGAGGGAAATTCCTGCACTGTTTTGGAGGAATGGTTAATAGAATGGGTGTTGTTTCACATTGGTTTATAAGAATTATATAAAAACTCTTGACACATGTGAGAAAAGGATGGAAGCCCAAGGAAATCTCCTTTTGTCAAAGAAAGAAATCCTGGTCAAGCCTCAATGCTTGGTGTCTGGGTCACAGCACACTTGGGTCAGTGTGAAATCCAGTTTTTCTTGTATTTCAGTGGGCTTTGGAGAAAGCCATTGATTAAAAACCAAACAAGAAAAGAGCTGGGTCCAGCTTTGAGGATGTTTGAACTGAGTGGTGGTTCTGGCTTGGAGGCTGGCAACACAACATCTTTTTAGAAGGTGGATTATTTAATCTCCTCCAGCAGCAGCCCCGCTCAGAGCACCACAGAGCAGGGCTGAGAGCTCTCCAGGAGTGCTTTGACTCCTGGCCCAGCTCTTGGGCTGAGGGTGATAGCTCTGTGTGTGCCTCAAAGCCTCTGCTTAGTCATTTCTGTCCTCATATCTACCTTCCCTTACAGGTTTCTTTCTCCTGAGCACCTCAAGAACACTTGGCTCAGGTGAGTGTTATGCAGAAATGGAGAGTGTGCTGCAACCCTGCAGCACAGGGCAGGGGATCTCACTGCTACCAATTTTATCTGTAAGCTGACTCTTGTCTCCACGTTCTAGTGCCTCTGGGGGAGCTCAGAACCATTTGTTATATTTTCATTCAAATGTTTCTCTGGCTTAATTATGTGAGGGTGTGTGTCAGAGTCTGTCAGTGTCAGATGTTGCTGCTGGAGGGGGATTTCAGGCAGTGAAACTCCAGCTGTATGGGTACCCATGCCAGCTTTAGTGAGAGCAGTGAAGTCCTCCTGATGATTTTCCATTGCCTTTGGATCAGACTTTGCCTCTCCAGGTCTGCATTAACCTGTTGGTTATAAAAGCCTTGAAATGGAGCAGAGGGTTTGCTCCATGTGCTCTACTTCCAGCCCCAAAATCACCTTCAGAAGAGCTTTGTCCCAGTCCTTTTTCACCAGGGCTCTGCAGGGCTGTGCTGCTGGAGCCCCATGGGCTGCTGGCCAGGCTCTCTGGGCACAGCGGTTTGCTGGCTTTTCTTTGTCTGGAGAAGCCACACAGTGCCCTGGCTCTGTGTCACCAGCTGTCCCCAAGGACTCTCTCCTGTGTGTCACTGTGCCATATCCTCACCATGAATGGTGAAGATAAACAGAAGCACTGGAGAGGAACAGTGATAAGGGAAACACAGGGATTTGTTTGTTTATTGGAGGGGGTTTGGGGCTAATTTTTTTAGTTCATGGCTACTTGTAGAGAATCAGAAATCAACGTTCATAAACTTGAAGCTTTAAGAACTGAGCATTAGGAGTGCAGCTTTTTCCCTGCAGGCTGCAGAGAGCCAGGTACATTTGCAATTCTTCCCTAATAAGCTTGGGACTAGATCAGCATATATATGTAAAGTCACTAATACTTTTATTACTGAAGACAGCCCAGAGCTCAGGCCCCTACAGTTTGCTTAGAAAATGGAATATTTGATCCTCCCCCACTAATTGTATGTTTTTCTTGTCTCCTGGCAGTCGGCACAAAAGCTCTGAAGTATGTGACATACGACAAAGAGAACACCAAAATCTGCTGTGCCATATGATCAGCTCTCATTTTGCAGTGGGCACATTCCTGGCTCCACAGAGCTTCACAGCCTTTGCACTGTTCCCTGCTTCCTGATGGGAATTTGTGCCTTTAATGGTCTGCAGGAAGTCACAATTATTTCCTCCCAAAGCATGCAATGTTCAAGCTTCATTTAAATCTCAAATACACCTGGGATTGGGAAGAGGGGGTTGGTGGTCCTGGGCACTGCTGTTGTTGAGACAGCTCCAGGAGAGACACTTGGTTGCTGCCCCCTTCCCCAGGAGGTGGGGTTGGTGTAAAGAACACAACTCTGAGGGCGAGTTGGGGTTTGCATAGTCCAGTGAACAAAAAATGTGAATCCCCCTTCTTCCCATTTGTGTGAGGGGTATGGTGCCGGTGTGGGTTCTGTAAAGAGCTGTCCAAGCTTCTGTCATCCTCCCATCAGCAAATCTGCTGCTGCCTGTGCTGGCCAGCCCTGAGTCACTCATGACAGTCAGTGGTGACACTGGGATGTGCAGCTGCACTGGACAGACACAATCAAATGGTTCTTTGGAGCAATAACTGGCACCAGCCACTTCAGTCACCTCTGCAAGATCAAGAGCAAGGCGTGACAAAAAGAGAGGCCAGATGATGCAAGCACAGTTGTTGATAAACCAAAGGCTTTGTTATTCACTGTGAGCGATCAGCAAATCTTCCACTAAAAACTGCTTTCCCTCAAAGCTCGGTGGTATTAGAAGAGGGGATTTATCTTCAGCAGGATTTTCCTGCTCTGGACTCAAGGGGAGAAATGAAAGATAAACATCACTCAGCCAGGCAGAGTCCAGGGAGGGGAGTCTGGTCAGTGCAGCTGAATAGCTGCAGGCTCTTTGTCCCTGTTAGTGGGGAGCAGAGGGATCTGGAGGCAGGGCTTGGAGAGTCATTGAACACAAGAAAATGCCACATCTCGGGGGTGTTTTTGTCAGGCTGACAAATGCAGCCTTTTTGCCCTCATTAAGTGCAGCTGCAGGATGCTCTGGGCACAGCTGAGGCCAGTGAGGCTCCCGTGTCCTCCTCCTGTCAGTGAGCTGCAAACTCACACCCCACACTGGGGAGGTGAGAGAAGGTTGTGTATTTTTGGCCTGAGGTGCAGAAATCTGTGTTGTAGCTTCTGGGAAGAGACACACAGGGAATGCATTCATTTTTTCAAGATATACACCTAGGCTTGGGAGCAGGACTGCTGCTTAGTCCTGTCAAGTGTTGCAGGAGAGCTCCTGTGCCCTTGATGCCTTGGGCAGGCTGACCTGGAACAGAGACTGGACAGAACTGGAGAATAAAGTAGGGATTTATTGAAAGGCCTTTAGGGTGCACCTTGGGCAGGACAGGGCCCTGAGCAGGGCTACACCCAAGGGGACCCAAACTGGTCACAAAATGGCTGATCAGTCACAAGATCTCACATTTTTATAGTTTTGGTCCATTTGCACATTGGGGTTTAATTGTCCAATTCCAGCTCCAGGTTGTGAGGTCCCATCCTTCTTGTTCCTCCCTCCAGCCACCCTTGTTTGTGCTTTTGGCTGAAAGTTGTCCTTGGTGTGCAGCAGGACAAGGATTTGTTTTGTGTCCCTGCTCTGTGAAGAAAGCTTACTTAATATGTGAAGAGAGACACTTAATATGAGGCTCAGAACTACACACCTGAGCAGCACAGAATCTGAAAAACATGAAAGTTAAACTTAAGGCATTACCCTGAGCTACAGTTAGAAACAGAAATAAGTTTGCAAAAACAGGGCGAGGAGCCTGTGTGAGGTGTGGGGTCTTGGAAAGAAAAATGGGAGGTGGTGTTGGAGTAAGGAATGGGATCTGACAGTTCTCATCACAGCCACCAATTAGGGGGTGGATTTTTCTGCTGAAGTGCAGAGAAGGGGCTGGGATTCCTGTGCCTTCCCCCGAGCAGAGAGGGTGGATGTGTGGGGACACAGCTGCCAGCTAGCAGTTGTGCCTGTCAGCCTCAGGGGAGATGTGACTGCTGAGAAAGGGCCCCACATTGTACCCCAAACAGCGTGGATGGGAGGTGGGCAAAAGGGAGGTTCTCTGCTATATAATCAGATTTTCTCCTCCAGGGTTCAGGCTGGTGAGCTGTGGGCTGAAGCATCTTTCATAAGTGGCAGAAACAGCAGAAAGAATGTTGTTTTTTCACTTTCCAAAAGCTCTCTGTTCCCCCCACCCCTTCCTAACCTGCTCAGAAACATCTCCCCATTGGGAGCACGGAGTTGAAAAAAGGTGGGGGAGTGTCTGACACTGCTGGGATTCAGGGTGGGCTTCCAGGACTTTTCTTAGGTATTGGCAAAACCCTGAATGCAAGCACTGATTGTTTCCACTGGATTCTCCCAAACTTCACATTTCCAGTGGCTCTGGGGCTGTTCTCTGCCTGACACTTTGAATTAACTCACCACTGCAGGGAAGGAGACTGCAGGAATATTTGTCTCCCAGAGATGTTTACTCATGTCTGGCAGTTGTGGTGGCACTTGAGTTGAAGGTGCTGCCTCTGCTCAGTCCTTGAGGTGTCACAGCTCTGCTGCTCAGCTGAGATCCAAACACATCTCCAGAACCCAAAACATCAATTCTGCATTTGAAAGAAGCAAGTAGTGTGACAGAGACATTTCATGGTGAAAGATAAAAAACCCTCTTCCAATCCCTGTGATAGAGCTCAGAGGGGCAATTCATCACTCCTAGAAAGATGCCAATGCAAAGGTCTGTCCAAGCTGCTTCATGTAGCAGGGTTGGAGAACAACAGCAGCACATAAATTCTGCACTGGAACACTAGAAAACCTCAGAATTCTTGATTGAGATCAAAGTCCTCTTTGAAAAGAGGATTTAGGCATTTTTAAAATCTTACTCTGTGTTATGTGCTGTTTTCTGTTCCAAGGGAAGCTGTCTGCACTGCATTATGTAGTAGGCTCTTGAAAGCATAACTAGTTATGTAATTATTAGAATTATATTTGCATTCCCAACTAGGCTGTGTATAACTAGTATGGTAATACATGCTAATTAAATACCAATTAATCATTTTAAAAAATGAGATCTGAATCTATACAGCTATCACAGATGTAGTAAATACTCATTGCTTATGAAGAACAAATCAGGTGGGTTTTAATATGCAGCCCTAGTCCTATATAAACACATTGTGCCAATTATTTGGAACACATTTAATGTGCTTTTTATTCATATTGCACAGCTACTGCTAACTGAGTGACAATCACTGTAATGTTTTTCACTACTTTTATATTAGCTCACACTAATGCTTTCAGCTGTTCTCATTGGGATGAGTTGTGTTC
Organism: Acrocephalus arundinaceus; assembly: GCA_021534815.1. Classification (NCBI taxonomy): domain Eukaryota; kingdom Metazoa; phylum Chordata; class Aves; order Passeriformes; family Sylviidae; genus Acrocephalus; species Acrocephalus arundinaceus. The sequence continues at coordinate 2,651,120 of JAJEOU010002598.1, forward strand.
CAACCATCAGAAAATGGAATTTAATAAGCTTTATCCTGCGAGGTAGAGGGGTTTCCTCATCCTTAATCCAGCCAGGCAATCCAGGTAGGGTGATGAAAAAATTTGTCTGTCTTTGTATAGTTTGAGCTGTTTGGCTCTGGCAGGATATCTTCCATCTCTTTATCTGCAGGCCTCAGAAACTCTGTGGAAAAGAATTGTGTCCTCATCAAGCTGAGATGCTTCTGATTTAAGAAACATTCAGAGTTTCTGCTGCCAGAGGGAAACAGGCTTTTGTGAGCTCAGTCTCTGGTATAAGTTTCTGCTGCAAGTTTAGAGTTCTGCTGTAGACCTGGGGGGGATAAGCCCAAGCCCAATTAGCTGAACATGATGTCTGCTGCCTGCTGTAAGCAGGGAATGAGCCAAGGGAAAGGCTGGCAGGGAGCAGCCAAGCAGGGCACTGAAACCAAGGAGTCCCTGGGCACCCTGGCTGTGAGAGGCTTGTGCAGCAGTGGCTGTGCTTGCTGAGGGCTGGGGACACTCAGCACTTCCCATAACACCTGGGTTTTGGATTAGAGGAGTGTTTTCCAGATTTTCACCATGCTAGGAGTTTGTTTTTGATTTTTGGATTGTGTGTTGCCTTGGAAGACATTTCCTTCACGAGAAAAGCCCAGGGTGATTAAAGAGTCGCTTTGGTCAGGCAGATCTGGGCAGGACACCTGGTGATGCAGGAGGTGCATCCCTGTTCCTGCACCTCCCCACTGCTGCTGGGCTCCACCACATCAGCCACCTCTGTCACACCCTCCAGGGGGGCTTTTCCTGCATCGAGGCCAGGCCAGGCCTTGGGCTGAGGCACCCAGCTGGGAATTTCCCCAGATGACCCTCCTCACTGTCCAGGAGCCTCTGCAGTGCTGGCCCTGGGAGCTCCTCTGGTGCCCCCAGGGGAAAGGAAGGCAAAGCCAGCTGAGGGACCAGGGCACATGGAGGAGGAGCAGGAGGAATGATTAAGGAGGAGGGAGATAATTAAGAATAGGATTGCTGTGCAATTAGGGGTGGGGTACCAAAGTCTGGGGTAGCATTAGTGCCTACCCCAACAATTCCCCAAAAAAAGGTCTGTGGCTCCCGAGGCACCTTCACCTCCAGCAGCAAAAATCTGTTTTACACAAATTCTGTGGGTTCCCAGGTCAAAAGTTGGCAGTGACAGAATTAAGGCTTTGCCTGCAGCCTCTCCTGTGTGGATGAACATCTCTTCAGTACTTCTTTCATGTAGTTCAAGTAGCTTCTAAGCTCTGATGTATTTGCTGTCACCAGAAATGTCTCCCAACTCCATACAGCCCAGAACTGAATTTGTGAAGAATAAATTTTTTTTAAAAATTTTCTATCTTTTAAAAGTACTTGTAACTTCTTTTGGTTACTTATTATATCACTTAGGGGTTCCAGCATCAAGTATTTGGAATTTTCCTTTCTGCTCTTCTTAGTTTGTTCCTCCTCACTTTTAGGAATCAGACTCAGTGATTTTCAGGGTCCTTTAAGTTCTGGAGCTGGTGACACCTTAAATGGATTATATCAGCTCATTGGGTTTCGTTTAGAAACCAATCAACCCAAATTACCTTCAGTGCTGTGTGATGAAACTAAGTTCAAGCGCTTCTCTCAAAGTGTTTTCCTGAGGCGCTTCTGTGAGCTCAAGCTGTGCTGCATTTACAGGACAATTTAGGTCTGAAGATCACTTGAGTCTTCATCAGCAAGGTAAGAGAGCATTAGTAATTATTCTAATTTTTCAACTCAAGATATTTGCTTGGCAGAATGGTTCTGTGCTTCCTTCAAAGCTACTGCATCTCTCTCTTTTTTTCTTCTTTCTTCATAATAACTAGGTATAGGAAGGGTAGATATTCAGTTTGATGTCATTTGCTCTCTTGATCATGTTGTTTCTCAATAGAAACACAAATTTGCTATTCCTAAGAGCAAGATTTTTTTCCCTGTATATTGGCAAGAAAAAAAAAAGCCATTTTACTAAAAGCTCAATTTAGATAGCTCTGGGCAAAACCCAGCTTGGGTGGTGGAATCAGGAGCAGAAACAGGTGTGCTCTTCACCTCAGTGATACACGTGTAAAAATGATGGGGGTGTTAAAATCACTGACTGCAGTGGGTGCCAAACATAATTCAGCGTCCTCAGCAGGTTTTTGTTTTAGAGAGCTTTGTCTGGCTGTTTGCACCCTGCCAGGCTCAGAAAAGGAGTGGTGATGATGAAATAAATAGATATTTACAGGTGTGTCCCTGACAGCAGCAGTGGGTGAGGCCAGGACAAACCTGGCACGTGGCAGTCCTGACACAAATCAATCCCTGCTGGTCACTTATTGAGAATTGATTTGGAACCTTTGCCCTTTGAGTCCCTTGCTGGTTTGTGAACCCATCTGACCTTAACCCTGAGCTAATTCCTGTCCCAGGAGTGCAGTGAACACCAAACCAGTCCCCAAAGAACAGCAAAGCCCAGTCTAAAACACCAAAATTCAAAGCTAATTGAGCTGCCCTGGATGGAATTCACTGCAGAAAACAATGCTGAAGGATATTTCTGAGCATGGGGAATGTAATTATGCTCTTTCTTTTCCAAAGATAAATGGATGATGTTAAGTGTCATCACAGACTTCTCTCATTAGGCTAAATTCACTCAGGAGTGCTTTTGTACTCAGAAGAACATTAGGTGGAATAGAAAGTGCTCAGGCACAAAGCAAGCTATAAAAAGGTTAATGATTTTAAGCCAAAGTTACATATAAGCAGTGATAATGTTACAGCTTGTGTTATTCCATTTTTCTGTGGCAGTGCACATCTGTTTCTTTCATTTCAGTGCAGGTTTTGGTCTCGTAGAAGAGCTCTGAGTCTGGGAGCAGGGTGCT